>JAKWBJ010000483.1:9517506-10792512 GCA_023159175.1 Wohlfahrtia magnifica | reverse complement strand
CCAATAATGCACGATAATACTCTCCCGTGATTGTGGATCCCTTTTCAAGATAATCGATGAGCAATACTCCGTGTGTATCTCAAAATACAGTGACCATAACCTTGCCAGCCGCTTTCGCTGTCTTCGCCTTTTCGGAACACTTCCACCAGCTTCCACCCATTGCTTCGATTGATTTTTGGTTTCAGGTGTGTAGTGGTGGACCCACGTTACATCAACAGTTATTAATCTACGCCAAAAATCAGCAGGATTATTCTTTATCATCTCCAAACACCGCTGTGAAGTGATCTGCCGAACTCGTTTTTGTTCAACACTGAGCAAACGCGGCACCCATCTTGCCGATAGCTTTGTCATATGCAAATGTTCATGCAAAATATTGAACACACGTTCATATGATATGTTTACCATTTCAGCAATCTCACGTATTTTGACCCGGCGATCATTCAAAACGATATCGAGGATTTTCTTGATATTTTCTTCAGTAACCACCTCGTTGCAGTGCTTATTCGGCCCCGTTTAAATTCAGGAATCCAATATTTTACCATATAATCTGACGGAGCAGATTCACCGTAATGTTTATCAAGCTTTTCTTTTGTCTCTTTCGCCTTTTTGCCTTTCAAATAATAGTGTTTAATCACTACACGAAATTCACTTTTTCCATTTTCCAAGAAACACAAAAGTTGCTTACTTTAAACGACTACAACAAATAAACTAATCGATGAATTTGGCTAAAATTTTAACAGCTGACGTTTGACAGATTGTCATTTCTAAGAAAGAAAAAGTTTTTGTGTTTGTGCTGCCATCTAGCTCTAGGTAGCTTCAATGTCAATCCGCACTCGTAAGATTAATGATCCAGATTATGATTTTTGAAAGATTTTATTACACGTTATGCTTAAACAGAGAAAGTTTGCTATTAAATGGAGAGAGAAAAAAGTAAAACAAATTTGAGAGTGCAAGCACCTTTGATAGCGGCATGTAATTACGTTTTTTGGGACTTTTCAGTCCCTGTGTTAAAATGGTAACTCTGCAACTAATTATCTCTGCACACATGCGTATATTTCTGTGATCTATCTATTTTTATGTTTAGATCTCCGGAGAAGATAAAAGCTACATTATATTGGGTAGTCTTATGCCTGACAGAAAAAAAAAGACCAAATACGGTATTTTGACACCACTGGCAACAGGAGTATTACGAATAATAGATATTGTTCGGCGCCTAAGTGCGAAATTTCGTGCAGAACATGAACATGGTTTTTTCAATTTATTTTTCTATTTCAATTCTTTATATTTGATCTAAATTTGCAGTCTTATTAACTTACAATAAATTTACAAAATTCCTTTACATTTCTTTTTGTAAAAGCTAAGATGGCGGGAAAAAAATAGCTAAGGCGGCGTTATCTTTTAAATCTATTCAAAGGTGTTTATCTACTAAAATTGTTAGTTGACAATGATTGTTTATTTATTCACTAAATTATTATTATTATTTATCTACTAAATATTACGACGATTATTTATGTTTTATTACCCGGCTACTTGTGTTTTTCATTTCTCCTCGTCTCTTCCTTTCCAACGATCGAAACGGGTAAAATGAAAACGTTGTTTATTTTCTTGCTTTTTGTTTTTGGATACCATTGGGGTGTTGACAAAATTTATTTCGATAATATTTTTTGGCTCACTTTTTTAGCTGTGAATTGTGTACAACCGTAAGCGAATCAGATAAGAGACACTCATAATATAGCGCTGGGGATTATCAGCCGCGTGCACGTGCCCTTGCCGACAGGCCCTTTAATATGACTTTGCATGCAGTACAAGTATCATAAAAGAGAACACCCACCACTTTAAGGAAATGTACAGCAACAACTACAGTCATAAACTATTAAGTTGTTGTTTTTGTTTTTCGTTGTTGTTACTTTTCAAATTTCTATTATTTTACAATTTTATTGTAGTTGCGTTTGGGCCATTAAGTAAGTAAATGGGCTTTTTTCACCAAAAGTTTGAGAGAAAAACAAATTGTGTTCTGATTGCGATTTTGCATTTTCTTGTTAAAAATTTCTATTTTGTGAACAAAATAAAAAGAAATTTAAAAAAAAAAAACTTTTTTGAGAACGCGTTTAGATTTTCATTCTTTTGAAGCAGTAGTTTACAAGAGTAATTAGTAGGTAAACCAGAAATATGCAATTGCCTGTTTTTTTGTCGTGCAACCCAACACATCGTATGTAAGGTATTTACACGTTTAATCAATTTTTTGAATTTTGGCATAGATTTGTTAGTGCATATTTTTGCATATTTTGCTCATAACAGCATTTTTTGCATATTCCGGTTTTAAGAGCATATTTTCGATATATTTTTCGTATTTAAAGAGCATTTTAAACCTTTTTAGCTCATATATGGATTCTTTATGCTCTAAAATATTTTTACAGAGAAAATGTTATTTCGTTTTAAATTCCGACCAAGTCATAGCTCGCTTTTAATATCTGTCCATTACATTCTTTGCGCCATCTTAATCTCAAAGAAGAAATTTTTATTTTTTTAGACCATATTTTTTTTAGTCATATTATCGGATTTATACTGCATATTTTATGCTCATGCAACACTTTTTAAGAGCATATTTCCGTTTTTGTATACTTCACCTCCCTATATAATATGACACCTTTTAAACCGTATCTTTCTGCATTTCATCTAAATTTAAACATTTCTGCAGTGAATCGATTTCATCAATTGATCATACTAAATTAATCTTAAATTTAAATAAAGTATCCAGTTATCTTCTTTAAGCTTAATTATCATAAGAAACTATAATACTGTACTGTGTTTAGAACAAAGAATAAATTCCTTTCGATTTCTGAATTTTTATTAAAACCATGTGGGCACTTGCAAGATTCATATAAATTTCTTTTGGTGGTTGTAAAATTTGATATCAAATATGTTCAGAAGAATAAGAATTTTGATGTCTATTACTGTAAAATTTTTGAAACACTCGAGAAAGTTTGACCTATTCATTCGTCAGATTTTTTTTTGCACTAATGTGTGAGCATTAAAGTGTACAGTCTGTATTTATAATTTGCAGTATTTAGTTTTGACTGAATTATTTGAATAAAATATTCTAAAGTAAAATTTTTTTTGAAATATGTCGACGTATATAATCGTCACAACAACTTGAAGTGTAAGGGCTGAAAAGTCCCAGGCCTAACACATAGATGGTGGTAGTTTTATTGCATTTACCTCTTTCTTAGTTAGTGCTAACCTTCAAAAGATAGCTGTTAAAATTTCATAATACTCTATTAATTAGTTTGTGAGTTATTGAGCTAAGAGTGACGTAACTTTTGTTATTTTCAGAATAATGGATCAAAGACAATTTCGTGTTTTTATCCTACACTGCTTCTTGATGGGAAAAACTAGCGTTCAAGCAAAACAATGGCTTGAGAAGCGCTATGGGGACTCCGGTTCATCAGAAACAACAATGAAAGACGTTGGTTGGCTGACTTCAAACATGGTCGCAGAGCAGGTTCAGGCAAGCAGATGCTCTTATCTTTTATTTTCACACGTACGAAGTCACACGCATAGGCAAAAATAAAAATAAAGTGAACTATTAGAAGTAGAGAGAAAGCAAGTGGAAAATAAAATGCAAAGTGGCTTGTGTGAGAGACTCGCAAATTACTACACTATTGTAAAATTAATTAATATTAGTTTGCCTGACACTGTCGTAGAGACAACGATGATATAGAATGCTGTAAACGTCCAAATGAAGACCAGAAACATCAAGAAATACACAAAATCGTGTTGAAAGGTCGAATAATGAAGTTGCCTGAGGTAGCTGACATTGTAAAGTTATCAAAAGAATGTGTTGGCTTTATATTGCATGAGCATTTGACTATGAGAAAGCTGTTTAAGGTGGGTGCCTCGTTTGCTCACTGTTAATCAAAAACCAGAATGTGTGGATGATTCTGAAACAATGCCAATACCACATGAATTGAACTTCGAATTGTTCCCACATCCAACGTACTCGCCAGATTTGGCTGCCAGCGACTGTTGGGCTGTACGCTGACCTTAAAAAAATACTCTCTAAAACTGAGGCCTATTTTGAGGCAAAAGACAAATCGTGCTACAAAAGTAGTATTGAAATGTTAGAGCGGCGTTGGAATGATTTAATTGCTCTTGATAGAGATTAGAGATTTTTTTTTTAGGCCCAAGACTTTTCAGCCCATGTGCTAAGTCATAAATTAAGACCAAATTCAGACTTAAATTTTTTAATAGCACTTCATAGTCATACATGGTCTATCTCTTTGTTTTATACCAGGATGTATTGCCCAGAACATATTTAAATACGAATTTAAGACAACCACCCAATAACCACTTTACTAACTTATTAACACAATATTATCGTATTCACTCACACCAAACCACTCAAAAACTAAGTAACACTCTACCAAAAAGACAACAACAAAATCTTGTTTTAGATTTACGCACAGAAATATTGCAAATAAATGTTCAACAAACCATCTAAAGAGGGACCATAACTGATGTCATTAATGAAATGCAATAAATCGATTTTTAAGATGCAATTTAATGAGCTTTGCAGCAACGAAATGAGCGAATACTCGTATAAAGATAATAAAAAAATAAAATAAAAGGCCTAAATGGCAATGGCCTGGTTTCTTTATATAAGACATACTGACTGACTGCCTAGCTCACTGACTGGCTCTTTAGAAGTCTCTCCTTTTACGTTTGAAAAAAAAACCATGAAATATTTCAGATGAAATATCACTTGTCTTTGATTAAAAAGTGAAAACACATGTTTCTTCGTTCATTCATTTATTTGTTTGATTTTAAAAGAATTGCAACAGAACAAGCAAACAAACAAACTGAAATGAAAATGAAATCCTTAAAAGGAAATATTATATAAAATGTGGCCTGACAGGCAGATATTTATAATTTTTAAAGGCCTTTTAAAACAATAAGTATATGTATGTATGTAAGTATATACGAGTATAATATCTAACATATGGAATAATAAGCTTATGGTTTATTTTTTTTTAATTATATCTACGGACTTTGTACTAAAAGGCAGTTCAAGTTTAATTTTATTTTTTTATAATTTTAAAAACTGTATTTGTTTATTGGTTCTTAGTTGATGTCACCAGCATGAATGTCATCATTATTATCATAAGATTGCCACAACTTTAGCTGCATTAATGTGTTGCATGTGTGTTTTTTTTCCATAAATGTTTTATCAGTGTTAAAACTGTGACACTTGTCATAACCAAAAATAAAAATAAAATTAAAAAAATTTTATTTAAAGACATATTTTTGCTATGATCCATAAATTTATGTCTGGTTCTGGTAGCATAAATACAGTTGTGGTAATAAAAATAGCAGAATTTACTACTTTGATAAATAAGTTTCTGGAATAAACCCTGTGTGGCGGTCGCATCGTTCCGATTTTTTTTTAAGTTGGTACATCCGTTGTTGATAATCCCTCTAAGTCTTAGCATCATAGCTTGATCTGAATATCATACATTGACCTGAATATTCACAATTTTATGGTCGTGGATAAAACCTTTGATTTCCATACTTTTCTCAATTGACCAAACCGCTTTAGCCTTGTTAATACGCTTGTCCACATCTTCAGCAGCTCACCACCTTCTGGTGTGATTAGGCTGTTCAAATAGCACAAGTTATTCAACGTGATCGGTGGAACAGACGTAGTTTTTGTTTTGGTACGGTTGATCGTCAAACCCACTCTCTTACATGTATGGTTCAGGTCGTCGATTTTGTTCTGCATAAACGTATATTAAGATTATATCAAACTAAAGCCTTCGGCGTTGTAGATTTTTTCTTGATGTTTCCTGAAGTTCCAAGAAAAGGCAATAGGAGTCGACATTCTTTTGTCTACATATACTGAAAGTGCAAATATGCTTGTCTTGGCAATGCCTAACATCCAGCTGAAAACGAGTACACTTTCGTCCTTGACAGCGGCACTAGTTCAACAAATGGCATCAAATTGAAGGAAAAGACTGCAAATTGAAGGATAAGACTGCGCAAAGTATGGGTTTCTCCAAAGTACGAATTAAAGACCATTGTTCTGTATTGGAGAAACGATTCGTCGCTTTTTACACAGAACATGTTTAGGTCAACTTTTGGCATATCAAATAATCTGATACGGCCCGCCAATATTTTTCCCTTCCTGCTTCTGCCTTCCTAATAGCACTAGCAGATCTGAAAGCATCAGGTGGCTATGTTTCCCAATGAGTCCCTCTGTCTACCTAAACCTAGCAAGAACTCCATATTTATATATTATGTGTTCCGTCTGATGCCTGCGAGTAGCACAGTCTACAAACATTCAAGTCTGTTCCATGTTTCGCAGCCGCACAAAGGGGCGGATTTTATATTTGCATTGAGTATAGAAATCTTCGTACGTGTAGACAATATAGATGATTTCTAAATTGGTTTAAGACGACAAAATATTTGACGGACTTTTTGCACACGATTAATAATATTCTCGCCACATTAGTACAGAGAGATTTGGTTTTCGCAACGCTTATTCTAGCACCAGTTGATTCCACCGCAAGTGTTTCGCAACGTAAATTTGTTGCAAAGTCTGAGAAGCTGTAAGCCAAGAGACAGAGATGGTACGCATAGTTAAGACCATTTAACCGGTCGTGCAATCTCTATACTATAGCCTTACCGTTGTCAAATTGTGTTCAGTAATGATGTTAGGTCACAGTCTTGTCGGACCTCAATCCCAACATGTATTGGTCTGCTCAACAACAGTTTACATTACGATACGACTTCTTTCTATCGAAACTATAGCGAAATGTATTCTGACTTAATAACAATTTTTGTTCCTAATAATCACACGTACTTACGCGGTGCTCATATTACCAGTTTACTCTGTTACAGGATATCCAGTAAATCTTACTATGAAATATAGAGAGAATTCGTTCTTTAGTCGCACAATTCGCTGCTTTCCAAATCAAACGTCCATGAACACAACTTCCTCTTTCCTCCTTCCCAAAATCTATTTTCCTAGTAACAGTACAATGCGTTGCATAATATAGGCGTCATTTCAATGAAAAAATATTATTTTTTTATTTCGCTGATATTGCAATCAGCGATTTGTTAAGTTAACCTAGCCGTTAAAAATATTTGGACTAAGGCTATGCCATATTTTTAGCCTTAACTAACTCCACAAGACGTGATTTAAACGCAGTCTAAAAAATCTTTTTTTTGTTTTGAAAAACGGATACAAAAAATAAAAAATTCGAAAACGAATGATGGCGCTTTATTTTCGATTTTAATTATAAAATAGAAGACAAAATGAAAGCATATATTTTCTTAAGCCTTCATAGCGCTCTTTTTATATTTTTTCATGCGTCTCACTCATATTAAGTTGTCATTTAGTTGAAAAATCTTATTTGCAATTTTTCAGAAAATTTAATTTTAAAACTGCCACCAATTTAAAATAAAATAAAAAAATTTTAATAAAAAAAATTTACAATAAATCTTTGAAATTAAAATCTAGACAAAATTTAAGATAAAAATATCAAAATTAAATGTGCATGTCTGACTGATGTTGAGATTTTTTTTTTATTTTTAATTTTTTTCATTTTTAATAAAAATTTCATTTAAATTAATTAAAATGCAATATCGTAACGTATTTTGGGCGTTGCGAAGAGGAGCACGGTGGAGAGTAAAGAAAGATAAACACGCCAACGCATACAGAGCATAAATTTAATTTTCTAGTATGTTGCATGCAACTTGCTATATAATAGCAATAACAAAAGCAAACAATACTATTATAAACAAAAGTGTGGCAGCCAGCGACTGCCTATGGTTGTTCTAAAGGATGTTTTGTTATCTTGAAACAAAAATGAGAAGATACAAAACAAAAGTTTTATTGTTTAATACAAAAAAAAAATTTTTTTTTTTTACTTTTTTTGTATTCGGTTGTCTGATGTCTAAATACTGTCTCCTTATTTTTTATAGAACAGCTATGTTTTTGTCTTGGCTATGTGGTGTGGCAAGATGTACATGCATACGTGACACCATGTAGAAGGTTATTCTGTACAATAAATAATTTGTTTAGAACACTACATGGCAACCTGTTGCACGACACACACTAATGCCCAAAGAAAAATTATTTGAAATTAATTTTAATTTTCTACGATTTGCGATACCGGGAATAGTTTAAGGGTCTTATGCAAAATATTCACGCAGGCAATTTAATAATTAAGTGGTTACTTCTCTTGATAGTTTTTTAACAAACATTCGCCAATGGTTTAGAGAAATGAAATCTTAAGCCAGAACTTTTTTTATTATTAATATTTATTAGAAAAATCAGTTAAAACCTAAAGGAAATGGTGTAAAAATTTTAAAATGTTTTTAAGAGCTGTCAATATTTTATAAATATTTTTATTTCATTTTTATTTCTTTTAAAACTTTTGCTTTTTAAAATGCTTTCAGAATTTCGAATATTTGCACTTTATGCCCCTTTTTTGCACTTTTTTTGGCTATTTTTTCCTTTTGGCACAATAAAACGACAAATATATCTGCGGCAATGCTTCTTTTTTACTATTTTTTCTGTTGCTGATCTTAAAGAATTTCTTTGCTGTTACATTGGAATTTAGTTGTAACACATTTTTTCTGTGTAAATCTCTTACGAGTATGCTGTGGTTGAGAAAATTTTTTTTATTTTTCATGTTATTTTTTCTATAGTTTTTGTCTTTTGACGTGTGTTGTGGATTTACTAGGAAATAAAAATAATAAAAAATAAAAAATAAGGAATTTTGTTGCAAAATTCTTAGCAGTTCATGAAAATATTTTAAATATTTTTTTTGCTTTAAAATGACAAAAATTGATTTTAAACACACATAAGCATATCGATCAACGAGATGTTACAACAAAAAAAAAAAAAAAAATTAAAAAATAAATAAATAAATTGTCAGTACGAACTAAAGGATTTTTTAAATCTGAAACACCACTAACCGACGCGCCTACTAATAATTCTGGCCTCATCAATGTCATCAGAAAACTTAGTATTTGTTGAAAATGTAAAAACATGCTGTAAAAACACGCCTGCTCATCCCTACACCTTCAGTCTTAGGGATCTTATAATTAGCGCACCCACTCATGCTATTTTGCGTCGAATAGCAAACACAGATAAATTAATTTTTTTAATTTATTTCATGACTGACTCATCTTTTTAGAATACTTTCAACCAGTGTCTAAGATCTTGCTGGTGATATATCATTCATTCCATGCCGCTCGACCCTCTTCACAGAGCTTTTAATATCATTCCATAAATTTTTAATTGGATGGGATTTGAGCTTTGTACTGCCTATGGTAAAACATCAATTCTTTTTATTTCTCTGTCACTCCTCAAGGGAGCGTATTTGCCTTTCACAAAGCAGCCATTGTTTGGTTTTAGTTTCTTTAATCAATTTGATCTTTTCAAGCTTAGTACATGATTAATCCGCTGTAGCTTCCTCCATATGATTTTTGTGTAGTGGTGAAGGTCCTTACTAATTGGTGGTTATCTTTACTTTAGAGTTGTAATTTTTTTCTAGTAGGTGGCGTGTTTTCCTGATCATTCAATCAATCATATGGAGGTGAGCTACAGTAGACTAATCATCTATTTGACTTGATTTCAACTGAATAATGATAGTAAAAAAAAGGCAATGGAGAATTACGGCTTGTGGGGGGAAAAAATATAGTACTGGCAGAGTCTGTGATGAAATATCTGTTGCAGGCACCAGCTGTACAAAAAACTAGATGCGTAGGAGTTAGTGCACAGCTAAAAGTGTTGCCGAAACACTTCTAAACACTGTATTGTTTTAAGTCTTCATATCCGCAAACACTGTGCACGCTTTATACAATTTTGCAAAGAGAAAATCTATCATTTTAGTTCCTTATAAACCTCTTGCATTCGAGACCGCTAAGGTGAGAAAAATTTCCAGAATCGCAGCTTTTCTACAAAACCATAACCTATTCCTGGCAAGGACCGAACAGTGACATAGGAAGTGTTTGAAGGTTTTATCATCCTCTTTTAATTCAAGTACGTCTGCAAGCCAAAGTGCCACATTTGGATGCACAAAACGTCACTGAAGCCCCTTTTGCTCGGTCTCAGTAAGCCTCTTGTCTTGTTCCAGTTGGAGTCTCTCAAAAGTAGCTCAATCCACTGGTTCTTTATTCTAAGGTGAGACATAGGTATTTAAAACCAAATTCCTGAATTGGATCTTATCGAACCAAAGGGCTTTGGGTACTGCAAGTTCACAATTATAGATGCCACTGATAGGTGCCTTATTATTATTAAATTAAGTCGGAGAGGCCGAAATGGCCATGGTACTGCGACCTAAAAAGATATATTGTGCCAAACACTCTGAGGTCAGACGCGAGATAGAAAACCCATCGAGTTAATCAGAGCAGTTACCAAAACACTACCCTCTACCTTGTATATGAAAATGACAATGTCTTCAATGGATAGACGACGAGCCTGTTTAGGCCCAATAAAGGGCTCCATAAAAGTTTGTCTTAAAATGTTTGCTAAAGCAACACATTCACAGAGAATATGCTCTGTCGTTTCCTCCTACTCCCTACACAGGCAACACTCCGAATCAGCCACCACACCTATGCCGAAGAGGTGATATCTGAGACAGCAATGGCCTGACAGGAAGCCAATAAGTCTTCTAATAGTTGTCTTGCCTATCAGGCGCAACTCCCTATTATAGGTGAAGTGTCTCATTAGCCGCTTCGCCTGCCACGTGCAAAGATGTTAATAGCTTGAGTCTCAATCCTGAAAACGGTGAGTCATTTGCCCATGTGTTCCCAGACTTTGGTCTTGGACCCGAATATCCCGGTACCACACCACTATCCATCTGAGGGAAGGTGGCTTACAAGATATGAATATTTTAAATTCAAAACTTCTTACAGTAGTTTATTGCTGTATTTGCGTAAAGAATGTATGGAAAATAATTACTTATCGATCCCTACGGCAAATAAACTTCTTAATAATAACACTAGTACTTGTTATTAGTTGGGGTGGCGTGGTGTAGTGGTTAGAGCGCATGTACACAATATAAGTGATCCAGGTTGCGGTTTCGAGTGTTTAACAAAGAGACTTCCACTTTCCTCCAGACAAATCCATCTACAGAAGCCCCCCTGACAAACAACAGACAACGCCATCTACTGTGAAAAAAAATTACAATGCTAAGCAAGGATTACCACCACCACTTAGCAATGGTTTCAACCACTCACTACATAATCATATGGAGGCGAGCTAAAGTAGATAAATTATCTAATTTGCTTGAAAAATCAACTTGATTAATGATACTGAAATAAAGCAATGAATGCTTGTGGAAAGTCAATATGTTCCGTAGAGTGACGGAGAAAAAAAATGTTATTGCATGCTGTGTGAAGCACAAAACCAGTTTTGAAATTATAGTAGTACGCCTTTCCACACAGTTGAGCATACAGTTACGAGTAAATAATTCACAATTTCACTTTCAAACCGTCACTAACAGTAGGGATCAAATTATCAAAAAAAAAAAAATCACTTTTTGAAAAAATTAAGTAAAAAATGTAAATCACTGACAAAAATAGTGCAAAAAATACAAGAAAATAATTGATTAAATGCCAAAATTTGTAGCAATACCACTGAGACTATATGTATGACTATGTATGTTTCTACACATATGTATTACTTTGAACGTTAGCATCAACAAAACAAACAAAAAATCCCACCTTTTGTTTTTTGTTATAATGCCACCACAAGAATAGTGAGGCAGCAACAATTTTAAGCAACAAGTGTTTTGTTTTGCTAGTGGTGGTACATACTTTTGATGAATATGAAATAAAAATCACACTTATTTTATATATATTTTTTTTACAAAACAAATGTGGCTATTTATAGATAAAAAAATAAATACGTAAATATTTTTTATTTTATAAATTTAATTTAATATCCTCTGCTCCTATAGTGGCAGTATTTTGTTTACTGTCTGTGCCATAGTAGAACTCGTATACACTTTATTTATTATTTGATTATATTACAATTTTATATACAAATACACATGCACATGAAATATGTTTTTACACACACAAATACATATATGAGAGTATAAAAGAGATGGCAATAATGTAATTTGAAACCTTGACACTTATCCAAGTCATTTGTTAATTCCATAACGGTATTCGGCACTACACACATTAGTGTTGTCGAATTATTCGAGTTTTAAAATGTGCTAACGAATCAAATTTAAAAAAATCGAGGACAGTCGAATAATTCCGTGATTTTTGGTACTTCCAGAGAAGTCATTTTAAAGAAAATATTGATTTTGTTAACTATTACAAGAGTATAGTCCTGTTCATCGTTAATATCAAAAACAGAACAAAAATAGTTTCAGCAGCTGATTTGAAATATTATTTTTTGGATCAACATTTGCCTCCACAAAAACAGATTGTTACAGCAGAAATAGTCGATGGTCGGTGCGAAAAAAAGAACGAAATTGAAATTCCTGCGAAATGCTACTACTTTTCTGATAGGCGCTATCGAGTAGAACAAGGATCTGTTTTTGAAGTTTTATGGTAAAACCCGGTTTTTCGAACCTTCAAAAGTTCGAATAATAATTGCATTAGACAACTTATATAGCTTGGTTGAAAGGTAATATTTTAATCTCCACTTTGTTAGAAGACAGTAATTAAGTCGCAATATTTTATGAAGTTATTCACGTTTAAAAATGTAACTACAAAACAGCAACGAAACGGTTTGTTTGTTTTCGATCCGATTATTTAGACGTTAAAGATGCAATGAAATAACAGAGGCAGCGTGGGCGTTGCTAAGGAACTAGGCATTCAGCACCAAACAGTTATCAACCATGATGTTTGAGTGCCAGATGAATATTTTTTTTCCGTCACTCCTCCTGGAAGTATATTGGCTAACAACAAAGCATCCATTGCTATGTTTCAGTTTCTTTAATCAATTTGATCTTTCAAGCTAAGCAGATGATTAATCCACTGTAGTTTTCTGCACATGGTTTTGCGTAGCAGTGAAGATCCTTGCTAGTTGGTGGTGATCTTTACTTTAGCATTGTAATTTTTTCCCAGTAGGTGGCGTATTTTCCTAATCATTCGGCTGATGTTTATCTACATCGCCAGAGGTATATGTCAGTGGGGCTGCTTTTTATTTTTAAATTGAGTTTTCTGGAGGGAATTTGAAGGTTCTTTTTTATAAAACATTCGAAACCACAATTAAATTTTTTTCATTGCCACATGAACTAAAAGTTACAAATTTAAGAGCTGGAGGGATTTCCATTTGTGATTTACTGCTAATACAAACCAAAATAGAACCATTTCTGAAGCGAATGATTACGAAAAAGATTTCGAACAACGCATAGCGAAGCTTCGTAAACAGTGGCAAAGCTAGAATTGACACCAAGAAAAGTAACGCCGCGGGTATTGTTCATTATGAATTTCTACAATCTGATCAAAAGTTTGATTCTGATCTCTACTGTCAACGATTAACTAGAATGAAAGAAACAATTCAATAAAAACGGTGAGAACTGATCAACAGAAAAGGTGTTGTGTTCCGTCATGACATCTTTGATGACCCGGCAGAAACTGAAAGAGCTTGACCGGGAAGTTTTAATGCATCCACCATTGAACCCGGGCCGCGCACCTTCAAATTATTATTTTTTTTTTTCGAATAATGGCTTTGACCATGAAGTGACAAAGGGGCTTGGGTGTTTTTTAGAGGATCATAACAACACTGCTTTATTTGACAACCTATTTACCAGATGAACCGGTATGAAATGAGAATTTTTTGAGAAAATAAAACACTTATTTCTAATGGGAAAATAAAAATTCAAAATATTGGTCATTGCTGGCTACACATTTTCCACATCTTTCAGGCAGTTTTTGAGTTAAACTGTTCGCCTTTGGAAGCCACACAATTTTCGACTTCATCGTAGGCATCGAAGTGCTGCTCAGCCAATACGTGTCCCATCGATGTCGGAAGTAGCCAAGTCTGGTGAATACAGCGGGTGGAGTAGCAGCTCACAGCCTAATGTTTTGATTGTATCCTGAACCGGTTTTTCTGTGTGTGCAGGTACATTGTCATGTTGCATTCAAGTCGTTTTTCGATCAATACATGGTTCAAATTGATCATTTGTTGTCGTTAGCGAACTGTATTAACGGTTTCACCAGATCTCACCAGACATAGCATTGTCTTCCTGCTAAATAGGTCTAGTTTTGCAGTCGAAGTAGAAGCTTGCTGTTTTTCGTTTAGGATTCTGAAAATAATGGCACTCTGCAGCGCTTTTCTTCAAATGAAAATAAGAAATTAATGCCTTCCAAATCAAATCAACATTTTCTGATACAAAACCCGCCATCTTCAACACGATGAAAAAATATGATGTTGTTTGTTGACTGATTTGATGTATACTGAATATGTTTGACAGATGAGACTGCCAACACACAAAAAATAAGGCTCTTTCACAATAAATGTTTCCTATGGTTGAACAAAGCTCGCTTCAAATACATAAAGAAAAAGGTGCTTAATTTTCCAAATTTGTAACCCAACTTTATTGAACACCATTCAGTCACTCTCCCAACTAGCTACCTGCGACTATTTCATTTTAACATATTTGAAGAAATGGCTAGATAGTAAATAATTAGGTCAATATAAGGAATCCTCATTTAAATAAGGAAGACTATGTTAAGAAATATAAAGCTTTTTTCGCTGAAAAGGAAAAGAATATCTCAAAAGAGATTATTCGACTATAGCAAAAACCTACTTTTTATTCTGCATTGAGCAAAATTATTCGTAAAAAAAACGTATTCGAATAATTATTTCTCGAATGACAGACCCTATTTAAACAGACACATGTTCTATATACTGCAGTAGTTTATTACTGACGACTTACTTTTTACCGTGCGCACTAACTGTGTTGTGTGATGTTCTTACTACTCTGGTTTATGGAACTATTTTTTAATGCATTTTTTGCGAATAATTTTTGAAAAATGTGAATCGTAGAATGTATTTATTTTTTATGTTTTATTGTTTTAATAATAAATTTTTCGCAATAATCATAAACTTGATATAGTTGAGTAATATGGTTTACATATAATACGAATACTTCACTTAAATGGCATAAAAAAAGTAATTGAACAAAAATACTGCAATTGAACTGTTTTTTTGCTTTTTTCATAAATCATTAATAATATATTGGTTTTAAAAACAATAAAATTTAATTCATGAATAATTTTGAAAATCGTAATAAGTAAAGGCAAATACTGTCAGCAATTAATCGAAAGAGATTTAAAAAGAAGTTAAATTTTATTAAAAGTTTTTCTTTGAAAAACTGTTTCGCTGTAAGGTTTCAAAATATAAGAGATCCACAGAGAATCAATGGGCCATAACATAGTGTTATGAAAAAATAAAAAAACACCTAAAAAGATGTACCAACAATTAAAGCTATAGACTTTATTATGGAAGTTATTGCATTGGTTTGTGTCAATGGTAAGATCGCCCTGACAAGGTTATATATAATTGAATAGTGCTACCAATTCACTTCTAGTTATTGAAACTTCACTTTTGAATTAATGGAACTGAATGGAAGGAATAAACCAAAACTTTCGAAACTATTATTAATTTGCGATAAAAGGGTGCCACATTCTGCTTAGTCAGTCAGTCATAATTAAACAGTCAAAGAGAAAAGTCGTGCTAAGGCGTTAAAAAAGTGTCGAATAATTTGTGTATTATGTTCAAGTTCAATAGTTGGACACTGTGCACAGATTTTATTTATCTATACAAATATTAATTCGAGTCATTTATAATATTTAACGCAATTTAAAAAAAAACTCAAACATTTTAAAAGGTCTAAACGAAACAATATTCCGTCCTGTGGATTGCAATTCTTTGGCCACTATAAGTGTTTTTTTGTTGCATAAAACTGTCGACATCGATAACTAGGGATCGACAGCTAAGAATGTCAAACTGTGTTGAAATTTGTGCTCATCAATTAGATTTGTCAAGTTATCACTAAGCGTTTAACGTCATAACTGCGCTTAAAAATTGTGGAGATTTACTTTGAAAAAATAAATAGGTTCACGAAGTTTACTTCGTTTGGCTCATTTCTGGTTAAATAGTAAAAACCAAGTAATTGCCGTAAGCAATGCCTTTACAATAAATAAAATTAACTGTTGGTACGATTTACATGCTGGCGACATGATCGGTTCTTATTTCTATCGAAATGAGCAAGGAGTTGCTGTTACTGTGAATGGCGGGCGTTATCGAGCCATTCTTAACGAATTTTTGTTTCAAAAAACTAATCAGCTAATCATCAGCGGCATTTGATTACAAAAAAACAACGTAACTAGACATAAAGTGCGCTTAACAATCAGATTATTGAAAAATCACTTTGGTGACAACTTTCTTTCCAGAAGTGGTTTGCGCGGTAAATTGAAAGGCTATCTAGGAGTGTGGTCTGTTTGGAGAATGGCGGCTAATGACTCTGCCATTCTTCCAGTGGTTGCTAGTAAACCAGTAGATACGTGGTCAGTGATGGTAAGAGAAGGGTAAGGGCAAGGCGGCCTCTCAGGAGGTTATGAAGAAGGTGGTGGAGGAAGTTAATCCCACTCTGGCAGTTTACGTCCAAAAGGTGAAGCCGACGCAGGATGTAGACGCTTTGATAGAGCGCCTTCTTTAGCGAAGGGGAACCGCGTGATGTCGTACAGGAAGTTTGATGAGATTGGTCTCAAGTGTTCGTTCTGTACAAACTGGGTCCAGGAGTGGTAGTGCAAAGGGTTTATCCAGGAATAACTGCTGAGGAATTCATAAAGGACTTGTATGATATGAATCTGATAGATCAGGTGTCACATGAGGCCTTCGAAGGTCATTGATGGTCCGTGGATGTCGGCAGATACAAGGAGAATGTACATATGTCGTAGGTGCGGAAGGACGGGCCGTTTTGCAGTGCGATGCATTGTCGGAATTGTGTATTTAATGACCGCCGGTCGGATCATATAATGACATCGGCGCATGCGAACGCTAGATACTGAGATGGTTCAGTGTCTACAGCTTAGCTGTTAGGGTTCATTATGAGTCTTGATTTTTATTTTCCAATTGGCCACTAGTGCGGAATCTTTTGGAACTTACACTGGGAGGACGGAGGATTAATTCTGGTACCACAGATGTCGGGTGCCACAGCGACCTTAGTCCCTGTATGACTATTGTGAGGCACCCTCTCCCGTTGTGGGAGTAACGTCGTGGTTTATACCAAAATCACGTGAAGAGCGTTAGATCAGTGTGATGTTACACTCTTAACCAGGTGCCGTAATCCATATATCGGTAGGAGTTTATATAGTCTCCGACGCTGTACAAGGTGTAAAGGTCATGTCTAAATAATATGCCTTTGAATTTGGGACTCACTGGTGATTTGCATTATAGGTGCGAGCGTTGGTGTATGCATTGTTCTCACTCGTAACTCGGGCACCATGAGGTATGCCAGCGGCAATGGTTTCTGCCGACAAACCAGCATACTACCAAATTTATTGAAAAAAGGAGAAACAAAATTGGACTGATCGAAAGGACAAGCACATATGCCGGAAACCATATTTATAAAATGTACGCCATTAAATTATCTACCAGATTATTTCATACCAACAATATTTCTTAAGAAAACACCCTATACTTCGAAGTAAACTGTAAAAAAATACATCGAACTTTTAACTTAAGAAGTAATGGGTTAATGGAAATTTTTTTGTTTGTGTTTATTTCTTCGGTTTTAATTAAAATCATTTTTTGGAAAAACTTAAGATTAATTTTTATGACCTTTAAAACATTAGAGGGACATGGACAGAGACTCAGAGAAAACAGTGAGGGAGTAAAATAATGAATGAATGACGGAATAAAAATAACAAAAAACGTTGCATGCAGCAATGTTTGTGATGGTGGCGGCTATGTATTACAGCAGCAAATAAATGTTTAACTAGTCAACATGCAGCACACATACTGAAAATATCTTTTCGATGCAAATAAATATTTTAATAGATGACTAACCACACATCCAATAATACACTCTACACAATAAAACTCTCTACACACTGTATAAAAATGTTTCTGTAAGAATTTGAGTCAATATTTAGTATTTAATAATGGATATATAGAGGAGAGAAAGAAAATAAAAGAAAAATTAAAATATATTGACGCCAAATTATAATAAAACGTGCCACATGTGTTGGCTATAATTTTTTTTCATACTCGTATCTAAAAATGGCACTTTTTTTCTTCATATAATACGTTCTTAGAATATTTTAAATATCTTGCAAATGTTAAAGAAATAAAAGCAATTTTTTTTCTTTTTTTTAATTGAAAAGAAGAAAAAGAAGCACTTTAACCATTTATTGATTTTAATGGGGGTAAAATACAGTGTACACTAATAATAATCAGCCAACAGGAGGCATTTGTGTGTGTCTTATGTAGGCAAAAAAACACAAATGCGAGTCTCTTTTTATATTTTAAGATACATACACTTTTTACTTTTATTCATGCAACTTGTTGCACACTGCTATTGTTAATTGTACTACTTAAAGATGCCAATCAGTGGCAATTTATTATAATAATTATAGAGAGTGATTCTCTCAACTATTTGGCACTTTATGAATGAGTTTTTTTATTAGATATGTAATCTCAAGCAATTGTGTTTTAAAAACTTGTTCACGAAAAATTTTTTTCAGTAAAATGAAATTGAAAAAAAAAATTTTTTTGGTGAAAAAAAAAAAAAAAATTAAAACAAACTAAAAAAAAATATTAAAAACATATTTAAAAATTAATAAAACATTTTTTCAAAAATTTTGTCGCGCACAAAACAATTGGGTCATACATTTTTAAGCACACTCTACGTCTTATAGTTTGGTTTTAAAAGAAAGCATCCAATGCTTGATAAGTACTAAGAGAACTCTGCAATAGAGTTGAGGGAGTTTAGTTAAGGCTGTATTATGGCTAATAGCGCAAACATTTAGGTCATAAAGCCAAAAATAGTCGCTATCTGAATTACTTATACAAATTACATTGTTCAAATGGTACCTCTTTAATTCGTTTTGAAAATTCCTCTTGTTTTTTCTGTTATTTTATTTATTATTGCAAATTCCGTTTTAAGGGTTTTTGGTTAGGGAATTTGAGAAACTAATTCAGTGCTGACAACCAACTATCCGATAAGAATTAGAAATCACATTGATTTGTTAGTAGATCACACGGTAATTGAAACGAAATTACTTACAATTTGGGTAATTCGCTCTAAAACTTTTGTATGGGGAGTTATGTAATTCGGCACATAATTGGAGGTTGAATTGTGAATAAAAAAACGAACTATGAAAAATAATTCTTTTAAAAACGTGGCATTAGGTAAATGTTGAAAGATCGTGCAATGAAAACACTTAAAGTGGTTAGAGTGGTCATATAACACATTTGTATGAATATTCGGACATCAGAAACCAAGCTGCAATGAAGGAAAGAATCTACAGATTTATGCCTTCTGACGACTTGAGCTAAAATTTTTTGACAAAACTCTTACTGCAGGTGATTTGGACAAGGTACAAGCATTTGTGAAGTGGATAACGATGGATAACGCGTGTTAATACAACGAAACTATTTACTGGACCCGAGTGTGCTGTGCTGCGAACTTTAATTGTTACTTAAAATGGCAAGGAATTACCAATATTTTGAAATCTATGTGTTTGTATCAAGAAAGTTGGCAAAGGGACTACTAGATTTTTTAGAACCAAAGTTTAGGAAAAAAAAAATTATTCTTAATAAACTATTAACCATACTCAAAATCTTAGCATGTCTTCTTGATTCGATGACTCGTTCAATATAATAAAGCTACATGATCACCTCGAAAATGTTAGACGAGTGTCTACATCAGCTCAACATGTTGGGTAACCATAACACCGTTACAATGGGCTAGGTTTTTCGACATTAGGGCTATAAGGGTATCAAGCAAAGCTAGGGCTTAATTTGTTATAATTAACCCTGAGCCAATTTGTTGATTACAAAGAGTCGCAGATATGATATGCTTACTGGCATAATTGTGCCGCCAAAAAGTTTCTAATCCCTAATAGGGGAATCTCAGTTAAGCTGCTTTCGCTAAGTACAGCAGACTTAACACTTCGCATGCCTACTGCTACACGGTACCGTGTAGTTGTCATTTACAATGGATCCGCGTGATAGTTTTAAATGAGCAAATATAACAACAACAAAAATAAAAATTAAAAAAAATGAATTTAATTGGTAATAAAGACACATAATAGTACTGAAAATAAGAAAAATTTATGCCCGTTTTTAAAGAAATCGCGATATTTGAGAGAGTACTTTACGAGTCAGTGAAACTCGACATGTCAATTGAACTTAAATTTTGTGAAAGCGTCAGATCTTATTTATTGTTCTGCACTCGGCATACTAAGGACTTTGTGGTGAGTGCAGCACATAAATTGTGGAATACCAAATAAGTACCTTAAATGGTACTTAAATTCCGTAAAAGCCTTAATATGGGCGGCTAATATAGAGGGCTTTGAATAATAGGAATAATAATAGCTATTCTTATGCAGTTAGATAATGTTGTACCTCACAAATGTACCATTGAAATTCTGGTCGTAGCCAGGGAGCCTTAGCGTTATTAAATTTTGTAATTTACGTTTGAGATTACACTACTGTAAGCTATTAAGAACAGGTTAAGTCGTGCATATATTATTGGCGAAATACTCGTAAATCACGTTAATTATTAAATGTTAACAGTTGCAATGTTTTATAACTTTTTTTTGTTTTTGTTTTATTTCTTGCTACTCACCCGACTAATAAGAAAAACCGTACATTTGATGTAGACTCCAAAATACTGCCTTTGAAATGTGTTTTTCTTTATTTTATTTTTTATTTTTTTGTAGCTTTTTTTGCTTTAAAATTGAGTGGTCTGTTTACTAAAAAATGTAGTCAAAATTAAACGTTATATTCGATTGATTTATAGATTTTTTTCTAATTTATTTCTTTATTTTATTTTTTATTTTTTAACCATAAGCTATTTATGCAAATTCACGTGTGTGTGATCAATTTATGGTAAAAAGAAAAAAGAAGAAAAAAACAGCGTTTTAAAAGCCGGCGCGTATAAATAGTTAAAATTGTTGTTGTTTTAATAGTCTTTAGTGTAATAAAATTAATCACGATAACAACGACAACGACGATGTAGACAACGTTAGCATTACTATACAAACTGTGATCAAAATTGATTGAAAGTGATAGAGAAAAGAGAGACAAAAAAAAGTGTTTTTGCTTCTTAAACGTTTAGTTACGAAATGCACAGATACCGGGGGCCATAGTTCTATCACTTACATACACACACACACATACACATAAACTGTTGTACACTAAAATAAAAAAGTAGGCGTAAATTTTACACTGAATATTGCTGTTGATTGTGATAGTGATGATGAACAATCAAACAATCAATCAATTATTATTGAAATTAATGTTGCTGGTGATTTTTCACTTTTTTTTTAATTCTGAATAATTCTTTTTAATTATTTTGAATTGTCTGAAACAATCAAATCAAGCCAGTAGTACGGGTGTGGTAGACTGATTGACTGATTGACTGGCTGGCTGGCTAACTGGCTGCTTGAGCTTTTAATGCGATTGATAAAATTTTTATTATGGGTTTCCCCCACCAGAAAAAGCACTTGAGAACAAGAAAGAAAATCTCTTAAAAAATAAAATCTTTTCTTTTCATTGAATTTAATTGAAGAAACAAAAATCAAATAAATGTCAATGTATGTTATTGTTGTTGCTATTGTTTTTATTTGTATAATTATTGTTGTGATGAAGGTAAATTGTTTGCGCTAAACAATTGTTTGAAATAAAACAGCGTTTTTTTTCAAAGGCCTTCAATAGCAGGAACGACACAAAGGCAAGCACACATATATTTTAAATATTTCTTTTTAATTTTCTTTTCATTGATATAAAAAAATCTTTATTTTTTTTTAATTTATCTTTTTTTTATTTGAAATAAAAAATAAAAATAAATATTTTTTTATTTGATTTTAATTTAATTTTATTTTATTATTAAGTGGGTGTTGATTGTTCTTAATTGCTGTTGGTAGTAGTTGTAGTTGTCTTTTATGCTTTTCATTTATTAATGTTGTTGTTGTAAAATTTTTAATAGTATTCTTTTTAGTAACTTTTCTATTTTAACACATTTTTTTGGTTTAATGTTTTTTTACTGAGCGCTCTGTTGTTTATTGTGAACGAACTTCTCTTACTGGCCTGTAAATATGCGAAAAAAAAAGAAAAAATTTTCGATAAAATTTTTTGGAATTTCTTAGCGGGTTTTGAGAATTTTTTGTTAAGGAACAACGAAAACATTTTGTTTTTCTTTTTTTGGTTTTGGTATACGAAAAAGTAAGAGTAAAAGATTACATGACAGTAGAGAAGAAGAGAGGGTAGAAGATAGAGCACAGTAAAATATGGTAAAAAGAGTTGTAAAGAAATTAAGGCACATTAAGGAATTAGAAAAAGAGTAGTAGAAAAATTACAAGAAAGAGTAGTAAAAAGGTAGTAAAAAAGGTGGTAGAAAGATAGTGTGCATGAAGTTTGTATTATGTGAGTGTATGTGGTGTATGCTTTAGTGACAAAAATTGGCAGTTAAGCAAATGGTACAATAAAGATTTAAAAAGCACTTTTTTGAAAAAGTACCTTTTTAAAGTACCCTTTTAATAAGTACTTTTTATAAGTACTTTTTTAAATATTTTAAAATTTTAACACATGAATTTAGGAAATGTCAGATAAAAGTGTTAGAGTACTTTTTAATAGAATATATTTTTTTAATGTACTACCGATTTAAAAAATAAAATAAAATTGTAAAGAGAAATCTTAAGGTTAAAAAAACAGCATTTGAAATCGTAAAAAGCCTGCCTTTCAGAAACTGTATTTTAGTAAAAAAGTACTTTAGCATAATTTTGTTTGAATGAGGTTTTACTCACAATTTTCTGCTTTTTTTTTTTTTTTTGATTTGCAAGTTCCTTTTTTCTTCAAACACCTTAATTAAAATAAATTTTTTTTAAGTTTCAAAAAAAGATTTTTCTTAGACCTATAAAGTACTTCTTGAACAAACTAGAGTAGAAGTTAAAAATGTTCTTCAAATAAAGTTCTGAAGATTGCACGTAAAACTCTTTAATCTTTCGTTGTTTATAACAAATTTGTAACCAAAAAGTAAAAAGTACTTTTCATTAAGTATAAGTTTAGAAAGAAAGAAAGTACTTTTTGAGTAATTATTTTGAGCTGGACATTAAAGAAATAAGTTGCAATCAATATCGTTATCTATAAAGTAATCATTTAAAACAAGTTCGTGAATAAAACTGCATGGCCAATCAGGGGCAGGAGCCCATAATTCAGTAAGTCCGATGTCGAAAATGAAAGTGGATTGATCACACTATCCGAAAGCTACAATATGACATCACAGGCTCGGCACTCCAATGAAACCCTCAAGGTAGCCGTAGAGAAAAGTTATGCCGACGAATGCATAGAGACGCTTAGTTGAGGTAAAAGATACACATGGAGCGGACTACAAAATCAAGACTCGGATAAAACGAAGTGGAACGAGTTTGTTATGGTGCTAAGGAACCGGACCGATAGAAGTGGGAATTGGAGTCCGGGAAGGGTGTGTTCTGTCTCACCACAACTATTTAATATAGTTCTGGACACGATCCTTGAGAAGGACGTCTCCGACGGCAGATAGATAACTTGGGACTGCAAAGCCGGCTGAACGACATCTGTCGTCTGGCTCATAGTTATCCGGACCTTGTGACAAATTTACGAAACGAAACACTGACAGCGGAAACGGCAGGTTTGAGGACAAATTTCACGAAGACTAAAACCCTCCGTATGAACGCGATGTCCCGGGAACTATTTGCTATTGGCACTGAAAAAATTGGGGATGTCCTTCAGTTCTGCTACCTTGGGAGTATTTTATCCGCAAACGTAAGTTCAAGCGCGGATATTGAGAATCTGGAAATCATCTATATTATCGTTACGTACGAAAATTGCGGTATTCAACGCTTATGTAAAATCCATCCTTCTGTGTGGTAGCGAAACGTGGAATGCTGCCACCCGCTATATGAAACAGTTACAAGTGTTCGTGAACCGCTGTTTTTGCAGGTTCCTGGACATTTTTTGGTTGACAACTATGTCAGAACAAAAACCATTATCGATTGAGATAAAGAGGCGCAAATGGCGGTGGATTGGTCACGGTATTAAAAGAACTGCCATAGATTGGCCACCACTGGGAAGCAGAAGTAGAGAACGCACAGCCCATACACGAATTGAAGCCAAGTTCAACACTTTAGGCAAGAGTTGGAGAGAAGTGAAGGCGTTAACACAAAACAGAGAGTTGTTGAGGGAATTTATTGAAACCCTATGCTCTTTTCTTTCAACTCTTTCTTCTCCTTTCTCCAACTCTTACCGCAAGACACATTTTTCCACGTGTTTGATCGGATATTTCCAGCAAAAGAACCTGTTTTGGGCGTCCGAACGTTTCACTTGCGACGTTTGCGACGATACAGTCACAATGGAACTTAATTAACCAGTTGTTTTCCATAAAAATTCTTTCACTGCTGCACGTTCACTATTTATCATGTGATCCAGATCACAAAATATTGAACGCGTAATAGTGCTTAAAAGTAGTTTCTGAATAATCGAAAAAAATTGTGTGTAATGAATTGTTGATAGAACTATATAGATAGTAGAAGAGAGAAGAGAGCATGAAAGTAGATACTCTTATAAGATGTAAGTAAGAAAAACAATGTAAAGTTAAGTCGCTTGTTTACAAAGCACACAAAGGAATAATTCTCATTAAGTTAAGAAAAAATTTTTTAGAAAAATTTATATAAAATTTAAAATAAAACATATATACATACATGTTTAGAATGACTAGAAAATTTCAATATATTTTAGCAATAGAATTTTAGCGGAAAATTTTATTTATAAACAACAAAAAGAAAGAATTGCATTTTATACTATTTTATACAAAAAAGAAATATATTTAAAATATTTTTTTTATTTTTCTATTTTATCAAAACAATAAAAACAAATATTTAACATAGACAAGAAAAAAAATAATAAAAAAATAAATCGAATTTAAGAATTCGAAAATATTTCAATTTTTTTTTTTATGCAATATATTTATATATAATAATATATGTTAGGTGTGGTGGGATGTTCATTTTTTTAACAGTTTGTGGTATGACAAACATTTAAAATATGGTATATGTATAATATTGTATTATTGGTTGTAGGATCTGTGTCTTGCTTAAAATTAAAATTTACATTTTAAATATTTCATTGTTCTAGTGTTTAGAATTGAAAAATTTGGGATGCACATTAAGTAATGTTCGATTAAAAGATATGCGCGTAAATAGACAAAGGCATCAACGCATAGGCGGCCGAATGATATACAAAATGATTTTGAAGAATGGAAGGAATAGATTCTATTTAGAAAAACAATCTTAGTAAATAATAATGAAATACATAAATATAAAACAGAAAAGTATATTCACATAACAACAAGCGCTTCGATAAAAAAAAGATAATGATGTTAAACATTTTTTGTAGAGATTTTGATACCATTAGGATTTAATAGAAAATGAAAATTTTATTGAAAATAAAACAAGAAAATTGTAAATTAAATTTTTTATTTGAAATACAGTTTAATAGCATAGATTATAGATGACAAAATAAACTTTAGATAAACCTATAAATAAAATATTTAAAAAAAAATTATTTTTGTTTTAAGTGCCACTTAAAGGAAAAAACAAAATAAGAAAATTATAATCGATACAGTGCGACAGCAGTGGAAGCTCTAAACTACAAGTAATTTTGGTAAAAATTTAAGTAAATTAAACTTAGGTTTGAGTTCTGGATAAATATAGGGTCCGCCATCTAACGTTTTTTTTTTTTTCAACTAGTGCTTATTTCGTGAATGGTAACACTTAGCTCATGTTTGATTTGACAGATAATTAGTTTTATTCTTCCGCTGAACGAATATGGTTGTGTATAAGCTTTGTTAAGTGGGCCCGCAATTGACTTACAGAAGATGCCGACTTTGCCAAAAAAAAAAATCATCTTTTCAGATGAAGCTCATTTTGATCTTGGCGGGTATGTAAACAAGCAAAATTGTCGCATTTGGGGCAGAGAAAACCCGCACGCATACAATAAAAACCGATACACCCAAGACGAGTAACTGTTTGGTGCGGATTTTGGTCCAGAGGCATAATTGGGCCATTTTTCTTCGAAAATGACCAAAGAGTGGCCGTTACAGTTAATGGCGATCGTTATCGGTCCATGTTGAACGAATTTTTGCTCACAATAATTGAAGAGGAGGATATTAGCAACATTTGGTTTCAACAGGACGGCGCTACACTCGATGTTTTGCGCTCTGTTTTTGAAGATCGCATTATCAGCCGCAGAGCTGATGTCGTTTGGCCACCTCGGAGCTGCGATTTGACACCGTTGGACTATTATTTGTGGGGTGCCGTCAAAGATAAGTGTTACGCCAACAAGCCAGAGACAATTGACGCTTTAAAGGACAATATTCGTGAAGCCATTGGTGAAATACAGCTGCACACAATCGATAATGTGCTTAAAAATTGGACCGATCGTGTAGGCTACTGCATGGCCAGCCGAGGCAGCCATTTGAATGAAATTATTATCCATTATTAACCGGAAGTATTGTACTTTCAAATAAAAAAAGAAATTTGAGGAAGTGTTCAGTAGTTTTTTTTATAGAATTTTCAAAAAAAAAAATTATTTGGCGGACCCTTTACTATGGAGAATTCGTATTATTAATTTCCACATTATCTTTTATGTTCCTGGGTATATATGTATGTATATGATGCTAAGTGTTCAGGTCACCCAAAGGAGTTTAAATGGCCGATTAAATTCATGGGATGATATTGAACGATCGGAAAATAAAAGGAAGCGAGCGGTCTGAATTAATACGAATCTTAACCGAGGGGTACATCAAATATTCCATAAATATTTCAATATGAAAAAGCTATCCCAGCTAGGAGAATCGTGATTACTAACACTGGAATTTTGGCAATGTTCAGGCGCAATCCGATCGAGTTCTTGTGCCGCATGGAACAGTCAAATTTAGAGGTAAATGTGTATCCCCGAAAATTAAGACGGAAGTATACATGTATGAGGTCATGGCTATAGTAGTTTAGGAGAAACGAGTGTGTAGCGAATTTGACAAAACTCCTTAAATTGGACATGATACTATTACCCTGTCTAGCATGGGTTAGATTAGGTTACACGACTCGTCCGCTACTAGTGAATACACTCGCAGAAGCTATGGCCCATTGAGATATACTTAAAAAAGAACCTGAAAACTTGTCAGGAATCCAAAGCCAGAGACGAGAGAGAACGAGTCAAGCCCTCGCTAAGCCACAATGTGAAAATCCTGGTTATCGCAATAGCTAAGCGGCACTCCTGACAAATTGACCAGGTTCGTTCAGTCAATCAACTTCAACAGTGACATATCTCTGAGACAGTCGCTATCATGGAAGGGTCGAGCACCAAGATGCCTTAATCTAAGCTCTCGCAGAACGAGACAGACAAATAGATTCTCCTTCCTTTCCTTTCTATAGATTCTCTTTCCTTCCCATCCTGACAGCACCTATAGTGGCCATGAGTAACTTCTACTCTCAGTCAAAGGTCTAATCGTTTAGTGCCCAGAAGTAGTACCCTTAACTTCACTGACAGAAAAGGCCAAAACATCCTGCATGTTCTACAAGTGGTAATATTACAGCACATGCATTCTGCACTGCTCAAAGCCCACTCATATCTCAATTTTGATAACGCTTTCAAGGCAATATGTATGTCCCCCTATGTAAGACTCACACTCATAGATGACACCCTAGTTGCACATTCATTAGTAAAATTATTTCCTCAAATATCACATAACTCGTAACCCATTTCAGCACGACACGTTGTCGCCTTCCGCCTTTACAACTTATATCTGTCTTTAAATTTGAAGAAATGGCTGTCTGCTGACAGATTTGACGTTTTCTTTTCTGGCAAAGAATGGTACACGAGAAGTTCATCATTGACACAAACACCTATTTTGGATATCTTATAAAATTGAGATATTTTTAGGAAATAAACTTATGCTTGCAGGCATAAGAGTCACACGCCATTTCTTATTAGGTTATTGATAGATTTAGATGGATGTGTTTAAGGTGTTTCTTTTTATTTTTTATTACAAACAGTAGATTCGAAGGCAAATAATAGATTACATAGGTCGCAGTATGTTACAATTGTGTTTGGTCTGAATCGATAATGATGATGAATGCAAAAAAAAAGTTATTACAACGCTGCAGTTAATTCCACGGAATTTTCATTCTAACTTTGCAATTTAGAATCGCTGTCTATATGAAGTGTGTGAAGTTAGCTCTCAAAGTTATATTCCAATTTTTCTGTTAATGCGGCTTCTCTGTAAATTAACATTGCACTGTTAAGTTAACAGAGTTAAATTTTTTGAAAGAATACAATATTTTTAAAGAAAAATTAGTAAATTTATTATTCAAAGTAACAAATTTTTATGTACATTTTTTAAAATTTTTAAAAATTAAATAAATAGTTTCAGATGGAGGCGTAAAACAGCAAAATTGTACATTTATAAAAATACGCACTCGGGTATTTTTTAAATTTGAAAAAAGTGCCCTAGGAGTGCCAGGGTGGGGCAATGGCAACTATTGGGATTTATTAACAAGGCATCCATGATTCCTGTCCACTTTACCGCATGTCCATAACCGCTACCGATTTTTAGATATAGCGCCTTAAATTTAGCCAATATTCGGAAATTCGAATATGGCCATTTTTTAAATTTGAAAAAAGTGTTCTAGGAGTGCGAGGGTGGGGCAATGGTGACTATTAGGATTTACTAACAAGGCATCCATGATTCCTGTCCACTTTACCGCATGTCCATAACCGTTACCGATTTTTAGATATAGCGTCTAAAATTTAGCCAATATTCGGAAATTCGAATATGGCCATTTTTTAAATTTGAAAAAAGTGTTCTAAGAGGGCGAGGGTGGGGCAATGGTGACTATTAGAATTTACTAACAAGGCATCCATGATTCCTGTCCACTTTACCGCATGTCCATAACCGTTACCGATTTTTAGATATAGCGCCTTAAATTTAGCCAATATTCGGAAATTCGAATATGGCCATTTTTTAAATTTGAAAAAAGTGTTCTAGGAGTGCGAGGGTGGGGCAATGGTGACTATTAGGATTTACTAACAAGGCATCCATAATTCCTGTCCACTTTACCGCATGTCCATAACCGTTACCGATTTTTAGATATAGCGCCTTAAATTTAGCCAATATTCGGAAATTCGAATATGGCCATTTTTTAAATTTGAAAAAAGTGTTCTAGGAGTGCGAGGGTGGGGCAATGGTGACTATTAGGATTTACTAACAAGGCATCCATGATTCCTGTCCACTTTACCGCATGTCCATAACCGTTACCGATTTTTAGATATAGCGCCTTAAATTTAGCCAATATTCGGAAATTCGAATATGGCCATTTTTTAAATTTGAAAAAAGTGTTCTAGGAGTGCGAGGGTGGGGCAATGGTGACTATTAGGATTTACTAACAAGGCATCCATGATTCCTGTCCACTTTACCGCATGTCCATAACCGTTACCGATTTTTAGATATAGCGCCTTAAATTTAGCCAATATTCGGAAATTCGAATATGGCCATTTTTTAAATTTGAAAAGTGTTCTAGGAGTGCGAGGGTGGGGCAACGGCGACTATTAGGATTTATTGATAAGGCATCAGGGATTCCTGTCCACTTTACCGCATGTCTATAACCGTTACCCATTTTTAGATATAGCGCCTTAAATTTAGCCAATATTCGGAAATTCGAATATGGCCATTTTTTAAATTTGAAAAAAGTGTCCTAGAAGTGCGAGGGTGGGGCAATGGTGACTATTAGGATTTACTAACAAGGCATCCATGATTCCTGTCCACTTTACCGCATGTCCATAACCGTTACCGATTTTTAGATATAGCGTCTAAAATTTAGCCAATATTCGGAAATTCGAATATGGCCATTTTTTAAATTTGAAAAAAGTGTTCTAAGAGGGCGAGGGTGGGGCAATGGTGACTATTAGGATTTATTGATAAGGCATCAGGGATTCCTGTCCACTTTACCGCATGTCCATAACCGTTACCGATTTTTAGATATAGCGCCTTAAATTTAGCCAATATTCGGAAATTCGAATATGGCCATTTTTTAAATTTGAAAAAAGTGTTCTAGGAGTGCGAGGGTGGGGCAATGGTGACTATTAGGATTTACTAACAAGGCATCCATGATTCCTGTCCACTTTACCGCATGTCCATAACCGTTACCGATTTTTAGATATAGCGCCTTAAATTTAGCCAATATTCGGAAATTCGAATATGGCCATTTTTTAAATTTGAAAAAAGTGTTCTAAGAGTGCAAAGGTGGGGCAATGGTGACTATTAGGATTTACTAACAAGGCATCCATGATTCCTGTCCACTTTACCGCATGTCCATAACCGTTACCGATTTTTAGATATAGCGCCTTAAATTTAGCCAATATTCGGAAATTCGAATATGGCCATTTTTTAAATTTGAAAAAAGTGTCCTAGAAGTGCGAGGGTGGGGCAACGGCGACTATTAGGATTTATTGATAAGGCATCAGGGATTCCTGTCCACTTTACCGCATGTCCATAACCGTTACCGATTTTTAGATATAGCGCCTTAAATTTAGCCAATATTCGGAAATTCGAATATGGCCATTTTTTAAATTTGAAAAAAGTGTTCTAGGAGTGCGAGGGTGGGGCAATGGTGACTATTAGGATTTACTAACAAGGCATCCATGATTCCTGTCCACTTTACCGCATGTCCATAACCGTTACCGATTTTTAGATATAGCGCCTTAAATTTAGCCAATATTCGGAAATTCGAATATGGCCATTTTTTAAATTTGAAAAAAGTGTCCTAGAAGTGCGAGGGTGGGGCAACGGCGACTATTAGGATTTACTAACAAGGCATCCATAATTCCTGTCCACTTTACCGCATGTCCATAACCGTTACCGATTTTTAGATATAGCGCCTTAATTTTAGCCAATATTCGGAAATTCGAATATGACCATTTTTTAAATTTGAAATAAGTGTTCTAAGAGTGCGAGGGTGGGGCAACGGCGACTATTAGGATTTATTGATAAGGCATCAGGGATTCCTGTCCACTTTACCGCATATCCATAACCATCACCAATTTTGAGATACAGAGTCCTGAAATTGACGTTATCTCAAAAATATTATCTACTTGATTACTTTTTATATACTAGATAATTTTAGTCCGTTCAAGATTTGAACCCAGGATGCTTGAATTTTCAATGTGCAATATAAAAAATATTTATATCATTAATTTTGAGATATTTTATGTTCCGAGTTCAATCCCCGCCAAAGATAAAGTTTATAATTTTAATATTTTTTTTATTTTTTTATATCCTCTATTGATGGCTGCTGCTTAATTTTGGTACATAGGCGGGCTATTGTAACATTTTTGTTACAGTAGAAATGTTGGCTGTTAAATGCGACTGTTTAGCTTTTGACAAAACGCATAAAAAGCACTGCAATAATATGTGTTGTCATAGCGCATATGGTAAAGCCTTTTGACTTTTATTTGTATTCGCAGTACAAGGTTTCGAGTTCAATCCTGCGCTCAGTCGCACTTTTTATTATTATTTATTTTATTTTTATTTAGTGGCTTTTTTCACTTAAATAAATAGGCAAATATTTTTTTTGTTTCTGTACGAAAATTCGGCAATTTGCTGGATAATGATGGATTAGATTTTTTGAAGCTGTAATTAATATATTATTTAAGCTGTAATTGATGCCAATGTTGGCCATACAAAATATAGATTATCTTGCAACTCAATATTTATTTATTTATTTATTATTTTTTCTAGTATGCATTTACTTGACAACAAAATTCTACTTTCTTTTTTTATCTTATTTTTGAATTAAAATTTATTGTTTATTATTTTTTACTGTTATTTGTTAGCCAATATCTAGTAGATGAAATTAAATCAACAAAAAAAATTCTAAAAGTAATAGAAAAATCCTATTCTTTTCAAGCTAAAAGTCAAACCCGATTCTTTTTTCATTGTGTAAAAAGATTTTCTTGACAAACGGCTTATGTATGGATTCTTGCGGGGTTCACCGTTTTTTAATTTGAAGCAGTTATAAATTTCTATTACCGCTCTGTCACGGGGCTGAACACGTCTAAACTAAAGTAGGTAATAGCAACAACGATAGTGCTTGCAACTTGCATTTGTTCGTAATAGAACGGTCCAAGTTCGATTCCCAGGCTGGCGAGAAAAGAATAGAGTAGGCAATTTTTTTTTTTTAATTCGATGGCGTTAAACCTAAATTAAAAAAATACAACAAATATTTTTGCTCCAGGCAGGGTTTGAATCCGGCACTTTAATTCCAAATACATACATATAATACACTCATATCTATTAAGTGTAGACAATTTACATTAAAATGATGGATTACTCACATATCTACTACAGAATGCATTATCATTTCCAGCAAATTGCCGAATTTTCGTACGAGGCCTGACCGGAGGCTTAAATTTTAATTCAAAAATAAGATAAAAAAAGAAAGTAGAATTTTGTTGTCAAGTAAATGCATACTAGAAAAAATAATAAATAAATAAATAAATATTGAGTTGCAAGATAATCTATATTTTGTATGGCCAACATTGGCATCAATTACAGCTTAAATAATATATTAATTACAGCTTCAAAAAATCTAATCCATCATTATCCAGCAAATTGCCGAATTTTCGTACAGAAACAAAAAAAATATTTGCCTATTTATTTAAGTGAAAAAAGCCACTAAATGAAGATAAAATAAATAATAATAAAAAGTGCGACTGAGCGCAGGATTGAACTCGAAACCTTGTACTGCGAATACAAATAAAAGTCAAAAGGCTTTACCATATGCGCTATGACAACACATATTATTGCAGTGCTTTTTATGCGTTTTGTCAATAGCTAAACAGTCGCATTTAACAGCCAACATTTCTACTGTAACAAAAATGTTACAATAGCCCGCCTATGTACCAAAATTAAGCAGCAGCCATCAATAGAGGATATAAAAAAATAAAAAAAATATTAAAATTATAAACTTTATCTTTGGCGGGGATTGAACTCGGAACATAAAATATCTCAAAATTAATGATATAAATATTTTTTATATTGCACATTGAAAATTCAAGCATCCTGGGTTCAAATCTTGAACGGACTAAAATTATCTAGTATATAAAAAGTAATCAAGTAGATAATATTTTTGAGATAACGTCAATTTCAGGACTCTGTATCTCAAAATTGGTGATGGTTATGGATATGCGGTAAAGTGGACAGGAATCCCTGATGCCTTATCAATAAATCCTAATAGTCGCCGTTGCCCCACCCTCGCACTCTTAGAACACTTATTTCAAATTTAAAAAATGGTCATATTCGAATTTCCGAATATTGGCTAAATTTAAGGCGCTATATCTAAAAATCGGTAACGGTTATGGACATGCGGTAAAGTGGACAGGAATTATGGATGCCTTGTTAGTAAATCCTAATAGTCGCCGTTGCCCCACCCTCGCACTTCTAGGACACTTTTTTCAAATTTAAAAAATGGCCATATTCGAATTTCCGAATATTGGCTAAATTTAAGGCGCTATATCTAAAAATCGGTAACGGTTATGGACATGCGGTAAAGTGGACAGGAATCATGGATGCCTTGTTAGTAAATCCTAATAGTCACCATTGCCCCACCCTCGCACTCCTAGAACACTTTTTTCAAATTTAAAAAATGGCCATATTCGAATTTCCGAATATTGGCTAAATTTAAGGCGCTATATCTAAAAATCGGTAACGGTTATGGACATGCGGTAAAGTGGACAGGAATCCCTGATGCCTTATCAATAAATCCTAATAGTCGCCGTTGCCCCACCCTCGCACTTCTAGGACACTTTTTTCAAATTTAAAAAATGGCCATATTCGAATTTCCGAATATTGGCTAAATTTAAGGCGCTATATCTAAAAATCGGTAACGGTTATGGACATGCGGTAAAGTGGACAGGAATCATGGATGCCTTGTTAGTAAATCCTAATAGTCACCATTGCCCCACCCTCGCACTCCTAGAACACTTTTTTCAAATTTAAAAAATGGCCATATTCGAATTTCCGAATATTGGCTAAATTTAAGGCGCTATATCTAAAAATCGGTAACGGTTATGGACATGCGGTAAAGTGGACAGGAATCCCTGATGCCTTATCAATAAATCCTAATAGTCGCCGTTGCCCCACCCTCGCACTTCTAGGACACTTTTTTCAAATTTAAAAAATGGCCATATTCGAATTTCCGAATATTGGCTAAATTTAAGGCGCTATATCTAAAAATCGGTAACGGTTATGGACATGCGGTAAAGTGGACAGGAATCATGGATGCCTTGTTAGTAAATTCTAATAGTCACCATTGCCCCACCCTCGCACTCTTAGAACACTTTTTTCAAATTTAAAAAATGGCCATATTCGAATTTCCGAATATTGGCTAAATTTAAGGCGCTATATCTAAAAATCGGTAACGGTTATGGACATGCGGTAAAGTGGACAGGAATCATTGATGCCTTGTTAGTAAATCCTAATAGTCACCATTGCCCCACCCTCGCACTCCTAGAACACTTTTTTCAAATTTAAAAAATGGCCATATTCGAATTTCCGAATATTGGCTAAATTTAAGGCGCTATATCTAAAAATCGGTAACGGTTATGGACATGCGGTAAAGTGGACAGGAATTATGGATGCCTTGTTAGTAAATCCTAATAGTCACCATTGCCCCACCCTCGCACTCCTAGAACACTTTTTTCAAATTTAAAAAATGGCCATATTCGAATTTCCGAATATTGGCTAAATTTAAGGCGCTATATCTAAAAATCGGTAACGGTTATGGACATGCGGTAAAGTGGACAGGAATCACGGATGCCTTGTTAGTAAATCCTAATAGTCACCATTGCCCCACCCTCGCCCTCTTAGAACACTTTTTTCAAATTTAAAAAATGGCCATATTCGAATTTCCGAATATTGGCTAAATTTTAGACGCTATATCTAAAAATCGGTAACGGTTATGGACATGCGGTAAAGTGGACAGGAATCATGGATGCCTTGTTAGTAAATCCTAATAGTCACCATTGCCCCACCCTCGCACTTCTAGGACACTTTTTTCAAATTTAAAAAATGGCCATATTCGAATTTCCGAATATTGGCTAAATTTAAGGCGCTATATCTAAAAATCGGTAACGGTTATAGACATGCGGTAAAGTGGACAGGAATCCCTGATGCCTTATCAATAAATCCTAATAGTCGCCGTTGCCCCACCCTCGCACTCCTAGAACACTTTTCAAATTTAAAAAATGGCCATATTCGAATTTCCGAATATTGGCTAAATTTAAGGCGCTATATCTAAAAATCGGTAACGGTTATGGACATGCGGTAAAGTGGACAGGAATCATGGATGCCTTGTTAGTAAATCCTAATAGTCACCATTGCCCCACCCTCGCACTCCTAGAACACTTTTTTCAAATTTAAAAAATGGCCATATTCGAATTTCCGAATATTGGCTAAATTTAAGGCGCTATATCTAAAAATCGGTAACGGTTATGGACATGCGGTAAAGTGGACAGGAATCATGGATGCCTTGTTAGTAAATCCTAATAGTCACCATTGCCCCACCCTCGCACTCCTAGAACACTTTTTTCAAATTTAAAAAATGGCCATATTCGAATTTCCGAATATTGGCTAAATTTAAGGCGCTATATCTAAAAATCGGTAACGGTTATGGACATGCGGTAAAGTGGACAGGAATCATGGATGCCTTGTTAATAAATCCCAATAGTTGCCATTGCCCCACCCTGGCACTCCTAGGGCACTTTTTTCAAATTTAAAAAATACCCGAGTGCGTATTTTTATAAATGTACAATTTTGCTGTTTTACGCCTCCATCTGAAACTATTTATTTAATTTTTAAAAATTTTAAAAAATGTACATAAAAATTTGTTACTTTGAACAATAAATTTACTAATTTTTCTTTAAAAATATTGTATTCTTTCAAAAAATTTAACTCTGTTAACTTAACAGTGCAATTTACAGAGAAGCCGCATTAACAGAAAAATTGGAATATAACTTTGAGAGCTAACTTCACACACTTGTCTATATGTCTACTTCCGCTGAATGTTGTCTATAGTCTGTTGATGTCATTTTGTCCCTGGATGACACGGCGTTGTGGTGTAGTGGTTAGAGCGCACGTATACAACACAAGCGGCCCATATAAAAAACTATTTAGCGGTTTCGAGTGTTTATTAGAGACTTCAACCTCCGTCCAGATAAATCGATCTAAAAAGCCCACCTCACCATTCAGCTTAACTCTGGCGATGATGACACGCATCAGATGAATGATCAGAAAAAAACGCCACATACTGGGAAAAAGTGACAATGCCAAGTAAGGATCACCACCACCACTCAGCAAGGATCTTCACCACTACACACAATCACATGGAGTCGAGCTACAGTGAATAAATCATCTTATAGCTTAAAAAATCAACTTGATTAATGAAACTGAAGCAAAGCAATGGATACTTTGTGGAAAGCCAATATGCGCCCTAGAGGAGTGACGGAGATAAATAAGTTGGTCACGTTCAGCTACAATGGGTATTATGGGTATTATTATATGGGTATTACTCATACTGGGGGGGTGTGGGATTTCAGTAGGGTATTGTTGGACGATCGTTCTTATGGTAGGCTGGGCGTTTTTGCCCTTGAGGTGTTTAGGCGTAGAAGGACGGCACTATTAGCGGAGGTTGAACCTGCATCACCATCTTAGCGGTCTCCTGGCTAGCCTTTTTCTAGCTTGGCGTCCCGCTGGGGTGCTGACGGTTTGATGTGTTATGCTACTTGCTGTGATTGTCTGCTGTTTGCTGTTTCCCGACCTGCTGTTTGCGGCTTGATTTGTGGCTGCAGTTTTGGGTGTTGTGTGTTTGTACTGGTCTGCTTTTGACTGGTTGTGTTCTTGTTGTTGTGTATTGTGTCCGTGGCGCACGATGTCACTTTGAGTTCTCCCGTGAGGGTGGCTCCGTTTATTGTTGTGTTGTTTGAGTGTTTCTTGTTTGTTGTTATCACCATCTTGGTCACCAGTCCGAAGTTGTTTGGGACTTACACTGGTAGTAGCATTTATGCTACGAGGCCTGACCGGAGGCTTAATTCTGGTGCCACGGGTGTCGGGAGCCCCAGGAATTTCGGTTCCTGCCCGACTATGGTGAGGCCCCCTTTGTGGGAGCAACGTGGTGGCTGTGGTTTAAACCCAAATCGCGGGGAGAGCTATGCTGGCTCGGTGTGGAGTTACATTTTTAACCGGGTGCCGTGACCCATAGATCGGTAGGAGTTTAGATAGTCTCCGGCACCTTACCAAGGTGTGAGGTCATGTCCAAATAACATGGCTTTAAATTGGTACCCACTGGTGATTTTAATCATAGGTGGGGGCGTTGGTGAACGCATTGTATTCACTCGTGCTTTGGCACCGTGAGGTAACGTCCTAGGGCAGGTACTCACGTTAAACCACTGACTTAATGACCACTTAGCAAAGATCTTCACCACTACACAATCATATGGAGGCGAGCTACAGTAGATTAATCATCTAATTAGTTTGAAAATTAACTTGATTAATGAAACTGAATGAAAATTAACGCCAGATCAAATAGTGTTTTAACTTCGACACCTGTGAGGAGATCAATACAAAAATTCAAGGGACAGGATATGTTGGAGACGCCAACACATTGGTCATTTAAAAACAAACCGTTTAAATATCAATATCATAGCAGTGTGTAAGTATTGGTGACAATTCAAGAACCTAAATTCGGCAAATTACAAGAAGCTCAATACAGCGTATACTACAGATCTGTGCAACATCATTCTAAGCGATGAAGCACATTTTCAGCTTTGTTAATTGCCAAATTTGCGACTTTTGGGGTTCTGAGAACCCACAAGTGTTGTCGAAAAACAAATTCATCCACAATGTATCACCGATTTTACGTTGGAGTCATACTTGACCATTTTCTTTTTGAAAACGTGGCTGGTCAAGCTATGAGTGTTACTGGTGCTCGATATCGCGACATAATAACACAGTTCTTGCTGCCGAAATTTGATGATATTGGTGTGACCAAAATGCGACATTTTCAAGTCATGTGCTCTCTCGTTTCGGTAATCAGAATTGGCCCCTGAGATCGTGTAATCTAACACCTTTAGATTGCTTTTTATAGGGTTATTTGAAATCACAAGTCTATGTCGACAAGCCCACAACCACCCGTGCATTAAAGCAGGAGATTTGAGTTTGTATCAACGAAATTCAGCCACATTTATGCAAAATAATTGTGGAAAATTTCGACAAACGAGTGCCTATGTGCATGCAAAGCCGTGGAGAATATTTGTCCGGTATGTTATCCCATAAATAACCCTATTCTATACACTTTATGATTCAATAGAAGAATAATCAAAAGACTAAAAACTATGTTTTCTATTTAATTCAAACATGTCTTAATTTTGAAACACCTTTTATTAGAAGACATAAATGCGATGGCAAAAATTTCTTCTTCAATGTCAATGCCGAACGCGAGAGGACAATTGAGAGTTAATACTAGAAAAAGCCATAAATAGTATATGCTTAACTTATCTGAACCAACTAAATTTAATTTCAGATACAGATTGACAATGGTAAGACTTTCTTCTACACTGATGGGTTCTTAATTTTCTATAATAGCGTTTATTGTTAGAAAGATGAAATTCTTGAAATTCGATTGAAAAAAAATTCAAATAATTTCGTTTAATCTTTCAGATATTGTTTGATACTTTAATGTATTTTATAAACATTAAACAAGAAATAATCAATTAAATATATAATTATGTTTTAGCCAAAACAAATAATAAAAAACAAAATAAAATAAATAAATGAATAAAAAATGAATACTTTGTTACAAAATTTCATTTCATTTATTGTTTACGACTCATGCAGAATAGTACGAAACTGAACTGAGCAATACGGGTAACATATGAACAGAAAGAATTCAAAACTTTGCTTTTTATTTCTCCAGTAGACGACTGTCAGCAATAATATTTTTTTTTTGCAATTTCAGCATATTTTTGTTGTCTTTGTTTCGTTATTTATTTATTTATTGTCAGTAGTTAAAAATTTATTTGAAATTTTAGTAGCAATTTTATTTCATTTTTTTTTTTTTTTTTTTTTTTTTTGTAAATTTTTGGAATTTTAAACTGTTCACCACCAGCACCAACCAACCAACAATAATTCAAAACAAACAAATGTATATCAAACATGAAATTTTTTATGAGTGTAAGTGGCTCTCAATAGTTCAATTTATGCAGTTTTTTTTTTCAAATGAAAAGTGTAAATATATTATTAAAGAAGAATGTGTGTTTGTGTGTTTTACATACATATAGAGATGGCATGTGTTTGGTTTATTTCATATTCAATTGTGTTCTCAATTTTTGTTTTTCTTTTTTCTTGTTTTTTTAATAAAAAAAAAAAATCAACAAAAAGTGTTTAGAGATCTTAAATTACAAATATGGTGCTAATTGAAATATCAACAACAACAACAACCACAATAACAATAACAACAACTACTATAGCAACGATAGCGACAAAAACTAAAAAAAAAATCATAGCAAAGCAAATAATTTATAGAAAAAAAGTCATTTATACGCACTCACTCTGGCCAAGGCATACAAAGTAAAATACATCGCAATTAACACTGAGCAACAGAAGTGTGCTGTACAGTGTTTTTCTCTTATTCTAAAGTCCCAACTAAAAAATACTTTTGTTTACCTAATCTACTGTCCAAAATCAATGAATAGTTTGTCAAATACTTAATCAACTTTTTGGTGAATATAAGGTACTTTTTGAATAGTTTTGTTAGTCATGTTCTCATTATCTGAGAGAGTACACTGAGCAACAGAAGTGTGCTGTACAGTGTTTTTCTCTTATTATAAAGTCTCAACTAAAAAATACTTTTGTTTACCTAATCTACTGTCAAAAATCAACGAATGGCTTGTCAAATACTTAATAAACTTTTTGGTGACTATAAGACACTTTTTGAATAGCTATGTTAGTGTCATGTTTTCACTATTTGAGAGTTAAATTGAGTGGGTAATTAGCATTATTAGATTTGGATAAAAATATTTTTAATTAAAAATATAAAAATTTTAATATTTAGTGAAAAAATTTAAGTATTATCAGAAAAATAATACCGTTTAAATAAAAATTAAAAACATTTGTCTACACCCGCTAAGCATGTTCAATCGTCGCTGTTTCAGTAACGAATAAATGTGTTTCTTTTCTTATTGTTTTGCATATAACACACAAACAGCTGTTTACATACGTGCAATGCGATTGGGTTCGCTCAAAACGTAAGCAAGTGAAACTGAACAAAACTTGACGAAAAGTTTGTTAAGTACATTATGGTTATACACATTTGATTGTGTGTATTCGCACATTCGTTTAAGCTAGCCTGTGCATATTATAGTTGAGCCTTAAGAATTTATTAGTGTCTATTTTATTCTTGTTCATGTTCTTAAATTTATTGAATTAAAATCTGATTTTTTGGTAAAGAATTTAATGGCCGCTATGATCAGTTGTGGACTCCTATGCACATATTCAATTAAGTTTCTATGCAAGCAAATGTAATATGAGTTTCGCTCTTACATTCTTAGATTGTTATAATAGCAGCACTTTGTTTATTTACTAAATGAGCTGGTTATTCATTCCAATCGCTTTAACTTTTTTAACACACTGTAGCGTGATAAACTATAGCAACCATAGCAAAAGTAAGCAAAACATTGAAACCAATAAAAAAATATATTGATTTGACAACTTGATTTAAATAAATTTTGAAATAAAAATCATTTCGAATCAAATTGTTAAAGTGGAAAATTTTGACACATTTTAATAGAAATTTTTAATTAAAGCAGACACGTTAGAAAGACTTAGATCCCCAACAGTGTTTAAAAAAAAATTAGAAATACGAGAGTGAATCAGTAATGAAATACAACACAGGTGATTGGAATAAAATTAAACAACAAATCGAATTACCACACTTCCTAATACCGACAGATTTTTTGAAATTATTTGATTTCTTCGCAAAGGGAGTCCAGTGTCTTGTGTGCCATGTTTAAAGTGGTTTATGTGGATTATATCGCGGGCATCCCAAAACACGGTTTTGGGCTAACAAACCCACTGTTTTGACTTGTATTTGGTCTCTGGTGTAGTGTGGTTACAAAAAGGCGCAAAAGCTCGTCCATATTGCGGTTCAACAAAGCCATTTTTGCTGCGAAGTTGTCACATGTTTGCGTTTGTGGTGGTGTGAGTAAATGAAATGAATGAAATCTTGTAGAAAGCTTCCGCATACCCAAGGGATCATTCAGTATTGAAACCACTCAGCCATGTAAGATGCCTACGATCTACAATATCTCGATATTTCAATTTCTAATCGGCCAGAATTTTTGGAATCTTCCGTGCTACACGTACGACCATAACAACATTCAATAAAACCAGAGTTGACAACCCACTGGTTAACCCAATAAAACCCGGGTGTGTTTATTCATAGTTTATTTACAACAAAAATAATTTTAAAAAATTAATTTGGTCCAGAAAAATAACAAATTAACAAATATGTATATCACCAAACAAAACAAAAAAAAATTATCAAATCACTGCTTAAATATTTTCCCCAACTCTGAGCCACTTCCCGAGCCCCGCTTCAGAAACACTTCTCGTCTTCCTAGGCGATCCACTTTGAAGCCGATTTTGTTCTCCTTCAGACTAAGTGCTTCAGTGGCATGCAAAAATATATTGTATCCGTCGAAACAGCCAATTGACAGAAGGAGTAATGTTTGGAGACTACAGCGGGTGCAGCATTTGGTCGTTCCTAACAATTGTTTAGGAACTTTTACGGCGTAAAACCAAGTATCTTTATTTGTCTGTCTGTGTGCCTTTATATACCGGCCGTTTTTCTCACAATGCACAGTTCAAACGAAAAATGCAGTCTGCTCCGAACACCGAGTTTTAACAGCTCACAGTACATTGCAGCCTTGATCCCACTAAGAGTGCAAAATGTAATTGTATTAACAAATAAAAGATATTGTCGATTTAAACGAAATTTTGAAACTGCTATAAAACCCAATAAAACCCGTTGGATTGGGCTTTAAAAAATAACAGTTTTTTGCCAACCCTGATTGAAGCAGTGCGACTAGATAACTACTCCATAGTGCAAGGATAGATCAATATGAAAAATAGGGCTTTTTTTGTAAGCGTTAAAAGAGATATATGAGAACACTTCAACCAATTTTGATAACCAGGAGCGATTGTTTTATTTTGTTTTACTTTCACGTAATAAACTTAGACTTTAGCCGAACAGTTAAAAAATATGTGAACAAAAAGCGTGAGATGTTGACTGAAATGCAAAAAAGTGTAGAATGCGTAAAAATTATAAAATGATGGAAAAACGAGTCGTTCGTTTTAATTACGGTGATGTGTGTTAGCTCTTCAAGGGCGGTATAATTTTGATCATAGTTATAGAAAGAGGCTATTGAGTCGATATGGTGTTTTCTTTCAATCCATTACTCGTAATGCTACAGAGAAGACTGCGAAAATATGCGACCATTAAAAAACATACTTTTATAATACCCAAGCATGTAGTTCTATGCAGCAATTCGAGTATGTCCTAGTGACTCACAATAGGCCCGTATTTATTTTTTAAATATTATTTTCGACATATGTCAGCCACGGCTATGAGTTACATGGGCTCTTCGATCAGTTTAATTTTTCACTACTTTTTTCACTATATGGCGTCAATGATGGCTTTTAATGGTTCAAGAGTTGCTGGTTTGTCGGTATAAGCCAAGGACTTAACATAGCTCCACAAAAAGTAGTCTAGAGGCGTTAAATCGCACGATCGAAGACGAACAGGACTACTTCTTCAAAAAAAAGTTGTCACCAAATTGATTTTGCAATTAATCGATTGATAAACGCGCTGTATTGCAAGTGGCGCCGATTTGTTGCAATCAAATACCGTTGATGTTTAGCTGATTAATTTTTTGAAGCAAAAATTTAGTCAGAATGGCTCGATAGCGCTCGTCATTCGCCGTAACGGCAGCTTCTTGTTCATTTCGAAAGAAATACGGTCCGATATTGGTATTAGTGGTAATAGTGAGTCGTAAACGACATTTTGCTTATGGTGGTTTCACAAGTTTCACGGTTATATAAAAGCGTATATTTCGCACTTGTATCAAAATTGTTCAATTTAATATGTTTGAATAGATACGGCGATTACCAGGTGGTATTGAAACGGCCAAAGGCCTGATGAGCCGTGTGTATGCGATAGCCAATGAGTGATGTTGATTAGCATTCAGTGAACATAGGTTGACAACATCAATATATCGATAAAAAAAAAATGGCGTATCGCATGATGAACGTTTATCCATTGACTGACTCTAACATATGCTTTGACATTTCTTGATTAGTTTTGCTACGACTACGTCGATTCGTTAAATGTCTGGTAGAACATCAATAAATTATTTTTAGTGTATGTTCTTGTATGAGCTTGTTAACAAAAAATATCGAAGCTTATGACGGACTACAAGAATACTATCTCCATCAGTATAAATTTTTAAACAGATTTACCGTCGGCTAAAAATATTTCAGTTTTTAAAAAAATAAAAGGGAAGACAAATTAAAAAGTGTTTTATTGGCGCATGGCATTGTCGTATTGCATGTTTTTTATATTTTTGTAACTATTCCCCCTACTTTTTACGTCCCATTAGTTCCGATATAAAATTTCGTTGATTCATTTTCTTTTTTCGCAAACTTTAACAATGTAGAGACAACAGTAGTAAAAATTAAATAAATATTGACGTCAAATATTGAAAGAATATTACAATATTTTGAATATTCGTCAATATTAGACAACACAACCTATGGGTGTGACCATTTTTTGCAAACATAAAGACAAATATTGAAGCACGATATTAATGAGACTGGCAGCCACTTTAGTTTACATAACAAGACACGTTACTTTAGTTGAACTCAGCAGTGATGTGCGAAAGCTGTTGTTAAAGTAGCACTGCACTGCACTATAGTGTACTATACTAAGTCAATATAAATTAAACCTATTTGTACCCAACCATCTAATGTTGCATTCGTTATTCATTTAAAACTGGCCAGATCTGTAGAAATTACTCTTCTTAACTTCAGAAAAAGCCAAAAGATAACTTCCGCTGTTAACACCGCTTTATTAATTATACGAGTGTTTCCCACAAAAATGAAAAATTTGTGTAACACACTTTGATGTAAGAAAATTGTAAAGCAGGGAGAGCATCGGGAAAAGGAAGTCGGCGGTATAATCTTTTGGCATGAGATACAATTAAATATGTTTCTTTCATTGAAAACCATTAATTTTAATAATTTTTCATTTTTCATTTTTTTCTCAACATTTCTGTGAAATCCAGCAACCAAATTCAAAACCAAAAAAAAAAAAAAAAAAAAATTAAAGTTAATTATGATGGTCTTTATGAAGAAACAAACAAAAACAAAAATAAAAACTGAAACCAAAGGTAGACGAGTAAAGAAACATAATGATACGAATAATACGTTTGTTTGATAGTCATACCGTATTTTTGTCTATCTGTCTGTCTATCGCATCATCAAACACACAATAGGCCACATTGAAAGCAAAAAATAAATAAAATAAAAAATAGTGCGTTTTAATGAAAAGACCTTGAATTGCGTGTATATCGGTTTTGACTGACTGTCTGTCCGCCAGTCTGTCGGTTTGCAAGTCAATATTTAAATGCGTATAAAAAAATCATTCAAAGACTTCATAAGCTTAAACGTGTGTGATTAATGATTTTTTGCTTTTATTTTTTTTGCACTGGAAATAAGCGAAAGCGAACACTGTTGTTAGACCGGCCCGGCTACAATTTTTGAAGTCTTCTTAGGAAGTTATTGTTACGTTCGATACAATTTCAAAAATTTAAACAAAGCTTGTTGTTGTTATTGTTGTTATAGTATTTTTGTAGTCAATATATATTAATTATGCGTGAAGAGTGCTACTACGGGGTACCAGACTACAGATTTCCTTATTTTTTTTTAGCATTTTTTGTAGTTTTACCTTAAAGTTCTTTTTTCTAATGCAGGCCGTTACAGATCAAATTACTTGTAAAGGTAAAGCTAGTGTTTAGTGTAATTAGTTTCGGCTTTTTTAAAAAATGCTTTAAAGTCTCTTCCGGGTTTAAAGGCTTCAGGTGTAATTTAGTAAAACTGTTGTTTTGTTTATTGATTGATTGATTTTTAGAACAGAGATTTCAAAAGGAATATGAGCAAGCCAGCACTACTAAGACACCACCAGAGCACCACCACCAATCATCATCTAATTGTTTTTCACCAATTCGCTATCCTGATATGCGTTAAAGCATCGAAGTTGGAAAGAGTATTCTAATCGAGGCAGTGCAATAGACTCAAGGTGCGCAGTAAATACATCAATACCTCACGATGATAATAATAAAAGCAGTTCAGAGAGTGCACTCTTAAGAAACATTCATTAAATTTGCAGAAGGAATTTTTGCGCAAAAACTTTTAAAAACCTTTACACACTTCTCGGGGCTTCATATTCGAAAAATAAGTAAAGTGTGAAAAAAGTGCACTTTTTAGCAAACATTTTATAAAAATTATAGGCAAACACTTTATTAACCCAATCGTAGTTTTCAAAATCGATTTTAAATAAAGTTATTAAGGTGAACGTTAAATCATTAGGCTCGTCAGGCTTTTGAATAATATAACAAAGAACTCGATGGAATGGAACCCACAGAGATACCTTAGAAGAAGTAAAGGCTTTGGCGTAGAACCATACTATGTTCAGCCAATTTGTTGAAGGCTTATCCTCCTCATAGGAACAATGAGAACATATACATGCACAATTTTTCGGAAGTGAATGATACCAAAAGCTATTGATATGGCAAAGTATCGAAATGGTGAATGTCATAGTAAATCTTTGTGACTAACGCTGACAATGGTAAATCATCAATGACTGACGATGAATTTTGGTGTCATCAGTGACTTTTTTTAAGAATCCTAACAGACAATATCATCGAGTATTATTAGACCTTTTTCCGTTAACGAGAATGTGTAGCAGCCAAAATCTTATAATTTTGTTGGTACAGGGTTACTGTAGTATTCTTGGGAACAAGATGGCCGAGAAATTAGCACGATATGCCTCAAATTTAGCGGACTTACGTACTTCCTCCGTTGTGCCACGTTCTTTAGAACATCAGACCAAATCTATTATACAATGAGCCAAAAAAAAGTCCATCTGGCCAGTCAATCTTTAATTGACGAAGGGAAGAGCCCTTCTCTTTATAAGCGACTTGGAACTTACGCTTGCAACTGGCGTTATTACAGAATATTAAGGTATATGTTCAATAACTTGTAAGTAGCAATACCGATTTATGTAGACTTTGTGTGGATCAAGAGGAAATGACGACGATCAAAGACCTACTGTGTCATTTCCCTAGACTTTCTAGCAGTTCTATTTCCCTTTCGAACATAGAGCCTACCACTATTCTCCGGCTTGCTTCTCTAGCATGGGAATTGATCCGGACCTAAGGCACTTGCGGAGCGGCTCCTCTTATTGGATTTGCCTCATCTTGTTCCCTGTTCTCGCTTTCTCGTTCTTTCTTGCCAATCTCTCCTTTAAATTTTTTTCCTGTTCTTTCCACAGGAGAAAAACAAGGAACCATATGGGCTCCGAGTGTTCAAACATCGGTTCTCCTTAATGTAAGGAACACGCAAAACATTGCTTATTACATGGGCTGAAAAGACCCTGGTCTATCTAACATTTAGAAACCACTTTTGTAACACGATTTATCTCTTGCCTCAAAATAGCCATGAGTTTCAGCGATCTTTTCATTCATGCGAAATTTTTTGCCGGCGAGAATTTTTTTTAGGTCTACGAACAGCCAATAGTCGCTGGGAGCCAGATCTGACGAATACGGTAGATGTGGGCGCAATTAGGAGTTCAATTTATGTAGTTTTGCCATTGTCTCAAAATCATCAGCACGTTCTTATTTTTGGTCAACAGTGAGCAAGTGCGGCACCCACTTGGAACAGTATTTTCTCATAGTCAAATGCTCATGCTATATAAAGCCAAGACATCCTTTTGATATCTTTATGATGTCAGCTAACTCACGCAACTTCACTTTTCGAACATTCAAAACGATTTTGTGTTTTTTTATGTTTTGTAGTGCTACCGCCACATTTGTGCGTCCACTTCGTTCTGCAACGTGCGTCCACTTCGTTCTAGGACAACGTTAGACAAACTAATATTTACGCATTTTACAATAGTTTACTAATTTGAGAGGCCACTTTGCACTGTCTTTTTCCACTTGTTTTCTTTTTTACTTTTCTTTGTTTATTTTATCATTTTTTTTTTGCCTATGTGTGTGACTTTGTACGTGTGAAAATAAAAAAGAAGAGAAGCTCGTTGCCTGACTCTGCTCTACGACTATGTTTTAAATCAGCAAACCAGCGTTTATTGTTGTTTCTGATGGAGTGGAGTCCCCATAACACTTTTCAAGCCATGGCTTTGGTTGAACGACAGTTTTTCGCATTAAGAAGCAGTGTAGAATGAAAACACGAATTTGTTTTTGATCCCTTGTCCTGAAAATAACAAAAGTAGCGTAACTTTTAGCACAATAACTCACAAACTAATCAATATAATATCATGAAATTTTAGCAGCTGTCTTAAGAAGGTTAGCACTAACTGAGAAAGAAGTGAATGCAATAAGACTAGCGCCATCTACGTGATAGGCCCGTGATTTTTCAACTTTAAAATTTGAAATCTAATTCAGGTTGAATACCAACTAGTCGTTGTATAGCCACTAAAAAAATAAATTATTCTTAATTAAATTAGAAGGATTACTGTGACCAGAGATGAAAAATCATATAGAAAATGTAAAACTAATAATTGTTATTTTAAAATAAATATAGGGTCCGCCAAATAATTTTTTTTTTTTTTTTTAAATGCTATAAAAAAACCTACTGAATATTTTCTCAAATTTCTTTTTTTATTTGAAAGTACAATACTTCCGGTTAATAATGGAAAATAATTTCTTTCAAATGGCTGCTTCGGCTGGCCATGCAGTAGCCTACACAAACGGTCCAATTTATAAGCACATTGTATGCAGCTGTATTTCACCAATGGCTTCACGAATATTGTCCTTTAAAGCGTCAATGGTCTCTGGCTTGTTGGCGTAACACTTATCTTTGACGGCACCCCACAAATAGTAGTCCAACGGTGTCAAATCGCAGTTCCGAGGTGGCCAAACGACATCAGCTCTGCGGCTGATAATGCGATCTTCAAAAACAGGGCGCAAAACATCGAGTGTATCTTCGGCTGTGTGGCACGTAGCGCCGTCCTGTTGAAACCAAATGTTGCTAATATCCTCCTCTTCAATTTTTGTGAACAAAAATTCATTCAACATGGCCCGATAATGATCGCCATTGACTGTAACGGCCATTCCTTGCTCATTTTCGAAGAAAAATGGCCCAATTATGCCTCTGGACCAAAATCCGCACCAAACAGTGACTCGTCTTGGGTGTATCGGCTTTTCAATACATGCGTGCGGGTTTTCTGTACCCCAAATGCAACAATTTTGCTTGTTTACATACCCGCCAAGATCAAAATGAGCTTCATATGAAAAGATGTTTTTTTTTTTGGCAAAATCGACATCTTCTGTAAGTCGATCGTAGGCCCAAATTCCCAGCGTTGTTCAAACGTATACACAACACACAAGGATAAAACTAATTATCTGTCAAATCAGACATGAGCTAAGTGTTACCATTCACGAAATAGGCACTAGTTGAAAGAAAAACGTTAGATGGCGGACCCTTTATTTATTTACTTTAATTTTTTTCCATATTTATTTTTAAGCTTCCTTTGACTAACTTTCAATGTAATTTGACCTCTCGTCTAACAGAGAATTTTACGATTTGAAAACAGATTTTCAGTACAAAGTTTATAATTAATTTTAATGATTAAGTTGTAATGTATAAGAAAACAGACCTTAATTAGTCATTTTCTTACTGGAAAACACTTTTTTCGCGTTACAATAAATTTTAATTAAATAAATAATTAAGACATGAATCTGTAATCCATACATAGATATCTATTACTACACCACTTCGCTGCCATGATAACCACACTAGGCGAGTTTTTAGCGGGTTATTGTTTCATTAATTGAAATAAAAATGTCATTGAACTGATTACCAGTTTTGTTGTTTTTTTTTAAGAATTTTATTATTTTATACAGAATATTTTTATTTAAAAAATTTATTTTATTATTTTCAGCTTAAAAAATAAAAATAAAAAACAAGTATAATAATTTGAACTGAATGATTTATAAATTAATTTTTAAATTTTATGTTCAAGTCATTCTATTTGGTTTTAAACCATTTTACGAACGAAAAAAAAAAAACAAAAATCGTAATAATTTTTCCATTTAAACTGAAACAATAACAACGACAACGTGGTTTTTTCGAGACTTGAATATTTTTGTACGAAAATTAGATTTTTTTTTTTGCTCTGATTACATTTTAGAATAATAAAATCAAAATGTGTTTCGAGTTTCTGAACTTAAACGCTGTTTTTTAACGATCATCTGTAAAACTCGTGTAATTATGGCTGCTTTTTACGATCGAATACCTTCCAAAAATGGTCAAAACAAATGGTTATTTTTTTTTAAAGACAGATTTTTCAAGTGCGATTTACAAAAGCCTGTTTTCGAAAATATGCTTTGGTTTTATAACCATAAACAACAACAACTACAACAATAAAAAGAATTGCCAACAATTGTGTCAGTGTGTTTGTTGTTCAGTGTGAAGTTTTGCCATTTCACATTCATAATTTTTTTTACCCCCAAACGCAAAACAAAATGGAACTTCTTACTCATCATTTCAGTTGAAATAAATTGGTGAAAAAAGGCAAAATAACAAAAAAAAAATTGAAAATGTTTAAAAATGTTTGTGTTTGCTTAGGTTGTCCCTTAATATGAGAAACATTTTTTCTCGTCACTCCTCCAGGGAGCATATTGACTTTCCACAAAGTATCCATAGATGTGCTTCAGTATCATTAATCAAGTTAATTTTTCAAGTTAAGTTGATGATAAATCTACTGTAGCTCGCCTCCATACGATTGTGTGTAGTGGTGAAGATCCTTGCTAAGTGGTGATGGCGATCCTTACTTAGCATAGTAATTTTTTCCCAGTAGGCGGCGTTTTCACCTGGCCATTCTTCTGATATTATTATATTATTACACTGATTTGTGAGTGCATTTGCCGCGGGACAAATAAGCGCAATATGACCGACTGCTTATAGGAAAACAAAACTGTTTTTTAATCTATTGCAAATATATCGAAAATCAACTATGAATATGGAACCATGATGAGGGTGATTGATCGATGACCATGAAAAGTGTGATTGCCGCCAGCTCGAAATCAACACCAAAGAATAACTGAAATAACTTCTTCGGTATGCATTAGAACCTCTAGAATCTCATATGTTTATTGATGTACATATGCACCAGAAATGGTCATCATCGTTCAAGATAATCTTTGATAAAAATTAGCGTCTGTTTCCAACTGCTTCACAGCTCACTCAGTGAAAACATGTTGCTGTCAATGTTCGTATATCATTTGCACCTGGCAGAACTTTATTGAACGTTATATTGTTTTAGGATAGTACGGCAAAATAAATAAACGACATCTAATTTGACAGAAGTAGCTTTAACAATATGGCCGCTATCAACTGTGAAAAGTTCGAATGCCTCTATTGCAGACACATTACTATGGAGACACCGCATCATGAATCAATTGAATCGCTGTTTTGGTCTTACCAGATGAATTAAACTGCGTGAGGGAACGGGAACTTTATATTTTACCAGAATGTTTGGCTATAAAACAAAACAATCCAAGCTTTGGGTGCTGCGAATGGGTACACTCTCGCTAATCATGTGATCGCTTCAAAGAATATTTGGCAAGGCTACTACGCAAATCAAATAAGTTTTTACACCGTTTTGTAACTTGACAACCTTGCAGAGACAAAAAAATATTCTACGCATTGAGTTTTTGCAAGCGAACGCGCACCAAGGAAAACTAGTGTAGTGTACGGACGAGGTAATTCACATTTATTATTGTAAAAAATTAAATTAAATTAAATTTAAAATATAACACAATTAAAGACGAATAATATTCAGATCTTAAAATAAATATTTGAATTTTGAAAAGCCATCACTCATAGAAGAGAGCAGTGCGATCACTTCTAAGTAGGCGAGGCTCAAACGACATTCGAATAACTTTTTGCGCCATTTTGTAGGTATAGGATAGGTTATGTAGATCGTTCGGGATTTACGAGTTTACCCGAAGACATTATGGCCCAACTGCGCTATCCTTTACAGGATAGACCCATTAAAGAGCTCTTAAGTCCGGACATTGGAGAGTTCAAAAAATATCTCTACCTAAAGACCCAAAAATTTTAGTTCTCTCACGTGAGCCGCCCGGTTAACATGACGAAGTCAATCAACTTCCAAAGTGACACATCCTTAAGAAAGTGCAAATCGTGGAAGTGACATGCGCCCAAGTGCCTTAGTCCCATGGAGCGGAATAGTCACAGAGAAGGTATTGTACCGATTACTTTTCCTCCTCATCCTGACAGCTCCTGCAGTAGCCACTACTAAGGCGCCTCATGCGCTCTGACAAGCGACCTATTATACCCGGTAATTACGACCCCTATTCAAAATTACGAAAAAAATTAGTGCATCCCAATAGAAAGAGGAGGCCAAAGAATTCAGGATATTCTAATAGTGATGATACTGGTCTACCTGTGTTCCATCTTCCTCAGTGCCCATCTGTCTCCCTATACGAACCAGAGAAGAACCCCAGAAGTGCAGTCAGCAGCAATTTCATAGCCTCGGATACCCATATGGCTCGAAACCCATTTCGGTTACAACCGGGTCAGATAGTGAATGCAGCTAAGGAAACATTTGTTTTAATCACGTACTTGTTAAGAGCAATGATTGCTACGAGACTGTATACGTAAATCCTACTAGGCCTTGAGGACCCAAGATTTAATTCCAGTATACTCTCAGCAGTCTTGTCTATAGCGTAAACCTCAGCTGAGTAGTGAGAAAAACCCTGAGGTCCAGATCATCAGAGTAGAAAACAGACCCTGTATCCGGTTCCGTTTTCGACTCATCGGTATAGACCGCGACTCTGTAATCTCGGAGGTCAGATTCGTCAGCCAACTCAAGCCACTAGAAGGTATCCTACTGCCGTAAGCTCTACCGAAGTTCAAACATAAAACAATTTTCAACAAATTTTTATACAATCTGCTGAACATATTTTATAAAATATTAAATTTTTAGGAAAAAAAAATTTAAGGGAAACCCTTTAAAACAAAAAATTCACTTTTTGTTGAAACAAGATTTTGAAGCCGCTTTTTTTTGTTGTTTTATTTTGTCCATGCCACAGGCACATACAAATGAAACAATAAAACGTGGTTCAAATATTGGTTGGTTTCACTTGGTATGGTTCGATGGTTAGACACCATCCATCTACAAACCCGGAGTACTTTTATCCCCAATTTTCGTTTTCGTTTTTATAAATTTGTCTTTCCGTGTAGACGTCTATCTTATTCTGCAACTAAATGACAGAATGGAAGAAACCGTAGAAAAAAAATGAATCAAAATTTATATCAAGTTGAACGGCCGGTTTGAAAATTTTTAACACGTTTGACCTTGAATTTCAAATGATTGGAGTATATGTATGGGGTTGTATTGTGTTTAAAGCTTAAATTCATTGTTTTTGTGTATTTTTGTTCTTTTTTTTTGTTTTAATAAAATTCAACTTGGGTTTAATTTTTTTGTAAGGCTTGTTGTACTTGTTATTGTTGCAGTCATACATATAGTATATTGTTGTATTGGGTTTCACTCTCTTTAGCAATAAAATAAACGTAAAATCAAAACAACAACAACAAAAAACAAAACAAAAACGCACATGAGAATGACGACGTTTGGGTATATCGATGACGAACGTCTGCTTTTTGTAAGCGATGTTGACTCGAAAAAAACAAAACTCTGACAGCGCCTCTGTGGACAGCCAGGCAAGGCAAGGCAAACACAAAAAAAACATTAATACTGATGATCATGATCATCATCATTATGCTGTTGTACAAGCAATTTCTGTACCCTGCACCACTATTAGTAGAACAAATATTATTATATTACAAAAATATTTCGATGAAATTTGAAAATGTATGTTTAATTTGCGCGAGAATATGTCCATTGCTTTAGGCCGAAATCAATACATTAATTCAGGTTATTCCTCTTTTTATATAAAGCTTGACTCATCGCAGGAATTCGGTTATAAGAAAAATCTTATCGCATAGTAGCTTTGAGCCACAGCTGAATATGCATTTTTCTGTGAAGTACCTTCAGGCGTAAAGCCTGGCTTATTGCAGGGATGCGGTTATAGTGAAAATCTTATTACACTGTAGGTTTGAGCCTCTAGTTTAGAAGAGAATGAAAAGTAATTTTTTAGTCTAATAAGGCCCCATATACTGATACTAAAGCCATCACAAACGCCAAAAACTTGTTTTCCTTATCAATAACTATTTTCATAATTTCAGGAAGTACCCATGTAATACGTATGTTGTAAATTGGTTTAGGTTATGTGGGTCACTCACGATTTACGAGTTCACTCAGAATTCCTATAGCCCATTGTGCTACATTTTACAGGACAAACCCATTAAAGAAAACGAAAGGCCGAACATAGAAGGGTACCTATAACATCCCCACCTAAATACCCAAAAATTTCAGTTCCCTCATGTGTACCAACCGGTACCCCAGACAAACTCGATTAACTTCGATAGCGTGACATCCCTAAGACAGTCCAGATCTTGGAAGTGACTTGCACTTAACTGCCTTAGGCTAGGCTCCCACAGAGCGGGACAGTCACAAAGAAGGTGTAGTACCGATTTCTCTTCCTTCTCATCCCGACAGCTTCCACAGTAGCAATGACCAGGCACTATAAGTAAGACCTATCATACAGTGCCAAGTAACTAACCCCTATCAACCCCCTTCCAAACCTAGGAAGAGACTTAGTACTTTCCCCATAAAGAGCAAACCAAAGCATTCTAGATATTGTACAATGTGGTAATATTGGTTCACCTATATTCCATCTTCCTCAGTCTATCAAGCTCGACAGCGCCACAGAGGGGCAGGCGCTTCCCTCCTGGGCCAGAGAGCGATGCAGCTGAAAAGACATTTCGATTGAGTAGGTAAGAGTTGGGAGTTTGGGAGCACTCGTGAGGCTTCGAGATAATTCCCCGATACGCTCTGTCTGTAGCGTAAACTTCTGCCTGAAAAACAGTGTAATCATTGAGTAGTCCAAAAGAGACCCTGAGTTCGAGATCATCAGAGTAGAAATCCGACCCTGTATCCTTTGACATTTTCCAGCCATTGGTAGACCGCGACTGTGATATCTTACCACCTACCGCTCTACCGAAGTCTTGTCCTAGGCATCAGGATCGGTCCACGCACATTGTGTAGGAGGTAACGTGTCTAACGCGAAGGTGTCAGTGGCTTGCTTCAGTTTCTTTGTAACCATTAGTATGTAATTGATGTCCCAGCTACACAGGTGATCGATCTACTGTACCAGATCTGGGTAGAGGAATAGTGGTGGCAACTGTCGTTGTCCGACAATAACGCCCTCTGGTGAGTAATCTTTACTTGTCAAAGAAAAGAATTATAAGAAAATTTTTCTCATCTTCGTCAGGCTTTAAACCTAGGCCGCTATAAGTTTTCTATGCAAGCACTTAACTACTGCACCACGCCACAACTGAATTATATATTAAACCAAACAAAATTATCGTCAAATACCAAATTGCCTAGATTGAGGGCAAATTTGGTTTTCTTGAATATTTGTGGAATTGGAAAGAAGTTCTAGATTATAAATCGCTAGAACCTGGCGAAATTATTAAGCAATCAAGAAAATATGAGTCTTACAGCTTCAGTCACCCCAAATACTTTTATTCTCCTATTAGGCACTATGATTTCAACCATTTTGCCCACAATTTTTTATGTTTCGGTATAATTTTTGTTGGTAAGGGTGGTGTGTTGGTAAGCTGCCAGATCCGACTTCACAGCAGAGAGGACAAGACGAAAAAAATTTTGACTGCAGTTTAGAGTATTTAATAAAGAAATTTGAACACTTCTCCAGACAAATCCATCAAAAAATTCCAACTTAAATCAGGCGGTGATGACAAGCAACCAGACGAATGATCATGCGAGAACGGCATCTAATGGAAAAAAAATACAATGCTAAGTAAGGATCATCACCACCACTTAGCAAGGATCTTAACCATTAGATAATCATATAGTACATTAATCATCAACTAACACAGCAATAGGTGCTCCCTAGAGGAGTGACGGAGAAAACACGTCATATGTGTTGGTACAACCACAATAGTACTTGATAAACCACTTTTTTATTAAAGATGTTGGTGGTTTGTAATCGTCAGTATATTCATCAATTCTATTCTTGATTTCGGCAATACTTTTTACTCTTCTTGTAAGCATATGCCATCTCCACAAAGCGCCGTTGCCCTGTTTTATTTTCATTCTTATCCAGTTTTTGTCTTCCGGCTGAATAGGCGACGGCAGTTCTAGAATGGATGTTGGTACCACTACCTGTCGTTGCCTAGAAACAACGCCGCCTGTATATTTTGAGTAGTAGTGGAGAGCTTTGCTGCTGCTTATCATAGACTCCAACCTCTTTTTCAATATGTGATGTTGCGTTACTCTTGGTATGTTGGTATTCCTTCTTCCGACACGCAGAGAGGGAGGACTCTTTCTTGGATGGATAATGCGGAGAAGGTTGAAGCATAACAATTACTTGAAACTCGATATCATGATGGAAATTGCAATAAATACTGTCAATTGCGCAATGAAGATCCTTAACACTTAAGCAAGAGTAAGTGTGATATCCAAATAGTTCTCTTGTGGTAAATATATTGAAGGTGTCAAAAGACATATTGTATAAGATCACTAAGGGCACTTGCCACTGACCAGTAAACAAGAAAAACAATTTTGTCAAAAAGTGTAGGGTATCATAAAGCCGCTCTTTAGCCACTACACACATCGTATGTTTTTTTGTATTTTTTTCTTTTTTCTTTTATTAATTTAAACAAAATTATTCATTAAATCCATTCTTTCATCCGTGGTATTCTGTCGTCGTTTTTCTTATTTTTTCTAAAGTAAAGACAGACTTCAAAATTGTATTTATTTTTATTGTTTTTGTATTTTTTTATATTCCTATTTTGTTTTTAAATTAAAAAAAGAAAAAAATCCCCTTAAATAAATGCAAAAACTGGTAGATCTTTAGCCACCATCTAGTCTGTTTACAGTCTCAGCTAAAGGGAGAACGAATATTTTACTTCTACACTGTCAGACACCACTATTTGGCATTTTATTCTTTGAAGTTTTATTCAATTTTTTTCTTTTCTTTTATAATTTATTTTAATTTTGTTAACTTTATGGTTTATTTATTGTGTTTCATTTTTGCATTTTCGATTTCATTTATAAAAAACTGAGCGACTGTTGCTTGTTTTTCGGTTGCGTTACGTTGCCATGCGTTGTTAGTACAGGGCATCAGAGTACAACGGAAATAGGTTTTTATGTTTTTTTTTGCAATTTTTTTCGCTTTCTTGTTTTATATTTATAAACTTGCCTAAAATATTTGTTGAATTTGGAAATATGAATCAAAAGAAAAACCATAATAAAACAACTTAGCCATGTTAAGCAATATGTATGTGCATGCTTACAGTAAGACAAAAAAGTTTACACACAACTTTCACCATTTTTTTGATGGGTTGCCCTGATATTCAGCACGTAACTTCATCGCCACAATATTCGTATCAAGACGAAATTTTTAAGAAATGAAAAATTTCATCGATAAGTCCTCGTGAGAATGACACAAACAAAAGTGAAAATTTAGCGACATTGTTATGAGTCGACTACATACCGGAATTTAGCAGTATTGTCTGTTATGAGTCGCCTTCTTGCTGAACGATGCGGGGTGTTGTCCGCTACATCTCTACGTTAACGAATAAAGCATAAATGACTGATGATGATATTGTCTGTTAGGATTGTGTTATATAAGCGGACGCCTGCAAGCAAAAATCAACTCCAGCCATCTATGAATATTTGGACAATGCCTTGAAAGTCATGTATGAAACGCACCAAAAAAAAAAAATCATCATTAGTCATCGATGATTTACCATTGTCAGCGTTTTTCACATTGTTTCACTAAGGTTTTCACCACCAGGTTAGAGTTTCTCTAAGAAGGCTAAAGACATATTTTTAGAAAAAGAAAGTTGCTAATATCATGGCTATGCTCTCTGTTTGGCCAATAATAATATTGTTACGAAAATCAACAATGCCTAAAGAAAAAATACACTTAATTAGTGGCATTGGTTTATGTCAAGGCCATCCTGGTAATGCCATTAATTATTAATGGATTTTTGATGTTACATTTGAAATTAGAGGAAATATGATTCGAATATTGTGGTAAGAACAACAACATTAAGAATTAATATCAATCGCATATAAAAGGCGGCGCCTTATACATTAGTTAGTTCAGTTATCGTTTCGCAGTCATAAAGTAAAGTCGTGTTTAAGCGTAAAAATAAAAGTGTTGTATAAACGAATATTAACTGCAAGATAAATGAGTTGCTGTAAAAATAAGATAAACTGTTGAAAGATAAAGTGAGGAAATAAAAACTGTAAAACAAAAGCAAGGTGGTGATTATTTTATTTTGACGCAATTGTAAAGAACTCTAACGTTTTAAAAAGATTAAAACGTAAAACCAATATTACCAAATATTCATCATCCAGTGACAAGAATATCTTTCTTCGAGTCTATTTGCTGGTAACGCTCGACTTAAATGAATGGTTTGTAATATTTACTATTAACCTGTAGTAAAATGGTGAAATTTTGGTTGTCGTATGCATCTATTGATGAACGTGCAGATGGTGATTATAGGGAGAGTGCTCCCTTAATAAAATAATAAGAGTGATATGAGTCTAACTCAAGGCCTGTCTACAACCAGAAGCTTTTGTGTTGTAATTAAGGACTACACTAGCTAAGAGACAGAAGACTATCTAAAAGCGCTTATGCATGCAACATAACACCGAATCTAGTACTTAGGTTTAGGCCAAAACTAAAATTTGTCTCCTGAAATGATATACCCGAACACAGCGATTAAAGTTTCTGTGCAATATGCTGCCTGTGGAATCAGAGTTATTTCTCTAGGCAGACTTCCAATTACTTTGTTCGAATTACTTATCCGAATTACCCTGTTCACGTGACAACTTTATAATTCGCTTTTAGCGCAAATAATCATATGTTAAACCCGAACACAAAAGAACATTAAAAAAACCCCGGATATGCAAAGTGCCCTGTATTTTATGAGATTTTATTTTTTTCATTACTACTCTTAGGAACATATACAGTGATGTGCCCGCCTTATTGCTCAAGCATTGCCTTTCTGACCAATCTCTGCATTCCGTTATTTAAAATTCTTTAGGTGGATAATGCTTAACCAAATTGCCCGCATTACCCTTTGAGTATGACCAATAATACGTTTCTTTCGTTTTCACATAACAGAATGACTTTCCCTTTTTTGGCAAAAATAAAAAATAAAATAAAATAAAAAGCAAACCACTGATCATATAATTTTCATAATGTACCTGTTTTTATTAGTATTTTATTAAGAAGACTTAAATTCTATTCACTCATTTAATTATCGAAAAAGTGAAATTTTCTCATCTATATCATCTTTAATAGAAAGTAATTTAATTTTTTGGCAAAAAAAATCTTGTATAAAACTGCCCAAAAACCCTTAAAGACTATTACTTTTCAACCTTAAGAAGTTCACTGGCCTTCAAGCAGTTTTATTAAAAACTAGCAAAACAAAACTGCAAGCTATGCAAATGATTAAATTCATTAAAAAGAAGTGTAGGGTTAGTTCCCCCTTTTTATTTGATTTTCTACTTCAGTATATAAAAAGCGTTGCAAAATAATTTCTGAAGTGGTTACTATGTGGAAAATATTAAAAAAAAAAAATCTTTAATTTATTTAACGAGATTTCCAGCGATATTAACGCTGATGTTCTGTAGCGGTGGTGCTACCAAACATTAAACACAAAGAAGGAAAAAAACTAACTGATAAGATAGAAATGGTTATGGTATTAAGGTATGTGCGTTTGACAACAATATATTGCAAATTGTTTGATATTTTCCCAAGACTTTTGTAAAAATTCATGTTGAGGGTTAAAGAACTATTTTATACAGAAGTTGGTCAAAGCGTTAGTCACGTTGTCGTGTGGTATTAGTCCGATATTAGCCATTGAAAAGTCAAGCCTATATAAACCTAGTAAATGGTATCTATACAGTTCTTCCATCTCATAATAATTCTGTTTCTCACTATCTACAGTATCGGACAAAACATTTGCAACTCATATATAAAATATAATTTTAGGTCAGTAAAATGAGTGCGCTTCTATTTTTTTTTTTTTTATAATATTTTATTTATTTGTTATCACAGCATCAACATTACTATTATTATTTGTCCAGTTGTTAGGGAAGTATATTTTTCTAAGATACTATTTTTTTTCTCCGTCACTTCTCTAGGGAGCATATTGACTATCCACAAAGCATCCATTGATTCGTTTCAGTTTCTTTACTCAATTTGATCTTTCAAGCTAAGTAGATGATTAATTCTAAGCTTTTCCCATATGATTTTGCGCAGTGGTAAAGATCCATGCTAATTAGTGATGATCTTTACCTCAGCAGTGTAGTGGTTTTTTGTCCTGATCATTCGTCTGTTGTTTGTCATCATTGCCAGAGGTATGCGGGATGACAGGTGGACTTATTTTTGATTTTTTAGAGATGAAGTTGTTTGGAGAGAAGATGTTTCCTCTTTATTAAATTTTTCTTTATGTCCGCTGCTGAGGCTCGAACCTGGGTCGTTTGTGTTGCAATGCGAGAATTGTTATTTTTTGGCGAGGCAAAACAATTGTTACTTTTCACATTGTTTGGTTAAAGTAGGCCAAAACCGAGAATCGATACATTATTCAAAGCATTGTCCATCGTTAGCCACTACTTTTTCCCATCTTTCTGGTAGCATATGGATTCCGCGCCAAAAGAACTGCTCCGGTTTTGAAATAAAGAATGAATCAACCAATTTCTGTACGAGACGTTCTGCATCGATCGAAACAAATAGTAGTCAGAAATAGTTTTTGAGCGGTTTTGCATCATGTGGCCGAGCGTTGTCATGATGGAAGATTATGGCATCGTGTCTGGTTGAATATTCGTCGAATAGTCGTCTTTCGTTAAATTTTGTTACTGGTGATGAAAAAAAGTCATATGTAAATCCCGGCCAACCAGTCAAATCAACGCCGAAACCGAATATACATGTCGCCAAGGTAATGCTCTGTATTTGGTGGGATCAGAAGGATGGTTTTTATTATAGGGTGTTTTTTATAGAGGTATAGAATTTTAAGTTGCAATAAAACAACGATAAATTATTAGATTGACATGAATTTTATTTATCCGAAAGATAATCTGGTGGCATTACATTTTAAATATGATTTCTGGCCTATGACCGCCACTGCTGGCGCGGATGTATTCCAATCTGGACGTCCAATTTTCGACGACTTTTTCCAACATTTGTGGCCGTATATCGGCAATAACACGCCGAATGTTGTCTTCCAAATGGTCAAGCATTTGTGGCTTTACCGCATAGACCAATGACTTTATATAGCCCCACGGAAAGTAGGCTAGCGGTGTTAAATCACAAGATCTTGGAGGCTAATTCACACGTCCAAAACGTGAAATTAGGCGGTCACCAAACGTGTCTCAATAAATCTATTGTGGCACGGGCTGTGTGACATGTTGCGCCGTCTTGTTGAAACCACATCTCCTGAACATCATGGTTATTCAATTCAGGAAAGAAAAAGTTAGTAATCATGGCTCTATACCGATCACCATTGACCGTAACGTTCTGGCCACTCGTTTTTGAAAAAGTACGGACCAATGATTCCACCAGCCCATAAAGCCCACCAAACAGTCAGTTTTTCTGGATGTAACGGTGTTTCGACATACACTTGAGGATTACCTTCACTCCAAATGCAGCAGTTTTGTTTGTTGACGTAGCCATTCAACCAGAAGTGCACTTCATCGCTAAACAAAACTCGCTTATGAAAATTGAAAAAAAAAATTCACTTATGAAAAATGAAAATTGCACTATTTGCAAGCGTTGTTCAGGTGAGTCTATTCATGATAAACTGCCAAACCAAACTGAGAGTAAATCACTGGACAACTGCTAAATCGGTTGCCATCTTGTAAGGCCAACTTAAAGTTCTATACCTCTATAAAAAAACACGCTTTATAAGCTGTTGAAATCAGGTTAGACAATCACAGGGTACCTGTCCCTAGCACAACTGATTCATCTATAGAGAGCAAACAACGATAATCAAAATAATTTTATTTCAAGCTTATAAAGTTCATTTTATGTTTTAAACAAAAACAAAATTTTTTTCTTACAAACCCATTTTTTGCAAAGGAGTATTGGAAAGGGTCTGTGTCCGATTCTGTATGTACTAAAATTTTTATTAACTCACTGAGAATTATTTCAAAACGAGATATTTTCTTCTGCTGACGTTTTACAACAACGTATGTTCCTCAATTTGGCTCTTAAACGACTGGCTTCCTTTTAACAAAATGTAAAATGCATGCAGCCTTAAATCAGTCGGAAACATACAACATGTCTATCAAAATGAAATTATAAAATTGCCTTTCAGTTGAAAACCTGCAATAGTATCCAGCTTTGCAATTCATTCATTTTAAAAATTAACAAAATATTTGTAATTTTTACTTTAAAAATATATTTAATTTTTATATAGAATTCACAACTTAGTATTCCCCTCACTTCGTTTTTAGCTATATAACTCACTCTGATTTTATTTGTTTATTTAATAAAAAATAAAAAAATTTATTTTATCTTTGCACGTTTTTTATTAAATTGCTTATCATAAAAGTATTTAAAACAAAACAACAAAAAACAATAGAATCTATTTTGTTTATATAATAAGTATGATAATAAATAAATTTATAAAAATAAATTTTATTGCTAATGATTTTGTTAATTTTTTGTTTTATTTTCAATTTCGATGGATTTATTTTTTAATAAACGATCTAATAAATCATTATTAATGGCGTTTAATAAATAGTTATACTCGTTTTTGTTTTGATTTTGAATACTCATTAATCATTGTAAAATGGTTACCGATTAATCGTAAATGAAATCGTTTTATAGGTAAAACGATTGAAAAGATGTAACAGATTGATCACAACAGATTTTAAATCAAAAGTTATAAAATCAAACAACCACCAGCATAGTAACTTTCAACTGCAACTGTAAACTATTACTGGACTAACTGCGTCTATTAATTGGTTTTTGAAAGCCATTGAAAGCAAACAAACTCATTAATTTAAATGGGAATGTAAAAAAGGGAATATTTTTAGCGAATAAACAAACGAGTATTTATACGAACTCCTCGCCATAAATTTCAATGTTTAAAAACTGTTTCAGTGAGTTTCATTATGGTCGTAGCAGCGCTAATGATGTTGAACGTTGACTTTGCCAACCAGGATCGGTGCTGTCAGAAATTATTGATTCGAAACGATAAGACAAGCATTCAAAAAACGAGAGTTATTAGCGTATGATTCCCTAGTTCAGTGGTAGGGCTAATATTTTAAAAATTGTCCTGGTTGATGTTCGTTGGCATTAATAAAATATATGAAATACAATTTTTGGTAGCATATTATGGTTTCCATAAGGCATTTTTTTGTTTTTTTGTTTTGTTTTGTTTCTTCGTAAGCATTTTATCTTAAAGCTAAGCAGGTGGTGACAGGTTTACTGTAGCAAGTGTTTAAGATAGATATTGGTATTGCCATCTATAGTTTCTTAGAAACAATACCCTTTGTATATGATGGTACGAAGGCTTGCTGCTGTACATCATAGACTCCTACCTTTTTTCGCAATGAAATTGAACGATCGACAAATGCAAAAAATAAAGCAAGTGCATGAGGTGGCTGAAACTGCACGTGAGAAATATTCGATAAAAATTATGAATTTTTTGTTTTTGTCTCAGTCACTCCGCTAGGTAGTCTATAGCTTTCCACAAAGCATCCATTGCTTTGTTTCAGTTTCATTAATCAAGTTAATAGATGGTTAATCCACTGTAGCTAAGTTGTGGTAATCTTTACCTAACATTGTGTTTTTGTCCAGTAGGTGGCGTTTTTTCCTGACCATTCGTCTGTTGTTTGTCATCATCATCAGAGGTAAGCTGCGAGTTCAAGAGACTTCTTTCCAATTTTTTAAAAGGAGTTGTCTGAAGGAAAGTATAAGTCTTTTTATTAAACACTCGAGATAACCACAATTAAATATTGGTCATGTTCTCTGCTGGAGATTGAATTTGGGCCGCATGTGTAGTGCGTGCGCTTTAACCACTACACTACGCCACCCCCAGAAAAAGCTATTAAATTATATTCCCAATTTCTAAAGTGCTTTGCGGAAGTTTACGCCATCATCACTTGTGATAGGAAATGTCGGAAGAGAAAATCGAAGAGTTTAAGTACTTACGTGATCAGATAGTCAGGTGTATTTAGGGCGTTCACAACAGGGTTAATTTATGGTAGGTCCCTGGCCATGAGGACCATTTTGCGTACGAAAGGGCTGACTATTAGCAAACAGGCGCGCTCGCCGAGTTTCCAGTTGTCCCTCTGGAATGTGCATGGGGAAAATAGCTCCTGGACTGAGGAAGACTTCAGTCGGTCTTTGAGGAGTACTACCAGTATGAGACAGACAAGCAGATTAGCTAAATTTAGATTCTTCCGGCAATAAAACTTATATGCGTTTCCACAGTCCAATGACAACACCTTATCATTTGCTACAGTATTAAGCTGGGATCACACGATTGTCGCAATGCATTAATTTTGGTACGCCAAACGTGTTAGCGCCCAATAGGTAATAATGCGGCAACAAAAATATCAAAAATGCGCCAATATTTATTGTGTTCTTGTGAGACAATCGAAGTTGACAATACGTAGTACCATTTATTAAATAATGGAATTTATTTTCGCAGAATAAATTGGAATAATTTTGATATTTTACGACAGTAAAGCACAATAGAAATTGTGTCATATTGGTACATTTGCGACAATCGTGTGACCCTAGCTTTAGTTGGTAAAGAATGGAATTAAAAGTTATAATTTAGGTGCCTAAGATGATGAGAATTAAATGTTTTACTTTAAATAAATCTATTAGTTAGTAATATACGAGTCCTTAATTACCTCGGCAAGAAAAGTTGCTTAGGTTTCAAACAGCTCCGTATATGTATGTATGTGGAGAAGGGCAATCGTTAAGGCAGCGTTATCTATCCGCATTAGCCAAAAAGCGGGTATTGCAGAAAGCACACTGTATAAAGGCTATCTACATATGTATATTTAGGTATGTATCTTATATATGTTTGTTCGAAGACTGTATACAGCTAAAGAACAGAGAATACAGAGTTTCTCAGGAAGGAACTATAGGCTATCGCAAATATATGGATTTGGACCCGAAATGGACAAAAGGTGGAAAAAAATGGTCAAAAATGTAACCAAAATAACATTTATGATAATAATTAAGGGGATCACAACCATAAACATACTCAGAATACAATGCTCAGTATGTACCATTAATAGCAGTCAACTATCCTTCTCTGCAACAGAACCTAAAAAGCTTATAGATTTCCAATACAAAAACTATAATTTGGATAAAAACGAAAACATATCTAATTGGATTATGAGGAAAATATAGAGAAGGTGAAGAAAGATATAAGAAAACAAGAGTCGCATCTACAAGGACACTTGTTGAGCATTAATTAGTTAAAGCAACAACACTAGTAGCCGCCATATAAAAGAGGAAAAATAAAAATTACAAAGAAATTAAAAAACGAAGAGCCAAACACATTTGGACGAAGATACACAACTGAAGAGAACATAATGAAAGATAAAGAACAGCAACAATAAAATTACAAATAAAAAGACGTAACGAGTAATAAACAGGGTAATACATAAGTAAGAAGACCATGAAAAACAAATTGTAGGTAAAAAAAAAAAAACAATAAAAAAAATTTAAACAATACAAGAGGCAAGAGGAAGACGTAAAACATGCTTTTGTTGGTAAAATAAAAATAAAATAAAAATAACACATTAAATGGTGAAAACAAAAACAGAATTATTTTGGATTAAAAAATAAAATTGAAGTAAAAGCGTAAAGTTGGTATTGAATAACAAAAAAGAACATTAAAAATTATTTAAGAGAAAATATAAATAAGATTACAATAAAATAAAGATGTTAATAAAAATGCAAGTAACACACAACTACATTAAAGGAATTATAAAGTAAAACTTTAACCCTTTAAAGGGAACAACAGAATTGCTCGTATTAAAAGTTTAGTCAGAGAAGCCACATGTGAAATTGAACATTCATACATTTGGGCAAAATGATGGAAGCAAATGCAAAAGAATCCCAAATAGTCGTTTCCCCTTGATACTATCGTACTTTTTTTGACACTATTTAACTACAAAACAAATGTAGTACTTCCCTAGCATTTTATAAATTTCTTTGCTTCAGCATAATCCATTTTCTACTTATTTTTAGTACTAATGACAACTCGATTACACTATGGGACAAATATTAAGTTGAAATACCTGGAAAATTATACTATTTTTCTTACAGGTGCTATCGATTAAAATAATCTAGTTTTGAGATAATAAATCACCTCACAATTATAAGTTATGGGTAAAAAAAAACCGTTTATTCTTGCTTTAAGTTAATAAATTACCCTCATTTTCCGATTTTAAGTTCCTAATCTACGTAAAGAGAAGGAACCGATATATAGCTACGCGGTTTGTTCGATATTACTATCTTCGTATTTATATAAAACCCCTGAAGTGTGTGCATATGTCGGGATTTGTTCAAGAATTCCAGGTGACTCTGGTGGACACAGCTAGTCATATGATGCTTACCCTTACGTAGGTTAATGAACATGAGGACATTGAAGATAACTGCATAACGGATGTACTTGAGCACTTGCGTGGTTGGTCTTGCTGGCAGACATGCTCAAAGTATGGAATTTCAATGTAATACAGAAGGATTTATGATTATTTTTTCAGCCTGAACGTATAATCAAAACCCAATGACTAGAGCATTGTATAGTCTTAGCTGTTATAGCAACGATTATATGGTCAGCAATGAGACCACTGCTGTCGTATGGTAGGTAAGACAATAGGCCTCCAACCAAGAACGCCTTGCTCCAAGCACAAGCCAAACCATCTGACAATTTTCAATATGAGTAGCACCTCATAACATTGCTAGCGACTGGTTATGACAATTTACGCTACGGAAAAACATCTGCAACTAATGCACCTGCCTTTTGGAGCCGGCGTTAAACTGTTAATACCTTTCAATGAAGCTAAACATAGAATCGGGTGCAGCTCATTCATTGAGAAAAGTCCCACGTGTTCCACTGAGGATATTGCGGGAAGTAGGTATGTATGATGAAATTCATTTCGATTTACTTTTAGCAAGCCATAGACGTGATGGGAATGCGCAAACGAGATCTATGTAATAAATAAATAAGAGGTGGTTGCTTGCAGTCCTCAGCCTTCAAGCCTATATGATCCATGTCAGCGGTCAAATTCAGCTTCATTAAAGTATGCAAGGGAAGTCTTGGAAATCTGCACCCTTCGGAAGCGCGCTAATCACAAGCTCGCTAAAAAACACACTTTCGTTATTTCTAATTGAAAACTAGTAAGTTCTTAATGAAGGATCTTTTTTATAATAGTTTGGCTATTTTATAAAAACTTTAATGTAGTTGCGTGTTAAAACAAAATTGTAAAAAAAGGAAAATATTAAAAAATAAAAACTTACAGTTTGTTTAAACGTTGATAGAGGATGAGAAAGAACCAATAAATTGGTTAAGAGTTGAAGGGTGAAAATATTTTATATCGTTTTAAGGCAACACTTTTTAATGTAAATAAACTTAATTTAAGAGGTTCTTTTCAGTAAATTATATATTAAATTTAAAACAGCACTTGAACTTTATTTATTTTTTAACAAGAATTTTGTTAAAAACACTGCTCTTCAGCAAATTTTCTTTGAATTTCAAACACAAATTTTATTTCAAGGCAAGATTTTACTTTCTAGACAAATTTCTTTGTAAAAAAAACACTGTGGAAAGAAAAGGAAAAAAGAGTTTAATTTATTTATTTATTATTTAAAAAAAAAATGATATTTTTTCAAATTAAGCCAAAACGCGACACTTTCTTTCGTAGATAACGCTAAAGGGTTAAAGTGTTTTGCAATAGTTTTCAAAGCGTGGATATTCTTTTATTTACGTTTTGAAACACGCACACATGCACAAGCACTTATCTCTTGTAAAGAAATTTGCTGTTCTTCGTCTGTTAATATGCGTTTTTTTGTTGTTGCTTTAGTTAATGTTGTTGCTGCTTGCTCTTGAAGAGAATAATTCCTTCTTTGAGGAGCACGTGATAGAGCAGAGATAAAAAGTACAACTTCACTCGTTAACTTTTTTTCAAAAGCAAGCAACTATTAAACTCGTTTCTTGTTGTTATTGTTCCTGATTCCTCGTAATCAAAGAAACAGCGATCGTAATACGAGAAGATCTAAGAATATGCACATAAAAAGGAGTATTAAAAAACAGGACTAAGTAGAGGAAAAGCTAAACACATTTGTGTTGCTGTTGTGCTAACTTTGTTGTTGTTGTTTCGAAACAAATAAAAGACGGTTGATGTTGTTTGTGCAACGACGCTTTTGCTTTTTGAAATGTGAGAGACTCACGATAATTTGCTTTAAAAACAATTGAAATTGACAAACGAAAGCGCGAAAATCCTTAAAACAAACAAAAAGAAAATCTTCGAAAAACGACACAATAAATCAAATTTGTCGAAACAAAAATAAACGAAATGACAAAAAAACTGAAATTTTTTTCTGAAATTTCAAACACAAAAAAAATTGCTTCGAATTCACAGCAAACTTTAATCAGTTTGAATTTTTGTTTTTAAAATTTGTTAAAACAGCAGCAACAACAATTCACTGAAGCACAACAACTAAGCGTTTTTTCATTAGCATTTCTCTTAAGGGATATCTCAAGCCAGCAGCAGCACATGGTCAAACACCGGTTTTCTTATTCTTTTTTTCTTTTTATTTGCAACACTTTCGTTTTCTTTATTGTTTTACATATATTCCTTAACACTCTCTTTTGCTTACTTTATTTTTTTCCACTTCTCGTTTGTTTTCTTGTTTCGTAGCTTAGGAACTATTCTTTTATTTTTCTTTGTTTATTCTTTTACACACCGAAATTCGTTACACAAATTTTGTAGATCTTTAGATACAAATTTTAACCACTTGTTATTATTTTAGAACAAAATACACGTTAATTTAATATTTTTAATAATCATTTCCACCTTCTAGAGGTTTTCTTTCTTAAATTTTTATTAAAGAAAATAATGTAAGACAAAATTAAAAACTTCTCGCTATTTAATTAACAAAAACAAAAAATCCGTATTATACACTCTCTTTCTTTCTTTGTACACTGTAGTTCACACGACGATTTCTGTGTAAAAACTGACAAAATACAAAAAACCAAACTGTAAATTGGATAACAAAACAACAACAGAACGAACTACTAGCAGAACAAAAACAACAACTGAGTGTAAAAAAATTAAAATCAAGCACAGCAATAACAAATTCCCATACACAAAACACTCGTACAACAACAATTTCTTATTAACCAAACTAAGCACACACACTCATAAGAAGTGAGAAAGAGAAAAACCAAGGGAGCGTAATAATAAAGTGCAGAATTTAATGAAAAGAAAAAACACATGAAGAACAACAAGCAAAAACAAACACAACCATTAATGGAGACTTTTTGTTTGGCTTGTGTTTTGAAATGAGCAAAACGATCTTTATTTTGTTTTAGTTTGGTATTGCCATTCATTTGGTGTTTTATCGTAATATCGTAGTTTTTGTATGAATGATTGCCAAGTATTAAAATTTTGTGTTTTAAACATCATTTTAAAATTTATGATAAAATGAAACAATAAACGATTTATTTCAATACAAATTAATGTAAAATATTAAAAATGCATAAAAACGTATTAAAAAAGCCATCATTTATGGCTATAAACACATAGTATTTAAAAATTATAAAAGCAAACTCATAATTAAATTTTATTTCATTTTCCCTAACTTACATACATACCTACATATATGTCCACTTGATTTAAGTTTAGATGCAATAAATTATAATTATACATACCTAAGTAATTAAAATATTTTTTTCAAACATAAAAAGAAAATTTCTTTCAATTCTCTTAATTTTTATTGCAGTTCAATTAAGTTTTTTAATTAATTTATTGCCATTTACGAGGCTATTAATACAATGAATAAATAAATTAATAGACTATAAAATGCAAAGATTTTTTAAATTAAAAATAAGTTGTTGTTATGGTGGTCTTAGTCCAACCACCTTCCAATTTATGCTGGCAACCTAAATCATTATGATTTCATTTAAGAAATTTTTAACCGTTGATATTGCCATATCCCACAGCATTATTAGAAGCATAGACAGGGCAGCTTGATAACTCCATGACTATTTGTATTTTCAGTGTAGCTCTATTCACCTTAACTGTCATTTGTTATTAGCCAATGTTCCTTAATTGTATGATTATCTTGTACGACCGGCTGAAGTACCTGATGATGTTGGTGTTGGGCGATAGGCTCAAGAAGGGGCTATGTCCAAGAATGTCGCCTTGGCTGTACAGAAAAGTGATCATGGTCCCTGGGGCTTCCGACACTCTTGGTACCGGCATTAAGCCTCCAGTTAGAGCCTTCGCTAACAGTGCTGTTCTACACCTAAATACTGCCAGGGCAAAAGCACCCAACCTGAAATCCCACAACCCCAGCATGAGTAATATCCACACCACCTCAATCACTAATGCCATCATAGTCCGGTCGTGCAGTCGGTACATGCCTCCAGCCCTCAGTCCCCATCCGGCAGTCCACAGAATAAGTCTGGTCAATCCGTAGCAAAAATGCCTTTAAAGCGCCATGTCCTGTTAGTATGAACTCCATTCTTAAGCCGAAGTCTGAGAGTTTCTTTACGAACGTAACGTCCGGTATAAATTCATATGTCACCTTCCTTGTCACTGTTCGCCCATCTTTACAACCACCTATCTACGAGACACCTCTGCAAAAGAGCTTTGAACTTATCTCCCGTATTTTCGTGGCGTGAAGTAGAAAGCCAAACGTTCGTTCCAAGTGGCAGTACTCTCTTGATTCTTAAGGTAATACTGATACGTACTATCCCTCCAAGTCAAGCGGTAGAACACCAACTAGAACCTGCGAAGCGTCCGTAGAAATTGTTGGAAACACCGGAACACATGGAGAGAATGTTAAATGTGGGAATACTGCAGAAGGTTCAGCGTACGTGCTGCTTGGGGAAGAACATAGACATGCAAACCATATTACCTTGGGCTCTGGAGACAATTCTTTATATCTAACCGATAGACATGCAATTAAAGTATAAAGCAGCCTTCTCGCATAAGTAGACGGGGAAGGCAGATCGAATTATTAGACAACTTTTGGGGTTGCGGCGAAGTACTATCCTAACGTGAGATACATGACCGTATACCTGAGGAATCGGTTATTGCGAATTGTGAAGCACACTTTCCATAATTGAAGTGCCGTAATGTTTACAAGTCGCAATCTGGAAACTTGTTGTTAGAACATGCCTGGGCTTTTACATCGAAGGACCAGAATTAAAATTTTACTACCGATATATGGTATATATGATATATGGTTATCATAAGCAAACCGTAAGTACACTTCGAAGTAGTGTTTACCGTTTTGCACCTATGTACTCGTATGTATGTCTGATCACTGTGTCAAAAATTCAAGAATTGGACTTCGATGAATCTTCTTCCCACTATTTGATATTTGCAAATTTGAAAAAATTGCTAAGTGGTAAGAGATTTGAGTTAAACGTAGAGCTCTTCTACTTTCCAAGATGAACACAAGGGACCACTTGATCGCCGAATGGTGCAGCCATCAGTTATTTCGGTGGATATTGGTATTGTGTACCACATAAGTACCAGTTAGCAACGTTTTCTTTTTCAAAATTTTCAAAGAAAATGATAAATCGAAACGTATTACGCTTAACAAGTAAATTTAATTTAATTTTTTTCGAATTAAAAATTTCACCTTTTACATAAATTAAATGAAAAATGGAAATAAACATCTGTATTGTAATTATTAGCAGATAATTCATAATTAAATATCGAGAAAACAATTGTGGGTAGAGAATATAACCCAGCGAATCTTTTTTTGCACCTTTTATTTAAATAACAACTCTGTATTAGTAACCTTGGGGTGGCGTGATGTAGTGGTTAGAGTGCACGCAAAACAACACAAGCGACCCAGGTTCGAGCCCCAGCAGAGAACAAGTCGAAGAAAAATCGAATATTTAATAAAGAGGCTTCAACTCCATTCAAAAATAAAGAAGCCCCTGACCTTTCCGAATACCTCTGGCGATGATGACAAACATCAGACGAATGATCAGGGAAACACTCCCCCTTTTGGGAAAAGAAATTACAATGCTAAAGTGAAGATCATCGCCAATTAGCAAGGATCTTCACCACTACACATAAAATCATATGGAGGAAGCTACAGTGGATTAATCATCTACTTAGCTTGAGAGATATAAAATGGACTAAAGAAACTGAAACAAATGGATTATTTGTGGAAAGCCAATATGCTCTCTAGAGGGGAGACGGAGAAAAAAAAAAACATACTCTGTAGCTTACTTCGTTTAAATTAACATTTTTAGAGCTACTAAAATAGTTGACTATTTAGAACCAGTTACGGGAGTAGTTTCCGCGTGTGTAATAGAGTAAGTAAGTGCTTACAATTAAAATAAAGGAATTATAACCAAATTTCCAATCTTCCCAGTTTGTAAAAAATTAAAAATTCCAAATATAAAGAAAAATTTTGTTAAAGAATCCTAATTATATTTTAATATTTATAATTATAACATATACGAGGGGTACTATTATTATTTCGGGAATAGAAAGTAATAACAAATATTGTTAAATGAAAATGAATTCATTATTTTTGAAAATATTCCCATTGATGATCAATACACTTTTGCATTCGTTCAAACCGTTTCTCAAAGAAATTTTTCCATTCCTCTTGAGACACCCCAAAACATGGTTTTTGAACGTTTCATCTGCTTTTTCGGCGCTCGTAAATCGTTGACCACGCTGTTTACCTCTGATAGTCGGGAACAAGAAGAAGAAATCATTGGGTGCCAAATCAGGACTATACGGAGGATGAGACATAAATTTGATGTGTTGATTGCTCAAAAATTCGCCTGCTTGACAAGGTGTGTGACAGCGCGCATTTTCGTGATACATAGTCGGCGGTTGGTTTTACGAATTTCTCCAAAGACTTCCGGTAAACAAATGGTCGTGTACCACTTAGAATTGACCGTTCTACGCTGCTCAAGCGGAACTGTGGCCATTCAACAGAAGAAACAGGCGTCCATTTGCTTCGCTGTGCTTTTTCCATGAACAACTTTTGTTTGGTTTTAGCTAATCTTGGAATACCCACACGGTCGATTGCTGTTTTGTTTCCGGCTCATACGCATATATCCATAATTCGTCATCTGTTACGATTTAATAGACGTTTTTTGAACCACCAGAAGTAACTTTTCACTACGAACCTTTCTTAATATATTGATAAATTATGGGGTGTCCAACGAGAACAAATTTTTCTTACAACTAAATGATCTTGTAAAATCGTATATATTGAAGTAGAACTACAACATGCCACATGACGATCTTGCATTATCAGTTCAAGCACTCCATCGATGTTTTGTGTCACAACAACCGATTTTAGACGACCTTCATGGAATTCGTCGGCAATCGATCTACGACCACGATTTAATTCACTATACCAGCGATACACTGTGGTTTTTGATGGTGCTTTATTGCCATCCAAAGAACTGAGTTCATTGACACATTCTTGTTGAAATAATCTAACGAAACCCTTCTCTTGAAATCTCGTTTTTTTGGCCAAATTGATTTTCTTAACTCACTGTAAACAAAACAAATAGCGCTTGCACATCAAAATGTTGTGAGAACGTTTATACTAAAAAATGTCAAACTTTATTATAGTATTGCCAGATTTGAGCTATTTACATTAGTGTTGCCAGTTCCCGAAATATAAATAGTACCCTTCGTATTACAATTTTTATAACTGCTCTATATTATGCTGGTTTCGTATGTTTTTCTTAAAACTTTTGCTGGTTTATTTTGAATCTATAGTGAATCCCCATTGAATTTTTACGATATAAAATGTATGTTAATGAGGCAGATTGCAGAGAAGAATTTCTTGAAAGCATAAATCAAAATTAAATTATAAAAAAAAAGATTAAAGAAAAGGAAGACAAAAAAAATACTGCGCAAATGATTATACTGCGTGTAGGTGTAAAAATCATCCCAAGGTGTATGTAAAATTTGCAAAAACAAATGCCCCAGTTCACTTCTCGTTTCAATATCTTTATTAAAATAGTGTAAAAAATAAAATAATAAAACAAAGTAATATTTTAAAAGATAACACAAAACGCTATTACGTACGCTCTTGTATGTATAAAGTCGCTTATAAGCCAGATTTTGTGCGAAGGAAAATATTTTGAGGGCAACAAATTGGAAATTCCTATAGGACTATGTATACATATGCATGTGTGTATATTAAAATATTATAGTAGAATAGCTCTGCCAACAAAACGATACCTGAGATCGATCATAACATACTAAAGACCAAGAAAGAATCAAAATGGTGGATTTCTTTATGTGAACTTGTACCAAATTAGGTTGAAGTACAACCTAAGAAGAATCTGAGAGAGAGACTGATCCTGTTTGGTGAAGCCTTGTCGAAGTCTATAAAGCACAGATGCAGTGCCGAGCGCTATTTTACAGATTGTTCGGTAATGATATAAAGGTTATTAACGGGGCATAAAGGGGGTGGCGTGGTGTAGTGGTTAGAGTGTTCGCATTGCGGTTTTTGAGTGTTGAATTAAGAAACTAAATTCCCTCCAACAGACAAATCCATACAAAAGAGGTTTCCTTACATTCCAGCTTACCTTTGGCGACGATGACAAATATTAGCGATCAGGAGAAAATGCCGGATACGGTGAAAACTGGCAATGCTAAGTAAGAATCGTCATCACTACTTAGCAAGGATCTTCACCACTACACAATCATGGATGCGAGTAAATTAATCATCTACTTGGCGTAAAAGCATCTGATTAATGAAAATGAGGCAAGACAATGGAAAGCCATATGCTTCCAGGAGAAGTAACGAAAAAACACATGGTCTATAGTGGGCTTTTGGGATCTAAATACAGCTTTCTTCTGCCTTAATAGTGGTGTAACTCTATCGGATATTCTACTGATGGATAATATTGTTAATCATGAACAGCAAAGTAATATCTTCCCAATGGAAAAGTGTACAAGTAAAATTGCCGTATTTGGGTTGAAGAGATGTCAGAAGCATTGCAATAATTGCCAATGTATCCAGAAAAATGCAGTCTTTGGTGTGGATTCTGGGTCATTGGATTGTACCTTTTCAAAGACGTCGGAGGCGGGAACCTTACTGAAAATGGCAAGCGCTACCCTGCGATGATTAAAAATTTTGTTTTTGAACAAAATGGAAAAGCTAAACTTGGCTGACATGTGGTTGAAACAAGACGGTGCCACATGCCACACAGCACCCGAAACAATGATCCAATTAAGAAGCGAGTTCGCTGAACAGTTTTTCACGCTTGGTGCCGGTCAATTGGCGGCCACGATTTTTTGTGTGGGACTATGTTAAGGCTCTATAAGGACAAGCCCGCAACGTTTGGCGCACTGTAAGCCAATATTAAAGAATTAATTCGTGAGTACTATTTGAGGCATAGCCTAGGTCAACAGTTACATGAAATCATCTTTAAACATTGAATTATATGGATCGTTCTATCGGCTCAAATAAATATTTGATACATTTCTCTAAGCTTTGTGTTTTTTTTAATGATCTTAAAAAATCACCCGATAAATTTATAAGCCCGTTTATTATTTAGAGGATTTATTAATGATTTTGATTTGTTTTTTGATTTTTTCTCATATTCTATCATTTGCTTTTAATTTTAGTGTAGACGATTTGTTCATATGATTTAAACTTTATGTTATAAAAATTTCAAACTGGCAATGCTATAGCTTACTATCATTTAATCATTTTTTTGTTCAAGTTAATTCATAAATTAAAACAACTTGGGTTAGCATACTTTAAGGAGTTTAAATTATAAAGATCACCTAAAAAGACATTAAAAGTTTGTTTAAGGTCACCAAACTAAGAAGCATGAGTAAGTACAAACTCTAAGAGCTATTAGTGGGAAAAGGAGAATAACATTGTGAAATGTGATAGGTATGTGATAGACTCGTTAAAGAAAATAATTTCTTTTCAATTTTAGATTCCAAACGGTTTACTTTATTTTCTCTATAAATACGCAGAAGCTATGTATAGCCTGGTGTTTTAACTAAAAAAATGTGCTATTTTATTGCTCTTAACTGTTGAAAGTGTAATAAAAACTATGAGTTTTTTCTCCATTATTTTTACAAATTTTCTAAAAACACAATTGTTTGTTTTGGAAGAAAAAAACAGATTTTTTTTCGATTATTTTTGAAATATTTTTTTCTTTTGTAATTTTGTTATTTTTATTATTGTTTTAAGACTTTTTTTCTGTTGTTTATTTATTTGATAAACAATTTATTTAATAAGTTTATGAATAATTTTTTTATTTTATTTGTAAACCTATGGATACAATTTATTTTTGCTGGTCGTCTTCTATGCAACGTTTTTCTTTTCTTTTAATTTAAAATTTAATTTTTTTGTTGCTGTTCTTATATTGCATTTCTGCAAAAGATGTTGTCGACTAGAACTATGTATTATAAGAAAAATTAAATAAAAAAAATAATTTTTCTCGCCAATTGTCTAAGCAAACGGGCGATTTGTTGAATAAAAATGGCGATAAAAAGAGGGGAAAATATCTGATTTTAATTTTTTGTTTCTAAATTTATTTTAATACAAATTATTTTCGTTGTTTGTTAAATTTAATTTTATTATTATTTATTTTTATAGCTTTTTTATGTAAATGACGAAAATATTTGTGCTCAATTTTTTTTTTTTATTAAAATTTTATTTTATTAAAAAAATCAGAGGAAATATCAAAGAAATCATTAAAATTTCAAAAATTTATTCAACTATTGCGTTACATTGCAATACAATCATTCGTAAGTGCAATGAATTGAGGTATCAACGTACAAAATTTTATTTTAAGGCCAACATCATACCACATACAATGTTGCAAAGAGTATATACACATTTAAAATTTAGTACAAGAAATTGAGTTAAATTGTTCTTAATTTTGAAATTATTTAAAATTTGTTCTACAAGTCTATTTAAGGATTACAAGTACTTACACGCTAATTTACTTTTTGATGTTTTATTGCGCAGAAAACAAAGATACTTTACTTTCAAAAATATGTTTTACTCATGCATTTAACACTGTGAGACAAAAAAGAACGAAGTGAAACATCTGGCAAGAATCCGCTGTGAAATTTAAAATCGCTTAATAATCAGCTAAGTTATTAGCTTATAAGTGCATGAAGCTCAGAGAAACCGGTTTTTTTTAAATCCATAAAGGTCTTTCGGAAATTTCAAATTAGATTCTTGTTGTACTTCGTAGCGCCATTGAAAAATAGTATCACTTGCTAGGTTTTTTTTGTACCATCGTATAACGGGCAGGGTTGGTAGCCCTGTGAGTAACCAAATGAAACCAACCAGAGAATGCCGAGTGGATTCTATTTCTTTTGTGTATTTATTAAAACAAATTCAATTGAAAGGTTTTCACGTTTTATTTATGAAGGAATCAGTATAATTTATGTCTTCTTTTCTCCGTCACTCGTTTAGGGAGCATATTGGCTTTCCACAAAGCTGCTTTGTTTCAGTTTCAAATTGATCAAATTGATTTTTCAAGCAAAGATAGATTATTAATCCACTGTAGCTCCCTTCATATGATTGTGCAGTGGTAAATATTCTTGCTAATTTGTGGTGATCTTTACTTTAGCAGTGTAATTTATTTCCCAGTAGGTGGCCTTTATTCCTGATCATTTTTCGTCTGATGTTTTATATCATCGGCAGATGTAAGCTGGAAGGACAGAGGAGCTACTACTTTATTTTTTAAATGGAGTTGTCTGGAGGGAGATTGAAGCCTCTTTCCTCAGCTGGAGCATATATTGGAAGTACAAATTAGTTCGGTCAGTTTTTTTTAGCTCAAAAAATTAATTTATTTCATGAAAATATTGCCCATCACTGCTTACAACTTTTCTGCAAAACTCTCCGAAATCCGACTCGGTAAAACTTCTTGTCCTTTAAGATGATCCGATTTAAAAGACAATTTTAGATTCTTCGAAAGAAATGAATCAGTGACCTGCCAAATCATGTTGTATTCTTTGAAATAACCAGTAGTCAAAAGGCGCAACGTAAGGAGGATCGTGGGGTGCGCTAAGATATCTAATTTAAACGTTGTTAAAATTTTTTTCGCAGCTTTTGCGATCTGAGGCCATGGTCGTCATGCGAAGGAAAAAGTTTACCATGTTTGGCCTTATATTCTCTTCGTTTTGTCGGTCGAAACCGCACTTAATTCTTTGTGTCATATCCTCTGCTGGGGTTCGAACTTGGGAGGTTGGTGTTGTATGCCTGCGCTCTAACCTAACTGCATCATGCCACCTCAATAAAATTTTATTATTGGCTCTTAAACGCGATTTTTTAATGTTTTAAAATACTTTCACTTTAAAAATTTTTTTAATTCACAACACTCGTATTAGATAAATATTTACCGAATGAGGATGAGAAAAAAATTATTTCTATCAAATAATTTTCTATGATTGTAACAAGTCAAGTGGTCTTTAACATCTTTTTTTATTTATTTGTTCTGGACACTGTACAGTAGAGCTGCAAAACAATCGATAGTACTATCGATAGTATCGATAGCTTTGATTTTGTCTGACCATCGATAGTTTTTTTTCACCATCGATACTATCGGCAAATTCTAAAGTGGGGTTTACACAATAATACAAGTCGTACAAGTGAGCGTACGTGTAGAAGTGAGCGGATAGTATCGTGTAAATTCAATATGTAATGAGAGCGTACGACATTGAGAGAAAATATAAATAAAAATTTTGCAGTCGTATGGCTCTCTTTGATTATGAAATTTTTTAAAAACCATTAGATCAGGGGTGTATTTTTATGTAAATAAATAAAATAAACAAAGAAATACGCAATTTTTTGCGCTCACACTGTTGGCACCTTTTAAAACAGCTGCTTTTATTTTACTTTGCTTTGGTTTAATAAGTTTGGTTAAATAAAAAGCCAGCTTCCAAGTGTTTTTTTTTCCTTATTGTGCGACTTGACCCAGTAGCTATAAGTTCATTTTTAAGATTTTTGATGACTTGATGGGATTCATCTTTAAGGTACCAATTAAAAGTTTATTATTTAAGGTACCAATTAAAAGTTTTCTTCCATAGTCTCTGCAGTATTCTTGTACTGGATCGCATTCATTACTTTAGTTTTGGAGCACTTCATGGTCTTCCATCAAAAACCTTCAATACATACAATTTTATGACATATTGGAAAAAAGATAGGAACAGTATCTTATTGGTTCCAACATTTATATTTATTATGATTCTTTCCCTTTCACTTAAATTCAAATATTGTTGTCACACGTGGTACTTAAAATTATCCGATAGTATCGAAAGTTTTTTGGAAACTATCGAACCAATCGAATGGGCCGACTATCGATAGTTTTGCAGCTCTACTGCACAGTGTACACCCTCCACCGAGCTTATGAAACATACAAATGTGAAAAAATGTCGCCCACATTAGTACCAGAATTCCATACACAAGTGAAAGCCTTTGGCAAAGTGAATATAAATTTTGCGAATAAAAAAACAGAGTTTTTTTGTTGTTGTTGAGAAAAAATTCTTAAAAAAAAAAAATAAATAAAATCAGCAAATATTTTTTTATCTCTTTCGCGCATATGCTTCCAGAGACAATTGGAGATGATGATGCTGATGTGTAATGATAATGTTGTTGTTGTTGTTGTTGATGTTTTTTGTTGCAGGGAATCATGGCACGTGTTCATAAATACAAACGCCACGAGAGATGGGTGTTTATAATCGATATGCAAATTAATATTTGAAAACATTTCCAGATCAACGCACAAATGAACGATAAAATGTAATCAATGAACAAGTGAGTGAGTGTGTATCGTGCATATGCAATAGCAACACCGGCAGCAGCGGCAGCAGTAGTATTGGAATGTTGAGAAGTGGGAGGAGTGAAGGGCAAGACTCACAAAATCATCCTTAAGCATTAAAGTATCGATGTATAATAAAACCATCTACATACTTAAATACGTACAGATATTTACACACATACGCTAACAAACTGGAAAACTTGAGTACAACAAGCGCACACAGGAATGCAGACATAAACAGCAATACACTCTAGTCAAAAAGAATAAGGTATGGAGATTGAAAAATGTGCTTTAAAATTATATTGTTGTAGATTACTACCAGTGCTGTTATAATTAAAAAAAAAACTGAAAATTTAGATGAAAATAAATGATCTTAAAGTGTAAAAGAACTGCACTTAGGTAAGTGCAAACAACTTTAAAAATATACATGTGGTTCTGTATTTTTTTATTCAAGCATCACACAACAAATAACATGTGACATACATAAATGATATGATATAATAACACTGTGAACAAATTTAACACCTTTTTTTTACCGACAAGGGGGTCACCCAGCGGATAAACCGTATTCGGTTACGCTGAATTCAGTGGTGCCAACTATTTTTTTAGATTAGCTCTTGGTTTCGAGATAAACCATTAAAAAGAGGAAGGCGTTGCACAATATGTATTTCCGTATCTCAAAAATGGTTTAGTTTCTTCAATAAACTTTTCTTCTCTGCCCAGTCGTTTTAGTAATATAATTTTACATTCACATTTAGGTCTAAAAGTTGTGTTTTTTTGAGCAGCCGTTTTAGAACTATGAGTTCATTGGCAAAAGGACGGTGGGATGTAATGCAATGTATGTAATATGATGCCACTGTTCTTTTGACCAAAAATTTATATTCCTAAAACGACTGCGCAGAAAAACGCAACTTTCTTAGACCTAAATGTGAGTATCACACACTGTGTAAATTTTCTATTTCTTTGTGATCAGTGGTCAAAAAAAGGGATAATTACATTGTCGCATTAAAAAAGGTACGAGATAATCACACCAAATGGAGTGAAATTGTTACTTCGGAAATTGTAATTAAAACAATAAATGTTAAAAACTGCAAAATCTCCACAATTTACAGAAAAACATATTTTTTAAACAAACAACTGCAAAACTGCTCAATGCTTAAAAAACTGCAAAATAAGGCTGATTACCACCAATATGGGGGATTAGGCATATGTCGTTGGACATCTCTTTTTTTAAAATAAAAAGCTCAATAGTAGGCCATAAAGCCATCAGAATTCAAAAATATTTAAAATTAATTTCCTTCAACGCTATCCAAATGACTTGGAGTGTATTAGCTGAACATGTGTGTTGTTATTTTAATGTATAATTTTACACTTTCGCACACATATATACACAGAAAACAAAAAAAATATATATATAATCAATCAATATGCATTTATATGCTTATGTGTATGGGTGTATATGTTAATACCGATATACGTATACTCACCCTCATGCAAATTTCAACTTACGAATGAATATCAATCAGTGGATATTTTATTCAGTTTTCATCATCACTAATTCAAAATCTACATCTTCTCTACACCTGCTTACATACATATTTTATGTATGCATATGTGTTAGTGCAACAAACAGGCATCACATGCATCATCAACGGCCAATGGTGAAATTTTTTATGGCTTTTTGCACAAGCACAGGCTGATTTGAGCAAATATTTTATGCTTTCGGCCATCATTGTTTATGCAAAATTATTTAAAAGGAAAAAACGAGATTTTTTCTTCGTATTATTTTTTGTTTTTCAATTTCGTCTTCTTTTTTTTTAATATTTCTACATCTTATTATTATTATTATTATTAAATTGGGACGGAGAGGCTCAACTGGCCATGGCTCTGCGAACTAGAAAGATTTATTGTGCCAAACACTCCGGGGCAAGACCCGCCAGCGTAAAAAGTGGCGGCAGTAAAAAAATCCAATTGAGTCAATACCCCTGAGCGGATGACTGTTTTATCGGTACGAAACCACCAGTTGGAAAAATCTCCAGAAGAATACCCTCTATGTTCTATATGAAGACAACAATATCAATGGTTAGCGGTTGAATTAAAATAAAAACGGATTTTTGACAACCCTGGTATTTGATCGATTGAGGTTAGGTCAGATTATGTGGATCGCCCCCGATCTCTGTCTTCACTCAGAGGCCCTATGGTCTATTGTGTTATCCTTTACAGGACAGACCCAATTAAAAGACCGGAAGACAAAAAAAAAATTTGGTACAAATAGTTATGCATATCATACGAGTAGCCACCATAGCACTTAGCTTAGCTTAAAATCGGCACATATTTGCACATCATTTTATGAACAACGTTTTGATACAAGCAAACTTTAACATTGCCTTGAGTCACTTTTCAACACAGCCTCACACTATTTGCTAACAGTTTAGTTTGAGTGTAAATTTGGCTCAACCATTTTTATACTATGAGTGTCAAAATTAAGTAAACACTTATATTTTCTGTAATTAAGGTTATATTTCGGTCTTCTAACATAGGATGAATTTAAAATTTTTTTATTTTTTTGGACTGTATTTACAGCTTTACAAAATCCATAACAAATAACAACAAATTTCTTATAATAACTAAAGTTTTATAACAAAAACTAAAGTGACTATTTTTTACGCATCAAAAATAAGTATACAAGACAAACACCCTTGCGACAAAAAAGAATATAGTAGAAATACCTGGAGTGGCGTGGTGTAGTAGTTAGAGCGCACACATAACAACACAAGCGGTTCAGTTTCAAGCCCCAGTAAAGGATATAACGAAAAAGTTCAATTATGGTTTCGAGTGTTTAATAAAGATTCTTTGACTTCCCCCCAGACATCTACATTTAAAAAATTAAGAAGAAGTCCCCCTGACCGCCCATTTTACCTTTGACGATGATGACAAACATCAGACGAATGACCAGAAGAAAGCACCACCTACTGGAAAAAAATTACAACTTTAAAGTAAAGATCACCACCAATTAGCAAGGCTATTCACCACTTGTCAATCTTATGAAGGGAGCTACAGTGGATTTATCATCTAAGTAGCTTGAAAAATCAACTGGTTTAATTAAACTGAAACAAAGCCATGGATGCTTTGTGGAAAACAATATGCTCCCTAGAGGAGTGTCGAAGAAGAATAAAACTTGGAAAATGATATCATTTTTCTGATACTTGCTATTGAGTACAATAAGGAATCTGATTTAAAAATTTTTGTAACACCTCGAAAATCTTCAGTTACTGGTAAAAAACCGGTTTTTGGTATCTGCGTGCACTTAAAAGCTAATAACCTTAGCTAAATGTAAACCGATTTAAAGGTTCTTGGCTGATTTGAAAGGAGAAGGAAGGAGACCTATTAAATGGTGTATACTTTACTTAAGTTAACTTAAGGAAACTGTGTGTACTTATCAAGCGAATACATTTTTCATCCAATTCATTCTAAATTTTCCAAGTAAGGAGATATACTATTTTTGGATAAAGTGTTTAGTAGCAAATAAAATGATACTTTACTTTTTAAAATAGGTTGGAACAAAGCACCTAGGCGTTCTTGTCGCATAGGTTTTTGTCTTGTATATTTTTTTATGCGTAGAAAATATAGTCAGTTTCTTTTATGATGCGTAGTTGTTGTAAGAATTTTGTTGTCTTACACAAATAGAAAATGTTTAAATTCATCGTATGTTAAAAGATGGAAACATAAACTGAATTCCAGTCAATGTGGGTGTTTACTTAATTTTGGTGCTCAAAGTATGCGTAAAAAAGATTGAAAAAATACATATAAAAATTGAACTGTTTACTCTACAATAACAAGTATGTGTGTCGTAGGGTATCATATAGTCAGATTTGATCGATTTTATCGATTGCATTAGTGGGGTTAGTTCTTAATTTTAGTTGAAATCTGGCTTTAAAAAAAAGTCAAAAGAGTCACTAAAGGCTATTTCCATTTACATAAGAAAGTCTGTCTGTGTGTGTGTGTGTGTGTGTGTGTGTAAGCATGTGTGTGCACATTACGTGTGTCCTCGCATTAGTAATTCCATTTAAATTTTCAATGTTTTGTCAATATTTTTGTTTTGTTTCGTTTCTCACAAATTTTGTATGGAATTTACATAATTAATAACGTTATTCCACAAGGTGTACAGACATATGTTGTATTTGCATTTGTGTGTGTGTGTGTGTGTGTGTGTGTGTACGCACAAGTGTTTATATTTATATGTGTTGGTGTTTAAATCTATTATAATATTCATGCAAAATTTACATGTCCCAAAAGCAATTGCCGAAGTTTTGTAGTAAGAAAATTAAAAAAATGGTTAGAAAATCAGTAAAGTTTTAAATTTTTAGAAGAGGTAAGTAGTGTAGACAGAATAGACAAAGAATTGAACAAACTACGTTAAAATTAAAACGGACTTACCTTTTACAAATAAAATAATTTTAGGAATTTGTCTGGAAGAATATTTGAAAAAAAAAACAATTAAATTAAATTAATTTACATGGTTTTAAAATCAATATTAAATAAAAATGAAATCACAAAAATATTACCTGAAATAAAAATTATTTTCGATAAAGGGTTTCAAACAATTTTGTTTTTGTTTTTTGGCAGACCTAAGTGGTATATGTATTCTAAGCAAATAAATAAAACAATGAACTATACACTTGAAACATCTTTTAGGCAGGAGCATTGCTCTGTTCAGTTTCCTTAATCAAGTTGATTTTCAAGCGAAGTAGATCATTAATCTACTGTAGCCCGCCTCCATATGATTGTGTAGTGGTGAAGAACCTTGCTTAGTAGCGGTGGTGATCCTTACTTAACATTGTAATTTGTTTCTAATAGATGGCGCTTTCTGCTGATGATTAATTTGATGTTTGTCATCATTACCTCCCTGATCTTCCCGCATAACTCTGGTGATGATGACAAACATTAGACGAATGATCTGGAAAGGACATCACCTATTGGGAAAATTTTTTAAAATGCTAAAGTAAAGATCACCACCAATTAAGATCTTCACCACACACGCAAAATCATATGGAGGAAACTACAGTAGTAGAAATTAAAGAAACGGAAACAAAGCAATGGATGCTTTGTGGAAAGCCAATATGCTCGCTAGAGAAAGGACAGAAAAAAAAAATACTTTTACGTTTTTACCTTTTCCTAGATTGCAGTTAAAATAAAATGAATTTTTTGTTTAATTTTAATATTAAAATTAATTTTTAATTTAACACTGTTTTGGGTTCCACTGCTCGTAACATTTTCACGAGCAATAACAATTTCTATTCTTAATTATTTTCTCTGTTTACAGCTTGCTAAAGAACAATAATTACTCAACAGATCTTTCCATCTAAGTTGTATCTTCCAAGCCGACCGTTGCTACAACTTAGGTTCTATACAATCTTTTAAACAGAGGTTATCCACACTTAACTCTCTTTACTGAGTTAGTTCCAGCTTAACTGATCTTTACAACTTGAGTACGATCATGACTCACTTCACGAGTTTACTCCTTAAACTCTTTTCGCACTGGGCTTACACCACATAAACTGTTCGCTGAGTTTACGCTGAGTGTACACATAAACTGGTTGCTATTCGCATCGATGAGCTTTTTATATGGCTGAGTAAACAATACTTTGAAAGCTCTCGAACCTTTCGATATCTACCTGAAGATTCCATTTCTTTCCTTTACTTTCTTTTTAGTTCTTATGAAGCCATGCGACTGTAAACTTTTACTTCTTTCAATTCTTCTTGTTTTGTTGTTGTTTGCTACTTTTTTCGTTGTCTGTTTGCTTTGTTGTTGGAGTTTATTTATCATAAATAATAAACGACAGTGGTTCACTAATCACTTTAGTTTAAGAAGTTTCGACAATCACACGGTTCCTAAATTTAATGGTGAGTTGTTTTAATAACCAGTTTCATAATACAGGCGAAGTAATTCAAAATCCTGAAATCAATCTCAATACACTTTCTGTGGTCAATTTAAAACCACATTCTCTCAGTTGGCATGTTATGTTTGCAAGGACTTAACTAGAAATAATATTCTTCTTGTGCATTAACTCCGAAATATGGGCCGTCTGAGACTATGTACAAAACTAAGATGTAACATAAAAATTCAGAGACAGCAGCTCCATAGAAGATTGCTGCCTGCACAATTATCAATTTCAGAGGAATGTTGAATTCCAATTGCTTCAGCAATGGGGAGAGGACGCAAAGTTTTCATCATACGGGTTATCCATTTAAATTAAACGCGTTTAAAGTTACGATTGCGATGAAACTTTTATTTTAATATAATGCTTGGACCTTCCTACTACATTCAAAACACAATGTCATTTAAATGATCTCCTCTGTCTAACTTGCAGTAGACAATCTCTTTTGTGGTAGTTCTCGACCAATTTTTCACACATCTTTGGCGGTATCGCTTCCATAACTCCATGAATGTGGGTTATCAAATGATCTATCGTTAGGGAATTATCTGCGTGGACATGGTCTTTTACGTAGACCAACAAAAAATATCTAACCATGTCGAATAGCATGATATTGGTGGCCAATTGACGTCGCTATATCTTGAAATTATTCGACAAAGAAATTTCTCATGCAATAAAGCCAAAATTGGTAGTGTTGCTCGTAGCACCGTCATGTTGAAACCACATCTCGTCCAGTTCATAATTTTCAATTGTAGGGCAATAAAAATCGGCTATCATACGGCCATAGTTCTCCGAATTGACGTTTACGGTCCTTTCGGCGTTATTTTCAAAAAAACATGGCTCAATGACACCTCTAGACCATAATGTGCATCAAACAGTCACCTTTCTGGATGTACTGGCTGTTTCACAATCACTTCTGGGTTCTCCAAGCCCCATACGCGACAATTTTGCTTGTTGACGTAACTGTCGTGTAAAAAATGAACATAATCGCTGCAAAAAATTCCGTTCGAATGTTCAAATCACCACTTTTGTTTCAAATAATTTTATGCGTTTTTCGATTGTTAAATGATCCAAACCTTTCACTGCATAAATGATACTTCAGATACTTTATTATTACTCGTAACTGGTAATGACAATTAATTTACATTAAAAAATATCTTCAAAATATATTGATCACATCATACGTATTGTTACGAAAATAAACAATATCCAAAGAAAAGATACGCTAAATTAGTACAGAAGTAGTCTTAGCTATAAACTTTACTATGGCATTTATTGGTTTGTGTCAAGGCTCTTACGTATCTGCTACTGCCATAGTTGTCTGTGCTATTAACAGTACTACCACTTACGTGTTTAACGGTGTTGCCAGTTCGATTACTTTTTTTGTATTATGATTTTACATCATTTGAATTTAACGTAAACATAAATTTAAAGTAATTAGAGAAGAATATTCGAAATTGATGATGATTTGCTATAAAAGGTGGCACATTACGCTTAGCAATACAGTTAGAGTTTGACAGTCATTGTGTAAAGTTATAATTTAATAGTAAATAAGTAATTTAATAGTCAATAAGTAAAGGCGTGTTAAGACGTAAATTTGTGTATTAAGTGCAAGATAAATAAGTTGAATACTGTATAAATAAAAATAAAGGACTGTATGAGCAAATCATTAAATACGTTCTATATATTTTATTTGAGACAATTTAAAAGAACTCAAACGTTTTGAAAAGGTTAAAACGTAACAATATATTTTGATATCTATCATAAGTAGTAGTCGATAACCATTGACTGATACTTCCCTTACTCTTTTTGAATTCTACTTGTATTTCATTTCATTAAATACTCTTTAATTGGTCAACAATTTTTTGTTAATTAATTACACTTTTATTTGTTGCTGTTGTTTATTTTTTTGTAATACAAAACCAATGTTCAATCATGACCGGTGTTTAATGTAATAAAATTCCCAAATGATTTTACCATTATAAGCAAAGTGGTTATAATTACTAATTACTAAGAAAGAAAAATGCTACAACAAATCATGGCCAAAACAAAAAAAAAAAAAAAAAAAAAACCTGCAGCAACATGAAATTTGATATTAAAATCACAAGTTTTGATTTTAGCCCACCACCACAGCAACAAAAAAAAAAAACTAAAATAAAAAAACGTGGCTGTTTAAAAGAGAAAAAAATAACTGAAATTCAAATTTAGCCAAAAACGCCTTTTATTAACAACAACAACAACAACAGCAACAACTGGAATAGCAATAGCAATGGCACATAATAATTAGGACTCCAATATCCGCCAGGCAATAATGAATAGGCGCCTCTTTCATTTTAACATTTTCAGCATTTGGCTATTAACACGCCTCTATAATGAACTGTTCTTTTTTTTGGCAAAACAGAAGAAAACAGTGCGTAGCAGAAAAATCAACACATTTGCGTTAAAATTAACGCAAAAATATCGAGAAACGATGATGATGTTGACGATGGTGGTAACGATGACAGTGTTAACTAACAATGGCCACTATAATAATGTTAGTATGCAGGATGCTAAAGTTCATGTTCTGGCTGTCATTTATTCGTTGTATTCAATTGATTTTTACATTCCTGTTCATTAAACGGGTGTATAGCTCTGTATGTATGTATATGTGTGTGTTCTAGGAAATTTAAACCAGCCTTTGTAGACCTCAAATTACTTAAATAGTGTTTGTGCGTGCTTTATAACGTGTATATAAGTGTGTGCATGAAGCTGTATGTGTTTGTATTACTGTTTCCGGTGAAAAACTAATTTGTATTGTTTGACTACAAATTGAGTGGCTGCTTTTCATTGTACTCTGTTTTTGTTTTTCTTTTCTCACTGAAACTGTTACTTTTTTGTCAACGCAAATATTTGTTTGGCTCTGAAGTAAGTTTAAATCAAACGTTTTTACTGGATATGAGAGAAATTGTAAAAATATTGAAAAAAATTCTTAATTAATTACATAAAATAAATAATTAATCAACATTTCATTAAAGTTATGAATTGCAATGAATTGTTTACATTTAATTTTGATTATTTCGTTTTTTGCTGGAAAACTGAGTCAAAAATATAAAATAAAAAGAATGTAAATTGTTTAATGAATTGTTGTTGTAACAGTTACGCTGTGTTCGAAATATACAAACATAATCAGCAGTTGATTGATTGATTAAGTTAGCCAGCCATACACACCACGAAATATATTAATAAATATATATGTTATTTTGGTGGAGCTTGGAACAAAGCCAGTTATCTTGTTTCGGCAAAGAACATATGCCGTCTTTGGAGTTACTAAAGCTTTTCCTAGTGTTCGATGTTTCAACGTGCGGAGACATCATTGATTAATTTGCGCATTTCGTAAGATATGTTGATGATAGCCCGGTATATAGAGCCGTTAGTACTTTAAGTTTTCTCTTATTGCCAATAAACATTCTCTAACACAAGTCAAGATGGCATAGATTTTGGCCATTACAATCGGATGGTATTTACCTAAAGATGGTGCAAGTAGCGGTCAGTTTCGCTGCCGAACTATCGAATGAGCAAACTTTGTTTGCGATAATATGCCACCAAGAATAGTTCAACCATAAATTTTGTTTCGGGTAAAAGCATTCACTTTAGTTACATTAGCAAGATCCTAAAACAGTGATAAGGTTTCGAAGTAATTGACAGACAAAATGTCTGATAATGGATGTACATTAGTTAATATCGTGTTATCCATCTAGTGTTGTTAAAGCCGCCGATCTGGCCAGGCTGTCAGCTGTTAGGTAAAGTTATTATCTACAGGATTGAAAAGGCCAATGACTGGATCTTGCTGTTTACGTTACAAACAGAAGATAAAATGATAAAATATTACGTTTTAACCTTTTTAAAACGTTTGAGTTCTTTTTAATTGCGCTCAGTTAAATAAATAACACAAATTTGTTGTTGTTACAGTCCTCTTTTTATTTCTACACTTTATCTTAGTGCATCAACTTATTTAACTTCCACTAAATACACAATTACACTTGTACGAACGCTTTAACACAACTTTATTTTATGACTTTTAAATTAAATTTTACACAATGACTGCCAAACTATAACTGACTGACGCAGGCAAAGCAGCTTCCCTATATACATGAATGCCTACAGTTTAGAAAGTTCTGGAAAAGTCTTAAATCCTCTCAAATCTTCTATTCGTCCTATAAATTTAAAATGTGTAAGATCGTGTTACCCTAAGATGGTCGAACTAGTAACGTAATAAACATACACATAAGAATGGCGTTACCAGGCTGGCACGCCCATTGACAGCCTTGACACAAACAAATAGACTAAATCACACAATACAGTTGTAAATGCACTGATGTTTTTGTATTTTTATAACAATATGTAACATAAAAAACAAGATCCAGTTACTGGTATTCTAGAACTTGTTTTAATAGATGTTGATAAATCAATGGTTTATAACATCAACGTCATATTTGGTCTCATTTTTAAATTCGATTACTTTGGGTTTGCTACAATCTGCTATATCACCGTTATAATGCATCATGAAGCTTAGTTTAATATTTTTCCGGAAACCAAACATCGTCGGACCAATGCATCTATCCTTTAGTGCCGTTATAGAAAGTTTATTTTTCCTGAGCATTCTGACGAGCGTTAAATTCCATCTGCCAACGATCAATTATTTTAATGCAACGAGAATATCGTCAATGTTCTAAAGTTAGAATTTAGTCCTCTGTAGCCATTATTCATTGCTTAGTTTATCGTCACCACCAACATGGCACCGTAAGAAATATGCCTCGAACCGGTAGACCACGTTTAGTTCACTCTGCAGAAAATATGGAACAAGTAGAGACAAGTGTTAACGAAATACTAGAAACATCTAGCAGAAGGCCCTCTACTCACATAGGAATAGTTCGTGTATCACTGCAGCGTATTAAAAAAAAAAATGTACTGTTATTTCCATATAAGGTGCAATCGAATTAAAACCCGCAGATCACTGGCATCGTTGAAACTTTCAGAGAGCTAATAATTGCTACAAATTTGGCCAGCGTATTTTCCAGATTTGTCAGCACTTGATTATTTTCTTCGGAATTATTTGAAGAAGCGAGTATATGTGAACAAGCCCGAGAGAATTCTTGAACTCAAAGCCAACATTGTTGCAGAAATTCGAGTGCTACAGCAAAATTTTAAAGGTTGCTATGGAAAATGCTCTAAGACTCGCCCATCATTGCGAAGTTGAAAAAATAAAAAAAATATATGAACGATAAAGTTATTAAATTTGTAAAGCACTTCGTGGTGTCTTGGTCCACCCTGTACATAGCAGAGTTGGCAATCCACTGCGTAACGCAATTAAACTCAACCGGGTTTTATTGGGTATTATATTAAAAAAAAACAAGGTGAGTTTTTTTTATTAAAAGTAGTTCGTAGTTTATTTACAACAAAAATAAGTATATTTACGTTTATATGTTCGGATAACACGGCGGGAGCGGCATTTGATCGTTTCGGCCAATTGTTTAGCAATTTTTACGACGTGAGATCTAGCGTTGTCATGCAAAAGCATAACTTAATCATGTTTGCCTTTGTATTCCTATCATTTTTCTTTTAATTAAGGTTCAAACGAAGTAATCGCAGTCTGCTTTAGCAGCCCATAGTACCTCGATCTTGTCTAATTAAGAGAAATTAGGAAGCAGTTTTAAAACCCAGGTTTTTGCCGACTCTGGTACATACACATGTACATATGTATGTACTTATATCGAGTATTTTATAAAAAATAAAATTCTCTTCATTTATTAATTTGAAATTATCAGGTTAATCAATTACTCCGTATGATGATACATAGATGGCGTTACTCGAGTTTTGTTCATATACAAACGATACGTGTATAAATTTGACAGCAATCTGACTATTGATTCGTGAGTTATAGCATTTTGTGTGAAGCAACTTTTTAGTAAAACATTGAATTTTGATGAATAAATACAGTCACAAGCAAACAATGGTTTGATAAACATTATCCGAACTTTGCTTCATCGAGACAAGTGCTAAAGAAGTGCTTTGCTGAATTTAAACGTGGCCGGTCCAGCACAAATGATGCAGAGCTCAGTGGGCGCTGTTATTTCAGAAAACATAAAAAAATGCACATACTGATTATGAACGATTGCAAATTGAAGGTGCACGGTCTAGCTGACATTGTAAAGATATCAGATGGTAGTGTTTGCGCAAGCTCTGTCCAAAGTGGTTATCGCCTGAGCTCACAAATAGTGTCAAAAATCGATGAAACCGATGGCAAAATTGAAGAACTGGGCTTCGAATTGCTAACCTACCTACTGTGTTCTCCAGATTTAACACGTAGCGGCTTTTTCCTGTTTTCAGATCTCAAGAGAATACTGGCTGGAAGGAAATTTAAGACCAATGATGAAGTAAACGCTGAAACTGAAGCTTTTTTTAACGAGAAAGAGAAGTCGTGCTATAAAAGTGGAATCGAAAAGTTGAATAATAAACTTGATTTTGTCAACATTTTGTTTTTTTCTTACTTTTCCTGTGGACTTATTGAGTGACCTGTTACTATTCCAACGAATAGGAAATATCTTTACAATTTTAAATGACTTTTGAAATATGTAATTCGAAAACAATTTTCAGCAATTTAATGTCTTTTACCGATTAATCCATTTGTATATACTTAACGGATAAGCATGTTTATTTACATTTGTGCGTATGTGTTTATGGCGATGTAAATAATTATCTGAAGAATAAAATTATTTGTTCGGATATTTAAATAATTCAATATGAGAATGCATCAGTGTTAATTAACATTTACATGTGTATACAATTAAAAAAAAAACGCACATACACAAAAAAGAAACAAATTTATACGGAATACAACACTCTTATACATGTAGTTGTGTACTTAAACAATGCAAGTAACATACACACATGCACACATACGCATTTAAACGATATATAAAATGTAAACAAGAGAAACTTAAATAAGCAGAGATAATTTTAATAAACCGACAGTTGAAAAACATTGAAATCAACTCTCATACAAACACACACACACATATATATGTATTTACCTTCGCATATACTTTATTTAACTCTAGTAACATACTACATACATGCACTCACACATACACGTGTAATTACTTCAATAGCACTTAAACAATGATTTTTATTATTAATGTTGTTGTTGGTTTTGTTATCTGTGTTGTTGTTTTTACATTTTGGTTTAAAAATTTAGTTTTGAATGTTGAATAATTTTTCATACTTTCTATCTGTCTCTCTCTCTCTCTCTCTCTCTCTCTCAATAATAAATATATAAATGTAGTGAACGGGTATGTGAGTGTGTCTATGTGTATATTAAATAAACTGTATATTAATTGCCTACAGTTTATTATGATTATTTTATATAATGTTTGTTAAAAATTATAATTTCGTTTTTTTGTTTGAAATCCTTTTCTAACTTTTGTATATCCTCAACCACAAAATGTTCAACAAACAAATTGGCTTTTTACCTGCCACACCAATAAACAAAACCAAATGACAACAGTTAGTTAGTTGGTGGCAGCAACAAATTATTATTTCAAATAACAAATTTCGTTTATTATTATTGCTGCTATTGTTGTTGCTGCCACACTAAAATAATTTGAAAATCTATTAAATATTTAAGTTCTATTAGTAGCGTAGTGTAGAAAAGAGCAAAGGTTTCAAAAGTGATTAGATTTGTTATTGTATGGCGGTGTGGTGGATAAACAAATAAACTTGCTTTTAATGAGACCATTATAGAAAATTTGAAATTGAGTTTAAAATTATGAAAATTTATGTGAACAATTTTGAAACATCCCTAAAAATAAATTCGAATTTTATTTTAATTTTATTCGAATTATAAAATATACAAAATAATATTATGTATATAATAAAAAAAGAAAGAGTACGAGTAACTAGCGCTGGGATCACACGATTGACTCAAATACACCAATCTGATACAAATTTTATTGCGACAAATTAGCGCACAATAATAAAATTGTCCCAATTAAAAATTCTGTATTCACACGGTTGTCTTATTTTATACAAAATTTATTATCACAAGATGGCGCAAAACGATGTATTGACTATAATTGTACTAACGCTGTCACACGATAATTCTAGTTTACGGCAACTCTGTGAATCAGCTGTTGTGGTAAATTAAATTTATTTATTTTTTTTGGTGTTCAAAATGGTTCGTTCTTTAAAAAAGAAAATAGCGTCCTCTTTATTTATATTAAAGTCTTTAACTGAACACATAAATAAAAAGAAATACAAAAAAGGAGAAGAGTGTGGATCAGAGATTGGCTCACAAGAAGGGCCATTGATGGCGCATATGAGAAAATTATTAAAAAAAAATTAATTCACTAAAATATTTATTTATTTAAATTGGACTATAACTACAAATTATATTTAATTCTCTAAAGTAAAATTGATTTGTTCTCTAAAAAATAAAAAATGCATCGGCTTTGATTAGCAGGTGTCCGCTAGATAAAAACAGTAAAATAATGAAAAAATGAAATGGTGGAAGTTTGTGATCCAATTTACATATAAATAATTAAAAACATGCATATTTTAAGGGATCACAATTATAAATACCGTATAAACACGTGTTTTTTCAAAAAAAAAAAAAAATTAAAAAATTAAAAAAATTAAAAATAAAAATCGGTGATTATTCTCTTCTTCAATTGCCACACAAGAATACAATAAATATTGGTGTATTTTTGGAATTTACATTGGTGCATGATTGCCGATAAACCTTTCACACGATTGTCGTACCAGGGTGGCATTTGATTGGGGTAAATAAGCACAATAATATTGTGAGTTGCCGTGTGAGCTAATAAATTGTATAATCATACGATTGGCATATAAAAAACACTAATTATTGGTGCATTACGACAATCGTGTGATCCTACCTTAAGGCCTTTGACTCTGAGCTTAAAATTTTTTAAGTTATAATAATAAGGGTTAATTATATCTTATATAAAGGGGAATCGAAACCACAAAGCACGGGCTGAGAGACTAGCACACTACGTACTAGGCTATTAGGGAACCTTAGAATATTCAAAAATGACATAACAGTAAATGACCAGATTTATTGTAAATACATAAGTATGTATATGACTAACCTATTAACCTTTTTTAAATATCACTTATTGACAACACGAGGGCGATGTTAAAATAAGCTCACCTAACAAAGAACACAACAAATTTGGGATTTTTTTAAATACTTTGATAGAGAATTTTAGTGGCTAAAGTCTTTTAAGATCAGATGTATGTAAAAATCTCCCCTGACCTAGTCCTACTCAGTTGCATATTAATCCCAAACTGAGCAGTAGATTAGTAATAGATGGCGATGATAATGCATTAATGAAAAGTTTTGTAAGGCCTTTCAATTGCCCGTCTTTAAGGTGCAACCCATGAATTTATTAATTTTTTTAAGCAAAAAGATAATGTCGCCTTAATTTACTAAAAACGTTAAGATTAATTAAATGACTATTAATTAAATGACTATTAAAGTTTAGTTAGGTAAGAGGATCTAGTCACTCCTTCTTAAGTGAAGAAGATTTATAGTTAGGAGTTTGGCTTCCTTAAGTCACATCATCTAAGACCATTAGGCATTCTACAGCGAGTATAGGTTAGTATCCAACATAAATTTCCCTTGGAAGCATATAAAGTTTCCAAGGCCCTGGTTAAAGTTAATTTTGTTGAACTACCTATAGCATCATCATCCTGACAAGTAGGTTGCCCAATGGCGGACACTACGACCCCAAAGATCTTTGTGTCTAGAAACATAATCTCTACGATCAATCCCCTAATCTGTACGACTCCTACGAAGATAATATTAAGTTAAATGCAATTGTTAAACGATACCATTCCAATTCAATTGTTTCCAATATTCCAAATGTGCAGGCAGAAAGTCATGTTCAAATAACAACTTTGCCGCTCTCCAAATGAAGTCGAGTAAACCTATGATAGGAAAATATCAGATCTCTCCCAGTTAGAAATATAAAATGTGTTCCTAGTCAGCGCAACAAAGTTGCACAAAATGTGTCGTGTAGTTTCATTCTCCTTCAGACAGAGCTGACACTTCATCTCATCCAGAAGATGTTGCTTCGTATAGTAATCGAATGTTAAATTTTTTGTTCACGGAAGTCTTCCAGATTATAGGTATATAGATTACAATTGATCTAATTACGCTTCTTCTATGCATAGAGCTAGTAAGTCACCTTAGATACCATTTTGAGCCTATATTAAATCTTGTCGACCATCGCTTTAGCCTCACTCGAGAAACGGGCTTCAACGGAATTACCGATTTTCGTTTACGTCAGTTTTACATTCAGACAGCTTGATCATGTTCACTTGTAAGCGATATACAGGACTTTTTTAGCTCCTCTTTAAGATTATTACAAAGTCTTCTGCAAAATAAACTGTTTTAAGTAATTTTCCAATTAAAGTGCTTAGGAGGCTATTTATCGTGATAACTCAGGGCAGAGGTAATAAAATCTCGGTTTTTATCTGTTTCTTAATAGTGACGCCATACACATCAAAACTTATCCTCCGATCTTGCAATTTGTCTAGGGCTGAGGCCGCGCAATGAGCGACAGATCGGCGATAAGCGGCAAGTGGCTAACTATTGAGAGTCATTTCTAATTGACTGGTAGTTAAAACGCTTATGTCAAGAGACGCTTGTTGTATGTTATTACGCGAAAATCATATTCGCCGCTTAGACGCTTGGAAATACCCCTCATTTAGTTGCACTTCAGTTATAATGTATTTGCTTTTATTTATTGTCTCTCACTGCTTTGCCGCCCAGTTTGCAGTTCATTACTTTGCCGCTCATTGCGTGGCCTCTGATTGCTTTTTTAAAGCTGACTGTCACTGTACTGTTTGTAGTATAATGCTCGTTTAAAGCGTTTTCCACTGATTTTCCCCTGGACATAAACATATTGTTGAAATCGTAAGTCACTATGCGATATTCGCTTCTTACTTTTAGAAGAAAGGACGTTAAATGAATTGGTCGATATGCCTTCGATGTAGCTTTGGTTTTCCGGCTTGAGTATAAAAACTATCCATGCCTTTTGCTAAGCAAATGGAGTATCTAAGTGTTTAAAGCAAGAGGTAGATACCCTGAGCGGATGGATTCTGTTTGCAGAAAAAACTATTAAGTATGGCATCTTCTTACTTCTATCATACGAGTGAAACAACGCTGCCATAATGTGAGGTGGCGATGATAACAATTTGAGGTACCATTTTATTTTTAAAGAGACTCTTAAACAATTTTGCTTAAAATAAAAGGGATTTTTTTAATACATGCAAAAAAACAAAAAGGAATATAAAACCTAAAGTTGGTCACATTTTTAATTTAAAAATTCTGTCTCACAGCTGATTAGTATGTATATTTAAATGAATGAAAAAATAAATTTTAATTTTAAATAATTTTTATTTTAATTGTATTACTAACCAACCACCACTCAACTAATAAATACTTCTTTACTTTTACGAGTATTTTCCACAAAAGTAAGCACAAAAAAGGTAGAAAAACGAGTCAATTTGAAAATAAATGAATTCGATTAGTTGTTTGGTTATTTCATTGGTTGGTTGGCACTCGTATAAATAAAGCATTTTTAATGGATTTTAATTATTTATGATATGGATTTAAAATAAAAAGAGAAAAATTTAATAAAATACTTAATGTTGTTTATATTTGGAAATGTAAATAAATAATTATTTTTTTAAATAAACAATCAAATGTTTTACTTTCAATAAATGGCAGCATTAAATGTTAAATGTATTTTCTCCTTAACTATTCCTATGATTTGGTTTTACTTGTAAGAATTGATGACGGCCTGGGCTGATAATTCATATGTGTATTTGAAATATTTTTAATAGAAATGTTACAGGGATTTGTGAAATGTATTGGCATCATTTGCTATATAAGTATGTATCCAAAACAAAAACAGTTACCAAACATAATTCTCATTTAGTTAAAAATAGTGGAAACATTAATAGTACATTTTTACCTATAAAATATTGCAACCGTTTCTCTTACCACCATCGTAGTACTATAACCAAATATAAAACCCAGAAATTTTCTTACATTCGTCATGACCATAGTTATTGAATTTAATCCGCGCATAAGAACCAGAAATCAGCATTGAGTACTGAAAATATAAGTATACTCGAATCATGATTCATAGATTTTGTACTCATACTCATTTATACTCATTGCAATGGCTACCCATAGGCATTCTTACTCTAAAGCTTGAAGTACTCTTCATACTCATACTTATCAACATATATGATACTACTGATTCATACTCATCTACCCTCATCGTGCATAGACGACAGCGTTGCCATTTGTGCATTTGTTTATCTGTAATTTTGCAGTGTTTTTAAGCATTGATCAGTTTTGAAGTTTTTTGTTTAAAAAATAAATTTTTCTGCGATTTCTAGCAGTTTTAAAAATTTTAGTTTTTCACTTTCAATTTCGTTATTTGAATTACAACTTCTGAAGTAAGAATTTCACCCCATTTGTTTAATATAACTGTGGTGAGGTTTACTCGTACCTTTTTTAAAGTAGCACTGTAATTATCCCTTTTATGACCACTGCTCATAAAGAGAGAATAAAAACAGTGTGTTATACTCACATGTAGGTCTAAGAAAGTTGCGTTTTTTTGCGCAGTCATTGGACTTCCGTATGCTAGGCTATTGACTATTTAAGGTTGTAAATAGCCATATAAGTAAGTAAAAAAAAGCAAAATTCTACAATAAAATTATTTTACGTAAGGCTTTTTTAATCTGCGCAGGCGTTATATATATTTTTTTTTTCGGCAAAAGAAAAGTGTGATCACATGACGTAATACGTAAGTTGTAGTCGATATTTGACTAATGAAGCAGATATATCACTTTAACGTACGTATTTACGTAACAATCGCAATGCAGGAAACAAAATTGTGTACAGCTTAGTGAAACCTGGAGTGCACGTTAGTAATGGTGTTACTGGAATCGTATCGACGTCGATTTACCACGACGTGCTCAATGTAGATATGATAATGGGAAAGCTTACATGAGTTTGTCTCGTATGAATAAGTTTAGGACTGCGATACATGATATTTTCGTTGTGATTACATTATAACAGTAGTTATAAGAGAGGCGAGCTAACTTTTTACCTACTATAGCACAAAATCCGCAATGAGGCAGTATAGTCATAATTTTCTGAGAAATATAACCACCGCTTATCAGGACTAGCACGTAGATGTCGCTCTGCTCTGCAGTGGTTAGAGTGCTATCTAAAGAAGCCCCTCAGACATTTGAGCTTATCTCAGACGAACGATTAGGAGAAAACGCCACCTACTTGAAATGAAATATGCTTTTAAGAGTATATGGCTTTCCACAAATCATTTATTGCTTTGTTTCAGTTTAGTTAATCAAGTTGATTTTCAAGTTAGTAGATTAGACATACTGCAGCTTGGCTCCATGTGATTATGTAGTGGTGAAGATACTTGTTATGTGGTGCAGCTGATCCTTACTGAGCATTGTCATGCATTTCTCATACTTCTACTAAAGCTTTCTATTACATCTTTCTACTTTTTCTATTCTTTTAAGTATTAGAAGTCTTTAAGTATTAACCCTCTTCCACTTTATTGCCAGTTACTTACTTGTTATTTTGTAGTGCCTTGGTCACACTGTAATATCACACTTTACAAAATATTATAATTTAATTCAGTGGTAATTAAGTGCAAAGGAGGTGACCTGAAGTAGTGCATAAAAAACCTATAGTGGCCCAGTTTAGAATTCCGGCGGAGAGTTTCTTAATTATGACTTCAAATGTTAAATGATTAGGAAATTGACAACGTGGGTGGCGCACACAGAACAACTCAAGTGATCCAGGCTCGAACGCAGCAGAGGACAGACATGGCTACAAGGAAATTTAATTGCGGTTTTGAGTGTTTAATAAAGAGGCTTGAACTTCCCTTTAGACAATTTTATCTTAAATATAAAGAAGAAGCTCTCCTGATTTCAGCTTAGCCCTAGCGGTGATGGTAAGCATCAGATAAGTGATCAGAGAAAAAACGCCACCTTCTGGGAAAAAATTACAATACTAAATACACAGTCATATAGAGAGGGCTACAATGGATGCTTTGTGGAAGCCCAATATGCTTCCTTGAAGAGTGAAAGAGAAAAAAAAAGAAAGTCGTTAACATCCACTACAAAAACATCATCGAAATAGCAGGTGACGCCACCTTTCGGGAAATAAGCAAAAATAATAAGATGGGAGTCTATGATAAGCAAAAATTCTTAACCTCTACAACAACAAATAAACAGCAGGTGTTGTTTCTAGGCAATATCAGATGGCAGCACCAAAATTCGTCATAGACCTGCTACAGTAGAACGATCACCTGATTAAGCTGGGATCACACGATTGACTCAAAAACACTAATCTGATACAAATTTTATTGTGACAACTTAGCGCACAATAACAAAATTGTCCCAATTAAAAATTCTGTATTCACATGGCTGTCTTATTTTATATAAAATTTATTGTCACAAGATGGCGCGAAACGATGTATTGACAATAATTGTCCCAAAGCTGTCACACGATTGTTCTAGTTTACGGCAACTCTGTGAATCAGCTGTTGTGGTAAATTTTGGTGTCCAAAATGGTTCGTTCTTTAAAAAAGGAAATAGCGTCCTCTTTATAAAAATAGTGGAAAGAAGAAATGGTGGCTGTTTGTGATGTAATTTACATATACATAAATAAATAAAAAAAAATGCATATTTAAAGGAATCACACTTTTAAATACCGTATAAACACTTGTTTTTTCAAAAAGAAATCAATTAAAAAATAAAAATCGGTGATTATTGTCCTCTTCAATTGCCACACAAGAATACAATAAATATGGGTATATTTTTGGAATTTACATTGGTGCATGATTGCCGATAAAGCTTTTACACGATTGTCGCACCAGGGTTGCATTTGATTGAGGTAAATAAGTACAATAATATTGTGAGTTGCCGTAGGAGCCAATAAATTGTATAATCACACGGTTGGCATATAAGAAACACTAATTATTGGTGCATTACGACAATCGTGTGATCCTACCTATAGCTGGTAAACAAGTTACATTGCAAATGATCACAAACAATCTTAATAGGATTAATGTGAAAAATATTATGTAAAGCAATGGTTCTATAAAGACGTTTCCTTTCAATAACGGAAAATATGTTGCCTTTTAATAGGATAATAGTTTGCACTTTTGTCAGAAAGGAACATTGAAATATTTTTTTAAGTTTTTTTTCTTGGCAAACGAGAAACGTCATTTTATTAAACACTTTGAAAAACACTACCTCAAATTGCGTATTTATGGATCAAACTCCATTGTGTAAGGTCAAGGTAGACAACATTAAAATGACAAACAATTTTTCAAAAAAAATTCGGACTCATTTTAGAAAATGACATAAATAGCAAAAAATGCTCAAACGCCTTTGCTGTTTAATGCAAAACATCACACGCCAAATTTCATTTTAATTCTTATCACGTTCACCAACCCGAATACCCAAATATGCGTATGTGTAGTTTTTCTGTTTGTAATACTATACCTGTAAGTGTGTGTGTGTATGTATTGGAGTGTTTGTGTATAATTAAACGATTGTTTTACCATTAACAATACAATGCAAGCAACAACAAAAGTAACCACTTGGTATTAAATAATGATGATGAACACCACCATCGCCAGCAAATTTTGTTGAAATTTTAAGCCTTTGGCCACTGTGCCTGGTTGCCACGGTTGGAAGCATTTGTACGTATACGTACTGTACTGCTGATGTCACACTAAAAAAGCAGGTAATTTTTTTTGGTGGGTTATTTGAATGTCTGGCTGAAGGTTCGACTGGTGCTGGTGATTCTTTGATTAACTCATTGATAATAAAGGCTGACCGCCCGCCAACTGTTTCTTATTCTCTGTTTTCTTTGTAGTTTGTATGTTTGTTGTCTCTTTGTTTTTGAGTTGTAGCCATTGGCTTATAGCCGCTGGTGCTGTGCTGTGTTTCTGTATAAGGCCTTTTGGCGCTGTTGGTGATGGTCTATAGAGCTGGGCTGATAGGTGGGCTGAGTAATTACAATATTTTTTGCCTGCTCTGCTCTAATAATAGAACGAACATCAGGAGGAATCATATAACAGCGCCATATTTACTGTTACCAACTATTATATGATCCTTCAAAGGTAATTAGTAGGTAGATGGGTATGCGTGTATGTGTGTATCGTATTTAACTATAACAATTGCTGGCTCTTTGCTATTGATGCTGTTGTTGCTAACTGTTGTTGATTTGATGTCGTTTAGCCTTTTAAATTGACACCTTTTATGAATAAAAACATGTTGTTTCTTCTTCTCGCTGTCGTTGTTATTATTATTGTTGTTGTTCTATAGAAATCATTTCCCAGCAACAACAACATTTACCACAATTCAATTTTTTTGAGCTGCATTATCAGCTATAGACGTTGTATGCTGTGTTGGAATGCTGTTTTGCAATATCCTGCAACTTTTATTCTTTTTGCTTTCGTTTGTTCTGTTGTTGCAACACCACCACCATCATCATGATCTCCTCTTAGCCTGTTTGAAATAGAAATCAACAGAGAAAAACCAACTAATTTTGGATATTTTTCATAATGGAAATTCAATACAATCGGTTTGATTGAGTTTTTTTAGAGGACAGTTTCATAGTAGAAAGTAGGCAGAAGAGTATTTAGAAAAGGAGAACGAGAGAAAGGCCAGAAGAAATTTAAAAGGAAATTTTGAAAGCTTTTATATGGAAAAGTATAATTTTTATATAAACAGAGTTAGGATAGGCAAGAGTTGTTTAAAAAACTTTAGTAAAAAATTCATTTAAAAAATTCATTTCAAAAAGACTAAAATCATAGTCGGTATAGATAATTAATTTCACGCAGAAAAATCTTATATAAGGGGACCAGCGGCATGTTAATACGAGACTTCGAATAACTTTGTTCGCTGTTTGGATTATATATGTGAATTACCCCGTTCACATGGTACATTTGTAATTCGTGTTAATGTTTAAGTTTTGCTGCCTATCTTCATGTCTAGCCAGTAATTGCATTGATTCTTGATGGAATTCTTGTAGGGAGGTGGCAGGCACGCTGGAGTGACAGCGACAAGGGTAGGGTAACGTGTGGGTCCGTGCCTAACGTTAGGCTGGTGTTGGTGTGCCGAGACGTTGGCTTTTATTTGAGGCTGAGATTCTTGCTAACGGAGCATGGCTCGCTCTGTACATTTTTGCATAAGAAGGGCCTTTGTGTGTCTGCTGATTGTAGATGTGGTGTGAGACTGGACGATTCGCGCCATGTGGAGCGTCTACTACATGAAGACATCAGGGATTTGGTGGCAATGGAAGCCATCGTAACGGCGGATATTGTGGGACGTCGGGTGGGCGTTGTGGTCGGATATGACTCTGTGGTGACTCTCGATGTCTGTAGTATGAACAATGCTAGGATTAGGGAATGATAGGTTCCTTTTCGGCATCATCTACGGTATGTATGGGCATGCATTGCAGATTGTTGGTATGCGGTGTGCTTGTCTGGTTGTATGACTGTGTCATTTGCATGCTTATTGTTGTATAGTATTGTTGGTTTTTATTTACTGGCCACTAGTACTTGGCACTTACACTGGTGGTAGCATTTATGTTCCAAAGTCTGACCAAAGTGTCTAACTATGATGAGGCCCCCTTGTGGGAGCCACGTGATGGCTGTGGTTTATACCCGATGTAGTGTTACACTTTTATCCGGGTGCCGTGACCCACAGAAAGGCAGGAGTTTAGATAGTCTCCGACGTGTGGAGGTCATGTCTAAATAACATACCTTCGGATGTGGTACTCACTGGTGATTTTCATTATAGGTGCTGGCGTTGGGAGAGGCATTGTGTTCACTCGTGCCTCGCGTGGCGAGACTCGCGTTAAGCTGTGACTTACTTGTGTAGTCAGTAAATTTTAACCATTTCTTATAGGCATTGATTCACAAATACCTGTTATGCCCGCAAATATTGCTCAGATAGTGAGAGACTGAAAGTGCGCCGTATTTATCTGTGTGGTCCTAGTCCTGTGGATATTTGTCTTAAGACCATATGCAGCAGCACTCGTTAGCTTAGCTTATTCAGTCGAGTTGCATGTCCGAGTGGTCATGTGCAGCGAAACAGATAACATCTGCATAACTTAGATCCTTTAAACGTCTATTCTGTCCATAGATAATAGCCCGTCGTTCGGATGTGACATGATTCATCACATAGTCAATGGCCAAATTAAGTAATAGAGGCATTAGACGGCATCGTTGCTTAACTTTGACCTTAGTGCCCACTTTTTGGCTCAGTTTTTTCTCCTGTGCAGCGCGCCAATTGGTGTTGTCATAAAAGCCTTGAAGAAGAGTAATGTCCCTGTGTGGTATACCTATGCACTTGACTGCATATGACATCGCCCTACGGCTTATAGTGGCCTAGGTTCAAATGCAAGTAGAGGACATGACGAAAAAAATTTAATTGTCCCCCCTCCGAACAAATTCGTTTAAAGAAACCCCCTGATCTGCCAGCTGAACTCTGACTATGATAAAAAAATTATAATGTTAAGTAAGGATCACCAATACCAATTAGTAAGGAAATTCACCACTACTACACACAATCATATGGAAGCGAACTACAGTAGATTAATCATCTAATTGCTTGAAAATCCACTTGATTATTGAAACTGAAACAAATAAATGGAAGCTTTGTGGCTTTCTGCTACTTAAGCAGTATATTGTTCTATTTCTAGGCTTGAACTCTTAGCTTTAGTTAGATCAGGTTTTACAATATGCCGTCTGTGATATTTAAGCTTGATTTTTTACCTATTTCTGATTTATTTGAGTGTCTTTACTGAGTACCAAACTGTCACTTTTTCCCTTTACAAAATTTTTTTTTCGTTTGTTTTTGTAGTTGCTTTTGTTTTGTAAAAAAAGTTAAATGATTAATAAAATATTAATAAAAACAAAATTTTATTTTAATAAAATCTTCTTTTGTATTATGCTCAACAGCCTAGATAACACCCGCAAGCTCACACACATTACAGAGTAAGGTAGGGTAACATTCTTATTAAAAAACAAATTAACGCACACATACATACAAATAAGCTTACGCACACATATAACAGTAGAAAATTAATTAAATATTTTCCTTTGGCTTTCAGCTCAACGATTGTCGATTGAATTTCTGTCGATTTTTCTTTTACATTCTTTCTGCTGTGGCAACTACAACATGCGGTGTTGCTCGCAACATGTGATGGGATTTTGCATATCATTAAAAACAGCTATAACTACAACAACAACATTGTTAGCAACAGCAATAACAACAAAAATGGCATTTATAATAATAATAATAATTTTGAACTGAAATCAATAAAGACACCTAAAGGCGACCAAACTATTAATCCTTCTTCCATTCCCCACTTCATTATTTCATTACCTTCTGGAAACGATGAGAAAATGAAAAAATGTTAAGAATGCCGGAAAGAGAAGAGAGAGTGAAAGGCAATCATTTTTTTTATGAAATGTATGCAATCTTTAATCAAAGCAAATTACAAACGCGTTTTTCTTTTTGCTCACTCTGTACTCGCTATTTAAATTACACGAACAATACGAACAACGGCACAAGTAGAAGCAATAACTGAATAGTAAAAGCACATTAGCAATGTAGTTGTCACAGACTAGAGAGAGATATGGCACCATTTTATATGAACATTCTCACTCGTCCATATACAAATGCACTCACATATAATCGTCACACACATGTTAACATACAATTTTTTGTATAAAGGGGGTGATGCATTGGCAAACATTTGTTTGCAAACATCGTAAATAGCCAATCACATTCAAGGAAAATTAAGTTATCCATGTATGCGATTGGCTATTTGCGATGCTTGCAAACAAATGTTGGCCAATGTATCACCCCTATAAGAAAACTATAAATACAACAACACTTTTGCATTCTCATTCACTCTCTTTATCTCTTCTTCTCCTGTTAGACATTTGCTTTGACATTTGGTTACGCATAATAAATGTTTATTTAGTTTCTGATGCAGTGTGGTCAAGTGAGCGGTTTTAGTGGAGATAACATTACAAAATAATTTAATTAACTTTTTATACATTTTATACATTTGTTCTTAATACTCGGGTAGTTTAAACAGTTTCTGTGTTTGACCACAGAGGGTGCTAGCGTTACTCCAATTTAGGTTTAAAGCCCGTGAACTACGTGAATCACGTGGCAATCTATAGCTACAATGAGTGTCAAGTAGTGTCTTTTGAGAATTGCCACTACGTTCGAATAAGATAACTACTGATACCAACCGGTCCAATACATGATATCGCAAAGATAACATGTTGTTCTTATTGTCGTTTCTACTTCCTGATGTTCCTTACTGTGAGAAAGATTAAAATTCTACATTAGGTTAACTTGTTCCCTATAAAGCGCAAGTCTAAAAGTCTGCTAGGACTTAGGACTGGCTGTCTGAGAAACTTTTGAGCGTGATATTCACGAACCGCCCGGAGTATCAGTTGAGGATACTGGTCCATAATACCCTTAGTTGTGCTAGGATTGTCCTCGTTTACCTCGGTAGGAGCCATCATTATCAGCCATTTGTGGTGAGTGTTGATTATGAACCTTGTTGTCCTCATAATTGTTAAACGCACTTAATATCGCCTGTTAATGAACAACCAGTTGAGCGTCTGCAATGGCGAATCGGTCTACAATAGACGATGTGATATCTCAGACGTGATTGCAGTATAGCCATAAATCCTGTCGGCCACGTCTATGAGGACGATTCTGTGTAATAGGAAGCTGGAGCTGTCTGGTCAGAAGCTCATTACGACACCTGACCGGCAAGAGCCATGACTATGGCGAGGCCCACTTGTAAGATAAACGTGGTGGCGGTGGTTTATACCCAAATCGGGGGGACAGCATTTACCCGATGTGAAGTTACATTTCTAACCGGATGCCATGACCCATATATCGGTAGGAGTTTAGATAGTCGTTTACACTTTACCAAGGTTTGGAGGTCATATCCAAATAACAAGCCTTCGAATTTGTCACTCACTGGTGATTTTCATCATAGGTGGAGGGAGGGGGGCGTTGGTGGACGCACTGTTTTCATTCGTGCCTCAGACACCTTGAGGTATGCCAGCGTGTTGCTACTCACGTTAAACTGTAACTTGCTTGCACATGCAAACTCAGACACGCTCTCACATTCTTCCACGAGATAGTTTTAAGGACTAGATCCATCATGTAGACTGTAGCGGTGATTCCGGTTAGCATTCACCAGAAAAACTCCGGTTTCAACACCACACCTCACTTTTGAGCTAGCCGCGTAGACTCTGATGTCGAATCGTTCCGATTCTATTCAGAACAGGATAGGATTCTCACCTCGAATCTGCTGTTGAGGTTAAGTTCCTCAGTGTAGTACTTAGAAGTAGAATGTGGTCCGAATGGAAGTTCATCGAGAGGATAATAAACTCATCACACTACAAGCGGCCTCAGCCGAATATATATGTTAATAATCGGTAGTAAATGCCACAATACGTTAAGAGCTTAGTCTCTGTGACACTAACATGGCTGATTCAATAAATTCATTTGTTAATAGCAAGGTATTCAACAAGTCCATTATGTAGTGTTGGAAGATCGGCAAAAAAGTGTGTCAAATAGCTGATTTTACAAGAATCCCAGTTGAATAAGTAGCTGATATTTTGCATGAAAAATTACACATGAACTTACTTTGTGCAAGGCTTTCGAATAACAATGCCAAACTATAGGAATGGCTTGAGCATCCAGCGTACTCGCCGGATTTGACTCCTAGCGATTACCGAAATGATTGCAGCAGTGTATGAATATTTCGAAGACGTTTCGTAATTTTTCTTTAATGAAGCGATAGAACTATTGGAAAAACGTTGAAACGTTGGAACAAGTGCAACAAGTATTTGAAGCCAAAAATTTTCGTCTCTTATTGCTAAGGCAGAAACTTTTCGAACTTTATTCGTAATTATGTTGTTTTTTTTTAATTTTTTAAGCATAAACTTGTTTGCTATTATTTAACAATTTGTTTTTAACATTACGTGTTAGCAACACAGATCACAGGCTTTCTTTCGTTTTCTTCTGTACACGTAGGTAGGTGTTTTTGCTAAGTATTGTAATTTTCTTTTATCATTTCTATCCTGTTGCGCTTTAATCTACTGGCTACTCTTATTATTGTTGTTTTTCTGTCTTTTTGTATGCCTGTGTCATCGTTGTTGTCATTTATTGCTATAGACGGGCCACTTAAATACTCATACTTTCGTACACTGAACACACCCATACATCCATGTACAAGAAAGGGTATGCTTATTGCTCGTATTAAAAAAAGTTCTCACTCTTTTGTTGTCTCTCAACTATCTTCTTCTTCTTCTCCATCTTGCTCTCTTAAACAATTATTTTTTTGGTTTATGCAGAGAGAGCCTACCACCAGCTGTTTGAGGACAATGAGCCTTTGCAATGTCATTTTATGTTCATTTTAGTACTTTATACTTTTTATTGTTGTAGTAGTTTTTATTGTTATGCATACAAAGGCATTAAAAAAACTTTTCGTTCTTTTTTCCTCCTTTCATTTTTTTGGTTTCCCTTTTCTCATTTTTTTTGCATAAATTGTGTCATCATTGTCGTCTCTATAAAAAAAAACAAAGACGAAAACAAAAGGAGTATCAACAGTTTGGCGCCTCTATTTTAATAGTTGTTGACGCTTTTTCTTTTTGTCCCCCTTTTTTAACTTATTTTTTCTCAAAAAATTTGTAGTTTTCATTGTAGTGTTGTTGTAGTTTCATTTGTCTACCGAGAAGAGTAAAGCAACAAGCTGTTTCTCGTTTCGATTTAAGTTTGTGTGTGTGTGTGTGTGTGTTACACACATTTCTTATTCTCCACATGAAGGCGATCTCACTGTGTGTTAGTGTGCTTTTTTTATTGTTTTTGATTGTATTTCTCTTTGGTGGGTCTTTGATTTTTATTGTATTACTGAATCAATACGAATTGGAAAGTTTTTTTCTACGCAACAGTGTTGCCAGCTGCACGACATTAATAATTTAATTTTAGGAAAATTGGTCAAGCAGTAGTTATCAGTAGTTGACAATGATGACCAAAAAAAAAAAAAAAAAATGCAACCAGCAAGGGGTTCTTGCAAAAGTTGTTTAAATTAAGTTTAAAAGTAAAAAAAAATATTATTCATGTGCTTGTAAGATTTTTTTATTACTGCTTTAAAAATGATAAAAAGAAATTTAATCCACAATTATTTACATTGAAAAGAAAAAAAGAAGCAAAACTACGCATAGGCTGATATTTTATTGGCCAAAACATATACAACAAACTGCTTCGAAAATATTTAAAATTTCGTGGCAAATCCTTTAGCCTTCTAAGCATCTACCAATCTTTGAAACATAATATCTGAATTAGTGCAATTATCGCTATCAATTCTTTGATTCACGATTTCCCAAAGGTTCTCAATATGTTATGGTGGCTTTTGAAAAGAGCTTGGGTAGTTATTGTGCGGAAAAATCCATCACAACGGCATATTATCCTCTGCATATAGAAGTATTACTCTTTCCAAGATGTCTCTATAGATCAATCTATCCTTTACTTCACTATTTATGTGCAATGGACCAACTACAGTCACAGGAAAGCACCTCATTATCATTAGGTTTTCTCCTCAATGTTTCACCGTCTTTTTGCAGTATCTCGCTTGAAACTGTTGGTTAACTGGTCGTCTTACATAATAGATGCCATCACTGCCGCTAATATAAAATTTGGACTCGTCGCTAAATAGAACAGTCCTCCATTTGTTTTCTGACCAATTTAAATACTCCTTAGCAAACTTCAAACGTTTCTTTTAATTTCTTTAATTAATTTTGGCCACGACTATGCGTCCAGAGCAACACTATAATGTCACAATGTGCTTAACAAACTGGCTACATAGAATCAGTGACTCTGATCTAGATGCCTGGGCATAAGGGGCACAAGGGTATGAGATGGCGGACAAATTGGCCAAAAGACGGGAGTTTCACAGGACCCACTCAATCCGTGGGAGACATAAGAAGATGTGTCAGCTTCCATTGTGAGAAAACATTGGAACTTCACAAGTGGCCTGGACCACACCAAAAAGATAAGTGAGAGGAGTTTTGTCCGAAATTGGACAAACAAAGCGTAAGAATACTTTCCGGGCTCTACGATAGTAATAAGTATCTGTACATAATAGACAATTCCAACACTAGCACCTGCATATTCTGTTGTAGGAAAGAATAGTCAATGGAGCATTTGATCACTAACTGCGTGATACTGGGGCACAGGCGATACAGGCTATTACACTCATATACGATAGGTTAGGACGTTTCCATTAAAAAGCTTGTCCGGCTCCTAGGCGTATTAAACTTGTGAATGATAAGAAAAGGTGGCAGTGCAAAGCGCAGTCTTGAACAAGATCCAACTTAAATTGCACTACACTGACACTTTGCAAGTTCTTGTTGGTGCAGCGCCACTTGATCTCTAGAGGCAACACGTCACAGTATTGCATACAAAAATCGAGAAAGGACTGCCACTTTGAACACATGACTGGCTTTCTGTTTCTGATCTTGACATGGGTTGAGATTGATGAAAGGTCTTTTGCTGGGGTGCCCCGTAGATAGGTAGCAGACAGGACGAACTCACAGTGAGAATGGAAGATATGAGTTTATACCAAACGTAACGTTTGTACAGGATCATCCAGACTTCTTCATCGGCTTAAGCCTGAGGTTTATACGGACGGGAAAAGGCTATTTTAATGAATTTTTGCCTCGGATTGGCCAGACTAAGACTGTGGACTGCCGGTGTGGGATGGAGACTGAGATCTCGACGCATGTACTGATTGCATACCTGGGCTATGCTACCATTAAGGACTTAGATGGTATGGGTATTACACATACTGTGGGGGCTTGGGATTTCATTAGGTGTTTGCTGGACAATCGGACTCTTGGGAGGTTGAGCACTTTTGTGCTTGCTGTATTTAAGAGGAGAAGAAGAAATATTAGGGAGGTACATACTCCACTTTCAATAAAGGGTATCACTGAGTTGCCGTTTTTCCACCTCGTTAGCATATAGCCCTAAACACTGGTTGTTTGGTTGGCTTGCAGCCTGTTGCGAACTCTAGTTCGTCTCCGGCTCCTGGCTGTCGTGCTGTCTTGTTTGCTGTTTCGTGTGTTGTGTTTCCTGTGTTGCTGTTTTCTGTTTGTTTATTGTTGGTAATTCTTGCTTGGTGTTTTTCACCTTGCATCTTGGCCGCCAGTTCGGGTTCATATGGGATTTAGTCTGGTAGTAGCATTTATGCTACGAAACCTGACGAGAGGTACAACAGGAGTCAGGTGCACCAGGGACCTAAGCTTCTACCCGACTATGGTGAAGCCCCCTTGTGGTGGGTGAAGCCCTCGATGATAGAGAGGAGCTTGGATAGTTTTTGACACTTTACCAAAAGGTAAATTGTGACTTACATTGCATTACGTTGCATTATGAGAATTTAGGTTAAGTGAGGTTATGTGGGCGAACCGCAATTTAGTAACCTCACTTTGTGAAATTAAATACTATTGGGATACTTTCACTTGACCATTCTTAATCCAGAAAAGTGGCTTTTCTTGTAGAGTCCAGTAAAATTCATAGGTAAGGATAGGTTGGGATGTGTTCACCGGGAGACCTCATGCGGTCCATTTCTATTTTTCCCTAGAAGCTTTGGGGAATATCACTAAAACGTTGAAATTCGGTGTATCGCTCTTCTATAGAAAGAATCTCCGTCGTAATGCAAAATGTCAACTAAACTAAAATTTCGTACCGTGCACAAAAACACAATGGCAACACAAGATTATCTCCTACGCTTTAAAATGTGAGAGAAAACCCATATTCATTCAAGTGTGGGTATAAATAAAAAAAAACCAAACTGACACTGTATTTGTGTAGCAACAGAGCTCGTAAGAGTGTGGTTTTATGTGTGCCAGTTTTGTTTTTGCGTTTACAAAAGAAGAAGATAAATGACATCCATTGAAAAAAACAAATGTCTTGTCGTTGGTACTCACATACACCCACACATACTAACTCTCCCATACATACTTTGTACAGAGAGGATTTGATTGAATTTTTTTTCTGTTTTCAAGCAGCTGTTGTAGTTTTTCGACAACCAAATACAGGACAGGAGACAGGAAAAGAGAAAAAAAATATAATGACAGATCTATTGTGGTTTTTGGCGGAAATCGTGATGGCATTTTCGTTCTGCGTTTTTTTGTTTGTTTTGGATATGAATCTTATAAAACCTTAAACTGCTATACTATTATTTATGAGGATACAGTGGACAGAGTAAGTGAAATATAAGAGAAAAAAAATAATAAAAAATATAGAATTAAAACTTTTTCTTTTCAATTTTTAAAATAAAAAAAAATCGTTTTTTTCTAAAATATTTTATTTTACACTACAGATTATTACTTTTGATATTAATATTTCTTCTGAACTATATTCACAGTACTCACCATACAGTACTTTGTGTTTGAACACAAAAGTACTTTTAATAATTGTGCTTAAGGGGGGTCGATCAATAGAGTTTGATTTTAATATGAATACACCTGCTGTTTATATTTTTTTTGAACACATGTCTGTGTTAAGTACGCAATATATTGATGGAAAATCAAAATAAATTGTTTTTTATTTTAATTATGTATTTACAGGGGTCACTGCTGTGCACTTTATTATCATCACAGTAGTTTAGTCTGCAGATCTGTTGCCAGCTTAATGAACACTAGTAGATCTGAAAATATAACGGTGAATATGTCTACGCAATGAGATACTGTGTATTCCGCTGTTTCTGATGCCTGTGAACACAGTCTACAAACATCTATATCTGTGACCACTATCCTCTGAAGATGTTCTTTCAGTCCATAAAGTCCTATAAGAAACTCAGTCGATAGTTTCAAGTCCGGCCTGCCATACTTGAAAACCTCAGAGCGACGCTCACATTGCGGACAAGAATGGAAAAGTCCCCTTTGAGCTTTCCAGTGTTCATCTGCTTCTGGCAATTTCTCAATCCTTGATTAGATGGAGGATGGTAGTAAGTGGTGCTGCACAGCAAGTTCTGGACCGATACAGGGTGTCATGGAAACTTCTCTAGTCAATGTATCCGCCATTTCATTACCATCTGTCCCACAAAGTCCAGGTACCCAAAACAACTGGACCTTATTTTCGAGCGAAAGCTCTACTCGTAGCAACGTAGCAATATTTAGATGTTGTCTAGAAATCATACGATTCGAGCCAAGTGCTTAAGAGAGGATATATTACATACATATTGGCTTTGTTAGTTAGGGGATCTAAGCAATGTCAAGAATAAGTACTGTCCTATGATACTGTGCTACTAATAACTCACAATGTGTTTAAGACAGATTGTTAGGCTCATGCAGATTTTCAATTAACTAACCTTCTCACGAAATTTTGCTAATTGTACAAAGCTCAGACTGTAATAGAGAAAAAATTCATGTAGTTTTTTGCTTTACTGTAACAAAGCGTATTCTGAAAAAGTTATTCACTGGAAACTCACATTTCTTGTACGAATTTCTACAATATTGTGAGTAGAGTACGACGTGTCTGCGTACATACAAGCTGAACCGACATAACATTTACAAGGTACACACCACATCAAGCAAAGTACAAATCGGGTTATTTTGTGCGATAATCAGCCAACGCATTGATAGCCATTTAGTGCTTTAAGCCTAAGGGGGCGAGTCATTCAGGGATACCCAGAATTCCTCAATTATGTAAGATGCCATTACGGCGCCCAAAAGATGCTTCAACGCCAATTGGCAGCTGCTTAGAATTTAAAAATCCTTCAAGTAGTAAAGCCAGTATCAGAACTGTCTGTACAATACTTTTTCGTCTCCTTATGCACACGAGAGAGAGGTTAGAGTTTGGACAGTACATTCACCCAAAAGTCTATGCCTCCTACTCGAAAGCCTAGGACAATGACACACCAGGTGTTCGATCGTCTATACATCTTCCACGACTTCGCACAGTATATCAGTATTTGCCCATCCACAAGTCATTGAACGGATACCGCAATTGGCGGACCTGCCATAAAGGGTCGAGAAGTGGTCTTCCCGTCTCTTACCGGTGATTATAAGAGCTCCCGAATTTCACTCTTATCACCTAATATTTTTGTTTTGACTGCGTAAAAGCTCTCGAATTTCTCTTACACTCGTTATTAACCAAAAGGTGTGACAAGAGCCCACTAATTTCTCTCGCCACCGTATTTCTCTTCCAGTCGTACTAGCACGAACTGACCGATGCAGAAGCTGTGTTCAGTACAGTACCCGCTTACAACAAGCTGTCTTCAGCAGAGCCATCGTATCCGACGCTGTCTTCTGTACAGCATACCCGCTACAAACGCTGTCTCTAGTACACCCATTTGTCCAGTACAGCACACTAGTTACCAGACACTGACCACAGCAAACATTTCAGTCGCTGTCAACAGCAGTTGTTCCAGACATTACCAGACGATGTTGCCATACATATCCTAAATCTGTTTTGTGGTTTGGATAGATAATAATTTAAATTTAAGGTTTCATTAATAAGGAAGCCTTGTTCTAGTATTAAACAGGGAAATAAATAATCGTGTTTTCATTCAAATCTTTGGTTTGGAACCTGAACACACTGAGAGATACCCCAGCTGGAAACTTGAACTGCACTATAACACCCGTAGTCAGCCTTAGTTTATTCAGTGAAAGAAGAAAAAACGTCCTACGACTAGAAATAACCGGCCAAGACCAAGAGACCATGAAACTTGGTTCATTATACCAGATTTGACCAGTCAAGGTAATGACTCAATTGCGATAGAACAGGATCCTCAGTCCACAGGATTGCAGACTCAGTGCCATGAGAAGCCAATTCATCAGCCATTTTATTATCAGCGATACCACAATGACCTGGTAGCCAGAGGTTGTTTGCTTAAATCTATGCTTATGACTTTAATCATGTGTCTTTTAGAACGTATTACTCAGACATGAGCTACAATAAAGTATTCGGTGGCTGAAGCTACTATTAAAACAAGAAAGAGGTGTTAAACATCTCCGTAATAGATCAATGGTCTATCAGAAAAAAATTCTGGTCGAATGTACTTTAAATCGAAAGCTTCATTGTTTAACCTTTTGACACCTTCTTGATTACGACCTTCTTGAGAGGGAAGTAGTTTAAAATAACACGAGTGCTAGAGTTGGTCTGAGAACGTCTGTCAACACTACATATCGGGTCCGCCATCTAACTTTTTTTTTCAACTGGTGCTTACTTCGTGAATGGTAACACAAGTCTGATTTGAGAGATAATTAGTCTTATCCTTCCGCTGAACGAATATGGTTGTGTATACGCTTGAACAACGTTGGCAAATATTGCGACATTACTTTGATCGATCGACCTACAGAAGATGCTAATTTTGCCAAAAAAAAAATCATCTTTTCAGATGAAACTCATTTTGATCTTGGCCGGTATGTAAATAAGCAAAATTGTCGCATTTGGGGCACAGAAAATCCGCACGCATACATTGAAAAGCCGATACACTCAAGACGAGCCACTATTTGGTGCGCATATTGGTCCAGAGGCATAATTGGGTCATTTTTCTTCGAAAATGAGCAAGGAGTGGTCGTTACAGTCAATGGCTATCGTTATCGGGCCATTTTGAACGAATTTTTGTTCACAAAAATTGAAGAGAAGGATATTAGCAACATTTGGTTTCAACAGGACGGCGCTACGTGCCACACAGCCGAAGCTACACTCGATGTTTTGCGCCCTGTTTTTGAAGATCGCATTATCAGCCGCAGAGCTGATGTCGTTTGGCCACCTGTTTGGCTGCCATTTGACACCGTTGGACTATTATTTGTGGGGTGCCGTCAAAGATAAGTGTTACGTCAACAAGCCAGAGACAATTGACGCTTTAAAGGACAATATTCGTGAAGCCATTGTTAAAATACAGCAGTACACAATCGACCGTTTAGGCAACTGCATGGCCAGCCGAGGCAGCCCTTTGAATGAAATTATTTTCAATTATAATTTTCAATTTGAGAAAATATTCAGTAGTTTTTTTTATAGAATTTTCAAAAAAATAATAATTTATTTGGCGGACCCTTCATAACTACTGAGAAGTGACCTTAGTTGCTATACAAATTTTTAACCAATAATTGAATTATCTGATAGAAAACCGGTTCAAGACGGTATAAATAATGGTTTGGAGTAGTTTTTTGTAGAAATGCAGTCCAGTCGATAATTGCCACTGAATTACATGCCTGTATTATATATGATTTTTGATCGAAGCTTGGACGATAAATTTAAATAAAATCTAGCTTTTAAAGGTTTCGCATGATTTTTTGTTTTTAACCGGAAAAATCAGTTCGCAATTGACTTTAACTGACAATCAAAAACAGGTGGATACAGATATGTTGTACATAACGTAGCATAGGCTACGGCTGCACAAAATTTGTGAAGTGGTTAATAGTGCTGCTGTAGTTTGTAATATTTTTGAACTTGATCACCTATATATGACTTCCCCGTTATTTTTTATTATTTATTTTCTAGCTTAGCAAACCGCTTCAATAGATGATTTCGAATCAGTGTTTTTGTATTGTTGCGGTCTGTTGTGAATGTATTTGCAAATTTATATCCCGTTGAATGTGTATCCCGTTGAAAGTGAGAGAGTGTTTTGTTTATTTTTTTTTTAAATTTAATTTCATGGTTTTGCTTCACACTTTTTGTTGTTGTTGTTTTTGTGTGAAGTGGATACAACTATTTTGCTTTTTCTATGCCACCACAATCAAAATATGGCAAAAAAAAAAACAAAAAAAACTGGGAAATTGAAAACCAAAATAAATCAACACTTTGTAACAACTATGGCTGTGGCATAATACTCGGTGCTTGATCCAATGCATTCATCAAGTACGACATCGCATACATGGTTTTGTTGCAAGTGCAACAAAATTGATGATATAAACTTTTTAGTCACTTTATTCCTCTTTTGCTCTCTCTCTCTCACCCAGTCGGTTAGCTAATATTACCAAAGCCGTTAAATAAATACAGAAAAAGGAGGAAAAAAACTACAGCAACACTGTTTGTAAAATTGGTATTTTTTTTAAGCAAGTAAGTGGAAATACAAACACACGCACACATGCATTTAAACCCTTATACAAACTTCTTTAATCTCTTATACGTACACACACATACATATATAAATTTGAAACTTAAATTTAAGTTTTGCAAAAAGTTTTATTTTGTTTTTGTTTGTTGATCTATTTTTTCTTTAATTTTGTTTTTTCTGTAAAGAACTATAGTTTGCAAGTGCGACAGTTAAATACACGACAGCATAATGCTTATTTGGGAGCGCTTGTCATCGGAAACGTTTAGTACGTATGTAAAAGATATTAGGCCCTAATCACTAGGCAACTCTTAGAATTTGACAAAAAAGCAATAACTACAACGTTCGCAAGAAGAATTTGGAAAGCTTTTGCCATCCGATACTGTTGGAAAGATTATAAGATGGATTCGTTAGCTCTTATGAAACTAAAAATAGGATAATATAGGGTGGGCAAATTTGAGGTTAGGAAGTAAATTGGCTGTCAAATGATAAAATGTCAAGAATGAGCTGTCAACCTTTAATACTTATTTAAAAAAAAAAATTGGAAACTAAACAAAGAATTTCAATTGTGAAAATTTACTGTTTGAAAAACTGAATGAAAACAACGCATTTTTCAACAAAATCATCTTTAGTGATACGGCCCATTTTCAATTAGGCGGCTATGTAAACAAACAAAATTGTCGCATATGTGACTCACAAAATCCACAAGCAGTCCTCGAATAACCAACCATTACATCTAAAGAAAGTGAGCGTAAGTTTGTAAATGAGCAAGGAAACGCCGTCACCCTGAATGCTCTATGCAACCAAACCATAATAACCAATTTTTTTGTGGCCACTATTGGCTAATGTTGACATTAGTGACCTTTGGTTTCAACAGGACGGAGCCACAAGCTATACAGGCAGCCAAACAATTCAGTTGTTGCATGGGAAATGACCCGGTCGCGTAATTTCTCGGTTTAACGATGTCAATTGGCCGCCTCGTTCTTGTGATTTGATGCCGCTGGACTATTTTTTCTGGGGCCATTTGAAACACAGGGCTTACATGAACGAACCACAAACAACTGACACATTGAAAGATGAAATTCGGCGCTACATTGACGAGATAAGCGAAGCTTTGTTGCGAAATGTGGTTCAAAATTTTGTGAAAAGAGCGGACGTCTGTCTTCCATAATTAATTCCCATATTTCTGTTTTATATTGGTATGAATAAAACTGAGTTTGTCAAAAAGATAAATGTATTTTTAAGACAATTTACTTTCTAACCTCAAATTATTCCACCCTTTATATTTACAATGTTTTGTCTCTACACTGAGTATAGGCTGTTAATCCTAGTCTCTGAGTTCTTTGCTGCTATTGAAGATTCTTCCAAACCAATGCTATACAGAGCTTATTTTTTTCAGTGTAGATCATAACCGAAAGATCTTAATCTTTTTCTATTTCTTAAAAGGCTTAAAAAGCGTGTATCCGATCGACCCTAAGAGACTCTAGGAGCGGTCTCAGTGCATATCACTTGTTAGGCTGGAAATTGCATTTGCATCCATTACAATAAAAAACAACAATGGCGATAGCAAACAGTCATGTCTCACGCCTGAGAAAATGCCGAAGAATTCACACATTTTGTCTCCGTGTGTTACTAAGCATTGGAATCTCTCATAGCTCCTGAATCTTACAGAAATAATTTTCTGCAAGACATCAGCTCGATAATGGCCATAATAATTTGAAAGCTGCTGTTGGCAGCTATAGTTAGTAAGGCAGTAAGAACAATTCTCTGATCCATTAAATACTGAGCAAGGTTGAATGCAAGATAGTACTTTTACATCTGACTAATGGCGAAAGATAGAACACGAACGATGGTGTTGTAGGGTGTAAAATATAATGCAATCGCTGTTTTTATTCTCAGAGAAGAATCTATATATGAAGAGTTTTTCATTTTATTTGTTTTTATTTTTGTTGAGTAGTTGTAGTGTTCGTAGGTTAGTAAATTGCAGCATATTTTTTGAAAAGGAAAAACCAAGAAATGAACGTCATGAAATGAATCAACTTGTTGTTGAGCCAGTGATTCCTAAGGCGTTTTTTAACATACATAAGTAATAAATTAAAATTATTCAAATGGTTGCCAATAAAAACTAGAGAAGGCGATAATTGTTCATTAAGATTTTCGAACTAAATTACCTAACGCTATACAACTAGCGAAAATACCTCAGATAACCACTATATTTTTTTGATCTGCTATGCTTGCCTAACTTCAAAAATCATCAGCATTTCAGATTCTATGGATAAGCTTTTACTTAAAAACTTTTTTCAAAAATGTGAGGATTTTTGAAGAGGCGGCTTCATATATCTCATGATAACCTTGAAATGACTTAATCGATTTCGTTAAGTCATATGTTAAAAAATTCCAAATTATAGCAGCTTTAAGTCATGTTAATATCATTTTTTTAATTTAACCCATGTTTTTGGAGATATTGAGCAACAAATTATAAAAAAAATTATTATTTTTTAATCACGATATTTTTGATTTCTAACAATTTTAAAAAAAATCCGAAGCAGCTAGAATTGATGAGTTTCACTATTTATTCATCAAGTTGCAATAAGAGAAATAAAATAAACCATAATTCATGAAAATCGATTGGTAATCGATTGGTTCTTAAATAGATTGTTTTGAAAATACAATTTTTTCGTTGTAAATCTATGTAATGGATGGCGTATAAGCCATATATTTTTTTAAATTCATAAAAATCACCATACGCTCAGTGGAGTTTTCTGCAATTACAGCAAAAAGATGTTTTTTATTCAAAACTAGGTACAGGGTTTCCGCCGTATACTACTTTATTTGTCTTGACAGTTCATATTTGGCAGTCGTGAAGTAGAGACGTGGCAAATTTATTATGGAGAAATACTCAGTAAACCAACGTGTTTTAATTGTTACAACATTTTATTAAAATCAATCATCGATTTTCATGAAAAAATCATAATTAATGACGAGGCGCAGTTTCATTTGAATTGTTATGTGAATAAGCAGATTAGTCGGTTCGGGGCAATGGAAAACCTCCGAAGTATTCATCAGTCATCTTTGCATCCATTAAAAGTGACAGTCTGGTGTGCAATTTGTTCAGGAGGAATCATTAGGCCGTACGTCTTTGAAATCGAAAACGGCGTAACGGTAACTGTCAATAAGCAGCGATATCGTAATATGATTGAAAACTTTTTAACGCCGCAACTGCAGGCTTTGAGCTTGACTAACAGGTGGCTCCAACAAGACAGTGTCACATCGTCAGGATTACAATGGAATTTCTGCAAGACCTCTTTCCACTACAAGTTATTTCAAGGAATGGTGATGTTGATTGTCCTCCACGGTTGCCTAATTTGACCGCTCCGGACTTCTTATTGTGAAGATATCTGAAAAGCAAGGTTTATGCAAACAAACCAGAAACGCTGCATCAACTCAAACAAAATATTCGTAATGAAATACCGCGTGAAATGTGTGAGAATGTAGTGAAAAATGTGCTAACAGAGGCTGGAATTTATCTGATATTGTATTCCATGCATAATTGCCGACATTCAATAAAACATTTATCAATATAAGATCCATTCTCTGTCATTCTCTGTCATATAATCACGAGAGCACGAGGCTCTCATTTCGAAATTTAGTGCTTTTGGTGTCGGTAGTCACTTCTCTCGATTTATATCGAGTTTTCTCAGAGATCGCTCTATAAGAGTGGTTATAGATGGGGTCTCATCCGACGAGTTCAGGGTAAATTCAGGAGTACCGCAAGGCTCTGTTCTTTCTCCTACTCTTTTTCTAATATTTCTTAACGACTTTCTTCTTCTCATTTCTAAGCCTATCTACTCTTTTGCGGATGACAATAACATTTGTCACTCACATTCCTTTGATCGTAGACCGAGCCTTTTGGAGGTTGGGGCAAGAACGATGAATATGAACGTCACACTCACAAGTGACCTGGTGAAGGTCTCTGAGTGGGGTCGTGCGAACAGGGTCGATTTTAATGCACGTAAGACTCACCACACAGACGTGGTGGTGTGCTGTCATCTGTGTCAATGGGTAATGTGGATATGGAGGAATCAGATGCTCTTGATGTTCTGGGCATGAGTATTCACTGTGACGTTCGTTGGAATGATCACATATTTCAAGTGTCGTAGGAAGCATTCAAGTGCCTTGGTTTTTTGAGACGGTGCAAGAAATACTTCACCCCATCTGATCTCCTTAATATTTACAAGATCTACATCCGACCCAAAATGGAATAAAAAACTCCCATGTATGGGCCTACCGCGTACAAGAGAGAGCGAAGATAGGGTAGCCACAATGACGATAGGGTAGCCAACTCTATCGATTCATTGGAGCACCGTCGCAATGTGGCGTGTGTTTCATTGTTCTATCGGTACTATAACGGAATGTGTTCTAACGAAATTAAGGAATTAATTCCTAAAAATCATATCTTTTTACGTAGTACTCGCATATCTCGTAGAGCGCATCCCTTTGTAGTTGATTGTCCAGTAAATCGCACAACGCATTATAGGGAGAATTCGTTCTTTGGTCGCACTGTTCGGTTGTGGAATAATCTTCCGGCGAAAGTATTTCCTGCCACTTACGACATGAGTAAATTTAAATCTAACGTCCATAAACACTACTCCCTCTGTCCTCCTTCCAATAACCTAGTTTCCTAGTACCAGCACAATGCACTGAATGAATAGAGGCTATCCACTGGGTGCTGCTATTATATTAACAAAAAAATTTTAAACAAACAACGTGGTATACCTTCCCGGCGGACACTCTGTACTTTCACTTTATTGGAAATAAAACATATGCTTACCAATCGATTTTCGTGAATTATAGTTTAGTTTATTTCCATATTTATATAGGGTCCGCCAAATAATTTTTTTTTCTGAAAATGCTATAAAAAAAACTACTGAATATTTTCTCAAATTTCTTTTTTTATTTGAAAGTAAAATCCTTCCCGTTAATAACGGAAAATAGTATCGTTAATTGTCTTTGGCTTGTTGGCGTAACACTTATCTTTGACGGCACCCCATAAATAATAGTCCACCGGTGTCAAATCGCAGCTCCGAGGTGGCCAAACGAAATCAGCTCTGCGGCTGATAATGCGATCTTCAAAAACAGGGCGCAAAACATCGAGTGCAGCTTCGGCTGTGTGGCAAATAGCGCCGTCCTGTTGAAACCGAATATTGCAAATATCCTCCTCTTCAATTTTTGTGAACAAAAATTCGTTCAACATGGCCCGATAACGATCGCCATTGACTGTAACGGCCACTCCTCGCTCATTTTTGAAGAGAAAATGGCCCAATTATTATGGACCAAAATCCACACCAAACAGTGACTCGTCTTGGGTGTATCGGCTTTTCTATGTATGAGTGCGTGTTTTCTGTGCCCCAAGTGCGACAATTTTGCTTGTTTACATACCCGCCAAGATCAAAATGAGCTTCACCTAAAAAATGATTTTTTTGGCAAAATCGGCATCTTCGGTAAGTCGATCGCAGGCCCAGATTCCCAGCGCTGTTCAAGCGTATACACAACCATATTCGTTCAGCGGAAGGATAAAACTAATTATCTGTCAAATCAGACATGAGCTAAGTGTTACCATTCACGAAATAAGCACTAGTTGAAAAACAAACGTTAGATGGCGGACCCTTTATAATTTGAAATTTTTTGACATAAGTATGCTGTAACGAAATCGAATGAGTCATTCAAAGTTAGCATCAGATGTATGAAGAAGCCTCTGCAAAAATCTGACATTTTAGAAAAAAAAAAAAAAAAAATTATAAAAAAACTTATCCATGGAATCTGAAATACTGCTAATTTTTGAAGTTAGGCAACCTAGTGCATCAAAAAGATATAGTGTCAGAACATTTTTTTCCATTTGTTGCATAGTGTAATCGAAAAATAAAGAGGCTTTAATCAGGAAATCTACTGACCATCATTATTAAAAAATCTAAAATTCATCTGCGAACATCATAGGAAAATGAGGCATCATAGGGAACTCGCTACAGTAGACCAGTAGCTTGCTTAGCTGGAAACGGATTAAAAGGCCTATCAACTGATTTAGAGGTACTTGGAAACACTTAGCTTCGTATAAGTAGATGGTTAATCCACTGCAGCTAGCCTCCATATGATTGTGTGTCGTGGTGAAGATCCTTGCTAACTGGTGGTGTTGGCAATTCTTAGTTAGCATTGTAATTTATTTTCAGTAGGTATTGTTTTTCTCCTGATCAATTAGTCTAAAGCGGCGATTAGATCATTTAGCGCAGTTCGTCTGCAGGACTTAAAGGCAAGTCAACCAGCCAATCAGCTCGTGTCTGCGAATTTGACAAACACGACAAACATGCTATTACACGAGCTGTTTGGCTTGCCATCAACACGCGCTGAATCGTCTAATCGCCGCTTAATGAATGTCATCATCGCTAGAAGTAAACTTGATGGTCAGGGGTCTTCTTTTAAGTGGTTTTGTCTGGCAAGAGGTTGTAGTCCCTTTATTAAGTACTCGAAACCGCACTAAAATTTTTTTTCGTGTTCTTTTCTGGGTCGCTTGGCCACTTTTAAAACGTATCTTATCATAAAAAGTTTGGGAACCTCATCATAGTGTTGCAAAAGTTTCGCACAGTTATTTCTTTCTATCTCTCTCTATCTCTATCTCCGTCTTTGTCTCTGTCTTCCTCTGTACTATTTATTATTTTTGTGTGACACTTTTTAATTAAATGCAACATGTTTTACTTGTGGCTTGTTTTACTCGCACTGCTGCTGCAGTTGTTGTTATTGTTTTTGTGGTGACAGTGATTATTGTTTTAGTTGTTGTTGCCATTACAACATAACAAATGCCCTTTTTTAACTTAAAAATCAATATTTCTTCTGCTGTTTCATTTCAGGATATTTTTTCACTTACTTTTCATTTGATTTCCTTTGAATTTCTCAATTCCCACCCTCCATCACACTGGAACATATCATGACAAAACATTGCCATTAAACTATAACAACAAACACAACAACCTGACTGGGCATACACATTAAAAATATATAATTTCTAGTAACACCAGAACGGTCCTAGAATAAGGAGTGAGAGAGAGCAGGGAAGAGCACCTATAATTATTGGTCAAACACACACAAAAAAAAATCTACAAATAAACACTGAATAAATAAATAAATTTTAATTTAATGTTTACCTCAGAGCACTGAATGAGTGAGAGAGTAAGCAAAGGGCAAGTAGAGACAGAGAGAGAGAGAGAGTGAGAAAGTACATAAATAAGTAGCAGGAGATGTTGATGAGGTGAATTTTTAAGTTTCGGATGTTGCTTTTCAGTTAATGTGAGTGTTACTCAAGGTGAAATTTTAAATTACTCGTGAGAATTTGTAGTTATTGTTACTGTTTTTCCCTTTTTTTCATTTTTCGTTTTTGTCATAATCTAGAATATTGAATCTGTAACGGTTGTTGTTGCTTTTGCCGTTACTGTAGTAGAAAAATTTTGTGTGAGAAATGAAATGAATGTTGCTTTTTGGTAAATAGTATTTTACTACGAAACAAACAACAACAACAACTTTGACTAATACACTTACATATATACCTACGAAGACATTGAAATGCTTAAATTGTATGACAACAAAAGGAAATAGAGGAAGTCTTGACACACAGTAATACGAGTATTAAGTGCTCACTGTTTCCTTTGCGAAAGAATATTTTCTGTGAAAATCTTTGAATTTTTTTCTTTTTTTAATTGAAATTGGAACAAGTACAGGAACCATGGTCGATCAAGGCCCTTTATTTAACGCTCTCTGCCAAATTACTAGTGTTGTAAAATTATGGTATATATTCGAATTTAACAATTTGTCGAATATTCGAAGAATAACTACGTAGTAAATTAATTTGATCACGGAGGCAGTGCATTTGTGTAATTATTATGCTAATAGACATTAGACCACAATATCTAGTGCTAGAAACTTCTGTACTAGTGCTAGAAACGCATGGATGTAGATCTTTCGTATCCGGTACAATGAAAATAAGTCACAGTTTAAAGCGAGTATCACCACGCTGGAATACCACACAATGCTCAAGGCACAAGTGAATACAATGTGTCTACCAACATCACTACTTGTGATAAAAGTCACTTGTGAGTACCAAATTTGAAGGATTGTTATTCCAACTTGGTAAATTGTCGGAGACTATCTACACTCCTACCGATCTATGGGTCCCGACACCCGGTTAAAAATGTAACTCCACATCGAGCTAGCGATTGGTTATAAAACACAGTCACCACGTTGTTCCCACTAGGGGGCCTCATCATAGTCACGCAGAGACTTAGTTACCTGTGGCTTCTGACTTCCGTGCTTTAAGAACTAAGCCGCCGTTCAGTTTTCGTAAGATAAATGCTTCTATTAAGTAAGTAGCAGTAATGGTCAATAATTTCAGACTAGTGGCCACGGACACAATGCAAGTGGGTACTGGGTCTATTTTCCAATTAGGCTTAGCCTTTCCTTGTCATGAGGCACTGTAGAATTTATGTTTCGTATTGAGAGAGGGCCTTGCACAGAACAAAAGAAGACAAAGTCTTATCTTTAATATCACCATACTGAACTGAAGAGATATCATATTTGATTTCTGCGGAACTCTCGATTAAACAACTGGGCGATACAAACATTTCCATCAGATCTAGTGGATCTGTTCTGATCAAAGCTGTGCGCTTCTCATCTCATTATGTTTGCCTTTTACAGTACTTCCACTGTATTCTTTCTTATCTGTCTTCATCTTTTTTCGTTCGTCATTTTACACAGGGACAGAAATGTTTCCATGACACACTGTATTGCCCTGGAACCTTACTGCGTGGCACCACTTACTACCATCCTCAACTAATCAAGGATTGGCATATTGTAATGCTCAAAGGGAAATTCGCCACACTAGGGCGGAAATCAGTCCGCAACTTGGGCATCATTCAGAGGTTTATAAGTATGGCAGGCCGGACTTGAAACTTCTTACGGAATTTCTTACGTTCCACTATAAACTACTATCGCATATGAAGAGGATGGCGGTAACAGATGTGGATATTAGTAGACTAAGCTCTCAGTCATCAAAGACAGCGGAACACATATTGTGTGAATATGTGGTTCTTTATAGGTTCAGATGGAATTGCTTAGGGAGACATAGGGAGACAAATCCACCATTATAGTTTCAGATCTGCTAACAAGCTATATCCCTAGTCATTATGATGACGATGATGGTGATGTGATGATGATGCTGATGATGACGATGATGATAATTCTCTGTGAAAAAGGAAAACCAAATATTTCGAAATCAGCCAACAGTTTTCTTCTATCACATATGCCAGTTTCTGGTGGCTAAAATGGATCCTTAGCCTTAGAATTGAGCTACCAAGACAATTTGGAATTGAATAGAAAGATAAAACGCTCGGGTTTTAACCAGAAGAGACTTAGTCTTTGTTTAATGGTAATCGAAGGTAATCCCAAAAATCTATTTTCCAAGTTATCATTGTAAAAACGCATGTTATCATTGTGGAGACATAAGTTAAGACTCGGGTGTGGAGTTGTATCACAACCGATGCTGCCAATTGTGACGTGGAGGAGGAACTACACTTAGACAGTTTTGCCTAAAATTGTAACTCTAGAGTCTCTTATGGTAGAGATCTCAGGAACGCTGCCATATCATGTTACGTTGTGCCTGTTTGGTAGCCCCGTTAGTTCTGAGCTATAATGGAAGATTGCAGCTACGTTCTCTTGTGAAGTCTGGTGTCTGAATAGGAAGTTAAGGCTCTTCTAGATCTAAACAGAAACCAAGTTCTATTCGAAGAATAACTACGTAGTAAATTAATTTGATCACGGAGGCAGTGCATTTGTGTAATTATTATGCTAATAGACATTAGACCACAATATCTAGTGCTAGAAACTTCTGTACTAGTGCTAGAAACGCATGGATGTAGATCTTTCGTATCCGGTACAATGAAAATAAGTCACAGTTTAAAGCGAGTATCACCACGCTGGAATACCACACAATGCTCAAGGCACAAGTGAATACAATGTGTCTACCAACATCACTACTTGTGATAAAAGTCACTTGTGAGTACCAAATTTGAAGGATTGTTATTCCAACTTGGTAAATTGTCGGAGACTATCTACACTCCTACCGATCTATGGGTCCCGACACCCGGTTAAAAATGTAACTCCACATCGAGCTAGCGATTGGTTATAAAACACAGTCACCACGTTGTTCCCACTAGGGGGCCTCATCATAGTCACGCAGAGACTTAGTTACCTGTGGCTTCTGACTTCCGTGCTTTAAGAACTAAGCCGCCGTTCAGTTTTCGTAAGATAAATGCTTCTATTAAGTAAGTAGCAGTAATGGTCAATCATTTCAGACTAGTGGCCACGGACACAATGCAAGTGGGTACTGGGTCTATTTTCCAATTAGGCTTAGCCTTTCCTTGTCATGAGGCACTGTAGAATTTATGTTTCGTATTGAGAGAGGGCCTTGCACAGAACAAAAGAAGACAAAGTCTTATCTTTAATATCACCATACTGAACTGAAGAGATATCATATTTGATTTCTGCGGAACTCTCGATTAAACAACTGGGCGATACAAACATTTCCATCAGATCTAGTGGATCTGTTCTGATCAAAGCTGTGCGCTTCTCATCTCATTATGTTTGCCTTTTACAGTACTTCCACTGTATTCTTTCTTATCTGTCTTCATCTTTTTTCGTTCGTCATTTTACACAGGGACAGAAATGTTTCCATGACACACTGCATTGCCCTGGAACCTTACTGCGTGGCACCACTTACTACCATCCTCAACTAATCAAGGATTGGCATATTGTAATGCTCAAAGGGAAATTCGCCACACTAGGGCGGAAATCAGTCCGCAACTTGGGCATCATTCAGAGGTTTATAAGTATGGCAGGCCGGACTTGAAACTTCTTACGGAATTTCTTACGTTCCACTATAAACTACTATCGCATATGAAGAGGATGGCGGTAACAGATGTGGATATTAGTAGACTAAGCTCTCAGTTATCAAAGACAGCGGAACACATATTGTGTGAATATGTGGTTCTTTATAGGTTCAGATGGAATTGCTTAGGGAGACATAGGGAGACAAATCCACCATTATAGTTTCAGATCTGCTGAACAAGCTATATCCCTAGTCATTATGATGACGATGATGGTGATGTGATGATGATGCTGATGATGACGATGATGATAATTCTCTGTGAAAAAGGAAAACCAAATATTTCGAAATCAGCCAACAGTTTTCTTCTATCACATATGCCAGTTCCTGGTGGCTAAAATGGATCCTTAGCCTTAGAATTGAGCTACCAAGACAATTTGGAATTGAATAGAAAGATAAAACGCTCGGGTTTTAACCAGAAGAGACTTAGTCTTTGTTTAATGGTAATCGAAGGTAATCCCAAAAATCTATTTTCCAAGTTATCATTGTAAAAACGCATGTTATCATTGTGGAGACATAAGTTAAGACTCGGGTGTGGAGTTGTATCACAACCGATGCTGCCAATTGTGACGTGGAGGAGGAACTACACTTAGACAGTTTTGCCTAAAATTGTAACTCTAGAGTCTCTTATGGTAGAGATCTCAGGAACGCTGCCATATCATGTTACGTTGTGCCTGTTTGGTAGCCCCGTTAGTTCTGAGCTATAATGGAAGATTGCAGCTACGTTCTCTTGTGAAGTCTGGTGTCTGAATAGGAAGTTAAGGCTCTTCTAGATCTAAACAGAAACCAAGTTCTGGTATAAAAGGCATCGAAATTCTTAATAACGTAGCTAACTGCCAAGTGATTGGCTACAGACCTTCACAATGTACGAATTGCTGGTAGTCTTAAGCTTCAACGCAGGAATCCACGATAATAAGTCCAGCACACTTAGGCTCCGACTGCCTGATCATTTATCCGATCAAGATCACCCCCTCAATAAGCTTGCTAATCAGCCGTACAGGAGTTTCCCGTTGAACCCCAATACTGACAATATGCCCACCGAATATCCTGAACCTGTCAACGCTGGGCATTCCAGGAGAAGATGGTCAGTGGTCTCCTCATCTTCTTCCAAATAGCACCTTTTTGGCGCAACCTAAGGTCACGTCTTCCCATTAGACAGTGACCCGTAAGTATATCTATTACCGGAGATATCATTCTCTCGGATTGTTAAGCAGCTGCCTCGGCCAGAGAGTTCTAGACTCATTGTCCTATACGCTAACGGCAAGTAGAGATCGATATACTAAAACTTTCCACCTCCAAAAGGTTCATAGCACCCAGTCTAACCAGCTCATCTGCTGCACAGTTGCCCGGAATTTCACTATGACCCGGTTCCCGAATAAGGTTGATATCAAAGTACTCAGCCATCACTCCTAATGATGAGTGACATTTCCTCACCGTCAAAGACTTAGTATACATAACTCGTAGGGATTTAATAGCAGACTGACTATCCGTTTAAATGCAGACCTTTCGGACCGTTGTGACACTATCCCTCAATAAGTGAGCAACCTCACAGATAAGCTTTATAAAGAGAAATGAGAAGCATGAGAAAACTCATGAATTATGGCACATTCCTTCAAAATAATTACATACCTATTTACGATGTTAAAAATCAAAATCTGCTACTTTAAATCATAAGGATTCATCGTGCACACCCTTTAGCAAACTACTTAATTCGCAATAGTCTTCTTCTTCTTTTTCTTCGAGAGGTTGAGAAAATGAAAAGCAATAAAAATCTTAAAAGCTCATAAAAGTGAAATTTTTCGTTTTACACCAAATGAAACCAACTTACAAGTGGTCTTCGTGCAAACTATCATTATCCTCCCTTAGATTTATTCACACAGAGACACACACCCATACACACACAAACGCACTCATGCTTATCATACTTATTCATCACTGTGCTCTCATAATATTCACAACATTGTCATCTTAGTCATGTTCACACAGTTGATGCCACAAGTGACAGACAACACGAAGATTTACTGCTGCTACATACACATACACACACACATACACACCAGTAACAAAAACGACCCACACCCTTTTTAGAAAGGTAGGGCAGTTTTGAAAAGGAAAAAAGGACATGTGCTTATCAAAACAGTTTGAAGGGCTAAAAATACGAGGGAGAATGAAAGGGACAGTTTTTTCATTTAAAAAGCGACTGCCATACCGTGTGTGTGTGTGTGTATGTGTTAAACACTGTCTTGCTTACTTGCTTGCTTGTCCTTCATACTTTCCTTTTGTAATGAATTTAGAATTTCTAAAACACAACCGTGTGTGTATGTTTCGTGTACGTGTGTGTGTGCCTGTTATTATGGTAGTTGTTGGTTGGCTTTACATTTTTAGTAACAGAAACTAAATCATTTGGAAAGAGCAAATGAATTGTAACGAATAAACTTTTTTTTTTTTTTTTTTGCCAGTCAGTTAGTCAGTCAGAGTGAATGGTTCTGTAAATGAGAGCCAGAAAGTATTAAATTAACAGACCACAACACACAATTCATTCAATAACTGATGACTTTGCTAATAATTTTTGAACCAAATGTGTTTGTTAGTCTGTGCACTGCTGTTTCTTTTCGAGTCGCTCGTTAGTCAGTCGTTGTATTTCGTCTAAAATGATTAATTGTTTAATGGGAAAAGTGCTAATCCACATAATGACTTCTGAAGAAAGTCAGAGTCTTTTAAAGAAACTAAAGAGCAAAAAGAAAGTTTAATAGTTAATTTACAGTAGCAGGTCACAATTATAGGGCGGCGTTAAAATTATTATAAAAAAAAGCTTTGTTGCTTTTGGGGTAAATGATAGCCAATATTCAGTTTTAAGCCAAAAGGAATTTTGAGAACGCATGGCTATACCACCTTGGTCGTCCCATCGTTCCGACTTGAGCTTTTTTTTTGTTAGATTGGTATATCAGTTGTTGATATTCGCGCTAACTCTTAACGCCATAGCTTGACATTTGTAAAAGATACGTAGCCAAGCTGAGTCATTTGCTGCATTTTTCGTCAAAAATTTCGAATAATGAAGGCACAGTGCGACGGTGTTATCATGGCGCAAAATCCACGAGTTTTCTGTCTACAATTCTGGTTTCTTTCGGTGAAATGCTTTACGCAAACGTCTCATAGCGCCCAAATAATACTTTTTGCTTACTGTCTGGCCTTTTGACAAAAATTCATGATGCACTACACTGTTGTAGTCCCTGAAAACTGTGAGTATTGTCTTCTTTTTTGACTGGAAATGACGTGCTTTTATTGGTGAACGTCGTTCACTTGCCTAATGTCTAGACTGCGTGTTGTACTCATAAGCCCACGTCTGAAACCAAACCATGGATGCTTTGTAGAAAGTCAATATGTTCCCTAGAGGAGTGACGGGGAAACAAAAAAATCTGGTCAACATTGATCAAATTGATTTTCAAGCTAAGCAGATGATTAATCTACTGTAGTTCGCCTGTATACGATTATGTAGTAGTGAACAGCCTTGCTAAGTAGTGGTGATGATCCTTACTTTGCGTTGTAATTTTGTCGCAGTAGGAGGCGTTTTTTCCTGATCATTCGTGTGATGTTTGACGTCATCGCCAGAAGTAAGCCGGATGGTCAGGGGGGCTTCTTCTTTTATTTTTCAGATGGAGTTGTTTGGGGTGAAGTTGAAATCTCTTTATTAAACCCTCGAAACCGTCATGTCCTCTGCTGGGGCTCAAACCTGTGTTGCTTCTGTTGTTATGCCTGCGTTATAACCAAACAACAACTTCGCCCTGACCTGATGCTGTATAATGATTACAAATAAACTGACATAAGGCAAATATGCTTTGAGAAAGATATATGCCAGTAAGAGGTGTACTGAAAAAAGTCTTCAGAAAATTGCATCCCCGAAAAGGAGACACCTTTAAAGTTTTTAAATAAACTATGTACGCTGTTGTACATGACTTATCGCACAGATCATTTCCGGGAAGATATCTGAAGTAGTATCACCACTACATAGGCAAGAACAAGGTAGATTCAGGTCACAAGGCAAGAACAAGGGTCCACTATGGACCATGTTACTACTCTCCGTATTATTACAGAACAATCTGTGGATTGGCGCTCAACACTGTATTGTTGCTTTATAGATTTTGCGAAAGCATTTGATGGACTGAAGCATGAGGAATGGGCTGGCATATAGGGGAGTTCCATTTAAACCCATTATGGCTTTATATCGCGATGCATATGGCAGAGTTGGACGTGACAAGCTAGTGACCGATAGATGTTGGAATTGGAGTCTGACAAGTGTGTATCCTGTAACCACTGCTATTTCAAATAGTTCTAAGCACGATCCTTGGTAAAGCCCTCTTCGACGGTAGAGGGATAACATGAGGACTGCAAAGCCTACTGAACGACATCGAAAATGCGGATGGCATCTGTAGAATTTACTTAACGTAAAGCTGGCGACGGAGAAGGCAGCTTCTGGAATAAATATCGCGAAGACTAAAACTCTCCGTATTAACGCGACGTCCCGGGAATTATTTGTTATTGGCACTGAGGAAATTGAGGACGTCCGTCGATTCTGCTACCTAAGAAGTATTATATTCGCAAGCGGAGGTGCGAGCAAGGACATTTAGAACCATTTGCAGAAAACGTGTCAAACTTTTGTTCGGCTAAGATCGATTTGGAAATCATCCATATTATCGTTACGTACAAAAATTGCTGTATTCAATGCCAATGTACTATCCACCTTTTTATATAGTTGCGTGGAATGCTGCCACTCACGATATGAAAAAGCTACAAATATTCGTGAAGCGCTTCGCGGTATCTTGAGGATTTTCTGGCCAATAGCTGTGCCTAATCATGCGATTTGGCAAAAAAGGGAACAGGAACCATTTTCGATTGGTATAGGGAGGCGCAGATGGCGGTGAATAGGTCACGCTCTTAGAAGGCAACCGAATGATATTGGCAGAATTGCCATAAATTAAAACCTACAGGAGAGTAGAAGATGAGGCTGTCCAGCCCGTACATGGAGACGAAAAATTGAGACCGAGTTAAACGGATGCGGCAAGGAGAGAAGTGATGGCGCTGCACAAAAACAGAGAGTTGTTCTGGAAATTTACTGAGGCACTATGCTTCTTTTAAGATCGATTAAAACCTGTTATTATTATTATGGACGTCCTCTGCAGTTCTATTTTTAACATAATAACCTCTTTCGGGTTTGAAGTCTATACTCGTACAATCTGCATGTTGTGCCTACTGGGAAATCATAGGCACCCAGATTAAAAGTCATCTTCTTTTCACTCTTATCAAGAGCTAGTCGTGTCCTGAGCTTGGGAGATAAGTGGAAAGAAGGTGATATTTGCCTTTGAGAAGCTATTATAGCTAAAACAATCGTTGGTATGGTATAAGTGTAACAACGGCGGAAAACTTAGCAAAGTTAAAAAAAATTCCAGCTTTCCATGGATCTAAACTTAGAAAATTTTTTTTGTAACTCCTCGGAAATGTTTGTATAGTTCTCGTTAACCGTAAGCGTATACGTAGTCTAACTGTTAGTTAGTTACAGCTTCACTTATAGTTTAGACATTAAGACGCTACTGTAGAGTTTAGTTTGCTATCGTAAAAGGACTTAGAGCCTCTGTAAGTGACCGTCCGGGTTACAACACGATGGCTGCGTTTTGTACTCATATTCCGGATGAAAAGTAAACTTCATGTAGAGTTGCATTAAAACCGTTGAAGAATTGAAGAAAATAATGTTCGAAATCGTGAAAACGCTATCAGAAAAGTTGCCGAATTACATCCGCATCTCGGTTAATTTTTGGCAAACAATCTTTGCGGATATTATTGTCATGAAATACACATGTGTTAGTGAAGTTCATTCCGCAACTGATTAATATTGACCATTATCATCATCATACCGTTCACATAGGATGTTCAGCAGAAACCATAACGTTAGATATGCCACCCAGTGAGACCCTGTAACATTTCCATTTAAACCTATAAAGAAACCCACATTCATTTATTCCTGTGAGCACAGTCTACAAATACTCACATATGTGACCGCCATGTTCTTCAGATACGCTCTTAGTCTACACACCGTCCTGCCATACGTGAGAATCTCATAGAGACGGCCAAATTGTGGACTGATTGCCGCTCTAGACTGGCGAAGTCCCCTTTGAGTATTCCAGTGTTCCAAACATTTGCCAATTTTCAAATACTTAATTAGAATGAGGATGGCAGTAAGTGGTACTGCACAGCAAGATTCCGGATCGTTATAGGGTAGGAGTAATGTCTTGCATTACTCACTGCACGGCTTACACTACACTAGGATAATACGTTTGCTAATTCCATGAAATTTTGAAAGCATCAATACTAGTGTTGCCTAATTCTACTATTCACCCTAGTAAACTAAGAGAGCTCGTCATAATAATGAGTTCTTTTAGCTCTATGGTTTGTATTTCTTTTGTTTATGCATTTGACAGACTATTTGAAGGAAAAAAAATGTTGGTAATAACGCCTCGGAAGTAACATAGGCAATCAGTGTTGCCAATATATGTAAGACTTGCAATAACTAGGAACTCTTTTAGCTCCATAGTTTATGTCTTTTACTTTTTCGTTTCTTCTTAATTAATTTTTAGTAATTTCAACCCTCAAATAATATATACGAGCAGTGTTGCAAACAATGTAAAATCAGCAAAAGACAAATTTATCACTGAAATATTAATTTAAGCTGAACTAAAAGGAGCGATTACATAACACAGCTAATGAACCCGACTCTCATCACGACAATCATCATTTCGTCAATTTCCAATACTGAATGTGCTGGAGATTTGTTACGACTGAGAAGACAAAAGCTGTAACGCTGAAAAAGTTAATTAGAACACCTCATCACCACATCTTTTGAACAAGATTATAAAGCTTTCAATAGTTGTTTGTAAATTACATTACGCCCTGTATTTAATTGCATTACACAATTTGAGTTTCAGCCGATCCACATTCGTTTTCTTAATTTCTCTTAATATAAAGTATAGTGTCTTTAATATGTTTACCTCAGACTGTTTAGCACACAACATCTAGTGCTTCAAATGAGAGAATTAAAAGCTATTTATTTAGATTTTTGTTTTTAATAAAGTAACAGCATAAGCATAGACATACATACATACAAATACATATGTATAAATATGTATAAAGTAGGTTATAGTTAAAGTTTAGTGAATAAGAAAAACAAAAGTTGAAATATGGAAATAAATAGAGAAAATCAAATAGAAAGAAAAAAAAACAAGGAAAGGTGGTACATACCTGCTGTAAATTAAGCCAGTGAACAAAAAAACGAATTAAGCAACGTTATTTGAAATATGATTTCAGTAGGGATCTGTCACTTTTTATACGTCACTGCATAAATTGTTTTAAAAGAGTATTATTTTTCGTTTTTGTTTGTTTTTGTTTTAATATTAAACACGTGTGGCGTGCTGGGGGATGCTTAAAATTTCACACACGCTTATATGATACGATATATTTCTACAAGCACATACACACATAAAGCATATGTTAATGGTGTAAAATGTGTTTTGTTTTTATTCCTTTTTTGTGTTTTTTTATTTGTTTTGTTTTTTTTTAACGTAGCAGAGGTGAAGGTGTATTTAACCCAACACTAATGCTGGACTTTGCTACTCATTTGAGGACACTTACACTCACACATAAAGAGCTTTGTATACACGCACTGGCTATTAAGACTCAGGTGTTCCGTGTGAGAGTATGTGCTTTTGTTGTTTTATTTTTTGTATTTTTTTTTGCTTGTTATTAATTTTCTCTTTTTTTGTGCTCTCACAAACAAAAAAGTGGTGGGTTGGGGTGGTTCAGGTGTATTTCTTTTTTTTTTGGATTGTTGCTTTAGCTAAGGTACGGTGTGTAAATTGTAGCTGTAAAGGTGGTAGGGATTTCAAAGCAGTTATTGCTGTTTTATTTTTTGTAGTTGTTGTATGACTAAAACAATTATAAATGAAATCTTGAGTTATTGCTGTGTGTGTTTGTTTTTTTTTTTTTTTTTTTTTTTTTTTTTTGTTCTATGACAGGCAGCAGCAACTCATGAAACGGCGGGTATTTGCTGCTACACCAGCCAAGTCCTTGAAACAATATGTTCTTGTTCTTGCTGCTGTTGTTGATTTTCAAAAATTATTTGTTGCTGTTTCTATCTGTTTAAATGAAAATGCCATTTATTTTTCTATGCATTTGCCGTTAAAAATCAAACGATAAATTATTATTTAAGCAAAAACCGTTAAGTAAACAATACTTAAAGGCGAAAATATTATCAACACTTTTATTTCATAATTTTTCTTGAAGCTGACAATTTTTTCTAAATTTTAAAAATTTATTTAATTTAAAAAAATTTAATTTTTATTTTATTCAAAATTTTTCACTTAAAACGCACGTTGATGAACACATGTACGTACTACTAGTACTATTACTAATACTACCAACACTTCAACTCATTTACTCATTTTACTTACTCACACTAATTTATGCCAGTTTATATGTGTGTAGATGTATTAGTCTAACCATTTTATGCTTAAATATATACTCTCTTTCTCTCACTTTATAGCCTTATATTCTTTCTCTTTGACGTTTTTTTCGTCTGGCCATAAACGAGTAATAAAAGGAAGAAAACACACACACACGGCCATACAAAATTGTAATAAAATCAGCAAGAAACTTCAATTATATTAAATTCTTTATTTCATTTTCTTTTCGTATTCTCTCTCTCTCTCTCTTTTCATTTTTTATTTATGTTTTCCATGTATATATTTGTAGCATACTTTTAGACTGCTGCTGCTGTTTTTTGTATTGAAATAATAATAAAACACTATAGACTATCAATTCCTTTCGTCGCTTTTATTTTCTTTGTGGTTTTTAATTAAACGCACTTTATTATTTAATCTTCGATTTTCCTTTTTGCACTTTGTTTTAAATAACTATTCTTTAATCTTTTTTAAATATTCTTTTGTATCATAAATAAACCTGAAACCCTTCGATGATGATTTTTAATGACAACTTCTCTAAACCGTTGTACTGTACCGTTTAGGTATGTTTTGTTCAGCAAATATTTTTTCTTCTCTTGCCTTTTTTGCCATATGGTGAAAATGTATGTGTTATTTTTGCTAGTGGTGAATTTTTGTAGGGAGAGCGAGAGTGCAAGCATATGTATATTCTTTGAGGATTTTGCCAAGAGATTGCGCATTTTGGTAAAGTAACTGAAAAAGTATGTTGTTGTTATTGGTTTGCAATGGTATTATGAAAGATGGTAAGAAAAATTTATTCAAAAAGCAAGTAATAGCGAAGTACACTGGGAATAGATTCAAAAAACTTAATTACAGCTGTGATTACTTAAATGTTGTATACTGTCTACTGCTTTTAAACTAGTGCATCTTACAGTGTATCTGGTGTAAAAAGTTAAAAGACGCTTAGTGGCGTGGTGTAGTGGCTAGAGCGCTCGCATAACAACGCAAGCAGATCAGGTTCGAGATCCAGCAGAGGACATGAAAGAAAAAAATTGAATTGTGGTTTCGAGTGTTTAATAAAGAGGCCATTTTAGGCTAACAATCTAGGTCCGAGAATTCAAATCTGAATCTCCTGCCAATGCACAGTTCCAAGGGCATCACATCCAGGACCACCCTGCGTAATATTGATCACAAAAAACGTTCAATAACTATTTTATTTCCTCAATGCTAATCGTGGTTCGTTAATTGTTCTCAAGTGTTCTAGTGAAAGGCTGACTGCTGATACTACTTAATCTCAATCAATCAAATTACGAGATCTAATCGCGGGCTTACCAATTTGGTATTATACTAGCTGGCATCAATAGAAACTTTTTCTGAACAAAGATGTCGTAATTGTAGTGTTCTATGTCGTGACTCAAGGAGCGGCACTATTCAGAGCGCATGCGTAACAACACAAGCGGCCCAGGTTCGAGGCCCAGCAAATGACATGACGAAAAAATTTAATTAATGTTTTAAGTGTTTAATAAGGAGACTCTCACTTACTTCCAGACAACTCCATCTTAGAAATAAAGAAGAAGCCTCCCTGACGTTCCAGCTTACCTCTGGCGATGATAACAAACATCAGGATAACGAATGATCAAGAAAAACGAAGCGCCATCTTCTGGGAAAACATTACAATGCTAAGCAAAGGTCACCACCATCACTTAGCGAGGATCTTCTCCCACTACACAATCATATAGAGGGGAGCTACAGTGAATTTTAATCATCTACTTAGCTTGAAAGATAAACTTTATTGAAGAAACTACAAAAAAGCAATGAATGCTTTGTAGAATGCCAATATGCTCTTTAGAGGAGTGACGGAGAAAAAGAAAAAGGAAAAAAACCTTCCAGGATCCTATAGCTGCTCAATAAGAGCGAACTCAGAGTATTAAATTGTGGTTTTAGATACCATCTGTGCATTGAGAGAAATGTTGATCATAAACGGTGTAGATTCTGCATGTCTTATGCTGAGATATCTGCTTCGACCCAGAGAATGAAATTGCGATTAATGAAGGATGCAGCTATAAGCATAACGTCGACGATATTTTCCACGTGTACGCTTTACCTTACGCATATCTCAACGTGGTAGCGGTCTCTGCCAAAATGTGGACAGTGGAATACGAGGTTTGGACATTTTTGAAAGTTGTCGTGACCACATCGGTATAAATTCCCATTAGGAATTGTGTGAGATTATAGTTTATCTCATCATAGGAAATGTAGGATGGATGTTTCACCAAGGTAGAGGGAAAGTCTACTGGCTCCGTGTAAACAATAGTGCTAATTGCCCCAAAAACAAGGAGGGTATACTCAAGAAGTGTGGCCCTAAATTTTAGTGTATGTTGATGTTTTCAGTTTTGATAAAAAATGTGCTGCTGTGGTATGGTAAGTAAGACACCCGCTTGCTAACCAAACGGTTCTCGGCTCAATTCTAGGTCATCTGACAATTTTCATAGCTGTATCAACTCATAATATTGATAGCGACTGGTCATGAGTATCAACGCTATGAAAAACTTCTCTAACTAATGTACCGAACGCCAGGTGTTAAACTGTAGGTCCTATTTAATGAGCCTAAAATAAAAACGAGTGAAGCTCATTGTTAGAGAAACGTCTCCATTGTTGCACTTGGGATGTTGAAGGCAATTCACCGGTCCGAAATGTGAAACGTGTCTTCCAATAAATCAATTGAGGCACAAGCTGTATGACATGTTGCATTATCTTGTTGAAACTAATGCTCCTGCATATCATGATTGTTCAATTGATGAACGAAAGAGTCAGTAATCATGGCTCCATATATTATTGACTCTAACATTCTGACCAGCATCGTTTTTAAAGGAGTACGGACCGATGCTTCCACCAGTCTATAAAGCACACCAAACTGTCAGTTTTTCTAGATGTAACGGTGTCTCAACACACACTTGAAGATTATCATCATTCACAATACGGCAGTTGTGTTTATTGACGTATCCATCCAAACAAAAGTGTGCTTCATCGCTAAGCAAAAAGTGCGCGATACGTATATCGCAAAGAACTCTGATTTTAAATAAATTTGCAGATTCTTAAAGCGTTGTTCAGGCATCAGTCCTACTCATGTTGAAATGCCAAACCAAACTAAACATAAGTCACTTAATAGCCGATAAAATGGCCGCCAGTTAAGAAAGTGTTCCCAGCTTGAAATTTTATAGCTCTAAAAAACACCCGGTACCTGGGCGATTAGGTTTTGTTAACAATTTTGTTACTATATTTACATAACATTCATTAGCTGTCATCACTTTTTAAGGAAACTTTTTTCTGAAAAAAATTAACCAGCCTTGAAATAAGCTTGGTTAGGCAATAACTCAACCAATGAAGAGTCACCTTTTTCAATTTATATTTATTTTCTTTGTTCTTCAATGTTTTCAGCAGCAATTGACGTGCTCGGTAAAAATTTTGTTTGTCTTCTTGTTTTAAGTCTTCAGACCTGACAGTAAATATCAAATCTCAACTATTTCTCACAGTATTTTCACATTTCAAATTACCTGTTTCCACAATAAAGCAGCAATAGAAGCAGGACAACAAACGTAAAAGAAAATGCCAAAATAAGTACGTCATGTTTTTCATCTGCTATAAGAGCACAATACGTAAGTAGAAGAATAAAAAATGAAAATAAAGAATATGAAGTCAATGGTGAATTCGCTTGTTTTTGCTCTTAAGCATGTGTGAGAGCATGTGTGTGTGTGTATGTTAGTGACCCATAACACCCATGCAATGAGCAACAGTTTTATAAATTTTCAACAGCCATAGAACACAAGCTGTCCAACAAGTAAAAAACAAAGAAAATATATATTAACACTCTCTCAGCTTTGCTTGTGTGTATGTGTGTGTGTGTGTTATATCTCCCATGCTTTGAGGTGAATTTTGCTAAAATTGGTATAAAACAGACACAAAATTAAATGAAATTAAAGTCACCTTTCAATGACGTAGTAAATTGTTAAATATTTTTGAGAGAATTCTTACGCTCTCTTATTCCTCTTCTAAAAGAGTAGACAGTTAAGTGTGTATGCACATGAATTCTACCACTCTCAATACAAACTTATTTATACTTATACGTGTTTGTTGCTACACGTACCACATGTTTATAATTCTTGTTGCCATTTTTGCACAAAGGATAACTGTTGCTCGATTTTGTATGTATGCATGTATGTATTTAAGTGTTAGTTAAGAGTATTTGTAGTTGAGGTTTTTCAAAAATTTTCTATTTATGTTTTTCTTGTTGTTATATTCGTTATGCCAGCACCAGCAACACTTAATAAATTTCTCCGTACTCGTAATATTCTTTCTTAAGCAAAGAGGGAAAGAGAGAAAAAGAGAGAAAAAAAATACTTTCAAAGATTTCATTTCATTTGTGGGAGAATATTTTGTGGTTTTGTTTTCTTAAGAGTTTTAGCCAAATTTGTCTAAAACTGAGTTAATGAGTTGGTTAGTCTGTTTGTTAATAAGCGTAAGCAATTGAGAATATTTATTATTCGAAAGCAAAAAAAAACTAGAAATAAGTGTGTGTTTATGAGTGTGTGTGTGTGTGTGTGTGTGTTTTACTTAATTTGCTGGAAAGAAAATTTGCTTAGTGGCCAGCAATTTAAACTCAAGCAAACTTCATGGGATTATAAATCATGAATACCCTATAGTCTGTCTGTGAGAATAATTTCAAAAGCATCTTAGGTAGTATGTTCCTGTGTGTATGTAGCAATCAAACGGATAGTGTTGAAGAGGAATTGTCTGCTTAAATAAGTTTAAGTCCCTTTACTGTCTTTTTGTTTAGTCAAATAAAATCGAACACTGTGGTGGTTGCCAAGTTGTCTTATGGTCCTTCGGAGCAAATTCTAAGCGCTGCTGTTATGATGCTTCCTTCAAATATTATGGCTAAATTTTAGGTAAAAAAAACTGAACAATTTCCCTTGTGCATAATTACGGTTTGGAACCATCTATCTAACCTATTCATATGATTGGGATAGTCTTACTAACTGAAGGTAGAAAAATGGTCAGGCTTCTTTAAAATTTCGTAGCTCTATAACGGTAGTGAAAACCTGAAGTTTTCTGTGCATCACACATGCAGAAGATGGCTTCTATTAATGCAGTGAATTGTTTTGGAGGTAGGAGAATACGTATAAAGAGCGGAAAAGACGGCATATTGACAGGCAGGTCTTTTTAGATTTTCCTGAAGATTTTCTTACATAAGATTGGCGTGATTTTGGGAACGCTATTCCCATTTTCTACGTCAGACTAAAAATCAAACGGAGTATGACTCTTGCATTGAGATGCTTCTTTGGGCTCAGTAAATAATTGAGGAGTAGACTACTCTCTCAATGAAACCAGCTCCCGCTTTACAAGACACTTATTATCCCTGTACTGCTATATAGCACAGAAGCATGAACACTAACGAGCAACGACGAAAAATTTTTAAGAGCGTTTGAGATCAAAATATTTCGTAAGATTTTTAGTTCTCCACGACATGAGTTCAGTTTACGTTGGTACAGCGAGCTGTTTGGTTAGGAAAAAAATCCATCCTTCCCAACCTTAGTATATTCACATACAACTCTGCTTGGGGTACAGTATCGTAGTCCTGCCTTGACGGAGTTTCTTCCTTCATACGAGAGAGGTTGCCAAGCCAGTACAGCCGTTGTAAATTAATGCGCTTCACTATATTCACGTCCCTATACAGCTCGTTGCTCGTACGTATGTGCCACTCATCTCCCACTCGTAGAGAGCTGAAGATCTTAGGAAGTAATTTCCTCTCCAACTCTTTAAAAACATTTGGTCATTGTTCGGTAGTGTCCATGCGGTAGCGTTTTATAGAGCGTGAGTTTGGTTCGTCAAAAGCGTGATCTTCAATTGTCTACTTAGCCCAAAGTGGCATCTATTGGCAAGGGTGATTCTCTGTTTGATCTCTGGGCTGGTATCAAGATAGACTAAGTCTTTCGCTACTTAAAAGCCGTCGTCACCAATAGTGACGGTCTGTCCAAAACGCGAGGCGCTTTACTTGTTGAAAAAAGATACTTAGTCTTGAATTCATATACCACAAGACTCATCTTAGACGCTTCTCGAGACATAACGCGTGTCGGTGTATGTCAGCAGCATCATTCTCTTGCAGAAAATGATGCCCTGACTATTCAACCCGGCGGCACGTATAAGTTTGAAGAATTCAAATGACCGGGAACCTTGTCTAAAACCACGTATAGTAAAAACGACTCAGAAAGGTCGTTACCAAAGCTGCCGAAGCTTTCAGTAGTGCTCATCGTCATACCTCATAGACGTATCAGTTCAGCTGTGATGCCAAAGGCAGACATGGTAGTTTAGAGGCAATTCCTATCTGTACTCTCGAATACAGGCTTTAAGTCAAACGAATAGGTGGTGTGCATCAATATTCTTCTCATGGGTCTCCTCCAAAATGTGACGTATTTTAAAAATCCTGCCGATGGTGAATTAACTGGGACTGAAGCAACACTGCTTCATTCTATCAGCTTGTTGACGATAGGATTGAGTCTCTCGCACAATACGTTTAAAGGCGTTATTAATCAAACTTTTTACGCGATAGTTTTCACAGATAGTGAGGGATCACTTTTATTTTAAGCTTAGAAAACTAAGCTTAGGTTTCACTCGTTTGACATGCATTTATTGAACCATATTTTACAAAACAGCTGCTGCATGCGCCCATCCAACTCTTCGCCATCGATACATCGGCAATACATCGGCTCCAACGATCTTGTTATTCTTCAACTACGATATAGCTATCCGTACCTTGCTACGATCAAGTGGTGGTATGACAATTTTGTGCCATCAGCGATTGGGGATTCGGATTCTCTTTCTGCTACCTCCACACTACTGCTTCCACCATTTAGTAACTGCAAGAAGTGATTCCCCTTTAACTCAAGCATGCCCTAGACATCTGTCACTAAATTGTTATCTCTATCTCTACTGAAACCGGCACTAGTGCTGAAAACTTTCGTCTGGTGCTTGACAATCTGGAAGACTTTTCTGGTCATGTTCCTGTGGCCTAGCATTTCAAGCTCTTCACACTCTTGTCGTTCTGCTTCCTGGTTTTTTCGCCAGTAAAGACGTTAATTTATTTTTAATTTTATTTTATTTTCATTAAATTTTATTTATTTTTTAGTTTATTTTACTTTATTTTAATTTATTTATTTTAAATTTTATTTTTATTTATTTTATTTCGCTTTTATTTTATTTTGTTTTTATTTATTTATTTTTCTTCGCCTCTCCTCTATTCTCTACAAAGAATTCATTGCTTTGTTTCAGCAGTTTCATTAATGAAGTTGATTTTCCAAGTTAAGTAGATGATGATTAATTCACTGTAGCCCCCTCCATGTCGATTGTGTAGCGGTGGTGAATATACTTGCTAATTGGTGGTGATCTTCACTTAAGGGGCATTGTAATTTTTTTCCAGTAGGTGGCGTTTTTTTCTGATCATTCGTCTGATGTTTGTCATCATCGCCAGAGGAAAAAGCTGGAAGGTCAGGAAGGCTTCATCTTTATCTTTTAGATGGAGTTGTGCGGGGGAAAGTTAAAGCCTCTTTATTAAACACTCAAAACGAAACTATAATTAAATTATTTTCGTCATGTCCTCTCTGCCGGGGCTCGAACCTGGCACGCTTGTGTTGTTATGCGTGCGCTCTAACCACTACAGTACGCCACCCGCTTTATTTTATTTTTATTTTTTTATTTTAAGTCTCCATTTTATTTTATTTTATTTCTTTTTTATATATTTTTTTTGTATGACTTTTCAGTTGTTGCCTTTTTAATTATATTTTTTTTTGTTGTTGCCACTTCATAATAGAAATAATATTTTCGCTTCCTTTTTAATTGTAATTCATTTAATTAATTAAATGACATATAAAATCTAATTTAAAAATTAAATGAAAACCATTTTTTCTTATGTTTTCCTTTTCTTCTTTTGCTTCTATTTTGTATGGCTCGGCATTATTGCCCTGCAGACTAGAAAGGATACCAACACGTTTCTCAGACACTCAAACAAATGCTGCATCATCATCATCAGCGCCATCATCATGAACATTGCCATCATACAATTAGAAACCATTAATACGAGTGTCATCTTAAATTAACCAACTTGGAAATGGAAAATGGGTTTCAACTTCTACAAGCCACTTTGGTTTAAAAGAAAATTTTCTTGCTTTTCTATTGCTTCTTATCCTTTTACTACTTTTAGCCTTTTACTTATGTTTTGTGGCATGTTTTCTTTCTTGTTCATGCAACAATTGTTTTTTTCATTTTATTTTATTAAAAAAAAACTACACAATTTATCATATTCATTATGATTTTTAATTAAAAAACTTTAAACAGAGAGCAACGGTAGTGTTACTGTGTGGCATTAGCCATACTTGCAACAAATTTTTTTATGAATTAATGAAAGTGTTGCAAGATATATTAATGTTGGTATAAAAGACATTAATTTTTTTTAAATAAACACATTTTTTATAAATTATTCAGTAATTTGTTTTAAAATAAGAAAGAGAAAATTAAACATTTTTATGACATTGACGACAAAGATAATGACGCTGATGTTGATGACGCAAATGGTTGCAACAAAATTTTTTCCGTATTTATTTTTTGTTTTTTATAGATCTTTAATATTCATTTAAAATAGAAATTCAATAAATAAATGATTTTTTTCTGTTTATTATTGCATTTCAAGAAATAATCAATTATATTTGCAAGAGGGAAAAGCATTAAAAAAAAAATTCAATAAATTTCTAAACTTTAGGATTAAAGTTGTTCGTTGCACATTTTTGTGCCAGAAAAGAAAAATACACTCATAGAAAGTTGTTAGTTATCTTGAAGGAAAGTAATAAATAATGCTATTAAAGTTATAGATTTCCTTGGAATATGGTAGGTGGGTAGGTTGTCTAGGTAAACAAGACGATATCAACTACAATTAGCAATACGAAGCCAGACCACAGGTAAAGAACTACCTAAAAAGATAACAACTTGAGCTGCTTATGTCGTGGAGATGATTAAGGGGATTCAAATAAGACCTGGACATTTGCAGTTTCTGCAGTGAATGCGTGAGTTCCAATTAGCCAATAACCCATTTAATTTCAACGAGTTTGGAGATAGAGTGTCGGGGGATTTTCAGCAGTTTCAGTGTTCTGCCCCTGTTATACCGAGGCCACAGCGTCTTCGAGATAGCACAAGAGGAGAGGAAACTCCTCTTATGCTGTGCCCTCTCACGAAAGAAAGAAACTATAGATTTCACCCTTGTCTACATAGTCATAGGGCAACAGATGTCTGTCCATCGAGGCTCGCCTAGCAATTACATCAGCCCTCTCATTACCAACTATGTCCCTGTGTTCACGCACCCATCTCCTCTTTACATTGGAAAACTAAAACCGAGTTGGTGCTAGACAACACCAGGGCTTTGATAGCGAGCTGAGTATCAGAGAAAATTCTGACCCTTCCCATAAACCCCCGATCTCTCAGTATTCTATATAATCACAGATTGCATAATCGCACAAACATCCGCCTGAAAAATGCTAGAGACCTCCGGTAGTCTAAGGGCTTCCACAAAGATAGCAAGCACACTCGGAGAAAATACCAGCCCCTACACCGGATGCCATCGTGGCTCCAACTGTGAACACCGTATTATCCAAACTCGTAGAAATCCCTCCTCTTCTCTATACGTTTCACGCAGGGAAGAAGGCTTTGGGATTCCCGGCGAAGTTAATTTACGTATAGCCCTCTCAATAGTATGGTCTAATCCCAATTCCCTTAGAGAGGGTGTAAGAAGTGTCAAAACCTTACCGTAGCCACTGAGTGATAGCCTCCAGAAACCAAGTGCTTTCAGCCTAATTGCACTCTGTGCCGCAAGCGATAAAATGTTGAGATCAATAAGTAGTAAGTGCAGAATGACGTTGAAGGCAGCACTGGGACATGTTCTGCAAGCATCAATGATATCCAAGCACGCAGTCCTCTGAATTTTCTCCAGTCATTTTCTCAATCCAGGCAGCCAAATGTGAGAATAGGCCGAAATACCAGGTAATACACCTTGAGCACCATTTGTCGTTTGTGTCAATTTTCCGCTGAATATAGATTTACAGCAATAAAAAGCCACAAAGCCTTGCAATAAACTTCGATAACAATTTAATTGAATTTGAAATATTTTATAAAGAAATTTATCACGAAAACTTTCAAGGTATTTTTCTTGAACTCATTCGATTCTATCTAAACTGTCTTCTAGTGGGTACTTCCAAAGTTTAAGTTGATAGCGGTCATATTGTTGAAGCTACTTCTGTCGAATTCACTGTAATTTATTCAATTCAAAATTTCTTTATTGAAATGTGTGTTCTGTTTGTCTAACGTTCTGCCGGCTTCATCTATTATGTACATATATTTACTGCCGCTGTTCCAATGTGGAACATAGGCCAATAAGATATAATTTTCAATCATGTCTGTCTAGAGCTAACATTTTAATCACATTCCAGCTTTTCTTTGTTGTCGTGACCCGACCGGACTGGATCGGACTTCCCCTTCTTATGCTACCTTGGGGGTTCTATTCTAGCGCTATTCGTGTCAGATCATATTGGGTTAACTAATCCAGTTCCATTTCCATTTAAGGATTTCTGCTGCTATAAGCGTTTGTCTTGTGATTGACTACACAGCGGCGTTGGATATTGTTCTCGGCCAGAAGATCCTTACTATTCTTCTTCAGAATCTGTTAATTAAGACCTGAATTGCATTGAGATCACAAGGTCATGTGTTCCACGTTTCGCATCCATACAGCAAAGTTGAAAATGCTATTTTAGCCTGCCTCGATATGTGTGCAGAGTTCCTCACGGGATTCAGTTGCCCAAATGTGCGTTCGGCGTTTCTACATAGCAGAAGTTCTGATGATTTCGACTAGTGAGCCGTTGATTCAGGCTGGGTGTCTATGATTTGCGCTTACTCGCATCGATTTGGTCTTCGCGCAGCTGATCTTTAGACCGGCTTTTGCTGCAGATGATTTTAGACTTTGATATTCTCTACTATGTCAGTGTACTTATGACCTGGAAGACATACTCATATGTTGGAGGAATATTCCAGGTCACCCAGTTGTGTTGGAGATCCGCATGCTATTCTATTCTTTGTCGCACTTCAGCTTGTATGTTTATCTGGTTATCTAGCTGATTTCCATGTAAAACTTTGCATAGAGAGATCCGCATGCTATTCCATCACGTTGGCGATATCTTTTATTATAACATCCAGCAATATATTAAACATCAGTGGTGGCATCTTTGTCGCACTCCAGCTTGTATGTTTATCTGGTTATATAATTGATTTTCATGTAAAACTTTACATATGGCCCCACGGAGTAATTGCCGACTGAGGCATACAATTTTCGTTGGTCCCGTGGTCGAGTGTATCGAAGGCCGTCTCGAAGTCTATAAATAGCATTCTAAGAGAAGACCGCCACTTAACAGACTGTTCCAGAATAGTCCTACCTAGAGTACTGGTTCAGTAAACAATGAACCACTGACAGTAGAGAGACAAAACGCAATATTTGAAGGAGGTGTGAAGGAGTATTCGAAGCCATCGATTTCAGGGCAAAGTTAATGGGCAGAATTTAGTTTTTATAACACAAAGAAATCCCTTTATCTTTATAGCTAATTTGGTTGTCACGTTATTGTTCCTCGCTCTCATTTAATTGGGCTTAACTGGGTAAAACTTAATAGAATGAAATTCTCTTCTGTTGTGCGAAAAACAGTTACCATGATAAGTGTTGAGAAGTTGTGGAGGAATCAATTCCGACAGCTTGAACCTTCTTCAAGCCAATGCACTGCCAAGCCTCCACCTCATTATGGAAAGAGGGTAGTGGGTCTTTAATATGTAATGGGTCTATTTTTGTTTTCTTTTTCACACACCATCTCCATTAGAAATAAATTTTTCTATAAAAACGTTCAATTTTACTTAAGTTTACTATCATTTTTCTTTGAGTTTAACAATCCAACAAATAAACGACTCTGTGTGGATTGTATACATTTCTACTATTTGCTTAAATGTGTTCATTTCTTGCCCAAATTGAAAATAAAAAGAAAAGAATTTTTTATAATGAAAATCCATGAATCTCCAGGTAATTAAGTGTAGAAAAACAAAAGAATGAGTAAAACTTTTTATAACAACAATACTATTAAAAAGAAAATGAAATAAAGAAAAATGAAGAAAATGGAAAAAAAGCTAGCTATACAACAGCAACAACAACAACAAAGCATTAAGAAAAAATATCTTTATGGAACAGAAATACGGTAAGATATATAGAAACAACTTTGAGGAAATATCAAATGGAATAGAGAGAAAAATATTTAATAAAAAAAATAAAGAAAAACAACTGCAGCTACTAACGCATGCATGCAGCCGAAGACCCAGTTGGCACAATTGTTGCAATCAATGAAATTATTGAATTTGTCACTGACAATTCTTACCGTATATGGTTTCTTTAATAATAATGTTGCTCATGCTCAATACTGTCACTGCAAAATGCTACGTTAGTTTCGCCACCCTTTTTTACCTTCGTTTTTAATCGCATTTGCAAAGCTGTAGTGCTTGTACGTATATTCTAGCAGTTATGATATATGTAGTTGTTGCTATTTCTCCTGTTAAAAGAAACCACACACAATAGTTTGTCTGTGTTGTTATAATGGGACATAGTACATATGTATGTACGTACATATATCCATTATTCTTTATATATTGCTGCTTCAATTGATGCCAAATTATAGGCTTGCAACTACTACCTGGTATGAGACAAGATGAACGACAATATTTTACCATATTGGTTCAATAATTATTTTGTATTTTTGTGTAGGACAAGCTGTTATCGTGTTCCTATGCTAGAAGTGGCCAACTGGGATACCTAAGCTAACACCTACACGAGTATTACTGAAATAAATAAATAGAAAAAAAGGAAACTGTTGAGTGTAGAGTTTTTATATAAAATTATTATGGGGGCAAGGTGTTGTACAACTAAAGACTACAATAAAGCCAAGATAGAAACAGTGGAACAAAAAAAGATTCATTGCTGAGCATTCTATTTAAAAATTGAAATTTTTTAATCAGATTTTTTAAGTAGACACAAAACCAATATTATAGCTGTTTTATTATAGAATCTTCCAATAAGAGGCTTCATTTTGAAAACAACAGTTTTCGAATTCTTCTGCATTTGACGTTTATGTATTATACAAGAGCTTCCGCATACCTCTTGTCCTCGTTGTCTTATTGAGTTTAAGAGATCTCTAACTCCTCTTATACTCTTTACTACCAAAGCTGTGACAAGATCACCACTATAGATTATAAGCAGGGTTGGCAACCCATTGCGTAACCAAATTAAACCCACCCGAGTTTTATTGGATTTTATATTTAAAAAACTCGAATGGATTTTTTATTTAAAGGTTTTTTTTTTTTTAAAGGCTTAAAAGAGATAATGAATTAACAACTCATTCAAATATAAATTTATCAACTGACTGTTTGCATCTTTTCCCACCTCTGAGCCAATTTTCGTCTCACTTTGAAGTTGAGGAAGTTTCTAAAAATTGTTTGGCAACTTTTGTGACGTGAAACCGAGTGATATAATCCAAAAGATTAACTTAATCATGTCCGTTTTTACATTTCAGCCGTTTTTCTCATAATGCACCGTTAATTCGAAGTAATTACAGTCTTCTCCGATCATCGAGTATTAGCAGCTCATAATGCACAATACCGCCTTGATTCTAAATACAACATTAATAAACAAAATAGTGTCGACTTGAACGATATTTAAAAACAGTTATAAAACCCAAAAAAACCTATAAAAAAATCGAATAAAACCCGGGTTGCTGCCAACCCTGATTATAAGAGCTGCCGTATTCTTCTTGAAATCGTACTAACACGAAATAGACGTACCAGACGCTATCTCCAGCACAGTATCCGTTACCAAAAACTGTCTCCAATATAGTATCCGTTACCGGAAGCTATGTTCAGCACAGTACGCATTACTAGAACCTGTCTCTGGCACGGTACACCCGTACCATACGCTGTGTCCTATATAGCATACTGATTGCCAGACGCTGACAACAGCACACATTTCAATCGCTGTGAACAGCACCTGTTCCAGGCGTTACCGGCAAACGTGATTGTAAGAGCTGCCGTATTCCTCTTGAAATCGTACTAACACGAAATAGACGTACCAGACGCTGTCTCCAGCACAGTACCCGTTACTAAAAACTGTCTCCAATACAGTATCCATTACCGGAAGCTATGTCCAGCACAGTACCCATTACTAGAACCTGTCTCTGGCACGGTACACCCATACCACACGCTGTGTCCTAGATCGCATACTGATTACCAGACGCTGACAACAGCACACATTTCAGTCGCTGTGAAGAGCACCTGTTCCAGGCGTTACCGGCAAACGTGATTGTAAGAGCTGCCGTATTCTTCTTGAAATCCTACTAACACGAAATAGACGTACCAGACGCTGTCTCCAGCACAGTACCCGTTACCAAAAACTGTCTCCAATACAGTATCCATTACCGGAAGCTATGTCCAGCACAGTACCCATTACTAGAACCTGTCTCTGGCACGGTACACCCATACCACACGCTGTGTCCTAGATAGCATACTGATTACCAGACGCTGACAACAGCACACATTTCAGTCGCTGTGAACAGCACCTGTTCCAGGCGTTACCGGCAACACTTCATTCGATTGTGAACTGATCCAGACAATCCCGCACCTGATTACCACCATATCGGACCATCCCAGACAGTACAGCTTTACCGCAGAGCATCCTAAATCTGTTTTGTAGTTAAGATAGATAATAAGTTAAATTTAAGGTTTCATTAGTGAGAAGCTTTGTTTTTTTTTTTATTCAAGGGAAACAGACCTTTAGTTTCGAACCTGGACGGGCTGAATGATACCCCAGCTGAAAACATAAATTGCGTTACATATAATATCAACCAAATGACTGCTGCGCTTAAAGAAATTTTCTTTTGACATTACGAATTCTATCTTTGTGGTCTTGAATAGCTTGTGGGCCATTGATAAATAATCCTAATGTCCAATTGTCATCGCCTCTTTGTGAAATCACAAGATCAGGAAACTTTTCACGCCATGAAACGATATTTGTGTGGTCACCTGGCTAAAAATAAACTTCGTCTACATCAATATATTCCAATTCCGCTTGTTAACCTAGCCTTTGTGATGAAAATGGGTCTCAACATTCAAAATGATTTTTAGATGAAATTCTAGGTCAGTCTGATGCATTTTAAGAATTCAGTCAGCGTTGGATGGTGTGGTGTAGTCAGATGACATGATAAAAAAATGTAATTTTTGATGTTTCGAGTGTTTAATAATAAGACTTCAATCTCCCTCCAGAAAAATCCATCTAAATAAACCCCCTGACCTTCCAGCTTACCTCTGGCGATGATAACAAATATCTGACAAATTATCAGAAGAAAACGCCACCTACTGGAATAAAATTACAATGCTAAAGTAAGGATCATCACCACCACCATTTAGCAATGATATTCAAGACTACACACAACACACATGGAGGTGAGCTACTTGATTACTGAAACCGTAAAGATAGGATCACACCATTGTCGTAATGCACCAATAATGTTTATTTTGTTTTTTATATGCCAATCGTGTGATTACATAATTTATTGGCTCATACGGCAACTCAGAATATTATTGTGCCTATTTATCTCAATCAAATGCAACCCTGGTGCGACAATCGTATGAAAGCTTTATCGGCAATCATGCACCAGTGTAAATTCCAAAAATACACCAATATTTATTGTATTCTTGTGTGGCAATTTAAGAAGACAATAATCACCGATTTTTATTTTTTAATTGATTTCTTTCTGAAAAAACACGTGTTCATATGGTATTTATAATTGCGATCCCTTAAAATATGCACTTTTTAATTATTTATGTATATGTAAATTGCATCACAAACTTCCACCATTTATTTTTTTCATTATTTTTACTTTTTTTTTAACAAGCGGACACCTGCTAATCAAAGCCGATGCAATTTTTATATTTTAGAGAACAAATCATCTTTACTTTAGAGAATTAAATATAATTTGTAATTATATTGCAAATTAAATAAATAACTATTTTAGTGAATTATTTTTTGTAAATTTATTGAAGTGTTTTCTCATGTGCACCTTAAATAGCCCTTCTTGTGAGCCAATCTCTGACCCACACACTTTTTCTTTTCTCTTTTTGTAGTTCTTTTTGTTTATTTGTTCACTAAATGACCTTAATATAAATAAACAGGACGCTTTTTTTCTTTTTTCAAAGGACGACCCATTCTGAACACCGAAAAAAAAAATGAATTTAGTATACCACAACAGCTGATTTACAGAGTTGCCGTAAACTAGAATTATCGTGTGACAGCGTTGGGACAATATTGTAAATACATCGCTTCGCGCCATCTTGTGACAATAAATTTTGTATAAAATAAGACAACCGTGTAAATACAGAGTTTGTGATTGGAACAATTTTATTATTGTGCGCTATTTTGTCACAATAAAATTTGTATCAGATTGGTGTATTTGAGTCAATCGTGTGATCCCAGCTTAACAAAATAATGAGTGCTTTATGAAAAGCGAATATGTTCCATAGTGGAGTGACGGAGAAAAAAAAACAAAAAAAATATATATCAGGAGAATAAAAACAAGAAAAACGCTAAATTTAAGGCATCAAGCTAAACCACTTATTTGGCAAAAAAAAAATAATTTTTCCACAAATGTGAACGAATAATCAAAATATTCTCGAAGAGTTTATTTTGACAAAATATTTTTTATACGTATTTTGATATATTTTGTAAGTTTTCTTATTTAATTCTATTTTTTTTACAAAACTAACCCACTATTGCAACACTTATTTCCATATTGCAGTTGCTCTTCATTTTCTTTGAAAAATAACTCAATTCAACTCGAACTAAATGATAAAATCATTGATAAATATTTATCTAATTGCTATTCTAATTGAAAAACTTTTCATAAAAAATCTCTTAAAAAAATCTTTTCCTTTCTCTCAAACTTAAATAGAATTTTTGTTTAATAACTTCTTAGAATTAAAAGTAAAACGAGTAAGAAATTCATATTTTAAATTGAAAAACTGAAAAAAAAGAATTAAAAAGTAAAAGCAACAGAATTTTAATTGAATAAAAAAAGAAATTTGATTCCCAATTCAATACAACGTAGTTTTTCCACATGTTTTGCTATAATTTCCAACACTTTAACTGCTGCTACAGCGTGCTGGTAATACCTTTGGGTTGCTTTATTGACATGAAAAGGGAGAGAAAGTAGAGTAGAGTGGAGTCAAAAGTAATTGTGTTGCTGTGCCAGAGTGTTGATTATGTTTTAACGGATTAATTTTTGTTATTTTTTTTTGCGCATTTTAGATTGTCAGTCGCCTGCTTAAATATTCCGTTTGTGATTTAAACGCAACGATTAAAAATACAAGCTTGAGTTATAATTGCTACGCATGCATGCATACATGTACGAATACAACTGCGTCTCTCATTCTCTCTTTCGTGCTTTCTAATATATTTACATGTGGTAAATGATGTTTGGATATTGTGTATGTATGTATACATATGTGTGTTAGTATTTATTAAAGTAACTACTTATACACACGCCAATACTCTAAAGCACAGAGTGGGCCAGATTTTTTCTTTTCATCCTGAATATTCTCCACTTTTTTTATTACTATGCCACAAAGCCAAAGCCAGTAATTACAGTGAGATAAAAAAATGAATCAGCATAGGCCAAAATTCTAAGTTGGCTTTTGGAATTATTTTTTGTGAAATGTACACGCATACACATAATTCCCGCAACATACCAAGAGACAAGGGGGACTTCTTTCAATCAATTAGCTGCACCCGATTCTATTTTTAGACGTACAATTTAACGATGGCTCCGAACGTCACATATATTAGTTATAGAAGTTTTTCTTAGTGTAAATACTCATAACCAGTCGCTAGCAGTGGTTTGTGGTGTAACCGCGTTGAAAACATGCAATCAATCTGGTCCTAGTAAGCGCAACTAGTAAGCACAAAATATGTCCTATGCTTTCTCTCCCCTTTGGACAGAGCCAGCACTCTGTCTCATACAGTAGACGTAATTTGTTGAGTTAATATCTTAGATAGGACAGGACTGTTAGATAACCCATTGCAGCTTAATCGGACTATGGCTATAATCTAAGGAGTTACTTAACAAAAATTATGCGAGAGGTCAACAGGAATAATGGTATACAGTCTAGGTATTTCAAAAAGATTTTTTTTTCTCTGTCATTCCTCTAGGAAGCATCACAGATGCACCGATGAGAATGTGGAGATGATCATATGACACATTTTTCGGGACTATAGTCAGCCACAAAAGTACTTTTAGGTCGGAGTGCCTGCCTGATAATAATATAATAAGGTCGTCAATGTATAGTCTAAGTATCTAAGAAAGAGACACAGCTGAACAGGCGTAAATTCCCATCATTTTTTGAGTTGTTGTAATATTGACTCTGTCGGAAATTGCTAAATTTCTTGACAATACTTTAAATAAGAGGATGAATTGGAGGCAAAGCTTTAACGTAAAAGCGGCGAGTGACTTAAGTTGTAAAGATGATGTTTATAAAGTAAAACTAAATCAATACAATATCGAAACATTCGAGATGTGTAAGATCTTCCACATACGAGTAGAAGCTGGCATCATATGACATAATTAAATACACTGGCCTAACCTAGCTTTTTAATATTAAAACTCTCTGTCATTTTTTTAAGTGTAGTCCTACAATATTTATTTAACATGTCAGTTCGTTTGTATACATACATACTCACTTTACTTGCATATGCATGTGAATATAACGAGAAAAATTGAGTTTAAAAAATAAATTTTCGAAAAGATCAGAAACGTCCGTAAAACATGCAATGAAATTTACAAGAGAAAAACGAAATAATTATTTTACAATAACAATGATTACCGGCTACGATCCTGAGGGAAAATGCTGTGTTGATAGGAAATATACGCACAAACACACACACACACAGAAAATATAAAAAATATAAATAAAGTGTAGCCAATACGCTCACAAATACAAACAAATAAATGTATGAAATAAACGAACAAACGAACGAACGAATGAATATGTAAACAAACTGATCAAATATTCTGTTTGTCGAGAAACGCGAAATTTATTAAAGTGTTAATGCAACATGACACATTAGTGTTACTGGAAAAGGAATAATGCTCATACACACAGACACATCTACATATGTTATTGCATACATACACGTACATTAATAAATTGATAGGAAAATATTTTTGTATTCGTATGTGTGTGTCAGTTTTTATATGCAAAGATGTTGAAGGTTATGAAGAAAATGAAAATATTTATTGAAAAAGAAGAAAAAGAAACCATCCCGATTCCTGGAATTTTTTTAAATTTTGTGAAGATGAAAGGATGTGTTTTTTTATTAAAACTTTTTTTAATTATTTATTACATACATACATAATTCCATCGATATCCCAAGAAAGACAAGGGGGACTTCTCAATCAATGTGCTGCACCCGATTCTATTTTAAGACTCCTTGAAAGGGACTTACAATTTAACGCTGGCTCCGAACGGCATAGGTAAGTTTTTCAAAGCGTAAATACTCATAACCAGTCGCTAGCAGTGCTATTGGTATTGAACCGAGAACCTCTTTGTTGGTAGGCGGGTGTCTTACCTATTATACCACAGCGGCACACAAATCTACAATTAACAATTATTTATTAAATAAAGAAAAATATTTTCGAAGTGCATGAGTGAGTTTCTTATAAAAAACCACACGTTGATGCTTAAATTAATAATAAATTGTTTTAAGTAAATTTCTCAAAAAAAAAAAAAAAAAAACGCTTGAAGTTTATCTGCCAATCTTCCATTCATCAGCGAGGTTTCACAGCCATACAGTAAGATGGACTCACATTTGATCTAAATATTCGCGTTATTGTGTGGATTTTCTCACTTTCCTCAATTGACTAAAAGCCGCTTTAGCCTTGTGAATACGGTTGTTCACATCTTCAGCTGCTCCCACTACGGGTGTGACTAAGCTGACTAAATAGTAAAACAGTTTTTGAGTGTTCTATGCCTTCGTTCTCGATACATAACTCTATATTTAACCTGATCAATGCAACAGACATAGTTGTTGTCTTGGTATGGTTGAAAGTTAGACACACTCTCTTATATGCACGATTTAGGGCGTCGATTTTGCTCTGCATATACGTATAACAAGATGATAACAAACAGATGTTGTCGGCATAGTCGAGATGTTCCCTGAAGTTTCAGGGAACGTTATCGAGAACTATTAAAAATAATATGGGTGACAAAAGACAACGATTGGCCTAATGCACCAATAATTAGTCTATTTTATATACCAATCGTGTAATTACCCAATTTATTAGCTCATACGGCAACTCACAACATTATTGTGCTTATTTATGTCAATCAAATGCAACCCTGGTGCGACAATCGTGTGCAAGCTTTAAAGCTGAGATCACACAATTGTTACAGATGAACTAATATGACACAATTTATATTGTGCTTTTTGCCGCAGAATACTAAAATTGTCGCAATTTATTTTATGAAAAAAACCCTTTAAATTGGTACGTATTGCCCACTTCAATTGTCGCACAAGAGCACAATATATATTGGCTCGTATTTTGTTACGCCTGTTGGTCAATTGGTGCACCAATATAAATGCCTTAAATACACCAATATTTTTTGTATTCTTGTACGCTAATTGAAGAAGACTATACTCACCAGTTTTTATTTTTTAATAATTGGTTTCCTTTTGAAAAAACACGTGTTTGTATGGTATTTATAACGGGTCCGCCATCTAACGTTGTTTTTTTCAACTAGTGCTTATTTCGTGAATGGTAACACTTAGCTCAAGTCTGATTTGACAGATAATTAGTTTAACGAATATGGTTGTGTATACGCTTTTTTCGCTTCGCTAATTGGGCCTGCGATCGACTTACAGAAGATGCCGATTTTGCCAAAAAAATCATCTTTTCAGATGAAGCTCATTTTGATCTTGGTGGGTATGTAAACAAGCAAAATTGTCGCATTTGGCGCACAGAAAACCGCACACATACATTGAAAAGCCCATACACCCAAGACGGGTCACTGTTTGGTGCGGATTTTTGTCCCGAGGCATAATTCGAAAATGAGCGAGGAGTGGCCGTTACAGTCAATGGCGATCGTTATCGGGCCATGTTGAATGAATTTTTGTTCACAAAAATTGAAGAGGAGGATATTAGCAACATTTGGTTTCAACAGGACTGCGCTACGTACCACACAGCCGAAGCTACACTCGATGTTTTGCGCACTATTTAAAAAAAAAAAAAAAAATTATTAGGTGGACCCTATAGTTGTCATCCCTTAAAATATGAATTTTTTTAATCGTTTGTATGTAAATTGCAACACAAACTTCTACCACTTCTGTTTTTCATTGTATTTACACACGATAAAGGCAATGTCGTCGGCATAGTCGAAGTCTTCGAGATGTTTATGCAGTGTATTGGTATCGCGAATTTTTGTAGTTCGAATATTGAAGTCAAAATAAATTACTTCACTGCTGTAAGCTTCATTTTTGATAGTTTAGCCAAAGAGGCCAAAAATCTCTGTCGTCTAATGACAAGGGCTTGGTACTGACACATGTGGTGAAAGATAATCTCCTCTAATGCTTCAGAGCTACAGCGAGCAAGTGCCAGGTCTATCGGCATGCTTTTTAATGAGTCAATGACCCTTGAGAACAGTCATAGTAAGATGGATGGTAATGAGATTTAAGGTAAGAGGACAGTCTGTACTTTTCTTACTTAGATCAGTACAACAGAGCCTAGCGATACCGCAAATGTCTTCATGCTGCCAAGAAAATTTAGTCTTCCCATACATCGACTTGTGACGATTTCCTCATAAAGGTTGAGGAAGCTACGATCATGAATAAATTAGGATGGGTACAGAGACTCGCCTGCCTTGGTGTGCCTTGGGAAATGAGGAGGTGTCCAACAGCGGCCTTGATTGGCTTGACACCACTTGATATTTATGTGATGATCCTTAAGATTATGAACCCCAGAATACTTATGTACGTATTTTGTTGTTGTTATTGTTACTAACAAGCGTGCAAGGACTAAACGGTACCAAATTTCACAAGTGCCCTCATCAATAATATTATAACACATGTAGACATAAAAAAAAAAGATTTTTCGTCGCTAACCTGCTTTACCCGGCATAAGATTAACCTTAATATTCCAGGGCTAAATAATCTTAAGTATGACCATTTTAATTGTTAAACGAAAGCACTTAAATAAATAAAAAATATTTTGTATAAAATACGAGGGCGGATTGACATTGAAGCTACCTAGCGGTAGACAGCAGCACGAGCACAAAAACTTTTTCTTTCTTAGAAATTACGATTTGTCAAACGTCAGCTGCTAAAATTTTAGCCAAATTCATCGATTAGTTTATTTGTTTTAGTCGTTTGAAGTAAGCAACTTTTGTGTTTCTTGGAAAATGGAAAAAAGTGAATTTCGTGTAGTGATTAAAGACTATTATTTGAAAGGCAAAACGGCGAAAGAGACAAAGAAAAGCTTGATAAGCATTACGGTGAATCTGCTCCGTCAGATTATATGGTAAAATATAGGATTGCTGAATTTAAATGGAGCCGAACAAGCACTGCAACCATACCATCAACAGGAAGGCCAAAAAAGGTGGTTACTGAAGAAAATATCAAGAAAATCCTCGATATCGTTATTAATGATCGCCGGGTCAAAATACGTGAGGTTGCTGAAATGGTAAACATATCATATGAACGTGTGTTCAACATTTTGCATAAACATTTGCATATGAAAAAACTATCGGCAAGATAGGTGCTGCGTTTGATCAGTGTTGAACAAAAACGAGTTCGACAGATCACTTCACAGCGGTGTTGGGACATGATAAAGTATAATCCTGCTGATTTTTGGAGTAGATTAATAACTGTTGATGAAACGAGGATCCACCGCTATACACCTGAAACCAAAAATCAATCGAAGCAATGGGTGGAAGCTGGTGAAAGTGCTCCGAAGAAGGCAAAGACAGCGAAATCGGCTGACAAGGTTATGACAGCTCTATTTTGGGATGCACCCGGAATATTGCTCATCGATTATCTTGAAAAGGGATCCAAAATCACAGCAGAGTATTATCGTGCATTATTGGATCAATTGGTTGATGCAATCAAGAAAAAACGACCAGATTTAAACAAGAAAAAAGAGCTCTTTCTTCAAGACAACGCACCGCTTCACACAGCACTAGATACGATGCTAAAACTACGAGAAATCCACTTTGAATTGGTTGATCATCCACCTTATAGTCCACATTTAGCCCTTAGTGACTTTTTCCTGATTCCAAACTTGAAAAATGGCTCGCAGGAAAAAGATTCATCACAAATGAAGAAGTGATTACCGAAACTAATGCGTATTTTGAGGAGTTCCCAAAATCGTATTATTCGTCTTACTAAGTGTATTGAGTTAAAAGAAGACTATGTTGAGAAATGAATGGTTTTTGAAAAAAAAATAATGTTTTTTTCCTACTTAAGTAGCTTCAATATTAATCCGCCTTCGTACATAGTTAATGAAAATGTTTATAAATCTCTCTCTTAATCATTTCGAAATAGTTTGGAATGATAAATGAAAACTCAAGTTTTCAATATTAATTAAAATTTCATAATTTCTTTGGTTTTGCTCTTAATTAGTCAGCAATTAAAATGATGCAAAAGATTTTGTAATTTAAAACCAGAAAATAATTAATTAAATATACTCACGAACATAAGTATGATTATATAACATGAGTATGTTGAAAGTTCCATGAAAATATTTTATTTTCTATTTTTTTTCTTGTTTTCATAATTGGAAATTAATATGAAATTCTCAACTCCTTACATTTGCCTCCGCGACCTATGAGAAAAAATTCAAGTAACGGTAAGAGAAATATTTTTTATGACTACAATATGAAATTTATACACTTAAGGCTTTATTTAGAAAAAAAGAATAATTTAGAGTTTGTTTGAGAATTTGATGACTAAAGTGGCTTAAATATTAAAAAAAAACTTTTCTAACCTTGGATAACAACTAATTTTTTTGATGCGCTGTTGTCGCCTAACTTCAAAATTTATCAGCATTTCAGATTCTATGGATAAGTTATTTTTAAAATTTTTTTCTAAAATGTGAGATTTTTGAAGAGGCTACTGCAGACATCCTATGATAACTTTGAAATGACGTATTCGATTTCGTTAAGCCATATGTTAAAAAATTCCAAATTATACCGGCTTTAAGCCATTCTAATATCATTTTTTAATATAGCCCGTATGTTAGGAGTTTTTAAGAAAAAAAAAAAATAATTTAGAGCTTGTTTGAGAATTTTATGACTAATGTGGTTTAAATATTAACACTGTGCAACAAATGGAAAAAAAGTTTTCTGAACTTGGATAACAACTATATTTTTTTTTTAATGCGCTATTGTCGCCTAACTTCAAAAATTATCGGCATTTCAGATTCTATGGATAAGGTTTTTTTAAATTTTTTTTCTAAAATGTGAGAGGGCTGCTGCTGCTGCTGCAGACATCTTCTGATAACTTTGAAATGACGTATTCGATTTCGTTAAGCCATATTAAAAAAAACTCCAAATTATACCGGCTTTAAGCCATTCTAATATCATTTTTTAATATAACCCGTATTTTAGGAGTTTTTGAGACAAAAAATCATAAAAATCTTTTTTTTGTTTTTTGAAAAATTATGATATTTTTTATTTCTAAATATTCCCAAATAAGAGAAAGTAGCAAATATTTACCAGTTTCACTATTTATTCATAAAGTTGTATATCTCGTAGAAATAAAATAAAACATAATTCATGAAAATCGATTGGTAAATACCTATTTCACTCCCAATAAAGTGAAAGTACCTAGTTAACTAGGTACTAGATCTACAACCGGCCACAGCTCTCAGGAAGAAAACTGCTCCCTTCTTCTGGGAAATATATTGCTGGCCCAGTACAACACGTGCAAATTATAAGATTATATTATCAACGTTTGTGTTTTGTTCGGACTATGTTTCGCGCAGTAGGATTCGGGTTTAGTAAACTATGAAAAAACATCTGTACTTAGACAAAGCTCAACAGCTGCGGAAAATATTGTCGCAGTTCGTGAGATCGTGGAGAAGAATCCGAAATAGAACTCAACAACAACTTTGCAAATTAGGCGTCGGAGCTAAAATTGTAGAAAACTCTACAGTCCCAAAAATTGAAGATAAACGAACGTAGACATCGATCTAAGTTCGAAAATGTAAGTTCTGAAAACTGACTCAAATTTTTGTAAAAATAAATATTATAGCGATGAGGCCTATTTCTAGATTAATGTGGACGGAAACAGGCAAATGTGTCGAATTTTAATCCAGAGCATCCAATACATATCGAAAAAATTACGGTTTTGTGTGTCTGGTGGCTTTGCCGCTCCATGTTTCATTGAAAGCGAACGCCGCTAACGGCGAGCACTATAAAGCGATGATTACCAATTTCTTTTCGCCTGAGCTTGATATTGTGGACCCCAACGGACCATATTATCGAATAAGTTAAATTTTATTGGGCACTAATGCTTTAAGTACATAGACGACAGCAAACAGCCGACAGCAAGATACACACTTTTGTACAAAGAGCAAAAGCCTAGACAACAACCTTTGCTGCTGTTGCCAAACATTAAATAGTTGATATCATTTAGACAACAACAAAATTAATTAGTGATAGCAACACAAGGTAAAACAAAAATGGCGTAAAAAGAGTTTTTTTTTGTTTTTGTTTATTAGAGAACAACAATATCAAATTAAGATATCGTATCACACAATATTTATGTTAATAATTAAATAGTTTAAAACTCATGACTTCACTTATTTTTATGTTTTTAAGTGATATTTTAAAAAAGCGATTTTATTTTGGTGGACTTGAAAAGCTTGAGTGTTCGCCACTGAAAAATATTTTTTTTTTTTGACAAAAAAAAAACAGATGGCAATAAAATCTGTTTTTATTGCTGCTGCTGCTTTTAAAATATTTGTGAAGCCGACAGCCAAGGCGAATTTAACAAGGTGGTCTTACTTTGAAAACGAATACAATAATCACACAAATTAACTGTGTGCCAAATATATTTGTTGCCAAAAAAGTAATAGAGAATCATTATGACATATAGTTAAATAACAGCTGTTGCTTCCGCAGCAAGCCAAGATCAGCTGGTGAGAATTCGCCTTATCGACAACATTGCAGCGAATGCTGCCATCAACAAATTGCTGCTTGCTTTCGTGCTACCTGCTGTCGTCTATGTATTTAAATCCTTGTCAGGCAAAGAGCCGATCTTCTCTTCTGTTTTCACACGTATGACTCGCACGCACAGGAAAAAAATAAGTAAAAAATAAACAAAAAGCAAAATGGCTTGAGTGAGACCTCCCAAATTACTACCACAGTTGTAAAATGCATTAATATTAGTTTACCGGATAATGATTTAAAGCATAAGCTTAATTGTCATTGTTGAAATGCCTTAAGTAAGCTATGCTGTTATTAAGCAAATTTTTTGATTTTTAAATTTTTACCAATTTCACCAAAACTAAACACTCTTTTAACAAAATTTCTATAATTTTCTTGTCAATATTGTGATTTGTTAACTTATATTAAAACAATTTATTTTATTTTATTTTATTTTATTTTATTTTATTTTATTTTATTTTTTTTTAAATAAATATTTTCTTTTTCTTGAAATAAGCCCCCTCTTACACTGCTTGTTAGAAGATAAAAAACTTTCAAGTGGAATTAATATTTCACTTTACTTGGCAAAATCCCTTCCTCATTTAAGGCTTTAAGGGTAAAAATAAAAGATTTTTGTAATACTTTGCTGCTGTTGTTGTTGTTATTATAGTTTTATTATGACCACTTTTCCATTTTGTGCAATTAAAAGGCAGTTAATAATTAAACGTTACAAATTGTACGCCAAGTGCTTTTGACAGAGACTTGACAGTGCACTTGGCTACTTTAATAGACAAATAAACAAATAGACAAGCAAACATACCGACACACAGTATAGATTTCTATACGTTTAATAGACAAACATAGGGTCAGAGATACAACAGCAATAGCAAGAATACGACTAATACCCTCCAATATGTTTCGAAATGCACATGTATATGTGTGTGTATAAGATTAACTGTAAATGAAGGAGTGTATTTAGAAATCAAAACATTTCCTTCCTGCCAGGCATATCAGTTTTAACAACATCGTTAATCCATAAAATAGATTTCAATTCGTAGATCTGATTATATATTCGTCGTGGGGTTATGGAATAACAAACATGTGTTATTATTGTGTATGCGTAAGAGTGTCTTTGTGTGTATGGGTTATTATACGTTACGTATGGTGCTCCTCTTACCTGGCTTTTAAAACATTTTCTCTTGTTTTGCTTGTGCTCCGACAATGCAAGACATGCAATTACTAAAGGTGTCTATTGCATTTGTTGTATTTATCATCAGTAAAACGTGAAAAACAACAAAATTAAATAAAAAGAATTTGAAATGAAAGGAAATGCGATACGAATTTTATTTTTTAAATGAAATCGATAAAAAAAATTTTAAATTTGAAAAAAATGGCTTAAAGGCTTATTGTAAATCGAGAATATTAACAGTAAATATGTATGTAAAAAAGAGATTGAAAATATGAATTATGTTACAACAAAAGTGTTTAAAAGGTTTCATTTCTTAAAATTTAAATAAAAAAAGATATCATCGAAACTTGTTATTCGTTTAAAAGTCAGTATAGAATATGCCATATAGGGAAAATGAGGAACTCACAGATATTTTCCGAAGTATCTGTAATATCGGTATTGCGACCCCCTTCCTAAAAATAAGGTCGATTCATCGTTTATAAAATTTGAATAACAAGCATGGGGTAAACTACAGAGATGGGGATGGGGTAAACTCAATAGATGGCGCTATTATTGTGTAGTTTCAGTCTGCACTCGACAGAAGTCTATTTCATAAATCCTTATCAGATTACAGAAAACTTAACCGAAATTTCACTTTCCGCCTGAGGGATGTGGAAACAGCTCTGTCAATAACTTTTATGTGAATGAAAATCTAACCCTGCCTAATTTTAGAATTTTACGAGCTGCTACTCGACTGAAAAAGAGGAAAATCATACACAATGCCTTCACCAAGCGGGGATTTGTATTCATCAAAACATCTTTAAGTGATGATATTGTACAGGTAGATGAAATGAGTCATCTTATGCGGTTATTTTCTGGCCATAATGATTTACCTGTTTCCAACAGCTGGCACTTCGTAAGTCGTCCCATTATTCTTATCTTAACTTATCTTTTACACTTTCAAATTTTTCTGTAATTTCGTTCTTTTTTAATTCTATTACTTGCAAGACAAAATTACACATTTACATTATTCAGACAGTGATTTTTTGTCATAAAATTGATAGTGAAAAACCCCTTTGCGTTGCTAAGTCTACTATTAATATTTTTGGGTGTTATTGTGCATTTGAATGCATAGAGTTTGCATTGCAAGAGGGATAAGTTTCGAGATCTGTTTGCCTTATCTGGTGTTGATATCATTTGCGTATCTGAAACCTGGTTTTGCATGAACATTAATGACTCTTTTTATGAGGTAAATGGCTTCAGATTATATCGTTCTAACAGGTAATTAACCTATAATTATAGCTGATGGAGTGGAAACTCGGGCAAGAGGAGGAGGTGTTGCAATTTATATTAGATTAGAGGTATTAAATGTTCTGTCAGGCTTCAGTCAACTACCGGTAGTGAAATTGAATATTTGTTTATTGAGGTGAATCCAGGACGGAATCGGAAGACTCTGGTAGGGTGTTGTTATAGACCTCATAGGCACATTCCGGTCGAGTCTATTATAAATATTTTGGAGCAGATATCTATCAGATATAGTGAAATTGTCATTCTTGGACACTTCAACAGTAAATTGCTAGCGTACAATACTCTTATTGATCCTATGACCTCTTTGGGCTTGACACCTATGAATATGGTTACACCGATACACTTCCACGGACAAGCGAATGTGCTTCTCTATGACCAAATCTCTTGGTTTGCTTTTTCCAATCATGACCTATTATTTGTGACATACATTACACTTTCCGGGACATACGTAACACAGATCGTATACTCTTGGATCAGTAATCGGAGCGCTTTAATTGGCATCATATTTATTACCTTGAGGACGTGAATGATCAATTGAATTTTTTGCAGGATAACGTGAATAATTTTTATGAGGCGTGTGTTACCTTAAGGAAGAGGCGGATAAAACCAAATCCATAACCGTGGTTTACATCCAGTATTGAGGAATTTATTAAGATTCGCAAGCTCTGCCTACACAAGATGGAAATGATTTAGAACTGTCGAGCTCTATAGAGAGTTTCAATCTCGTAGAAAACATGTTTTTAGTAGTATTAACAGGTATAAATGCTGGTACTACGCTAGAAAATTCTTCACTGCAATTGCTAGCAAGTCGAAATGGAGGGAAATTCGGAAAATTGGAATCAGGCGGAGAGTCATTCCTCCTCATGATGTTAATCTTAATATTGATGAATTGAATTATAATTTTTTGATACATAGATATTCCTCGGCCAGGGTACAATGTATATGAGAATATGTGTACAGTAGCTATTGGGACGAAATTTTGCTTTCATTGCGTAAGTCATAGTGAGGTTTTGAAGGGTTTTTCTGCTGTAAAATCTAACACAACTGGAATGGTTGGGTTGGATCCAACATTTTTTAGAATTTTGCCATTTTTAACACACTTGTGTAACACTGTCCTGACAAAATCAGTGTTTCCACATGGATAGAAACTATCGAAAATTATTCCTACTCCGAAGGGGAATAACGAGTTTAGGTCCATGGCGATTCTTCCGTTTTTGTCTAAGATAATGGAGATTATAATGAGTAAACAGATAAATTAATATCTTAGGTAAAGGAAGATCTTGCATTACAGCTCTTGCAGATGTAGTCGAGAGTCTGAGGTATAATCTTGACTAGGGAAAGGTATCGTTTTTAATACTACTTAATCACAGCAAGGCGTTCGATACAGTAGACCACTTAATATTGACGAAAAAACTCGAGAAATTATTTTACTTTTCCCCAGCAGCCTGTAATCTCATCCGTACATATCTTACAGGACGATCTCAAACAGCTTTATACAATGGCAAATACGCAGGGACTCTTAATATACTCGTAAGCTGTGGTGTTCCGCAGGGATCATTTCTTGCACCTTTTTTTTGTATCCTTATAAATGATTTACTAAATGTGATTGAGCATTATGGGGTTCAAATGTATGCTGATGATGTGCAGATTTTTATGGTTTCTCAGTGTGTTGACAACACCAACTCTGACTTAGCGAGGATAAACCAATGGGCAACGAACAACGGACTCTGCATCAATCCCACTAAATTGAAGTGCATTTTTCTCAATAGAAACAATAGTATTCTTAATAATGACGTTGTGGTAAAAAGAGATAATAATATTATTCAGTTTGTTAGCTCTTGCAAAAATTTAGGCGTCATATTTGATGATAAACTGTTTTGGTCGAGCCATATAGCGGCCGTTGTTGAACGTGTTTACGGGATGCTGAGGAATCTTTGGACTGTTAAGAATTGCGGCTTAGGAAAGCAGAATCCATGTTGCCAATTCATATCAACTCTATCATATAGTTAGTGCAGAATGTCCAGGGAGGTGTGATATGTTTTTCAAAAATATATGAACCGATGACGAAACCAGCTTAAAATCTACGCCAATTAATGGCCTTTTCGAAATGAATTTGATGCTCTTCGGAACGTACAAAAACGGTAATCATCGCTAAAGATGATAGTTAGTTACAACGAGTAGCTTGGTCCAGCTCACTTCTGTCCAACACTGATCCCACTGTGACGCCCATAGAAGGTAGCACCCAAGCGAACCTACGAGTCCACGCTCCAGTCCGAAGTGAACAAACCAGACGCATGCACATAGGAAGAAAGCTAGGTCAGACATGGCAATCAGAAACGGACTGCCAAGGAAAACAGTCTTACTATCCTAAAGATTCTAATACTGACACAGAAAATGCTCGACAGTCTCCTTCTCTTCCTCATCCTGATAACCACCAATTCAATGCCCAGTTATAACAGCCACCAGGATTCGCAGCCTATGTCGCGGAAACCTTAAGATAATCTTCGACCGAGCCTAATCCTATTGGGGACAGGTTTGTTTTGATACAAAGCATGTGGGTTCACTCGTTATAAAGTATCGGGCCTTGATTGACTGTAATTGACATAATAGCTGTTTAATATTCTTTTAATGCCTTTAATACTTAAAAATATCGGGTGGATTACGTATCGGCTTAAATTTAAACCAGCGCTTATTTCGAATCTGCAATACTTATGTCATTTTATTCTGTCACAAAATTCACTGAACGAAATGAATTGATTTACCCTTGAGCAACTTTGGAATTTATGGGAAATTTAATTCCAAAACAAAAACAATTGGTCGGAAATTGCACGAAAATATTGTACAAAATTTGGTCTCAGAGAAGGACCAACAGTGTCCGTCATACGCAAGCTTAGAGCTAAAGTTCGTGAAACTGGTTTCATTGTTGATGCGCCAAGACGCAAACGTGCTTGTACAGTGCGTATATCCGAGCATATCGAAGCTGTGGCTGAGAGTGTGCGTGAGAATTCATCAACATCAACATTTCAAAGATCTAGGTATGATACCTTACAAAGTTCAATTGATTCAAGAGTTGAAAATGCATGACCATCCGCTAGATGGACCAACAAGAAACTGTATGATGATGTCGATTTTACCAAAAAATCAGCTTTTAGGATGACGTTTATTTTCATCTTGGAGGGTACGTTAATAAGCAAAATTGCCGTTTTTGTGGCTTAGAAAATCCAAACGTGGTCTTACAGAAGCCAGTTCACACATTACGAGTGACTGTTTGGTGCGGTTGTGAAGCGGAGGCATCATTGGCTCGTATTTCTTTGAAAATGGCGTAACCATTGCGGTCAATGGAGACACCTATTGCACCATGATAACCGAGTTTTTTGTGCCCGCTCTTCATGGTATTGCTGTGAACCATGTTTGGTGTAACTTGCCACACATCTCATGCCACAATCGATTTATTGCGTAAAACGTTTGAAGGCCGTGTAATGAACTGAAATGGTAATGTCAGTTGGCCGCAAAGTAGCTGCGATTTGACACCGTTGGACTATTTTCTGTGGGTCGCCGTTAAAGACAAGTGTTATGCCGACCAACCAGAGAAAATTGAGCATTTGAAGGCCAACATTCGTGATACCATGCACTCGAAAAAGTTCTCGAAAATTGGTCCAATCGAATGGGGTACTGTGAGGCTAGCCGCGGCAGCTATATGAATGAAATAATATTTCATCTCTAACCGGAACAATTATACTTCACAACAAAAAAATCAATTTGGCAAAATTTCAAACCGTTCGTGCAAATGCAGTAGCATTTGTAAATTTAAACTTTTAAATGGCCCACCCGATATTTTTTCAGATATTTTTCTTTTATAATTAAAATAAAATAAAATTGCATTTAATAATGACAAATTGTTGGTGAAAAATAAAATTTCAATAATTTTGATAAAATATTTATAAACAACAATAATAACAAAATCGAGTAATTAAAATGAATAAACAAATTGTTGTTTTTTTCAAACACATAAAAGAGAAAAATTAATTGAAAACAAGTGGTTAGTTTTTATAAACGGTAATGAAGAATGTTCAGTGAGCTACAATATAAAAAAGTATGAAAATAACAAAGAATTCCACAAATTTTAATATAATTTTCCAAGTTTCACATTTGACTTAAGGCCCCTGCCATCCAGCCATTTGCTTCAATTAACAACCAAATATGGCTGGAAGGAGCTAAAGCCGGAAACCAACATTCCAAATAGGTTGTGGCAGTTTCGAGCTTAAATTACTTTAATACTGTTTCAAATACGCTGAACTGTTTTAAGTGCCTTTTAAAAAATTGAAAAAATAAAAAAATAAAACGAATCCCCTGTTAGTTGTAATTAAAAATTTATTAATTAAACTACTAATAGAGATAAAGTTGTTATTAAATTTCTTGTTTTCTGTTCATGTTTTCATTTTTTTATAAACTTATTGTGTTAATTTGTTTTTACAACATAAAAAAATAAAAACCCTGCAGAAAAGTTGAAAATTGTCAGTTTTTATTTGAATCAACATGTTCATGTTTTATATTTTTATTTTTTATAATTTTTTTTGTAGCATTTTAATAAATTAAAGTTTAAAAATAAAAAAATTAAAATAAATACTGCATTTATTTGAAACCGTTTGGTTTGTATGTTATTTCCTCTTCCCTATCTGCCTATTACTTATTTTTTTTAAATTTATTTTAATCCGCTTAAAAAATGGAGACTCTAACAGCAGGTGGTTATAAAAATGTGGTAAAAAAAAGTTTTTTTTTGGTCGCTTTAATATGCTGTAGTTGTACGCAAAAAAGAGTAAAACAGGATGAAAAAACTTTTGATTGACTACAGGTTATGGCGGTTACAGAAATGAAATTATAAATGAAAGTTACAAAATAACAGGGGAACAGAGAAAAATATGTGTGCAGGGAGGAGTGTGGTGGTGTTCCTTTAAATACGATTAAATGATGCCTTAAATAATTATTGGTGTTTGTGCTGCACCGTTTTAATTCGCTGCAGTGAATAAAAGTTGCATGTAAAAATTGTAGTCAAAATTTTTATTAAATAGGCCAAAATCTTCATCAAAAACTGCATTAATTAAGCCCTCATGAGGACGGCCCTAGGCGAGGTGTCAAATTGGTACACTCTGGAGGGGCTCTCGGTGAATCCCCCAAAAAAGTTGTTATACCTTTTACAAGAGGGGGTGGCGTGACGAATAACAATACAAACGACCCAGGCTCGAGTCCCAGCAGAGGACATGACGAAGAAAAAATTTAATTGTGGTTTCGAATATTTAATAATAAAAAAAGGCTTCAACTTCTTCCCTCCAGACAACTCCATCTAAAAAAAGAAGAAAAAAGCTCCCTTGACCATTCTCGCATAACTCTGCCGATGATGACAAACATCAGACGAATGATCAGGAAAAACACGCCACCTACTGGGAAAAAAATACAATGTTAAAGTAAAGATCACCACCAATTAGCAAGGATTCTCACCACTACACAAAAAAAAAAATCATATGGAGGAAGCTACAGCGGATTAATCATCTATTTAGCTTGAAATATCAAATTGATTATAGAAACTAAAATAAAGCAATAGATACTTTGTGGAAAGCCAATATGCTCCCTAGAGTAGTGACGGAGAAAAAAAAAACAAGAAGATACAGATTATCATGTGACTGTATTTCTTTTGTGGGTGCCACCATCAACTTTTCTAATGAGGTAAAGTATTTAGATATCATTCTGAATAGGAGGCTTAAAAGCGATAAAAGTCCGAGAATGACACTAAGGATATTTATCGCTATTATTCGGCATATTATTATTTACGCGACAATAGTTTGCTGGAGAAAAGCTGAGAAAGCTACCAGCACGAATAAATTAGGCAGGGCACGGAGAATCGCTTGTCACGGAATAACTGAAGCCTTGGAGACATTGTTTGGTTTAACACCGCTTCACATCCATGTGATGAGGGTGGCGGCATGTTCGGTGAGAAAAATTTTCGCCAAAGAATCTCGAAATGCGCCGGGAAGTCAGTACATTCTACGCAGGGTGATCGAAGAAACATCTTTGGTCCTGGATGTTATGCCTTTGTATCTATTATGTGGCAGAAGATTTAAAATTAAATACCCGGACCGGGATTGTTGGTCTAATGCTACCTTAGTTCGGAGTGAGTTTGAACTAAACTGGTATACCGATAGCTTCAAAATGAATGACTGTATCGGTGCTGCTGTTTATGAACCCAATTGAGACTTGTAGATCCCACTCAGAAGATCGCTGAGTGTCTGCAAGGCTGAGATCATGGTCATTGCTATATGTGCGGAAATAGCCTGATAGAGGACTCAAGGTTAAGACCATTAATAAATTCTCTGATAGCCAAACTGCCTTGAGGGCACTTGAATCGTATGACATCTAGACTGGTCAAATATAATTACGATACGTGGCAGAAGCTATCGCTTGCAAATAAGTTTCCTGGACACTGTGGAGTAGATGGTAATGAAATAGCGGATGCATTGACCAGAAAGGCTTTCATTACGTCCTATATAGGTTCGAAACCTTGCTATGCAGCACCACTTAGTGCCATCTTCAATCTAATCAAGGATTTGGAAATTGCCAGATGGTTGGAATACTGAAATGCACAAAGGGGACTTCGCAAACTCTAGGGAAGCGATCAGTCCACAGTTTGGATGTCACTCTGAGGTTCTCAAGTATGGCAGGCCGGAGTTGAAACTCCTTACGGAGTTTCTTATGGGACGTTGTAGAATGAGAGCGCATCTGAAGAGGATGGCGGTCACAGAATTGATGTTTGCAGAGTGTGTGCTTACAGGCATCGTAGACAGGGTTGATAGGTTCAGGTGGAAATATTTAGGTAGACATGAGGTCTTACTGAGTGATATATCTACCATTACTGATTCAGATCTGCTGCTGTGCATTAGAATGGCAGCAGATCTGCTGAACAAACCATAGGCCGGAAGGTGTACAAAAGATCGCATGGACCGCAGTGTCCTGCAATAATGCCTGGTCGATATGATTCGCCTAACATTGAAATTAAAAATTTTTTTTAGAAGAAAAATACAAATTTTTATAAAAGCCAAGCTTGGTTAGAATTTGATTTTCATTAAATAATTGATTTGCAACTTTTTAGGAATTCTGATTGCTTGTCGACTTGTTACACCTTATGTTTGAGCTTCAGAGCAGATAATTGCTGCTTGCCCTAGTCTGGTAAACGAATACAAGTTATAGGTGCGTTGAAACCACAGATAGAATTGTGCCATAAAAGGTATTAAAATAATTAGAAACTTAGAATTGATAGTTAGTTGGGGAGTAGACATGTTGTGTGGAAATAAAAAAAAAATGAATTTGATTTTTTAGAAATGAAAACGACAAGTTATCTTTAGAAAACTCTTTAAAACCCATATTTATGATGGATTTATAAAACAAAATTGTATACAAATTATGTGCCCTGCAATAGAGCCTGCTTTAAAATGTAAGCGTTCAGATAAGTATGTTATTTAGGTTTTTCGCAGTGCCGAGCAAAGACAAATTTCTGGTACGACAAACACCGGGTGATCCAATAACTCAGGTTTTCATCAGATGAATAGTTATAACTTTTATGGCTTAGACTTTTAGTTGAATGAGAGACTATTGGCCTTAAACTCTGTACAGATGATTATCAGATCTGACAATATTGTCAGTCGATTTGCTGACAACGACCGGACAACTGGAAAATTACCACCACAATGTATATTGTAAAATTACACGATAGCAAGACATATGTTTGAAAATCTGGCAATCCTATTATGCACATGTTTACAGACATTGATGCCGTTGTCAGATGTTAAAATTTCGGTCATCTGACAATGCTTTCTCTGAAAGTGTTGAAAGATAAATATTGTAGGTTCACACGGCTTTAAGAAATTTTCTGTACATTTTTCTGGCAATATTGTTAGAACTGAAAATCGTCTAAACAGAGCTTTATGATCTCTACTCCTAAGCAAATAGTAGGCATTGCGATTACATCGTCTGATAAAGACTTTGGCGCTATTGTGCTCAGTAGGTTATGCTTTTTCGTTCTCGTTAAGCTCATTGAACATGTGTCCGTGACTAATGACTCCTTTTATGTAAATAAGGTTTGCGAGTTAATCTGGATGACCTATGACTGTCTATATCTTTGGATAGAAAAAAAAATGTTTGTCTCTTCTCTTTGTCTCTTTTCATATTTTAAAAGTTCGTGATATCTATGTAACTTATTTAACATTTTACTCTAACCCATCCATACAACGCCTATCATTCAAATTGTTAACAACAACATTAATAATTTATTTAAAAAATCTTCCTTTACTTGTATGACATTTAGAGAAAACCGGGTTAAATACTGACAACGATTTTAATGAAAAAGGTTTTGTAGTTGCGGCGGAAATGTGTTTGTGATTACGCTTAACAACCAACAATCAACTCTTTGTTGGTGGCATGGGCAGGAGGGGTTTTGTGTCAAGTAATTAATTATTGTTTTATAAAACTCTACGGCTTAAAAATTCTGCACAAAAAATATCTTTTTTTACATTTCACTTGTATACTCATATTTTGTTATTACGAGTATATATGCTGATGTTGTTTTTGTTGGCCGTAGTTTATTACGACCCCTCATAAAAGTAATGGTTAAATGAAAAATATGAACATGTGGTCGGGTTCGTTTTAATTCTCCGTTTTATTGGTGAAATAAAAAATTTAGAAAAAAAATGTTTTTTGTTTAGAAAAGTTTGTTTTTAACGATGTTAGAAAATATGAATAAAATAGACTGAAAAACATGAAAGCAACAACAATAACAATAACTTTTTTATTTATAAAACATATAAGCAGTGTTCTGAGAATTTTATGGAATTTTTTTAAGCATGTGGTAGATTTAAAATTCAAAGACATGTGGGTCAGTTTATATGTTTTGTGAAACATTTGCTCGTTACGATTAAGATTGAGGTTATGGCGTCTAATTGAACTTTTAGTAACCAGATCTGTTTCTGTTTTTGTCTCTTTAGGGATGGTAGGAGGGAGTGGCAGCCTCGCTAAACCAGGCACACTTGAGCACGCATAGCGGCTCGTTGTGATACCACATAACGTGTAGTCACTGTTCTATTCACCACTGTTCTGATGATCAAGCAGAGGTACCGCTCAAAAGCACTTTACTAAGTTAGATCGGAAATCAGTCCGCGAGTCTAATGAACCTGGCTATTGACCTGATGTCAAGGATCAGATAAGCCGATAAGCCATCGAGGATGGGATAGCCCTGTATGAGAAATCTCTGCCGTGCAAGAGACATGCACTAGCAGATAAAGTGGACCACGGTCTTTAACTCTTCAGTCAATCCACAGCCACGATAAAAGTCATTTGCAGGTAAGCGCAGCCTTTTTGCGTATCCAACTATGATGCAATGACCCGTGAGGAGATGCTTCGATTTTCCAGTTTAACACGTTTCATATCCAAGCTGGGCCAGGTGATTTTGGCTATAAAGCAAGAGTCATCTTCCGTCTACGCTCTTTCAGCGTCCAACATGTACTTCCATTTGATCCCCCGTTTAACGTAGGCAAAAGCACACCCACTCTCGCGTGAAGATGAATGTCTTATCAGGAAGTCCCTGCGATCAGAAGCCCAAAGGAAACACGGCATACCTGACCATCTTAGAGTTGAAGGTCACACCCGAAGGAGATCTGGCCTGGCTATCATTACAAATATGTATATATCGTCGGCAGGGGCGCCATTACAATGGATACGCTCGGCGACATGAAAAATGGCCATTACGTCAGACTGAAATACACTACAGTAGTCCGGAAGGCGAAGAGAAACAATAAGGTTGAGTCTCTCAAAAAAAATTCTATATTCGTCCATATAGACCTCTACTGAATCACTATGGATGATAGAGCCAGAGGCCTAATCTTTTTTACTAGGAATCATAACGCGGAATTCTCAGTACAGGTCAGGTCTAGATGAGGCATAGTCGATATCACCCACTGTTAGAGCTTTGTCAGATAGTATAGAAGAGTGTCCCGCGGAAAATTTATTTTTGTATGGCGTTTCGTCTCACCGCTACAAGTTTGGCCCGTTGCCCGACAAGTATTCACGGAAACTACCCGAGCATCACAAAAAGAGCTCTTGTAGGGTTGATACATAATGCACCTGTGATCTGGATTGCACTGGATCTCCTGACCTTATCAAGGAGTCTGATATTGCAATCTGTATTGAGGGCAGTCCACCAGCAGACCACTGCGTGCAAAAAAATAGGTTCCACTGCTCTTCTGCAGCAGTAAGTGGCCTTGTAGTAGTCGCCTTGTGAGCTCTTTCGGCAAAGTTGGCTTTCCAACTTAATTTGGCGCCAAGAATAAGGCCTAGATATATAACAGTAAGACTCAAGTTTCGTATCATACCTCTTAGTGAAGAGCATTTATCGGTCTTACAGGGGTTCACACTAAGTTCAAACTCACTGCACCACCCAGGTACAATCCTCAGGGAGAAATTGAGCTTGTCCGACAGCGACAGTGTCTGTGAGCAAATCACCCGCGTAAGCGACATCGCTATCGCTAAAGGAGTCAAGCCTTGCGTTTTTATCGCAAGGTGCCAGCGGTCCCCCTGTTGACCGTTCTCCAGCCCTGTACGGACCCGAAGCTCAATTAACGGAAACTAGTTACTATCGACGCCAAAGTCGCTCAGAGCATGTACTATTGAATTGGGGCAAACATTATTAAAACCCCTTAATATTAAGGAAGACAACAAGCGCTTACTGTCGCACGTGTAAGCATTTCCCTACCTACGAGATTAACGAGTAAAGTGGTGTCACCACTGATCTATAAATCCAATTAACTATTCAAAATACGTATGTACGTGCCTTTAACATATAAAATGGCCCATATGTGTAAAGAAAAATAAACTTTTTCTTTTATTGCTTTCATGCCATTGTTTGATTTGTGTTGTATGTGTATGTGGCAGATAATAAACCATCAAATATTGTCTCCTCAACACCTCAATATTTGTTCACCCAAAAATGTTTACGCTTATGTGGCAGATCTCATAAATGATACCCTCGATGGTTAAACTTCTATTCATTTTATCACTTTTTAGGAAAAAAGAAAAACTGGGGAAGTAGAAGAAGGTGGAGGAAAAGGATGTAAGATAACTTTTACTTACTTTCATTACATTTTAATAATTTTATTGCTGTATGAGTATGTTAATGGTTTTAATAAAACCATCATCTAATTAAGCGTGATTTTTATGACAATTTAATAATCGAAAAGACAGGAATATTACTTTTAAGGAATGATTTTCAATAGAAGGTTATAAGCAGCATATTCAAAACTTATTGGCAGATAGGTCTGAATGTTTAGTGCTTGAGAAAGCTGAGCGAATACTTGTTTATGCGACAACTATTTGCCATAACGTCAAGAAGCTCGACCATGAAGGAACACGGGGACTTCTCTCAGTCAATGAGCTGCACCCGATTCTATTTTTAAACTCATTGAAAGAGACCTACAGGTTAACGCCGGCTTCGAACGGCAAATGCATTTAGAGAAGTTTTTCAACAGTAGTCATACTCATAACTAGTTACGAGGGCGGCTTGATATTGAAACTACCTAAGTAGGAAAAAAACATTTTTTTTTTCAAAAACCATTCATTTCTCAACATGGTCTTCTTTTAACTCAATACACTTAGTAAGATTAGTTTCGCATTAGTTTCTGTAATCATTTCTTCGTTTGAGATGAAGCTTTTTCCTGCGAGCCATTTTTTCAAGTTTGGAAACAGGAAAAAGTCACTAGGGGCTAAATCTGGACTATAAGGTGGATGATCAACCAATTTGAAGTGGATTTTTTGTAGTTTTAGCATCGTATCTAGTGCTGTGTGAACCGGTGCGTTGTCTTGAAGAGAGAGCACTTTTTTCTTGTTTAAATGCGGTCGTTTTTCCTTGATTGCATCAACCAATTGATCCAATAATGCACGATAATACTCTCCTGTGATTGTGGATTCTTTTTCAAGATAATCGATGAGCAATATTCCCTGTGTATTCCAAAATACAGTGTTCATAACCTTGCCAATTGATTTCGCTGTCTTCGCCTTCTTCGGAGCACTACCACCAGCTTCCACCCATTGCTTCGATGGATTTTTGGTTTCAGGTGTGTAGTAGTGGACCCACGTTTCATCAACAGTTATTAATCTATGCCAAAAAAATCAGCAGTATTATGCTTTATCATGTCCAAATACCGCTGTGAAGTGATCTGTCGAAGTCGTTTTTGTTCAACACTGAGCAAACGCGGCACCCATCTTGCCGATAGCTTTTTCATATGGAAATGTTCATGTAAAATGTTGAACACACGTTCATATGATATGTTTACCATTTGAGAAATCGTATGAGCTAATGTTATGAGCTGATACCGCTGTTGAACAACTTTTTTCTTTTTTAAGACGGTCTGGCCTGTTATTGAACCGACGACCTTCTGGTTGGTAGGCGGGTGTCTTACCTACCATAACACAGCGGCACACAGCGGCTTAAGGTTTAAGCCGAATAATTTTGTGAGCTGCTTTATAACTATAAACGAAATACAGTACACAAAAACCACAGCATGGTCGAACATTCGACTAAAGCAGGGGTAAAAAACTCAAAGAAGATGGCTTATCTGCCAACAACTGTTTGTTTTTTTTATTAAAATAAACATGGAAATGCTCTTTGTCTTACTCAAAATTGAAAAGTTAATTTTATTTTTTAAATAATAAATTGAAACTCCATTAATTTGCATATGTATTATACATCTGAGCATATATATTCAAGTATGAGAGACATTTTTCCTTAATTCATATTCAAATAACAAATAAACAAAACAAAAAAACAACAACAAAAAATTACAAAACCATAACCATAAACCACAAACATTTGAGTGTATTTTTAACAAATTTAAGTTTTTTTCTTAAATGCAAATGTAAAACAAGTACATTAGTAAAGTAAATAAATTTCAAAAACAAAGATATTCTTAGCTTTACGTAAAGTAAACAAACACCTTTACAAGGACATATGTAAGTATGTATTCTTTTTTTAGCATTTTAAACTAATACACACTTACTACACATCCACTGACAGTTGGTTGTATTTTTTAAATAAAAAAAAAAAAAAACACAAAACTGCTGACATATGCATATTTAAAATCAAAACAAATACAAATTACACTATATGTGAGAAATATATTGGGTGTTGAAAAAAATTAAGAGGTGTTTTTTTATCACTAAAGAAATATTAATTTAAAAATAAAACTTAAAAAAGTAAGTTCAATAACATGAAATATAGCATAGAGTTCTACATAGGCTACCAGTGTTAAAACCTCTTGGAACTGCAGGTACACATATATGAGCGACATTATTGGGTAGCTGCAGGAATTGTATTTCTTGGTGTAGACTCTAGGCTTGCTAAAGCTATCAACAAATAGCATTTCCACCAAAGTTATCGCCATTTGTTTTTAGAATTTTGAGAATTTTAAGTTTTTTCAATAAACCCACGAGTGTTTTAATAAAGACCAGAAGCTAACGATATACATATAAGCAAAATAAACTGTTATCATAATCGCTTCAGGGACAGATCTCAAGGGGCAAAAAATATATATAAGCAATGTTGGAGTTGAGAATAATCTCTACAATTGATGAAACAATAGAGGCAACACGTACGTCATAAAATGAAAAGAAACATTAACAAAATGCTTAGCTTATGCAGAACGCTATGGCCCATTGTAATCAGGGTTGGTAAAAACTCGGGTTTAAAAAAAAAAACAAAACCCATCGGGTTTTATTGGGATTTTTAATGGTTTTTTTGGTTTTATAACTGCCTCTTCATCTTGACAATATTTTTAATTTATTTATAAATACAATCACGTTGTTTTAGTATTTATAGTGCAATTTTGCCCTCTTGGTGGGATTAAGGCAACTTTGTGTATTGCAATTACTTCGTTTGAATCATGCATTATGAGAAAAACGGCCAAAATTTAAAGACACACATGATTAAGTTATTCTTTTGCTCGACAACACCCGACCTCAAATCGTAAAGGTTTCAAAACGATTGTTATAAACGAATAAATGCCGCATCCGCCATATTCTTCGGCTGTTGCGACGGATACAATATACTCACACCTCTATATACGGATTTTCTATACGTGGCATTTCGCTATAATAGTCTGTTTGAATTATGGAACACATTCGTTCTACAGTTAAAAAACCGTGGATTCAACGTTTTTTAACAAAAAGTATAAGGGAAGCAAATACGAGTACAATACATATTCATCTCGTTTAAAAGCATTTCGATTTACGGCTTACATTTTCAGAAACTATCTAGGCCGTATAAAGAGCTATGAGTTTATCTTTTAACAAGTCGCCGAACATGTCATTTTCGTTGAAGAAATACAAAATGGCTTCAAAGTTGGAGCGCCTTAAAGACGGTGGGGAAAAGATATAAGCAGTGATATGATAAATTTGTTACTTCATTATCTTTTTGAGCTCAAGAACGGAACAAATAAATTTGTAGTCCCAATACATAAATACCACATTTTTGTTGTAAATAAGCAACGAAAAACTTTAAATAAAAAAACCCATCCGGGCTTTTTAAAATATAATACCCAATTAAACCCACATGGTTTTTTGCAATACCCAGTGGTTTGCCAACCCTGATTGTATTACTCTTTACAGGATAGACCCATTAAAAGAGGCCGAGTGGCCGGACATGGGAGAGTCCGAAAAAAAATCTACAAATTTCAGTTACCTCTCTTGAGTTACCACGAACCATTGAGAAAGTCTTCGTCCTACAAAGAACCCGAAAGCCACCAAGCGAATAAAAAGTCTCAATGGAGAACCGGCCTACCAGATTAACACTCTTCTTTGCGTTATTTTTCGCCAGCTCATCAGCAGCTTTGTTCCTATGCCACAGTGTCTTGGAACACAGCACAGTGACTCGGCATCTTTCCAGGAGTAACGTGAGTGCTTTTCTGCATGAAGCAACCAACTTCGAAGTGACGTAGCGCTCAGTCAGCGCTTTAATAGCAGCCTGACTGCCCACATAAATGATCACCGTTTTATATAATCATGGATCGGCTCCGCTGCCCTATGGATCGCCAGAGTCCTCAGCCTGGAAGACACTGCACTCATCAGGAAGTGTATAATGTAACTTTATGCCACTATCCAGCACTATTCAACAAATAGGCCATCAGTGACTTCTATTCGTAAAAATCGTGTAGCTATTACCTATTACCACGTAGCCATTGCCACCTATCCGGAAATAACACTGAGAGCCTACTATCGAAATCGTACACCACGGTCATATTGTCTATGAAACCCGAGATTCCTCAGAACGGTGGCAAGACCATATTCCCCAAGGTTTACTAGCCGCCAGCCATTTCATTGCCACATCCAAAGGAGTCAATTGTGTTTCAGTCAGAATTGTGTATCTGGTCAGACTTTAATTGTCCTTCTCTACTTGTTCGAGTACTAGCCAAGCAGCCACTTATCACTCAGTTGATCAAATCATAGGTATGAAATTTACTTAGTGTCCAACAAAACTACAGGGGGCAAACTGTTATTGTAGTTCTCTTAAAATGTCTAAAGTTAGTAATAAAGCCTTAGTGTACTGCTGTTATTTTATTGCATGAATAGGTTTGGTTAAGTTATGTGGGTCGATCGTGATTTAAGAGCTCACTCGTAGGCCTTATGGCCCATTGTGATACGCTACACAGAACAGACCCATAAAAAAAGGCCAAAAGTTTTAGTTCCTTCACTTGAGCCAACCGGTACCCTTGACAAAGTTAATCCCTTTCGATAGTGACACTTCCCTAAGATAGGCCAGATCATAGAAGTGTTATGTACCCAAGTGTCTTACTCAAGCTTCCATAGAGCGGGACAGACACAGAAAAGGTGTTCAATCGATTCCTTTTTTATACAGTAGCCATGACCAGGTCGTCCTATATGCTCTGACATGCGGACCGAAAAAAGCCCAATGGACGCCCGTCCAAGCCTTAGAGACTTAGCTCTTTTCATAGTAAGAGAAGATCAGAACATTCTGGTTATTCTACAAGTGGAGATATTGGTCCACTCGTGTTCCATCTTGCTCAGTGCATGCACCGCACTTATCGGCAATTTCATTCCTCCGGATGCCCGTATGACTTCGAATCCATATCAGTTTGATATGATACCTTCACAGCCGGACCAGTGAAGAAATGCAGCTGGAGAAACATTTCGACTTAATCACGTACGAGCTATGATCACTTGTTACGGCGAGACTGTCTACATGATACCTCGAGATTTAATTCTTGTATACTCCTAGTTGCCCTATCCATAGCGTAAACCTCCGTCTAGAAAGTGGGTAGTCTGAGTGAGATGCTGAGGTTCAGATCATCAGAGTAGAAGCCCGAACCCGTACTCGTTTCCGTCCTCAAGTCATCAGTATAGACCTTAACTGTGACATCTCGGAGAACAAATCCAGCAGCCCACTCCTCCTTAGAAGCTGTCATACTGCCATTAGCTCTATAGAAGTTCAAAGTGGATGCCGCCAACTTTCTGTAGGATGGTATCGTGGCCAATGCGAATGCACCTCACTCCAGCCGACTCCTTGAGTGTAAGTGCAGACTTTGTAGAGACATATTTGAGGAGCAAGAAAAGCAAGCTTTCCTCTGCACCTCATTCAGGACGGCGAATTATGACTCAATATCCACTGTCTTCCATCAGACAAGAGCGTCATAGGTAAGCGTTGCTCTAATGACCGCCGTGGGAAAACAATATTTGGTCAAATACTTTCCAGATGTAACCGTGACTTTGGAGCTCTACGTGACCTTGTTGTTGATTCAGGCCTGTTTGAGTTCATAGAGCTCCTGCTTAAGTCTCGACTGGTCCCCTCCTCTTTAGGGGACGTACGGAGACAGTGAATGGTGAATAGAGGCACTCCTCAGGGGGTGTCCTTTCACCACTACTCTGGAACCTTGCGGTTAATACGCTCCTCATTCGACTTGAGCCCTCTGGCCATTGCAGTGTCTAGAATTTGTCCATAGACACTGTCGCACAAGCTAAATTTTGCCCTGGGCATTGTATCTGCTTGGTGTGGCGATTTGGATTCAATGTAAACCCTGGTAAGACAGATATAATGCTCTTCACTAGGAGGTATAAAGTACCTCGCTTTACACTGCCCAGTGTGGGTGGAATCAGGCTTAGTCTGAGTCCGACCGTCAAATACCTGGACCCATTTCATTTGCCAATGTCCGTCTTTAGCTAGACGTAGACTGATCACACTTGTCTCGCCCTTTCCCGATAGTCTATCGGAGCTATCAATCATTGACGTCGTGCTTATAGCCAAATTCATTAAATTGTCGGGCTTGTTTCTGACTTGATTTCTGGGAATGTGCTTCTATGTGCCTCTATCTGAGCTCAAGTGTGCCTTGTCTCAGCGAGGCTGCCAATCTCCCCTAACCTAACCTGACCGTAGCTTTAGTTTTTTATTTAAAATTTTTTATTTAATAAAATAAAGCATAAGTTATTACAAAACCCAATAGTTTAAACTATAGTATGTATTAAAAAATGCTAATCCTTAAAAAACCATAGTAGTAAGTCAGTAAACATTTTATTTTAGTTCAGACACGAGTATCATAATAACTAAAGGTACACATATGTGATAATGACCAATTGGATATTCTATAGAGAAATTTTTCGAAAAAAAAAACCTAAATAAACACAAAAAAATCATAAGTTACGAGTTATACCAGAAAAAAAAAACTAAAATAAGGATTAAAATGTCAAATCTTGTTTTGAGTAAATTATAATTAAAAATAATCTCAACAATATTTTTCAACTAAAGCTGTTGTTGCTATACCTCTATTTGAGTTACGAAAACACTTGTAACAAACACTAGTACCAGGCTCTCTCACATAAGTCCCTTTCTGCTTAAAAATGGCAAAAAGTTGTATAGGATTTGGTAGGTATTGTTGTTTTTCTAATCTTTAATAAGAGTAAATATGTTTTAAGTAAGTGTGTGTGTGTGTGTGTGTGTGTGTGTGTGTGTGTATTAAAAGTAAACCCTATTAATAATTTATGATGCTCTCAACAAGTAATACTACTACTCATGACTCGTATGTATTATGTGACAATAAGTATCCTTGTAAAATTGTTAATTGAAAATGTTGTGAAAGAAAAAATACAGAGAAAAACTTAATGTGAAGAACTTAAGCTGCTTGTTACACGGCTTCCAGTGCATTTTGTTGGTTTGCATTATAGAGGTCTGTATACATACATACAGCAGAAGAGGGACGAAAACTTTTATTTGGTTTCATCATTAGTTGCATTTTTAGGGTACTTTTCCGTACTTTTGATTTAAGCTCATTAAGTTTTTGATCTCTTTTTGCTCTTTTGGAATCCATGTGAGAGTAAAGTGCAGTTTTATTATGACTGCTGGTTACATGGTACGGAATATTATGAAAAAATTGTAAATGCTTCTAATAAGTTTCTCCTTAAATTATTTTTTATATCTTTTTAGCAACTCAAGATAGAAATGAAAATAATGGCTGGTAAAAAAGAATATTTTTTGTTTAAGAAAATAATTATTTTCAAGGAAAAATAAACGAATAAGTATCAGCGAGTATTTTTTTATTTTAAACATTAAAATTACCAAACAGAACTCCAATAGTATCTACCCACTCTTTGTTTGGTTTTGGATAGTGGAGTAGTTAGTATTGCATTAAAAATTACTCCGCTGGAAATATAGCATAAAACAACACTCTGAGATCAGTGTTGTCAATTTAGCTCCTTTTACGTTATACTTAGCGTGTTTCAGCTACCGAAAAGTCGCATATTAAGCAGTTTAAAAAAAAGTGCTAGGTTAGCGCTTTTCTATCGGGTGGGCCAACTTTCGGCTTAAATTTAAACCATCGGCTATTTCGAATCTGGCAATACTTATGTCATTTAATTCAGTCACAAAATTCTGTATATTATCTCTACTAAACGAAATGAATCAATTTACGCTTGAGCAGCATTTGGATTTATTGGAAATTTATTTCCAAAACAAAGACAATTGGTCGGAAATTGCCAAAAAAAAAAAAAAAAAATTTTAAATTAATTTTTCGGATGGGCTCAGAAAACCCAAACGTGGTCTTACAGAAGCTAATACAGATGCGGTTTGTGAAGCAGAGGCATCATTGACACATTTTTTTTTTTTTTGAAAATGAGGAAGGCGCAACCATCACAGTCAATGAAGACACCTATCGTACCATGATAACCGATTTTTTTGTGCCCGATTTTCATGGTATTGGTGTGAACGATGTTTGGTTTCAACAGGATGGTGCAACTTATCACACATCACATGCCACAAACGATTTATTCCAATTCGAAAGATCGTTGTGGTATTATTGTCACAATAAGCTAACATCTCGCTTTACGCTAACCAGTGTGACTGAGACCGAGCGTAGTCTGAGTCCAACTGCCAAATACCTGGGCCTTATTCTTGACCCCAAAGCTAACTTGGCTTAGAGAGCTCGTAGGGAAGCTTATGCCATGGGGTCTCAGATCTAGCATCATTCGCTAGATCTATTCAACGGTTATTGAACCTAATTTTCTATACGGTGTGGTCTATTGGTTTCGAAGGAATGCAAAGTTCTAGATGACATTGACTATGTCCCATTCGAACCGGTGCTGGAAGGGGAATTTAATTCCGCTAAGGGTATCTATTGCAGCGTATTTCAGGCCGAAGTGATATCTAGCTATCATGCTACGGAATTGAGCCATTTCATTTGGGTCCCTGGTGATATTGCCATTTCGAGTAATTGTGTAGCTGATGAGCTTGCTAGGGCGGGCATAGTCCTTTCGGAGAGTCACCTATCTGTGAGGGTTGGCGTACCGTTGTCTTCCAGAAGTACTTATTGGACGCTGACAGATCCTGGGCTAAGGGGAATCTTGCTTCAATGCAAAAAAGTTTTGATGGTAGTCATGGAAGCATTTCCTCTGCTGTATCCATTTTCATGGGGCATTGCGTAATGGGTAGGCACATGCAAAGGCTGCGCTTACCGGTAAATGATTTCTGTCGAGATTGTAGATCGATTGAGGAAGAGGAGAGTGTGGTACAATACATTTGCCAGTGTCGGTCTCTAGCTAGACGTGAATTACTCACACTTCGCTCACTCTTTCTCGACAGCCTATCAGAACTATGACCATCGATGTCTGGCTAATAGCCAGATTCATTAGGCTGTCGGGCTGGTTTCTGAGGTGTTTTGCGGGAATATGCTTCCATGTAAGACCTCAGGTTGAGTATCGAGACAGGTTAATCTGGAATTGGCGGCTAGCACAGGGGCTTCGCTTCATGTGTGGTATCACAATGGGCCGCTATGACTCAACGAGGCCCCCACTTTCTCCTAATCAAACATAACATTTTATTGTCGCGAGCTCGCTCTGTATGCTTCTGCTTGCTTAGAATCCAGATATCCTTGCATGAGATAGATGTATTATGTGTAATCCAGATCTTCCAACTTTGTATTAAATCATGAGTTTATATCACTTTGCAACACACAATCGAGGGCAACATTAAACAGGAGTGGGGAAAAAACTCAACTCTGCTTAACAAGAGCTCTGAGAGCTATTTTTTGTAGGTTACATCTGAACCCAAAAATGAAAAAATTTGTTAAGTTGTTGTTTTGTTCTAAATCGTTTTTAATTTTATTTTTTAAGCTATTTTTCAAATTACACTATGCAACAGATGGAAAAAAATTATTGCATGTAATGAGTGTCGTATACATGATTTTTTTAAAAATTCATAAATATCACTCATACGCTCAGTGAAATTTCCGGCAATTATAGTAAAATTATTATTTTTTTCAAAACCAGGTACTTTCATTTTATTGGGAATAATATATGTATTTACCAATCGGTTTTCCTGAGTTATGGTTTATTTTATTTCTACGATACACAACTTTATGAATAAATAGTGAAACTGGTAAATATTTGCTGCTTTCTATTATTTGGGAATTTTTAGAAATCAAAAATATCATAATTTTTCAAATATTTTTTTTTTATAAAAATGTCTCTCAATATATTAAAAAATTATATCAGACTGCCTTAAAATACCAGCTTTAATTAGAAATTCTTTAACATATGGCTTAACGAAATCGAATAAGTCATTTAAAAGTTATCATAAGAGTAATGAAGCAGCCTTTTCTAAAATCTCACATTTTAAAATAAAAATTCGAAAAAAAACTTATTCACAGAATCTGTAATGCTGATCTTTTTTGAAGTAAGGCAACCATAGCGACTTTTTTCAAAAACCGGTTTTCGAATAATTCAAAAAGTATCACTAAAAAACCGGTTTTCGGTTAAAAATAATTTAAATAACCGGTTAACCGGTTCTTTTATTTAAATAAAATTGTTCCTAATTCTTGAAGCGCATATCTCATAAAAACTATGCCAAAACGGTGTGCGGTGGCCATAAAAACAAAGTTTATTACACAAAGTACCGAAAAATGCTTAAGTTTCGAACAGTTACTCAAGGAGCTGATTTCGTTTTTGTTGTATTACTTCGTAGAGAATGGAATTAAAGGTTTGTTTTTGTAGTTGTAATTTAGGTGCCTAAGATAGCAAAAATTAAATGTTTTACTTTGAGTAAATCTATTAGTAATATACAAGTCCTTAATTGTCTCGACAAGAAAATTTGCTGAGATTTCGAGCAGCACTGTTTATGAATTTGTGCACAAAGTATTTAATAATGTGTGTCACTGTGTTATCTTGGGTTAGAACCCACCTTCCAACCAAGAAGTCGTCGGTTTAATCCCAGGCCACACCATCTGACAATTTTCAACAGCGATATTATCTCACAACATTACTAGCGACTGGTTCTGTATATTAACGCTTCACTAACTAATATATCTGCCGTTCAGGTTTGTGGGCTTCCAATGAGTCTAGTTGATCATTTTCCACATATAAAAATCAATATTTATTTACAGAAGATGAGAAAATGTTATTTTTGGTCAAGAGTGCATATCTTTTTCGATCTACCTTGGCTTTCACGTTCTTTGTGAGACGTTCAAGGCTGTCACATATACAAAAATAATCAAATTTATACAAATAGTTAAACGATGAGCATATTTTCAATAACAACAAATATGCAAACGTACAAAAATAATACTTATTGAAATTAACCGGTTATTCCTGTCAAATTAACCGGTTTATGCGGTATTCGAAAAATGAAGATTTTGAAAAACCCGTATTCGACTAAACCAAAAAAACCGGTTAAAACCGTTCGAATAATAACCGCCCGATCTCCCCATTAAATATACAAGGAATTTTTGTTGTTGCATAGTGTTATTAAGAAATCGTTGTTAAAATGGAAATATAGTATGAATAGCAACTTTTCGCTAACAATTACAGCGCGTTTTAATTACAAATAGTTACACAATTTATCATTTAATGCATTTTAGCGCGTTTTGATAATAAAAAGTTGGCAACACTGCATCAGACTGTTTTCGTAACTTTAGGGTTTTTTTTTATATTTCTTTTTTTTAAACAAATTTATCTTATCGACTGGATTCTTTTAGTCTACTCAGTTTGACTATTTAATATATTTGCTGTTCATCAGCTCCTGCTGTTGCATGCAACAATAAAAGTCAAACGGTTTTCTTGGATTTATTAAAAGTCATTCGTATTTATTTCCTTTTCTATCAATTTTAAATTCTTTATGAATTTTTTTCTCTTTGGCATTTTTTCTTTTATTACATTTTTAATAAGTTTATTTCTTACTTTTTTCATTTAATTTTTCTGCTGAATTTTATTCATTATTTTCATTATTAAAAAAGGAGAAAAAAAAATTTAAATTTTAATTAAACAAATTGTTTATTTTATTTCTCACTTATTTATACCTTCTGTTGTTCACTTTATAAAATATTTTTCTTTGGAATGTCTTTATATGCATCATCAGAGTCCTTTATTCTTTAACTTTCTCCTTTTCTGAGTGAAATTATGTCATCTGATTAAGGGAGGGAAAGGATGAAACAATAACTGTTTAACATTGCGCAATTTTTAAATATCAGTTCTAGTTTCTTTGTTAGTGCTAACATGTAAGAAAGGTATATACTCTCAAGGCAAGCTATGAAATAGCTCTAAAACATATTTTACACTCATGTGCTTAGCTGCATGTATCATTAATAAGGCGAATTTAATTTAGTTTTAAGAGATAAATTCATTGTGGTAATATTTTAAAATAATATTTGTAGGCATGATATCACTGTTGAATGCATAACTAACGGTTCTGAACATGACAGCTAAGAAATGGAACATTCAAATTCTTGATTGCTGTATCGAATTCAACCATGTGAACTCGTGTGGTGTAATATCATAGTACGTAAAAATTAGGCTCGCGAGGAAAATTTTTTTGGTTCGCTCGTTTTATGACTTGCTCGTGAGCACGAGTCATATTTTTTGCTCGACTCCGTGAGCACATATTTAAAATTTTCTAAATTTGTGCCTACGAGTTTTGTTCTTTAACTCGTGAGCATAAATTTTATGCTGCGAACGAATTAAAATTAAGCAAAACGAATCAAAGATCGGCATGTTGTTTTCGTAAGATTAAACGCCTAATATCATGCATTCGTATGTGAGTATGTGTGTATATTTTGTATGCGGTGACCAGTAACTATCACACACATGCATGTTTTATATTACAAGAACAACATTTACTTAAAAAATTGCTCGTTTTCTACTTGTTTGCAAGCTTTTCGACTTGATTTGCGTTCCGAATTTAATTTTTCAATGCTTTTGTTTTTGATTCTTCTCACGAGTCATATTTGAAATTCTATTAAAATTCGGCTCTCAATTCGAGCAATCTCCATACTCTACTGGGAAGTGTATGATTCGGTATACATGCATACGATGGAAGGTAAGAGTTGCCCGCATTATGACTACCGTAGAAGTTGTTGAGATGAGGAAAACAAATCTTCATCACTCCTCTAGGGAGCGATTTGAACTTTCCAGCCAATTAGATGATTAATCCACTGTAGCTTTCTCCACATGATTTTGCATAGTGGTGAAGATCCTTGCTAATTGGTGGTGATCTTTACTTTCCCAGTAGGTGGCGTGTTTCCTGACCATTCGCCTTATGTTTCTCATCATAGCCAGAGTTATGCGGAAAGGTCAGGGTGGCTTCTTCATTATTTCTTTTTTTACATGGAGTTGTCTGGAGGAAAGTTGAAGCCTCTGTGTTAAGCATTCGAAACCATAATCAAATTTTTCTTTGTCATGTCTTCTGCTGGGTCTCGAACCGGGGTCGTTTGTGTTGTTATGCGTGCGCTCTAAACACTTCACCCCCAATGTTGGGAAATAAAACTTATTTTGAACAAAAAATAAAGTGTTTTCTTTGTTAGGCCCGGTACTTTTCAATTCAAATGTTACGAATTTTCACACGTTTTTAAACGTAGACAACTTTACACAGCATAATGTGATTTTTATAATGTCTTTCAACAAAATGAAGCCTAGAATGCTACATATCAAAAAAGCTATAGTGCTGCTTGAAGTTATTGATATTACCAGAGGTATTACATTTTAACGCCATCTACCTAGCTTATGAAAGATTATGAAAATATATATAGGGTGGGCCATTTAAAAGCTTACATTTAAAAATACACTAAAACAAAAACATTTTTAAAATTTTGCCAAATTTATTTGTTTGTTTGTTTTGAAGTACAATTGTTCCAGTTAGAAATGAAATATTATTTTTTTCATGTGGTGCCGCGTCTGGCTTCAGAGTACCCCATTCTTTCGGACCAATTTTCGATAATTTTTTCTAGTGTATAGGGTCGTATCTCATCAATGGCATCACGAATGTTGGCCTTCAAATGCTCCATTGCCTCTGGTTAGACGACACAACAGTTGTCTTTAACGGCGCTCCACAGAAAATAGTTCAACGGTGTCAAATCGCAGAATCTTAGTGGTCATCAGCATGTCGGCTAATTAAACGGACATCAAAGGTGTGACGCAATAAACCGATTGTGGCATGAGATGTGTGGCAAGTTGCAACATCCTGCTGAAACCAAACATCGTTCACATTAATACCATGAAGAGCGGCCACAAAAAATTGGATATCATGGTGCGATAGATGACTCGATTGACCGTAATAGTTCAAAGAAATATGGTCTAATAATGCCTCTGCTCCACAAGCCGCGCCAAATAGTCACTCGTAATGGTGGCTCGATTGGCTTCTGTAAGAGCTCGTTTGGGTTTTCTGAACCCAAAATACGGCAATTTTGCTTTTACTAACCGTTTCATCCGAAAAGAAGACTTTTTGCAATTTTTTAATTTTGTAATTTTTGCAATTTCTAATGAATTGTCATTGTTTTAAATCATTTATTTCGTCCAGAGGAGATCACATACTGAATTTTGTGACAGAATAAAATGACATAAGTATTGCCAGATTCTAAAGTCGAGATATCGTAAACCAGTATAGTGAATTTTACAATTTTTAAATGAATTTAAATGGGGGTGGCGTGGTGTAGTGATTAGAGCACACGCATAACAACACAAACGACCCAGGTTCGAGACCCAGCAGAGGAAATGACGAAGAACAAATTTAATTGTGGTTTCGAATATTTAATAATAAAAAGTCTTCAACTTCTTCCCTTCAGACAACTCCATCTAAAAAAAAATAAAGAAAAAAGCCCCCCCGACCCTTCTCGCATACCTCTGGCGATGATGACAAACATCAGACGAATGATCAGGAAAAACACGCCACCTACTGGGAAAAAATTACAATGCTAAAGTAAAGATCACCACCAAATTAGCAAGGATTCTCACCACTACACAAAAAAAAAATCATATGGAAGAAGCTACAGCGGATTAATCATCTATTTAGCTTGAAATATCAAATTGATTAAAGAAACTGAAATAAAGCAATAAATACTTTGTGGAAAGCCAATATGCTCCCTAGAGGAGTGACGGAGAAAAGAAAATGAATTTAAATAACTGCTTGTTCACCTTCCTATGATGCATCGGCTAAAACAAATTTTCATATTTAATTATAAAGAAATTGCATTCATTTCATCTGAAGATGGTCTTCATTCAACCTTTACCCTTTAGCTTTGTGTTAAAAATATGCTTTAGAAATTTGCAAAAATTCAAATACCCTTTCCATTCATCTTTGTTGCTATTGTTTAATCCAATTAAACAAAAGAAAACGAGAATAAAAGTTATTTCATTGACAAAAGGAAAGAACTTTAATAAGTTTTCTTTCTTTGTAAAGGTCTTACTATTATTATTTTGAAAAATTAAAAAATTTTTATATGAAAAACATATGCAGTTTTAAAATTAAAACCTTTACACACACGCACACACACACACACTCACATACTTATAAACATTTAGAAATTTATTTGAATTTTTGCGAAAATAATAAACTTTTCCCATTAGAAGCTTAAAATCAAAATGTTTGTTGAGAGTTTTGACAAAGTAATGAAACAAAAAATTTAAGATAGAAAAACCATAGATGGGGAGTTTGAAGTGAAGAACTTTTTAATACGAATATTTATCTTGTATGTGAATAAGAAAAAAAAAAAAAAAAAATACAAAAGTCAAGCAGTCACAGCAAAAGCAGACCATCATCATTCACGAATAAAGTGTACCAGTCAAACAGACTGAAAGATCAACAAGAAAAACAAAAAACTGCAGTCAACAAACAAATATTTGCTATAAAGAGACATACTCGTAACAGAGCCAAAATGGCAGACGTACTTCCACATATGTAAACTAGTGCAACGACGACTACATATCTGTGTATGTGTATTTGTCAAATGAAGCACAACAAGTGAAACTTTTAATTGACCGATAACTTCATGACTGAATTAAATGTTTGCGTGTGGGTTTCTCTGTAGACTCACTCACTCCATTTATAACTTTGCTTCGTTTTTTTTTTTTTTTTTTTTTTTTTGTTGATACAACTTTGTTTGCGTTATAAACTTTGTAGCTTAAAACTAAAAATACCATAAAAATTTGATGAATGGGATTTAAAGTTTGTCACACAATCCCTCTACCCCCTGCACCCACCTACCCTGGCTTTTATCTAAGACATCTAAAAGAATACATAGAGGAAGTACGACCATAAGCTTTAGTTTAAAAAACATTTGTTAACAAACAACACACAAAAGTTCCTTCAATTTGTTGCAAATATTTTTAATACACCTGCAACAAGATTTTCAGCAAATGTGTGTAATGCATAGAACGTAGCACATTGCGAGCGTAAGTAAATAAGCTATTATGCATTGTATTCTAGCTCTAGCTGGTTGTTGTCTGCTGCGATAGTTTAGTGACTTTCAAACCCAAGTATGATGATTCCTTTTATATTCTTCTTATATGATAAGAAAAGGTGGCGTGGTATAGTACTAAAAGAGCAGGCATACAACACAAGCAGACCATGTTTGAACCCCAGCAGAGGTCATGACGAAAAAAACAGATGAATTGCGGTTTAGACAAATATATCAATAGATGCTCCCCTGACATTCCATCTTACCTCTAGCGGTGAGTGATGACAAACACAAGACAATTGATCAGAAGAAAATGCCACCAACTGGGAAAAAGGTTACAAAGCAAAAAAAAAAAAAAAGGTTACAGCAGGGATCTATACAAACGCACAATCAAAGAGAAGATGAGCTACAGTAGATTAATAATTTACTTAACTTGTAAATCAAACTGATTAATGAAACTGTAACAAAACCAGTATGGTTTCTAGAGGAGTGACGAAGAAAAAAAAAAAAATACTGTAAAAAACACCCGATATAAATGGTACACCGATTGAAAAAGTTGGATATACAAGCGGTTCTAATTCGACCTCCCTCCCGATAAATCTATCTAAAGGAAACCCCTCTGAGTTTCCAGCTTACTCGTATTCATGAGACAAACATCTGGTGAATGATCAGGGGAAAACGCCATCTACTAGGAACAAGATTACAATACTAAGTAAGGATCAACACCACTTAGCAAGGATTTTCACCACTACACACTATCATATGGAGGAGAGCTACAGTAGAATAATCATCTACTTGGCCTGAAAAACAACCTGATTAATGAAACTGAAACATAGCAATTGGAGTGACGGGGAAAAAATTGTATAAGCAAACCGCAATGAATAGTCACTTCCATTTTAATCTGTGAAGATAAAGACTTAATTCTTATTAGCGATTTTGTGGGTTCCTGGTCCCAGGAACATAGTGGATAACTATGCTGTTGATTAACTTGCTAGAGCGGGCACAAATCTACCGAACATCTCTCTACACATGGATACCTCCATTAAGCTTTCTATTTGGTAGAAGTATCTACTGAACGCTGACATATCCTGAGCAGAGAAGGAATGTTTTTTGAATGCCATAGATTGAATAGGAAGGATGACAATCAGCCGTTTAAACTGATAAAATTTCCTCTACTGTAGAGCCTGCACGGAGGGGAATTCGCACTTTAGTGCTGGACTCACTTGGCCCAGACTGGATATGAAGGGTACCAATGAACTATTTAAATTGGACCATCGCAGTATCTCCTCTGCTGTAGCTATCCTCACATTTCATTCTGTTATGGTAGACACGCGTAGAAGCTATGCTTACTTGCTAATGACTTCTGTCGGGATTGTGGATCGGTTGAAGAGAAGGAAAGCGTAGTCCACTTTATTTGCTAGTGTCCGCTTCTAGCTCGACGGAGACTTCACACACTGGGCTTCTCATTTTTCGATGGCTTATCGGACGTATCGATCCTTGACATCAGGTTGATAGCAAGTTTCATTAGACTGTCGGGTTGGTTCACAACTTAACTTAAGGAAATGCTTCCGTAAGTTGCCTCTGGTTAATAAACAGGATTAGGTCTGGGCTATCACAACGAGATGTTATACTTGCTCAAGCTGCCACTTCCTCCTCACCTAACTTTTCATGTATACTTACAGGTCATTGTGTAATTGGTAGGCACGAAGTGAGACTGTGCGTGGCTAGGTCGTGAATTGATTGAGAAAGAGAAGAGTGTGACTCAATCATTTGCCAATGTATATCTCTGTTTCGGAGCAGATTTCTCGCGTTTGGCTCGTCCTCTCTTGATTGTTTATTAGAGCTGTCGGTTCTCGATTTTAGGTTAATAGCCAAGCTCGTTTAACTGTCTGGCTGGTTTTTTACTAAATTGATGGAAATTGTTCTTCTAGGCGAAGTCCCATTGTCTTAGACCCTGCCCGATTTATGTGAGGCCTTCTTCTTGATGGAGCAACGTGGTGGTTGTGGCTTTGATTTAAATCGCAAGGAAAGCTATGCTGGCTCGGTGTGGAGTTACATTCTTAATCCCTAGATCGTTAGGAGTTTAGATAGTCATCGACAACTAGCCGCTTTAGTAATAGTCAGAACGAAAACCGTTATGAGAATAGTTAGTGTGAAAGTCTCTCATAAAGTGAAATAAAAAAACATCTACAAAAGCACTTTTAAGGCTATAACTCAAACCACAAAATTGCTTTTCGCATTAAGCTGGACTCAAATCAATTTTGTTAATGTGATCGACAAAATTTTTTTTTCAATTTCCTACACGACACTTATTATGGAAAAAATGTATGTTATGCTGTAGAGTACTTTACAATTGGCCTTGACTAACATTACCTTTCTTACTTAATTTTCCTTAAACTTTAAAAAGAATATTTTCCATAAATCCCTTAGAAAGAATTCTTTTCTTTACACACACGTGTATATGCACAAACAGATATCCAGGTAATAATAAAAGCAATGACAACAAGCATGTGGTGGGATGAATAAACCGCAGAGTTACTGAAATTCAGAGAAAAATCACTAACAATCCGCATGCACTCAGTTGTTAATGCAGGATTGAATGGAGCAACGTCGTAAGATACAATGACGAGTGAGTGAGTAAGAAATGCACTGAGTGATGGAAAAGGAAATCTGTTGTTAAATCAACAATGATTTTATAAGGAGATATATTGACAAGAGTACACTGTTTGCAAACAAGCTATAAAAGTGTCTGTGCTTTACGGCTTTTAGCCACGAATGTTTGAAGCTCCGTATAACGCTACTAGAACTTGTTCTAAGTAGAAAAGAGTAGGTGTCATACTTTTAATATCGTATAAGGCTGAAACAAAGCCAACTTATATACACGAAATTACTTTTATACTGGTCTAAAGCAAAGGCTATCTTTTCACTTTTAATTGAACGAAACTAATATTTTCATTTCGTGCTTATATAGTTACGGTCAACTATTATGCCTTTTAAGCAATAAAACCATCTGTCAATAATACTATCTGTCAATAATTATTGTTGAAAAACCAAGACTTTTCTTTTATGTTCTTTTGGAAACAGTGTCTTCTTTTAAGCACTTATTATTGGCTTTCATTTCGAAGATGAGTAGGAATAGCTCGCTGGTATAACAGCTACTCAAACGAATACAATTTAAATTTGTTTTTTGCTTTGTTCAGTTCCATTATTGCTAGTAAATCATGCATGAGTTCAGTCATTTAATCAACAACTTTATTCACATTTACTTTTAGATGCAGTGCTGCAGTCAGTGCAATATTTTGACTTAAGTAATAAGTTTTGTCAAAAAATAAAATATAAAAAATAAAAAAACATCAGATAAGTTTTCAATTTGATATCGCGCTATAAAGGGTTCGCTAAATAATTTTTTTTTTTTCTGAAAACCGGGCGCAAAACATCGAGTGTAGCTTCGGCTGTGTGGCACGTAGCGCCGTCCTGTTGAAACCAAATGCTGCTGATATGCTCCTCTTCAATTTTTCTGAACAAAAATTCGTTCAACATGGCCCGATAACGATCGGCATTGACTTTAACGGCCACTCCTTGCTCATTTTTCAAGAAAAATGGCCAATTATGAATCTGGATCAAAATCCGCACTAAACAGTGACTCATCTTGGGTGTATCGGCTTTTCAATGTATGCGTGCGGATTTTGAGTGCCCCAAATACGACAATTTTGCTTGTTTACATACCCGCCAAGATCAAAACGAGCTTCATCTGAAAAGACGATTTCTTTGGGCAAAATTGGCATCTTCTGTAAGTCGATCGCAGGCCCACTAAGCGAAGCGAAAAAAGCGTATACACAACCACATTCCTCCAGCGGAAGGATAAAACTAATTATCTGTCAAATCAGACATGAGCTAAGTGTTACCATTCACGAAATAAGCACTAGTTGAAAAATAAACGTTAGATGGCGGACCCGTTATAAGTACACCTTCTAAAGATTTTTAGTTGATTTCATAGTACTTATGTTTTCGACAATATCAAGGCGAATTTAATAAGGTGGTCTTAAATTGAAAACGAATACAACACTGTAAAAGTGAGAAAATGTTGTCAACAAAATATTGAATGTTTGTGTTTTTGGACATACGCGAATGTATCACCTTGTTGAATTCGCCTTGGACTTTTTTTATTTTTTTTATTTTTTTTTTTATATAAGACCAGCACCCAGGGGATGGCCCCTACTCATGCAGTGCATTGTGCTGGTACTAGGAAAATAGATTATTGGAAGGAGGACAGAGGGAGTAGTGTTTATGGACGTTAGATTTAAATTTACTCATGTCGTAGGTGGCAGGAAATACTTTCGCTGGAAGATTATTCCACAAGCGAACAGTGCGACCAAAGAACGAATTCTCCCTATAATGCGTTGTGCGATTTACTGGACAATCAACTACGAAGGGATGCGCTCTACGAGAAATACGAGTACTACGTAAAAATATATGATTTTTGGGAATTAATTGCTTAATTTCGTTAGAACACATTCCGTTATAGTACCGATAGAACAATGAAACACACGCCACATTGCGACGGTGCTCCAATGAATCGATAGAGTTGGCTACCCTACCGTCATTGATGAGCATTTTCGACCTCTCCTGTACGCGGTCGAGAAGCTCCAAAATAGACTTTGAAGCACCGGCCCATACATGACAGTTGTATTCCATTTTGGGATGGATATAGGTCTTGAAAATATTAAGGATCAGATGGGTTGAAGTATTTCTTGCACCGTCTCAAAAAACCAAGGCACTTGAATGCTTCTTTCGACACTTGAAATATGTGATCATTCCAACGAACGTCACAGTGAATTCTCATGCCCAGAACATCAAGAGCATCTGATTCCTCAATATCCACATTACCCATTGACACAGATGACAGCACACCACCACGCCTGTGTGTTAAAAAACAACATTGAGTCTTACGTGCATTAAAATCGACCCTGTTCGCACGACACCACTCGGAGACCTTCACCAGGTCACTTGTGAGTATGACGTTCATATTCATCCTTCTTACCCCAACCTCCAAAAGGCTCGGTCTACGATCAAAGGAATATGAGTGACAAATGTTGCTGTCATCCGCAAAAGAGTAAATAGGATTAGAAGTGAGAAGAAGAAAGTCGTTAAAAAATATTAGAAAAAGAGTAGAAGAAAGAACAGAGCCTTGCGGTACCCCTGAGTTTACCCTGAACTCGTCGGATGAGACCCCATCTATAACCACTCTTATAGAGCGATCTCTTAGAAAACTCGATATGAATCGAGAGAAGTGACTACCGACACCAAAAGCATTAAGTTTCGAAATGAGAGCCTCGTGCCAAACTCTATCAAACGCCTTTGATATATCCAGAGCCACAACCTTACCCTCGCCAAAACCATGAATGGACTTGTTCCAATTCTCTGAGAGCAACGCCAGCAGGTCACCAGTAGAACGGCCCTTTCGGAAACCGTACTGACGATCGCTAAGTAAATCGTTGGACTCCAGATAACCCACAAGGTAGTGGTTAATCATACTCTCCATAACCTTGGAGAGTGTGGAACAAACTGCTATTGGACGGTAGTTCTCAGGGTTACTAGCCTCGCCCTTTTTGGGGATTGGCGTTACATTAGCAACCTTCCAGCAAGATGGAAAAATACCGGCGTGATATGACGCACTGAAAAGGTGAGCTAATGGACGCGCAAGCGTCGAAGAGCACTGCTTCAGGATCAGTGCTGGTATGCCATCCGGCCCAGAAGACTTGTTAACGTTGTTAACGTTGTTCTGTTATTAATATATTGTTGTTTTCGTTCTTATTAGTTATGTATTTTCTTGTTCTATTTATTTATTTTAATATTGTTATTGTATGTTCCGTTAGGATTGCTGGTTATTTTTGTTCTACAATTCTCTTTTGAGAAATTGTTTCGTTGAATTTTTGTTGGTTGATAATTTCATGTTGTTTTGTTATTTTGTTGTTGTCAAGAGTTGTCGCAATTATTGTTATGTTATCTGTTTTTCTAGTGTGTTTTTAATAAAATTCTCTTAAATTATGTTGTTGTTATTATATTTAAAATCTTAATTATTTGTCAAGTGTTATAATTATGTGTGTTTATGTTATGATTTTTGTTGTTTAATTTTTTTTTGTCTTCACTTTTGATCTTGAATTTTTGTTGTTAACAGAAACACGTGTTGACGGCACAAGCGACAGAACACTACCAATTTAATTTTTTGTTGTCAAAAACGTTAAAAAAATAAAAAATTACAAATAAAATTTATGCATTTTAAAGTGAGCAGCAATCTGAGTGCAGTCTGGTTAAATCAAGGCAAACTTGAGCACTCGTAGCGGATCGTTGCTGTTCCACATGAATCGTTAACCATGTGCCAGTTACTAGGATCCAGACTAACCGGTACTGATGATCAATCAGAAGCATCGCACAAAAGGAATTCCCGAAATTAAGTTAGAAGCCAGCCCGACAGTCTAATAAACCTGGCTACCAACCCGATGTGAAGGATAGACAGCTCCGATAAGCCATCGAGATATGAGAAGCACAGTGAGAGAAGTCTCCATCGAGCTAGAGATGGATACTGGCAATTAAAGTCGACAGCGGTTTCCTTTTCTTTAACCGATCCACAATCCCGACAGAAGTCATTCGCAGGTAAGCATAGTCTCTGCGGCTGCTTGCCCATAACACAATGACCTGTGAGAATTGATACGGCAGAGAAGATCCAGTTTAAATAGTTGGTTGGTACGCTTCTTGTCCAACCTGGACCAGATGAGCCCCCTCCTCCCAAGCTGTTATACCGAGTCCAATCAATACTTCTGCCTAACGGACAGCCTGACGATAGTAAGAGGATAGATGAACGAAAGAAATGTACTGGCTTTAGCTAGTTATCAGCCTCACAGTTGTCCGCAATGTCCACATGGTCAGGAACCCTAATGAGGTGGACACAAAATTGCCATAACAGTATCCCAAGGGAGTTACGACAGTCCCTGAACAGTCTAGAGTTGAAGAAAACAGCGGTGTTAATATTAAAATATAAGATTTTACGATATTAAGATCGAACATCTTATGTTCGAATCCCGGAGACAACGCAAAGTTTTCATCATACGGCTTGTCCGATTTTCGGTTTCAAAAGCAAAGTTGAATAAAACAATAAGTAAGATAAAGCTATGAATTCGATGAAATTGTGCTGGTATATTTCCATCTTGCTGGAAGGTTGCTAATTTAGCGCCAATATCTAAAATGGGCGAGGCTAGTAACCCAGAGAATTATCGTCAATAGCAGTATTTGAGGTTATGATAAATCATCATCTTGTGAGCTTGTAAGTGGTATTTGCAGTCCAACGGTTTCCTTTTTCGATTTGCTTGATCGTCAGCGATCGCACTACTAGTAACTAGCTGGCGTTGCTGTCGGAAAAGTGTAGCAAGTCCATTCATAGATTTGGCGAGAGAAAATTTGTAGCTCTAAATGTTTCCAAGGCATTTGATAGAGTTTGGCCTGAGGCTATCATATCGGAACTTGGTTCTTTTGTTGTCGGTAGTCACTTCTCTCGATTTAAATCAAGCTTTCTCAGACGTCCCTCTTTTAGAGTCGGTATAGACGGGATTTAATCTGACGAGTACAGGATAAATTCAGGGGTACCGCAGGGCTGTGTTCTATCTCCAATTCTATTTCAATCCTATCCACTTTTTTATAAATGATAGAAACATTGGTCATTCATATTCTTTTAATCGTAGCCCGAGTCTGTTGTAGATTTGGTGCGAAAAGGATGAATATGAACGATACGCTAGCAAGCGATCTGCCAAAAATCTCTGAGTACCGACGAGCGTACATGGTCCAATTTAATGCACGTAAGACGCAATATTTTTTTTGACACACAGATGTGGTGGTATGTCGTCATCTGTAGAGATGGGTAATATGAATATTGTGGAATCAGATACTTTTGATGGGCGACGTTTGTTGGAACGATAAGATATGACGAGTATTGAAAGAAGCATTTAAGTGCCTCGGTTTCCTTAAGACTGTGTAAGAAACACTTCACTCCTTAATATCTACAAAACCTATATTCGACGTTAAATGGAATACAGCTCTCTTGTATGCGCCGGGGCTTTAAAGTCTATTTTGTGGCTTCTCGATTGCGTACAGTAGAGGGCAAAGGTGATTATTAATGACGGTAGGGCAGCCAACTACATCGATTGATTAGATCATCGTCGCGGAATGTATTTTGACGAAATATTTTCGATAATCACATATTTTTATGTAGTATCCATATATCTCGTAGAGCGCATCCTTTTGTCGTTGATTATCCAACGAACCGCACAAAGCATTATAGTGGGAATTCGAACTTTAGTCGCACTCATAGAATAGTTTGTTTCCTGCTACTTACGACTTGAGCAAATTTGAATTGATATTCCATAAACACTATTACCTCTTTTCCCTTTCACGACCGAGAAATTTCTCATGCAATAAAACTAAAATAGGTTGTGTTTTGAATTTCATAACATCGTCTTTTTGAACCGCAAAGACTCGCTTATCATACTGTCATAGCACTCTGAATTAACGATAACGGTTGTTCCAGCGTCGTTTTCGAAAAAATACAATTCTATGACACCTCCAGAGTATAATGCGCACCAAACATTAAATTTTTCAGGCTAATATAGCTTTTCCCCAACCACTTCAGTGTTCTTCGAAATCAATATGCGATAATTTTGCTTGTTGATGTAACTACCGAGCGAGAAATGAGTTTCATTGTTGAAGCCTGTTGCTCTAGCACGCAATCAGCATATCTTTGGCATTGCAAGTGGTCTGCAGGCTTTAATTGTTGCGTGAGTTGGATTTAATATAGACAAAACTACTCCATAATAAGCCGTAAGCTTGGTCCAATTGCTAAGAACGCCGTAGAATAGACAAATTCAGATTATTCGCCACACTTTCACTAACTGAAGCGTTATTTTCGTTAGTGCATACATTGCGATGATGCACAGGCCTGACTACATTTGTAACTCTTCCAGTCTTGCCAATTACTTGCACAGTAGATCGATTATAATGACCATAATCACCCCGCAGTGCTTGAAAAGTGGCCACGTTTGTATCACCACTTTTGTATTAGACTTGAACTATTTTTACGAAATCTTCAGTTGTCAGCAATTCATATTCGTAAATTCCGAAACTTTGGCTAAATAAATGGCATTTAAGCTGACAGATATTTAACAGCTGACAGCTTTGCCAGACCGGCCATTTTGAAACCAATAAATGGATAACCCATATATACGAAATCACAAACTACAACACAATTTTGTCTTTTTCTGTCATAGATTTAGTAGTTATTGAAGTGCTGGTTGTTACACCGTTAAAGCTGCTTACTAAGAATAATGAGTTATGTGTTCATTATACCTAAAAAGCTCGAAAGAAGCATTCAAGTGCCTGGGGTTTTTTAAAACGATGCAGAAAATACTTCACTCCGTCTGACCTTCTCAATATTTACAAGACCTGTATTTAACCCCAAAATGGAATACAACTTTAATGTATGGGCCGATGGACGATGGCAGAGTAGCCAACTCTATCGATTCGTTTGAACATTATCGCAATGTTGTATATGTTTCAGTGTTCTATTGGAAATAAAGGATTTCATTCCTAATAATCACATATTTTCACGTAATACTCGTTTTTCCCGTAAAACTCATCCCTTCATAGTTGATTGTTCAATGAATCACGCCACTCATTATGGAGAAAATACGTTTTTCGGCTGCACCGTTTTTTCTCTAACTTACGATATGGATACATTCAAATCAAACGTACATAAACACTTCTCCCTATATCCTCCTAAACAACATAACCTATTTTTCTAGTACCAGCACAATGCATTGCTTAAGTAGGGGCATTCCCTAAGTGCTATTTTTAAATTAAAAATAATAATAAAGTAGTATTCTAATGTATTTTAGAAACGCTTAACTTAAGAAAATGGCAGCAATAGTAGATCCTACTCTCTAAGTAATGTCACTTTCACGGCTGATTTGCATTTTAGTTACTCTAGAGATCAAATCTATAACTTATAGTTCAACTATTGCTTACATTTTACAATAAAAATATTGTATTTTTTATTTTTCCATTTTTTTCATTTATTATCTATTTGTCGTATTAAAAATTCGCTTTTCTTCTTTATTTCTTATTGCAATTTTTAACTCCATTTTCTGTTTTCATTTTTTCGTTTCCCATGTGCTGCTATAAAACCATATTACAAGTGATTTATGATTGGAATTATTATTCTTGAACTGTGTGTGCTGGCTGGCTGGTTGATACATGAGTAGAAGAGTATGTTTAAAGGCATTTGTGTTATTTGATTTTATGCCTGGTCGACGACAATAAAACTCCACTTAAGGGAGAGAAAGAATCTATGCTTGGCTGTTCTCGTATGAGAATTTAAAATAAATGAATGAGAACAGAATAGATGAAGCAAAGAGGGGGTGAGAATAAATATATTTATCGTTTCACGTTTGGACTACTCGACTAAATATGTAAGTGAGGCAAAGTTTATTTGCGTATACTCTTGTGTTGCCATATGTAAAATGGGAACAATGTGTAGTTTAAAGAGGATGGTGCTAACGGCTTCAAAGAGTGGATCATTAAGAGGTTTCTTTTATTTAACAATTAAAAAAAGTAAACAAATAACAGAGTGCGAAAAAAAGAACGAAGTTAAAATACCTTCGAAGTTATATAGGGTGTTTCTTATAGAGGTATAGAACTTTAATTTGCAATAAAACAACAATAGATTATTCGATTGACATGAATTTTATTTATCCGAAAGATAATCTTGTGACATTACATTTTAAATATGATTTCTGGCATATGACCGCCACGGCTGGCGCGGATGTAGTCCAATCTGGACGTCCAATTTTCGATAACTTTTTCCAACATTTGTGGCCGTATATCGGCAATAACACGGCGAATGTTTTCTTCCATATGTTCAAGCGTTTGTGGCTTTACCTCATAGACCAATGACTTTATATAGCCCCACAGAAAGTAGTCTAGCGGTGTTAAATCACAAGATCTTGGAGGCCAATTCACAGGTCCAAAACATGAAATTAGACGGTCACCAAACGTGTCTTTCAATAAATCTATTGTGGCACGAGCTGTGTGACATGTTGCGCCGTCTTGTTGAAACCACATCTCCTGGATATCATGGTTATTCAATTCAGGATTGAAAAAGTTAGTAATCATGGCTCTATACCGATCACCATTGACTGTAACGTTCTGGCTACCATCGTTTTTGAAAAAGTACATACCAATGATTCCATTAGCCCAGTTTGGTGCAGTCAGTTTTTCTGGATGTAACAGTGTTTCCACATGCACTTGAGGATTACCTTCACTCCAAATGAGGCAGTTCTGTTTGTTGATGTAGCCATTCAAGCAGAAGTACGCTTCGTCGCTAAACAAAATTCGCTTATGAAAATTGAAAAAAAAATTCACTTACGAAAAATGAAAATTGCACTATTTGCAAGCGTTGTTTAGGCGTGAGCCTATTCATGATGAATTGCCAAACCAAACTGAGAATAAATCACTTGACAGCTGTTAAATCGGTCGCCATCTTGAAAAGTAATGCTAACTTAAAGTTCTACACCTCTATAAAGAACACTCTTTATTAATTTTCTGATAGGCTCTATCGAGTAGAAGAAGCATCTGTTTTTGGAATTTTCAAAAATCTTGAGTTAGTGGTAGAAATCGAATCTTCATGCACTTTAGAGGTAATAAGTGTTCCAATGGATGGCGCCTATCAGGAAAATAGTATCGCTTGCCAGGTACTTTTTTTTGTCGCACTGTGTGACACCTTGCACCATGATCGGAACAATATTGCAAAAGGTAAAATTATGGCAAACTCATATAAAGCTGTTCATTGGCACACATTTGTATAAAACTGTGCTCATTTTCAAAATATTTAAATTAAATCTCTAGAAGGTTTACCCTATGCTGCTGTAGTAAAAATTATAACGAAATATTTTAGAGCCTGGAGGGAAGAAAAGGCAAAAAGGGTAAAGATAGCAAAAAAATATATTTATATTAAGTTCAATAATGCTTCTGCAACAAGTCGAAAAAAGTACGAAGGCGGTTTCAAAATTTTCCTGAAATGATCGATAATAAAATATCAAAGCAAGAATCGAATAGCCTTAATCATAGCGTAGACAGACAACAGCATTAATTTGCATTAAAAACTCATGAATTCAAATTAAAATTTTACTCTGACATACGACAGTTTTTGCATTTAGAAAAGAGTTGTTTGCTTGTCAACTACTTTTTTTGGCATTTGTATCTCGATCATATGGATAAAAGAAACTACTCCATAAGCCATTTGAATCCACTTATATTTTTTCAATTAAACATTCATTCACAATAGTAAAAAGTTTTACAACAGCTGGTTGACATATTAAAAAAGGTTGCAGTTTGGATTTTCGCATTTAGAGCAAATCTAATGCATATTAAGTTAATTTGCATTAAGACCTCTAATGTATATTAACGCTGTCGCCTGTCTGCGCTATAAGTCATTTAAATACAATTACTCATACTCACTTGTAATGAGTAATGAGCAGTGAGTATGAATCAAACGTCGTATTCATACTCATAGCATTCATTAATTTTTCAGAAAATACTCATAAATGATTCGAAGCATTCAACCCATTCTTGTAGTATTCAAAAAAAAAAAAGAAAAAAAAGAAAATTACCACAAAAAGCAGGGCTATGCAATGAACGTCGCTGACGAAATATAGGCAAGCGGGTTATCATCCTCAGCTGATACTAGATCTGTGCTAGGGTAACACTTCATGACTCAGTGTTTCTTCTAGTCAGGCATTGACAACATTTCGAGATATCTCACACACTGTGTGATTTCATTTAAAGATAAGAAGCGTTTAATTACTTGACTTGAGATTCGCAACAAGCAGTTCTTCGCCAATAGCGAAAAATTTCCCAAATAAAAAGATTAGCTTTTGTCGAACAAATATGCTTAAAAAACCATAGAATATTGCTGTTCATTTCATACGACTTTTGTTTCTTCTCAATTTACATGTATTCTTAAGCTCTTGCTTTTAGTGGTCACTGAAATAACGGGGAATGAACACGCGTAGCAGGCATATTTTCATTTTCTTTTCTTTAAAGAAACAAGTAAACAATATCTCGCGGTCTTAGCATAGAGCGGCAAAGAAAAAATGCAAAAGAAAATAAAAGCAAAAACAGAAAAGGCGAGGAAAGCAAAGTTTTTCGCTTAAGGTATTGCTAAATGTTTGCTGTTGATGTCACAGGTAAACCTTCGATATCGAAAAATTTATTAACACAAACTAAGCGATGGGTGAACTGTACGAGCTATTTTTCGTTTCGCTTCCAATAGTCGTTTACAAATGTTTCATTAGAGAAATGCTTGCCAAAGTTTCGAAGGTGATGTTATTACCAAATGTCGTGGTTAAGCGGATTAAGACACTTGACAATCACTATCAAACTTTAAAATAATTCTCTTTGCAGAGTTTTTTTTTTTGACTACAAGTCTTTAATTAAAATTCGGAATATTTAAACTTGTTCCTTAAATAAACCAAAATTATAAAAAAGCAATGCTTTTTGCAACTATTTTATATGTTAATTTAAATGCCTACCCTCGTACTAAGACACTAAATGGATTTATATGCATCACACAGTACATGCGATAGATAGTCCATGAGAAACAATTTCACTATAAACTAAAGGATTTAAACGTGTACCAGAATTATTCTTTCACTCTACACGCAATTGGGTCAGGCGGGAGAGAATTTTACACACACACACATACACATCCACATGCATTTTAACTTAATAAAAAGGAATATATGTGAGCAAAAAATAGAGAGCAGGATAAAAGAAAGAAGATGAAGAAAACAGAATAACATGCAATCAAACTGTGTAATCGACATTTGTTGCGCCTTAACACACACAAAGCGCTATACAGTAAACACATGTATACACCCTATATAGTTTACAAACACCACTTTACACTGTAGCTACATGTAGGCATACACACATACACACGTACACACTCATATTATAGTATAAAATGGGTTGTAATACATTCGAAAACATGATTGTAGATTCGCTTTTTCTCTCCTATCTCTCTTAGTTTTTTCTTTTTCCTTCTGCCGCCTGTTGCGTTTGCTGGGGTGGAGTTAACAATTCAACTCAACTCACTATAGCCTACTCGTATGTATGTACGTGCATAAGCAAAGAAATATGCCCTAAAAAGCAGAGTTATTTGCGTAGAATTTTTATATTTTCTCGGTGTTTTTTCTTCTATTTTCTTTTGTTTTAATTTGTTTTTTTTTTAAATGCTTTTATCTCCTTAGTCGTTCTTATTATTTTTTTCCATAGACTTAAACACATTTTATTACCAACGCTTAACTAACGACTAAAGTCTATAAGTTTTTAAGAGGAGTATGCATGTCAGGCATAGTAGCACATCTTATTTCCTGTAATACCAGTTAAGCCTCGTTTAAGTACAACATGAATGGATTTCTTTGCTCTTTGGTTTAGGATGAGGTGATGACTGAGTGTGTGTGTGCTGCGGCTTTTATCATCTGATGATCTTCATGACCTGGCTTTGGGTTATAAATCAGAAATCTTGTATTTGTATTCCTTTTATTATTCATCCTATTTTTTCCCCTGTGTTTGTGTATGAGTTGAAAGTTTTATTACATGAACTTTAAGATGCTGGAGAGCAGATAACAGCTATGGAGGGAAATTAGATGAATACGAAATTAAAATTAAAAAAATGTTTAAAAATAAATAAAATATTCTCATACTTAACTGTCATAAGGTCTTCGGGTCGATTTCGATGCAGTTTTAAAGAAAAATAGTTGCTTTTCGGAAACTGACTGGTTTATATTTTAGATATGCTTTGACTTTAATTTTAAAATTTTAACAGAAAAATGAAGCATTTGTTTACACTTAATGCTTTAAATACATAGACGACGGCAAGCAGTATTAAAACAAGCAGCAAGTTGTTGTTGGCAGCATTCGCTGCTATTCTATCGACTTCATAAATATTTTGAAAGCAGCAGCAGCAATAATATTACGTTTCATAGTCATCCGTTTTATTTATCAGAAAAATATTTGTTATAGAAAAATATTTTTTAGTGGTGGGTATTATTAGGTATTTTTTAGCACCTCCGCCAAAATAAAATCACCTTTTAAAATATTACCCAATAACATAAAAAATAATGTAATTATGCGCTTAACTTTTTTTAATTATTATCATAAATATTGTCTAATATAATATTTTAACTTTATACTGTTGTTTTCTGATGTATAAAAACTCTATTTTTACTTTTTTTATTTAAAATTTTATATTATATTGGTATCACCAATTTTTGTTTTGCTTCCTAAAAAAATAGAAATTTTATGTTTAGCAGCAGCAGCAAACTTTGCTGACTAGGATTTTGCTGTACTGCCTTTAAAATGACTGTTTTTATATAAACGTATGTATTCTAATTTTGACATTTTGCGGTCTGCTGCTTGCTGTCGATTATGTGTTTAATGCTTAAGGTCTTTGGATCAAATTTATTTCTGAGTAAAAACCTTGAATTTCTGTTATCTTCAACAGTACAATATGCGATAATTCGTGAGTATAAAACTTGAAACAAAGATTAGCAATGAATACTGAAAACATGAGTATACTCGAATCATGATTCATAAATTCTTATGCTTATACTCATTCATACTCATTGCAATGGTTACGTACTCATAGGCATTCATACTCTAAAGCAGCGTGAGGCAAAATAATATTGTTACGAAAATCAAGTTTGGGAACAACTGTCGTTTGTTACGTCGCTAAAATAAATAAGCAAAAGCTGTAGGAACAACTATACGTGCTGTTTACAAATAACCAAATCTACAACAACAAACATTAGCAGAGATAAAGTAAATAAAAATAACACAGCAACAACAAAAACTAACAGCAAAGAAAACAAGTAACAGACAATAAACAAACAACAACAAATATTAAGAGCTGAAAGAGGTAGATGTTTACATACGCATGGCTACAAAAGAACTAAAATTAAATTAAAAGAAGGAAATGGAATCTACTTGTAATATCAAGAGACTCGAGAGCTTTCGATGTATTGTTTACTCAGCCATATAAAAAGCACATCGATGCGAACAACAATCAGTTTAAGTAAAGTTAACTCAGCTAATGTGTTATTGGTGTGAAGAGAGTTTATAAGGAGTAAACTCGCGAAGCTAGTAGTGAAATAAAAACCAGTTCAGTTGGAGCTAATTCAGTAAAAAGAGTTAAGTGTGGATAACCACTGGTCGAGTAATTGTTGTGGTTTACAAAGTTGTAAACAGACAGAGTAATTAAGAATAAAATTTTTTATTGCTTTTAAAGAGGTTACAAGCAGTGGTGCACAAAACTGTGTTAAATAAAGGTTTTTTAATTACAACTAAACACAAGATTTATTTTATTTTAACTGCAATCTACGAACTCATAAATACACGTTTTGAAAACGGTAAAAACATAACAATATTAATGTATTTTACAATTGGGATAGTAACTGAGAGCCTCTCACTCAGGCCACTTTGCACTTTGTTTCCCCTTTATTTCTCTTTATTAATTTTTTGCTTATTTTTTGCCTATGCGTGTTGCTACGTACGTATGAAATTACAACAGCAGAGCAGCTTCTTGCCTAAATCCGCTCTAAAGCTTGAACAACTCATAATACTCATACTTATCATTATCAAAATGCGATAAAAAAAACTACTGAATATTTTCTCAAATTTCTTTTTTTATTTGAAAGTACAATCCTTCCGGTTAATAATTGAAAATAAATTCATTCAAATGGCTGTCTCGGCTGGCCATGCAGTAGCCTACCTGCCAAGATCAAAATGAGCTTCATCTGAAAAGATAATTTTTGATTTTGCAACATTACCATGATTTTCAAAGTAATGTCGCAATATTTCCCAGCGTTGTTCAAGCGTAAACACAACCATATTCGTTCAGCGGAAGGATAAAACTAATTATCCGTCAAATCAGACATGAGCTAAGTGTTACTATTCACGAAGTAAGCACTAGTTGAAAAAAAAAAACGTTAGATGGTGGACCCTGATCATGGCTAGAACGAAAACAGTGGGCCAAACGTCGACATTTCTTAGAAAATGTAGGTTTGCAACTGTATAATTTTCGAAATAAATTGAACAATAACAACTCGATAAGCTTAAACACAATCAGCAGCTTTCAACTTAACTAAGTGCAAAAAAAATATATGCGAACTAAAGTCGCAGTTTCGATATGGTTTGGAGTTGTTTATCGCCAATTGGAGTTGGCGCTTTGGCTTTTATTGAAACAACTATGTATCGTTGCATATATTTGAACCTACTGGGAGATAATTCAAGGCAATTTGTTAATGAAAAGGGTTTTTTGCTTGGAACCTAGTACTTCGCACAATACAATAATTCAAAGCATACAGCAAGCTTTGTAAAGGAGTAGAGTGAAGGAAAAAAACTGTAAGGGATGTAAACAGCTTAACTGAAATAAGCCCCATAGAAAAATTATTACATACGTTGAACCGAAGAGTATCCAAAAACCCAATGAAAAACAAACAGGGCTAAAAGAAAGCTCTTGCTGAAGAATGACACAATATTTCTAACGAAACTCCGAAAAAGAAAAGGTTTAACTTTCAATAAAATGTTATTTACAAAACATGGCTCTATAAAATGTTAGTTAACAATTTACTAATAATTTTTTGGCGGATATTAGTTACCAAACACTGCAGTGTATGTAGACATTTCTGTATCCTGAAAAACTATTTTCTTTTTTTTTTTGATGACTAGTGAACTTTTCATATAAAAGTTGGTTTATTTCCTTATTATTTTTCGCGTAGATTCTAATTATAAAGTCTTTGAATGTGGGAAACCCTATAGTTCTGTGTAAAGTCAGGTTTTGAGGGGTGTATGCCGACTTTTATTGTTACTGTATATACATATGTACGACAAACACGCATACACATTTTTATAAAAATGCAAAAAATTATTCATTCAAATGTTTGATAATACAATGCATTTTTGGGCTCTGCTGTTAAGTTTTCCTCTATTCTACATATTGTTTAATGTCTTAATTATGACAGTTTTAATTTATAGTTTTTAATTGCACCATAAGTACGATACCATATCTTGATTTGGCTGGCTTTTAAAAGCAATTTGTTCAAAATCTTGTCAAATTATTAAAAAGGAAATTTGTTGCACAAAATGTCATCGTAAATTTTACATTTAAGTCTCCTATAGAAGACTATCAAAGTATTTTTTAATATAAAATCATAAAATACAATATCGTTGCCAACAAAATAAAATACAACATAAAAGACTAATGAGCTGTTTGGGACAGAAAATACTTATAATTTAAAATTTATGTTCTGTAGCTAATAAAGTGTTTTAAATATACGATATTTTGCTTTAATAAAATTTGTATTGAAAGAGACTCTTGTTTAAAAAAAATAATTTCTTTTTTTATGGTTTTTGAAATACGTATTCGTTTTAAAAAAATTGTCATCATTTTAAATTTAAGCAAAATCTTTTAATCGTTTTATTTTTAATATACAAAATTCTGTTTTCTTGCCAGTAACACGCCATCGACATAATTAGCATCTTTATTATTTAATTGGCATCATAATCGATAAAGAAATGTTGCGGTGACGATCCATGAAATGCGTACATTATCAAAAGAATTTGGCACACGAAAAAGTGGCCCACGCTTATTTTCTAAAAATAAAATAAAAAATAAAATGAAAAAAAAAGAAAATTTGATGCATGATAACTTTGTTGTTTCATAAAAATTATTTTTATTTCTGAAGATTTTTCAAGACTTGTCAACAAGTGGTATTATAATAATAGCAACGACCACATCCGACCGTATTGTACTCTACAGCATTATATTGTTATGTTTTCGCTTTCTTAAAACGTGTGAGATCTTTTAAATTGCGTCAAATAAATTAAATAAAGCGAATTTATTGCTCTATACAGTCTTTATTTCCAAACTATCTAAGCTTAACACCCAAATTTATTCAATACTCAACCCTTAGTACGACCTTTAGACTCTTATATTATAATAGACTAACTCAGGAGAATAGCGCGGCTTTTATAGTAAATTAACATTAATTTCGAATGTTTTAGTACATTCCACAACCTATTATTCAATTGCCTTTAACAATTGAATTATATATCTGACTTATTAGTTGCACTGAATAAAGGCTTTGCAGGTTGATCGTAGTCTTGACACCAATCACCAACTCGCATAAAACAGTTTATGGCTTTAAATAATATTATACTACATAGCATATATAAAAACAAGGGACTCCGAAATATGTCGGGAGGTCTCCCTATTATACGCAGGATGGTCCGAGAAATAGGAGATTCAGAGTTGAATTCCTGGACAGGGATATAGTGAATTTGATCTGAACTAGTCTACCGATCGTTCCAAAATGACTGATTGCGTCGGTGCTGGTGTTCTGGAATCCAACTGAGACTTGTTGATTGCACTGGGCGGACAGCTAAGTGTCTTATAGTCTGAGATCGTTTACATTGCTATATGTGCAGAGATCAACCTGGACAGTTGGCGCAAGGGTAATACCATTAATATATTCTCTGACAACCAAGCTGCCTTAAGGGTACTTGGGCCGAATCATATGAAATCTAGGCTGTTCGAATATTGCTACGATACGTTGCAAAAGCTTTCGCTTAGAAATAGGCTCCAGTTGTTTTGGGTATCTGAACACTGTGGGATAGATGTTAATGAAATAGCTGAATAATTGGCCAGAAAAGTTCCATGACAGCATATATGGGTCCGGAATCTAGCTGCTTGGAGCACGGAGGGCAAAAGAGACTTTGCCACTTGAGCGTCGCTCTGAGATTCTCAAGTATGGCATACCGGATTTATAAGAGGGAAATGTTTAGGTGGACAAAGTATCTCAGTGGGTGACATATGTACCATTATGGTTTCATATCTACCGGTGTTCATTAGGTGTCATGCCTCGTCCATATGACACAACATGCTTTAAAGAAGTGTGTTGACGTATTCTGGCATAATTCAAACGCGCTGTTTCTCCAATTTATTTATTCTTTTTATAGCCAAATTGATATCATGCCATCACCATCCTCTTAGTCGAGTGTAGGGTATACCAACATCAATAAAGTCTCGAAAAAAAAACGAAACAAATTTGTTTAAAATGGCGTTAACGTTAAGCCTCTTTTAATATTCATTTAAAATATTGAAATATTTTACAATTTTTGAATGCATTTGACAGGTTGTTGTTGAAAAAATATTGTATACGGACAGATTAAGTGATACACCTAATAATTCTAAATAAACAAAAAGATATAAAACAAGTTCAACAAAGAGGGATACAGACAGAGGGAGAGAGTGAGATTGTAAATTTTCAATTTGAAGATAAATACATACTGTCTGTCAAAATTATAATTCGATTTGTATGAAATTTTATTTTACAAACAAAAACACAGAACACAAAAAGGATAGACGGAATATATAGACGGACGGACGAATGGTTGGACAGACATATGCAACATGTAAAACATATTTTATTTAGATGCCTTAGCACAAATTGATAAATTTGTGCAGATTTTTATTTTATTGGCAGTTTGCCACAATTTGTGGCAAAATTTTTTTTTTATATTTATTTCAGTTGTTCTTGTTTTCTTTTGTTTTTGTTGTTGTTGTTGTTGCTTTAGTTGATAATTCCATTCAGTATTTACAGTACAACTGGTTATGAATACTCAACACACTCGTCGATAAACTATCATTTTTATCTGTTTTTGAGTTTGTAGCATCGGATGGGTAATTTTAAGCTCAATAAACACATTTGCCAAATATTTAATAGTAAATAAATAATTGAAATAATAAAAACACAACAATTACAACAATTACAATAAATACAATAGTAAATACAAATAATAAAATATTTAAATGATTTAACAATATGTGACAAATGATGTTGAAAGAAAAAGAAATTTAAAAATTAGTAAAAAAACATGAACATGAACAATAAACAGAAAATTTATTAGAAGTTTTGTTGCACGTTGTTGTTAAGGATTCAGGAATAACTTAATATTTCATTAAGGAAACTTCAGTTTTGTTCATGAATTTCGTAGAAAAATTACTAAAATTTTCATGATAAATTAAAATAAAGAAATAAAATTTATAGTTTTGTTTTCTTTAAGGCCATAATAATAGGATTTAACATATGAAGGTTGACTATGCCAAGAATACTGAGTACTGATTTTGACACGGAATACATAGACCGCTTAGGTCTGCACGATGTTTGCGCTGTTTTCAAGTTGGAAGTTGACGTAAATTCCTATTATTTACGCCACTCTGGTGGCACAATTCCAGAAAGCTAATCGAGTTTTTTCAGAAATCGCATTATAAGAGCGGTTATATATGGTATATCGTCCGGCGAATTCAGGATAAATTCATGGGTACCGCAAGGCTCTGTTTTTTCTCCAACTCTATTTTTAAAATTTATTAACGACTTTCTTTTTCTGACTTCTAATTCCATCTACTCTTTTGCAGATGACAGCAACATTTGTCATTCATATTGTTGTTGTGAACGACTCACTTTCAAACGACCCGTCGATAATCTCTGAGTGTGGTGGCGCGAACTTGGTCGATTTTAATAAGCGCAACACCCAATATTGTTTTCTTACACACATACATGGTGGTGTGTTGCCATCTGTATGTATGGTAAATGTGGAAAGAAGCTTTCAAGTGCCTTGGTTTTTTAAGACGGTGCAGATAATACTTCTCTCCATCTGATATCCTTAATATTTACAAGACCTACATCTGACCCAAATTGGAATACAACTCTCATATATGGGCCGGTGCTTCGAAGTCTATTTTGGAACTTTTCGACCGCGTACAGGAGAGAGGGCGAAGGTTCTTATTAATGACGGCAGGGTAGCCAAATCTATCGATTCATTAGAGCATCGTCGCAAAGTGGCGTGTGTTTCATTGTTCTATCGGTACTGTAACGGAATGTGTTCTAACGAAATTAAGGAATAAACTCCTGGTAATTATATAGTCTTACGTAGTACTCGTATTTCTCGTAGAGCCCATCTCTTTGTAGTTGATTATCCAGTGAATCGCACAATGCATTATAGGGAGGAACAATTTTCCTGCGAATATCTTCCCCTCCACTAACGACATGAGCAAATTTAAATCTAACGTCCGCAGACACTACTCTATCTATCCTTCTTCCAACAACCTGTTTTTCTAGTAGCAGCACAATGCACTGCATGAGTAAGGGTTATCCCAGAGTGCTGGTCTCAAGAGAGAAAAAAAATTATAGACGAAGAGTCTCCTTAGCCGCTTCGCCTGTCTCAGACCCGGCCATTGTGCCCAATATGACGAGGTGAGTTCATGCTCCCAGTCACCGATCTTCCTCCTGACCGTGGAACTGTCAGGGATCCAGCAAAGTGTTAATTTGCTCCCCAATGGCAATGTATTGATATTCGTACAGTACTCGAGTATCAGTCCCCAGTCTACATACTCCGAAGAAAGGGCCCTTAGTTCCGGCTCGACTATCGGAATATATTGTTATGAAAATGAGATTGGGAACCTCTGCGTTTATTACATCGCTAAAATAAATATATAAAAGCTGCAAAACCAACTATACGTGCTGTTTGCAAATTTTAAGAGTAATCAGGAATAAAAATTATTATTGCCTGTAAAAAGATTACAAGCAGTGATGCACATAATTGTTGAATAAAAAGTTTTTAATTAAAACTAAACACAAAATTTATTTCATTTTAACTACAATCTACGAACTCATAAATACACTTTTTTAAAAAGGTAAAAACGTAGCAATATATTAATAGTAGCGACCCTTATTCCACGTTCTATAGAAATCCCAGCACAGATGGAAATTGCCTGGATATCCGTCATGAGCCACTTGCCCATGGGTTCCCAGACTTTGATATTAGCCCCGAATATTCCCGCGCCCATACCACCATCTACTTTAGATCCATCTGTATACCACTGGAGTCTTATCCCCACGATAATTTATAAGAACGAAGTTTAAGCCCCCGGTGCGCACGACACTCCTATTTAACAGTAGCACAAAGTCGGGGATACGCCACAGGTTACTCTTGAAACACCTGTGGTTTCACTGAGTTGAGAATGCCTCGTGTCAGCAAACTGAGGGCTGCCAGAGCTGTAGATTTCATAATGAAAATAAGCAGTGAACTTTTATGGATAGTGGCCCGGTAAAAGCTTACATGGCCGCATTGGGGCAAGTATCCATTGCACCTGTTAAGGCAACAATAGAATATGCATTAATTTTTTTAAATTCATTCTACAATTGATCTTCGCACCTTTGCAAACATTTCCCTGATAAGACATTCAAAAACGACTATTGGAAGCGTAATGGAAAAGAACTCAAAGAGTTCACCCATCGTTCGGTTTGTGGCAGCATATCTTTCGATCTCGAATGTTTGCCTGTGATAGCAACAGCAAACCTTTAGCAATATCTAAAAACAATAACTTTAACGACATCCCACAATAGTTCGAGTACGAAGTCTTTGCTCTCTTCTGTTTTTGCATACTGTTCAAAAGGAAAGATGTAGTTCTGTTAGTGAGGACATGAGAATTGCTCTCTGAAAGTTAAATGGCTAATTAGCATTATTAGTATCTGTATAGACATCTTTTTATTGAATATATCAAAATTAAGTATTTTCGAAATATATAAATAAATACTTTAGTAAAAAAATAAAAATAAAAAAATCAGTATAAACCGGCTACGCATGTTCACTCGTCGCGGTTTCAGTGGCGACTAACCCGGGCTTTACACAAGCAAGTACAAGTGCGAAAAACTCAATACACTCGAATTTTTTCAACAGCACACTCACATTTGTTGAATTTGCAAGAGATCTTTGAAGATAGCGAATTTTTGGCACCTGTAGCTAGTAAAATGACAGTTGGTTAAATAGTGTTACCCGTACAAGCATTTACAAAAAATTGTGTGGATTGCCCTTGAAATTTAACCTTATTTAGTTCTTGGTAACTCTGACTTGAAAAGTAAATAAAACCATAACAATGGAGGGAAAGTTAGTTGTTTAGCCTTCGACAACATTTTTAAAATGTATTTGCACTTGCCTGTGTAAACATTCAACCAACTTGCTGTACTTTCGAACATTTTTTTAACATTTGCGGAAACACAACATATTTGCTACTTGCAAGCAATCACTTGCATATGTAAAGGCATTTAAAAATATGTGGCGAGAAGTTAGCGAAACAATTTAGTTTCGTGACTTATTCTCTAATAGTTCATTATTGCGATTATTCATTATTTTTTAATTTACAATTGTTTGGCAAATATTTTTGTTTCAAAAATTCTTCTCTTATACTTAATGCAAGTCTCAAGTCTAGCGGGTTATTACACAGAAGCTATAGACTGTAGGGTGTCTTGCATGCAATTACTCTGAGTATTTATAAAATAAGAAAAAAGTATAACTGCATTATGCTTAACTGTAACTACATAATAAACTACATCCTTACAAATGCAACCACACACAAATACACAGGCCACCACATATATTTATATGGATAAACACACAGAAACATTTAAAAAATAAAATAAATTTTTTAAAAAACATAAAAGACGAGAGACGAACATGCGTAGCATGAAACCAAAAAATAAGAGAAACCCACAAAGAAAAAAATGGAGAAAAAAACAAAAAATTTTTTACTTAAAGATGCAAGTACATTGAATGCAACAACTGCAGTTGCAGTAGCAGTAACAGCACCAGTAAAAACAGTAGAGTAGCTGTGGCAATGGCTATGCTACAGGAAGTGGAAGTAAAAGTCAAAAGCAATACATGTTTGTAAAACAAATGTAATTGTTGCATGTCTTCTGTAACCATTTAAATGCACAATTGTAAACGCAACACTCACGCACACATTTGCCAGTAATCAAATGCACTCATATACTTACTCTGTATGCGTTTTATAATAGACTAACGGAAAGACAGACATTTTAAATTTACAATTTTATAACATTTAAGAACTTCCGTTTCCATTTTGTATTTCAATTTGTTGTTTTTGTTCTTGATGTTGTTGTTCTTGTTGCATTTTCAATTTTATTGTTTATTTTCAAGAAAAAAAAAAAATGAATAAAAAAAGGAAAATTGTTTACATATGAATTCAGTTACTTAAAAATTTTATTTTATTTTATATAAACACACATACATATGTATATACAAATATACATAAATATAAAAACGTATTCTTATGAACAAATTCATATTTTATTTACGAATAATTTGGCCAAAAACTGTAGTAAGAGAAATTACAAAAAAGTACGAATAATGAAAGAAATATTCATTGAATATTTCTTCTTATTTTATCGAAGATTAAATATTTATTTACTTACTAACTTTATGCATTTCACATAAGTATTGTTTTAATCCATAAATACACTTAAAAAAATTTTTAGTTCAATTTATGCACCGAATGTTTAAAAAGAAAAGCTATTTAAACCTATTAAAAATGGGTGAAAGATGACTATTTTGGTCATTATTTTGTCATACAAGAAATTATCGAAATTTTGATTGAAAACGAATTTTAAATACCAATAAACATAGCTATGACCTGTGACCTTTGCCAGTGTACGTTTGACTTAAGAATTCTATGGCTGTAGAGCTTCTAGGGCTTTTAAGAGTAATAAAAGTGATTTTCGGTAACTATTCCATTGATCAACTTTTTAGCATCAACAAAGTTTTCAAAAGACACCAATTGTCAGATGGTACAATGTTCGGTATAAATGTTGTTTTCATGAAAATTTTCCAAATAAATTTTTTGGAAAGTCATCAAAGAGGTGTATATCCTGGCATTATCATAATAAAAAACAAAATTTTTATGTCGGCCAAATCTGCGGACTCTCAGACCAACTCGAAGATTCAAACAATGCTGGATACATTTGCCTACTTTTGCATAAGATCTATAATCTTCAGGCAAAGCAGGAGGAATTATCATTATCATCATACCGACTAGGCACTGGACACTCTGACCCATGGTTTCTTCTTACGGTCTATAGCATGTACAGCAGATCTGCTGCCTTTCTAATAAACACCAGCAGATCCGAAATTATGATGGTATGCATGTGAGATCCAAGGTCTACCCAAACATTTCCATTTAAGCATATCAGTAACTCCACTTTTACACAATATTTGTTCCGCTGCTTCTGATGTCTGTGAGCATAGTCTACAAACATCCACATTTGTGAGCGCCATCCTCTTCAGATGCGCTCTTAGTTCACATTGGCCCCATAAGAAACTCCAAGAATCTGGTTATATCTCAATCCTAGTTTGAGAATGGTAGTAGATGGTGGGGCACAATAAGGTTCCCTGCCAATGTAGGGTCACACGGAACCTTTCCAGACAATGCATTCTCTGTCTCATTACCATATATCCAATAGTGCTCAAAACAACTGGACCTTATTACTAAGCGCAAGCCTTTACAACGTATAGTAGCAATTCTTGACCAGTATAGATATCATACTATTCCAGCCAAGTGCTCTTGGCTGTCAGAAAATATATTAATCGTCTTACCATTGAGCTCTCACAGTTTCAGTTGATCTCCGCACATATGGCAATGGCCAAGATCTTGGCTTGGAAAAAACTCAGTGATCTCCCCAGTGAAATCGTCAAGTCTTGGTTGCATCAAATCCACTCCCAACTATGGCTCAATTAGACCAACAAACCTGATCAAGGAACTCATTCTTGAATCTCCTGCCAAAGCACAGATCCAAACGCGTGACACTCAGGAACTTAGATGGTTCTTAAACTACCCTGTGCAGAATAAACATACTTCCCGCCGCTTTTCCGCAGAATATGAAGCCAACCTCTTCACATAGACGTAGACAGGATGGAGTTTTCCACTGTTTTGTGATAATTTTCAAAATAGTATTCGAGAACACTGCTTAACAATCAGAATAACTATGTATGGCCACGTGAACCAACTAACCAACAATGACTATAAACGGCGGCACAGAAACACGCAATTGCCTTCGGATGACTGCTCACATACATAAGGCGTTAAAAGTCTTAGATCCTCATTCAATTCATAGTTTTAGTGCCAAAAAAAAAAAAAAAAAAAAAATCAAAAAAATTAATTTAAAAAACCACATAATTTTAAATATGAACCGTCCCTAACAGTGCAGTGAAAGTCGACGATGCAATTTATTTTTAAATATGTTTACACCAGTTTATTTAACGGTACTTTTAATAAAAAAACTTGTATTTCAAAGAGTCAAATGTCTACGCTTTTTAAAAATTTTATAGATTTTTTTAGTTTTAGTACCTGTAGGAATTGAGTGAAGTGCGTAGACTTTTGACGCCTAGTGTACATATATCCAGACGAACTAAGCTCAGAGTATGCAACTCATGACCAGTTCTGATAAATTGCTTTGAAACATAACAGCACGCATTAAGTAACCAGAACAGTGGAACATGACCAATGAGGAAACCACGCCTACGTACATACAACTGAAACGTACAACATTACAACTGAAACAAGGAGGTCTTCTCTCAAGCTTAGAACTGCAACCGACTCTATTTTCAGACTCATTAAAAGGGACCTACAGTTTAACGCCGGCTTCGAACGGTAAATGCATTAGATTAGATTAGGGATTGAAACAGGATCTCTTGGCTGATAGGCGGGAGTCTTACCCACCACACCACAGTGGCATTTTGAAGCAAATAAGTAGCCCACACTGACATAGTTGTCATACCATCCGAAAAGATCCCGATAGTATCACGAGAATCTCACACGAGTGTAATTCTTAAGGCTCAAGAACAGCACAGGTGTACCGTATAAAATGAAAATGAGTGGAAAAAAGCAAAAGAGATCATAATTGTTCGTTAGGTCAGGTTGCAGCAACTTATAAAAAAAGTTTTTTCAACCTTCTCAAACATAATACTGTTCTCCGTTAATTAGTGCTGACTTTGAAGGTTCAGAAACTGCAGAATCCTATTGGTGTCTATATCCGCCATGCTACTTGAGGTCTGCAAAATTTGCAGCGCGCACTTTGCTAAGCCTGCTCCTTTACAGTTTCTTCTTGTTCAATACGATCACAATGGACCTTATGGTCTCCGAGTGTATGCGGCCATCGATGTCTATTTGATCGTCCTCAAACCTAACCAAACCAGGCCCACTCCTTTTTGTCTGGCATTCACAGTAGATTCCAACCCTCTCTAGCCAGCAGGTCGGATATCTCGTTGCATTCACGTATATAACACATATATATATATTATACATATATATTTTCTATATACCATAGTTATGTATATACGTTTTATCCTTTAACGTTTTAACCTTTTTAAAACGCTGTGTTTTTTAAATTACGTGAAATAAAATCAACTTAGTACGAGTTTATAACTAACTGACTTGGGAGAATGACGCCGCTTTTATAATTAATTAACAATAGTTTAGAATGTTCTAGTACATTCTACGACCAACTTCTTAGTTACGTTAAATCAAACGTAAAGTTATAATACCCACAGTTGAATTGGCAGTACTGCTCAAATTAATACATAATTGGCAGAGTAATCGTAGCCTTGACACCAACCAATAGAATCTTCCATAATAATTGAGTTCATAGCTTCAAATGTTGGTGTATCTTTTTAGGCGTTTTCATTGTCGTAGCAAACATATTTTTTAATGCATACTTATGCAAAAATCTTTTTCAGTGTAAAAGATTTACAAAATTTTTTTTCCTATATAAACATTTTTTAGAAGTAAAAATTTTATAATAAATCATATTAAATGACTGTTTTTTGTTGTTATTATTTTATTGTTTGTTTTATTTGTAAAAATTATTTAAATATACATAAATAATAATCAAAAATTTTTAATAAAAAGAAAGGAAAATCCCAAACGTATACAAATATTTTTAATATTTATTTTTTAAATTTATTTTTAAATGTATATATAAACTGTATATATATATATATATATATATATATATATATATATATATAAATTTATTTAATTAATTTCTATTTTCTGCATTGTATCCTATGAATTTTTTAATAAGCTTTGTAATAAGCAAAAAATGAAAACAAAAAAATTTTTTTAATAATTTCTATAACAAAATATTTATTTATTAATAAATAATTGGCAATTTTTTAGGCAGAAAATTATTTTATTAAAAATTGTATAAATCTTTTGTTTTATAGTTTAACCACAAACCATTGTTGCGCTGTGGTATGGTAGGTAAGACACCCGCCTACCAACCAGAAGGTTGTCGGTTTCAATACCAGGCCAGACCATCTTAAAAAAGAAAAAAAAAAGAAGAAAAAAAGAAAAGTTTTTCGACAGCGGTATCACCTCATAACATTAGTTAGTAACTGGTTATGAATATTACTACTATTGAAAACTTCTCGAAATGCATCTGCCGTTCGGAGTGGCGTTAATCTGTAGGTCCCTTTCAATGAGCTTAAAAATAGAAACGGATGCGGCTCATTGACTGAGAAAAGTTCTCATGTTTCTTCGTGTAATGTTACGGCAATTAATATAGGGTCCGCCAAAAAAATTTTTTTTTAATGCTTAAAAAAAACTACTGAATATTTTCTCAAATTTCTTTTTTTTATTTGAAAGTAGAATCCTTCCGGTTAATAATGGAAAATAAAATTATTCAAATGGCTGTCTCGGCTGACCATGCAGTACACACACTCGGTCCAATTTTTAGCACGTTATCGATTGTGTGCAGCTGTATTTCACAAATAGCTTCACGAATATTGTCCTTTAAAGCGTCAATTGTCTCTGGCTTGTTGGCGTAACACTTATCTTTGACGGCACCCCACAAATAATTGTCCAAGGGTGTCAAATCGCAGCTCCGAAGTGTCCAATCGACATCAGTTCTGCGGCTGATAATGCGATCTTCAAAAACAGGGAGCAAAACATCGAGTGTAGCTTCGGCTGTGTAGCACGTAGCGCAGTCCTGATGAACCAAATGTTGCTAATATCATCCTCTTCAATTTTTGTGAACAAAAATTCGTTCAACATGGCCCGATAATGACCGCCATAGACTGTAACGGCCATTCCTTGCTCATTTTCGAAGAAAAATAGCCCGATTATGCTTCTGGACCAAAATGCGCACCAAACAAGGACTCGTCTTGGGTGTATTGGCTTTTCAATGTATGCGTACGGGTTTTCTGTGCCCCAAATGCGATAATTTTGCTTACATACCCCCCAAAATCAAAATGAGCTTCATCTGAGCACAGCGCACACATTATGCAACATTACCGTAATTTTCAAAGTAATGTCGCAATATTTCCCAGCGTTGTTCAAGCGTATATACAACCATATTCGTTCAGCGGAAGGATAAAACTAACTATCTGTCAAATCAGACATGAGCTAAGTGTTACCATTTACGAAATAAGCATTAGATGGTTGACCCTTTATAACCACAAACCAGAATTGCAGTATAGAGGGTTATAGCTTAATAGGTTAAGTAAAAGCTTATATGTATGATAATGAGTGAAGTGACTACAAGGGTGGCAGTTCCAAAATTAATTGGCCAGACGTATAGAATGCTGACAGTAGTTTAGTAAAAATATGTTTTAAGCTCTAAGGTAGCACGTTGTTTGGTATTTTTCTTTTACTTTAAAACTTCCTTTGGAAGAGTCACTTGTGTAACTTTACCGAGGAAATTTATTAGAAACGCCGCCAGTGAACAAAATTTATAAGGAAAAATGTAAATTGGAGGTTTTTCAAAAAATATTTTGCTTTGTTTTAATTATTTTTAATTATTTATTAAAAATTATGACACATTTTCGATCAAATGTTTAATAATTTATTGATAATTTTAAAATAAATAAATTTAAAAATGATTAAATTCTATATTTAATTATTTAATAAAATTAATTTGCTCTTTTGGTTTTATTTTTTCTGTTTTTTGAATAGAAAAGTGTTGTTAATTTATTATACAATAAGCCATATCATCAATGCAACAAAGTGTTGCACAACTGAACTTTTTGTGAGTTAATTTAGTTGTTTCTTTATTTGTTTAAATATTATCTATATTTGCTTAAATTTGTTAATTTGTTTTGTTTTGTTAACAATTTTGCAAAATTTATTGTGTCGTGTTGCAAATTAACATGAACATTAAATAAGTCATTTACAAGTATGTGTGTATGTGTGTATATACATACATATGTAAATAAACAGCTTGTAAGTATTTATAACAGATGGGCCATCCTATCGGTTTAAATTTTAACCAACGGTTATTTCCAAACTGGCAATACTTATGTCATTCTATTCTGTCACAATTTCAGTATTTTATCTCCACTGAACGAAATGAATCGATTTAGGCTTGAACAACGTTGGGATTTATTGGAAATTTATTTCCAAAATAAAGATAATTGGTCAGAAATTGCACGAAAATGTTGTTCAAAATATCATTGCAGAGAAGGAGCAACAGTGCCCAGTTCATTGCTAAAGTTTGTGAAACTGGTTTCACTATTGATGCGCCAAGACGTAAGCGTGCTCGTGCAATGCGAAAATATCGAAGCCGTGACTGAGTGTGTGCAGGAGAATTCATAAACATCAATAAGTCATCGTTCTCAAGAATTGAGCATTTCTGGCAGCAGTTTATTGCGATCTTTGCGAAAATATCTGGGTATGACGCCTTACAAAGTTCAATTGGTTCAAAAGCGGAATCCAGATGGACTAACGAGAAACTGTACGATGATGTCGATGTTGCCCAAAAAATTATCTTATCGGATGAAGTTTATTTTCATTCTGGTGGTTACGTTAATAAACACAATTGCCATATTTGGGGCCTAGAAAACCCAAACGTGATCTTACAGAAGCCAATGCACCCATTACGAGTGACTGACTATTCGGCTGTTGCGACGGTTAAAATATACTCACACCTCTTTAAACAGGCTTTCTTTAGAAGTTCTTTTTGTGCCCGCTTTTCATGGTATTGGTGTGAATGATGCTTGGTTTTAATAGGATGGTGCAACTGGCCACACATCTTATGCCACAATCGATTTACTGCGTCAGACGTTTAATGGCCATTTAGTTAGCCGAAATGGTGATGTCAGTTGGCCGCCATGAAGCTGCGTTCGACACCTTTGGATTATTTTATATGGGGCGCCGTTAAAAACAAGTGTTATGCCGACCAACCAGAGACAATTGAGCAATTGACGGCCAACATTCGTGACGCCATGGCCGAGATACGACCCCATACAATTCGAACATTTTTTGCGATCGAATAGGGTATTGTGAGGCCAGCTGCGGCAGCCATATGAATGAAATAATATTTCATTTCTAACCGGAACAAATGTACTTCACAACAAAAAAATAAATTTGGCAAATCTTAACCGTTTTTGTTTTATTGAATTTTTATATTTAAACTTTTAAATGACCCACCTCACATATTCGTATATAATGTCTTTATTATTGCACGTATTTGGTAATTAAAATGAATTCCCTAAATTGTAATTAAATTAATTTAAAAGAACATTTACTACATTATTATTAGCAAATAAAAGTCCAAGGAGAGAAAAAAGTAATAGAAATAAAAAATAAAAATAAAAACTATTACGTATTAAAGACAATGTTGCCAGATTTGTAATATTTCTAGAATTTTAATAGGAATAATCTAAACAATTTGACGTTGTTTAACAATCAGCTAAGCCTGACATATTCCTAACGATCGCAGCATCTATGTGCAACTTAAAAATGCGAAGGTGCTTTCAGTAATGTTGAAAGTGGGGCAATCAGAAAGGTACTGTTCGATTTTGTCTTCCATGATTTCCTCGTTGAGGGGATAATCCGTGTGCAGGATTGATCGCTCGGAACTTGGTGTCTCGCGGAAGGGTACTTCCGCCCTTGCTATGGAATCTGGATGTTAATCGCATACTCAAACGATTTTCAATTTGTATGTAATTTTGACCAGTTTTGTCCATCTGGCAACTATAGCCGCACATCCATAGCAACATCTACAATCGAATACATACTTTGATATGTAAATAAATACTAATTTTGCCAATGTTGTTATATTTGAAATAAAAAACATACATATTTGTTAACAGTATTATCCGCTTATAAAAGGATACTTGAAATATTTATCCACTTTTGTATAATTAATGTGGTGGCCTCTTATTTGAATTTGTACTAATTTGTAGCTCATCTCCTGTCATATTAATTCTGTTTATTTGTGTGTGAGAGAGAGAGAGAGAGATAAACACAATAAAATAAAATAAATATAAATAAATACAAACATGCACACATACATAAATTAATAATTAAATAACAATAAAAACAAAACAAAAATTATTTTAGCACACACTCTCACACAAACATGATAATCGGACTTAATTATGCCTGTTTTGTGGATAAACATTTATTTTTACTTCTCTTGTTTATACTCGTGCAAGCATGATATACGACGTACTCTAAACAATACTACACAGAGTGACCAGATATGTTTTACCGTAGAATCACAAAAGGAGCTTCAAAAGTCCTTTAAATTTACTAAAATTGCTTAGTCCGAGTTTATACGAGCAAACATTTTGAAAGGAAACATTTAGTGTGATAGCAAATTACGGGTGGGGAAGAGAGAATCATTTTAGTCTTCGGTACTCTACTTCTTTACAATAACAATAGTAATGCAATATTGCTCAATATATTCAAAATGTTTCCTCGTATAAATGAGGACTTAGGGCAATATCTCCCTAAACATATATAAATATATTTTTGTTGATATACATACATACGTAGGGTTTTATGCTCTAAAAACTTTAAAACCATTAAACTAATTTTTTAAAGAATTCAGGAGCCAATAATTGTATGTTATGAGGGTGTCAGTGAACAGTTGTTGGCTGCACCCGCAAAGCATAAACTGCAAACTAACACTCTTGCGTGGATCAACAAATCAACATTTTCGGGCACTTTTTTTAAAAACCGCTATTGTCAGTTTTATAAGCCTCAATGCTATTGGATTTACGTTTTATCTATGTGTCAGTTGTATGAGTTACGAGTAGTTTACAAAATTCGTTATTTTATATTTCAATACTTCAAAAACTAGTTTGAAACAAACGAGTTAATTACATCGTAAATCATCCTAATCGCAAACTGACTGTTCGTACAGCTGCGGCTATTCACATTAAATACCCTAGAATACATAACCCCTTGTGGTATGGTAGGTAAGACTGGCGTTTACTAAGCCAGAGTTCCTCGGTGGAGTTGAGTTATTTAAAGAACTAGTAAAACAAAATTATCATTTATGTATGTGTGGGTGTGTGTGTTTAACACACATGTTTTGTGTTGTATGTGAACGAACTAGTTCATTAAAACAGCCAAAGAGCCCGACTCTAGTCTCGGTTCAATTTCTAACAATTTTCAACAGTGACATCACCTCATAACATTGCTAGCGACTGTTTATAAATATTCACGGCATGAAAAAATTATCTAACTAATGCATATGCCGTTTGGAGCCGACGTAAGTGAGTCCCATTCAATCAGAAGTGACCCTTGTTCTACTTGGGATGTCGCGAGAATTATGTAAATGCAACCTAAATAAAAATCGACATATTAAACAACAACCAACGAGCAAACAAGCACTTAGACTTACAATCGACACAATCAGACAACCAAAAAACAGCACATTCACACAATCAGACAGGCACACAACAGAGTACGCCAGAACCAACAGAGTACGCTCAAAATACTGCAGATGATGCCATAAAAGAACCCATAATTCCCTAACCCTAGGATCCCTCCTATTAAAGGCACTGCGAGCAAACTCGCCGATCCTTTGTACATTCCTATCCGTCCTCTGTAGCCCTAGCCCGTGTATTCTGGAGACAAGATAGTTTAGAGTTCAAAATGACACCCAAATACTTTGCGCCTTTCAACAGCTCTCTCAGGCGCGAGAGGGAGCAAAACGGAACAATGTACCTCCATGTGAATAATACCAAATCTGTCACACTCTGCACACGGTTAGAGCTCCAACTACTAAGAAGGCCCAGAGACGTCAGAGAGTGCTACGATATTGTATCAAGATATATACCCTATGCAGCTACAGCAAAGTCATCCGCATACGCTGAAGTTTTGAATCACATATAGTCAAGCTTCACGAGCAAAGTGTTAACGATAAAATTCCACAAGAGCGGTAATAAAAACTGCACTTGTGGAGCGTCCCTGTCTGCCACCCTATAGACTGTAAATTGCAGGTTTTCCTGAGTATCCAACAACGCCCACACGCATGATTAAAGCACCAGTCAGTAACAAATTCGAAGACGTGTTATAAGGACATGACATCCACTGTGGTAAGGTGTCGGAGGCAATTTTAACTCCTACCAATCTAGGGGTCACAGTACCCGATTAGGAAGGTAACTCCACATTGAGCCACAGCCACCACGTTGCTCTCACAGTGGACCTTCATCATAGTACCCTACAAACAGTATCAAATATGATAAAGAAATCAGTGGCCATATAGCTCAAGATTATTCATATGAATCTAATCCCGGACTGATGTCTATTCAGTTGCGTCAAACCATACTTAATTGCCTGTGCTGTCAAAGTCTCAACAGTCTCTCGCTCTTCGTATAAACGCGTTGTAATGCAGATAATAGTTTAGGTTCTATCGTATTGCAAAGACAAAAGTCGATCAACCTTTCCGGTCTTCTAGAGGGGAAAAGAAAGGTTAATGGGCTTAAAAGCCTTTGGCCCTGTGTGAGCAGCTTTGCTTCCATTCGAAATCGTCCAACCATCACACACATGATCCATGACTATGGGATATTATATCCGAATTATGCTGCAGATCAACAGGAATACATGAAAGTATACGATACAATAAAGCCTTAAAAAATTTAATTAAAATAATTATTGACAGTGGGGGTGGTGTGGTATGCAACACCAGTGGCCCAGGTTCGAATCCCTAGCAGAGGAAATAACAAACTTAATTGCGGTGTAATTGTAGTAAAGAGACTTTTACTTCCCTCCAGACAAATCCATCTAATTATTGACAGTGGGGGTGGTGTGGTATGCAACACCAGTGGCCCAGGTTCGAATCCCTAGCAGAGGAAATAACAAATTTAATTGCGGTGTAATTGTAGTAAAGAGACTTTTACTTCCCTCCAGACAAATCCATCTAAAAGAAGCCTGCTCTGATCTTCCAGCTAATCTATGGTGATGATGACAAACATCAGTCGAATGATCAGGAGAAAACGCCATCTACTGGGAAAATATTACAATCCTAAGTAAGGATCACCACCACCACCTAGCAGGGATCTTCACCACTACACAATCATACGGAGGCGGGCTACAATAGACCAATTATCTAATTAGCTGGAAAATCAACTTGTTTAAGGAAACTGAAACAAGTCAATATATGCTTTGTGGAATGCCAATATGCTGCCTAGAGCAGTAGAACGTTGTTAGCACTGTGTTTAATCAGCTTAATATCTGGCCATAACTCAGGCTACGCTCCCTCACAATCTTTTTACAAAAACTGAAATTTGCTATAATCGGCCCATATCATTTTGTTTGCCATTCCTAGTATAAAGAGGAATGCCAAGATGGCTAATTCTATGCCTAAATTCTATGCCTATACAATTGCTATTCACTTAACCATGACTGTATACTTTATTGTATTTAAACGACCACAGAACACGAAAAATGTCCTATTGGATTAAGTAATTTATACAAATGAAGCTTTTGAAATATATTTATTGTGTGTGTGTAAGTAACACAATACGCACACAAATGGTTAAATTAATTATTTAGTAATAAAAATTACAATAATTTTTTCATTTTTATTTTTATGTTGTTGCTGCTTGGCAAAGGAAACATAATCAAATTACGTGAAAGCATAAACAATGAATTGACGCAGTAAATCAGGTGCAATTTATAGTCTCGAAGTATTCAAATCACTTCGAACACGAATAACATTTTATTTTGTTTCATTTTGTGCCTTTTTTATGCTTATCAAGTAGGAGTAGATCGAATTTAAGAATTTGTTGATGATTTTGTCAATTAAGACAAAACTAAGCAATTGTTGTTCTAATGATGCTTTAATTTGCTTACGAATGTTGGAGAAAAGAAATAAAAATTACTTTGTAAGGCGACAGTTGCTGTTGGGTAATAAAAATTGATTAAACAAGGAGGTAAATAACGAAAAAAGGCCTCATTAAAGGGCCTTTGAAAAACTTATTGTTTTTGAGGAGAGTAAATAAAAGCAGAAAAATGTGAAAATGGCGAAAAATAAAATTATTTTTTGCGAACAAAAATTCTTATGCGAAAAATCACGAAATTATTAAAGCAAACTCGTGCTATTTTCCTTTGAGTCCATTTGCAGTGTTGGCTATTTTAAGGGGTGTACCAAAATTAACGCAAGATTTGAATTAAGTTTTTAGTGTTTTGATTGCTATTTTGTTACTGCATCAATAAGTACATGCCAAAGGCGTAATTTATGGAATAGCATAACGGGCAAATGGTCTCCACGACTTTGCTTGCCCATATACACTCGTTTGTCAAAATTTAGTATGACCATTTTGCATAAACGTGGCTGAATTTCGTTGATACAGCGTTGAATCTCCTTCTTTAATTCACGGATGGTTGTGCGCTTGTTGACATAGACCTGTGATTTCAAATAATCTCATAAAAAGAAATCTAATGGTGTTAAATCACCTGACTTGGTGGGCCAATTCTGATTACCGAAGAGAGTACACGACCTGAAAATGTCTAACGCAGTAATTGAATTGTATCACGGGCTGTATGGCACGTAATGGTCACATCAATATCATACAATTTCGGCAGAAACAACTGTGTTATCATGCAGCTATAGAGAGCACCAATAACAGTCACTGCTTGACCAGCCTCATTTTCAAAAAAGTATGGTTCAACTACGCCTCCAACCCAAAATCTATACCAAACAGTGAAACGTTGTGAATGCATTTGTTTTTCGACAATCACATGTGGTCTCAGAAACCCAAAAGCGGCAATTTTGGCGATTAACAAAGCCTTCAAGATGAAAATGTACTACATCGCTTAGAACAATTTTTCTGGAAAAATCAGCATCCATTTGTCGATCCATTCAACGAACTATCTCATTGTGCATGGTTATTAGGCTTCAATTGTTGTGAATTGAATTTTGTAAGCAAGGTGACACAAAGAGAGGGAGAGAGAGCCTCTTGAAATTTACAATAATGGTCCACAAGCCGAATTGAGATTCCTGGATTGCCACCGACACTCTCACGCACTGCTTCGATATTGTCACTTGAATGACCCGCTTTTGGACGACCAGAGTGTTTGGCGTCTCCAACGTATCCAGCGTCACTGAATTTTTAAATTAATAATTTGTAAGAAAATATACCACATCACGGACTGTATTGTGGTGTTTTAGTCTATTGGTTTGTGTCAAGGTTGTTAATGTGTTACTGATTTGTGTATTTCACGGCATTGCCATACTGATTTATTTATTTGACGGCATTGCCAATTCGAGCATCTTCCGGTAACACAATCTTACATTGCATTACCGGATATAAAATAGAGCATTTGAGAGTATTTGAGACATTTTTGGAACTTTCCGAACTGTAATCAATTAGCTATATAAGGAGGTTGCTTTGCCAACGTCGAGATAGTTATCGCTTGGCAGTCATAAAGTCGTGTTTAGGCGTAAATAAAAGTGCTGAATAATTTGTGTATAAGCGAATATTAAGTGGAAGATAAATAAGTTGCTGTATTAAGTTAAACTGTATAAACATAAAGTGAGGAAATAAGAACTGTAAGGCGACAATAAGGTGGTGTTTACTTTATTTAGACGCAATTCAAAAGAACTCATACGTTTTGAAAAGTTTAAAACGTAACCAGCGTTGCCGTTGTAACATTAAAGTATCGTGACGAAGTCGAAGTCAGGACACTTGCGGATGGAAAGTAAAAGGTGGAACCGCCGGATTTTGCTCAGGTAATGGTAACAAACACAAATTCATATTTTAGTATTTTATTATACATCCTTCTTTACAGACAATATTCTAGCAATGCTTCCAGACAATCTGCTTAGAAGTACTATTGGGAAAGTAGGCGGAAAAAGCATTCACTAGGCAAGCTCATGTTGTTTAACAAGATTGAGAGGTGGTCATATATATACATCTATAAATGATGACATAATTAATAACTTTTATACTTACGCATATAATTGTTATCATTAATATATCTTTTCTACAACTTTTTTGATCTTTTTCAACTGTATAGACCCAGTTTAGTTCAAAGCAAGAGTAAGAGAGGCGGAAGAACCATTTACTGAGTGAAATAAAAAAAATTAATTGAATGACGTACATTGTATGATTAATTAATTACAAAATATAATTTTAAAATATTGAATTATTAGTGTAAGAAATAAAAATCGTCTTTTATTAAAAAAGTGTACACCCATCAGGTTTGACGGGTTTATAAAGGGTCCGCCAAATAATTTTTTTTTTAAATGCCATAAAAAAACTACTGAATATTTTCTCAAATTTCTTCTTTTATTTGAAAGTACAATCCTTCCGGTTAATAATGGAAAATAATTTCATTCAAATGGCTGCCTCGGCTGGCCATGCAGTAGCCTACACGATTGGTCCAATTTTTAAGCACATTGTCGATTATGTGCAGCTGTATTGCACCGATGGCTTCACGAATATTGTCCTTTAAAGCTTCAATTGTCTCTGGCTTGTTGGTGTAACACTTATCTTTGACGGCACCCCACAAATAGTAGTCCAACGTTGTCAAATCGCAGTTCCGAGGAGGCCAAACGACATCAGCTCTGCGGCTGATAATGCGATCTTCAAAAACAGGGCGCAAAACATCGTAGCTTCGGCTGTGTGGCACGTAGTGCCGTACTGTTGAAACCAAATGTTGCTAATATCCTCCTCTTCAATTTTTGTGAACAAAACTTCGTCCAATATGGCCCGATAACGATCGCCATTGATTGTAACGGCCACTCCTTGCTCATTTTCGAAGAAAAATGGCCCAATTATGCCTCTGGACCAAAATCCGCACAAAACGGTGACTCGTTTTGGGTGTATCCGCTTTTCAATGTATGTGTGCGGGTTTACTGTGCCCCAAATGCGACAATTTTGTTTGTTTACATACCCGCCAAGATCAAAATGAGCTTCATCTGAAAAGGTGACCTTTTGGCAAAGTCAGCATCTTTTGTAAGTCGATCTCAGGCCCGCCTAGCGAAGCGAAAACGCATTGGGCACAACCATATTCGTTCAGCGGAAGGATAAAACTAATTATCTGTCAAATCAGACATGTGCTAAGTGTTACCATTCACGAAATAAGCACTAGTTGAAAAACAAACGTTAGATGGCGGATCCTTTATTTTCTAATAAAAACATTTACAAAACCCTCCCTTGGGTTTGTTATAGACCACCAACCCCATTCATTTAAGAATCTTCTTTGTAAGTTTTTAGAGTTAAAAGTCAATTCCTCAAACTATTCATTTCATTGCTAAAAATTCTTTGAATATTATTTCAAATGATAAATTAAAAATAATTCATAGTTTCATCTTAATACCTCCTTTACCTTGTAATTTAATTATAGTCCTTCTGTATAGTATGCAAGGCAGTTATTATTAATACGAACCATAAACGTATTATGACCTTCTTAAGAAATTGTATGGGCAACTAAAATAGACAAAAGAGAATCTATTCAGACAAATACTTTTGAATTTGTACAACACAAAGCTTCAATTTTGTAAAGGCTTAAGTAAAAAGGACTACAATTCTTAGTCGCTACTTGATTTATTATTAGAAAAAAAAAATTTGAAATTTATCAAAACTAATACTTTGGTTTCAAATACTATTTTGTGGGCTATGTTTTATTTAAGACCTTAAAGGTTAAGATGGGGTTTAAAGTTTATTAAACTATTTTTTATCTTTTTCTTTATGTGGATGGGGATTGAGCTTGAATATGTGTTGGTATTCATATCAGGTATACAATTGTTAGCATTACAAGTTTTTGCTCATTTTAACTTTACCTTTTTAAATATTTGTGAAACAAAAATATGACTACATTCTCTCACAAACATACGTACGTATATATATGCAACATAGTTCACAGATGAGCCAACAATCGAATAACATGTGGTATTGTGCAGAGTGGAACAAATATGACAAAAAAGAGAAGCACTGCTCAAGGTAAGGCGTATTTTAATTTGTGTTGATGTTAAAAGATCGAATTAAATACATCAAGTAGTTCCAGTCGATCTAGGTCAATAATATTGCTAAAAATGTTTATGAAGAATATGCTTTCAGCATACGAGATCTTCTGGATTCTTTACAAAATCGTACTAATCCAAGCCTGCGACAAGAGCTTCCAAATTCTTTTCAACGGCGTTATAGTTATTTTCGTTTTTGACAAAGTCTAAGAACTCACTAATTTTTCATACACTTCTAAGATACCCTTTGTATATGACAAAACAAAACACAGTTTATCACGTTTGATTTAATTTTTTTCGCCGTCACTACTCTAGGGAGCATATTGTCGTTTCACAATGCATTCATTGCTTTGTTTGATTTTCAGTGATCAAGTTGATTTTCAGATGATTAATCTACTGTAGCTCGCCTCCATATGATTGTTGGTAGTGGTGAAGATCCTTGCTAAATGGTGATGATCTGTGCTTAGTATTGTAATTTTTTTACCAGTAGGTGGCGTTTTTTTCTGATAATCCGTCTGCTGTTTGTCTTCATTGCCAGAGGCAAACTGGATGGTCAAGGCGGTTTATTTAGATGGAGTTGTCTGGTGGGAGGTGCTTTATTAAGTCCTCGAAAACCGCAATTAAATTTTTGCCTCTGCTGGGCCGTTTGTATTGTACCATGATATCACGCTACATTTATACAAACCTTTGTATATTATAAAACATGCAGCATTTTATCTCTTTTATTTCTACTAAGCCATTGTGGACTGCCGTCAGTAAAAAGATCAACGAAAATATTATTTCAGACATTACAGCACAAATACCATGATTTTGTTAATTCGCTTAAGGCTTCGTCAATAAAATTTGTTCATATTAAAACGTTTGACTTCAGTTTAATTGCGTTAAATAAAAAAATAACACGTTATTGTTGCTTTGACAGTTCTTTTTATTTCCACAATTTACCTTTATACAGAAACTTATTTAATTTCCACTTAATACACAATTAGTCAACACTTTTACAAACGCCTTAACACTTTTACTTTCTGACTTAAATTACAATGACTGTCAAACTATAACTAACTGCGTGTAATGCATAATGCAACGCTTTTAAATACAATTGACATTACTTCCGAATGTTCTTGTTCTTGTAACATCGTTCAATTGGTAATAACACAAGTTAAGTACAGCATTACAGGGTGGCACGTTGACAGCCTTGACACAAACCAATAGACTAAAATTATACAATACAGCTTTAAAGGCACTGATGTATCTTCTTTTTAGGCATTTTTATTTTTGTAACAATATAATTAACACGAAAACAATTATATTTTATTTTTAAATACCAGACCTTTGTTCCGCATTTGTTCAGACTGCGTCCTCATACCACATCTGGAAAATAAACTTAATTATACCAAAAGTATATTAAAGATAGATTCAACAATGAATTGTAAGACTCTCATCCCTATTATAAGCCAATCTTAATATTTAGATGAACTCGTTGAAGCAGTGATTGTGCATCTGTAAAAAGGAGACTTAATAGATCAAAATGCTGTAAACCAGGCTTTCCGTTAGTAAACACATAGCAAGTAAAAAGACAAATTTCGTGCACACAAATTACCTGTGAATCATGTCATCAGTCTAAAGCGGCAATTAGACGATCTAACGCGTCATGTCAGCACGGCTTGATGGTAAGCTAAACAGCTTGTGTAATAGCATGCTTGCCGTATTTTTCAAATTCGCAAACACGAGCTGATTAGCTAGGTGGCTTGCCATCAAGTAGCGCTGGATCGTCGAATCGTTGCTTAAGAGTAGTCATAGACTACTAAGGGGAGAGGCGATTAATCAATAACTGACATTTATAAATATCGAAATATGCAAGCTAAGTTGGCCATGGTTCAACAATATGTGGTTTCGAAAGAATGGTGCTACAACTTATTTGAACGTTAATTCAGTGTCGTTCCATTTCTTGACAACTAAGATGGTGCCTTTGACGCTTCATTTAACTCAGGCGTCTTGCTAGGAAGCCAATAAATTTTAAGAAACTGGATGAGAACAGAACTTGTGCTATTAATATAATTACACCAATAGTTCTCGAAAAAGTAGTCAAGAATCGAATTTTAATATTTTCGTTATATTTGGTCAAGTTCCACTGTGCCAGACTTAAAGCCATAAAAATATAATAAAAATTAAAAACCCCAATAAAATGAAACAAAAAGATTTAAGTGAACCAAAATCCAGTGAATGTGAACAAAAGTGTCTCCTCATCAACTGTTGCGCTTGGATGTAAAATATAAGCTCCGGTACATTGTTTTTCCAGTTCACAGATTGTCGTTGACTTATAGACACAGACTCAGACACTCAGACACACACACACACATACACGAATACACAGAATGGAATTAAACACATGAATAATTTTTTTGAAGTGGCGGCATGAGGAACCGTTTGTCTAACTCTTTGGGGTAGAGACAGACAAATAGTTTATTGTTTAAAGGGATCACAGAAATATTTAAAGAAAACAGAAGTATCTGTTAGATAAAGAAATTATCCAACCACTAGGTGTCTCTTAAGGATAATCGACACTTTTTTCTCGGTCATGCATGAAACGACGATGGATTTTTGGCGGACTCGTAACTCTACCTTGTCATTTAAAAGGAAATTTAATTTTTCTTGAGAGAAGTTTACCGAGAAGAAATCATGCAACAAATAGAGCAAAATTTTCCGACCTTATTTAACCACTAAATATTCTGATGCGCTATGATCGCCTAACTTCAAAAATAATCAGCATTACAGATTCTGTGGAAAGGATTTTTTTAAAATTTTTTTTTGTTTTTCTAAAATGTGAGATTTTTGAAGAGGCTGCTTCGAACATCTTATGAAATGACTTTTTTCATTTCGTTACGCTGTTTCTACAAAATTCTAAGTTATACCAGCTCTAAGTCAAATAAATATTCTTGACTGCAAGGTAAGTAGGAAAGCTTACTTGCTGAGAGATCTTTTAGGGCGGCTGGCGTAGTAGCTGCGAAATGAGTCCTAGCTTTATTATCTGAAGCTCCTCGACTGTTATTGAACCTAATTATTTTTACGGAGGGGCTTTCTAGTGGACCGCCTTCAACAAATATTACATTGCCAGACTCATGGCTAAGATTGAGAAGTCTGCAGTGATCCTAATTATAAGTGTGATATTACCCCTAAAAAAGCATGACAAAAAAGGTTTTTATCATGCTTGGTTAGCTTCTTTCTAAGTTACATACCAGAAAGCAGGTAAACTTGTGATTTTGGCGTGTTGTTTCCTCGGGGCTCTTCTATTCTTTCTGACAAATATCGGATGCTGGATATTATTGATTATGAGTCATCTAAACTGGAACTGTTTAGGCAATTCCAATCGTAATTCCAGAAACGACTGTGCATCTTACTTGGTCATCACCGGTAATTCGGTGGAAGTGTGTTCAAATCAGGATGTCTCTGTCCCTCCCGGACTATTGTAAAGTGTTCTAGGCTGAAGTAGTGGCATATACTACGGAAACTTACATTACTGACACATACATATATCTTATCTGATAGCCAATTGGCGCGGCGTAAAGTTCTCTTGTTTTCAGCTCAAGGTTGGTTAGTGACTGGGATACTCTCACGGAATTGTAGCGTACACATCGTTTAGGTTCCTGACCACATGGCTGGTGCACTAGTTAGTGTGGGCACACTACTTGCGGGTATCTATCCACATACAAAGGTAGGTGGGCATTTTACCGCTGTTTTGTTGTCTATTAGGACTTCCATTTAGGAAGCCATCTGACACATCCCTAAAATAGGATAATATCAACTTCGAAAGCCATAGCAAGGTCAAGCAACACCACCTCTTAGGACAAAAGTATATACTCAATAATAAGCAAGATTCTACACCAATACATCATATATAAGGAGGACCAGATGACAGCACACATCGGCTCTTTAGAATTATATTGTGGGATTTTGCTATATTTTGTGTCACTCTGTCAATTTGGCAGCACTGCCAAATCGACCATCTTTACGTTACATTTGAATTAACGAACATGAAAATAGATATTTCCGGAACCTTCCAAACTGTAGGCAATTAGTTATACAAATGGGCTGCTTTACATACAAGTGAGTTGGTTATCGTTTTGCTGTCATAAGATAAAGACGTGGTTAAGCAGAAATAAAAGTGTTGTATACGCGAATATTAAGTTGTTGTATAAAGATATACTGTATAAAAGTTATAGGCTAGTAAATAAAAAAAACTGTAACAACAACAAAGTTTAGTTGATTTTAAAGTTTAGTTTATTTTTTTATTTGAGCTTAACCTACGATTAGCTAATGGCTGTCAGAAACAATCTAATAGACGCAGCTTCTTTTTATTTCTTGTAAAATACGATAAAAATTTAGTTCTTCTTTTCTCCGTCACTTCTTTGGAAAGCATATTGGCTTTCCACAAAGTATCCACTGTTTTGTTTCAGTTTCTTTAATCAATTTGATCTTTCAATCTAAGTAGATGATTAAACCACTCTAGCATTCTCCATGTGATTTTGCGTAGTGGTGATGGTAATGGTTGGTGGTAATCCTTACTTTAGTGTTGTAATTTTTTGCCAGTAGGTGGCGTGTTTTCCTGATCATTTGTCTGATGTTTGTCATCATCGCCAGAGGTATGCTGGCACTCACCTTCAGGGTGGGTTTCTTCTTTAATTTTTATTTTTCAAATGGAGTTGTCTGGATGGAAGTTGAAGTCTCTTTATTAATCATTCGAAACCACAATTAAATTTTCTTCATCATGTCCTCTGCTGGAGCTCAAACCTGGCTTGTTTGAGTTGTTATGCGTGCGCTCTAACCGCTACACCACGCCACCCCCAACAATTGAGGGGAGCAGTGTTGCTCTGCAAGGTACTGCGCTTGAAGTACATAAAGTCAAGCAATTACTCATCTGGGCCTGTAATCATTATTGCAATTACTACTGAAAATATCTTTTGTAATAAGTTTTTACTTAATTTTTTTAACTTTTAGGAATCAAACAGTTAATGCCCACAATTTAATTAAAAAGTATTTAAAGGAAAATTTAAACTTTTCTACTCTTGCCAATAAAGATTTAATTAAAATTGTTGATAAACAGACAGACGGATCACTTTAAACTTTTTATTTAAGCTTATTGAGTATTTTTTATAAGATTGTTAAAAGAGAGTGCGTTTGTTTTTTTTGGCATAAAAAGTTCTTGGTAACAAGATGAAATCAATGGTTGATTGTTAAATTACACAATAATTTTTACATGATAATTAAAAGTTTGTCGTATAATCGACTCCCCTGCCAAGATACACGTATTTTGGCATCAAGACATAATGAGAATATCAAACAACCAACCAACCCACCAGCCAGCCAGCCAGCCAGCCAACCAACTAATAATGGTTTTAAGCAGTTGGTTAAGTTGAGTGTCTTTGAACCTCCCCAACATATGTTTGTCAGTCGGTTGTTTTGTAAGAAAGTTTTAAGTTTAAAAAGCCAACTACTTTTGCTTTCTGTTACAAAGAAGTGTCAAGAAAAATAAATCATATTTAACTGTTGTAACGATTATTCTTATATTTTATTCTGTTATTTGGTAGTTGACGAGGGGAATTTCAAGTCAAATGATATTAAATTTGAGGCATGGACTGGAATGTAGAAAAAAAAGTGAAAACTTTGTAAGAAGACTCTTATATTTTCATTTCATTTGTAAAAATAAATTTCAGGGAAATATTTATTTAATTTGTGCGCAGGATTATCCAATAGAAATAAAAAGTTTTCTTAACTACTATTATACGAGAGGTACTATTTATATTTCGTGTACTGGCAAAACTAATTTCAATAACACAAATGTGGAAACACCATAATTAAGTTTGGCATTTTAGCATAAACTCACTCACAACGTTTTGAAGTACAAGTGCGATTTGTTCGACATGAAAGTGTCGATGAACTCAATTCTTTGTATGGCGATAATGCATCATCAAAAACCATAGTACATCGCTGATAAAGTGAATTTAATCGTGGTCGTAGTTCGGTCGCCGACGAATTCTGTGAATGTCGACCAAAATGGGTTGTTGTTTCACAAAACATCGATACTGTCCGTCAACTGATGGTGCAATATCATCGTGTTAATTATTGTGAGATAGAGGCATGCGTGCACATTACTCCACTTCAATACATACTATTTTACATGAACATTTAGTTTTAAAATAATCAATCGCCCCTTGTGCAAGGAAATGATTGAAAAGTGCGACGAATCATGAATATATGCGTATGAGTCGGAAACAAAATAGCAATAGACTGTGTGGGTACTCCAAGACAAGCTAAATCTAACAGAAATTATTCGTGGAAAAAGCACAGCGAAGCAAATGGTAGCCTGTTCCGCTCGAGCAACGTAGGCGGTCAATTGTGAGCCGTATACGACCGTTTGTTTGCCGGAAGCCTTCGGAGAAATTCGTAAAACCAACCGCCGAACAAAAAACAGATGAAGTTTTGAGCAGTAAAAACATCGAATTGATATCTCATCTTCCGTATAGTTAACGATTAAGCTGCATGTTCAACGATTTACGTGTGCCGAAGAAGCAGTTGAAGCGTTCAAAAACCATGTTTTGGAGATGTCTCAAGAGAAATGGAAAAACTGCTTTGCGATATGCCAAAGTGTATTGATCATCAAGGGGAATATTTTGAAAAACAATAAATCAATTTTCGTTGAAAAATATTTGTTATTATCTGCTATTCCCGAAGTATAAATAGTAACCCTCGTATAAATTTAAATATTTCGTTTGTAAGATTTACAAAGAAATACAATTACTCCAGTCTACCCTAACCCAACGGCATTTAAAATTATTAATTATTATTCTTAAAAATTATGAAATTTTATATCTTCAATTAAGTTGAACTCTTCTTTTCGTTTCTTAATATTTAACAAACTATCATCGTCATCAGTAGCTGTAACAACAACAACAATATTCATATACGAGTAATATTACCAGCTGCCACAAAAGAACAACTCATCTTCTATGCTTCTTTTGTTATTTCTTTTTAAGCACAAGAGTAGTTGTAGTTGTGGCATGTAGTTATAGTTAAAGTGGCAGGCTGCATCAGTTTAATGGGGGAGGTAATCAATTAATGTTGGTGGTAAAATGGAAAATTTTTGTTTAAAGTTGCTGTCATTTCAGTGTAACATTTTAAAGGAGACAAAAAGCGTAAACAGTCTTGATGTCAAGCTCAGCCAAAAACTGGCAACCGAATAAACTTTCTGTCTGGCTGACTGATTGGCTGAGTAACAATGAAACTGAAACTTTAGTTCATTACAGTAGACAACAAAAGTAAGTGAAAATATTGCTGCCGTTTAACCTTTTTAAAACGTTTCAGTAAATTGGAAATCGCTTTAAATAAAATAAACGAAATTATCTTTATACACAATACCCAACTAATTTAACTTCCACTTAATACACTAATTTATTCAACTTTTTTTAAACTCAACTTTTAGCACGACTTTACTTTATGACTGTTAACTTATAACTGACTCACTAAGGCAAGTGTCCCAGCATTTATACTCATTTTACATAAGTTTCGAATATTCTAGTACATTCTGTAACCTTCTATTTTGTTAGATTAACTTAAATGTAAATACTTAATACCCATCGTTGAATTGGAAACTCTGTTAAAATAGACACAACCATGGAAGAGTGATCGAGGCATGGACTAAGAATTGAACTGGGTATCAACCAGTTGGAAACCGTTTTGACTCCAAAGTAAATCTGGCAATTGCGGTAACTCTAATTCTGGAGATTTCACTTAAAGATGACAAGAAGTAAGAGGTTAGGAGTCTTCACCATTTAATTGACCCATTCTAAGGAATAAAAAATGAACACAATCTTTCTATTCTCATAACTCAGTCTATTCGGGTATATCACATAGAAATTGTTCGTTTAATAAGAACCGAGATTAATTCATAAAAACTTGTAAGTGGACTAAGCCTGTAAGCATTGCATGTATTCGACTTTTTCTCCATCACTCATCGTGGAAGCATATGGCTTCCACAGCGCTGTTGCTGTTCTGCATCTTCAAGAGTTCTTTAGTTGACCACGGCATCCCGATGCTTGAGTATTTCATTCAAGTGGCATTATTGTGATACTATCTGGGTTCCTTTAAATGGTATGATCATCTACATTTCCTATGTTTTAGATGTTTTAGTATAGCTTTCTTGTTATTTAGATCAAAGAGATCCGTGTTGCTGATATTTTTAGGCTAGAATATCCTATATATAGTTTTAAGGCACTTGTTGATGACGAGACTTGCCGAGTTTCACTTCTGTACAACATAGTTGGCTTTACACCCGCATAGAATGCTCTTGATGTTTTAAGATTGGTTCGTCTTGATATTTGTCAGCTTTTCCACTATGATTTTTTTCGCACGTAAGCATATTAGCTCTCGCTTTATATACCTGTTTTTCACATATGTTTTTTCGCCGTCATTCCTTTACACTGTACTGTGCTTACGTTGTTAATTCTCATAGCTTTGGTTTTCTTGATATTTTTCTCAAGTTCAACATTAAACGTTAGCCTTTCCAGGGCTTTTTATTTTGCCTACAAGTTGAAATACTTATGCGAGACCGTACAAATATCATCGTCATAAACCGAATTCTTAAGGAAGTGTTAGAAACTCCATATACTTCTCTTTAACTCTAAAGAGACTGAATGATTGTGGCTGCCTGCTTACAGAAAGAAATCTGTCCCCCATCTTCTGAAAAATAGTTACTTTCCCAGCTCCTAAGATACTTGTCAACTGTATCTTAGGAGCTGGGCCAGTAATTAGAGATACTAGGGAGATACTTAGGCATACTAACACTTTCTCTTGCCGAAAGAACCTACGCCATCGTGCCAAAAAATTACCTGGAATGTCATTATGTCCCGGTATTCATATAAGCCTGATGTCAAAATACTTCGCCATCACCTTTAGCGACGGGCGATCACATATACTCCAGAGATATTGCCGCCTGACTATCGATATAAATGTTCGCCCTCCTAAACGTGGTTATGTTCCTTGCAAGCCAATTAGTGGCTTCCAAAGTAGCCGTCACCTCAGCCTAAAGGCGCTGCAGTGATCAGGCATATTATGCAGGAACCCACTCAATTGTTCATTTTATAATCATCGGTGAAGAATTCCAAAATAGTTATGTTTTCCTACAGTAAATTCTGCCAGGACCTTCAGCTGAGAATAAGTGTCCTGTATTTAGTGCGGTATGTATATAGTGAGGTGCAATAATGCGTTCCACTCGTGATTACATCGATCTGTCTCAAAATACTGGCATGTTCCTCCTAGTGAGAAATTCAAAGACCTGATTACCTTGTTGCCCGCAACGGGGGATCAAATAAAAATGTAGTAGGAACCAATAGGTTACTGATCGTAGTGGCACTTCAATATCGAATAGTGAAGCACAGATGCAAAGTTGGAGGTAACAAGTAATACTGACTTAACACCGTTAGCAAGCCATGGAATTTGACAAATGAAGAGCCCATACTGAAGTAGATAAGGCAAAGGAATTGGGGATGGATCGGCCATGCCTTAAGAAAATTCCCCATAGTACTACAAGAATGGTACTTGAGTGGAATCCTCAAGGATCAAGGAAGTGCGGTCGAACAAGAAACTCCTGGTGACACACAATTATCCATTAACTAAGGCAAAACAATCTTACATGAGAAAAGCCAAAGACAAGGGCATTGAAACGTGTAAGATGGGAATACTATGGCACTATGCTCCTAAGAGGAGTAGCGGAATAAAATGGTGGTTTAGATATAAGGGTTAATTTTTAAGAACTTTCGGATTTGATTAAAAAAAAAACTGATCAAATTTGGGGAAATGTAAAGAATCTACATTTGTGTTGATAGAACGATCTATTTAATTCAATGTTAACAGATGATTTCATGTAAATGTTGACCGCGGCTACGCCTCAAATGGTTCATAGGTTGGATTCAATTTTGGCATATTCTCTCCAACATGTCGGCCGGTATCTTACGAATAAATTCTTTACCATTGGGTTCCAGTCAGTTAACCATTACGGGCTTGTTCCTATAGACATGAGTCTTAGCAGAGCTCCAGAAAAAAATGTCTAAAGGCGTTATATCGCACGATCTAGGCGGCCAATTGACCGGCCCCAAACGTAAAAGAAATCGAACTTGCCTCTCAATTAGCCCATTGTTGCACATACTGTTTTTTTGAAACCACATGTCAGCCAACTTCAGCTCTCCATTTTGGGCAAAAAAAAAAAAAATTTTTTTTTGATCAAATTGTGTAATCGGTAGTGCTCGCCATTCACGGTAAAGTTTCTTCCTTTGTCGTCTGGCCCATAGTCCACACCAAACGGTAAATTTTTATGGGATGTATTGGCAGTTCTGTCAATGTTTCTGGCTGCTCTTCACACCAAATACGGCAATTTTGCTTGTTCACGTTTTCATTTAACCAGGAATGAGCTTCGTCGTTCAACAAAATTTTCCGAAAAAAAAGTGGATCTTCATTCCACTGAATTTTAATGATACAATTCAATAAATCTGCAAGCGTTGTTCGTTTGTAAGTCGATTCATGGTTAAATTGATAACCAAACTGAACATGTTTGTCAGTAACATATTAGACGAAAACAGCTGAGCTGCCGAAAGAAAGTTGCTAGAAAATCAGCCGAGACATCATTGATAACAGTAGTTAATTTTCTCTCGTATGTTGTTCTAGCTGCTTCTTCTGATGTTACCGATTAGCTGTTCCAGCCGTTCCGTTTTCTTTACTTGCTTAAGAGCATTGCTGTTGTTCTTATCTGTTCTCTTAGATAGTAGGTTTCAAGTGTTGCCTATCTGCTTGCGCTGCACCCAAAATGTCTCGATATTTTCAAACTCTTTTCATATATCGAACTCTACTGTAACAGTAGGTCTAATTGTACGCGTTTAAAGTATTTTGTGTTTATTTTTTGTCTGTCATTCACGCTTAAATAATTTGTTCTTTTTGCTCTTGAACTTATTGTTCAACGTGAACTTATGCTCCTGTAAGTGTAGCAATTGTGTGTGTAATTGTTGATGTGACAGGATATCATAAATAGAAAATTTTATACTGATATGTATGTAAGTGTGTTTGCCTATTATTCGTCTTCAAAATAATTGATTGTTTATTTAATATTTTGTTGTTTGTATACGATACACCACACAGAAGATGGTTGGGATATATTTTGGGCTTATTTTCTCAATTTCTATCATAAGTGATTTGGTGGAAACTTCTTTATTGTAAATCTAAGCCATCTTACAATCATATTAAAAATTTTGAATCTTATGTTGCTTAACAAACTGGGCGAAAGTCAAGTGTGTAATTAAAAAACTCACTGCATAGCTTAGGTAAGTTGGCTTTGTATAATGGAGTAGGGCATCATATAGTCATAACTTACCACAAGTTTTCACTTAATTTGAACTGCCAAAATATGTTTTAAGATTTTAAGTCTATATTTTGTTATATTTCTTGGTTCATTAAATTGAGTTTTAATGATGTGTAAAGAAATTTCGTTCATAAAAAATAAAAAATAAAAATGGAAAGGAAAAGATATAATTTTAAAACGTGCAACCGGGTACATGTGTCATGAGCCCGTAGAATTCTAATTTTTAACTGGTGTTGATTACAATTCATTTCATCTTTTGACATCTTCACCCACCGCCCACACTCACTGTAATGTTTCTAATTTTTAATAATTTGTTATAAATCATATATCATATGTTTTTTCATATGAAATAAATTTATTTTGATGAGATGACACACAAATTTGAAAATGAAATTATTTGCTCAAAATTTTCGAAATAAATAAGATTAATTGTTTGCGGAAATATAAAATGAATGGTTTTTATAACAAATTAAATGCTAATTTTATTGATTTTTCAAAAAGGGAAATTAATTTGTTTAGATTAACAAGAGATTAATACATATAATTATTCAATTATTATATTTTATAGAAGTTTAATTGAATTTTAATAAAATTTTAATTTATGCCATTAATAATAATAGAAGACAACATATTGATCTTTTTAAATAAGCATATAAAGCTTTTAAATATTCAAATTACTTATGATTTACGAAAATTGTTACAAGTAAATTGAAATAATGAAAAGGAAAGACAAAGGAAAACCTTGATTTTGGAACGCCATAGCTTGTTTCAGATAATTTAAGAAAATGACGTTATATTCGGTTACAAATTGTCGGTAGAGGAAGTTATATTAATTGCATCAGGCAACACTTTTTTTGAAGGGCAACATCTAGCTTGTATGAAAGCTTCACTTTGCTGTAAGACATTATTAAAATCGCATTATTCTATGAAATGTTATCTATGCTTAAAAATGAATGAATATTTGGACTCATACCGTCATATTTTGCTTTTCTATTATAAAGGGTTTTCAACTAGTGCTTAGCTCATGTCTGATTTGACAGATAATTAGTTTTATCCTTCCGCTGAACGAATATGGTTGTGTATACGCTTGAATAGCGCTCTGAAATATTTGCGTGCGATCGACTTACAGAAGATGTCGATTTTGCCAAAAAAATCATCTTTTCAGATGAACCTCATTTTGATCTTGGCGGGTATGTAAACAAGCAAAATTATCGCATTTGGGGCACAGAAAACCCGCACGCATAGATTGAAAAGCCAATACACCCAAGACGAGTCACTGCTTTGAGCGGATTTTGGTCCAGAGGTATAATTCCAAAATGAGCAAGGAGTGGCCGTTACAGTCAATGGCGATCGTTATCGGGCCATGTTGAACAAATTTTTGTTCACAAAAATTGAAGAGGAGGATATTAGCAACATTTGGTTTCAACAGGACGGCGCTACGTACCACACAGCCGAAGCTACAATCGATGTTTTGCGCCCTGTTTTTGAAGATCGCATTATCAGCCGCAGAGCTGATGTCGTTTGGCCACCTCGGAGCTGCGATTTGACACCGTTGGACTATTATTTGTGGGGTGCCGTCAAAGATGACTCTTACGCCAACAAGTCAGAGACAATTGACGCTTTAAAGGACAATATTCGTGAAGCCATTGGTGAAATACAGCTGCACACAAACGATAATGATCGTGTAGGCTACTGCATGGCCAGCTGAGGTAGCCATTTGAATAAAATTATTTTCCATTATTAAGCGGAAGGATTGCACTTTCAAACAAAAAAAGAAATTTGAGAAAATATTCAGTAGTTTTTTCTATAGCATTTTCAAAAAAAAAAAAAAAAAATATTTGGCGGACCCTTTACAATAGAAAAGTTAAGAAAGCGTTACAGGCTGCTAAAAACATTTGTGAAGTTTATGGAGACAGTGCTGTAACTAGAAAACCAGAAGCGAAATGGTTTGCTCATTTTCGATGTTAAAAATGCATTTTGCTCTCTACCAATCACTAAAACAGTCGATGAAGTCATGGAAACAATTGAAATAAACCGGCACATAAATAGTTTTGACGTTGTAAGGAAACTAGGCATTCAGAATTAAACAGTTCTTAAACAGTTAAAAGAGTTGGATATACAAAGAACATTGAAAGTTTTAATGCATGAAACTGAAAAAAAGTTGAACTAGTTCTGAAGCGAATTAATTTTTTCGTCACTCGTCCAGGGCCTATACTAGTTTTCCACAAATCATCCTCAATATTACTTTTTTTCATTTAAGTAATCAAAGTGATTTTCCAGCTAAGTAGCTGGTTAATCTACTAAAGCTCGCCTTGCTAGGTGGTAGTGATTCTTACTTTGCATTATAATTTTTTCCCAGTATATGGGGATGGATTGTCTAGAAGAGGTTGAAGAAGTCTCTTATTGAACTCCTACAACCTGGTCAAACGTTTGAATATGATCCATACTGTCAATAATTTATGAGATTTAGGTAAGCACCTCAATTCAAACGACCAGAATTGCTTCACCATGACACCGCCAGACCACACACATCTCTGTTGACCCGACAAAATGTGAGAGAGTTTGGTTGAGAAGTTTTGATGCATGCACCATATAGTTCGCACCTTACACTTTTCTAGGCTTCGACAGATAGAAAATCTGCCACCGTTAGCCGATCACTAGTTTAGGTGAAAGACAACTTATATAATAATGATTAAAATAAAACTGGATGCTTTGTAGAAGCCAAAGAAAAGTAACGGAGAAGAAATGAAGCAGTCATCCTATACGAGACGTGTTTTCAGTAATGCGCCTCAACCTGTACTATAACTTAGAATTCGAAAAGGTATTCCATACTAATTACGTTTGTATGCATTATGCATGGCATGTGAACAGATAAGCTATTTTTGATAACCAGTTATGACATTATTTGTCAGGCTTCAAATTTAGGAGTCTATGATAAGCACAGATAGCTCATCACTAAACCGTATAGAGACACTGAGCACGTTGCTTCTAAATAGTTGACGACAAATGAGAGCCTCATCATTTATCCGAAAGCGTGATGAGTGACATAATTATTTATATATGATCGTTAGATTGAATTGTGGATTTTGAGTGTTCACCTATGACAAACATCACGCGAAGGAATGAAAAATGATGATTTTCTGGGAAAAAATGATGGCATCACCATTACCATTTGGCAAGGATCTTTACCACTACAAGTAGTCTAATCATCTGCTTAGCTTGATAATCAATAAATTAGTGGAACTGAAACAAGGAAATGTATGATTTATGAAAAGTCATATGCTTCCAAGAGGAGTGATGGAAAAAAGAAAGGATCTCCAAAGATAATTGGTTTTTCACGAAGCATACACTGATTTGTTTCAGTAATCAAGTTGATTTTCAAGCCTTTCATTAATCAATCTACTGCAGCTCGCCTCTGTGTTTAATGATGAAGATGGGGGATCCTTACTTAGCTTTGTAGTTTGTACCCAGTAGGTGGCATTTTCTCTTGATCAACAGCAGAGGAAAGCTGGTTATTTGTCTGGAGGGAGGTGAAATTCTCTTTATTAAACACCCGAAATCACAGTTATTTTTTTCTGTAGAGAAACTAGTAGTTACGAAATTTCTTTAGCTGACCTTGTATAACTAAAACTTATAAACGATTTATATGATTGAATTAAACAATATTTCTGTTGTCTTTTGCAATTTGTTTGGTTGGTTTGCATGGTTTGTATCAACTGACAAAAGTCAGGAGTTTTCACAATGCGCACCCACCTAGTGTCAGCTGATAAAGAGAAAAGCGAAAAAGCTTCCTTGCGTTTATTTAGCGTTAGCGATGTTCAAGAACTGTAAAATCCTAGTGGGAGTTTTATATGTCAAGCTGCTGGATTACCTAAACTTAAAGCGCTCAGTACAATGAGCCTACTCCTGCATAGAGCCATGCACTGACATAGAAGATGAGCTACATATATATCTTGTTGCTGGCTATTCCGAACTGACTAATGACGACTGATAAAAACTGGCAACTATTTTCTCTTGAAAGTAACGTACAATTATCTTACGGACATTTCTTTTTCGACTTTTTTTCACTAAATTTTTCAAAAATATTCTTTAATATTGAAAATAAAACTTTGATTCTGAATCAAACAAAAGTATTTTTTATGAGAAAAATTTTAAATTAAAAACAAAAAGCTAAACTTTATATCTCATTTCTAAGTCACCAATCCCCCTCCCCCCTCACCAAACCAAAAGGAAAACATTTTTGAATTAATTTTTTTTTCGTCTATATTTTTTGTTGCCTTTCACCACTATTTTTATGCTTTATTACATTTTGAATTTTTAAAGCTTTAGTTCGTTCGGTTTAGTTGTTTTGGGCATTTTGATTTCCCACAAGACTTGTGGTCTTTTTGATTAATTTAACAAATTCGAATTGAAACAAAAACAAAACTAAACAAATAAAATAAATCCGAAAAGAAAATCAAATAACAAATCCAACCCTTGAAATTTTAACCTCAAATCTCTCACCTTAAAACCCTTTTTTTATTTAATTTCAATGGTTTTAACTATAAAAACCAAAACGGCAAAATAAATAAATAAAAAACAAATGAAATGAAATGAAATGACACAAATAGCCGGCATATAAAATAATTCCCAAGAAATAATAAAAAGAAAAAGGATTCAGCTGTAGATCCCGCAGCCATAAGACATACTATGTATCCGTTTTGCAAGTGATGTATTAAAAGTATGCAGTGAAACCAAAGAAAATCTAAGATATTGCCAGCTACTCAGAGGGAAATGAATATTTTATTATAAAAAATTTAGCCGTAGTTTTTATTTATTTATATATTTTTATTAAATTTATTCCCTCAATAAAGAGTTTAATAAAGAGTTTAAAGCAAAATTCTTATTGTTTTTTTTTTTGTTCTATTTCTATGAATTATTGAAAATATTCAGCCGTTTAATTTATTCACATATTTTTTCCAAAAATTACTTTACAGTTGACCTGTTTTTCCAGCCCTGCATGTAATTTATAATTACAAATATTTATTTAATTTATTGTTGCATTTAATAAATATTTTGTTTATTTTTGTTTTTGAAAAAATTGTATGAAAAATTATTTCCTTTATAAAAACGTGTAAGAATTCCTACAAGCATTTCAAGTCTATTTACTGGCGTATGTACTGAAGTATGTGCTTGCTGTTGCTGGTAGTTTGACTTTAACATTTTTTGTTAATGCTTTTCCCATGTTCTGTGAAACTTATTCAAGTGGCAATACTTTTGTGGTCAAAAACAAACAATATAAATGAAAACGAGGCAATAAAAAAATTTAAGAACTTTGGTTGATCCAGACCGAATATTCGATTATTTTAATTCGATCTAGCATTTCTTTAAATTACACAAAATTAATTTATTAGCATGACAACATGATAACATGTGATACACTACACCAAAGTTTGACCCCGCTTGATCACGACATTCGATAATAACATCACCTACGAACGTTTTGCAAACATTTTTTTGATAAAACATTTAAAAACAACTATTGGAAGCGAAACGAAACAAAACTCATAGAGTTCAACTCGTCGCTCAGCTTGTGGCAGCAAATCTTTCGATCTCGAGGCTTGCCTGTAATATAAACAACAAACTTTTAGCAAATCTTTATGTATTTCGAATAATTTTGCTTTGCTCGCTTCTGTTTTTGCCGCTACTTTTGCTTTTGCATGTTTGTTTTTCGTCTCTTAATGCCTCTTAAACGATAGAAGTTTATTCGTTTCTTTAAAACAGATTTCGGCAAAGAGTTGCTCTTCTCTTCTGTTGTCACACGTATGTAGTCACACGTATAGGCAAAAATATAAGAAAAAAATGTACACAAAGAGAAGTAAAGAGAAAACAATTGAAAAAACACAGTGGCCTGAGTAAGAGACTCTTAATTCTACCACAATTGTAAGATGCAATAATAATATAATATTAGTTTGCCGAACGCTGATTTAAAAAAACGATGAAGCAAATAAAATTCAAAAACAAAAAATAAAAATAGAATAAAACCAGAATATATCGGCTACGCGTGTTCATTCGTCACTGTTTCTGTGACGACTAAGAGCAAAAGCTTGAGAATACATGTGAAATGAGAAGAAATGAAAGTCTTATGAAATGTATAGCCATGTCTTATGAAATGTATAGCAATGTCTTATGAAATGTATAGAATATATTTTTGTTTTGAAAATTCTTCGCTAGTAGCGAGCAATCACTTACTGCGAATCTCAGATCAAGCAGGTAAAGAGGTAAACAACAACACAAGCAAACAATTTTTAAATGCAAAGCGACATATGTCTGCTTTCATCAAAATCTATCACAGAACTGAATGAAATTGTTGTTTATTTCTTATTCTATGCTAAATATTTTCGTTTTCGGTCGGTTTATAATTCTCACGGATTCAGTGCTTATCTGGCCATGTACGCACTACAGCATAATGTGTTTTTTGAAGAATTGAAAATCGTGTATAAATTGTGCAGAAAATTTTGAATGATTCGCATCCACTTGCCAACACAATTTAAAATTTTTTTCATTCTTTAATGACAATATAACGAGGAAGACCAAATAAGGAGGAGATCAACGCAATAGCATATTCTTGAGCCTACGGTCAGTTTAAGAAACAGCTCGTAATATTTAGGCCACAAGCTGGGTGCATTATTATTATTCTAACAATTTTGTTAGTGTTAAAACTAAAATTTAATCAAAGTTTGACATTTGCATGACATTTTTTTCTTTTAAGAAAATTTTTTCAATACTTTACTTGATCTGGTTATGTGCCAAAGACATTATTGATTATTTCAGACTTATACTTGGATCCAATATTCATTCATATTATAGAACGATAGGTATACTGCTAACCAAAAGCGAAGTCACAATAAAATACACGGCTTCATATTGGAGCTAAACTTCGGTTTTGCTCTTATATTATTATCAATCATGTGGCTAAAACACAGGCTTGGTTAAAACCTGGGTTTAAAAAAAAACCAAGCCCACCGGGCTTAAGTCGGCAATATTTTTTGTTTGTTCATACAATCACGTTGTTTTAGTATTTATAGTACAACTTTGCACTTTTGGTGGGATTAAGGTAGCATTGTGTACTATGAGCTCTTAAAGCTTGATGAGCGAAGCAGACTGCAATTACTTCGTTTGAATCATGCATTATGAGAAACACGGGCGAAATATAACGAAAAACGGGATTATGTTATTCTTATGCAATGGAACACCCGACCACATGTCGTAAAAGTTCCAAAACAATTATTAGAAACGATCAAATGCCGCATCCGTTGTATTCTCCGAGTATTGCTTCGTCGGCTGTTGCGATAGATACAAAATACTCACACGAGCTTTCTTTACATGGCATTTTGCTATAACGGCCTGTTTGGAATATGGAACACAATTAGCACAAATTTTCTTGTTCTACGGTTAAAACGTCATATATTCTCCCCTTTTTTTTAACAAAAAGTGATAGGAAAGCAAACATATTCGTATCGTTTAAATGCATTTCGAGATACAGCCTACATTTTCAGAAACTACCTATGCGGTATAAAGTGAATGAGTTTATCTTTTAACATGTCATCGAATCACTCTTTTTGAAGAAATACATAATCGGCTTCAAAGTTAGGGCGCCTTAAAACACAACAATTTATTTTTGAGACTGGATTTCGAAATTGGCTCAGAGGTGGGAAAAGATATATGCAGTGATTTGATAACTTTGTTATTTCATTACCTTTTTGGGCTTAAAAACGTATTACACTTATATTTGTTGTATATAAACTACGAAAACCTTTAAATAAAAAAACGCACCCGGGTTTTCTTAAGTATGATATCCAATAAAATCCGGGTGGGTTTAATTGGGTTAACCAGTGGGTTGCCAACCATGCTACAACATCACCAAAAGTACGCTATTCGACGCATTGTATTCATAAATATTCCACTTCAAGAAAGGGCTTAGAGATGTGCAATTTGTATTATGGTTTTACGGCTGTTCGTGAAACAAGTAGCCGAAGACTATAAAATTATCAAATTAGTGGCTATATTCTAATGAAATTTCATACTAGACTGCGTGGTCTGCAGGTCTGTCAACCAATAAGATCGTAGCCAGATGTTTTTGGAGCCATTTAAATCGATTTATTTGAAAGTGTAAGCTAATTGGAGCGTTTTTTACTGTATAAGGCTTGCTTTAAAGCCAAAACATCTTCATCTGGCGATGAAAAAATTGCACCTTAACTGTAACCCCAACTAGTATAACATACGAATTTGCAGTCTATTAAAATTTCAAAATGTAAAAAATGGCTAAATGGTAAGAGATCTGGGTAAAACAAACAGATAGAGAGCTTTCTGAAATCTTGACGTTTTCCTTACCGCATCTGCACGGTGTTGAGCTGGAGCTGTCGGATAGCTCGAAATATCTGGGGATAATCCTAGTTTTCAAGCTATGCTGGCTTCAAAATATACGTGCGAGGGCGGCAAGGACGAATGTGGCACTGTGCGCCTGTCGTAGGTTCGTTGAAAAGTCCTGTGGTCTAAATCCTAGAAGTTCCAATTGGATATATAACACGGTGGTCAAGCCTATACTTATGTATGGTGTGGTTGTATGGTGAAGGTCTTATTGCAGGAATTTTGATAGGGATCTGGGAGGCGAAGGTCTCGGCGATAAAGAGGGCAGCGGTTGATGTACTACAGGGTATATGATAGTGGTATCCGAATCTTTACGCAAAGTCAGGACTGGTGTGTGAGTGCCGGGCATCTCTGAACAAGATGGCGAGATACTCAGGAGATTATCTGGGAAAGGGGTCACTCAGAACGTGTGGCGGACGAACTGGTGAGTGTGGGCTCTCTCCTCTCCTCCACTCAGTTAGGATGCCACTCTTCTGTTATGGTCCTGCGGTACATGTTTGGGCACATCAATGGTGGGATGATGAACCCACGTGCTCTGTATCAAGACAAATCTGGTTCCTGTATGATCGGGCTTGCTCTGAGTGTATTATGGGGATGCCGCGACTTAGGCTACGAATTCTTGTGGCTGTGATTACTGGGCACTGGATATTTGGTGCGCGCGCTAGGAGATTGGGTCTGTCGTTCGCTCTGTAGGGGTTGTCAAGATGAGGAAGAGAAGGAGACTGTCTTTCGGACATTAGGACTGCTTTCCTTATCAGCCCGTGTCTAAATACCTTGATGGATCTGGCTGATGAAAATATCAGCAGTAACTCTTTTTTTGTGCATACGTCTGGTTAATTCGTATCGGACCGGTACGCGGACATGTAGGTTGGTCTGCTGTATTACTGATGGGTATCAGAGTGGGATCAATATGGGACCCAGTTGGGCTGGACCGTTGTCTGGCTACCCGTCGTAGCTAACTAACTAACTTATCAGATTTCTCTTGTTGCTTACAGTGCTTAAAAGTTCACTTTAAAGGTTATTATAAGTTCGTTTTCAGCCCAAGCATAACCTTATAACATGATGCTGCAGTTGATTTTATTTATGAGATTTCAATAGGTCCGCAAACATATTTACACACTTAAACAATACGCACATAAACACAGAAAAAGAATCATGATTTTTTTTTACTTCAAAAAAGTAAATCATTTAACAAAAACATACACATATACACATAGACACAGATACATACACATGTAAACAACGATAAAAAAATGTTTGTGGCCCATAATATGATGATGAGTAGAAGTATCGCTTAAATTGCTATTGAAAATTTATGTTCACTTTTGTATGTGAGTATACTTTTATCGTTAATGGTGTCTTTTTTTGTTGTTGCTTTATTACTTAAAATTGTTATCGATGACTTGTGTCATAGCAAATGCTGGCATAGATGATGATGTTGTTTGTAGCCTGTGATATTGGAACCCACTAATGGCATTTATAACCTGGTCACAGAGTAGGGTCATGGGAGCAAAAAAAGGAGAAAAAAACAACATCTTTTCGTTCTTTGTTTATAAAAAAGAAACTCTTACACCCTGACACACTGTAACACCACCAATGCCAATATGTTTTATTTATAAGCTTGATAGTATTTTTAAACATCAAAGTAAGTTTAAAGACCCACATAAGTCATGCTTTTCTGGGAAGAAAAGATTTTCTTGAAAAAAAAATTAATTTTTTCTTCTGCTACGAATATTATTGAAAAAGAACTAAAAACAAAAAAGGACAAGGAAAATCGAAATTAATGATTTATTTTGAATCATAAAATATTGATTTAATTCAAACAACCCAACATTACATTTCATCAATTGACAATTTTTCCAACTGAAGATCACCTTCGCGATATACAGACATGGTGATCTGTTCTGTGCTATTAACTTTACTTTGGCCAAGGTTTTCACCATCGAGCGATCTTCACTTTGAATCAGACTTCTTCAGATATGAGAGGTCATATCGCCTCTGCTAATGCCTTGAGGATTCCATTCATTCACCGTTTTAACTTCATTCTTATGGGTTATTCTCAAAATATTCGATCCAATTCAACTCCACTTTCTGTTGGCTTTTTCAACATGGATTGTTGTTTCTCCAGTTTTCTCTACATAACTCTGTGCTGACATTCGGCCAAATACTTGTTGCGATTGAAGGTCGTGAGACGTGACATCTCGCAAGTTTGAAGAGAAAAGCTGTATTATCATATCCTCTAGAGTGCCCCAAATAACGTTCCTATCTTTTTATAGGGGCTTAAAATATCCTCTTGTAAGACCCTTCAACAGGTTATGGAAGATGTCTTAAAACACAAAACAAAAACGAAACGTCCACAAAATCTACAACGTTTATCGTATCGGTATTTGCAATATCAAACTGTAGATGAGCAGACTAATGCCTTAGAAATAATCAAGATCTTCGATATACCCATACAAGTTCAAATTAATACCTCTCATAATAGCTGTTGCCCATCTCATTATCGCCAATACTATATCAAATAACAGAGAAGGTAAAACACAGTCTGGTAGAACTCGTACGTTAAGTTCAACTATTTTCGAATATTGTTTTCCTGTAACAGCTTACAAATTGAGTTGCTGTATAAAGCGCGAATCATTTCCTCTAGGAAGCTTGTGCAAAATCAAAAAATATACAATATAAAGCTGGTGTCTATTTTAATAATAGCTCAACTATAATACGTAGTCTATTAATATGATCCATATAGGAGTGGTTTGCCTTGATGCCGAGTTCTTTCTTCTGAAATACCGGCGAAAGTGAAGGGGTTAAACTTTCGTAAATAATCTTAGTCAGTACCTTACTTAACATTGAAAACAAAGTTATGCCCGCTCAAATACAGCAAACAGTGGGCTAGGCATAGTACTGAATTCATTCTTATGCATTAAGGACTCTCTAAGTCGCAACAGCCTCTGCATCTGCGTTGAATGAAGACTGAATTAATTGCTTGGTTACTTTTTTATTTTCGGTCGTCATATTTCACATGGTTAAAAGCACCCATTTGTCTTTAGGTGCGTATACATTTTTTATCGTTTCGAACAGGATCGCTTAAAGACTGCTTTGAACTATCATTTAAATAATCACACAAAACTCTATAAAACTGAATAAATTTTTTCTGATCCTCTTAGTAGCGCTACAATAACCTACCCGGCTATTCGGTCATTTTGGGAGAACAGAAATTTACCAGAGAAACTTGGTGGGGGTTTGGTGATTAATATTCCGAAAAAGGAAAACCTTACAAACCCTAATAACTGACGGGGTATTAGGCTGCTGTAACTAACAAGCTTATTACTCAGATCATCTTCAAGAGAATCTCCGAAAGAGTAATACCACTATAGAGACAAGAGCAAGCTGGATTGAGACCACAATAGTCATCAATAAATCATATTAATACTCTCCGTATCATCACAGAAAAATCTGTGGAGTGACGCTTTCCACTGTAACTTTGCTTTATGGATTTCTATAAAGTCTTTGCATGAGATAATAGGGATATAAATGGCATGTAAGGTAATTCCGCTTAAACTCACTGAACTTATTAAGAGTTTAGTCGTAAAGCATCTTGCAGAGTTGTAAACGGTAAGCTGTTAAGCGAACCGATAGAAGTGGGAATTGAAGTACTGTAAATACGTGTCCTGTCACCGTTACTATTTAATAAAGTTCTGGCAACGATCCTTGAGAAAGTTCTCTTCGACGGCGGAGAGATAACATGGAGACTGCAAAGTCAGCTGAACGTCGTCGAATATGTTGAAGACATTTGTTTCCTGGGTCATAGCTTTCCGGATTTTGCGAAAAAATTTACTTAACATAACACTGGCAGCGGAAGAGGCAGGTTTGAGAATAAGCGTTGCGAAGACTAAAACTCCCTGTATTAACGCAATGCCACGGGAATTATTTGGTTTCTAGGGGAGTATAATATCCGCAACCGGATGTCCTAGCGATGATATGAAGTGCAGCTTGCAGAAAGTGCATGAATATTTGGCCGTCTAAGATCAATTTGGAAATCATCCATATGATCTTTACGTACGAAAATTGTCGTATTCAATGCCAAGGTATTGTTGTGAAATGTGAAACTCTGTTATTCGTGATATGAAAGTTACAAATTTTTATGAGCAGGGTTGGCAAGAACTCAGGTTTAAAAAAAAGTCAGTCAACCGGGTTTTATTGGGGTTTATAACTGCTTCCTAATTCCGTTCAATTTGACAATATTTTTTATTTTTGAATAGAATTATAATGCAATTTCGTACTCTTAGTTGAATCAAAGCGGTGTGTGTACTACCATTAGTTCGTTTAAGCCGTGCATTATGAGATAAAAGGCCGAAATTTACAGACAGACATGATTAAGTTATTCTTTTTCATGACAACGCTCGCAAAAGATACTAAACGATTATCAAAAACGGGCAAATGACACACTAGCCGTCTTCTCCGTACATTAGTCTCCTTGGCTGTTTCGACGAATACAATATCTTATATCACGTCACCGAATCACTTCTTTTCAAGGAATATAAAATCGGCTTCAAAGTTGGATCGCCTCAAAAGACGACTAGTTTTTCTGAAATGTGATTCGAAAACTGGCTCAGAGGTGGGGAAAATATGTAAGCAGTTATTTCATACATTTCTATTTTGATTTTTTTCCCGTTACTCCACTTGGGAGCACACAAAACATCTCCATCTAACACGGTTTACTGCTCTTGATTTTGCCTCTTCTCATGTTGGGTTGTTTTGTCACAGTTCTTGGATAATTGTGCGAATCCAGGTGTTTTTTGGTCAACCACGATTTCCTGAGTCTTGAGGATACCACTCGAGTGACATTCTCTTGATACTCTCTGAACTTTTTCGTATGGTGTGTCCGATCCATCCCCACTTTCTTTTCCTTATCTGTTTCAGTATGGGTTCCTCATTAGTCATACTCCACAGTTATGTGTTACTTATGGTGTTAGGCCAGAATATTCTGCATATGATTCTGACGCATTTATTAATGAATACCTGGAGTTTCTGTGTGATGTTATTCGATACAAGCCAGGTTTCAATGCCATACAGCAGTACTGATTTAAGACATAAGTTGAATATTCTAAGCTTAGTCCGTCTGGATATATATGAGCTTCGACATACTGACTGCAGTCGTCCAGATGCTGATCTCACTTTATTGAGCCTGTTATCTGCGCCATCGTTTGTAGTCATTGTACTTCCTAGATGGCAGAAGCCATCTACATACTCGACTAGTTGACTCTGTAGCATGATGTTCTCCGTGCTCGTGTTTTTTATTCCCATGGCCTTGGGTTTCTTGATGTTTGTCTCAAGCTCAATACTACGAGCCAATCTTTCTAGGTCCTCCAGCTTCGACTGCAGATTGGAAATCCTATGCGAGAATAGACTAATGTCATCTGCATAGTTCAAGTCTTCGAGTTGGCGTGAGAGATTCCATGTCATCCCTCTTCTTTTCGAACACACTTTGCTCATTATGTCATCCAGCATGATGGTGAATAGCTGAGGTAAAAGTGGTCATTCTTGTTCAATTTCAGCATTGGTGTAGAATGGTTGGCTGATATTCTTGTTGTAAGGAACTGAAAGTTCCGCATCCTTATACATCGTTTTGATTATTCGAATTATCTTCTGGGGTACTCCTTTACCATATAGCCGTTCGCCTGATGGTATCAAACCCTTTCTTGAAATCGACGAACAATAGATGTAGGAGGGTAAGCCATTATTCACAGAGTGTTGGTGTGATATACGCAGCTTCTCTTCGGTCTGAAGCCAGCTTGTTAGTCTCGCAGTATGTTGTCTATTCTGCTCTGAAGCCTCCACTAAACTGTAGTAGAGCAATTCCTCTCCAATTATTACAGTCTTTCAAGTCATCACTTTATGGTAACTTTACAATGATGCCCTTCTTCCACGTATTTTGATATCTTTCTTAATTCATTATTGTTTGAGTTAAAAGATAGGGACGAATTTATTTTAACCCCCAATACATAAATTATACTTATTTTTTAAACTACGAAGTACTTTAAGTAAAAAACCCAATTGCATTTTTTTAATATAATGCATAACAAAACCCGGGTGAGATTAATTGGATTACCCAGTGGGCTGCTAACCCTGTTCGTGAGGCGCTGTTTTCATGGGATTTTGGGCATTTTCTGGCCGATAACTGTGTCATACGCTTTGGCGCAGAACAGAACAAAAACCGATATCGATTGCGATAAAGAGGCATAAATGATTACGGTTTTAGAAGGCAACGGAATGATATTAACACAACTGCCATAAATTGGATTCCATAGGGGAGCAGAAGAAGAGGACGCCCAGCCGAGTTGAACGAAGGCGACAAAAGTTGGAGAGAAGTGAAGGCGTTAGACCTATGGTCCTTACAGGATGGATGGGAACGTATTATTTTTTAAGTATATTTGGTTTTGTCATACAATTCTCTAAAGTAATTTTCATTTGCTGCCAATTAATTTGTATTCAATTTATTTGATCAAAGCCCTTATATCCTCGTGTAACAGTTCTCGTTATTACTTAAATAGCCCAGCCCTGAATATAATGATAATAAAAATATTAAAATTTAATTTTAAAAAAACAAAATCCAAACCCAATATAATTAAACTTACAATCAATGCCAAACAATGGCCACCCAAGCGTATACTTATTAAATAATTTAAAATTCTTTATAAAGTATACGCCACCGTTATTATAGCGATTAAATATTCAAAAGCAAACAAAAGAAATATGAAATGTTGTTTATGGCTATTACAAGCGCATTATCTGTGTAATAAATTTTACATATTTTAGTTGAATAAAATATTTATTTTAATAAATATGTTTGCCTGCCTGCCTCCTGCCTGCCTGCCTGCTTAACAAAAAACTGGCAATTAAATTATTATATTAATTAAGTATGGATTTATGGCTGTATGTGAAACTATTAAAACTTTACCAAATATGTTATCAATATTTGCAATTCTTTTATTTGCTTCATTTTAGGCTGCTCTGTCTATGCCAAACAATTGATTTTTTTTTAATAAATATTTATGCAAAATTTTTGCTGAGAAATAATAAAAAAAACTTAAACAAAATATTTATTATCTTTCGCTTTTATTTATAATCGAAAATTCCAACAACAAGAATAACAATAACAATGCCTACAATGAAAGTTCTATATTAGCATTTTAATAATTAATTAAATTTTTTAAAGGCTTCCGTGTTTTCTCTCACATTTTCGCTTAAATCATTTCGTGCTGGCCTATCACTACTACCTTAACTAACGAAATGGGAGTGTTTTCCTGTGTATTTGAGTTTTTGGCAACGTCAGGATGTATAAGTAAGTGTGTGTGTGTGTGTGTGTATGAAAATCAGTATTAAATGCTGGTTATACGTGAATAATTATGGTGGTTTTTACTGGTTTATTGGCATTTTTAATAATGTTTACAACACAACCCATAATTGGCAGGTTTACGCTTATGCGGCCACATTTTAATCAACATGCCTGGCTAAAAATATAAAAGAACAACAACAACGACAAAAAGAACAGCACAGAATTATGTGAAACCTCGAACAAATTTGTATTTAATATATTTTTTTTTTTAATTTCTTTTTTGGCTCACCGTTTCGTATAACACCAAAATGAGTAATAATATCGTTATAAGCCATTTTATGATTTCAACTGTTTCAATGAAAATTTTGTGCATAGTGAGGGGGAGATTATAGGCTGATGCCAAATATTTGTTCTATAATTTTTGATAATTAAACTTAACCTTCTCTGAGCAAGGAACTTTAATACACAAACATTTCAAAATTGCCAACTTAATTGGAAATCGAATAATTCAAAGTTATTTTGAAATTATTTTCAAACAAAACTATTTTTCGAATAGAATTTATTTTCAATTTTCTTGCAATAAAAATGTAAACAAATTATTGAAACTGCATGGGTTTTGTGACTAATAACGTTTGTTACATTGGCTTTAGTAAGAGCAGAGGACAGAAAAGTTATTGAAAAAAACGGTCTTTCTAGTTGCCTCGTACCTATTTCGTACCTAGAATTGCCGCAAAAGAAGCTAAAGAGCCGTCTAAAAGTCCAACGTGTGCTGTTGTATGACTTGGGTGCTAAGGACTAATGTTGATAACTCCGGTTTGGATATGGATGTGAAAAGTAAGATTGTGAAAAGGTGCACACCGTATGGTGATGTGCCTACTCTACTTCTATCAAACACTATCGTGAATAAAATCTTTTTTAAGCTTATGGAACTACATGGAATACTTATATCTGCCCTTTCGCAAGATGGCATAGAGGAAATATTGCCACAGCTTGTAAATATAGGGCGCAGTAGTGTGGCTCTTGGGTTTATAACAACAGCCTGGAGGAATGCGAGAGTGGTGTTCATCACGAAGTTAGGTAAGAGGGATATATTACATCCAAAGACTTTCAGACCGATTAGCCTAACATTTTTATGTTGAAGATACTTGTAAATGTTGTTAGCAACTACGAGTATATAAGATGACACTGCATCCCGGGCAGCACTTTTACAGAGCAGGCAGATCGATGGAAACGGCTTTCGTGGAGTTGGTAGGAGCTATACAGAATTTCTTAGAAGACAAGGAGATTGCTATGTGTGCTTTCCTAGACATAGAGAGGGCACTAGAAGAACGGAAGTGCACCCTACTATATCCAGAAGGATGGCAGAGATCCTTAATACTAAATCTGCGGCAACTAGTGCAGCGAACGTCAATATAAATGTCAGCAATATTAGAGGTAGAATACAAAGAGGGTCCTGTCACCCTTAATGTGGAGTCTAGTTGTTGATAAACTTTTAATGACACTATCTATAGCGGGCACTGTCTGCTAGGGCTGTAGAGAAGGAACACATTGTTATGATAGCAAGGGGTGAAGTCGCGGATATCTTGTGTGCAGTAATTCCGAGGGCACTTATAATACTAAATCGATGGAGTGGGACGACGGGGTTAAGCATTAAACTGGCAAAGCCATGATAGTACCATTCACTAGGAAAAGAAAGTGGAGGAATATTCAACTCCTGGGTGAAGAAATACCGCCAAAGAAGGAGGTTAAATATCTAGAAATAATACTGGATAGTAAGCTGACGTGAAAACCTCAAGTGGAGCCTGTCACAAGAAAAGCCACTTATGCACTAGTGGTGTGTAGGAGGCTTGCAGGAAGATCTTGGGGCTATAAATGAAGAATACTATACTGTTTGTATACTATGATGGTTAGACCGATTGTGATATATGGTGGAAATTCCGCTGAATGATAGGAATGCCCAGAGACAACCTGAGGATATTGGTCATTGCAGGTTAAATGGACTTCTGAGTAAAATGGGAATATTCTCAAACCCGATGTCCAGATTCTCTGATGAGATGATCGAATATCCAGAGCACATCCTGGGTACATGTGAGGCTTTGATGCACTCTAAGAGGAAGTATCCAGATTCCTGTCGGAGTAGTGAGCTATTGCTACCAACCAACATCCTGAATTTCGTCAGATTGATGAGGTTGGATGAGATATTATAAGGAAACCCTACATGGATGAAAGGGCTGTACCATAGATGGAGAGGTTGCAGTACTTTTAGATCTCAATGTTAATAATAATAATAACTACAGAGCTTTCTTGTGTTGTGGGCCAGGGAGAACGGTCTGAGGATTAATCCAGCAAAATCCAAATTGGTTTTCTTACCAGACGATACAAAAATCCGGAATTCAGGCTGCAACAATGAGGGAACACCAATCTGAGAATTTCGAAAGAAGCAAAATACTTGAACATAATTCTGGATTTGATGATCTTGTGGCATAATAATGCTGAGAGTCAAATGAATACATGGTTTTATTAGCATTCTACGATGGTAAGATTACTTTTAAAAGAAAATGTGGTGTGAGACCTTATATTTAGGAACTCGAATATCTACTAATGGCGATTGGGCTGCGAAGTCTTTTTTTTGTGGAGACGTAAACTCAATTGATATCGCCTTGGCCTTTTCTCGCTGATTGCTCGATATTAAGGCGAGGAAGAGGGGGAATATAGTTTGCTTGTTACTAAAATTCAAAATATACAGGTCGTTGCTTGACTTTCATAAATGATCAAGGCTTCTATAAAAAATCTATATGTTATCATTATAATTATATCGACCAGGCACTATAGCAGGATACTGCTAGGATCTATTGTGCCCCTTATCTATATGTTAAAAGCAGCAGAAAAAGTTTAACTGATTAATCACGAATCTGGCGCAACAGTTATAACAAAATATAAGCCCGGGACTGTTTCCTAAAATTGTTACAAACTTGATAACAGAACACAACAACCAGATGTAGGATACACTCTCGAGTACCTTAATAATTACAACAATCCACTAACAACCTTAGCATTTGAAGCGAAAAACACCAAAATTAAAGAGCAAAACACACACATTTTATGCAGCTCCAACACACATCACAATATTGTCTCATTTTTAACATATATTTCATGGATATTTTTCATTAATTTCTATATGTGTGTGTGTGTGTGTGTTTGTTTGTGAAAGTGTGCATAATATGCACCGCATATGTAAGCAAAAAATATAAAAAATTATCTGCATATTAAACAAACATAATTATTACACACATATGCTCATGTGATAATAATTTTTGTTGTTATTGCTTTTGTTGTTGTTGTTGTTTTTCTGTAAACTCTTAATGTCATATTATGACTAAAGTGGTCGCTGTGTTTGGTCACAATATAATTAATGGGTTTCATTTTAATAAACTTTTTAACAAAATCAACAGCAAACTGATGTCACTGAATAAATAAAAAAAAAATCGAGCAACAAAGCAATGATGTGGCAAATTGTGGGGCAGATGTCACACACACACACACAATAGCAAAAAAATACCCAAGCAAACAGATTCAAATAGACAGAGGCAGTCAGTCAAGCAATACTGAAGTACTTTTGGAAAATTGTAAAAATTATATAAACGTACGTACGTACCACTGCCAGCATATTGTATCATAGAATAAAATACCACTCGTAACAACGTACAAGCTCATGTTCGTAAATTAAAAAGTATGTCCACATAAAATATGAAACATAACCTTGAAGTTTGTTAAGCGCTTTGCTAACATATGCAGGTCATATCCATTAGGAAGTTGGGTACTTATTTTTGACGTTGTAGCATTTCAGTATACTGTAGGAGTGTGATAATTTCCTGAATTTTTGTTTTTACAAACTTTCAATGAAATACTATATTGGGTATACAAGTTAATAAAGTCCATTTGGATAACATATAGCATAACAATCACATATGGTTTGTGTCAATAATAACAAATATGATATTTTGGAGGGTAAACATCTGCCAATTTAATTCAGTATTCGATGGACGCCAAGATGTGAACACACATTTTTTCAATTCCTATATTAGTGTCGAATTTTGTGCCTGAAAAAGATGTTTTGCGATGAATTTTGATAACATTTTTTCATTTAAAGAAAACGGCTGCTGAAAGTTATCGATTATTAGTAGAAGCTTACGGTCAACATGTACCAACTCAAAAAACTTGTGGACGATGGTTTGCGAGATTCAGAAATGGTGATTTCGACAAAGAAGGCCAGAAGAGGCCTGGTCAGCCGTAAAAGCTTGAAGATGAGGAATTGTAAGCATAACTCGACGAAGATTGTTGTCAAGCGCAAGAACAATTTGCATTATCATTGACAGTCACACAACGAGCCATTTACTTACGTTTAAAGCATTGGGATGCATTCAAAAGCAGAATATTGGGTCCCATATGAATTGAAGCCGAGAGACGTTGAAAGGCGATTTTGCTTGAACATTACAAAAGGAAGTCATTTTGCATCGTATATATATAAAACCCGGCGAACCAACCAAATCAACTCCGAAATCGATTATCCATGACGCCAATGGAATGTTCTGTATTTAATGGGATCAGAATCAATGAAAAACAACCAGAATATTCGACCAGACACGAGGTCGTAATCTTCCCTCATGACAACGCTGGATGGGAGATCTTGGCTTTGACGACTTATAGCTCAAAACTTACCCGTTCTGACTACCATTTGTTTCGATTGATACAGCACGAACTTACTGGAATACGCTTCACTTTAGAAGAAGGAATTAGAAATTGGCGTGATTCATTCTTTACTTCAAAAACCAGGGTATGAATTTTGACGCAGAATCCATATGTTACCAGAAGGATGGGAAAAAGTAGTGGCTAACGATGTACAATACTTTGAATAATGTATCAGTTCAATAATAAATGCATTTTTCAAGCAAAAAAAACGACATTATTAACTTGTATACCCAATACTATATTCTTATTTGCTACCTATTATTGGATTAATATTGCCTTTTGAGCAAGTTGTGGTATCTGTTAGTTTGATAGTCAAGACACACAATTCATCCAAAACAGATCGTTATACCATAAGTATATATAGCAGGTCACTCAATAAGTCCGTAAGATGACACATAGATAGCGTTACCAGAATTTTGTCCATATGATTTTTATTTACTACTAATCTTCAAACGATACGTGTATAAATTTGACAGCAATTTGACTATTGATTCGTGAGTTATAGCATTTTGTGTGAAGCAACTTTAGTTATTGAAAAAAATGGAAAAAATTGAATTTAGAATTTTGATAAAAAAAAATACATTGGAAACCATACAATGGCTTTTTGAATTTCTGTTTCATCCAGACAAATGGTAAAGAAGTGGTTTTTTGATCTTTAACGTGGTCTTACCAGCACGAATGATGCAGAACTCAGTGGATGCCCAAATGAGGCTGTTGTTCCACAAAAATATAAAAAAGAACAAATAATTGGTTATGAACGATCACAAATTGATAGTGCACGAGCTGGCTAACATTGTAAAGATATTAGATGGTGGTGTTTTTAAAATTTTTTATGAATATTTGGGTATGTGAATGCTCTGTTCAAAGTGAAGGCTGCGTGAGTTCTCAAATCGTGTCACAAATCGATGAAAACGATGGCAAAATTGAATGAATTGGGCTTCTATGTGCTAACCCACCTAGCGCATTCTCCAGATTTAACCGCCAGCGACTTTTTCCTGTTTTTAGATCCCAAAAAAATGCTTGCTGAAAAGAAATTTAGGTGCAATGACGAACTAGTCTCCGAACTGATGAAACGATGTTTCTATTTTGACTAGAAAAATAAATCGTACTATAAAAGTGGTATCGATAATTTGAAAAATCGCTACAATCGCTGTGTCGCCTTCGAGGGTAACCGTGTTGAATAATAAAATCGAGTTTAGTCAAAATTTTGTTTTTTTCTTATTTATCCTACGGTCTTATTGAGTGTCACATTATATTTTGCATGATGAAACTATGTGGTAGATAGTGCCGACTAAAAGCGCAAAATTTTATGGATCTATCACAACACTACGAGATCAAAAAGAAATCATAACAATGAGTTTCCTCTCATGAATTTGCAGCAAAGTTATCTGGGTTCGGAGGTAGAGATCATTTTTTATGGAATTTTAACAAAAAAAAAAGAAAAATAATAATAATCTAAGACGGAACGATGGAACCGCCACACGCTAATTATTCCGAAAACTTTTCGATCGAGTTAGTACGTTCGATTAGGACATGGCGCATCGGACAGATTGTGCGGTATCTACTATGAAATTCCACAAGGCTAGAACACCTTGTAGGAATGTATTGGCTGCGGCATCTCTCCTTCGGAAGAACACAGTCTCGGTGGTTGTCTTAAAGACAGAAACGGGCTCAAAGAAAGGTAATAATATTTAAAACTTTTGTACATATTGCTACGAAAAAAGAAATACCGAATGCAAAAAATACCAATATTAGTACATTTGAAGGTATAAAGCTTTATTGTGTGATTTTAATGTATGGGTTTGTGTCAAGACTGTGTATCACCCTGTCAATGCCGTAATTATTTGCGTTATTAACAGTGCTACCAATTTCGTATTGAGTAGTGTTGCCAAATCAAATTCTGTGTATTATAATCTGGTATTTCGAATTAACGGACATGAATAGAAAGCTGTAGTACATACAAGAACATTGGAAATTAATACCAATTTTTTACAAAACGCGGCGCCTTATGCCTAGTTGAGTCAGTTATAGTTTAGCAATCACAGGGTAAAGTCGTACTGAGATTTGAGTCTTGAGTAAATTGTTGTATTAAACGGATATACCATAATATAAATTGGATACGGTATACTTATAATTATCTAAAGTGGAAGTTAAATAAACGACTGTAAAAATTTGTTGCATTTATTTTGTTTTACGCCATTTTAAATAACTCAAAAGTTATAAAAATATTTTAAATTAAATTATTTTTTCCTGCAGATATCTCTCAATATGCTTGGTATTCATTACAGAGTTAGAGTATGTTGGGTCTCGGATTACGAAAACTATTTTGGAAACAAAGGAGTTAGAGAACAAAAGAGCTAGACAAGATTTAATGGAACCTGTGGATACCCAAAGGGCAGAATTGACTTCGCTCAGCTTTGAAAAAATGTCTCCAGACTGATACAAAAGGCTTTTATTATTTGCCAAGCGAACTTGGATTAATAACAGGTGGGTGATAGTGGACACTATGATATCATTAGCATATTTTGGTAAATATTGAGACTGTTCACTGTAGATATTGCATAATGTATGTTCAGACGTCTGAACACAAACTTTGTGAATGCCTTACTATTTCCTAGAAGAGGCTATATATGTCTATGTTCACCACGGCAAATTGTGTCTACGAATAAAGCCAGTTATCCTTTTCCAATTTTTATAAGTTAATTTTTAAAAGTTGGTACAACAGTCCATGCAGGAACAAGGGGACAGTTTAACGCCGGCTCCGAATGGCAAATACATTAGAGAAGTTTTCAATAGTAGTAATACTCATAACCAGTTACTAGCTAATGTTATGAGGTGATAAAACTTTTTCTTCTATTCAGATGGTCTGGCCTGGTATTGAACCCAGGACTTTCTGCTTGATAGGCGGGTGCCTTACCTACCATACCACGGTGAACATTAGGGCAGAACAAATGATCTTTTACCCCTTTAATGATTTTTTGCATTTCATAACAAAAAATCAAGATAAAAAAGTCTTATCTATCCAGCAAAATATCCTGATTTAATCCTGACGACTATCTTTCATATATTCATTCATCAAAAAAAATTTTGTGATATGAAATACTTTGAATTACTTTGTTCACTGTTTGAATTACTTAAACGAATTACCGCGTTCACATGGAAACTTTGGAATTCGTTCTGATAGTTCTTTTTTTATGTTGTTAATTTTATTTATTTATTAATGCTTTGTTATTTCCAGGTAAACTATGATTTGGGAATGAAAAAGAAAGACTAAGAAGAGCTATCGACTCTTGATTTGAGGTGAATAGCCAGGTTCATTGGTCTGTCGGTCTGGTTAATTTAGAGATATGTACTTCTAGTTGAGACCTCTCTCTAGACTTTGACCATGAATCATCGTTTCATGTGGTATCATGAGAGGCCACTATATGTGCTCTCGAGTACCTTGAGTACCTGCCAGAAACAATATGTCCTCTTAGGTATTTCCGTTAAGTTTTTTCCTTTTTTTATGGATGTTGTTTTATTTAATATGATGCTTTTTCATTTATAAGGGCATATACTATAGGGCATATACTATATATACGATATTATTCGTATAGTACAAGCAAAACCTGTAATTATATTTACTTTCCTTTTATAATGTTGAAACACAATTAAAATATTTTTTGTTTTCACTTCGATACTATGACTCTTTGCCTTTTTTTTTGGTTTTTTTGGTTTTTGACTACTCCAGTAGCATATAATCAAACATTATTAACGAAAATTCAACATCAACGTCAGAGTCATAATTATCATGAACAGCCTCATTTATCATAAAGTAGTCATTTATGACGACACACATAAAAATATGTAAGTATACATATATGTATAATTCCTTATATATGTACATAAATATATGTTCATATTTATAACAAAATTTTTTTGATAATAATGCTGACTTTTACAAACAAACAAAAAAAAAATTATTGTAAATTCTTGTTGTAGGTTTTTTTGTTTAATTTTTTATTTATTTTCTTTTTAATTGTTGGCTATTAAATTTTTTAATTATAAATTTCAGGAAAATAAACAAAATGCATATAAAAAAGAAAAGAATAAAAATATACGTACATGTACAGAGATATTAATTTAAAAGGCTATAGAAGAAGATACATGAAGGATTAAAGGGATTCATTTTTTAATGCCTGATTGTTTCGTGTGAACAAATAAAATTAATGTTGTTTATGTGTATTTTGGTTATAATGGGTAATTAAAATAATTAAAGAAGAAGAACCATAAGGAAACTTATATGAATTTGACATCATACATAACTTACACACCTCTCAGATGCAGCAATAAGCAGGTATGAATCTAGATTTCAAACATTCCCCCCACCATTTACAAAAATTCTTTTAGTAGAAAATTATAAGTTCGCCTTACTTGTTTGATGTGCTTGTAATGGAATTAAATGGGCTTTAAATATTATTATCATCTAACTTTCTACGAGGGTGGTCTGATATTGAAGCTACCTAAGTAGGAAAAAAACAAAACGAAAGTCTCCTTTTAGCTCAATACACTTAGTAAGACGATTTTCCAACTTTTTATACCATCTGAATAGTACGATTTTGGGAACTCCTCAAAATACGCATTAGTTTCGGTAATCATTTCTTCGTTTGAGATGAATCTTTTTTCTGCGAGTCATTTTTTCAAGTTTGGAAACAGGAAAAAGTCACTAGGGGCTAAATCTGGACTATAAGGTGGATGATCAATGAATTCGCAGTGGATTTCTCGTAGTTTTAGCATCGTATCTAATGCTGTGTGAACCGGTGCGTTGTCTTGAAGAAAGAGCACTTTTTCCTTGATTGCATCAACCAATTGATCCAATAATGCACGATAATAAGATAATCAGTGAGCAATATACCGTGTGCATCCCAAAATACGCTGGCCATGACCTTGCCAGCCGATTTCGCTGTCTTCGCCTTCTTCGGAGCACTTTCGCCAGCTTCCAGCCATTGCTTCGATTGATTTTTGGTTTCAGGTGTGTAGTGGCGGACCCATGTTTCATCAACAGTTATTAATCTACTCCAAAAATCAGCAGGATTATACTTTATCATGTCCCAACACCGCTGTGAAGTGATCTGTCGAACTCATTTTTGTTCAACACTGAGCGAACGCGGCACCCATCTTGCCAATAGCTTTTTCATATGCAAATGTTCATGCAAAATGTTGAACACACGTTCATATGATATGTTTACCATTTCAGCAATCTCACGTATTTTGACCCGGCGATCATTAATAACGATATGGAGGTTTTTCTTGATATTTTCTTCAGTAACCACCTCTTTTGGCCTTCCTTTTGTTGCTGGTATTGTTGCAGTGCTTGTTCGGCCTCGTTTGAATTCAGCAATTACCATATAATCTGACGGAGCAGATTTGCCGTAATGTTTATCAAGCTTTTCTTTTGTCTCTTTCGCCGTTTTGCCTTTCAAATAATAGTGTTTAATCACTACACGAAATTCACTTTTTCCCATTTTCCAAGAAACACAAAAGTTGCTTACTTCAAACGATTACAACAAATAAACTGACCGATGAATTTGTCTAAAATTTTAACAGCTGACGTCTGACGGATCGTAATTTCTAAGAAAGAAACAGTTTTTGTGTTTGTGCTGCCATCTAGCGCTAAGTAGCTTTAATGTCAATCCGCCCTCGTAGATGGAATAGAGGATCACATTAAAACGTTTCCAATAATATCTTCCCAATATATTTGAAGGCCATTTTATTATATCCCTAGTCTGTGGGAAGCGTATTCATTTATAATATTCTTGTAATTGTTGTATAGTTTGTTTTTGGGTCTCTGCATAGGCTGCAGTCTATACATTTGCCAGGGACTGATGGGATCCGTGCCTGTATCTTGAAAAGCTGTGGTGTTTTTTTAAGTAGTCCTTTAAGGTTTATCTTTGAATATAAGCCTTATTCCAAAAAGGGAAAAAGACTTTATCCTCTGGGCAGTAGTTCGTATATATCGCATTATACAGGTATTGCTAAGCTTAATGCTATTCTTGAGCGAATGGAGAAGCTCTCTTTCCAGATAATGAAATACTAGCAGTCATAATAAAAATTAAGTTTCAAACCAAAATAGAAAACATATTTCGAAACGAACAGGCCGACTTCCAAACCAACATTCTGCATATCAAAATAAAACAGGCTCTATAGAATGGCGTACCCCCTGTATTACTGTTTGTCGATTACAAGAAAATCTTCGATACCAACAAACGGACTGATATATAGAATGCATTGAAAAGAAAAAGAGTATCCCCGCAATACAGAAGAATGCGGAACTCTTTGTTATTCACAACGGGAAAATCAGTCAAACATTCCATACTAAAGCCTGAGTAAAATAAGAATGTTCACTTTTACCTCTACTATTCACCATCATACTAAATGAGATCAAGAGTCAAGTCTGTTCACATAGAAGAGGTAGAGCATAGAGTTTCTCACAACAACTCTAGGGCCTGGATTGTGCAGATGATATTTGTCTATTCTCGTATAAGGTCTCCAATATGCAGTTAATATTATAACACCTAGAAGGACTGGGCAGTATATGACTTCTTTAAGAGGAATTCGACAATAACTAATCTTCTTGAATATACCACGAGGGTTTATTGGGTCGATGTTGCCGGTATTCGAACTGATGTTAGTTATTATGATTTTAGATCGAGTGGACCATAAAATCAACTCGAGTTCTTCGTTGGATAGCTCTTACCTCTCTTGCAGGACTCAGAGAATTTTGTTTTGAAATGTATTGTCTAACAGTGTATATGTTTCTTCCGGTGTTCCCCTTGGGTCCGCTATTGTTCGTGTTATTTCTTAATGATCTTCCTGACGTATTTTCTGACAATGGTATTCTTATGTATGCTGACGATTTAAATTATTTCATACTTCTGATGATGATGATTTTGGGCAGACTGTTTTGCAACGCAAGTATTGATGTCTTCGTTGATTGGTGCAGAAAAAATGCAGGCATATGGCTTTTTCTCGCAGGAGCTTAATTTACTTCGAGTATACAACTGATCCTTGCCAGTTAAAGACCGTTACTTGTTTACTTGTTTTTGAATAGGAAACTCTCATTTACCGATTATATTAGTATGGCGCCAAGTACAAATCGGGCTGTTCTAGGTTTTATGAAGAGATGGTAAAGGAAATTCACTGATCCTTATATTTCGAGACAATTCTACATTTTATAAGTTAGGCTGATTTTGAAGTACGCATCAGTTATTTCGAATTATGATTATCGTGGTCGTGTTGACTTAATTGAGTTCGTACAAAACCAGATTCTATTATTCTACTTACGTCGGTTAGGATGGAATATGTTGATAGATTTTCTTCATATAAGATTAGGTTGTTACTGACTGATAAAACTTCCTCGATTACAGTGTAGAAGGACAGTCTGGATTGTTTGCTTTGCTTGCAACCTTATTACCGGTGCTATCGATTTAGGGTTTTCACTTCTTACTACTTCTGCAATGGGCTTTTACAGTACAAACTACGCGAATTCGTTCCTTTTCCGTAGATAATGCAATGATTTCAACTTACATTCTGATTTTTTGGATCTGTAATGTTAAATATAGTTTGTTTTCTCAGATTTAAGCTATAAAGACACTCAAGGCTACCGACCATCGACTACACGACTACAAAAGTCGATGGTCGACAAAACTACCCAAGTACAAAATAAATGTAAACAAATGGACAGACATATGATTATTCTTTTTCAGTGGTACCACATACATTTGTTTTTCGCGCTTTTAATGTATTGTTACAAAAATAAGGTTGGGCATCCCTGCGCTTATTACATCGCTTAAATAAATAAACAAAAGCTGTAAGAACAACTATACGTGCTGTTTACAAATAACCAAATCTACAACAACAATCATTAGCAACAATAAAGTAAATAAAAATAACACGACAACAACAATAATAAAATAACAAAGAAAACGAATAACAGAAAATAAACAAGCAACAACAAATACTAAAAGCTGAAAGTAGATGTTTACATTCGCATGGCTACATAAGAACTAAAAAAAAAGAAAATAAAAGAAAGAAATGGAATCTACCTGAAATATCGAGAATTTCGAGAGCTTTCGATGTATTGTTTACTCAGCCATATAAAAAGCACATCGATGCGAACAGCAATCAGTTTATGTGTCGTAAACTCAGCGAGTGCAGTTTGTGTGAAAAGAGCTTATAAGGAGTAAACTCGTGAAGTGAATCGTGAAGTAAAAAACCAGTTTAGTTGGAGTTAACTCAGTAAAGAGAGTTAAGTGTGGATAACCTCTGGTTGAAAAGGTTGTGATCGAGTCTAAGTTATAGCTACGATCGGGTTGAAAGATCTTCAAGTAGAAAGATCTGTCGAGTAATTGTTGCTGTTTACAAGATTGTAAACAGACGGAGTCATTAAGAATAGAAAATTGTTATTGCCTGTAAAAAGGTTACAAGCAGTGGTGCACAAAACTTTGTTGAATAAAGGATTTTAATTAAAAACCAAACACAAAAATTTATTTTATTTTAACTACAATCTACGAACTCATAAAAACACGTTTTTAAAAAGGTAAAAACGCAACAGTATATATCTCATGTATTGGCTCTCAAATACGCCCAGTTCATGCATCTAAACTGTTTGTTGTCACCAAGAAATGTATAAATTGGCCTAACTTGGCAACGGACTACAACGGTAGTAGTCGATAGCCGTGTTGCCGCTAAAATAATAATTCTCATATGCACACATGTATTCTGTTTTTGACAGCTTGTAGTCGATGCTCGTTAGCCTTGAAAGTGTTTATAGCATTAATTTGTAAATTTATACGTATTTTCATCATAAATATTATGGGCCTCTTTCACTTATTTTTGATGTGAATAAGTTCTGTAGTTGATTCGTGTTCTCTCGGACTGTAGTGTGTACCTGTCTCTACGTCATGGAGGTGAGCTCTTCGCGGTCGTGTGGAGATGGGTAAGTGAATGGTGAGGAAAAAATGTTATTAAACTCTATACATTGACGTTTGTTGCACATTTCATATAAAGGGTCCGCCATCTAACGTTTTTTTTTCAACTAGTGTTTATTTCGTAAATGGTACCACTTAGATCATGTCTGATTTGACAGATAACTAGTTTTATCCTTCCGCTGAACGAATATGGTTGTGTATACGCTTGAACATCACTGGAAAATAATGCAACATTACTTTGAAAATTATGGTAATGTTGCAGAATGTATGTGATGTGTTCAGATGAAGCTCATTTTGATCTTAACGGGTATGTAAATAAGCAAAATTGTCACATTTGGGGCACAGAAAACCCGCACGCATACATTGAAAAGCCGATACACCCAAGAGTCACTGTTTGGTGCGGATTTTGGTCCAGAGGCATAATTGGGCCATTTTTCTTCGAAAATGACAAGGAGTGCCCGTTACAGTCAATGGCGATGGTTATCGGGCCATGTTGAACGAATTTTTATTCTCAAAAATTGAAGAGGAGGATATTAGCAACATTTGTTTCAAAGGGACGGCGCTACGTGCCACACAGCCGAAGCTACCTACAATCGATGTTTTGCGCCCTGTTTTTGAAGATCGCATTATCAGCCGCAGAGCTGATGTCGTTTGGCCACCTCGGAGCTGCGATTTGACACCGATGGACTATTATTTGTGGGGTGCTTAAAAATTATACCGATCGTGTAGACTACTGCATGGCCAGCCGAAGCAGCCATTTGAATGAAATTACTTTCTATTATTAACCGGAAGGATTGTACTTTTAAATAAAAAAGAATTTGAGAAAATATTGAGAAGTTTTTTTTATAGCATTTTCCAAAAAAAAAAAAAATTATTTGGCGTACCCTTTAGATGTTGGTTCGAAATTTTGTTTGGCTATTGTATTTACAGGAATTGTGAAGGTGTCTTGTGAACTGTGTAATTCATAAAGGTTATTTAAGTAGCAAACAAAATAATTCATGTAATAATGTCTTTTAAATAAAACATTTTTTAAAGTTTTATTTCAAATTAAATTTCGTAAAATATCTTATATCTTTACGTGACATTAAGTCACTATTTCCATATTAATTCATTCGCAACGTTTTTTTTTTTTTATTTTAAAAATTTTAGAAAAATACGATCAAGAACAAAAGGCTTATAAAAGTACTTTATTTTTATTTTTTAACATTTTTTTTTCTGTATAGCCATAGATTGAAGCCAGATAAAAAACAAATGAACAAAAACCCATCATATGCCTAAATCAGTACTAAATTATAGCCTTTTGTACATTTTTACTTTTAGTTTTGCTTTTCTGTAAATATTGTGTCATTTCAAATCCATTATTTTTTCTGTAACTTTTTGCCAACAATTTATTTTAATTTTATTTTGATTGAAAGAGATAATATTCAGATATTCAATGTGATAATATCTTTACAGTTTAAATCACTTTCAAATTCTTACTTTCATTGATACTTAGTTTCTTTTTGTTTGTTAAGAAAATCAATAGAATTTTAAAACAAGTTAATAAATTCTTCAAATACAAATTGGTAACATTTATGGACAGAATAATAGATGGAAAATAAGAAAATATTATTTAACTAGTAAACAGATATTAAGGGTATTCATATGACTAATGCTAGTCACGAAGTGTGGCAAACTTAACGTTAGCATTTTCGATTGATTCTTGTTGTGAAATATATTTAATGCAGGGTCCGGCATAACATGACTCTGAGCAAATACTCTCTTTTGGTCTCACACGTGCATACGTACTCACACGCTTAGGCAAAAAATTATTAAATAGGAATAAAGAGAAAATAAGCCGAAAAATACACTGAGAGAAAAAATTTATGACTGATGGTGTTATTAAAGATTTTATTCAACATTTTTTTTATTTATTTTAAAATTCTTTTTAATTTGATGTTTTCTTAGTTGCTTTTTTTGTTTTTCCTTATTATTTTTGTAACCGTTTTTGTTTCATTATTCTTTGTTGTTTTGCCGTTTTTTTTTATTCTTTAATCTTTGTTTACCTTTTGCTCTATTAAAAATTTCTGTTAAAATATGTAAACTTAAACAGTGTAAACAAGCATTTGTGTAAGAAAATAAAATAAATATTTTCTTGCAGTGTGGTCTGTGAGACAGACTCTCAAACTACTACCACAATTGTAAAATGCACTGGTATTAGTTTGCCTGCCACTGAATTAATGGCACAAATGTATGCCAGCATGTCTATTTCAAGTAAATGTGTGATGCTGTGTGGTAGGGTATGTGACTTCTTTTTGTTTCTATGTCCTTTTGCTCCAGGTGGAACATAGGGCTTTAACAAAATTTCGCCATTTACTACGGTTCATCGCGATACTCTTTACCTCATTGAACGTATATTCTAATTGTTGCATGCGCTTCTCTATTGTGTTTTTTTACCTCTCTCGTGCTCTGGTACCTTTTGGGCCAATTAGAGGGCTTATCTGCAAATATCGATTTATTATTTCTGATGAGTGTGTCCAATCAAATTCCACCTCCACTTTTTGATTTTCATCTGTATCGGCATTTGCTTATATTTGACCCACAAATCCTCGTTTGATAATGTATTTGGCCACCAAATTTTGAGGATTTTTTTCAGACTCCAGCCAGGTTACACACTCGCACTAAATAACCATATTTTGTACGGGTTTAGAGACGAGATGATCTCCAAATTGTCAAGAGCTGCGAAAAGGCATCTTCTGTCTTAGATATTCATTTTAGGATATCGCAGGATGCGCCGCCATCTATATTTTAAGTTATGTTATCACCGATTTTAAAATTGCCGTCAGGGTCAATCGAATTTGTCTTCAGACCTTTCGTATTCATGAAGTTGATCGTTAAACCAACTGCACGTGATTCGATATGAATGTCGCCTATTTTTCTCTGCGTATCGTAGAGTCTTGATGATATGTCATCGGCATATACATAGGTTGGCGCGGCGTGCAACAAAAATGCCCCAGGTTCGAATTCCAACAGAGGACATAACGAAACAAATTTAACTGCGGTTTTCGAGTGTTTATTAAAAAGACTTCAACCTCCCTCCAGACAATTCTATTTAAAAACTCCCCCCGACATTCCAGCCTATTTCTGGCGGTGAGGACAAACAGTGGACGAATGATCAGTGGAAAACGCTACCTACTGCAAAATTATAATGCGATATTCACCACTATACGCAATAATAAGGAGGCGAGCTACAGTAGATTAACCTTAATTAAATAATGGATATTTTGTGGAAAGCCAGGAAGTACATTAGAGGAGTGACGGAGAAAAAAATCAGCATATGCTAGATTTTGCAGGTGATGTTGAAAACTCCATCTGATTCTATGATTTTCACCATTATCGATTGTTCGTGTTAGGACATCATCTAAATCTATCAGGGTGGCATAAGACAATCTTCACGTACTCCAGATATGGTGTTAAATTTGTAGGATCGTTTAGCATTGTACAAATTCCAACTAAAACTGTAGTATTGTACTTTTATAAGCACTAAAGCTTAGGCGTAATGCAAATACAGTCCTTATTTGTGTTATCAAATGCCAAACTATTGTCAATAAAAACGAGTTATAAGGCTGTTTTCTAATTTGAGGTCCTGGGCCAAACCATCTGACAATTTTCATCAGCGACATCGTTAGCTAGTGACTGATATTGCGCTACGAAAAGTTTCTAAGCTGTAGGTCTCTTCAATGGGTCTAAAAAACAAAATCGAGTGCAGTTTGATTGAAAGAAGTTACTCTTATTCCAGTTGTGATGTTAGGAAACTACGTGTGTATGAATGTAAATAATCTTTAACTCAGTTGTTTAGTCAATCAACTACTTTTTTTCTTGGGAGCATGGGGCTTCCACAAAGCGTTTCCATCTTATACGGTTTGCTGCCGTTGTCTGTGCCTCTTCCCTTGTAAGATTGTTTTGCCTTAGTTCTTGGATAATTGTTCGTCGCCAGTTGTTTCTTTGTAGAGCACGACTAGTTCTCAATCAATTACTACTTTATTCACATTGTGTTTGAAGTGAATACCCATAGTGCCATTTCACCTTTAAATCTTATTTCTTAAACTAAATGCATTTGTCAGTGTTAATATTTTTTGCAATTGCAATAATTTATTTCAAAAGGAAAGAGAGAGAAAGAGAGAAAAATTGTAAGGACATCATCATTGCTTCATTTCCTTTATGGAAAACTAACTTGAATGCAATTGCTCTCTGAATTTATGAATTGATTTTGAAATATTAGTTCTGGGACATCAGCAGCAGCAGCAGTAGCACTCAGCAAATATCAGGTCACTAAATAAGTCCGTATGATGACACATATACGGCTTTGCTAGAATTATTTTCATATGATTTTTATTTAGTACCAACATTCAAACGGTACATGGACAAATTTGACAGTAATCTGACTATTAATTCGTGAGTTATAGCATTTTGTGTGAAGAATCTTTCATTATTTTGCTTAGAGGATGAGGTGGAGACCGCGGAATATCTGCACTTGGAATGTCCTGCGTTGGCGGGGCTTAGGTACAGGATATTCGGTGGGTATGTTGTTGGCATTCGGGTTCTACTGGAGATTCCTGTAGGACGGATTAGCAAATTTATTGAGGGAGCGAACTGGTCAGATAACTGAACAGGCTGTTAGAAGGAATTTTATGTGTATCTCAATGGGCTCTATCGGGCCTAAATGTGCTGGAAGTTTGTCTGGCGGCCACTTTTAAGCTAACCTAACCTACACTAACCTAACCTAGCTTTTATTACCGGAAAAAAATGGAAACCGAACAATGGTTTTATAAACATTATTCGAACTCTGCTCTACTGAGAAGTAGTAGACCAGCACAAGTATTGCAGAGAGTAGTGGACACCCAAAGGAGGCTATTAATCCAGAAAACATAAAAAAATTCATAAATTGGTTATAAACGATCTCAAATTAAAGGTGCACCAACTAGCTGACATGGTAAGGATAGCAGATGGTAGTGTTTATACCATTTTACACGAACATTTGGGTATGCGAGAGCTCTGTTCAAAGTGGGTGCCGGAGAGGGCTCACAAATCGTGTCACAAATCGATGAAAATGATGGCAAAATTGAATGAATTGGGATTTGAATTACATATCCGTACAACGTATTCTCCAGATTTAGCCCCCAGCGACTTTTTCCTGTTTGCAGATCTTCAATGAATGTTTTCTGGAAAGATATTTATGTCCAATGATGAAGTAATCGCCGAACTTAGACCTATTTTGACGAGAAAGAGAAATCGTATCGAAAAGTTGTAAAATTGCTATACTCGTTGTATTGCCTCGAAGGTAATTGTGATGAATAATAAAGTTGAGTTTTGTCAAAATTATTTTTTTTTCTTACTTATCCTATGTTCTTATTGAGTGACCTGTTATGCGTACGAGTATGTGTGCAATTGTTTGGTATTGCCTTTTGGTTAGATTTGTGTAGAAATGCATGAAAAAGTCAGCAAATGGAACATGATGAAAATGATAAACACCGAATGGTAGTGGTAGACAGACAGACACAAATGTCAGATGGTCTTAAAAATCCAATACGCAATTTGTTCAAAACATATGATTGCATAAACGGATGGATAGGTTGTATAGAAGTATGAATGAAGTATGGAATTATATGAAGGACATGAATGTTATCTGATAATCGAAGTATAAATTTGAGAGACAAAGTGAGGGAGTTTTGTTTAAGGACAACAATTCGTTTGTCTTCTATTAGATTTTGAACAGGAAAGAAGAAATTGAAACGGACTTAAGAGACGAAAAGACTGAAAATCAAATATAAAGAAAAGGTTTAAAGACAATTGCAGGTGAATTAAAAAAGAAGAAAAAAATATTAAAAAAATGCTGCAAAAAATATCAAAAGGGAAGTTCACAGGAAAATAGTTTTTAAACTGAAAATCTACTCATCCAGATCAATCATACATGCATTTTGCATTTTTCATTTTGCATTTGATTTTTTCGTGTTTTTTTTAACAATTACTTGAGTAATCAACGTTAAACGGAAAAGCATGGATGAATAAAAATGCAAGTAAAATGGTATACATGACTTACTGACTGACTAAACTGCTGGTCCAAATGTGTATACGAATGCACTCATATACATATGTTTGAATAAATACATAAGATAATAACTGAGCTTTTAGCGGTTCTTGCATATTGATGTGATTTTTGTATTGTGTCTTTGGGGAAATACATTCTGTTCATACAACATTCATCACATGCACTAAATCGAGTTTTTTTATATTTTTTAGCTTTCATTCTCTGTAGGTATACACGTGGGTATTTAAAACTGAAATTAGAGTAGGGATAGAAAATAGGAAAATACCCAATAGAAACGAAAGTGGAAAAACAAGTGCAATTAGAAATTTTGAAGATTGTTGGGAATACCCTACAAGAGTCATAAGTCATATAAGATGAATAGATACGATAAGTTATCTGTACTTTATTTTCTAATAGCTAAGAGAGAATCGTAAATTTTTTTCACCATCACTCTTCTAGTGAACATATTGACTTTCCACTAAGCATCCATTATTTCGTTTTGTTTCAGTTTTAGTAATCAAGTTGACCTTCAAGCAAAGTAGCTCGCCTTCATATGATTGTGTGTAGTGGTGGCTGTGGTAATCCTTACTAAACATTGTATGTTTTTCCCAGTAGCTGGCATTTTTTCCTAATCATCCGTCCGGTGTTTGTCATTATCGTCAGAGGTAAGCTGGGTGGCTTCTTTATTAAACTCTAGAAACCGCCATTATTTTTGTTCACCATGTCATCTGCTGGAATTCGAACCGTTTGTATTGTATGTCAGCGCTCTAACCACTACACCACGGCACCTTAAAATGTTGTTCATAATGTTGTTGAATTAGCTTGTTTTGAACAGCCATTGAAAGCAAAATGATGTCGTTGCTTCAAAGAAAAAGTCGAGAAATCCCATGGAGCGATACTTAATGATGGAGGAGGCGTGTTTTAGCGATTAAAGTACTCACATACAACACTATTAGACCGATTTTAAATGTCTGGGAGGACAAGAACAATTAAATAAGTAATCTGACCTCTGGGCGCTCTCCGTCCGGAGGGAAGAGAAAATAAACATCAACAAAAAAGGTAGTACAGAGGGCGTTGTTTCCAACATCTATCCTGGAGACTTCCTACAGTATACCGATCACCAGCTTAGCTGAAAGACAGTACTGATAACAAAGAACCTAAAACGAGGCAAAGATGCTTTGTGAGAGCTGTAGGCTTCCAAGAGGAGTGACGGACAAAAAATAGAAACGATTGAAGGATACAAATTTCTGAGGTAGCTAAGCCTAAGAGCTGTGCAACTGAGCTGGTACAACATATTTCGGATGAAAATTTGAATAAGAAAAACATTTTCGTAGGTGGTGTGGTACGAATACTCAAAGGCGATCGTAAATTTACGAATTTGAACACTTTAAAGAACTGTTAGACGATGCTTATAAGCAAGTCAAACTAGTTTTTACTTCGCTTAGTAACCCTAAACAAAACATGAATCTTTCACAGGATGCCAGAGACAATAAATAAAGAAATAAAGAAATATTACTCCTTCATTGAAGGTACATCGGATTGGTCTGCTGACGTACGCAATGACTTTCTCATCAATTTCTTTAAAAACGCGTAAACGCGGATTACTTGTAAACATAATTTAAAGCTTTGAGTAGATCCAGTGTTAAAGAGAATAAGCGGATGCACTAAAGTCAGTGAAGTAATAGTGAATAAGGGCCTATTTAAAAATTTATATTTTTATTAGTATTGCGAAGAGATTAAACTCTGAGGTTATTATTGATTAATAATAAAAATAGAAGTAAAATGGAAATTTAGAAAAGAATCATCAAAAGTTACAATTCTGCTTTAAAATTTTCCAACCAATGCCTTAAGCCCAACAAACCAACTTGATTTAGGTAGCGCTACACAAGTACCATAAGAGAGCTTTTAAAGGGCAATTTTCAAGGTGATTACATTCGGTAAATTGTTTTTAATTTTTTATTTGTTTTTGTATATATTTTTTCTCCATTTTTCGTACCATTTAATTTTTTATTTTCTTCTATTTGTTCTACTCGGCAATAGACCCCACTTATGACCCATAGATCAAAAAAAAAAAAAAAAATTATAAAAAAAAAATTACTCGAAAAGATGAAAAAACAAAGCTAAGAAGTAAAGAAAGAAAATTGTTTTTATATCGCATTATAGTTGTTGGAAGAACAAGTGAATATGTTTAAAGGAAACATATTTGACTTTTTACTTTGGAAAAGGAAAAATAAAAAATAAAAACAGAAACAGAAAGAAAAATCAACAAATGATTTTTGTAGAATTGAAAATGTCAATGGAAGTTGTAAAACAAATAGAATAGACAGTTGAAATCTAACATTTAACAAATTGTTTCAACCTTTTTCGTTATATTTTGTGGTCTTGGTGTATGGTGTGGTATTTGGTGTATTTAAAAAAAATTTAAAATATTTGGTATAGGGTGGTCCAACCATAATACGCGATGTTAATTGTGAGTCACACTTTAACGTCAAGTTTTTTGCCCAACTTAATTTGGCATTTCTTTGTATCAGTGTTTGACAAATCCAACCGTGGAGAGGTACACAACTGAGCAGTGCTTTAAGATTCGACATAATGTGTCCTCAATAGGCAGGCTTGGGCTCAAATTTCAGCAAAACGTATCTGTAGGATATGTGCAAACATGTGGGCATGTTCGCCCAGTTCGTTCTGTGAAAAATATTGCTGTGTTGCAGATGAGCCGTCAACCTTGGCTTGTCGTCGTGCCCAACTATTGAATATATCACGAACATCACTGATGCGAATTTTGAATAAAGTTTTGATTTTACACTATAAGAAGGTTCAATTGACTCAAGACCTAAAGTCTACTGAGCTATTGCAAGCGACGTTAATACGTCGAATGTTTAATTGAACAGATAGAAATGAACGGTAACTTTACAAATCATCTTTATTTACAAGGCTCACCTTCACCTCAGTGGATTCGTTAACTAGCAGAATTGCCGCATTTGGGCAATTAAGAATCCACAAGTGATTGTTGAAAAGCCGATGCCTTCACAATGACTGACTATTTGCTGTGGCTTATGGACTGGCAGCTTTATCGGGCCGTACTTCTTCGAAACTGAAATCGGACAATCAGTTACCGTAAATGGTGCTCGCTATCACGATAACGAAATTCTTGTGTCCTGAAATTGAGGATATAGACCTGGACAATATGTGGTTCCAACAAGATGCTGGCACTTATCACACAGCTAACGAAATAATGGCTCTTTTGCGTGAGAAATTCAATGACTGTGCTATCTCATATCCTGGCGATATTAATTGGCCGCCACAGTCATGTGATATGACACCTTTGGACTTCTTTCTTTGGGGATATTTAAAAGAAAACCAAATACAATTCAAGAGCTAAAGGATGAGATAATTCACCACATTAACGACATTGAACCTCAATTATGTCTCAGAGTCATGGAAAATATGGATCGACGGATAGAGGTATGCCAGCGAAGCCGGAAAAGCATTTCACCGATATTTTGTTTCACATATAATTGCCATAGATCCTTCTATCATAATACAAAATATTAAGATAAATCTTCGAAAACTTTTTGTTTTACTTACAATTAACATTATGGGTTTTGGTTGGCCCACCCATATTTTTGTGTACGACAAGCAAGAAAGAAGGACAAATAATGGAAATCAGATGCAGTTTCAAAGAAAGTGTTCACATGAAGAAAGTAGAAAATAAGGAAATGTCTGATATGTTGTTGTGACAACTTCACGATGTATTTAAAATTACAAATCCTTTCGATTATGTTTATGGTATAGTAGATAAGAGACCCGCCTACCAATTTGCTCAATCCCTCGCCTGACCATCTGACAATTTTCAACGGCAGCGTCACCTCATAACATTAAATAGAGACTGGTTAGGCGTTTTTATAACTGCATTTGCCTCTTCAGAAATGGATCCAAGATAGCAGCCGGTGTGGGGCTGGTATTTTTTCCGAAACTCCTGACTTTGCAGAATCCTTTAGACTACCGGAAATCTCTAGCACCTTTCAGGCAGATATTTTTGCAATTATGCAGGCTCGTAGGATGCTGAGAGATCGGGGGTCTGTGGGAAGGATCAGAATTTTCTCTGATAGTCACCCCGCTATCAGGGCCCTGGTGTCGCCTAGTAGCAACTTGGCTTCTTCTTCTTCCCAAATATAAAGAAAACATGAAGCGCCTAGCTGATACATGTACAATTTCCTTGAACACAAGGACATCGTTTTGACCGTATTTAGGTCGCAAAAGACATAACTTGCGAGGCTGAATCTGATCCTATATTCATCAAAAGGATCATTACTGGAGACGAGACGTGGATTTACGAGTACGACACACACTCCAAATATCAAGCAACTGAATGGCGTTCACCAAATATTCCGAGACCATTTTCAGTCAAAAAAGAAGGCAATCTTCAGGGTTTTCATGGATTACAACGGTGTAGTGCATCATGAATTTTTGCCAGAAGGCCAAAGAGAATTATTTGGGCGTTATGAGACGTTTGCGTGAAGCAATTTGCAGAAAGAGACTAGAATTGTTGGCAGAAAACTCGTGGATTTTGCACTATGATAACGTACCGTCGCACAGTGCCATCCTTATTTTACGAAAAATGGAACAAATACCATTCAACAGCCACCGAATTCATCTGATTTGGCTCTCTGTGACTTCTTTTTGTTCAATCGAGTTTAAAAAGCATTACGGCTTGCGCGTTTTAGCAGCCGAGAGGAAATTAAGGAAAAATCGCAGAAAGCACCGATGGATATACCGAAAACTCAATATAAAAAATGCAAATGTCAAGCTATAACGCTAAGATTTAGCGTGATTAACAACAACAGATATACCAACTTAACAAAAGAAAAAAGAACTGAAATCGGAATGCTGTGACCGTCACACGGGGGTTATTCCGGCAAATTTTTGATCAAGGTAGATATATGACAAAATGTCATTTAAACAGTGTTAATTGCGCTTTTAAGGTAATTGCTGTGACTGACATTTGATGCTTCTCACAAATATGTGGCCATGATCTTGTTTATCAGCTGATTCACTCTAGCCTTCATTGGTCCCTTCGCTCGAAGAAACCCAATCTTTTTTTTGGTTATAATGGTTGTAATACAATCACCTTTCACTGCTCAAAGCAGACACCGGGCTGCTGTTTAAGGCTGCTACACTGTGTAGTTGTCGTACTATCTTTTTGCTTAGAGGTTGAGTTCTGCCTAAAACTACACTGCACCATTAGTTGTAATGCCGCCTCACACCGAGCCAATAGCATATCCCTGCTATTTATAATTAAACCTAAACCAACAATTTTACTGCCTGAAGATTCAAAGCAAACCATTGGCTAAGAATCGAAGTCACTAGTGGTAGTGATAGTAGAAATAAGTCTCTTGCCTGACTTCGAAGAGCAATTTCTATTTACATGGGTGTGATACTATTCAGGACTAGGTAACCACGATTTTTCTTGCGGTAGCTTCTGTCGAAAATGTAATAGCTCACCCAAGGTCTATTCGGTATACCGATGTCTATGGTTATACCTATGGCATCGAGCGAATAATCGTGGTACCCATCGCAAAACTCAACTATCTCACATAGTGTTATTCTTGCATCTTCCAATAACATTTTAAACAATTTTTGACGTGAGGTCTTCATTTGGGCTGTTGTGACAGAAATCTCTTGTATTGATCAAGAGTTTTTTGGTGTTTGTGATGGCTTTTTTACGAAATAGTTTTTTTTTTTTCAATAGCTGTCAAAAAAACTAAATTGAGCTGACTTGCTTAAAATTCTACAGTAATTAAGTAATAAATAACAATTAGTGGTAGCGGTGTTGTATTGAAAATAAGTGACTTAACACCAAAAAATCGGGGATTTATTTAACTTCCCAGGGTGCTATGCTTTTCGTGCATCCTACGTGTCTGCCAAACCTAACATCATTTCTAAAATAGTCCCAGTTTACCATCTTTATGGTGATTTTTATATTATTTTCTAGAGCAAAAAGAAAAAGAAAAGAAAACAAAAGTATTTGGCGAGTTCTTTGAAACGTAATAATACAAATGTTATTAAAATTATCTCATCCTCTTAAATATATTTATTTCACTTGCCATACACTTTTTTCTTCTTCTTCTTTTTTTAGCTTTTTTACAAGTCATATAAACATGACAAAAATATGTTACTTTTCATAAATAAAAACCATTAAGTAAATAGCTTTAAGCATTAAAAAAAAGCGAATAAAAAAAATTACAGAAGGCAACAGTCAAAATTCTCATTCAACGAAATTTTATCAAAAAAAACAAAAAAAATCATAATGAAAATATCACATCAAACATCACCTTTTGTCCTCATCATCAACAAACTGCCATCATCGTCATCATCAACACCCACAGTAGCAATGGCAATCAAATCACAAATTCTCTTTTTTCCTGTTCATTTTTTCCTTCTTTTAAATATTTTGTCGTTTTGTATGACAAAAAATAAGTGCTGGGACAGACAGACAGACACTCAAATAGAAATTTCAGACAAAAATATATCGTCAGGAGTTACAAAAAAACCAAAAAAAAAAAAAAAACACGAAAGAAAATATGAAAATATTTGAATTAATGAAAAATAAAAAAACAGTATTCACTCCCTTTACCAAATGGTGGAATTTTTTTTTTTTTTGCAAAAATATTCGTAAAAAAATATGAAATTATTGTCACTGAATTGTCGTGTAAAATGATATGAAAAAAAAGAATGGCGACACCGAAATTGTTTAAGAAATTATTTTATCGACATTAAGGTGAACACACAAATAAGCAAAAAAAAGATAAAAAGCCAAACTTTATAATGATTTTCTTATTTCATCTCATTTCGCCATTGTATATAGCGAATAAATTCATATTTTGTTCATATTCCTTCTCTTATTTTCTTTAAATTTTATTTAAAATTTTGTAAGAACACATGTATGCATGTATTTGGAAAAATGTCTGTATTTGTTTATGAACAGTAAGGAGCAAAATATTAGCAGATAAAAATATATCCTTTATTTACAATATAAATTAAATTACATAATACAGTTTCAAAAAGCTCAAGGTGAACATAAGGCATTGAAAAGCGCTCTCCATCTTACTCTATTGTTGGCCAACGTTTTTGCTTGATTCCAGAATATTTAGGCTGATTCTAGTTCCCTTCTACGTTGCCCTTGGGAGTTCCAGTCTCAAACAGCTCTCGCGATATCTTTGTGTGGTCGACGAAAGCTGTGGCCCAACCATTTCCATTTTCTTTTGCAGATTAGCATTTCGACAGTACTAGTGTTTGTTCGCAGTAGCAGTTCTTCATTTGAAATCCGGTTTGGCCAGAAAATACTTAAGAAAGGGTGGGCAAATTTGAGGTTAGGAAGTAAATTGGCTTAAAAACACATATTTTTGACAAATTCAGTTTTATTCATAACAATATAAAATGGTAATATGGGAATTAATAAGGGAATATGATGTTCGCAAATGTCCACATACAGCTTATCGGCAGACATCCGCTTTCTGCACAAAATTTTTAACCACATTTTGCAACAAAGCTTCGCTTTTCTAGTCAATGCAGCGCCGAGTTTTACATTTCAAAGTGTTAGTTGTTTGTGGTTAGTTCACGTAAACTCGGTCTTTTAAATTGCGTCAGAGAACATAATCCAGCGGCGTTAAGTCACACGAACGAGGCGGCCAACTGACATCGTCAAATCAGAAATTTTTCATGCAATTACTGAATTGTTTGCCTGGCTATATGCGGCTTGTAGCGCTGTCTTGCTGAAATCGAAGGTCACTGATGTGAGTATTAGCCAATTGTAGCCACAAAGAATTGGTTATCATGGTTTGGTAGCGCAGAGCGTTAACGGTGACGGCGTTTCCGCACCATACGGTCACTTTCTTTGGATGTAATGGTTTTTCGAGGACTGTGTGGATTTTGCGAGCCCCAATGCAACAATTTTGTTTGTCTACAATTGAAAAGTGGTCTCATCACTAAAAATGATTTTGTTGAAAACTGCGTTGTTGCGTTGAATTTTTCAAAGAGCAAATTCAAAAAAACATTCAACACAAACAATGGTCGGCTGACTTTAATTCCTTAGCGAGTTGAACTTTATAAGCGTGAAGATATATTTATGTAAAATGTTGTGCAAAGTTCCTCTGGTGATGCCCAGTTGTTGCGAACGTCGATGAGTTGATATTCCAGCTAAATTCTCAACACTTTGCTGTACAACGAATTTAGCGATTTAATTACGCACAGCGGTCTCGGAAGGAGCCTGATTACGAGGAAGAGCTGCTCGAATTTTACAAAGTGATACAGTGATTGTTCAAGAGTGTAGCGTTCTATAGTTAAAATTTCCCAATTTTTTACTAAATAAGTATCAAAGGTTGAAAGCTCAATTGTTGATATTTCATCATTTGATAGCCAATTTACTTGCCAACCTCAAATTTTCCACACTGCAATTGTTGTATACAGCGGTTGATAAAAGCTGCAAGTTGTACAGCCATATAATAAAGTGGACTTAACGCTACAGTTAAAAATTCTTATTTTTGTTCTTTACGAGATATGGTTTCCTTTAGTTCTTTATCGGCTGCGTGTGTCCGCCTCTGATCCCTCATCTTTTGACAAGGTAGCAGAACCTGTCGAGTTGTTTAATGATCTGCCCGTCCATAGAAAGCGAATTAACGTTTGCTGTGCCAATGAAGTTCACGTCTATTAATTACAATATAATCGGCAACAAGAAGTTTCCTGTTGAGGTCACAACCGCTCAAATGAAGACTAAAGCTCGCCTGTATGGAGTTGTCATGTCAAAAACTGAGTTTTAGTTGAAAACCCGAGAATAACACTGTGTGGGATAGTTGAGTTTTGGTTTTGGCGTCTTGCTATTTATGGTATGTGGTGGGTAACACAATTATCCGCACTAGATCATAAGTAAAACCGTACCCATGTTAATATAAAATGATTTTTGAAGACTGCCAAAAGACTTATTTCTAGTAACAGAGCCACTAAAGTTTTCGATTATTACCCAATGGCTTGTTTCGACTCTTCGGGTAGTACAAGTGCTGGTTATAGTTTAATTCTAAATCATATCTGCTATTGGCTCGGTGTGAAGCAGCATTACAACTAATAGGGTTTCAAGCAGAACCTCTGAGCAAGGGAGAACGATACCTACACTTATGGAATCCGCCACATGAGCAATGATAAAGGCATAGTGTTACAACCATTACAACCAAAAAGACAATCAAAAGATTGAGTTTATTTGCGCTAAGTTGTGTAAAAGAAGGTTAAAGTACATTTGCTGGTAGACAAGTTCATGGCCTCATCCTTGTGAGACATATCAAGTGATAGTCACTTCAATTACCTCTAAGAGTATAAAACGTTTATGGGCTTATAATATTTAGATTTTTTGGGCAGATCCTATTAATATTGGTCGCATTTAGGTGATTATTCGTTAAAAAGTATCTTAGGTATCTAGACCCTTTGGGTTAGTAGACAAGACACCCGCCTACAAGCCAAAATTCATGAGCTTAATACCAGGCCAGACAATCTGATGTTCAACAGTGGAATTACTTCGATAGCTAGCGACTGCTTATGATTATGTACGTCTGTATCTTTAAATAGAGCGAATGTATTTTTCTCTTGGTTTTTGTCCATATTTTTTGCGCTACTTCTCTTCGGAACATATGGTTTACACAAAGCGCCTTGCACTGTTTTAGTTCCTCTGTATGTAATGTGTCTTCCAGCTAAGCAAATGAGTGATCTACTGTAGCTGATCTAGAATAATGCCATCTATCGTTGCTTAGAAACGATGCCCTTTGTATGTATTTTTGATGTAATAGTAGGGAGTCCTTGCTTATCACAGACTTATACCTTTTCTCTGTTTCTTTTTCTTTCTCTGGAGGTGGCGAAGTACTGAGCGTCGGTAGAGCGAATGGACGAAAATATAATGAGTTGTCGTAGGTAAATGAAATTTCGTACAGACAATTACTACAGCAAAATATAAAAACATGCAAAATCTTACCAAATAAGGACAACGGATACGCTCACCGCCCACACATATTTAAGTCAACAAATTCTATAATAAAATAGTTTTTTACAATTATTTTTTTTATGAAAAAAGCTTTTTTTTAACTTTTTTAATGCGTGAAATCTTGAGGATTATGAAAGAAAATATATTAAAAATGTATTGCAATCTGGCGAAAATTCATTGTCGTACTACAAATTTATAATTTGAATAGTAATTTTAATTATTTCTGAGTTAATATGATATATATAAAGTGATAATCCAGATTATTTTTATTTGGTTATACGAAGTTAGTAAAATGTATGAAAATTTTCTAAATTACACATTTTTGAAGTTTCAAAATTTCTTAAGTTGTAGGACAAAGTTGGTTCTAATTTCTTTATTTGATAGAATATATTATATAGTTTTAAAAATGAAAATAAAAAATTATATATTTTTTAAATATATCGTTTTAATACTCCTTCAAAGTTTGGTAAATTTAATATTTTTCTTGAAATAAGTACGCTTTTCAAAGCAGTTCAAAATAAAAACAATAAAGAAAATTTAAATCCTTTTTTTCCTGTCTTGTTTAAAATATTGTAAAGTAATTAAAAATCCAAACTTTTAAAAATTTCCTAAAAAATTGAGTTCTTATTGCAATTTTTCTGAAGTACCTAAAATCCAATTTTTTAAACAGTACTTTTTTTTGTTATAAAAAAAGTTGAGTTTAGCGCTCTCCTGCGACAAATCGAAAAAAACATCGTTTAGTTTCTTACTCAGGCGATAATTAGCTTTCAAAAAATATATATTTTATCAGTATTCGTGATGAGTGATATTTCGATTTGATTTGTCTATGTGTCAACGCACTGTGTGGCGTCACCTGGGCTTCCTATTATATTTTTGTAGTTGATTGTGTCCTTTTTTTTTGCTAAGGTCGGCAGCATCTTGGCACTCCGATCGCCTTCTTTTTTTATATAAAAATCGATATCATGATTAAGAAAATGTTTCTTTCGACATCGCCAGACACTATAGGATTTGCACTACATCAAATCACCTCAGACCAGATTGACCAGATTAACACAGTTTTTTTTTTAATTTTATGTATAAAAAGCGATTTTAAATATGAAACATTAAGCCCCTTAGTGCTAAACCATTAACCTCTTCTGTAATACCCATACAATAAAAATAATTTTATTATGATTTTAAGCGATAAATATCAAAACAAGGAAACGGATGAATAAATGAATGGTATGAATGAGTCGGTGAATAAGCTGTTGTAGAAGAAGAAAAAAAGAAACAACATCAACAGGCTACACACACACACACACGCATACATATGCACATACAAACATACATACACACATATGTATACACATAATGTATACATTTTAAAAAGAAAAAAAACATTGAAATTCTTTATTTATTAAAACTCGATATTAAAAACTAAATAAACACAGCAACAGCAAAAATAACACAACAAAAAGAGCAACAACAACAACAGATAAAAAGATTTCTAATAATGAAACGAAAAAATAAAAAATAAAAAAAAAAAATTGTGAAGGCAGTAAGGCAGTATGTCAGTCAAATACTCAGCCCATTAAATTATTTGTTTTGCTGAATATTATTACGCCCTCCATCTTAACAATCTCTGTAAGACTTGCTTTTTATTAAAAAGAAAGATAAAAGTCTTGGTGGAGAGTTATGAGAAAGGGAGTGAGAAAGAGAGAGAAAGGAAAAGAGTGGGCCTATATCTGCATGCAAGCACAGTCTGCTTTTAGTTTAAAATAAATGAATAAACTTTAGCTTTTCTTGGCCATTTAAATTTTGTATTTTTTAATAAACAATAACAACAACTTTAAAAAATATGAAACCAAGAGAAACAAACGGTGGCATCAACAGCAGCAACATAATTTTTATAATTGAAATATTGCAATCAACTACAATCATTGGCGTGTTGTATGCCTTTCGCCAACAGCCGGCATTTGCTGAAAAGCAAAACAGTGGAATGAATATCATTCAACAACAGCAACAGCAACAACAAAAATCTTTGAGAAAATTATATTAAACTGTAATCGAAAAAGTTTTCCAAAACTTGCCAACAACAAATACAAAATGAAAACATTGTTTTGGAAAAAAAAAATAAATAAAATTGTTTTCTTTAAATTATAACAACATTTTATTACTGCCTGGCCTTTACAGTCAAGAGTTTAAAAACAATGATTTGAACACAATAATTTATTCAAAACAAAACTTAAACGAAACTAATTCAACAACAAAGAAGAAAACTGTCTTCCACCTACTCTGCGAATGTTTGGCCCTTAGGTGTCAATGGGAGCAGATTCCGTGAACAATGCTATTCAACCTTATTGTGTTACCTGGGTCGGAACTTAATGATCAACTGAGATATTTCCTTTTGCGTTTCGTTTACAGTTGGAAAAGGTCGTAAAATTTGTCATCTATATTAACTAGAATGTAGGTTACGCCTCTTAAAGGTTAGGGTGAAAAGGCAAAATATTGGTAACAATACCAAAATGGGGTCGTGTGAATATTTGGTGGAATATGGTGTACGTGAGATGAATGCAGCCTTTGCACCAAAAAGTACAGCGTCGTGAAGATGAAGATAACTATTATCATCATACCGACCAGGCACTATTGCAGGACACCGCGATACATGAGATCTATTGTGCTTATTCAACAGAACCGTACAGTCCAACGGTGTCAAAACGCAGCTCCGAGGTGGCCAAACGACATCAGCTCTGCGGCTGATAATGCGATCTTCAAAAACATGGCGTAAAACATCAAGTGTAGCTTCGGCTGTGTGGCACGTAGTGCCGTCCTGTTAAAACCAAATGTTGCTAATATCCTCCTCTTCAATTTTTGTGAACAAAAATTCGTTCAACATGGCCCAATAACGATTGCCATTTACTGCAATGGCCACTTCCTTCTCATTTTCGAAGATAAATGGCCAAATTGTGCCTCTGGACCAAAATCCGCCCCAAACAGTGACTCGTCATGGGTGTATCGGCTTTTCAATGTTTGCGTGCGGGTTTACTTCTGTAAGTCGATCGCAGTCCTACTAAGCTAAGCGAAAACGCATTGGATGGTCAGTTGGCTTCAACTCCTGAACCAATTGGACTTTGTATGGCCTCATACCAAGCTCTTTATGCAAAATTCGTCTCAGTGATGTCTTCGAAATGTTCAATTGTTGAGAACGACGGTGAATTGATGTTGATGGCGCTTCACGCACACTTTCTGCTACACCTGTAATATTTTTGAGCGTACGCACTGTTTTTGGCTTTTCACGCTTTGAGGATGCCAGTTTCTTTCACTTTTTTCACAAGATAACGAACATACGGAGCTGACGGTGGTTCTCTTCTTCTAAAATCCGTACGCAATTTTCGCATACATTCTGCAATATTACCATGATTTTTAAAGTAATGTACCATTTCCTTAATCTGCATCCCTAGGCACAGTGGCAACATTGTGAATGACAAGGCTGATGAATCCATTACTCTGACATCTTCCATGCTATGATTGTCATCAAGGGGAAAGAACAGGCTTAGTTCCATCTCCTCCTATGCCATCTCGAGAACACTGTGGCTTCTGTATGATAGTGAAAGGACACTGAGATTTCTGCCCCTTTATATTACCAAACTTATATCTGTGCAGACGGTTCATTGGACGACTGGAACGCACGCGAAGAAAATGAATTTGCACTCTAACCTTCCCTGCAGAAGCTGCAAAAGCACTTTTGAGAGAAAGACAAACTTTCACATTTTCTGTAAATGTCCAAGCCTGGCAGGCACACGATTGAGATACTTTTGGGGTACCAAAATACATAATTTGTTTAAGAAAAAATAATATTATGCCTGAAAAAAAATAAGCGAAAACTGATGGACATTTTCATGTAGCTCGGTCGTTTATGTGCGAAAGCTATTTTCTCAGATAACATTTTAGTGCTGCTCTAATTGAAATACAGCATCTTCTTATTAATAAAAGAAAATATTAAAAAATATAAGTGATTTAAAATTGCCTTATAAAATAAAGCGTTTGTAGTTTGGCATGTGATAAAAAAATAGCTCCAGCTACTTCCGTCTTCTTACTGGTACTTAATTTCACCGATTTACACCATTGCTGAAGAAACTTATAAATTTTCTGAAAAGACGGGAAAAGTTTTATGCGAAAAAATCGAGTCCACTTTTGATGAAATTTCATTTTATTTCTTTTAATAGAATGGCCAGTGTCAACTTTCAATAATCTAGCACCACTCCTTAAATTTTTTGCACAGAAATCTATGCAGAAATACACTGTGTGCCGCAGTGCGCCAACCTAGATCCCCTTGATATTCTCAAGATGTAACCCCTTAGTTCTTTTTTTGGCTTTCGAAAACTAACCTACTTATTGAATATTTCTGAAAAAGGTTTATCGGGCTAAAATGAGATTTTGAGAAATAAAAAATGTTTCCCAAAGTTGTTGTCTTTATTAAGTCAGCTAATTTTGAGAATTTCCGTATAATTTAAGAGTTCGTACCTTAAAAATAAGCTGCCCTGGTATATTTAATAAAAAAATAAAAAATTGTAATTTTAATATAAACTGTAGGCATATGACAAGACTATGACTTATAATATCTGACATTTCCGAAATATCTTTATGGTTTTGGTACCAAGTTTAGATCTAATTTAAGTCTATTTTTACGAAAATAGAGTCGTTTGTTCGCTAAAAAAAAATAAACAAAAGCTGCAAGAACAACTCTATACGTACTGTTTACAAATAACCAAATCTACAACAACAAACATTAGCAGAGATAAAGCAAATAATAATAACACAGCAACAGCAAAAACTAACAGCAAAGAAAACAAGTAACAGACAATAAACAAACAACAACAAATACCAAGAGCTGAAAAAGGTAGATGTTTACATACGCATGGCTACAAAAGAACTAAAAAGAAATTAAAAGAAAGAAATGGAATCTTCCTGAAATATTGAGAGGTTCGAGAGCTTTCGATGTATTGTTTACTCAGCCATATAAAAAGAACATCGATGCGAACAGCAATCAGCTTATGTGTCGTAAACTCAGCGAGTGCAATTTAAGTAAAGTTAACTCAGCGAATGTGTTATTGGTGTGCAGAGAGTTTATAAAGAGTAAACCCGTGAAGCTAGTAGTGTAGTAAAAACAAGTTTAGTTGGTGCCAGCGTTGCCACAATTTCGATATTTTTGTAACCACAAAATAGCCAATATTTTAAATCATAATTTTAATACAAAAAACACTAAAATATCGTTTTATATATGGAATTTATAGCAGTATTGTTTGAATGTATACTGGTGAAAAAAACTTGGTACAACAATTGATGAGGCATATTCCCTATTTGTTCTAAATATGTTAACTACGTATTAACAAACTTCGCACAATAGAAAATATCGTTCGCTCATATGTTTACTTTAGAGGTTTTGAAATTTATTTGTGCATAATTTTAGCTCAATTGCCTTTACTAAAAAATATCATAATGAATCGCTAAATACCCGAACAAAACAATAGCGTTGAAGTGAAATGTGTCAGATATTTATTTTCATTTAGCCACTGGACGAAATAGTATAAACAACGAAGTTTTCTTGCTTTGATTTTTTGCCGAAGCTGAATATGTCCTGCCGATCTCAACGTGCGAGAGATTATTTTTGCAGTTCAGAAGTAATGATTTTGACATGAAAAAGGGAGACCTCCCAGGTCAAGCAAAAATGTCCGGAGATAATCAATTGAAGGCATTACTTTATGAAGATTATTTTCAAACTCAAAAAGCTATAAAAGGTGGAAAAAATTGTAACGGCATCCAATCATTGCTCGAACAAATGTTCCAAGATCAGTTGAGACTATTTAGAAAATTGTTTCAGCCGCCTTATAATCCAGTCATTGCCCGTCCAGTCATGGTTTCGATCGGAGTACTTTTCACTTTAGAACAGAATATAAGAAATTGGTTCTATTCATGGCTTGGCTTTAAAACATATGCAGTTTTTGGCACGAAATCCATATGTTACCATATGTTTATAAACTGATACACTCAGTAAGAATCTGGGTAATAAACGGAAAAAGTAATCATTGTCTTCATATTTTTACTTCAAGAAAAAAGTAACTAAAATGGAAAAAAGTACACATCTACACATCAAAGAAAAAAATAACCAATTTTGCTTAAAAATAACCAACGGCAACGCTGGTGGTTCTCAGTAAAGAGAGTTAAGTGTGGATAACCTCTGTTTGAAAAGGTTGTGATCGAACCTAAGTTATAACTACGTTCGGGCTGGAAGATCTTTACAAAAAAAGGTCTGTCGAGTAATTGTTGTTGTTTACAAAATTGTAAACAAACAGTGTGATTAAGAATAAAAATTGTTATTGCCTGTAAAAAGATTACAAGCAGTGGTGCACATAACTGTGTTGAATAAAGGATTTTTAATTAAAACCAAACACAAAATTTATTTCATTTTAACTACAATCTATGAACTCGTAAAAAACACGTTTTTAAACAGGTAGAAACGTAACACTATGATTCATTTTATTGTAGGCATATAGTAAACTCAATTATTGAATAAATTGACCAGCTATTATAATATGCATTGCATTGTTTGCAAAACAACAAAGAAGAAAACAATAATAATAATTGTACTGCAATGTAAATAAAGAAATTGTAATCGATCAAGGCCAACTATTTGATACCATATATCACAAGCCATTCATAATGTACTCTCAACTAACCAATTGAAACTCTTATTCGTTGCCTAATGGTAGGAATTCAAGTGATTGAATTTTAATGAAAAAATAAAATTCAATTCTAACAAATAAACCGGTACGACAAAAAAATTCCTGGCAAGTGATAATACTTTTCTGATACACGCTATCGAGTATAACAAAGTTCTGCATATTTAAAAAACCAGTTTATTATGGGCTAAAAACTTAGCTGAATAGTACCTACTCGATTTTAAGTTTCTTTGTAGAAAAAGAAAATAGAGAGTGATATACATACAGTACTGTTCGAAACCTAAGCAACTTTTTCCCACTAAGTTATAATAGACTCATATCGTCTCTTTAAATAAATTTATAGAAAATATTTTTTTATTTACTACCACACTATGGTTCTATAACCTAAAAATAACAACAAAAATTAAATCCCATTTCATTGGAAGTTATAATAAAATAAAAAGAAAATTAACTTAAAAAATCGCTGTTCAAAACCTAAGCAACTTCTAATATTTAGTATGATATCCTTTGTTTCTTACGACCTCAGCGCATCAATAAGATTTGACAGATAGCTTCCCATTTTGATTTTAGACAGTTCATCAACTCCTGTTTATTTTTAAAGCGTCGAGTTTTAACTCTCCGTTTTAAAATTCCAAAGAGGTTCTCTATGGGATTCAAGTCTGGCGATTGAGGTGGCCAATTCAAAACTTGAACCCCATTAGCTGCTAACCAATCCTTGACCAACTTCGATGAGTGTTTTGGGTCATTGTCATGTTGAAATACCCATCGAAGTGGCATTTCCCACTGAGCATAGTTAAGCATGTGAGTTGCTAAAATGTCTCTGTAAACAAAACGGTCCATTTTTGTTTGAATTTCTACAAAGAGACCAACACCACTGGCCAAACAAGTCCAAACCATCGCACTGCCACCCCCATGCTGTATTGTGGCTTTTGAGTACCGAGGATGTAGCCGCTTTCCTTTTGGTCTTCTCACGTGGCAAACTCCATCTCAATTTAGTAGGTTAAGTTTAGATTCATCACTAAACAAAACAGTTCTCCATTTGGATATAGTCCAATCCATATGTGGTCTAGCACAATCCAACCTAAAATAACCAAAAAGCTGAGAAAATCGGAGACTACGTTGCAATCAATTAAACAAACCTCGTATTTAAATGCTGCTTAGATGGCATGAAGCTTCTTAAGTTTTGTTCCAATAAACGTTTTCTTACTCTGGAAGAACTAATCTGAAGTTCAAGCTCATTTACTATGTCTTTCGACGAAATAAATGGATTTTGTTTAGCTAGACGGAAAATGTTCTGGTCTGTTCGCGCAGAAGTTTTTCGAGGTCGCCCACCGCTATTGGCTTCCTCTACTTTCCCAGTAGCTTTATTCTTTTTTATAAGTCGGGAAACTATTGATTTATTAATATTCAATTGGTTTGCTATAGAAATTTGGGATTCAAGTCAATAATCTGCAGCTTAAAAGCTGATCCATAACGTGTTCACGTCATGGTTGCACTTCTAAATAATTGGTACTACTTAATGCATAAAATCAACCAAAATTATTTTTTTCAATAGCAATCATAACGGCACTAAACTTTTTGTTTAAAATTTTTGTTGTTGTTTTAGTTAATATCTCGCAACAAATACAACAAAGCAAAAGTTTTTTTTTGCTTAGGTTTCGAACAGCGAATTTTTAAGTTAATTTTGTTTTTGTTTTATAATTTCTTCCAAAGACATAAAATTTATTTTTTGTTGTTATTACCAGTATGTAGACTATATGTATAATAATGAATGACAGGGAAATTTTTCATTAATCTATTTAAAGAGAACATATACGACCATGAGTATTTACTGGGGAAAAGTTGCTTAGGTTTCGAACAATACTGTATATGTCGTTTAAGTACCGCAAGGCTCTATTCCTTCTCCTACTCTTTTTCTAATATTTCTTAACGACTTTCTTCTTCTCACTTCTAATCCTGTTTACTCTTTTGCGGATGACAGCAACATTTGTCACTCATATTCCTTTGGTCGTAGACCGAGCCTTTTGGAGGTTGGAGTAAGAAGGATGAATATGAACGTCACACTCACAAGTGACCTGGTGAAGGTCTCCGAGTGGGGTCGTGCGAACAGGGTCGATTTTAATGCACGTAAGACTCAATGTTGTTTTTTAACACACAGGCGTGGTAGTGTGTTGTAGATATTGAAGAATCAGATGCTCTTGATGTTCTGGGCATGAGAATTCACTGTGACGTTCGTTGGAATGATTACATATTTCAAGTGTCGAAAGAAGCATTTAAGTGCCTTGGTTTTTTGAGACGGTGCAAGAAATACTTCACCCCATCTGATCTCCTTAATATTTACAAGACCTATATCCGTCCCAAAATGGAATACAACTCTCATGTATGGGCCGGTGCTTCAAAGTCCATTTTGGAGCTTCTCGACCGCGTACAGGAGAGGGCGAAGATGCTCATCAATGACGATAGGGTAGCCAACTCCATCGATTCATTGGAGCACCGTCGCAATGTGGCGTGTGTTTCATTGTTCTATCGGTACTATAACGGAATGTGTTCTAACGAAATTAAGGAATTAATTCCCAAAAATCATATATTTTTACGTAGTACTCGTATTTCTCGTAGAGCGCATTCCTTTGTAGTTGATTGTCCAGTAAATCGCACAACGCATTATAGGGAGAATTCGTTCTTTAGTCGCACTATTCGGTGGTGGAATAATCTTCCAGCGAAAGTATTTCCTGCCACTTACGACATGAGTAAATTTAAATCTAACGTCCATAAACACTACTCCCTCTGTCCTCCTTCCAATAATCTGATTTTCTAGTACCAGCACAATGCACTGCATGAGAAGGGGCCATCCCCTGGTTGCTAGTCTTATATATAAAAAAAAGTAGCCTTGAAGAATCTTATTTCTCAGGCAAATATGTGTTTATTTCATAAACGAACCGTACTTTTATGAATTAATTAATAAACTGTATTAAGTTGCGAATAAAGTGAGATTTAAAGCTTAGCTGCGATCTAGTATCAGCTGAAAAAGAGTAAAACAGAAAATTCGCTAGCCTATGTCCTGTTAGCGATATCCAGACATTGTACAATCCTAGTCGTATATCCACGATGTTGCTGAAGCTCACAAATTAAAGTCGATCTTAGTCGACGTTAAGCGAGTCCACCGGTAACAAACCTCAGCATAAAACCAATATGAGTACTTTAAACACCTACAGTGGTGTAGGTTATAAAAAAAATTATATAAAATAACACATAAATATTTATTTAGCATTCTTTTATTTCACATTACAAACAGTAATAAAATTGAAATCGAATGGAAATGGAAAGTAATTTTTTTTTCTGTTTTTAATAAAAACATATTTTTTTTATAGAGCGCTTTAAAATAATACAAATAAAAACACGATATTTGTTATTTTTAACACACTCACACACAAAAGTAAACGGTATGTGGGTGATTTCATTGAAAGAATAGAAAAAACATTAAGCAAATTAATCAACTGAAATGTTGTATAGTCTACAACATGTGTGGTCAGTGTGACCAGAATTTAAAATGACATAAAGCTAAACCGTGTTCAAAAAGAACTAAAAAAGCTAAAAAAAATTTGTTTTCGGCTAAAAAATAATTGGAAATTTTAAATTGTTTTTTAACATATATTTTTCAGAAATTTTCGAAATAGAAGTATAATTCAGCTATCGAAATACGCTATGTTGTTTTTTAAAATTGAATATTTGAAAAAACGGGCCAAATAGGTCACATAAGTTGTCACTTTATTATTCGAGTAAAAGTAAGAAATAACGGGTCCGCCATCTAACGTTTGTTTCTTCAACTAGTGCTTATTTCGTGAATGGTAACACTTTGCTCATGTCTGATTTGACAGATAATTAGTTTTATCCTTCCGCTGAACGAATATGGTTGTGTATACGCTTTTTTTGCTTCGCTAAGTGGGTCTGCGATCGATTCACAGAAGATGCTGATTCTGGCAAAAAAAATCATCTTTTCAGATGAAGCTCATTTTGATCTTGGCGGGTATGTAAACAAGCAAAATTGTCGCATTTGTTGCACAGAAAACCCGCACGCATACATTGAAAAGACGATATACCCAAGACGAGTCACTGTTTGGTGCGGACTTTGGTCCAGAGGCATAATTGGCCATTTTTCTTCGAAAATGAGCAAGGAATGACCGTTACAGTCAATGGAGATCATTATCGTGCCATGTTTGTTCACAAAAATTGAAGAGGAGGATATTAGCAACATTTGGTTTCAACAGGGCGGCGCTACGTGCCATACAGCCGAAGCTACACTCGATGTTATGCGCCCTGTTTTAAAAAAAAAAAAAAAAATTATTTGACGGACCCTTTAGTTTTGGTTATTCAGTTTGTTTATGAGCAAATTACCGATTTTGCTGAAATTAAAAGCATAAATTCATATATAGTTCCAAGTTACAAAAATGCGGTTGGGGCTGTTTTTTTTTTTTTATTTTTACTTGACATCGCAGACGTCTAAGCTAGTGTGGTGATTCCTCGTAATTTTTCTTTTAAAAACCAATTTTTTTGCCAACAGTCATCATCTACATCAAACGTCTTTGAATTTTCCTTATAAAAACAAATAGATGGCCCAAAAACTGAGAGAATTGGGTTAAAAGGGGAATGTTAACCTCGTTTATAATATATGTATAGATTCTCGGGCAACACAGAATAAGTAAAAATAGTTTTAGATAAGGATGTAGGAAACATTTTTGGTAAATCTTGATTTTATTTAGTCAATTTCATTAGTAGCTAATTGGCTAATATTTTATCTTATATTTATGAGAGTTGTGCAGAACCTGAAAAAGGTAGAATCCGGTCTCATGGGTGCACGAATTGAAAGTTCTCAGCCAATTTGCGACGAATGAAAAATGTCCATTGGCATTGTAACAATCTAACTTTAGTTAAGATTTTTTTCGTTTAATATAATCATTCCTTTTCCCTTTTTTCATTCCCCGTACAGATACACTTCAAAAAATTATAAATTTTTACATTAGCGATTTAAAAAGCTCCATTGACCAGATATGTAAATTGAAAATCATCTTTTAAACAAGTGCTCTATTTGCAAAATCGAATTATTTTTGTCCCATTTATTTTGCGCATGTGACGGATATAATGGCGTTGCTCAGGCGTATCCTTAGGAGTGATTGGGGCCTTAGCAGACGTGCCTTACGGACCATATAGGGTGGACTATTTGTTGCATGTGCAACTTATGGTGCATCAGTTTGGTGTGGAACGGTCAGGTCTGTTTGTGATCGGCGTGCTATTCTAGCTTGTCAGCGGGTGGGCTTGCTAGCGTGTGTCCTGGTTTGCAGGACGGTGTCGACTGACGCTTTGCAGGTATTGATGAGTGCGCCGCCTCTTGATCTGGAGCTGTTGCGGCGGCTACTACATTCTGGCTCAGGAGGGGGCTGCCGCATCTGAATTCTGATTGGGTTACTGCTGCAGATCTTGCTGACAGGGTCTGTCTTGGATAGGATTGTAGTTAGGAGGTGGCAGGAGCGCTGGGATACCAGTGAGAGGGGAAGAGTGACGTATGGTTTTGTGCCGGATGTTGAATTTGTTTTGGAGCGTTCGGATTTTGGTTTAGGCTTGAGTCTGGGTTTTCTGTTGACCGGGCACGGGTCGTTGAAAGCATTTGTCGGCTGATTGCAGTTGTGGAATGATGCCGGAGGATTCGCGGCATGTATTGGTGAAGTGTTCGCGCTATTCGGATATGCGGGATCTGGTGGCGATGGGTGTCGTCAGGGATGTTGTGGACGTCAGTGGGGTGTTGCGGTCGGATGTGACCCTGCGGCGGCTCGGCGAGTTTACTCGTGCTGTTTTTAATATAAGGGATGCTAGGGTGAACATTGCTGATTTTGGTCTGCTGCGGGCTACTCTGATGGTGTGTTCGGGTCTGGTGTGGCCTGGTGGGTACTTGGGTTTGTTGGATTTTGGTGACCAGTCCGGAGTCATCTAAGACTTACACTGGTAGTAGCCTCTGTGCTACGAGGCTTGACCGGAGGCTTAATTCTGGTAGCACGGGAGTCGGGTGCCCAGGGGACTGCGGTCCCTGCCCGGCTATGATGAGGCCCCCTTGTGGGAGTAACGTGGTGGCTGTGATTTATACCCAAAACCGCAGGTAGAGCTTCGACTCGGTTTGAAGCTACACTCTTATTTGAGTGCCGTGGCCCATAGAACGGTAGAAGTTTAGATAGTCTCTGGCACTTAACCATGGTGTGGGGTCATGTCTAGATAACATGGCTTCACCAGTGAGTACGGTGATTTTCATCATAGGTGGCGTTGATTGACGCATTGTATTCACTCGTGCCTCGGGCACCGTGTGGTATGCCAGCGTGGCGAGACTGACGTTAAACTTTGACATTTCTGTCCTATTTATTGGGAAAAATTGTGTATGAATAGTAAACACAACACAGGCGATTAAGTTCACAATAGCAAAGAAACAAAACCAGAAAAAAGTAAATTTCATAACTAAGTTAGTACACTTTTTGTGACATGAAATTAATTTCTTTATCATTTACTTATGGCATTTTCTCTTCTGGCAAAAAAAAATGTTCCACTACTTTCTCTTGTCAATAAACGTCATTTAAAATTAAGAAGTAAACAAAAAACCCTGTCTTTGTATTACATTTAAAAAACGTTAAAACAAAAAAAGAAGGGGTAACAAAAAGCAATATTTCCAACTTTTCTGTTAAGCTCGTATGACAGAGAATATGAATTTAATAGTTAATTAAAATAATTTTATTGTTTTTCGATGTCAGACTTTACAATGTTTGTATTATTTTTGCTTCATTGTCCTTTTTTGTTGAAATGTAAGAAAAGGCTAAAAGAAAGCGAAATTAATTTTTGAAATGAAAAATTTCGAAGCTAAATCGCACGTAAAAAAGCTAAATTTAGCTTAAAAAAACTAATATGGTCACACTGTGTGTGGTCATAGTTGCATAGAAGTTCGTACGTTTAGTCGGTTCCGTATATCTGTACACCCGAATCAAAACGATAATATTTAACAGAAAATACCAAATAAACAACAATTTCATTCAAATATGTGATAGCTTTTGATGAAAGCAGACATAGGTCGCTTTGCTTGTTAAAAGTACTTATTTGTTCTGTTGTTGTTTACTTTTTGATATTTTTCTTCAACGCACACTAAAAAATTTACTACTACTACTACACATGCTGTTTTCTCTTTGTCCAATCATGGCATAATAATTCGTAGAATCATTTTGTGAAATGTAGTTTATCAGCTTAGAGAGGCTACACTTTCTGAAATGACTCACATGAACATATGTGCTCGTTGTTATCCGGATATGCTCTTGGCTTTACCTTTTGCAAAAATGAATTGAATAACGTTTTACACTAAAAAAAGAAATAAAAAAAATTCAACAACAATAACAGAATTTACGAAGACTGCTTAATAAAGTTTTATGGTTTAAATAAAACAACAACCGGGTACAAAATCATTGTGCATTGATTTGAATGTACGAGTATTCATATTGAAACCTGAACCATTTTACAGATTCATATAGAAAAATGCGATTTATACAGATTTAAACTCACATGCTATTACAGTTTCAACAGATTTGGCTACGTATACCATTTATAGCAGAATTCAGCGTTTTTGGATAAGTCATGTAGCTGGCTGGTGTGGTACATACGTTTGCTGGTGTTTAATTGCACACAAGGGTGAAACGAAAATTTTGGCAGTTAGAAGTGATAACTGCACTCAAACCGAAAAGTGTTTTGTAGTATAGGGACACACATCTTAAGCACGTCATTGTAATAAATGCTGAAGTATTCCACATAAGTTACTTTTATTATCATTGAGGTCAAAAGTACAGCGACCTTTTCATCTATTGTACAATCCCCATCTCTATAAGGTTTGCCTATAATATCTCCTCTAACCTCCTCAATCTGATAAATTTAAGGATAGCGATGATAGGCACCGAAATACTTACTCCTAGAGTACATCAATGCCTCACCAGTACCCAGTATGTGCGTTGGTGATTCTGACATTTCTGTGCAGGATTCAAATCTCCTTTTGTTATAGTTACCCAACAGAAGTTGGGAATATCTCAGACCCGTACGGCCAGAGAATAGTACTCGCCTGTCGTTATCCTCATTTTTGTTGACGGTGCTCTTCCATGACCCCTTCCAGTTCACATAAGGGTTCTGGCTCCACCAGTGGAGTGGGAGCTTCCCTGGTAGTCAGTTAATCGGTACTTTCATTCCCCGGAATTCCTACATAATCCGGAACCCAGCATATCCTGATCCTATTGTCCCTGTTCAGCTGGTTCAGTTTACCCAGAAAATCAGATAGTATGGCTATGTTCTGTCCTCTTTATTTCCTCTCCAGGTTAAATTGAGCACACCAGGTTGAATTGAGCACACCTTTCCGAAAATTCTCTACTAGGGCCAAATACTTCCGCCTCTGTACGACTTTCGGTCTTTGGCCCAACTTTATGCCACAAAATAGCCCCTTCTCTAAAGAAGTATGCAGTCTCTAAACCTCTCCACTCACTTTTATTACCCAGTTTTGCCCTGAAGCATTTGGCATAGAGTTTCATGAACGTGTCCATAGAACAGCCAAGTAGGGAGTAATCGACCACTCAGCCAATAGGGTTAATATGATCCCCGCATAACATCGTGTCCAACTTATTTCCCATTAGCCTCGTTATCATTTCTATGGCCGTATTACTTACTGCCAAATCCAGCGGACTAAGGTCCAATAGAACCTTGACCCGGCTTTGCCTGGATTGTTTCTAAATCGGTATGATCATCATGGTATACATCCAGTATAGTATTCTTGGTTTACAGACCCAGGATCATCCTACAAGCCTCCTATACAACATTAGCATATGCGTGGCTTTTCTGGAGATAGACTTTACTTGAGCTTTTTACGTCAGCTTACTATCCAATATTATTATTAGATATTTAAACTCATTTCTTGGTGGTATTTCTGCAGCAAGAAGTTGAAGTTTCCTCCACTTAGGAAGTTTGCTTTTCCTGGTGAATGGTACTATCATGGTTAATATTTAACCTCGTCGTGCAACACCATCGATTTACAACTCAAAGTCCCCTCTGTATGATTTCATGCAATGTACCCACAATTTTACCCCTTGCTATCAGAACAATGTCATCTGTATAGCCCTGGCAGTCAATTCCCGTCATAGATAGTGTATATAAGCAACTAGCAGCCTATTTAAAATAAACGTTTATTTTTGTTAATTTTCTATATAGAAAGTAGCAGAGTCCCTTCGGATTCAATCCCCCACAACTGCAAGCTATGCACACAAACACATAAACAGTTTTTATATCGCGATTTAAAAAAAAATAAACTTCCGCTCAATTTACTTATTTGACTCGTTTAAGCGAAAGCTTATGGACTCTCAATTGTGTTCGACTATTTACATTCCCATCTCTCCCCCTACCCATTTTTATCTCACATCCACCATTATTTAGTCATTCGCTCTGTCATTCATTCCACCATTTCATTCATGTGCAGTGCTATTTCTCAGGAAGGCGAAGGTGAATATGAATAAAAATAATCAAAATAAAATTGAAGTAAATTTTAATAAAATTTATTTTAAATACAAACGTACAACATTAAATGTTTGTTTCACCTGAACTCATATAATAAAGTTGTTAATAAACGAATACAATAATAACAGTAACAAAAACAACAACAAACGCAATCGTAAACACAGTCAAAAAATGAGGGAAAAACAACAGAGAAAAACATTTAAAATTGGCAGTTTGCGGAAATACAAGTGAATATTTAAAGGAAAATCAAATTGTAAAAATATTGAAAGTGACAACCCATTGGCCGGCCGATTAATTTTAAAGGCTATTTAATTTCAACTAAAAGTTGTTCTTTTAATGTTAAATGCACAGGATAATAAGTCAATAAAATAAATAAATAATAAATTCAGTTTGAATTTTCTAAAAAAAAGAACTTAAAAGTCAAATTCTTTCAAAAGGGAGTTTTCTTTTCTGACAAAATATGTTGCATTTCGTTTGTTCTTTGCCATAAAACGTTGTCCAAAAATAAGAAATATCAAAGACTTTTAAAGGCAACATAATTAGAGATAAACACAGCACCCTTTCATTATAATAAATTTTTGAAAAAAATTTAAACATGAAAAGTCAGGGCTGCAAAGTGCAACATTTTTTTTACCAGAAAAGAAAAAGCCATAACATAGAAATGGATCAAGGCTGCCCTTTTTTATCGCTACTGTTTGCGGATACCCTTGTTAACATCAGGGATCAGAACTGTAGAGGAAAAGGGGGTATAGTTTGGGGCCCACACAAACACCACAAAGATATTGGCTTTGCGGACGATATATGCTTCATATCTCTCGGATATCAGGATATGCGGAACCAAGTCAATGACTTGTCTACACTTACAGGAGACAGCAGTTTGCAGATCAATATCCAAAAAACGAGAAAAATAAACATAAACCACTGGAACATCGATAGACTTCATGTGAAAAATAAGAATATTGAATACGTGGACAGCTTCTGCCATCTTGGATGTGTTATGTCTATGAACAAAACAAAGAACAAAGACGTCTATTATAAAATGGGCTGGGCTCGAGTAACTTTTGGCCGTCTGGTTAAGATTTGGAGATTCCCAAAAATCTCACTTCATAAGAAGTTGAGATTATTTAACACATATGTGGAATCTACGCTGCAATAACCAAAACTACGGCTCATGCAATTCAGGCACAAATTATAAATTCCTCGCATCATGTGTCGCAAATTCTGGACGAACATCACAATAATTTTTTTTTTTATATTCGATACCAGCATTCAGGGAATGACCCCTGATGACTGATGCGATCCATTGTACTGGTACTGGGGAAATTGATTAAGGAGGAAAGAGGGAGTAATGTTTATGGACGTTCGACTTGAATTTACTCATGTCGTAAGTGGCAGGGAAGACTTTCCAAAAATAAACATTGCGGCTAAAGTACGAGTTTTCCCAATAACACGTTGTGCGATTCACTGCACAATTAAGGACAGAGTGTTGACCACTACGAGAAATACGGGTATTGCATAAGAGTATGTGATTATTATGAATTAATTCCTTTATTTCGTCCAAACGCATTTCGTTATAGTACCGATAGAACAATAAAACACAAGCCACATTGTGACGGTGCTGTAATTAATCGATAGAATTGTTAAAAATAGTATCTTCAGATTTGTTTTCAAAATTCTGTGGCTCCTTTTTGATGAGCAAAGCACTATGTAACTTATAGTCCGTAATAGGAGGAAGTTATAACCGGACGTTTGGGTGTTAGGTCAGCATTCAAGTGCGCTTGGGCTTCCCTTCAACGATTATTGTCGTAGATGCAATGACGTAGATGCTAATGCTCACTTCTAGCGGTCAATAGGAACAGATTACTTGGCAGTTGTAAGCTATCCAGACTTGGTTTCTCTGGGTCTTGAGATCTCTGGGTCAAGACATAATAGACTACTGAGATATCTTATGGGACCAGGCGGGATCTAATACCATATATACCATATTATGATGTATCAGTTTAGTGGTTTCAAAACCGCCGGTCTGGAAAGTTTGTCATCTAAGCTGTTATTTATTTAGTGAAAGGTGTGCCATTTACGAACAACCAAAGAACGCTTAAAAATAGTGAAAACTTACTGCAAAGATAGTGATTCACAGATTTTTGATTTTTCGAACAAAATTTTCTTCAGTGATGACATTCATTTCTCATTCGTTGATTACATTAACAAACTAAATCGTCGCATATACGGCTAAACGCTCCGAGAACCCTGAGCTGGTTGTGGAAAACTGATTGCATCCGGAAATAGTGACTGTTTGATGGCCATTTTGGCCTGGAGCCCATATTTTTTAGCTGAAAGAACCTTTGTCGTCAATTCGGATGGCTATGGCCATATGATAACTGACTTTTTTTTAGCATGCCACTGAAGATTATGATGTGGACAATATGTGGCTTCAACCAGACGATTCAGGGGCTAAGCAACACGACTGGTTTAGGCATAAAAAATTTCTTCGTCGCGTAATTTTTCCCTCAAAAACGGTTGTTGTACCACCATCGACTTTTCTAAGGAGGCTCAGTATATAGGTGTGATTCTGAATAGGAAACTCGCACATTGGTGCCGCCCAGAATAAGAGCCCACTGAATAAGTCACTCCTCCTAGGGTTAGACATGGGATCTTTCGCTGAGAATAACACAATGGATATACAACGCTCCTATTCGGTCCATTATCACTTATGCGGCGATAGCTTGGTGGAGAAAAGCTGAGGAAACTACCACCATGAACAAATTAGACAGGGCGCAGAGACTCATCTGCCTTGGTATAACTGTGGCAATGAAAACATGTTCAACGCTTCACAAAAGGTTGCGGAAATGCTTCGGGATGTCTGTTTATTCTACGCAGAGTAGTCGCAGAACCATCTTCGGTCCTGGATGTTAGCCTTTGAATCTGTGCTTTGGTTTCAGGATTAAATTTCAGGATTGGGATTGTTGGTCTAATGGGGCCTGAGTTTGGAGTTTGGTCTAAACTGGTATACCGATGGCCCAAAAATGAATGACTGTGTCAGTGCTGGCGTTCATGGAACCAATCGAAACTTCTCAATCCCACTGAGAAGTTCACTGAGTGTCTTTCTGGCTGAGATCACGGCCATTTCCGTATGTACAGAGATCAACTTGGACAGTGGGCTCAATAGTAGGACCATTCATAGTTCTCTGACATCCAAGTAGCCTTGATGACACTTGGCTCAAATAGTATGACTTCAAGATTCGTTTCAAAAGCTTTTGCTTGGAAATAAGGTCCAGTTGTTATGGGTACTTGGATACTATGAAATAGATGGTGATGAAATAGAGGAAATGGCCAGACACCCTTTCTCGGTCCGAAACCATCCTCAATCAGGGAGTGGGAAATTGTCAGATGCTTGGAATAATGGAATACTCAAAGGGGACTTCGCAACTCGAGGGTGGCAATAAAGCTGCAATTAGGACTTCATTCTGAGTTCCTCAAGTACGGCAGGCTGTACTTGAAACTCCTTACGGAGTTTCTTACGGGTCACCGTAGACTAAGAGCGCATCTGAAGAGGTTGGCGGTCACAGATGTGAATGTTTGTGGAGGAACATATATGTGAATGTTGGGATCTTAACAGATTTATGTGGATATTTTTAGGATCTCACTGGGTGACATATCCACCTTCATAGTAATCCTGGTTTTAGGGATAATGTTAATGACAATAATATAGGCGAGTGATGTGTCTTATAAGCTGAGGTCCTTTCGAATCTACTTGACTGCTTGCGTGCAGTGAACTACCACGTTAGCCATCTTGTCTCTTTTAAACATAAACGCAATGAAGTTTTCTCTTTTAATGGAATAGAAATTTAATTGAATTCGGTCTCACTAAAAAACAAAGGTTTATACATTTAGAGCAGCGGTGTTCAAAAGTAAAAATGTTGTTGTGTTAGTATCTCTGAGAATTAAGTTGAATTGACAAATAGCATTATTATATAGTATCGGATTGAATTTATTTTTATGAAAAAAGTTAAAATCTAAATATTTTGTGAAGAATTTTAGTTTTATCGGAAAAAATAAGTAAATAATACAGTTAGAAAACAAATTAAAACATCAGCGCACATCCGTAGGCATTTTCACTCGCTGCAAGAGCGTGCAATGAGCTGATTTAGAACAGTGTCAGGAAAACTAATATTAATGCATTTTACAATTGTTAAGAGTCTCTCAATTAGACCACTTTGCAGTATATATTTCCACTTGGTTTCTTTTTATTTCTCTTTATTTATTTTTAGCCTATGCGTGCGAGTACGTACGTGTGAAAATAAAAGAGAAGAGCAGCTCTTTGCCTGTCGATGGTTTACGGAAAGAATTTGTCAACACGACGATGTAAGATTTTTAGATCATCATGGACCATCTTAATTGAAATCAATATAATGAATCTAATTGGTTATAACTGGTCCGCCATCTAACGTTTTTTCTTTTTTAAACTAGTGCTTATTTCGTGAATGGTGACACTTAGCTCATATCTGATTTGACAGATAATTAATTTTATCCTTCCGCTGAATGAATGTGGTTGTGTTGCGCTTTTCGCTTCGCTAAGTGAGCCTGAGATCGACTTAGAGAAGATGGCGATTTTGCCAAAAAAATCATCTTTTCAGATGAAGCTCATTTTGATTTTGGCGGGTATGTAAACAAGCAAACTTATCGCATTTGGGGCACAGAAAACCCGCACGCATAGATTGAAAAGCCAATACACCCAAGACGAGTCATGGTTTAGTGCGGACTTTGGTCCAGAGGCATAATTAGAAAATGAGCAAGGAGTCGCCGTTACAGTCAATGGCGATCGTTATCGGGCCATGTTGAATGAAATTTTGTTCACAAAAATTGAAGAGGAGGATATTAGCAACATTTGTTTTCAACAGAACGGTGCTACGTGCCACACAGCCGAATCTACACTCGGTGTTTTGCGCTCTGTTTTCAAAAAAAAAAAATTATTTGGCGGACCCTATAGATGAACCTCTAATTTGCATCATCGCTTTAAAATTATCTGCAACATTTTGAATTGGTTTTATTTTTCTTATTTCCTTAAAGAAACATTTATTATTTTTGCTTTTAATGCGCAAACAATCAACCAAAAGTAAGAATAAAAACAATCATTTTCCACAAAGTTTACTTAAAAACCACAACAACTTCGCAAAAAAATAAAAAAGCAAAGAAACAATAATAAATAAATAAATAAAATTAAAATAAAGTCTCGGTAACAAAAATTAACGACCAATTTCAATGCAAAGCTGAGGGTAAAATTTCAACAGCCATTGAGAGAGTTTATTCCTTTAAAAATAACAATGATTTGTTTATAAATAAATAAAAAGTATTTATATTTGCGAGTATTTAATAAATTTGTATTTAATGATTGTGCTTGTTTTCCTTTCTTTTTAATGCCTATATAATAAATACCAAGTACAAGTATATTATAAAATATTTAATATTTCAGTATAAATTTAATGTAAAAATAAATCAATTTACGATTACCGCAAACGTTGCAAGAAATTAAATTTTATTTATGTGACTTAATAGGATGGCAGCATTAGGATTTTATAGATTTTTTTGTTTGTTTTGAAGGTCTGTCTTTAAAATTAAATTAAAAAGCAACTAAAAACAAATATTACCGTTAAATGTCCTTAAAAATTTACATCGCCAATTAGTGCCTCTTTGCACGAGGGTTGTCGTAGGAGAACAAAATTTGTATTAAGCAGAAACAAGAATGTAAAACAATTTGATTAGGCTTTTGAGCAAAAACGAAAGCAATTGGTATTTTTAAATTATATAGTAATTGATAATTGGTAAGATATTGGCAAAATCCAAGTCTGCTCTGCTGTCCACAGACACACATAAACTATTGATATCGAGCGCTTAAACAAAATTTTAAAAGATTTGTTAGTTTATTTGAGCGCTCGAAGCTTTTATCCTCTCTAGATGATCAATTTAAAAAGTTAGCTGTCTACTCATAAAGAATAAATCCTTATAGAAGGGCAGGGAAGAAAGAGAAGAAAAAGGTGGGTGTCTATGGTTAGCAAAGATTCCTCACCACTACAATAATTACACAGAGGTCGACAGATGACAGCACCATCATTCATTCTAGACCTGTTACAGTAGACCAATTACCTACTTGGTTTTAAGAGAATTTGCATGGCAAATGATTACAAACTGAAACTGAAGCAAGGCAAAAAAGCCTTGTGGAAGAGATATGCTCCCAAGCAGAGTAACAGAAAAAAATATAAATAAGATACTTTACACCTTGTTAGTATACTCCCTTCATGTTGAAAAGTTACCAATTTAATGATATTTTATAAAAAATGAAGCTTACAACGCCCGAGGTATGAACACCATGTCCAACGACAATCTTGTGAAATATTAGGTTAGAACACAGGCATACAATACAAACGGCCCAGGTTCGAATGCCAGCAGAGGACTTGACAATAAGAAATATTATTTTACAGTCGAAATATTTAATAAAAAGACTTCCAACTCCCTTTGGAGATGATGACAAACATCAGCCGAATGATTTGAAAAAAATTACAATGATAAGTAAAATCACTACCACTTAGCAAGGATCTTCACCATTAAACACAATCATATAGGGACAAGCTATAGATTAATCTACGCAGATTGATCTACGCGTATTTAGCTTAAAAATCAACTTGATTAATGAAACTGAAACAAAGTAATGGGTGCTTTGTTGAAAGCCAATATGCTCCCTAGCGAATTGACGAAGAAAACGGCTTACAAATGACTGGTTGTACCAGTAACGTTTTGACATTACTCTACGAGAGACATTACTCGTTGCATTAGTCTATCCGGTTTAAGATAAAATTGTGACTCTAAATAGCTTCAATGGAGTATGTTTACCTTGACATACTCTCTGTCGAAACTTAGCACTTATTGCACTGAACATTTTTTAAGATCGGACCATACGAATTGGTTGAGATAGATCTTAACAGGTAAGTTCAGAATAATTTTATTCTGTACAAAATTTGAGAACTTCTCTTTGTACCGCGGGCATGCAGACTAGCAATTAGATCAAGAGAGGAAGCGTTCAGGAATTTCTGCAACAACAGATGCGGCCATAGTGATTCGCTATGCAAAGAGGCGATATCTTTCTGTGCCGCAATACTTAGACCCCAAAAAGCTCTTTACGATCATCGCCTTTGTGCTGAAGTTCTTACTTCTCCTAGAGGAAGTTAAAAAACTTCTTACTTCTCCTAGGGGAAACGACTAAGGAATAGCGCAAGTTCGACTCCAGATCCATAAGGAATGACCAACCGTTCACACACTTCGTATCAAAAGCCAAACTTTTGTCTGATTTATTTGGAAGTAATTCTTGTTTGGCAACCAATACCTACACTCAACGCTTGTGCATCATATGTGCACCCATTCTGCTGAAACACAGCTAATGTAACACTAACAGTGAGGCTACCATCTTCGAAAACTACTACTCTTCAAGGTTATGGGAAGTATTATTAATCAGCATACTGCCATGAAGTATTAAGAGACCAACGATTTGCAGAAACTTTTGAAAGCTGGGGCGAAAAGGCGGAATAAAAATGGTACATTAACAAGTGACTTGGCAAAAACTTCTGAGCTGCCAATGTTGTTTTATGACGCACGGACATGGTGGTTTGGTGTCATCTGTTTCTATGGGCTATGCTCTATATCCGAACGAGGATGGAATACAACTCTTATATATGGGCCGTTGATTCAAAGTCTACTTCAAGTTTTCTCAAACGCATACAGAAGAGATCGGCGATGCTCGTTAATGACAGTAGGGTATCTAACTCTATCGATCAGTTAAAACATCGTCGCAATGTGGTGTGTGTTGCATTTTTCTATGAATAGTATTGTTGCGAAAATGAAACACCTCAACAGATACACCAATATTTTAAGCTTTAAACTTTATTACGAAGTTGTTCTATGGGTTGGTGTCAAGGCTACGACCACCCAACCAAGGCTGTATTTATTTGAACAGTGCTACCAATACCACTTAACAGAAACTGAATAGTAGGTTGCGGAATGTGCTAGAACATTCGAAACTTAAGTTAATTTACAATAAAAGGCGTCACATTCTGCTTAGTAAGTCAGTTATAATATAGTAGTCATAGAGTGAAGCCATACTAAGAGTTGAATATTGAATAAGTTTGAGTATTAAGCGAAAGTTAAATAAGTTGGACATTGTGTACAGAATTAAACTGGAAATAAAGACTGTATTCAACCACAAATTCGCACCATTTATTTTATTCTACGCAATTTAAAGAATTTAAGCGTTTTAAAACGTGTTAAAGGTTAAAGGTTAACAGTATAATGGGATATATTCTGAGGAAAAAAGGAATCTCATATTGATTACAAATTTCTAATTTTTTTGACAAGTAAGTGGAAGTTAGGTCATTATTTTCTTTTACGGTGGCCCATGCGATATACTAATATCTTTAAAACAAAAAACTGATTTTTGTGGTGGTCATTTAACTAAAATTGTTTTTAAACATAAATCCCAAAAAATTGTTTTCCAAGCAGAGTCAAAAGTTCCTAAACTGATCATTGTTTTATTTATAATGAGATTTCGAACGCTTCTAGCACAAAACCAACCGTAATAGCCTTTTATTTTACAATCTGCAGTTTCATTCTATTTAAATTCTCATACAACCCTCCTATAACAATTACATTGTCTACCTGGATAAAGTTCTACTTATCCATTAATTTTTAAGTATGACAACGTTACTCCAAACAAAAATAGACCACATCTGTAAAGATATTCAAATGAAGTGCCATCCATGCCAGGCAATGATTGTTTCAAGTACATTTTACACTTAATTTGTTTTAAATTTTTATCACATTTTTATGTTAAATTACGTCTATTAAATATAAAAAATAAAATTAAAATAAAAGAGAGAGAGAGAGAGACAGAGAGGGAGAAAGCAAGACAAGCAACATTGGCAATTTTTCAATTACCTTTAAATATAAATATAATCTGCAGATTTTTATGGACATTAAGGTCGTAAATCACCTAAAAATAACAGCAACAACACAAAAACTGAAATTATTTTTATAAAGCGTACAAAGAAAAATATGTTATGCTACAGAGCTGGGACTATAGCAATGATAAAAATCGTATTTTGTGCCATGAACAACAGTGCTTTGTAGATGTAATCTGTTGAATAATTAAATATGCAACTGGTGTTTTCTACAATTCAGGTGGATTTTTACAGTGAAATTTTTGTTTCCTAGCATATCCTGTGGGTATAACAGTTTTCGTGGAGTTTATAATGCTTTAACAAAGGGGTGTCTATTATCGAAAATGAATTTTAAGTGTTATAAGAGGAGAAATAAGGAGTAGCAAAAGAAAGCTTTATGTTATCCCTTGGCAGGATGCTGTTACACAACAGTAGCATGTGCTTAACAGTGGGTATGTGATTTTACAGAGTTGCGGCGGCATTGAAAATAAGAAAATCTTATAAAATTGTTTTGGAATTTTAGCGGAAAATTTGAAAAGAAACAGCAGATTTTTGTTTAGTAAATTTGTAAAATAATAGTAAATTTTTGAAAGTTTTATAAATATTATTGATACGAAGTGAATAGAAAAATTTATTTAATTTTTGATAAAATGCTTTGTGAAAAAATTGGTAATCAAAAAAAAAAATAAATAAATAAATAAATAAATAAATAAGTAATAAAAATATTTGAAGTGATTTCTGTCATAAATTGGAAATAATTTGTTCAATTTGTGCAACTGCAAGGATGATGGATTTTTTTGTGTTAAATTATATACAAATATATTACGAGAACGGTTCTAATATTATCCAACATAACAAAGAAAACACAAGTTTAGAAAAAGTCTTCTCGAATTCGCAACATAACCTTCTTCTAACTCAATAGTTTTTCCAACGATATTCAAAGCTCCGAACAATCACTACACCAAATACGGTATAGAGATTGCAAGAGATGAAATCGTTTTATCAGTTATTCCGCTTAAGACACGATTGGACTCTAGATCAGGTTTCGGCAAAGGGCTGCTCTTCTCTTCTGTTTGCACACGGAGTCAAACGCATAGACTAAGAATAAAAAAAAATGAACAAAGAGAAGTACAGAGAAGTACTACCACAATTGTAAAATGCATTAATATTAGTGTTCCGAACGCTGTTCTGGATAGCATTGTATATCAAGTTCGAAACTTGTAGCATTTATTCTATTGAACATTTTCTGAGATCGCAGTAGACCTTAACAGATGCGTTCAGGATAAATCACAAGGCTCTATACTATTTTGTACGAAATTCTTTTATACTTCTCTTTCGAAGTTCTAAGGCTATGTATTCTACCGCAGTCGTGCAGACAAGCAGCCTGATCTAGAGAGTAAGCGTTCAGGAATTGGTACAACAACTGATGCGACCATACTGATTCGATAAGCAAACAGGCGATATCTTCGCGTGATGCAGAACTTAGATGCAAAATAGCGCCTTTGTGCTAAAGTTATTACTTTTTCTAGGAGAAGTCAAAGCTTTTGGTCATTAGTTAAAAGACTAAGGAATAGCGCTGCATAGCAAATATACAGAGGCAACGACAACATCTCTGCTAGCTACCTGCTACAGTAGACCGATCCGCTAAGCAGTCGATCGAAAGAATTTTAAAAATGTTGATTAATGGTGCAGGATCCGGCTTAGTTTCTCAAGCGTTTTTTTATTTTAAATAATGAAATTAAAGAAAAAGGTAATATTTGGCGGCAAAAGGTTTTGTTTCACCAGGCAATGCAACAATTCAAACATCCCCTATTGCGGTGGCCAAAATCAATGAATTTAAATTCGAATTGTTCTTTATTATGTAGCTTTACACCAGATTTAACCCCCTCGAACTATAGGGTAGGCCATTTAAGAATTTAAGCTTAAAAATTTAATAAAACAAAAACGGTTTGATTTTATTTCTTTGTTGTGAAGTGAAATGGTTTCGCTTAGAAATGAAATATTATTTCATTCATATGGCAGCCGCGGCTGGATTCACAGTACCCCATTCGATCGGACCAATTTCTGAGATCCTTTTCGATTGTATGGCATGACGACTGTGGGCTTTCAGTTGTGTCTGATATAAAGGCGGTGAGGTGATACCGCTGTTGAAAAATTTTTTATTTTTTCAAATGGTCTGGCCTGGTATTGAACCGAAGACCTTTTGGTTGGTAGGCGTGTGTCTTACCTACCATACCACAGCCACATACACTTTACCTTGAGTATTAAGTTTTTATATTGAAGAATTTTGTAGTAATATTGTGTTATGACATTATGTTTATTATATTGTGTTTTAGGTGTGCTGCGTATTATGGTACGTAAGACACCCGCCTACCAACCGGGTCGTCGGTTCAATACCAGGCCAGACCATCTTAAAATAGAAAAAAGTTTTTCGACAGCGGTATCACCTCATAGCATTAGCTAGTTACTGGTTATAAGTATTAAATACTATTGAAAACTTCTCTTAATGCATTTGCCGTTCGGAGCCGGCGTTAAACTTTAGGTAGCTTTCAATGAGTCTAAAAATAGAATCAGGTGCAGCTCGTGAGAGAAGTCTCCGTGTTCCTTCTAGGAACGTTATAGGATTTATTTACATCGTATTTGAGTGTGAAGAAAAGCAAAAGAGTTGGAGAAAAAACGAATAGTTCTGATACAAAAATTGATACAAATGATAAAGAATATAAATGTGTAGACAGTTAAGATATGTTTAGGTGTTGAACATGGGCTGCTGAGGTTGTTATTTAAGTTTTCATCGAAACACATTTCGATCATTTAACATATTTGAATATATTCGAAAATACTTCGCGGCAATCAGTAGACTCAATAGGTTTTTTTGAAAGCTGGCACTTTCAACAAGGCAATAACCCAAACCATTGTAAGTTAGAGTTATCATACAATGATCCCAAACAACTTCATTCCACTTTCTAGATCTAGTACAACTTTGGGACTTAAATATTATTGAATATTTATGGGCCATCTTAATCAAAATTTTAGTAAACTCACAGTCACAAAAATATCTTCTCGATGTTCCACAGTCAAAGATACCTAAAATTTACTGAAATCGATCCTAGACGTCTGTAAGTTTTTATTCCAGGAAAAGATGGCCCAATAAAATATTAATATTAAGTTTAAAATATGTTTACTGCTAGTGGCTTAATTTCATTAAGGAGTGTATTTTCACACTTTTTGGGTTTTTGTTGTCTTTATATATTAGGAAGTTAATTTATCCGTAATAATCGTAAGGTTTTTTTAACTAAGTTGTTATTTAATTAAAATTCGTAATACTTTTGTTAATCAGACATGGTTGGCAAAAACCCAGGCTTAAAAAAACTCAACGCACCGGGTTTTATTAGATTTTTTATGGTTTTTTTTTTTGGGTTTTATAACTGTTTCCAAATTTAGTTCAAATCAACAATATTTTTGGTTTTTTTCTTTATACAATCACGTTGTTATACTTTTTATAATGCAAATTTGCTTTGCGGCATTGTGTACTATGAGCTGCTAAAACTTGGTGATCGGAGCAGACTGCAATAACTTCGCTGCAATTCGCATGTATTATGAGACATGATTAAGTTAATCTTCTATATGACAACAGCCGACAGCCACAAAAGTTTCAAAACAATTATGCGCCCTATTCTCATTTATTCATTGCGCTATAACGGCACATTCATTTTAAGCGCAAATTACCTCGTTCTACGGTTAAATAACCGGGGATGGATGCTCCGTTTTTTAACAAAAAGTGTAAGGATAGTAAACATAACACATATTCATCTCGTTTAAACGCATTCCAATTTACGGTATAAGAGGTATGAGTTCATCTTTTAACATGTCACCGAATCATTTTCTTTGAAGAAATACAAAATCAGCTTTAAAGTTGGAGCGCCTTAAAAGAAGAGAAGTTTTTGTGAGACTGTATTTTGGAAATTGGCTCAGAGGTAGGGAAAAGATGTAAGCAGTGATTTGATAAATTTGGTTTTTCATTATCTTTTTGAGCTCAAAAACGGAACAAATAAATTTATAGTCCCAATAAGTGAATTGCACTACAAAATCTTTAAATAAAAGAAACCCACCCGGGTTTTACATATAATACATATAATAAACCCGGATGGGTTTAATTGGGTTACCCAGTGGGTTGCCAACCCTGCAATCAGATTTGCTTTTTATTAGATGCATAACAATGATTTTGATTAAAAGATTTTTATTAGAGATTCTATTGTAGCAGCTCCACTTTCACGTGGTATAATTACACAAAATGCTCTACATATGCAAATATTTTCAGCTCGAAAACTTTTATTGTATACGAAAAATTTCCCGTGTTTCCCGCATGAAAATCCCCGAAAAGCGTGATGGGAATACCATGAAAAAACCATACTAACTATAGAAATGGTCGAAGTGTTGAACTGAATTGGGAAAATTGCGTCTAAAGAAGGGGAGGACAAAAACCTATTGCTGCATTTAAGTGACGAAGTTATGGAAAAAATTATGCATTTGGTAATAAAGGAAATGTTGTTTCATCAAGGTAGTGCACCATCTACAGATTACTTAGCTCCTAAGGAACCTTTTTTTAATTGCAAACTTGAAAAATGTAAAGAAATCTCATTAAAAAACAAGAAGAATTACAAACATTGCAGTTAAAAACTGTATAGCTGATAGAGTTAAAATCTGTAGCAAAAATTACTTATCAGAAACGCTATGCAAATTTAAAAAATAAATATCTGGCATACGTCTGTTAAATCTACTAAAAAAATTATAAATTTTTAAGACATTTCATTACAAATATTGTTACGTTTTTACCTTTTTTAGATTGTAGTTCAAATAAAATAAATTTTGTGTTTGGTTTTAATTAAAAATTCTTTATTCAACACAGTTATGTGCACCACTGCTTGTAATCCTTTTACAGGCAATAACAACTTTTATTCTTAATCACACTGTCTGTTTACAATTTTGTAAACAACGACAATTACTCGACAGACCTTTTTTTGTAAAGATCTTCCACCCCGAACGTAGTTATAACTTAGGTTCGATCACAACCTTTTCAAACATAGGTTATCCACCCTTAACTCTCTTTACTGAGCACCAACCAGCGTTGCCCTTGGTTATTTTTAACCAAAATTATACTTTTTTTCCATTTTAATTACTTTTTTCTCGAAGTAAAAATATGAAGACAATGATTACTTTTTCCGTTTATTACCCAGATTCTTACTGAGTGCATCAGCTTAAAAACGGGTTTTTTGACCAACTCCTTCTGGTAACATGGATTTCGTGCCAAGAACTGCATATGTTTTAAAGCCAAGCCATGAATAGAACCAATTTCTTATATTCTGTTCTAAAGTGAAAAGTACTCCGATCGAAACAAATGTTAGTCTGACGGGCAATGTCTGGATTGTAAGGCGGCTGAAACAATTTTCTAAATAGTCTCAACTGATCTTGGAACATTTGTTCGAGCAATGATTGGATGCCGTTACAAATTTTTCCACCTTGTATAGCTTTTTGAGTTTGAAAATAATCTTCATAAAGTAATGCCTTCAATTGATCATCTCCAGACATTTTTGCTTGACCTGGGCGGTCTCCCTTTTTCATGTCAAAATCATTACTTCTGAACTGCAAAAATAATCTCTCGCACGTTGAGATCGGCAGGACATGTTCAGCTTTGGCAAAAAATCAAAGCAAGAAAACTTCGGCGCTTATACTATTTCGTCCAGTGGCTAAATGAAAATAAATATCTGACACATTTCACTTCAACGCTGTTGTCTTGTTCGGGTATTTAGCGATTCATTATGATATCTCTTAGTAAAGGCTATTGAGCTAAAATTATGCACAAATAAATTTCAAAACCTCTAAAGTAAACATATGAGCGAACGATATTTTCTATTGCGTGAAGTTTGTTAATACGTAGTTAACATATTTAGAACAAATAGGGAATATGCCTCATCAATTGTTGTACCAAGTTTTTTTCACCAGTATACATTCAAACAATACTGCTAAAAATTCCATATATAAAACGATATTTTAATGTTTTTTGTATTAAAAAATAAATAAATTCCATATATAGAACGATATTTTAATATTTTTTTTTATTAAAATTATGATTCAAAATTTTGGTTATTTTGTGGTTACAAAAATATCGAAGTTGTGGCAATGCTGGCACCCACTAAACTTGTTTTTCTTCACTACTGGCTTCACGAGTTTACTCTTTATAAACTCCCTTCACACCAATAACACATTCGCTGAGTTAACTTTACTTAAATTGCACTCGCTGAGTTTACGACACATAAACTGATTGCTGTTCGCATCGATGTGCTTTTTATATGGCTGAGTAAACAATACATCGAAAGCTCTCGAAACTCTCGATATTTCAGGTAGATTCCATTTCCTTCTTTTGTAGCCATGCGTATGTAAACATCTACTTCTTTCAGCTCTTAGTGTTTGGTGTTGCTTGTTTATTGTCTGTTACTTGTTTTCTTTTCTGTTAGTTTTTGCTGTTACTGTGTTATTATTATTTACTTTATCTCTGCTAATGTTTGTTGTTATAGGTTTGGTTATTTGTAAACAGTACGTATAGAGTTGTTCTTGCAGCTTTTGTTTAATAAACGATGTAATAAACGCTGTGGTGCTGAACCTTATTTGCAAAACAGTATTGTTAAAAATTATGAATAATTTTAAAAATATTTTTTTAAACTTTTTTGACTATATCCTTAGTTAAAGAACTTTTTTTTAATTTTTATTACTTCAAAAAGTAATAAAAAATATATAATTTTATTATGCATTTTCATACTTTTTAACAATTAAATACAATTTTTTTTAAGTTCCTTTCTTTTGGAAAGAATTCTATTTGATTTGAGAGACAAAAATATTCATATTGCACTTAAAAAATACCATAGATGTTCGAAAGCCACAACAACTACTCTTATATAGTTGCTTTTAATCTGATACAATTATTAAGTGTAAATATTTACGAGTGTTATAGAAAATATTTTAGTTATACTCCTGTAAAGATAAAGTAAAGGACGTTTCTTTTAGCCAAATCACCACTATCACTTTATTGACATGAACCATCAAACCATAAAACCGATAACCATTGAACGTATGAACGAACGAACAGTTTCTTATCGTTTAGCAAAAATCTATTTTAACAAAGAAATTCCTTTCTTTTATCGCATCAAATAAGTCAAAGGTAAGCCATGTGATATTTGCTTACACACTCACTAATGTTGCATACAACACATATCAGTGGTTGAGTAACCAACATAAAGAAAATATAAAGAAACGGATGAATGGGTAAGACCAGTGGTTTTTTTTTTAACTCTTTTAGAGATGATTTCTTTTTTTTTAATAATTTCAATGTAAGGGTAAGACTACATGTGTGTGGCATAAAAACTGAAACCCCAATACACACGTCAAAGACCTGCCCAAAATAGCGCTTAGGGTTAAGGATCAAATTTTATGCATATGAGAGAATATAATCCGCATTAGTTTTTTGTCCTTCTTTTTCGTTAGAGAAGCGAATATTAAAAATATAAACAAGAAATGAAAAATCATTTGTGTATAATAACATTTTAAACTGTCAGTCTCTAATCAGTCAAATAGCAATAATACAAAATCAATTTATTTTTTTAATTTATAACAAAATCATATTTTATGTTCTTTCTTCAATTGGTTTAAGATATCGAAAGCCTGTAAGCGGATTTTTGATTGCTGAACTAAACAAACCATAAAGCAATAGGAGATTATAACGAATAGAATTACGAGTACATCGAAAATACTTGCTGGATATTACATATTATCTTATATGTACTCGTAAGATACCCTACTTTGTAACTTGAAATTTTTAATTAAAATTAAAGCATATTTCATGAATTTAACTTTGTGTCCACTATTTCAGTTTCCGAAAAATTCGAAAAGTAACGATTAAAAAAATCGGTTTTCGGTTAAAAATTAATCGAATAACCGGTTAACATATTCTCTATTAAGATAAAATAATTTTCATTTCTTATTAATTTATGAAATAAAATTATTATAAATCTCATGCTGTAGCAAGTATTTAGCAAGTACGCTAAAACAACATTCGGCTTTTTTATGGCCTTAAATAAAATTATGAGAATGGTTTTCTCAACAACACAACGTGTTAATTTTTCACCAAGTGACTCATTTTTGACAGCGTATTTTATAAGAGTGTTAGTTTGCCGGCGTCTTGGAACTATCTGGTGTAGAGTCAAGTTTTCTTTGCTTCAAAGTTACGTAAATCTTATTGACACTTTTAAAGTGGTAAATAAGCCATGGTGTCGAAGATCCTTTGGACACTTAATAAAGGGTTCGCCAAATAATTTTTTTTTAAACGCTATAAAAAAAACTACTGAATATTTTCTTAAATTTCTTTTTTATTTGAAAGTACAATTCTTCCGGTTAATAATGGAAAATTATTTTATTCAAATGGCTGCTTCTGCTGGCCATGCAGTAGCCTACACGATCCGTCCAATTTTTAAGCACATTATCGATTGTGTGCATCTGTATTTCACCAATAGCTTCACGATTATTGTCCTTTAAAGCGTCAATTGTCTCTAGCTTGTTGGCGTAACAATTGACTTTGAAACCCCACAAATAATAGTCCAACGGTGTCAAATCGCAGCTCCGAGGTGGCCAAACGACATCAGCTCTGCGGCTGATAATGCGATTTTCAAAAACAGGGCGCAAAACATAGAGTGTAGCTTCGGCTGTGTGGCACGTAGCGCCGTCCTGTTGAAACCAAATGTTGCTAATATCCTCCTCTTCCATTTTTGTGAACAAAAACTCGTTCTACATGGCCCGATAACGATCACCATTGACTGTAACGGCCACTCCTTGCTCATTTTCGAAGAAAAATGGCCCAATTATGCCTCTGGACCAAAATCCGCACCAAACAGTGGCTCGTCTTGGGTGTATCGGCTTTTCATGTATGCTTGCGGGTTTTCTGTACCCCAAATGCGACAATTTTGCTTGTTTATATACCCGCCAAGGTCAAAACGAGCTTCATCTGAACACATCGCACACATTCTGCAACGTTACCATGATTTTCAAAGTAATGTCGCAATATTTCTCAGCGTTGTTCAAGCATATACACAACTATATTCGTTCAGCGGAAGGATAAAACTAATTATCTGTCAAATCAGACATGAGCTAAGTGTTACCATTCACGAAATAAGCACTAGTTGAAAAAAAACGTTAGATGGCGGACCCTTTATTAAGTGTACATCCAGGCTTATCCTTTATATCGGGTTCGAAATATTTCCACACTCAGATTTGCAATTGCAATTTTCATTTTTTTAATTAAAAAAATTTTTTTTCTAACAAGAACGTTTTATATTTATTTAAACAGTTCTAGAGGCCAATCGCACAGCTAAATAATTAATATTTATTTACAGCAATGAAAAAAGGTCATCGTTGCTCAAGTGTACATATTTTATTCGTTTACCATGGTCTTGATATTTAAGGTTGCCATGTAAGATTTTATTATTTTTTTTCTTTTCTTTCACTAAGACCAGCACTTAGACGATAACCCCTACTCATGCAGTGTATTGTGCTGGTACTAGGAAAATAGGTTGTGGGAAGGAGGATAGATAGAGTGAAGTCGGTGGACGTTCGATTTAAATTTGCTCATGTTGTAAGTGGCAGGAAAACTTTCGCAGGGAGATTGTTACACAAACGAATAGTGCGACCAAAGAACGAATTCTCCCTATAATGCGTTGTGCGATTTACGATTCTCGTAACAATTCGCTTTGGAAATGTTTCGATTTTATTCTATTTTATCGGAGAATCTCAAATGGATATTCGGTCCGTTAAATTTTTAAGCGTAATTTCATGTGGCACTTAAACATCGAGCTTCTTTGTGCATCCAGATTTCTTCTACTTATTGATAATTGTTTGGTGATGAAGGATTAGTTGCCTAGAAGTGCTGCCTCCATGTTGCTTTTGTGCCAGGCGTTCTCTATTATTAGTACTATTTCGGTCCAGAGCGAGGTGCATCTTTAACATCAAAATATTAAGATCGAAAACGAATAAACCATTTCGATATTGTTTTTCGTCTATATAAACTCTACAAATTTTTGCTTTTTATGAGAGAAGCAAAATATGGCAGTGAGATTTTAGTATTGTTCTGTAACGAAGCTAAGTTTAAAATGTTATCTTTCAAACAAGCTGTAGTGTTGCCTGATACAATTAATATTATCAAAGATATCATAGTTTAGATCCAGCTACTGACAGTTTGTAACCGAACTCCTTTCATGTTTAGCATGCAATTTACACAATTTTACAGTAATAAGAAAAAGAAAAATAACTTAAAACAGTTGAGAAAGGTGCCGTGTGAACAGTGTAATTCATATAAGTAATTCGAAGCCTCTAGTGAACATTGCTAAAAAGAAGAAACATGTACTTTACCAACAAAATAATGCACGTTTGGATATGTGTGATAAAGTGACAAAAATACATTAATCCCGCGACCAGCATACCCTTCAGAGAAATGGCTAATTGATAAAAGATTTTGCAGGCCTGCAGAATTTCTTCTTATCTGAAGAAAATAGAGAGAAAATTAAACTTAAAAAGCTTGAATCAAATCTATCGAGTCCGCTGTAAGATGGCATAAAATAGAATAACTATACATTAAACTGCAAGTGAGAATTATTTTTTTTTTAGTGTGTTATGACCACCATGTTGCTTTCTAAGGTAATGACTACTATTTTTCTACTCGATAATTTGTAATTGAATCGTAATGATTGCAATATTTATGTCATCTTAAATTCATTATCAAGAAATCACTTTTTTTAATCACGTTTTTCGAAACGACGTAATGCTTTTTAAATAATTAATTTTATAATTTTATTAGGAATTCCTTTTAAGAACGTACATACATACATACATACATACAGATTTTAATAATTATGCCAAAACTTCATTCTTTTTTGGGAATATATTTGTCATTAATGTCAATAAGAGTTAAAATAAAAATTCCTTTTATTGAGTTAAAACCTTACGGGCGTTCATATGGTAAGTAAGTCAGCACAATAATTAAAGAGAAGGCCTACTGAATCAAAAAATATATTTTAGACACGTACGAGCAGAAAATTCAACACAAATCTCTAAAGACTTTTAAGAAATTCCAGCAGCAGCAACCATTGTAGTAACATCCTCATAAACCATCCGTATAATTACCTCTCAAATATAAATACAGTGTCACACAATCGTATACACCCACCCACACCCATCCATACACATATCCTTTCAAATAATTCTTACACAATTACACACATTAAAATACAGCAGAAAATGCAGAGAAAAAGACACGCATTAACACATAAAAATTATGTGCCTGTGGATTGGTGGTGCCACCATATAATAAGAAACGCACACCTTTTTCCATTTCGTGGTACCCAATAATAATAATAAAAAAGTACTATTTGTGCAAAACAAAAATAAAACACTTTTAAGAGGGGGAAACAGCAACAGCAGCACATGCAAAAGGTATTTAAAAGAACAAAAAAAAAAGGAAAACAAGCAAAACTTCCAAATCTTCTTAAAATTTATTGACAAGAACATTAGCAAATTTCAGACTGTCACTCTCATCATGTGAGTCATTAAATTTTAACACTTTAAAAGTACTCACGAAACTTCATTTCACTTCACTTCACTTTGCAACGCACGTAAAAGCCTAAAAAGTCATAAAAACAGGACAATAATTTTGTTTTAAAAAGATTTCTTCGCTTTTTTGTTTTCAACGCTTGCTTGACTTTAATGTTTGTTTTAGAGCCTCAAAAATACGCTTTTTTATGTTTTAAAATATTTTATTGGAAATATGCTGCTAAAAAAAGTCATGTGTCATAAACTTATTAAGTTCAACACTTTTCCATAACTTTTCCAAACAAAAAAAGCCATAAAAAGCAAAAAGTTGTTACAGAAATATCTGCTAAAAACTAGGGCAAGCTGCAGAGCTTAAGAAAAAAATAAGTAATCTTACGGAAAACATAAGTTTAAATTTGAAACCTACTTTCAGCCAGTGTTGCCACCAAGAGCACAACCAGCAGAAAAATTACACATATAATTAAACATAGAATTAAGTTCTTACAAATATTATATAGATATAGTGAGAGTAATGTATAATCGGACACGAGTTTTTTTATAGAAGTCCTCTAAAAATAAAAATATTGTTATGTTTTAACCTTTTTAAAACGTTTGCGTTCTTTAGAATTAAAAAAAAAAAAAATACGGCGAATTTTATGTTTTACTTTATACAGCCGTTTATATACAAAATTATAACTATACAGTATCCAACTTATTGATTATCCGCTTTATAAATCAATTTAGTCAAAACTCAACTCATAGTACGACTTGACACTATGACTGCTAAACTATAACTGACTCAACTAAGCATATTCAAAATGAAAGATCACAATACACAGATATTAAACTGGTAACACCGTTCACTACGCAATTGGTCACCACTCCAAAACGAGAGAGTCGTTGAAACCATCGCCGCTGTCCGTAAAGGTGTGAAGGAGAATCCTAGGCAGTTGATTTCGTGTTGCTTATAAGAATTCAACCTTTAACAGATTACAACTTGATTAATTTTGAGTAGTGACTTTAACATGGTCTCGTAGAAAATTCATTTGATGCTAAATTTGAACTACGTGAGTTTACCGAATGGATTCTAATTTTCATCAAAAAATCATCTTTAGCAAGGAGGCTCTCTAAATAAATAGGTATACAAATAAAATCATCTCATTTGAAACGAAAAAGTCACTGTTAATGTAGATTAGGGAGCATATTGGCTTTCCACAAAGTATCCATTGATATACAAAAATCAATATTTACTTTGTATGGGAGGTGCCAATCCCACTTAAGCCACCCACTTTTCGTGTGATGATTTATATTGACCACAATGTTATTTGTACCAAATTTACAAACTTTTACTATTACTGTTCCCTAGATATGCACTGTTCTATACTGTTCCTATGATATACAAAAATCAATATTTACTTCGTATAGAAGGTGCCACTTCCACTTATTCAATTAAGTCCATATTTCCGCTGAATATGTGCATTCACTACGAAACTATTTAGACCAAATTCCGAACCTTTCACTATTACCGTTCCAAAGATACACAAAAATTCATATTTACTTTGTTTTGGGAGGTGCCACTCCCACTTATCCAATTCTGCCCTTTTTTTCCCAGATGATTTGGATTAACCACAAAATTAGTTAAGCCAAATTCAGAAACTCTTACTACTACCGTTTTAAAGATATTGACATATACTCGTAAATAAAAATTGTATATGGCCGTGGCACAGAAGTTCACTCTAACATCAATATCTCGCGAACCAATGGACCTACAAAAACCGTATATACATAAAAACCTTGTTACTGAATTCATCTTTGACTGGACTATTCCCATAGCCTGGTGTTTGGGATGATATTTGGTAGAATTCTTCGGAGGCTCTTGAATTTTATAGATATCACTTTCACATCCATATAGGAGCATAAATTTCACATTTGTGTCAAAAATATTCAACATTCTGTTTATCATATCGTTATACAAAATTTAAGGTTATATTCCGTTTTGAATTACTGTTACAAATTATCTGTAACAACTCAGTCTAAATTAGAGCGCTGAGCGTTGCGTTGTCTGGTGCTTAGCGTTGACGCCGAATTGGTATAACAAAATAAAGCGTTAAAACTGTGCCATGAACAGTAATGTTAACGTAAATTTTAAACAAAAATCACTAAATTGAAACTAAAAAGTTACTAAAAAGCTAGATTCGACAAGAAAACAGCTAAAATGGCATTACTTTTTTCTTTAATTTCTTTTATATTTTTCTTAGCAGCTAACTTCACTCTCTAACGCGTTGTAAAAATTTGATATTTCAATTGCAAAGCTGGACTATGCTTGGAGCTCTAATTTAGATTTGGCTATAATTCTGTAACAGATAACAATTAACGAAAGTAATGTAGCAACGAAATTCGTGGATGGTAAAGACTGACTTTTGCAAAAAAATTTTTATAAAAATTAACACATTTTTTGATATAAAACTTTAATCGTCGTGTACTTGTGTCTATGTCTCCTGGACACATGAACATTCCTGTTTAAAAAATAACACTAAATAATACGAAATTGTAGTTAAAATTAATAAACGTACGTACCTTCCATCTAATGACCTTTGCCTTACTTAAGCCGATTTAATATTTTTGTTAAAATTAAAAAAAAATAATAAACAAAGTTTACCGCTATTGTAATACAACAATACAATACGAGTGTACAACCCAAATAATTAATTATGGGGGTTATTAAAAAGTGTTCCCAACATATTTTTTATAGACCACTAATAATACCCCAACCATCCCCAACTCTTCCTTCCATAGCACGAAAGCATGTATTTTGTGGTTTTTATTATAAAATATTTGCCTGTTTTCTTTTAGCCAAGTTTCTTTGTTTTTATTTATGGCCTTAACAAATGTTAAGAAATTAGAGCAAATGTTTAGACATTAATTTTCACCCAATTTTTGTTTTGTTTTTGTTTTGTTTTCTTTTTTTTTTGCTTAATTTTTATTTCATTTAATTGAAAGAGAACCCTTTTTTCCATCTCCGTCTTATATGGGTCGATTTTCTAGCCTCTAAATAAATTTCTTTGTTTTTTTTTATAATTTTTATTTGCATTGTTGATTGTCAGCATCAATTATTCAACCTTTTTTTTGTTTTTATTTTATTTTTTTAATTTTTTTATTTTGACAGGCAATGCTAGTGATGGCACTGGCTATGGCAGAGTAACAGCATCATCAACAGCATGAGGCAATTTTTATTTACTTTTTTGTCAAAAAATAGAAATGTTTTTCTTCTTGTTTTAAAAGAAAATAAAAAATAAAAAAAGTAAAGTGAAGTGAAAAGAAATAAACTTATCACGCCTGAATTTGTCAATATAAAAGCGTTGAAACAGCTGCAGAAAAAAATTCAAACGAGTTAAGAAAAGAAAAAGTTGTTAAACAAAATTGTGTGTTTTTTTCTTATCAATTTAGCAAACAATAGCAACAATTGCCTACAATCTAATGACAATACATATATTTAGATGTTGTTGACAACAACCACAATGACTTCTTAAGACTTATGCCTTCTCAGAAAATGAAGTTGCATTGCTACACCTTAATATGGTTTACTCGCGCCTATTTAAACTCTTTTAGGCATAAGCACAAGCATTCTGAACCATTCATTCATTCGTTCAACCATTTATTTTCAGTTCATTTGTGCTGTTTGGTAAAGTTTTGGCAGTGGGTAGAGGAAATTGCTGAACATTTTGTCTTCTTAAGTACGAGTATTGTTGCTGGTTGTTGTTATTATCGTTGTTGTTGGCTCATGATAAATGCAAAATACTTTGCATACTTTTTTGGGCATTTTTTCACTTTTTTTAATATTAGAAAATAACCCAACAAACCAAATAGGTTGAGAAGGTGATTTTTTATAAAAAGTTTGTTGATCTTAATTTTTTTTTTCTCCGTCTCTCCGATTAGCTCGCCTGTATGTGATTGTGTCTTTACTTAGTATTGTAATTTTTCCACAGAAGGGGACGTTATCTCCTGATCACTCGTGTAATATTTGTCATCATCGCCAGAAGGAATCTGGAATGTCGGAGACTCTCATTCCTGTAGAAGAAGGGCTGCATTTGTAGTAGTAGTAGTAGTAGTAGTAGTAGTAGTAGTAATAGTAGTAAAATTTTTGCAGTGTGAAGTGAAAAAAATCAGCAAAGCTATCACACAACTGAATGAAATTGTTGTTTCTTTGTCATACTCTGTTAAATACATTTGTTTTCGTTCGGGTACATACATTAAGGGAGCCGGTTAAACTTGTGCACTTCAGTCCGACTATGACCACACATACTTTAGATGGATTTGTCTGGAAAGGGGTTGAAGTCACGCCCTTTTATTAAGCACCCGATACCACAATTATATTTATACCAGCCCACACTTCTGACTGTGACTACCCGTGAAATACTTTTTCTTGAGTCAAAATCTTCTTTTATCAAAGTTGTCATCTACCATCGGACTTCTGTGTTTTTCTCAATATTTTCAAAGTAAGTCACAAGATTAGCGTGAGTATAGTCATGCTGACAATCCCACGGTGCCCCAGGCACGTTCCCACACATGATAAAATCTACACGTAAATGTCATTTGAGAGATGTGGTCAATTTAACCTGGAGATAAATATAGACAACAGGATATAGCCATACTATCTGATCAGGTCTATCTAGTCAGGTTGTCATTTGTGCACTGGGTTCCTATGAGGTTGACTCAAAGCTAGTTTGAGATTGTCTGTAAACTGAACCAGCTAGGCAGGGAGAATACGGTCAACTTTTGCTAGGTCCCGGGTAATATGGGAATTCCAGGGAATAAAAGGCCAGAAAGAAAGCTTACACTCCATTGTAGGGGCCAAAAGCCTTTTGTGGACTGGGACGGTGGCCATACTCAACAAAAATTAGGATAATGACATGCCCACCTCTCTGTCTATTCTCTGGCCGTACAGGTCTGAGACAATCTAAGCTTTTGTTGGATAACTATAACAGAAAGAGATTAGAATCCTGCTTAGGAATATCCAGAGACAACCTGAGGATATTAACCGGGCTTTCCACCTGTTATTATAGGTTAAATGGCCATCTGGAAGTATCTAGGTGCCTGTCAGTTACTATATAGGTAGCGAACTATCCCGGTTGGTACCCACCGACATTCTGAATTTCGTCAGATCGACAAGGTTGTGGGAGATATTACATGGAAACCCTATATAGATGTAAGGCTCTACAGTAGATCGAAAGGTCGCAGTACTTTTATACCTCAATGTCTTCAATCCTGGTAAAGTGTCAGACTCCTATCGATTTATAGGTCACGGTACCCGGATAAGAATGTAACTCCACACCGTGCTAGTGTTCTTCACGCGATTTTGGTATAAACCACAGCCACCACGTTGCTCCCACAAGGGGGCCTCACCATAGTCAGGCAAAGATATAGGTCCCTGGGGCTCCCGAATTCTGTTGTACTAGAATTAAGCCTCCAGTCAGACTTCGTAGTAAGTAGCTATTGCTCTAATCTACATTCCGCTTTTCTCAAAAGCAACAGTCATAAATATTGGTCACTTCTAGGTATGGCCAATCCACCGCCAATTATGCCCCTTTATTTTAATCAATATAGGATGCTGACCCGGAAATATGATTAGGCAAAGTTTTTGACCAGAAATTCTTAAGAATCTTACAAACCTTGTTCATATTGCGTGTTTCATGTTTCGCAACCATTAAAGATCTAAATATTTGTTCGTGAAGATAATATGCATGATTTCCAAATTGATTTTAAACGATTAAATGTCTGATGGGCTTTTTGTAAACCATTATCAAAATCCTAATACCAGCCTCCGTTTGTGGCTGAAGTCATCAGATATGAGAAATGACGGACATCCTCAAAATGCAAATAATTTCTGTTGCATTATTATAAAGAGTCTTCTTTTGCAATCAAATCGATGGAATAATAATAATCGTTCGTAGGTATATAAACAGGTGTGACCACTTCAATAGAGTATTTGACGAAGTTCAGGCGAAATCTAAATGTGTTTCTGCAGCAGCCATCGATCGTTACTGATTGTCCCTCGCAGTTCCGGGTTTACCTTCTGAGAGATAAACGACTTCTTAGCAGCTGGCAGCGAGTCTGCGGTCGATCGTACCCTTTTCACTGCGTGTTGCAGTGGACCAGATGCGACATCCGATAACTTCGCAGACTGCCTTGAAGTCGTTGGCATATCATAAATGTCTCTCGACTGGTCTACCACTGCGTGGCTTGCCAATCATGCTCTTTGTTCCTGTATCAAAACTTGACGACTTTGAACCAACCGCATCTTTTGAGCAACTGTGCGAAGTCGACGCCATTGGACTGCGTTGGCGACCATACTTTAGCAACCAAAAATAAACAATACAGTGGATTTCTACCGGTAAGCGTGCAACAATTGGTGAGTGTGTTGACCAATAACAACACTGTCACAATTTTGTGAACGGTTTGAATGGTTATCGGTTATTAATTGTTAAGTCAAGTGTAATACTTAAATCAGTGGTCGGTACACGTTGGCCAGGGACACATATATGTATTAGTGCCCATAAGATGGACTTCAAATGGGAGCCCTCTGCCAGCCGCATTTGAACTTAGTTTTACATATCATACCCAGGCCTGTATTGCTTACTGGGTTATTCACACAAGAGCATTTTTTTCGAGTGTAAAAAAGGGTGCCGCTTTGATATGTTAAAACTGCGCGAAGAAAAGACCAAAAAAAAAAAAAAACGAACTGTTGCTGCAGAACCACTTAAGACAAATTGCGGGTAACAAGCACCATTCAACACGCAACACGGAAAAAAAAAACTGGAATTGAAAAATATTTTCTAAATCCTTCAACAACAGCATCACAAAGATATGGAACAAAAAAAATTTATTTTTTAAGATAAAAAATGGGTAAAAAAAAAAAGAAAGAGAAACGAAATAAATGAAAAAATAAACGAAAGGATTTTCCTGTTGTTACCAGAGAATCAAATGAAAAATCTGCATATATTTAACAACTTTTCTCTGTGAGCTTTTCTTGTTTTTTTTTGTGTTTTTCCTTACACATTGAATTGTGATGATGTGTTTTGTAGCATTTTGTGCCATCATACCATATACTTGTAAATGATTGAGTGTAAACGGCTTGTAGAGCAACTTAACTGTTTGTACTATAACTGGCAAGCCCATTCTGTTTGATTCTAAAAAAATTCTTTTTAAGATGCTTTCGAATTTTTTTTTTAATTTTTCCATTTTTTTCTTTTAGAAATTTTCAATTTCTTGCCGGTACTTTAACGCTACTTAAGGCTCAAGTATTTCAAGCCAAAAAACTCGGTGTTTTTATATATTTTGTATATTTGCTTTTAGAAACAATTTAATATTAGCGCATTTGTTGTTGTATTTTTCTTATCTCTTTGCTTTTGTTGTCATATACATCATAATAGATATAAGCCCCGCCAGCAATTTCTACCCTTTTTATTGCGACCTCAAGTAGCAAGGGTTACATTAAAAAGTTTTTAGAGGTGACAACAAAATATGACAACGAAAACACTTTTCTTCAAATTTGTTGTACCCTACCCTACACTACATGATACAAGGCCCGAGATTGTATTCGTTTTGATGTTTGAAATAATTTTAAAAATTCAGCATGACCCACTTTTAATGTTACTCTCGGGCTTAGCATCATTCTCAGATTCAATTCAATATAACATGGCTATGTAAACTCTATTAATAAATTAGTAGCTTCGTTCACCAAAGTGGCATTTTTAATCCAAATTTTCTTTCTTTTTTTCAGTACTGTCGCTCCGTATACCTATTCGTAGTGTATATTATATGAGGATAACATTCTTTGTTCTTTTGCAGGCAACAGGATTAGAAATGAACTTGAGAAATTACACAGGCTTGAGCACGTAAGTCTCGTTACGTAGGCATGGTGCTTTAAATGTGAGTATACACACATCATATGAGATATTGAACCATTGCATTTTATGCCCAAAAACCTTCCTATGGTATAGCGGTACACTGAAATTATGTCGAATGTGTGAAAAAAAAATGAACTGGAAATAGTCAAGCGTATTGTGTGCCTTTCCCCAAAACTACTAAACTTACGATCTAGATAGATAGATAGTCGATTTTCAATAAATATAGTAACGTACCAGAGTATGATCGGGATAACATTTTTGAGTTTATTATGGGGATGCAATAGCAAAGGGATATTAGGAATGGTCATAGGAAATAATAGAATGACATTACAATGGGCCAAATGTAGGGCTCCTTGGACTTAATAAAAAGATGTCCGTACTTCTTGGCAGTCGACCAAGTGTCCTTCAGGCTGAAATAAATCTACAGAGGGGTACCAGAGGTGCGCACATAATAAGCTCGCGGCTAGCCTAAGAACGCTCTGACTATTTTTAATAGCTCAAGGGTTGTACTTTGCTGGATTACGAAATTGTTGGCAATGATATTGCAGATGGGTAGTCGAGAGCAAGACTTTATCGGTCCAGAGCCCTTTAGTGGATTCACTGGGAAGAAATCAGATTGAGAGTGGACAGATTGAAACATTCTTTCGTGGTAACACATTAGAAGAGCTCTCAACTGGTCAAAATTTTGCTAGGGCCTATCTCTTAAGGTTATGGTTTCAGGTTACGTCTGTTTGTGGTGTGGAATAAAACCACAGGGCACATTTTGAGCGACTGTGTGTTGCGCCACTTAGGACCAGATTGCGTTCGGAGGGCGGAAAGATTACAGTTTAAACATGGCTTCCACCCAGCCGATTTCTATATGCGGAACAATAGGGTGAGATATTTTCTGGACATTATCTGTGTATCCCATAATATTCCATAAAGGAACACGTGGACTTCTTTCAGTCAATGAGCTACACCCGACTCTATTTTTAGACTCATTGAAATTGACCTACGCCAGCTCCGGATGTCAAATGCATTAGAGAAGTCTTCAATAGTAGTAATAATCATAACCAGTTACGAGCTAATATTATGAGGTGATATCGCTGTTGAAAAAACTTTTTCTTTTTTTTCAGAAGGTTGATAGGCGGGTGTCTTACCTACCATACCACAGCGGCACAAGTGAAAGTGATCATATGGGTCATTTATCGTGACTAAATAACTCTTCCATAATTAGTTTTGTAATTTTTCCGTCACTCTTCTGAGGGGCATATTGGGCTTACACAAATCATCCATTGCTTTCTTTCACTTTCATTAATCAAGTTGATTTTCAAGCAAAGTCGATGTTTAGCTGGCCTACCTAGTGATTCTGTAGTAGTGAAGATCCTTGCAAAGTTGTGGTGGTGAGCTTTACTTAGCATTGCAATTTTTTCCTAGCAAGTGGCGTTTTTCCATTTTCATTCATCTAATGTTTCAGTTTTCATCGCCAGAGATAAGCTGCAAGCTCAAGGGGGCTTCTTTTAGATGAATTTGTCTAGAGGAAGATTAAAGTCCCTTTATTAAATACTCTAAACTACAATTAAATTTTGTGGTCATCTTTTTATCACAAAAAAAATTATTAAATTTTGACTCTAGTTGAGGCTTGCCATTATATATAAAAATGATCGTGATCGCGAGATCGCTAAACTCAAAAACTACTGCACCGATTTCGACCAAACTTAATATACATGCTCTATGGGGTGTGAGGAGTGTTTCCGTGTAGTTTGAATTTCTTTCAACAGATGGCGCAATATTTTTTTTTGTTTTTGCACCGTAACTCAAGAACTACTGCACTATGCTGTGTTTCGTTGAAGGCGTTGGTTCGTTAATCAGCGTGCAGTGGCATTAATTAGCTTGATACCGACTGAATCCTAACATATTTTTGTGTAAAAAATATATTAGAAAAAAAGTAAATAAATATCTATCACTCTATTTTAAACTCTATGTGCGCAATAAGCCTATTTTATGTTTTGGCGTTAGGTGCTTGGTCGACGTGTGGCGGCGTGTAGCGGCATGCAGCGGCGTGTAGCGGCGTGTAGCGGCGTGTAGCGGCGTGTAGCGGCGTGTAGCGGCGTGTAGCGGCGTTAAGTATCCCGACAGCGACTCATACATAACCTCTTTTCGTGAAAAGTTCGTGGGTGTCAAACGAAAAAAAGAACTTATAAACCCTAACACATTATTGTATTGAAAAAAAAAATAAGCAACAGGTAAGACCCCAACAGTAATAAAAAAAAATATCATAGGAAATGTATATTGGAGTACAAAATGCCACGCTCACGTGCAAATATTGATCGCCGTTCACGACACACAAATTATGTGAGAGTGCTGCGCTCACAGCAGACACAAGAGGAGCGTGCAGAAGACAACGAACTAGCCAGGAATCGAATGTTAGTTTTATACCAAAATTATTCACAAGAAACAGTTCAACATAAAAGAAACATTTGGGGCCAGCAATGCGGATCGGGTCCATCTATCAAAAATATATAATTCCATTTGAACAATAATTGCTAAGACGATTTAGTGCACCTTTCATTCTTCTTCTAAATATCAATCAGCTATGACTTTGCTTGCAAACCAGACTTACAGTGAAAGTAAAATTCGAAGGCAAAACAACATTTGCCCGGTTCTGGTAGTTATTTTAATAAAAGAAAAATCACTCCTTTGCTAAAATACAAAAGAGGTTACTCGTTCATTAATATTGTTTATGGTAGTGTAGCGTATCCTGTACTATTTCCAGAAAAACACTTTTATATTTTATGTGAAATATTTTCGTAAAAATGAAATATTCATCTTCAAGGTTTTTATCTAAATTTCCATTAGTTTTTCATATTCATAATTTACACTTCAAAGTAACACTTCGACAATCTTCTTAAAAATCTTCAACATCTTGCCACTTTTCATCCTACATTTGCAACCAACCAACTAACCAGCCATCCAGCCAGTAAAAGAATATGTAATGTTCTGTTAAATACGCCCAAAGATTCTTCCGTATTATCTTATCTCAACGAGAACATCAGAAATTAGTATCAGTGACAAAATACGTCACTTTACCTCCCAACCCAGTTTACTAGGCAGTTTGTTAGTCATACAGTCAGTCAGTCAAGCCATTAAAATGATTGAGATTTTTTTTTTTTTTTTTTTGTTTGTTTGTTAATTTTTTGCAAAAGGGATTTCGTGGTGGTAGAAGAGAAACATCATACCTTTGACATTATTTTAGTGACTGTTCTCTAGGGATTCATAAGGTGAAGATGATTTGAATTTATGCAGTTTTCAATCAAGATTGTATGCTAAAGAAATTAGTTCGTAATTAATTTTAAAATAGATTTTAATCTTAAAACAACGTAAAGGAGGCTGTCGATATCAAGTGTTTCCTTCTGTAAATAAATACGGTTTCACAATTAGTGTTAAACAAATCAGAATGAGAAAGTCAACGAGTAAAAGGTTTAATGCGTTAATGACTTATTGACACCCAATATATTAAAGCTTTTCTTTATTTATTTTAACTCGCTTTTGTAAACTGAATACGAAAGATTCTACTTATGTATTAAGAACAGGTATGAAAATATTTAAATAATTAATCAAGTTTTGATTACGAGCTTATTTAATTGGTAGTAGTTTTCTACTCTAAACATACAGATAATGTTATAGGATTTATCCCTTGCTTGACTAAGATAAGCCCTCCTTTATGGAAAACATACTACCATTTCTATTTAATCAAAAGAGTCGGCTTTCAAGTGGTGAAAGACCCGACAATTTTGTTTTTCATAAAACAAGTTCAATTGACTGTCAATTGGTTTTCCAAAAATCTCTCTTGAATCTATAATGCACTTAGAGCTGATCTGAATAATATTTAGAAACCAAATCTGGGTTATACGTAGAATACGTTGACAGTTTGTCGCCCAGTTTATGCATCCGAACATTGTCATGATTCTGCAACAATCTTTGAAATCTTGAGGGCTGGCGACATGGTGGGCAACACTAAGTTATTGCGTCTATTTGATGACAATACCCTCGTCAATATAAGTGATTATTTATCACACAATTTGATGTTGGGCAGGAATTTTAGAGAAATAGACGGTCGAAATATTATAGGTCGAGTAATATCACGGATCAGGTTTGATTTCTGACCATGCTCGCACCAGCTCGTCAGCGGCGACTCCTCAACGACCCGGAACCCAGCACGTCTTTGTTCGCCGCACCGGGTTGTTAAAGATAGTCAAAGCACTTCTCAGCTAGCCTTGAATTCATCGAACATGAAGCCTTAAGCGTACTTCTGATACCTGATTCATATAGTCTGTGATCAAACAAACAATCATACGAACCATCCATCCATTCGATCACATGATCAGAGCATGTGTTCACTAAAATGAGTATGGATGATAGCCCAATGGCTCCAGTCGGTCAGCTACGCATGGCCCCGGTTATAGACAGATAAGCCTGTCTCTGAAAACTGCCAATTCCTGTTAAGCGATCTCCTGCTCCATCCTATGGCACTTCTATCAAAGGATGTATATATAATGATCGGCGTTGGGTTGGTTGCGTCCAGTTTCCAAAGAGCATTGCTTATATATGCAAATACCTTTCGATTTTAATGTTGGAACTTTACACCAACTTGAGTGTTTAAGTGATCTGGGATAGTCAAGCGACCTTAAAAGCTTCGACGTAAAGTACGCTCTTACATCTGACAATCGACTGGGCGTACGCAACTATGGGAGCGATACGATTGAATGATTGGCTAACAGAAGAGCGGGAACTGGCTGCTGGGCTGAGCAGAAATGCTTTCAGTACCACTGAATCAGTAGATGGAGGAGGCTATTCAACAGGGCTGAGCTTAGAGTGCCAAAGGGTCTATTTTCTAGGCATTTGGGCCATTAGAATGTCTTGGATAATGTTAATAATGATCAGTGTGAATCCTGGGCTATGTATTAATGTCGATACAACTGAACATGTACTTTGTGAGCTACCCGCTATTTCAGCCTAAAGCGTTAAGTTCCTAGGGGCACTATGGAAATTCCACAAAATGCATTTTTTCCATCATCGAACGAGAAAATTCGCAAAATTGGGTAACTCATCAGATTGCACTTGAACATCATCAAACACTACTTTAAAATAGTCACACGATTGGGCTTTTGGTCGAATGTAAGCAATAGCGGCACTAATTGCACGGATAGCTCTTTTTTATTCGCATATTCATAGATAATATGATAATACACGCCACGTTGAACAACTTTTTTGAATCACTTACTGGGAGCGGATAGCATGGTGTAGTGGTTAAATTGCCCGCAACAACACAAGCGGCCCATGGTCGAATCCCCAACATGAAACATGACAAAAAAAATTTATTGCAGTTTTCGAGTGTTTTATTAAGAGACTTAATGTCAAATCCATCCAAGAGAAGGCCACCTGCATTTTGGCTTACCTCTGGCGGCGATGACAAGCATTATACGAATGTTTAGGAGACAACGTGGCCTACCATTGGTGAGCATAGGTGGAGACGTTGGTGGACGCATTGCATTCACTCTTGCATTGGCACTTTAAACAATTGACTCATTACTTAGCAAGGATCTTCCCCACACAAGCACACGGAGGCGAGCCTTGAGAATAAGTGATTAATAAAATTGAATCGAAACCTTTTTATTTTTCGAAATTCTAAAATCATGATGAACCTTAATCCGATTGTTATTGATCAGTTTTCTCAACTACGTCATCAGTAAGTTATTGATATGGCCAGAGGATTATCTAAACCTCCGCTGCATTATAGGCTACAATGCAACAAAACAATAGCTCTATAGCCCGTTGGAGGGATTTCAGCCAATTTTATAAGAATCATGTTTATTTACGTAAGGTAAGCAGGATATTCCTGCACTACCAGTATTAATTCTGTTATTGTAACTTGAAGGCACTTTTCTGCCTATGCGGGTATAACAATGGTAAGTGGAGCCATACTGTTGCTGTAAATGAATATCCAGAAATGCTGAGTTAGGTAAGGTTAGGTTAGGAGGGAGTGCCAGTCTCGTCAAATCAAGGCACACCTGAACACACTTAGCAGCCCGTTGTGATACCATACATGAAGCGATGCACCTGTGCCAGTAACCAAGTCCATATTAACCGGTCTTGACAATCAACCAGAGGCCTTACATAGAAGCACAGAGCCTGGCTGTTGATAGCTCCGAAAAGTCGTCAAGAAAGATCGAGCCAACTGTGAGCAATCTAAGTCGAGCCAGAGACCGACACTGACAAATGAAGTGGGCCGCACTCCACTCCTCTTTCTAAAGCGATCTACAACCCCGATAGAAATCATTCGCTGGTAAACGCAGCGTGACTTTGCGCGTGACCACCCATAAAGAAATGCCCAGTGAGAATAGAATCTAAACAATTGATTGGTGCGCTTTGTATCCAATCTAGGCTAGATGAGTCTAGCAATGAAGCAAGATCATCCCTCTACCCACTTACTTCTGCCTAATATTCAGCTTAACGAAGGACAGCGGTAGATGGCTGTCCAGAAAGTGTGTGCCCTTCTTAGCCTTCCATCTCAACGCCGCTTGGCTATCAGAAAAAATGAATATGTCAGTTGTGTGAGCAACACCACTCTGGATGACTTGCGCGGCATGCTAAATAACCGTTACTTCTACCAGAAGCACACTCTAACTCTTTTAGGATGCATCAGAGTACCAAGGACTAGTGATTTGTGGTATATTTTTAGAAAACTGTAATACTGAGAATAGATTGTAGCCAGTGAGTATATAATAAGGCTCCACTAGTTTTATTTTTTCTTTGAAAATATGTAGCAATTACATATCCTTACTATTTGAGCAATTAATTGAATCTGTAAAGGATAGAAAATTAAACATCATTTATAAACACAAATGACCAGGAACCACTACCTCTCAAGAATTCGAAATCATTTGTAAATATTATTATGCTACCCAAGGTGTTGATTGTTAATCTTGTGTAAAATACATTCCAAAACAAGATAATGACTTGCTAGGAAGGAGGGAATGAAAGAACATCTAAATACAACCAACACTGTCTAATAGGAAAATTGCTTGAAAACAAAAAAACAAAAAAAAAAGTTACAAAAATAAAAACTCAAATGAAATGTAAGAAACCAAAGCAAATAAATTGAAAATCTCATTAATTTCAATTAGGCATTCGACCCTCCAATGTATTGACACAACACAACAAAACACAACAGCAGCCTTAAACTTTTCTTTATCCCTTTCTTTTTTCTATCTGGCATTTCATATAATTTTTTCTGTTTGTGTCTCTTCTTTGGAGTTGTGTAACAGATTTTTTTTCTGCTTAGTTTTGGTCCTTTAGAATCAAAAAACAAAAAAACAAAAAAGAACATGATGATGTTGTGTTGAGTACAAGTTTAACAATGTCAAGTTTTTGTTTTATTTTCGACTTTTTTCTTCTTCTTCTTCTTTCAAAAGAAAAACAAATCTATGAGGAGCACAAAATAAAACAAAACAAAACAAAAATTAGAAGAAAATGTAAGACAAACAAAAATTATGATGTTTTTCTTGAAAACAAAAAAAAAAAAAAATGCATGCGTATGTACTCGTATATGATCATATGTAAGTGTGTGTGTACAATGACACATACATTTTTCATATTTTCTTTTTTTTCGCATTTTAATTCTTTCTTTCCTTCTCTCTCTAGAGAGTCATTAAATATTTAAGGAAATAGAAAAACAAGAAATTAGGACAACAATAGTAATAATAACAACAACAAAAGAGTTGTATACATATGAAACAACAACAATTACATCAAGAAATATTTAATGTTTCCTTCTCGATGCTTATAGCCACACACACATACGCATATGTGTAAAATTGCTTAAGCAAACACACACTTCAGACTCAAAACTCTTATACTCTGCCAAATAAACAATAGATTTTTGGGACAAACTCTTATATACGTATGTACGAGTATGTGCATGGATATGTATTTGTATTCGCTTGTTTCATGTACCCAAACTGTTGCTTGCTTATCATCGTAAAGAACTCCTTGCAAAATTACAAAAAAAAAAAAAAAAAATTTTGCTGAACGAGTTGTCATTAAAAAAAAATGCCAATAATATACGAGGACAGTTTAATAATTCAGTTACTTAGTATATTATAAGCCCTGGAAGATTGCTAATTCCTAAAAAGTGTGAGTCTACCAATCTTGAAAACTACCGCCCAATAGCAGTTTTTCGGCACTTTCCAAAGCTATGGTGAGTATGATTGATTACTAGGTTGATTTGGTAAGCAATCGTCAGTATGCCTTCCACAAGTGGCGTTCTTCTGACGACCTGCTGACGGTGCTCGCCGAAAAATGGAACAAATTCATTCATGGTTCTGGTGAGGTCAAGTTGTGGAACTGGATTTTTCAAAAGCGTTTGATAAAGTTTGGCATCAGACGGCTTTGGTGTCGGTAGTCAGTTTTCTCGAAGTATCGAATTATATGCTAAGCTCTAGCACATGCTCTCCATATTAAGAGAGTTTAAAGAAGTGGCTGGTAGGTATGAGATTCAATAGGCTTAAATACCCGTTGAGTTGGAAAACGAAAAGTGATTAAGAAACTGAAAGGAGGCAAAGAAGCTTTGTGGAAGGAGAAAAGAAAATGCTACACAGATATTGCGAAATATTGCAAAAATTATGAAATAAACGTAACGAGTATAAAAGACAAAAAAAAGAAAAAAATGAAATTCCCTGAACAGTTCCATACAGTAATACGGTTGTTGCATCCTAAAAGCACTACCTAACACCACCACCAACTTTCAAATCAATTCGTTTACGTTCGCGATTTTCTTCTTTAGAAGAAAAGTAGTTTTTCTTACGCAAATATGTCTTATGTCTTAGGAAAATACCAAAGACAAATTGCATGTGTTTGACTACACAGTTACTCGTACTTGCAAGTGAAGTTTTCGAACAGTGTGTGTTGATACTTGACCAAAATCAAAGATACATATTGCAACTGTTGAATTGAGTAGAGTGCAGACACACACGTTAACAACAAATAAGTTTCAGAAAGACAAACAGATAGAAAGAAAGAAAGAAAGAAAACTGTTGGCAATTTTTGGAAAAGAAAGAAGTTTTACACTTTTGGTATAAAAGTTTGCAACATCATTCGACAGTACATTGTACTCCCTGCCATCTTTGCAGTGTATATGGCGAAGGCATAAACTGTAAATAGATTTTTAACATTAGATTTCATTCAGGCTCTTATTTGTCAGTCATACTTCAACTTCTTAATGACATGCAAGCATAAGAGGATTATGATTATAATAATGACTTAGGTAATGTGATTGCAGTAACAATAAAATAATTAAAAATAAAAACATCGGGTGTTTTTTTACAGTTACACAGATTTATATCATAATAAAACAAAGAAATATATTTTTAACACCAATGAAACGGGCTTTGTTGCATCGATAATTTTATGACAGTAATGTTTAAAGATGATTTGGGTTATGTAGCCGACATGACTGGCGCGTATAAGGCGCAATCTGCAACACCAATTTTCAGGCAGCATATGCAGCCCTGTATCGCCGATAACTCTCCGAATGTTGATATTCAGGTGTTGAATTGTCTCTGATTTATCAACGTAGACAAATGGCTTTACATGACCTCAAAGAAAATAATCCAATGGCGTTGAATCACACATTTTTAGCGGCCTATAAATTCGACCAATTGAGGTATGAAAAAATATCTAATCATGTCTCTATACCGTTCACAATTGGCAGTAACGTTCTGACCATCATCGTTTTTGACGACATGTACAGAGTAAGCAAATGTGAGGTTAGGAAGTAAATTGGCTGTCAAATGATGAAATTTTAAGAATTGGGCTGTCAACCTTTGACACTTATTTAGCAAAAAATATTTAAACTATGGCACGCTACACTCTTGAGCAAAGAATTTTAAATGTGAAAATGTACTAACAAAATGGTGACAATTTTACTGTATCACTTCGTAAAATTCGAGCAGCTTTTCCTCGTCATCAGGCTCCTTCTGAGACCGCTGTGCATAATTTAATCAGTAAATTCGAGGCTTACGGTACTCTTGCTGACAATAGATCAAAACAATAGGCTCGTAGTGGCCGTAGTGATGCAAACATAACCGCTGTACAGCAAAGTGTTAAGAATGAGCCTGGAACATCAACTAGTCTACTTTCGCAACAATTGGTCATCACCAGAGGAACTTTGCGCAACATTTTGCATAAAAATCTTCATCTTCACGCTTATAAAGTTAAAATCGTTCAAGAATTAAGGCCAGCCGACCACGATTTCGTCGAACGTTTGTGAATTGGCTGATTGGCCCATTTTCAGTTAGGCTCACAACATCTACAAACAATCCTCGAATACCTATTACATCCAAAGGAAGTGACCGTATGGTGCGGTTTGTTGTTAGGCGGCATCATCGGCTCGAATTTTTTCGAAAATGAGCAAGGAAACGCCGTTAAATTTGAATTCTCTGCGCTACCTAACCACGATAACCAATTTTTTGTGGCCACAATTGACTAATGTTGACATCTGTGACCTTTGGTTTCAACAGGACGGTGCTACAAACCACACAGCCAGCCGAACTATTAAGTTATTGCATTAGAAATTGCCCGGTAGCATAATTTCTCGATTTAGCGATGTCAATTGGTTAACTCGTTCTTGTAACTTAACGCCTCTGGACTGTTTTCTATGGGGCCATTTGAAAGACCGCTTTTACGTGAACAAACCACAAACAACTGACACTCTGAAAGTGAAATTCCGCGCTGCACTGACGAGATAAGTGAAGCATTGTTGCAACATATGGTTCAAAATTTTTTTAGAGAAGTGGACATTTGCCCGACTTCATACTCCACCATTTATTCCCATATTTCTATTTTATATTGGGATGATTAAATCTGAATCTGTCCAAAAAAATGTATTTTTAAGAAAATTTACTTTCTAACCTCAAATTTGCCCACACTTGAGATCAGTGACCCCGCTTACACATAAAGTGCACCAAACACTCATTTTCTGTGGATGTAATGGAAATTTGTGCTTTTTTATCTATTCAATCGGAGAACAAGTATTTGAATGGAGATGCAATATCAATTTGTGCTTCATTCCATTCGCCGAATTGACGAATAATCAGGAGAAAATGCGCCTCTTACTGGGAAAAAATTATAGTGCTTTTAAGAATCACTTAGAAGCTGAAACAAATGAATGGATGCTTTACGAAAAGCCAATAAACTCCCTAGAAAAGTGACGAAGAAAAAAGTCGTTAAATTAAAGGCAGTAACAGAGAAAAATTTCATTTTCCTTTATTTACGAGTATCACCGCAGTATCTGCATGTCTTCAAACTCAGCGGTAGTGGCCAATATAACTTTTTGTTATATGTTTGCATGTAATTTTGACAGTTTGAAGATTCGTCCTGTTGTTCGACAATCTAGATATGGCCAAATTTTCTTCTTAAACGCAGTTCCTGTGAAATCAATGAGATACCCCTTTCAAGCAAAATTCCAATATAATCCATCTACAATCTAAGTTTATCTCTAATGATCCAAAATGGTATCAGGATGTGAAAGTTCATCCGTTTTCATGAGTAACCGTAGAAGTTATAGTCTTTCTGTAGAGGTCTTTTCTGAGTCTGTAATGTAATAATCATAGTGCATGCTTTAGCCCTATCCCAAGCTAATTCTCTATAAGCAATACTGACTGTTGTTTGAGGCAGAAACCAAAAGTTGCGCTCATTCGATTAGACCTTTTTTTATAAGCACGGTCTGGTGTCAAGAAGACTGCTGTTGAACAATACTTCAAAGTTCTCTTCATTGTGGCAAGTAAAGCTTCTTATATGTTTCCTTTCAAGGTACGGAGAAAACGACGGATATTGAAGTATCTCTCATTTAAACACTTGAAGTGCGATATGTAGACTGATGTCGTCAAGGAGCATAGCTTGGCTTGTCAATAGCTCCTTTCATGCAATATAGCTGGTTTATGCAGAGCTCTTGTAGATTTCAAATGCACCATTGCCTCCAAGTTCCGTCAAACGGAGATCATGGTTTTCTTTGGATGGAGGTCAATCTAGACTCTCGACTGTGGCGTATCTCCTGTAGCTACAACAGCTATCCACTCCTTTATTTACTTCATATTAGAATAAAAGCACCATGTCTCACCTCCTGTGACGATTTGGTACAAAAAACGCTGTTCATGTTTGCGTTTTGCTCTATGGTGACTGAGTTACTGATTTTCTATGTTGTTTTCGCCAATCCCGTGAATCATCTACTCTCAGTGATTATTTTTCCCATTGAATGAAGATGATTAAGTTTGATTTTATGATTGCAATTCATTTTGTCGGCCAATTCGCGTCTTTTGTATAAAAAGAAACTTATTCGCCAATAATATATTATTCTTATCTACTAAAAATTAACTTCAAATACTAAGAAAAGCTAATGGCTATAAAATCTGTTCAACTAAATTTAACACTTAAATAATTTCGAAAATGTAATTGAATATCGTTTTCTTTATATTCTATTATGAAAACCCCAAGAATCTTTACCATTTTTACCTGAACAATAGCAAAACCTTTTTCGTCTATTGTCTTGGCAGCAGCATGTAGTAATTGAAATTGAGATTCAAAAGACTGAGAATGAATACTTTGATTTTTCAAGAGAAAAACCAACAACAAAAGAAAGTAGTTAAAGCGATAAAAGTACTGGGGAGTAATAGTCGTACTCCTACTCGTACTCGTAGTATTTTAGTACTTCTTTATATTTTTAGTTATTTATTATTAATAAAATAAGTACTCTTTGTGCTCATCAAGAAGGAAGTGTAGTAGTGTAGTTGGCTGGCTGGGTGGGTACTCTATTGTCTGCTTTTGTGGCACAAAGCATTGTTGGTTTTATGGGCCACAAAAAAATAACATTCTTAACCTCTGGCTTAAAACACCACAATTTCCACAACCATTGCCATCACTGGAAACCACCTTAAAACAAATAGTCATACACTTAAAGTAAACGCTAAAGTCGTATACTAGAGTGGTGGGGTATAATAAAAAGGGTGCGTAATTTTGATACTTTACGGTTGAGCGGTATAAATGTGTGTAAAACAACAACAACAACAGCAACAATAAAAAGAATATCTTATAGAATCTTAAGTTCTAGTGGTGTTTGTTCTTTTTTATTTTATTTCCTTAATTTTTTATTATTTTTTCATTTATTTTTTTCTTTCTTTCTTTAAGGACTCATTTATATTTGGATTTCTTCCACTCGTGCATCGTATTCAGGTTTAGCTTTTCTTCTTTTGTGATATGAAGTACAAAGAATTGCTGCCTATAGTTTATTGCCGCGATTTTTCTTGAGCACCTTCCTTTTTAACTGTCTACTACCTTTGTTATTACCCCACCCCTACTGCTGGCAATCATATACAACATTTATTTTATAACATTTTTTATTTGTTGCTTTTTTTGTTTTTTGTTTTCTTTAGCTATTGTTGTAATTTTTATGATATTTTTGTAATTTTTATTTTTTATTTAATATGTATTACAAAAAAAAAGGACAGTACTCAACTCGCTCTTGAGCACGCATTGCTTTGACGTTTACAGTGGGGCACAAAATGTGCATTATTAGCTTCTTAGCTGCAATGAAAACAGAAATTTTGTTTCAAAGCGGGTTTTTTTCTATCGAAAAAATTAAATTTTTAAAACAAGTAAAAAAATATATATGAGTTATAGTCGGTTAAGTCCACTATTTACTATTTCAAGTGCTTAGTTTCTTGTATGATAAATAAAAACAACAGCAGAACAACCTTAATTGTTGCAGTGACTATTGCACACACATTAGTTCTTAATTCAAGACCCAGTTGTACCCAGCTTTGGGAAAGATTAAAGAAAGAGCCAAATTTTGTAGGACAGACTGCCAATTTTTATTCTCAAATCTAACGGTACTAACGAAATAATAAAGATTTTTAACATTTGAGGGGATACGAAGACAAGCAGATAGATAATTGCAAGGTAGTTTCAATGCAATACTGTCACTCCTCTAGGGCGCATATTGGCTTTTCATTGCATTGTTTCTGTTTCATTAATCAGTTTGATTTTCCAGGCTTATATTGTAGATGATTAATCCACTGTGTAGTAGTGAAGATCCTTGTTAAGTGGTGGTAGCGAAATTTACTTAGCGTTCTAATTTTTTTGCCTCTTGATGTTTGTCATCACACGAAGTTCGGGGGGCTTCTACTTTATGTTTCAGATGGAGTTGTTTGGAGGGAAGTAGAAGTCTCTTTATTAAATACTCGAAACCACAATTAAATTTTTTCGTCATGTTCCCTGCTGGGGTCGAACATAGGCCGCTTGTGTTGTTATGCGCTATAATCACAACACCACGCAGCGTTTTTATTAGTGTCAATCATTACTGGACTTGCAAAGGTGATATAATGGAGTTGTTAAAGTGCTTGCACACAACTCAAGTAGCCCAGGTTGAAATATTAGCGAGGGCAGGGAAAAGAAAGCAACATCAAATACAAAACATTATCGAAAGTTTCAGGCTACGACATATCTTGGTGAAAACAGCAGCAATCCGCACCCACCCCAACACTAAATATACAGAGCTCGCTGTTTTTAGGCAACGACGACATCTATCCTAGAAACATGTTATAGTAGACCGATTACCTGCTTAGCTAAAAGACAAAAAGAGACTGAAAGTAGGTAACATCCATAAGGCATGGAAGCCATATGTTCTTAAGAGGATTTACGGAAAAAATAAATTTTAAATTAAATACCATTGATGCCGTCCGGAATGAGGCGATAAGATCCCTCTGGGCAAGTCGAACTTCCTGCTGTAAGACTACGAATATTATTTGGCTCATTATAACTCATGCGGCGATAGTTTTGTAAAGAAAAGCTGAGGAAGCTACCACCATGAATAAATGAGGCAGGGTAAGAGACTTGGTATAACTGCGGCAATGAGAGCATGTCCAACAGTAGCCTTGAAATTCTTGATTGGTTTAACACCGCTTTACATCTATGTGATGAGGTTGGGGCATGAGGTTGGTTGCGAAATGCATCGGCAGGTCTGCCCATTCTACGCAGGGTGGTCGGAGAAGCAGATTCAGTCCTGAAACTGTGCTTTGGCAGAAAAATTCCCGGACTGGGATTGTTCGTCTAAGGGGCCTTTGTTCAGAATCTGTTTGATCTAAACTGGTATACCGATGGCTCCAAAATGATTGATTGAGCACTGAGCGCTCCATAAGGCATTTTGACTGAGGGTATCAAATGCCACGTTTTGTTAGGTACCAGCATTCGCCTTTACATAAATTGTCTAAAAAGAGGGTAGAAAATTTATCTGCTAATTTTATTCAGAGCTTTATGTCTGACTTAGTATACATTTGAAGCAAAATGTTCGATCTCATCTAAGGAAAAAGTGTTTTTCCATTAAGGCAAAGAAGGGGTGTACATGTGTGTAATGACTATGGAAAAAATCTATGACTTGGTATACGAAATGCTATTCCATTCAGTATATTCATCAGATAAAGACCAATGCAAATATTTCCTATTTCCAAATTTGAAGAATAGTTTGAAAAGTAAGAGTTTCGGGTAAAACGAAGAGTTCAATAAAATAAATGTCTATTTTGATAGCCTGGTAAAAGTAATTGTGAGAATTTAAAAAAAATCTACAAAAATGCCAGACCCCACTCATTCAATTTTTTTTCATAACTTCTTGAGGGAGAATATGGAACCTTTGCCTTGTTTCAGTTTTTTTGTAATCATTATAGTCTTCCAGCTAAGTGGGTGATCAATCTACTGCAGCAGGTAGCTAGGATGGAAATTACTATGTATGGTGTCATGATGGTTCGAAGCCTTGCTGGCATTGCTCATCACAGACATATTAGCCGGTTTTTAACTTCAATTACTTGGGCTTCTGTTTGATAATTCGAAGTTGAAACTTTTTAGTGAGTATGTACGACTAATCTTTAATCTATTTTTTTACGATTTCGGGTAATTTTTTTTTTATAATAATTGACTCAAAATAGCAAAAATTTTATGCATTAAAGGCAATTGCCTCTTAGAAAAAATATATATTTTTTTGATCCTAAAACACTGTGTAGAGGAGCACATTTGCTCACTACTGTATAAATGCCTCTTTATCCACGCACATATTTTATGAGTGTATTTATGCACACGCACACAAAAATCTCCTCATACATCCTCCTCATGCATCAATAAATATATTTTATGTGTCTATAAATAAGTGTGAGTGTATAAGTACGTGTGGGTGTGTATGTGTGCGTGTGTGTGTGTGTGTGTGTGATAGCATACGTAGAAAAGTGCAAATACTTGATTTTTACATTAAATGTGTTTCCTTCTCTCTACATAAATATGTACATACTCGTATTTGTATATATATGTGTGTGTGCGTATGTATTACTATAATTGTTGTTATTGTTGTTTTTTTACGTGAGCTACTCCTTTTTGTTTGCTTTGTATAATTGTTGTAATTTTTTATGTATTGTTTGTTGTAATTTGTATGTAATTTTTCTTATTTTTTTGTTTTATTTTGATTTTTTATTATTATTATTAATACTATTATACTCTCACACACACACATACACATACACATACATGCATATATACACACACTCAACCACTTACTCTTTCCTCTACAATTACACCTTTTGCTTAACATTGTTGCATGTTAACCCACCAGCAAATTGTTTATTTAGTAAAATTTTCCTTTTCTATTTAATTTGTTGTTGTTGTTGTTGTTGTTGTTGTTGTTGTTGTTGTTGTTTTTTATTTCTATATATGAAAATTTATAAAATAAATTGCAGTTGATTGTTGTTACGCATTGTTAAATGAAAAAATAAAAAATAAACAAAATGAAATAAAATAAAGGAACAAGAAAAACATAAAATAAAATCTTTACAATTGTTTTTCAGTTTGCGTGCTTAAAAATGTTTAAGAAAAAAATTATAATTTTGGGGAATAAAACAAGTCAGAAAATTATGGATGGAAATAGCCCATTTATTTAATACTCTAACTAGAGCTTAATCTTAAATAAATCGTCCAAAAGAAATAAAACCGTTCTTTAACTGTTTTAGCACAATCTGCTGCAGTAGTAAGCAATTTATACGAGTAGAAGGGAAAGAAGAGTCAAAAGAAAAGAAAAATCATCAATCAGAAGGATTAGGTAACGCCACTTCTTCAGGGAAAAAGAAAAGGTGGGAGTCTAAGATAAAAAAAAAATAACAGCTATCCTAGACAACTGCTATAGTAGACCGAACTCTCGTTTAGCTGGAAGACAATAAGATGATAAAGAAACCAACAGGGGTTACGTAAAAAATGTTTGAGACAATAGTTGCCTCTAAAATGAACTGAGTACATTGTCAACATAAGCGCGGTGCGTATTTTTTTTCTTTTTTTTCGTTATAATACACAAGCGTGGACAACATTAAATAGCAGTAAAGGTACATTAATTTCCCATGAATTAGTGGAATGATATTTAATAAACCACACCAATATCCACTAATAACTTTTAAGTGATTAGCAAGCCCAACATAACACAAAACTTTTATAATAATAAATATTAATTAATTATAATGGAAAACGAGATATTATTTTCTAATGCTAATTTCTTCATTTCACTAAAAACAACACTGTTTTATATTTAAATATTTAATTAAAGTACTACAAAAGTTGTGGCGCACGCATAATAACACCTGATGAAAAAATTTAATTGTGACTTCGAGTGTTTAATAAAGAGACTACCGCTTCCATCCAGATAACTCCATCTAAAAAAATTAAGAAAAGGCCATTTGACCTTCCAGTTTACAATGCTATATAAAGATCACCACCACCACTTAGCAAGGATATTCACCACTACACATAATCATATCGAGGCGAACTACAGTGGGTTAATCATCTGCTTACTTGATTACTGAAACTGACATAAAGTAATGAATGTTTTGCGGAAAGCCAATATGCTCCCTAGAGGAGCGATGGAGAAACAAAAATCCCACCATCGCCGGCAAACCGTCTGTACCCATAATCTTGTTATTTTTCTTTTGAGTAACTGTTAGTCTGACCTCATTTTGGTTGGATGGTAAGCATCTTCGTCACCCTCATCTGGTACTAGCAGGTGGGAATAATAGTCTTTCCATATCCTCAGCACACTTTCTGTATCTGTGACCTTACATTTACAGGGTTGCTTTGTGGGCTACGTTTTTCTCTGCAGTTACTTTTCTGCACTCCTCGTCGTACCATAAGTTTTTTGCTAGAGGTGTTTGAAACCCAAGACCACATTATTAAAATATCGAAATTAAATTTCTTAATTATTCACAGTTTCAATACGCATTGAATTTTAAGAATTTTTTGATAATTATTTGCAGTAAAGTAGGTGCATTGCAGACATGTCTAATCTAAAATCGTGATTATTAGCATCCCAGTCGGGGCTGACGTGGTAAAGTGGTTAGAGCGGAAACATAAAAAACAAAAGCGGCCCACGTTCGAGCCCCAACAGAGGACATGACGAAACAAATTTTTATCGTGGTTTCGAGTGTTCAATTAAGAGGAATCAACTTCCCTCCAGATAACTCTATTTAAAAAATAAAGAAGGAACTTGCCTAACGTGCCAGCTTACATCTGGCGAAGGCGCACACACCAGACGAATGATCAAGAGAAAACTTCACCCACTGGGAAAAAATATTGATGCTAAGTAAAGATCAGCACCTCCGCCACCACTTAGCAAGGATCTTCACCACCACACACAATCATATGAATGCGAGCTACAGTGGATTAATCATCCACTTAACTTTAAAATCAACTTGATTAATGAAACTGAAACAGAGTAATAGATGCTTTAGGCAAAGCCAATATGCTCCTTAGAGGACTGTTTAAGAAAAAGTTGCTATGAACTACACGAAATTTAGTTAAGGAAGTAATTTAAATCGATTCGTACAACTAAACATGGTTGAAGTACTATTCTATAAAAGGTGTTACAAACGTCAATGCAAATATTAAGTACCGCCTATCGTTAGTAGAGTTATAATTTATAAAAATAAATTTTTAAAAAGTTGAAAAACAAAAAATATAAATAAAATATTTAGTCAGCATAACAAAGTATTTTGCATAAATTAAATGTTACATTTTAAGTCATCAAATATTCAATAATAAAAAAATCATTAAAAATACATATGGAAAAAATTAAAATTAAAATTAAAATTAAAATTAAAATAATAAATCGAGGCAATTTTATATTCACCTTTTTTTGCAAAAGTTTTTAATTATTTTTTATTTTAAATAAAATGTTTATAAATATAAGCTCATGAATATTTTAATCATTTAATGAGAATAATTAAATTATAAGCAGGACAATAGCAAGGCGTGAAAAAAACTGGTCAGTGAATTATAATTAAATCGTTTTAACAAACTAATTGTGAGTAATTTTTTTTCCTTTTTTATTTTCGTAATTTTTATTTTATTACTAAACAGCTTAATATTGTCAATTAATCTTGTAAAGGATGTACAAAAAAAAAAACTTCATCATCCTTTCTAAACAAAAAATTGATTAATACTATTACAATTGGGGAGAGCAAATGGTCAAGCTCCAATGAGCATCATTAGTCTTTTAATGTTTTTTTTTATTTTATTTTTATTTTAATTTTTTTTTTTTTGTATTTTTTTAAAGCGTGTTTTTTATAGAGGTATAGAAGTTTAAGTTGGCATTACTTTTCAAGATGGCGACCGATTTAACAGCTGGCAGTTTATCATGAATAGACTCACGCCCAGCGTAGATTCGTCGAATGGGCCCAAAACGAGATTACCGTTGATCCCGATTTTCATTAGCGAATTTTGCTTAGCGATGAAGCGCGCTTCTGGTTGAATGGCTACGTCAACAAACAAAACTGCCGCACTTGGAGTGAAGGTAATCCTCAAGTGTATGTGGAAACACCGTTACATCCAGAAAAACTGACTGTTTGGTGCGCTTTATGGGCTGGTGGAATCATTCAAAAACGATGGTGGCCAGAAGGTTACAGTCATGAGCCATGATTACTAACTTTTTCATTCCTGAATTGAATAACCATGATGTCCAAAAATGTGGTTTCAGCAAGACGGCGCAACATGTCACACAGCTTGTGCCACAATAGATTTATTGAAAGACACGTTTGGTGACCACCTAATTTCACGTTTAAGACCTGTGAATTGGCCTCCAAGATATTGTGATTTAACACCGCTAGACTACTTTCTATGAGGCCATATAAAGTCATTGGTCTATACGGTAAAGCCACAAACGTTTGACCATTTGGAAGACAACATTTGCCGTGTTATTGCCGATATACGGCCACAAATGTTGGAAAAATCATCGAAAATTTGACGTCCAGATTGGACTACATCCGCGCCAGCCGTGGCGGTCATATACCAGAAATCATATTTAAAATGTAATGCAACAAGATTATCTTTCGGATAAATAAACTTGATATCAATCGAATACTCCATCGTTGTTTTACTGCAACTTAAAATTCTATACCTCTATAAAAAACACCCTTTAGAATTTTTTTTCATTTCTTTTTTCGTATTAAATACTGTTTAATTTTGAAAGAAGAAAAGACAGAGAGCGAGAGAGAGAGAGAGAGAGAGTGAGAGAGAAGGTTGTACACAAAGTATAATAACCAAAAACCTCAACAAGTTTTATTTCATTTTCAGAAAACATGTATATTAACGAACCATTTTGTACTTCTTTTTCTATTTTGTGTTTTGTGTATGTCCCTGTCGAAAACGTAAATTAATCACTTTTTCCTTAATTTTAAGTATAATTGTTTGCCATACTTTTTTTCTTTTCTGGAAAAAAAATCTCCCTTTCAAACGCAATCAAAACCATATCCATTGGAAAAATATATAAAAATAATTCATTAAATTCTTATTTAAAATTTTTGTTTTCACAGAAGGGGTATCGAAATTGTTGCTTTTTCATTAAAAAAAAAAAATTCTTCCCTAAAAACAAAGAATCAAAAAATTATTGTCGGTCAAGCACAAGCTCCCCAAACTGTGAGGTAGAAAGACTACATGCAACATAACTTCGGTTATACTCCTCTTAACTATTATTTCTTACTGGCCTTCCGTGAAATTTTTACAAGCAGATATCTTTAAATTTCAAGAAATGTTAAAAGTATAGAAGTAAAGGGTGGTCCAACCATAGATAGAATTCACGAGTAATTGTTGAAAAGCCGATGCATCCACAAAGAGTTACTGTTTAATGCAGTTTCTAGGCTGACGGCTTAATCGAGCCGTACTTATTTGAAAATGAATTCGGCCAAACAATTAAATGGTGTTTGCTATTGCGAGCTTATAACGAACTTCCTCTAGCCAGACATTAAGAATATGGACCTGGACAATATGTGGTTCCAACTGGATGATGGTACTTGCCACACAGCCAACGTAACAATTGCTCTTTTGCGCAAGAAATTCAATGGGCGTGTTATCTCATATCGTGGTGCTGTTAACTGGCCACCACGATCATGTGATTAGACAACGTTGAAGTTCTTACTTTGGGGATATTTAAAAGGTAAAGTGTAAGCCAATAAACCAAAAACAATTCAAGAGCCAAAGGATGAGATGATTCGGCACAAAAACAACATTGGATCTCAATTATGTCTCAGAGTCATTGAAAATATAGATCGACGGATAGAGGTATGCCACCGAAGCCGTGGCGAGCATTACGCCCATATTTTGTTTCACACATAACTGTCATGTATCCTTCTATCATAATAAAAAATTAGATAATTATCTCAAAAGTTTTTGTTTTATTTACAATTAACATCGTGCGTCTTGGTTAGACCATCTTTAGGAGGGAGAAGTTGCCTCGTCAAATCATAGCACATTCTGATACCACATGAAGCGTTTTTCCTGTGCTAGTCGGCAGATTGCAGACTAACTGGCCATGATGAACAACCAGAGGCAACGTACAGAAATACTACCCCATTAAGAGGAAAATAATGCTGCGCTCAATTGGGTAAAATCTAAAGTAATACAGATTGATAGGAATTGTCTCAAGGACTTCAGAGCTGTTGCAAAAATTTTTATTCTATTTTAGCACCACTTCTATTTGTTAAACATATGGCTTAAAATGTTTAAAAACAAAACGCAGATATTGGAACCCAAGAAATTCTGCTGAAAAAATATTACATAAAATATATTTTCTAAGACCCCAAACAACAAAACAGCGGCAACAATAATAAACCGTTAAATAAATGTGGCAGAATAAAGCAGTAAAAAACAGAACAGTGACAACAAAGATATCATTTGAAAACCTCAGGCGGCAACAAATTAAAAACACATTTATTTTGCTTAAAATCCACAGTCGCACCAGAAGAAAAAAATATATAATATTTCCTCTAAGGTATTAAACAACGTTAACAACGATAGCAAAAACAACAACATGAACAACAAACAGAGGATGAACAATATTAATCATCTACAAAAAGTTGCACAAATAAAAAAGGGGGAATATGTATGTGCATTTGTGTTTGACGTATTTGAAGTATAACACATTTCAACACAAATTAATCGGCTACAAAAACAACAAACAAATACTTATAATTTAACTGATGAATACAACAACACTTGCTTATATTCAAATAACAAAAAAATTAAATATTATGCCACAAACTACAGTAAAAAGCATATTTGTGGCATACATAGATAAGAAGAATTTAAGTTGAATTATAATTAATCACACTCATACGCCCACTATCACAATTAACTCGCACTTATTCTATTGCTAAGCACAAGACCACAATCATATTATTAATCATACATCGTGTGGTGGTTAAGTTGTGTTGGCCAAATTAAGTGGAATTGATTTAATTTGTTTTAATATGAATTTGGTAATTATACGAACGCAGGAATATTATTAAAAAAGGATGTAAAAATTTATTTATTGAAGCGTGTGTTTGACTTATCCTAAGTCCTTTACATTCAGTCGTTATGCTCTTAGAAAAGGGTGTTTTTTATAGAGGTATTGAACTTTAAGTTGCAATAAAACAATGATAGATTATTCGATTGACATGAATTTTATTTATCCGAAGATAATCTTGTGGCATTACATTTTAAATATGATTTCTGGCATATGACCGCCATGGCTGGCGCGGATGTAGTCCAATCTGGACGTCCAATTTTCGATTACTTTTTCCAACATTTGTGACCGTATATCAGCAATAACACGGCGAATGTTGTCTTCCAAATGGTCAAGCGTTTGTGGCTTTACCGTATAGACCAATGACTGTACATAGCCCCATAGAAAGTAGTCCAGCGGTGTTAAATCACAAGATCTTGGAGGCCAATTTACAGATCCAAAACGTGAAATTAGGCGATCACCAAACGTGTCTTTCAATAAATCTATTGTGGCACGAGCTGTGTGACATGTTGTGTCGTCTTGTTGAAACAACATCTCCTGGACATCATAGTTATTCAATTAAGGAATGAAATAGTTAGTAATCATGGCTCTATACTGATTACCATTGACTGTAACGTACTGGCTACCATCGTTTTTGAAAAAGTACGGACCAATGATTCCACCAGCCCATAAAGCGCACCAAACAGTCGATTTTTCTGGATGTAACGGTGCTTCCATATACACTTGAGGATTGCCTTCCCTCCAAATGCGGCAGTTTTGTTTGTTGACGTAGCCATTCAACCAGAAGTGCGCTTCATCGCTAAATAAAATTCGCTTATGAAAATCGGGAACAATTGTAATCTCGTTTTGGGCCCATTCGATGAATCTACGCCGAGTCTATTCATGATAAATTGCCAAACCAAACTGAGAATAAATCACTTGGCAGCTGTTAAATCGGTCGCTATCTTGAAAAGAAATGCCAACATAAAGTTCTATACCTGTATAAAAAACACGCTTTAGATTCGCCGCTTATTTTTGCAATTATTTAAAGATCAAATTTTTCTTTATTAATATACGCAAGAGTTATCATTATTCAAACGGCTACGTACACATACGGATAAAAATCGTTATCATTGGACCTCTATACATTCGGGTTACAGTTCATTTGGGTTCAAAGAGTAAGTCTCTTTATGCTACCATATCTCTACTATCTTACCTAAGTTTGCCAGCTACCCAGTCGTTTAAATGAGGGCTTGGTTTTTGCTTAAACATCGAGTGTAGCTTCGGCTGTGTGGCACGTAGCGCCGTTCTGTTGAAACCAAATGTTGCTAATATCCTCCTCTTCAATTTTTGTGAACAAAAATTTGCTCAAACATGGCCCGATAACGATCGCTATTGACTGTAACAGCCACTCCTTACTCATTTTCGAAGAAAAATGGCCCAATTATGCCTCTGCATCAAAATCCGCACCAAACAGTGACTCGTCTTGGGTGTATCGGCTTTTCAATGTATGCATGCGGATTTTCTGTGCCCCAAATGCGACAATTTTGCTTGTTTACATACCAGCCAAGATCAAAATGAGCTTCATCTGAACACATCGCACACATTCTGCAACATTACCATGATATTCAAAGTGATGTCGCAATATTTCCCAGCGTTGTTTAAGGGCATGCACAACCATATTCATAGTTGAAAAAAAAACGTTAGATAGCGGACCCGGTATTATATTTTAATCTTCAGACGTGCCGCCTTATACACCTAACTGCCTACAGTTTGCAAAGTTCCGAAAATGTCTTAAACACTCTCACATCCTCTATTTTATGTCCGTTAATTTTAAACATGAAATATTGTGTTGCCCAAAGATGTTCGAATTGGCAATGCCCTCAAATAAACAAATCAGAACGGCATTACCAGGGTAACATATTATCAACCTTGACACAAACCAATAGACAAAAATCCCACAATACAGTCCCTAATGTGCCGTATTTTCTTTTAAGGCATTTTTATTTTCGTAACAATATTTACTTCAATATTGATTTGAGTATAATTTTCTTGGTTTAAAATAAAAAGAAAAGAAAAGAAAAACTAATAAATATTTCGAAATATCTTTCAAATTACGTGAAAACATTTTCGAAACTCAATAAATAAATAATTTTTATTGAAACCTGTTGCATTACTTCCTATTGCTGTTATAACAGAAATGCTATGAAAAGGAAAAATATTTTAAGCAACGAAATCAAATTGAAATTGAAGACAATTTATCTTATTGCAGTAATAAAATTAAAAAAAAAAACAAAATCAGATGAAATTGTACAAAAATTCGTAAATAAGTTATACAAGTAATTCAGCAACAATTTATGTATTTTTTTATTTATTTGCTTTAGAAATTGCCATCAAAACTTTCACTGATTATTTCTTTACCATTTATGTACTACGAAACGGAGCATGTAAGTGTAAACTCGTATTGCAATGTAATTTGTAATTGCAAACCATAAAAATTATTTTCCTTCTATTAAAACATTTATAGATGAAAACAAAATCGTCTACCACACCATCATGAAAAGGACAGAAAACACCATAAAATAGAAATAAACGCTCGAGTTTCATAAATTATGAGTTTCTTACGCTGCTCCATAGAAAATGTGTTACGTTTCTCTCTCTCATTATGGTCTATTAAATGCAATTTTAATCGTTTATTTTATATCAAAATGTAATTGTGATACGAATATATAATGTGGGTACAAATACTCTGAGGTTAAAAGATAAACGCGTAGTAAGTACGTGGCCTACAATTTGCGCTTAAAAGAAACATGTGAGAAATTACAAATAATGGTGGACATAATTGCTCTTGTTTTAAGTGTAGCCTGCAAATTAAAATGCGGAAATAAATTTACAATAAATGGACATTAATATATACATATGTATGTATAAATTCATTTAAAGCTTCAAAGTTACATACAAAAAATTATTTGAAAGATCTTACATTTGCTTCTTTGCAAATGGGTGCCTTAACTTAATCTTAAAAAATCAAGTATCATTGTATTTGCAACTAAGCGTACTTTTCTAATAAATTCACAAATAGTACGTTTCCTATATAAAATAAAGCATACATTTTAAAAATTTGACACTAATTGGATAAAAAAATTCGTTTGTTTGAGCAATGCACACAGATGCCACAAGTTTACTTAAGTAAAATTCATACCATTAAAATGTCTATTCTTTCTCTTTCCATATCTGCTATAAGCATTAAAAACGGTTAACATTAAGCGAAGTTATTAGCGTATAAGTGCATAAAGGCACAAAAAACCGGTTTCTTACTCGTTACTCAAATTTTGGAGCTGTTTTGAAAATTTTAGAGACTCATTTTTGTTGTACTCGATAGCACCTATCAGAAAAATGGTATCACTTTCCGGCAATTTCTATATTATTGCTTTATGTGACATAGATTTTTCCTTCCATGGCATAACACTTGCCTTTAACGGCGCCCACAAGAAAATAGTGCAATAGTGTCAAGTCGCAGCTTCTTGGCGGTCTACTGACATCAATATTTCGGCTAATTAAACAGCCATCAAACGTTTGATGCAGTAAATCGATTGTGGCATGAGATGTGTGACAAGTTACACCATCCTGTTGAAATAAAACTTCGTTTATATCAATACCATAAAGAGCGGGCACAAAAAAATCGGCTACCATGGTGCGATAGGTGTCTCCAATAGCTGTAATGGTTGCGCCGTCCTCATTTTCAAAGAAATATGGGCTACTGCTGCCTCCGCTCCACCAACCGCAATAAACAGTCACTCGTTATGTGTGCATTGGCTTCTGTAAGAACACGTTTGGGTTTTCTGAGCTCCAAATATGGCAATTTCGCTTATAAACGTACCCACCAAAATGAAAATGTGCTTCATCCGAAAAGATGATTTTTTTTTTTGGCAAAATCGACTATAGCGCGCAGTGTCTCGTTGGCCTGGATTTTCATGCGGCTTCAATTCTTAAACCAATTGACCTTTGTAAGGCGTCATACCGAGATCTTTTCGGAAAATTCGACGTAAACTGAAGCGTGAAAATTTCAATTCTTGTGAAAAATGACGAGTTGATGTTGATGGATTCTCACGCACACTCTCAGCCACAGCTTCGATATTTTCGGGTGTACGCTCTGTACGAGCACGACTACGTCTTGGCGCTTGAATAATGAAACCAGTTTCACAAGCTTTGGCAATAGACTTGCGTATACTGGTTACTGCTGGTCCTTCTCTGCGAGCAAATTTTGTACGACATTTTTGTTTCGAACAAATTTTTTAATAAATCCCAACATTGCTCAAGCGTAAATCGATTCATTTCGTTCAGTGGAGATAATGTACTGAATTTTGTGGCAGAATAGAATTACATAAGTGTTGCCAGTTTCCAAATAACGACGGGTTCAAATTTAAACCAATAGATGGCTCACATGATATAACAAGAAAAAAATTTAATTGCGGTTTCAAGTTCTTATTAAACACTTTTGAGACTATAATCTCCCTCCAGAAAATACCATCTAAAAGAAGCCTCCTTAACCTTTGCAGTTTACCTCTGGCGATGATGACAAATATCAGACCAATAATCAGAAGAAAACACCACTTACTGGGAAAAAAATTATAATGCTAAGTAAGGGTCACCACCAGTTAGCAACGATTTTCACCACTGCACACAATCATATGAAAGGGAGCTACAGTGGATTAAATATCAACATGGCTTGAAAATTAAAGTGAAACAAAGCAATGGATGCTTTGTGCAAAGCCAGTAGCCAATACTAACATCAGGTCCAGATTTAATAAATTTCCTATACAACCGACTATCGTATTTCCCAATGTCGATAGTCTTGTTGAATGCCAATAAGGATTATAATTGAATTGTAAAATAAAAATTTACGGTCAAAAACAGTAATCTGCTCTAAAATCAAATTGCTTATGGCGTCTATGATAGCAAATTGAATTGAAGAATAAATATTTTTTTTTTCATAAAATATTGTATAAAATTGAGCCAAATTCCCATTATAATAACAACTAATCGAAAAGACAATTACGTTAAGAGTGTAATACCGACATCACATTACATTTCGAATATGAAGACAATAACTGAACAGAAAATGCAACAAAATAATTTCAATATTTTTTTAAATTTTCCTTTAACAGTTTTTGCTCACTAGCCGAACAGACCAATGGTCACGTCTTACATTGACACCAACATTTTTCCAAGAAAATTTCCTTTTTTGGCCTGTTTTTTTCTGTTTTTATGGGAGTGAAGATACTTTGTGTTTACGTGTGGATGACTGAGAATTGAAAACAATTTTCAGCATCTTTATCTCATTTGGTAATTTGTATGCAAGTCATTTCGTAATTCTTTTACTTCTTCACACAAACACACACACACACATACATACACTTACAGATGAAAAAATGTATGAAATTTAGTAACTATTGACTGACTGCAAATACTAAATGCGTTTAGTTTGTATGTATGTAAGAGGGAGGTGGGGCGGCTGTTATTTGTTTGGAAATCGATAAACCAACAAACAACCAGATAAACATTCTTTCAAAGCCATTTGTAAACTTCTCAGAGTGTAAATGTTGTTCAGTTTTATTCCTTCGTTGCATTCGTGGAACGTGCCAAAACGTTTGCTAATGCTCGTGCAGGCTAAAAACTATCAACATGTGGTCGAATTTGTTCTTTTTTTTTGTTTTTTTTTTTCTATTTCTGTTGGCAATTTCTTGAGTAGATTTAGGAGCAGTTGCAAAACAACAGTTAATGGCTTTAGTGCTGCTAAGCATTTACAATTTAAACAACTTGAGCAAAGAAATTGTTACAGATCACATCTTGAGACAACAACAAAAACTACAACAACATTTTAAATTGCTAAAGTTTAAGAGCCAAACAAACAAGAACAAAAAAACTTAAATAACAAAAACGAAAATTTACAATTTATTTGTAAATAATTTTCTTCCGTTCTTTAGTAATTGAAATGTTTTAAGGTTTCCTTTCATTCAAAAAAATAAAATAAAATTTAAATTCTTGTAAGTGGATTAAATCTTGATTATGTTTCCGACAACCAACAAGAAAAAGAAAAAGAAAATATTTTTGAGTAAAAAATAAAAGTGCAGCATGAAAAATAAAAGAGCATTTGAGATAAAACCTAAAAGCGGAAGAAAAAAATTCAAAAATCCATGATACCACTGTACTGCAATCAATTTAAAAAGATTTTACCATTTTTATAAAGGGTGGTCCAACCAAAACGACTATGTTCATTGCAAATAAAGCAAAGGGTTTTCAGAGAATTATCTTTAAATTTTTTATTATGATAGAACGATCCGTCCGTCTATATTTTCAATGACTATGAGACATAATTGCGGTTCAATGTCGTTAATGTGCCGAATTATCTCATCCTTTAGCTCTTGAATTGTTTTTGGTTTATTGGCTTACACTTTTTCTTTTAAATATCAAAGAAAGAAGTCCAATGGTGTCAAATCACATGATCGTGGCGACTACTTAACATCGCCTCGACATGAGATAACAAGGACATGGAATTTCTCCAGCAAAAGATGTATTGTTTCGTTGGTTGTGTGGCAAGTGACACTATTCTGTTGGAACATATCGTCCAGATCCATATAATCAATTTTTGGCCCCAAGAAGTACGTTATAATCACGCGATAGCGAACACCATTCACGGTAAATGCTTTTATTTTCTCTGCCACTTCTCTGGGGAGCATATTGGCTTTCCACAAAGGATCCATTGCTTTGTTTCAGTTTCTTTAATCAATTTAATCTTTCAAGGTAAGTAGATGATTAATTCACTTGGCTTTCCACAAAGCATCCATTGCTTTGTTTCAGTTTCTTTAATCAATTTGATCTTTCAAGGTAAGTAGATGATTAATTCACTTGGCTTTCCACAAAGCATCCATTGCTTTGTTTCAGTTTCTTTAATCAATTTGATCTTTCAAGGTAAGTAGATGATTAATTCACTTGGCTTTCCACAAAGCATCCATTGCTTTGTTTCAGTTTCTTTAATCAATTTGATCTTTCAAGGTAAGTAGATGATTAATACACTGTAGCTTCCTTCATATGATTTTGGATAGTGGTGAAGATCCTTGCTAATTGGTGATGATCTTTACTTCTGCATTATAATATTTTTCCAGTAGGTGCGTTTTTTCCTAATCATTCATCTGATGTTTGTCATTATCGCCAGAGTTATGCAGGAAAGTCAGGGGAACGTCTTCCTTATTTTTTTTAGATGGAGATGTCTGGAGGGAAGTTGAAGCCTCTTTATATACATTCGATATCACAATTAAATTTTTCTTCGTAATGTCCTCTCCTGGGGCTTGAACGTGGGTCGTTTGTGTTGTTATGCGTGCGCTCTAAACACTACACCACTGCTTTGCCGATCTCATTTTCGAAAAAGTACGACGCGATTACGCCACCAACCTATAAACCATACCAAACAGTCACTCTTTGTGGATGTATCGGCTATTCAACAATCACTCGTGAATTATCATTTGCCCAAATGCTGCAATTCTGCTTGTTAACGAATCCACTGAGTTGAAAGTGAGCTTCGTCGCTGAAAATGATTTTCTTTGTAAAGTCACTATGCACGTCTGTCTGATAAACTAACCATTCGGTATATTAACAACGCTTAAAATGGCTCACTAGGCCTCAGACTTTGAGTCAATTGAACCTTGTAAGCGTGTAAATTCCAGTACTTATTCAAAATTCGCATCAGTGATGTTAATGAGATGATTAATTATTGGGCACAACCACAAGTCGAGGTTGACGGTTCTTCTGCCACACTACCGCAATCAACAGAAAATTTTTCCACAGCACGAGCTGGGCGAGCAAGCACAGGTAATTCTGCATTTCCTACAGATCCGGTTTGCTGAAATTTGAGCACAATTCTTCTCCACATGCTTGAATTTGTCAAACAATGAAAAAAAACTAATAAAGTCGGACAAAAAACGTGACTTTAAAGTGTGACTCACATATATTGGGTGTTCGAAAAAGGTCGAATTGCTGACAACAGAAGCAGCTGGACTAGGCATTAATGTGGCAAAGACCAAAACTCTCCATATTAAAGCTACATCCCAGGAACTGTGTGCAATCAGCGATATCAAAACCACTAACAAAGTGTCGGGTAATGATATAGATAATCGATTACAAAAAGACTGCCAGACATCTTTGCGTACAAAAATTATAAACTTTAATGCGAAACTTAAACCGCTCAAATCTACTTTTTCCGTTCAAAAATTTACAAGTGGAAATGGAAGAGAGTTTTATGGGAGAATCAATATATCGTTTATTAGAAGACGATGAATATTTGAATGGGAGTTTATGAGTACGACACGCAATCCAGATATCAGGCAAGTGAATGACGTTCACCAAATGAGTCGAGACTAAAAAAAGTTATTTTCAGTCAAATAAGAACGCAAAGCTCACAGTTCTCATAGCTTACAACGGAGTAGTTCATTTGTATTTAAGGAAGAAGGGCAGACAGTAATCAAAGACGTTTGCGTGAAGCAATCCGCTGAAAGAGACCAGAATTGTGGGCAGAAAAACCGTGGATTTTGCACAATGATAACGCACCGTCGCGCAGTGCTATCATTATTCGAAAATATTGACGAAAAATGCAACAAATACCATCCAACAGCCAGCGAATTCAGCTGATTTGGCTCCCTGTGACCTCTTTTTGTACAATCGAGTTAGACACTCATTATGGGGAATGTATTTTAGCAGCCGAAAGGAAATAATGGAAAAATCGCAGGCAGCACTGATGGACATACCGAAACCGCTGGCATAAGTGTATTGCAGTCGATGGGAATTACTTTGAAGGGGACAATATAGATTTAAGTGAATAAACTTGTATTTTTAATTTTCGGTATAAATTCCGGGAACTTTTTGATCAAGATGTTATGTTATTCCAAAAAAAAATCTTCTCTATTTTAGATTTATTTTTTCTACCCCCGGAGGACTCCTCTTAAATGTTTTTTTTTTTTTTTTTTTTTTGTATTTCACCAAAACTAGTAAAATAAAATTTATTTTCAACGAATACAAATTGCAAAAGTAATATTCACCAGAAGATGACTTTTTATACCCTAAGCCTATATAAGTAGATCTAGAGAATAAACTTGACCCCCTGAAGTTCACTTATTGGAATTCTTTTAAAGCTCTATTATCAAACAAAGCACTAAAGAATAGCAAAAAATAAAAAAATAAAAATTTGAAATGAGAACAAAACATGTGCTGGAGCAGACTGAGAGTAGAAGGTTTAAAAATTTGCCCCCAATGGTTGGGAATGGAACAAAACAGTTGAATGGATGTACTAATTAATTAGACTCTAAGGCATAAATGTACAACATGAATGTTGAAGCTGAACAAAACAAAAAAGAAAACAAATTCCAAAATATTTGCCTCAAAAACACCCTGCCACATAACTCTTTTACGCATATACACACACACACAGATACACACCATGTATAGAAATCTTTAGAAATATTCCAAAACGTGTGGATGTGTGTACATGCACTTGATCTATAACTTTAAACTTTACATATGTATGCATGTATGCATGCATGTATGCATTATTATGTGGCATGTAGGTGAACATTTGAAACCTCCACTAACAATGCCGCCACCATCGTCATCGTCATCAGCATCAGCATCATTATCATTATCAGCCTCAATTCGCAATATTCTATTATTGAGAGATGAGTGCAAGCAAGTCTTTTCAGTTCAATTCAATTCAATTTGGCAGGATGCCTGTTGTTTGTTTGTTGGCATGCACATTCGAGTATGTTATGTATGTGTTGGTACATACCAGTCATCGTCGTATGTAAGTAAAGTGATACAAAATGTTGAATGTTGAATGTAGAATGTGCTACTAATTGAACATGAAATAGTTTTCTACTCGATTGTATTTTGGCTTGTTTAGTAGGCCTACAGCTATTTTGTATGTGTGTGTATGTGTCACACACTCACACACATACCCATATATATAAATATATAGTGTATGGATGGGTGTCTATTACGTGGTCTCTAAATACCAAATATTTAAAAGGATTGTATACCAGATACACAAAGTTTTGTTTTTATTTTTTCTTTTTCAAACACTCTTATGCATCATAACAGGTGATGGATAACGAAAGGATGACTCCCTTTAACCATTGTCGCCACTATAATTATGTTGTTGTTGTTATACAAACCGTCTATCAGTTGGTGGTTTGTTTGGTAATAAAGCTTTCGTTTTGTTGTTGTTGTCGTCATTGCAAATGATGCTAAAAGCCACAAACAAATTTATGTATTTAAACAACTACAAGTGCATACGTAGACGTACATACACACTATATATTGAAAAGGAGCAGCTGGTGTAAAGGGCTTCGATTTAGAGAAAAAAGAAAACATTTTATGGGAGTTTGAAATGAATTTGTCGGAATGTATTTAGAGCTTTTAGAACCGAAATTCTAGATCAATTTTTAAATATCGGGTGTCATTTGCAGTTAAACATACTTTAATCATAACCAAATAATGGGGCTTTGTTGGATAGAAAATTTTATAACATTAATGTTAAAATAGGATTTCGGTCATCTGGCCGCCACGGTTGGCGCGTACTAGGCGCAATCTAGATTATAAATTTTCATAAACTATCAGCTGTTTAATCGGTTGTCAAATAAAGCAGTGTTGCCAACTCAGAGTTATGAACATATGAATAGAAACCATGTGCTAATTTTAGAAAAGTTCACATTTATGACAAGATTACAGTGAAATACGTTCTACATTGTTTTCTAGTACCCATTGGTTTACGTGTGAGCTGTATATCCTGTTCTTTGATTGTCAAATGGTTCTACAGCATGTTGTCGTCAGAAGAAAATGCCACCTATTAAGGAAAAATTGTGATGGCACCACCATCACTTTGTAAGTATTTGCTCCACTACCCAGTAACATGTAGGCAAGCTGCAGTAGACTAATCAATTTCTAAGCTTGTAAAATGAGCTGATTAATGAAACTAAACAAGGCAATCGTATATCATGATCTTTGAAAGCTTAATATAAATAAAGAGTAGAGTAGAGTAGAGTAGAGATGAGTAGAGTTGAGTGGAGTACAGTTGAGTAGAGTAAAGTAGAGTAGAGTTGAGTAGAGTAGAGTAGAGTAGAGTAGAGTAGAGTAGAGTAGAGTAGAATAGGGTAGCGTAAGTAGGGTAGAGTAGAGAGAGTAGAGTAGAGTAGAATAGAGTGGAGCAGAGTAAAGTAGAGTAGAGTAAAGTAGAGTAGAGTAGAGTAGAGTAGAGTAGAGTAGAGTAGAATAGAGTAGAGTAGAGTAGAGTAGGGTAGAGCAGAGTAGAGTGGAGCAGAGTAAAGTAGAGTAGAGTAAAGTAGAGTAGAGTAGAGTAGAGTAGAGTAGAGTAGAGTAGAGTAGAGTAGAGTAGAATAGAGTAGAGTAGAGTAGAGTAGAGTAGAGCAGAGTAGAGTAGAGTATATTAGAGTTGAGTAGAGTTAAGTAAAGTAGAATAGAGTTAAGTAGAATAGAGTAGAGTAGAGTAGAGTAGAGTAGAGTAGAGCAGAGTAGAGTAGAGTATATTAGAGTTGAGTAGAGTTAAGTAAAGTAGAATAGAGTTAAGTAGAATAGAATAGAGTGCAGCAGAGTAGTGTATAGTAAAGTAGAGAAAAGTGGAGCCAAGTTAAGTAAAGTAATGTAAAGTGTAGAAGAGTAGACAATAGAACAGAAGAGTAAAATAAAGTTAAGTTCAGTTAGGTTAAGAAAAGCAAGGTAAAGTAATTTCTTAAGGATATCGCATTATCTTTCTGCAACGGAGTAAAATCATTGAAAGTCGCCATACGGGGCTTTAATCCGTCAAAGCACTTCAACACACCAATCTCCTCCAGTGGATTTAAGAAGAGCAGAATAGAGTAGTTTCTTATGGCAATTATAGTACCTTTTTTAACAAAAGTGAAGTCACTGCAAGCCATCGTACGTGACTCTAGTACCACCGTTTAGCATTTCCTCGGCGAACAAAGCATAATAAAATTAATTTAATGTATCTTACGATTAGGATAACTTTACGAAACTCCCCATCAACCAAAATTAGCAACTTTGTCTTACATTGTATGTGTGTGAGCTGAACATCAGTCCCAATATAATCCTAAATATAATCTTCTAAGATTCTTAGTTTTCCGACACTTTAAGAACACATGTTTGGCATTCTGTATATCCCAATCACAATGCGGGTAGAACGGTGAATTATAAAGTGCAAAACGCTTTAAGCACCTCATAGAATAGCAGTTAAACGTCATCGCCTTGAAAAATACAAGATTTGTTGCCTTCCTTCGAAATTTTTCTTGATTGTTGGTCTCACTCTTCTTAAAAATTAAAGGTTAGCTAATCCACATAGATCCGTTACAGAACTTACTTTAAGCCTAAGAGCACCTTTCTATCATCTATTCAAGCTTTCAATTATATAGTTAACTTGGTTTTATGATAAACAATGTGGTGGCGTAGTGTTATTGCGGTTTCGAGTGTTTAATAAAAAGATTTCAAAATTTCAAAAATTTTATGAAAATATTTTCACATGTATTTGAGCAATTGCACATGAAAGTTGTCATCAATATTTTTTTTTTTCGATTTCATGTGAATTTACCATATCAACTGGTTGCATAGCGATGCGGATAATAATGACATTGATGTCCAGCTGTTTTCATTTTAATCACCGTCGGTTAACCAAATCAAAAATCCAAATGCCATAATGTTATGACTCCGATTCATTTTCAAGATTCGCATTGCTTAACAGGCTTTATTACTGAAATACCATGTTGCAAATAAAAAGAAAATAGAAAAAACATCTAAAGAGTTGTTAGGAAATTCTATACAGTGACGGTTTTATTGTTTTTTATTTCGGTAGAAATAAGTGGTTGCAAGTGCATTTTTGTATTTCTCTGAAAATGGCTGGTTTGAAAGTGTTTCACTTGCCATAAATTACTACTGTTGCTCTATAAAAGATACATTTGTGGCAACATAAGTATGTTTTGCGTTGTAACTTGACTTTAAAATAAAAATTAAATAACTTCTAATCAAATATTTTACAAATTTAGTATCTACTTTTTGTATTTTTGAGTGTTTTATCACTGAAAACTATAAAATGCTTTTTACAAACTTACGTTCATATGTACATATGCTGTAATGAAGGCATCGCCATCATCATCACACAGTGTTAAGTAAGTGGAAGATAGTGGTTTTAAGCTTATAAATATCTAATATACGAGTTGACTTACAAATACACATACAGATACGAGGATATATTTTAAAATACAAATTTATTTTATTACATGCTTACTTATACATTTAACACATTTACATGTTCATCGTACAGTCAAGTCTCAGCATAGCGAATCTTATCAAATTTATTTTATTACATGCTTACTTATACACTTAACACATTTACATGTTCACCGTACAGTCAAGCCTGAATAAAGCGAATCTTATATAAAAATATTAATGTTTTTTTATTTGTTTGTGCCATCGGCTGAACTGATTTTCTTGAAATTTTTACAGTATCTCTCTGTATGTCTGTAATGAACTATAGGCTACATAAATTTCAAAAATTACATTTGGGCGATGCCACGCCCATACAAAGTAAATATTTACTTCTCCATATCTTTAACTAATGTAATCATTAACTAATGCTAATGTAACCCCAATCCCCAAAAAGGGCGAGGCTAGTAACCCTGAGAACTACCGTCCAATAGCAGTTTGTTCCACACTCTCCAAGGTTATGGAGAGTATGATTAATCACCACCTTGTGGGTTATCTGGAGTCCAACGATTTACTTAGCGATCGTCAGTACGGTTTCCGAAAGGGCCGTTCTACTGGTGACCTGCTGGCGTTGTTCTCGGAGAAGTGGAACAAGTCCATTCATGGTTTTGGCGAGAGTAAGGTTGTGGCTCTGGATATATCAAGAGGCTCTCATTTCGAAACTTAATGCTTTTGGTGTCGGTAGTCACTTCTCTCGATTTATATCGAGTTTTCTCAGAGATCGCTCTATAAGAGTGGTTATAGATGGGGTCTCATCCGACGAGTTCAGGGTAAACTCAGGGGTACCGCAAGGCTCTGTTCTTTCTCCTACTTTGTTTCTAATATTTCTTAACGATTTTCTTCTTCTCACTTCTAATCCTATCTACTCTTTTGCGGATGACAGCAACATTTGTCACTCATATTCCTTTGATCGTAGACCGAGCCTTTTGGAGGTTGGGGTAAGAAGAATGAATATGAACGTCACACTCACAAGTGACCTGTTGAAGGTCTCCGAGTGAGGTCGTGCGAACAGGGTCGATTTTAATGCACGTAAGACTCAATGTTGTTTTTTAACACACAGGCGTGGTGGTGTGCTGTCATCTGTGTCAATGGGTAATGTGGATATTGAGGAATCAGATGCTCCTGATGTTCTGGGCATGAGAATTCACTGTGACGTTCGTTGGAATGATCACATATTTCAAGTGTTGGTTTTTTGAGACGGTGCAAGATATACTTCACCCCATCTGATCCCCTTAATATTTTCAAGACCTATCTATGCGTCGGTGCTTCAAAGTATATTTTGGAGCTTCTCGACCGCGTACAGGAGAGGGCGAAGATGCTCATCAATGACGGTAGGGTATCCAACTCTATCGATTCATTGGAGCACCGTCGCAATGTGGCGTGTGTTTCATTGTTCTATCGGTACTATAACGGAATGTGTTCTAACAAAATTAAGAAACTAATTCCAGGTAACCATATATTCTTACGTAGTACTCGTATTTCTCGTAGAGCGCATTCCTTTGTAGTTGATTGTCCAGTAAATCGCACAACGCATTATAGGGAGAATTCGTTCTTTGGTCGCACTGTTCGGTTGTGGAATAATCTTCCAGCCACATTATTTCCTGCCACCTACGACATGAGTAAATTTAAATCTAACGACCATAAACACTACTCCCTCTGTCCTCCTTCCAATAACCTACTTTCCTAGTACCAGCACAATGCACTGCATGAGTAGGGGCCATCCCCTGGGTGCTGGTCTTATATAAAAAAAAAACTTGATAAAAGCAAGAGCCTCTACATTTGGCCCAAATAGTCTCATGGTCAGTACAAATCGTCAATCAAAAAGTGGGCGGATTCGGGCATGTAGGCGGGACATCTGTCATACAAAGAAAATATTGATTTCTGTATATCTTGAAAACAGTTAAAGCTAAAGTTTCAGAATTTGGTTTGACTGGCCACAGAGTCAATACATCAGGCAAAAAGTGTGCGAAATTAGAGAAGTAATTGTGATCCTCCTATACAAACTTAATATTGGCTTTTGGAATACCTTGAGAACGGTTAAAACAAAATCTTCTAAATTTCGTTTGAATGCTTTCATAATCAATGCAAATCACTAGCCATGGGCGAGATTGGATAACTGTACGTTAAATCCTGTATTCATTGTTATTATTACTATGTCTAGTGGGCAACTGGAGGAATTGAGCCACCTAAGATCAATTAGCTAGAGATAAATTGAACATAAGACGGTATCCTGAATAAGTGCACCGTGTCGCCAGGAAATTGAAAACAGGCAGGGCAAAGATTAGTGGTACCGAGGATAATTCTCTCCCGTTAGCAGGCTACTGGATCAGCCAGTTTTCAACTGTGCCAAGGTGAAGCGGGTTTGCCTGAGTAAATGTCTCCTACTATCAGAGGACTCTATTGGAACTATAGTCATTTATGGCCTTAGAGACTGCCAATTGATGTAAGGTTTGGTATGCATTTGACAGTGACAATCGGTCGATGTCAGATAGGAGAATGTTGAGGGTAATAATAATTACTTACTTATTGTTATCTTGGCCAGGCACTATTGCGGACACTACGATCCATAGGATCTATAGTGCTTCTTCCGGTCTATAGTTTGTCCAGCAGATCTAATGCTTGCCAAAAGATCATCAGCAGATCTGAAAACATAGTGGCGGTAATGTCACCCATGGAGAACCTATGTCTACCTTAACATTTCCATCTAAACCTGTCAATAACCCCCATGTGACCACCGCCCTCTTCAGTTGCTCTCTAAGTGCACAATGGCCAAATTGTGGACTGATCGCCACCCTAGAGTGACAAAGTCCCCTTTGAGCATTTTAGTGTTGCAAGCATATATATATATACCAATGCCAATGTCATCTCATGAAGAGTTGATATTTACTGGCCATCGATATCTAGCGATTGGATTTCGCTAGATTTCTTCCTGTGAAATTTTTTTAAGTCGCAAGTCTATGCGAAGCCATCAACTATAGTGGCCCTCAAAGTGAATAAAACCCATGTCAGTGCTTAAATTTTGGCTGATTTATGTGTAGAACCATGGGAAATTGAACGAAAATAAGACTATAATTCCTACGTAATGGTTTTAGAAAAAAAAAATACTTGTTTACGTGCACCATTTCGAGGAAAACGTGGTCATCCAGTGATAGACGAAAGACCAATACCTTGCATCTTGAGAGTACTGTGACCTTCGCCTTCCTCAGATGTGCCCATAGTCTACAGTGAGCCGTAAGAAACTCCGTTAGGAGTTTTAAGTCCGACCTGCTATACTGGAGAACCTCAGAGCAACGCACAAACGCGGAACGATCATCGCCTTAGAGTGACGAAAGCTTCTTTGACCATTTCAGTATCCCAAGCATCTAGAAATTTCCCAATCCTTGAATAGATTGAGGATGGTCGTAAGTGATGCTACTCAACACTGTTCCGGCCCGATATAGGGTGTCATAGAACCTTCTCTGACCAATGCATACGCTACCAGAGTACGGGTAGTCAAAACGACTACACCGTATTCCCAAGCTAAAACTTTTGCAACGCATCGTAGCAATAGTTGATCAGTCTAGATGTCATTCGACTCTAGCTGCCTTAAAGGCACTATCAGAGAATATATAAATGGTCTTAACCTTGATCTCCGCACATATAGCAATGGCCATTATCTCAGCCTGGAAGACACTTAGCAGTCTTCTCAGTGGGAACCATCTATTACATACCAACTATGGAATTTTTTATAAGTAGAGAACCACAGTTAAAGCTTCGTTTTCTTTTCACATCGGTCAAAAAGAGGGAAAGGTTCGATAAAGATACATTGAACAAAGCATAACGAGCTATCTATATAGATCTCATTTATAAAATAAATGTGTGTTTGTATGTTTGTTTTTGCCTTATTGACAGCTAAATGGCTGAACCGATTTTCTTGAAATTTTTACAGTACCCCTCTGTATGTCTGGGGGACACTAGAGGCTATCAAATGTTTGGATTTTAACCACAGAGGAACAAAATGGGGAAATAGGTCAACAATTTTACTAAGATAATAATAAATATGGGAATAGCGCAGCATGCCTGTTTTAGCTAGTGATTAAGAAAAATTCTTTATTTAAGAAAAAAATTACAGACAAAAAAGTTACTAATTTTTAAAATGCCTTATGTCTATAGCTTTGTTTTTATCTGTGTCTTTTTATCGGGCTTCCACTGTACTTTTAAGATTTTATTTTCTGTATATCTTTTACAATATTTTGTTTGTTATTTGAGTAGAACAACTCAGTAATAGCAATAGAACATTGCTACTTGTTCTACTTGATGTTAGTGAAAGTATATCTATTAGTACGTAGGTTGCACTCAAAGTTTTGAAGTCCTTACAAAAATCTAAATCGTTTAACAAAATTTGTCCATATATTTAACGTTAACAAGTTAACTTGACAACTTGTTGTTGTTTGATTGTTATCCGTTATTTCTCAGACTTCCTATCTATCGAAAGTGTGTTTATGCTCAACTTTCTATTTGCCATTTGATATTTAAGCATACATAAGTAAGTGCATGTATGTATGTGTGTATATGTGTGTGTGGTTAAAATCTATTTTAAATATACGGAAGGGAAAGGGGAATGTATTCAATTCATAAGCAACACATAATAACGCTTATGGTACTTAATCTATTTTCTAATCTCTCTTGTGTATTATAAAGTCATTTGAAAACTTAAATAGATTTAATCTTATTAGAAAAGCAACAAATAAATATAATGAACCTGATAGGAAAATCATTTAACATGGCATTCAAATAGTAGGTTTAAAATAGAAAAAATTTGAATACGAAAATAAATAAAAGCCAAATGTGCTCACGAAATAAAGCGTGTTTTTTATACAGGTATAGAACTTTAAGTTGGCATTACTTTTCATGATGGCGACCGATTTAACAGCTGTCAAGTGATTTATTCTCAGTTTGGTTTGCAATTTATTATGAATAGACTCACGCCTGAACAACGCTTGCAAATAGCGCAATTTTATTTCGATCTGTTCCCGATTTTCATAAGCGAATTTTGTTTAGCGATGAAGCTCACTTTTGATTGAATGGCTACGTCAACAAACAAAACTGCCGCATTTGGAGTGAAGGTAATCCTCAGGTGTATGTGGAAACACCGTTACATCCAGAAAAACCGACTGGTCGGTGCGCTTTATGGGCTGGTGGTATCATTGGTCCGTACTTTTTCAAAAACGATGGTGGCCAGAACGTTACAGTCTATGGTGATCGGTATAGAGCCATGATTACTAACTTTTTCATTCCTGAATTGAATAACCGTGATGTCCAGGAGATGTGGTTTCAACAAGACGGCGCAAAATGTCACACAGCTCGTGCCACAATAGATTTATTGAAAGTCACGTTTGGTGACCGCCTAATTTCACGTTTTGGACCTGTGAATCGGCCTCCAAGATCTTGTGATTTAACACCGCTAGACTACTTTCTATGAGGCCATATAAAGTCATTGGTCTATACGGTAAAGCCACAAACGCTTGACTATTTGGAAGACAACATTCGCCGTGTTATTGCCGATATACGGCCACAAATGTTGGAATAATCATCGAAAATTTGACGTCCAGATTGGACTACATCTGCGCCAGCCGTGGCGGTCATATGCCAGAAATCATATTTAAAATGTAATGCCACAAGTCTTATAGAGTCTTATACAGTCTTACAAATAAACATAGTAAATCCTCCATATTCCATAACACCGTGCGAAAAAATAAATACCTGGCAAGTGATACTATTTTTTCTAATTGGCGCTGTGTTTCTGAAATTTTCGGTAAACCTCCAAAATCTGGAGTTACGGATAAAAAACCGATTTTATGGACCTTAATTTTTTTTGCATAAGACCAGCACTCAGGAGATAACCCCTACACAAGCAGTACGTTGTGCTGGTACTAGGAAAATAGGTTGTGGAAAGGAGGATAGAGGGAGTTCGATTTAAATATGCTCGTGTAGTAAGTGGCAGGCAAGACATTCGCAGGAAGATTGTTCGAACGAATTCTCTCTATAATCCGTTGTGCGATTCACTGGACAATCAACTACAAAGGGATGCGCTCTACGAGAAATACGAGTACTACGTAAGAATATATGGTTACCTGGAATTAGTTTCTTAATTTTGTTAGAACACATTCCGTTATAGTACCGATAGAACAATGAAACACAAACCACATTAAGGCGATGCTCTAATGAATGGACAGAGTCGGCTACCCTACCGTTATTAATAAGAACCTTTTCCTCTCCTGTAGGTGGTCGAGAAGCTCCAAAATAGATTTTGAAGCACCAGCCCATACATGAGAGTTGTATTCCAACTTGGCTCGGATATAGGTCTTGGAGATCAGATGTAGTGAAGTAGTTCTTACACCGTCTTAAAAAGCTGTGGCACTTGAATGCTCCTTTCGGCACTTGAAATATGTACTCGTTCAAGCGAACGTCACAGTGAACTCTAATGTCCAGAACATCAAGAGCATCTGATTCCTCAATATCTACATTACCCATAGAAACAGATAACAACACACCACCACGTCTGTGTTCTTAATTATGGCAGGCCGAATCCTTACTTATACTACCATCTTCAATCTAATCAAAGATTGGGAAATTGTCAAATGCTTGGAACATTGGAATGCTCAAAAGGGACTACACCGCTCCAGAGCGGCAATTATTACGCAATTTGGGAATCGCTCTAAGTTTCTTAATTATGGCAGAGCAGATCTGAAAAAGATGGCGGTCAAAGATACCCATGTTTGTAGACTGTGCGCACTGGCATCAGAGTCAGCGGACACATATCATGTGAATGAGCGATGTTTGATAGATTAGATCAAAATGTTTAGGTAGACATAGGGTCTCACTGAGTGACATATTCACCATTATGGTTTCAGATCTGCTGGTGTTCATTAGGCAGGCAGCAAATCTGCTTAACAAACCGGAAGGGACACAATAGAATGCATCGATCGCAGTATCCTGCAATAGTGTCTGATCAATACGATGATAATAACAATGATAATAAACTATGGTTAAGTATGTTTGTACAAGCTTTTAAAAAATACTGTATGTACACCAATAACCTTGATGACGGTTATCGTCTTTTCTTTTTATTTACTTTTATTAATTCCTATTGGGTTTGTTTTCAAACAAAATTTAAAAAAAAAGTGACATGAAATAGAAATGGTAAGTAAGTACTTCATTTTGAAAACCATTTGTTTTTAATAAAAAACAATAAAGAAAAAAACATATCAAATGGAACCATTTTCCCATTTTTTTATTTGTAGGAATTTAAATGTGTTTTTATCAACAAATCACATATAAAATTATTATTATTTTCTTGTATATTTCGTGTAGTAATTCAATTGAAATTGTTGTTGTTTTTTTTTGATAAAATAAAATTAACATCTCATTTCGTTATTTCCCCTTGGGAATAAGAAAAATCATAAAAAAATAACTTAATTTTGTGAAATTCAAAAGGAGAAATTAATTCGGAAACAATTGCGAAAAACAAAAAATTAAGTTTAAAGTTTTCTTTTCTTTTTTTGTGAACAGCAATTGAAATGAATGAAATTCAAAATAAATTTGATGACATTTTTAATTCACTTTTAAGGTGTTTTAATTTAATGACTTCTTTTCCTTTCTTTTCTTTTTTTGTTTTGCTTGTTTTTCTTATGGAAATAATTTTCATTTGGAATTTGAACTGAAAAACGAATTTAATTCTTACTTGGGGTTGTTGTTGTTGTTGGAGAAGGATGTAAGTAATTAAGATAATTGAAGTGACTTAATTATATGACACGTTTTAGCTTTTTTATTGTAAATGTATTTATGTACATACAGTCATGTGAAAAATAATAGGGACGCTGTTAACAAAATAGTTACAAATCCAAATCTGTTTTTATATTCAAACATTTATCAAAAAGGTTTTACAAATTGTCTGCTTGAATTCCGACAACGTAAAGAACCGTTGTGTCCCGCTGTGATATGGTAGGTGAGACACCCGCCTATCAACTAGAAGATCGTTGGTTCAATACCAGGCCAGACCATCTGAAAAAAGAAAAAGTTTTTCAACAGCGGTATCACCTCATACCATTGGCTGGTAACTGGTTATGAGTATAAATAGATACTATTGAAAACTTCTCTAATGCATTTGACGTTCGGAGTCGGCTTTAAACTGTAGGTCCCTTCCAATGAATCTAAGAACAGAATCGGATGCAGCTCATTGACTGAGAAAAATCCTCACGTTCCATCATGGAATATTATGGGAGTTAATAAATAACCATTATTTGACAAACAAAATTTTTAACGTTTCTCTGTTATACCGCAATGTGTCCCTATTATTTTTCACACAACTGTATATAGAAAAGGAAAGATAGAGCTGATTTTAGCGGTTTTGATTAGACGTTAAATGGGGATGGCATGTTGCTTTGGTTAGTGTGCTCGTTTACAACATAAGCTGACCAGGTTTGAGTCTCCATTAGAGGACATGACGAAAATATTTTATTGCGGTTTTCGAGTGTTTAATTTAAAAAACTTAAAACCGCCTCGTGTGCCGCTGTGGTATGGTACGTAAGACACCCGCTTGACAATCAAGAGCTCCTCGTTTTAGTCCCAAATATTTCTACTGTCATATCACCTCATAACATGAGCTAGTAACTGGTTATGAGTATTAAAAACTTCTTTGCCTTTCGGAGCTGGTGTTAAACGTTAGGCTCTTTTCGATAACTCGAAAATTAAATACGGGTGTAGCTTATTAACTGCGAGAGTGCTGTTCTCCGTTTTCTGCCAGATAAACCAACTTAAAGGAAAACCACCTGACATTTCTACTTCTGGCGACGATGACAAACATCACACAAATGGAGGAGCAAATGTCACCAACAGTGACGCTGCTAAGTAAATATAATCACCACTACTTAGTAAGGCGTGCTGTACACAACATATTGCGTGTATAACATATAGTGCATCAGTGTGGTACGAGACAGCCAAATCTGTTAATGGTTAGCGTAGGGCTCTGACCTGTCGGAACGTCGGCTTACTGACATATGTGATGGTTTACAGGACTACGCAAGTCTTGCAAGTGTTAGTAGGGGTAGCACCCCTTGACATGGAGGCAATGCTATGTGCTATTACGTTCAAGATCAAAAAGGGACTAGCACATCTTGATCTCATTGGATTTATGCTTGTAATCTGGCCAATGGGAGTTCTCATCGGAAGATTGGAGACACGTAGGCGGACAAGAAAATGGTCACGTATGGCTTCGGATTCAGTCTGAGATTTTTACTGACGGGACATGGCCCGCTTGGTGCATTTTTGCATAAGAGGGGCCTTAGTAGGACTGCTGATTGTAGGTTTGTGTGGGAGGTACTCTGGTGGTTGTTAGCCTGTAGTGAGACTGTCTGGTTGTGTGATTGTTCGCTTGTTTATTGTTTTGTATTGTGGGTTTCATTTTGATTGTTTTTATTGGCCACCAGTCCGGAATCAATTGGGATTTATACTGGTGGTAGAATTTATGCACAGAATTCTGACCGGAGGCTTAATGCTAGTACTACTGGAGTAGGAGGTGAGGCTCCCTTATGGGCGCAACTGGCACGGTGTTATAGATCAGTATCAACGGTATCGGATCGGTATCACTTTATCAATGTAGAAGTTATATCCAAATAATATGTTCTGGAATTTGGTACTCATATGTGGTTTTTGTCATCGTTCTATGGGCACAGAACGTGCCTTATCATTTAGAAGGATCTTCACACCCACACACTCACATGAACACGATCTACAATAGACTTACCATCCTCGAAATCAACTTATGAATGAAATTGAAGCAGGCAATAGATGATTTGTGGAAAACCATGTGCTTCCGAGAGCAATGATGATAAAAAATTCGGTTTTACAGACAAAGCCCCAGATGCAGACTACTTCAACGTATTGACAAATTATGATCACTTTTAACATTTCGACTTACGGAAGCTATTGTTTTCTCAAGCCGTGAGAAGGTAAAAACATATTACAATGTAGAGGTTGGCATATAGTCGTTACCCTTATTTAATGATTGGATAACCTAAAAGGAACAACATTTAGCAGTGGGGAAGTTAAGTAAAAAAGGCTTTTTTCTTCCACAAAGAAACTTTGGCTTGTCATGTAAATTGCCTGCTAGTGAACAGTCTGCTGTATCAGATCTATAGAATAAATAATGGTGCTACCATATGTCGTTGTATTAAAGCAACAGTGGGGAGCTTAAGTAAAAAAAAAAAAAAAATTCCGTTACTCCTCTTAAGAGTATATGACTTCCACAAAGCAACTTTGACTAGTTTCAGATTATTTATAATCAGAGTGAATATTGGTGCTGTCATCTGTCGTTGCATAAAAACAATGTCTTATATATGCTTATCTTAGACTTCTGGTTTTTTTCTTATCTGTATTTCACGAGAGGAACACCACTTACCTTACAATGATGTTTTTTAATATGAATTTTTATGCTTTTTCCGCGTTTTAGATGGATTATTTAGATGGTATTGAAAATTTCTTAACCATTTCAAATTCTAAACCAGGATGAAAAAAAATTTTTGTCATCGCTTGGATTCGAATGTAAGCTACTATAGGTTTCGTATGCAAGCACTTAACCACTACACCTCACCAACTTATAAAAAAACGGCTTAGCTTTTGGAAATTTCAAGCTATTTTTACTTTTTTAATGGCATCATTGTTTCATAATTAAAATAAAAGTCAAATAACTAACATAACGCTTCCAATAGGTAAAATAGTTATCAAAAGCAAATTAAATTTTTGTTCATCCCACCTTCTCGTCATAGTAAGAGAGTTCCTTTTATTTAAAGAAGAAAAAAAATGACCAAAAAACTGTTTCCGACTCCTTTTTTCTTCATGTTTACATTGAAAGGCAAACAATAAGAAATATGTTTAGTTTCGTGGTACAGACAATGCATTCATTTCTCTCTTATTTCATTGAATAGAATTCAGTTGAAAGTTTTTTTGAGAAAACAATGAAAGAAATAGCAAGAAATTTTCATTATGTTTGAGTAGTGTAATGTACACTGCACGTTTACAGTGGAAAATGTATTAAATTATGCAAAAAGAACACTTTTAAATACAAGAAAACTGTACTTTGGCGAAATCTTGTTTTTTTCTCAGTGACTATTTCCGCTAGAAAAATGTATAGACTTAAAGTAATTGATTGAGGCTAAAACGCACCACAACCAAAAGGATCTTTGTAGTCTTTTATGTTTAAAACATCAAATTGAGGTCTTGAATAAAAACATTTATATTCCGTGAGAGAACAAATGCCGCTTTTTGAAGATACTACAGCCTTCCCTAAGATGATAAGTTCGCAAAATACATGTTCAACTTTCTGTAGCCAGAGCTCCGCAATCAAAATAAAAACTTTCGATTTTTAATTAAAAGTTAAGTTAGAAGTCTCAAAGAATAAATTTACTACTTAGATCATCTAACGGAAAAAGTTTACCAATTGAGCTGAGCCATCATGCAGCTTTAGCCCTATCGCTTACTTTCTTTACAGTCAGCTACACTTGAAGCGTCGAGACAATACTGCCATTGCCGGAATAATGTCACATATACTGGACTTAGTCAACAATATTGTTGAAAATGAATACGCATAAAAAGATGCACCAACATTTAAGGCTAAACTTTGTTATGAAAGTTAATCTATTGGTTTGTGTCAAGGCTACGATCATCCTGTCAAGGCTGTATATATTTGAAAAGTGTCACCAATTCAACTTTGGGTTTTAGGACTTTACATTTGAATTAACGTAGCGCAATAGAAGGTTGTAGAATATACTAGAGGTTAGGTTAGGTTAGAGGTCGAGCATCCACCGGTTCTGATAAGCCGATGGGACCATGTGTTCGTTGTGTTCGTAAAAAAGAAAAAAAGATTTAGAAAAAAAATTGAAGATACAACATTCCCCAGGATCTAATCAATCCCCATATCACTACCAGCCGAGGCCCTTTGCAAGTTGAACGATAACGGTAAGATCAGTAAAGGACAGGGAGGTCAGAGTTTGGATCAAAAACTCATCCAAGATACGATATCTCCTGCCCGAAAGCCTAGAACAATGACATAATAGGTGTTCGATCGTCTATAACTCTTTCTCAGCCTCTATTCCATCAACGAGTCATAACCCGAATACCTCAATGGCCCGTAATCAGCCACAGCTCCTCGTTACTTAGAGAGAGAAAAGCCAACTCGAAATAACCGGCCATATAGATCTAGAGACTCTACAACCCGGTTCGTTATACTAGATTTGAGCAGCTTTCCCTACGAAGAATTTCTCGAGCACACTGATGTAATTATTTAACGGCGGCAAGACGGAGTCCTCAGTCCGGAGGACTGTTGAAGCAGAGCCCTGACGATACCACAATGACCTGGTACCCAGCAAAGTCCTTCCGCAGCCTGCTCAAGGCTAGGTTGCAGTCCAGAATGTCTTTGGATCTAACCTGACTATCCACGAAAATAGTCACCTAGTCCTAAATGCACCTAATTTCATTCTCGATCATCTCCATCGCCTTCCTAACCGCAAAAACTTCCGCCCGGTAGACTCTCGCCGCTCATCTTATAAGAACAAACAAGCTAAAGTTGTTCGCAGCACCAGTGCCTTCCACCATCCTGGATCAGTCTATAAAAAAGGCTAAACTGCCAAGAAGAGGGTCACACCCCTGTCAATCATCCCTACTCGGCTCAGAACAAGCGTATGTCTATAATCAACATCCCGCCAAAAGCCAAGTACCCGGAGCCGTAGTTCACTTCTAGCCGCCTGAAAATTAACTTGAAGGTTCTGGTTTGAGGCCCGAACGTCAAGAATTTCATTCACAGCCACCTGCATGTCCCACTGTTAAGGAGCGAAGCGGAACACTGCGCATTATTAAGGTTCAGTAAGCCCGATCTACCACCCACCGCTTACCGCCAAACAAGACCACCATAAGAATAGGGCGTACCACCGTGCATGCGGCTCCAAACCCCAATTCCTTCCAGTTGAGTTCCTGCAGTAATAGAGTACATCAAACCCTTTTTCGCACGCTCCCCAATGTTCCTTTTCTAGTTAAGTCGACGGTCAAGGATAACACCAATGTTTTCGTTTCTACGGAATATACTTTAAGATTCGAAACTAATATTAATTTGCCATAAAAGGTCACCACATTTCGTCAGTCATAGTTTAACAGACAAAAAGTAAAGCCGTGCTAAGCTGTTGATAAAAGTATTGAGTAAATTTCTGTATTAAGTGGAAGTTAATTAAGTAACTGTACAACAAGTTCACTGGATTTATTTCATTATATGGAATTTAAAAGAAGTCGAAGGTTTTAAAATGGTTAAAATGTAATATCGATAACAAATTACTTAAATTGAAGGGTATAACCAGTGCGACCTTTGGATGATGTGCAATTCTAGACATTATTTCATAAATCCAACTTCAATATTAAGTCCCTAACGGTTTCTATCATCTGAATGTATTTCATATATTTCTGATTTGGTTACCATAAGGAAGAATATAGTTTTATCCACTTTAATAGTTCACAACTGTGTCTCCCCTAATACCCATCACCCTGTTGCCAAGCAAATAGTTCTCTATTTCTTGCAAATCATTGTATGGTTAGTGGCAGTTGCAACGTGAGGTTGTGCGTCTATGTATGTGTGTGTATATACGTTTGTGTTTTAGTTATTGGTACACCGAACAAATATCGCGCAGTATAAACATCAGGTGTTTTGATTTAATTTGTGAAAAATGTTTGTCTTTAAAGAAAAAGAAAGAACGGTAGTTAAGGAAAAACTTGCAAAAAACAAAAAAAATCTTAAATCAAACAACAATGGAAGAAAACGAAAAAAGACAAAGAGAAATGAGTACATCTTCTCACAACATCTCGTTTATGAATAAGCCACTTGTACTTCTACTCCGCATATGAATTGATTTAAATTTTGAATGTTTGCTGCAGTATTTACACAAATCAATGCATAAATTAATATTCAATACTTAGTTCTGCTCTTTTTTAAGAAATCAAATATTCATTTTTTTCAAAACTACATTCTCTCTGATTGATGTTGTAAAAATATCGTCAAACAATCAATCATTTGATAAGTTCCATAAATAAAAGAACATCTTATGAACGAATACGGGAGAAAAAGTGAAAAGTACATTTTCAGCATTTATTGGCATTAAAAATGTCACTTTATTATCATTTATAAATAAAGGGTGACCAGATGAAATTTTTAACTAATTTCGCTAGAGCGACGAGGTCTGCCAAATCCTGGCCGTCTCATCAGCCTACCTAGCGAATGATGATACCTATCCCCACTCACATGTCGTACGTGCACTGGTTGAATGGTGCAGTACAAGGGGCCGTGATCTCATCATAGGGTGTGATACTAATGCCCATCATACTCTGTGGTGGAGCTGGGATATAAACGAAAGAGGTGAGTCATTATTTCGATATCTTCTAGCAACTGACCTTAGCGATTGCAACAGGGGTGTCAGACCAATTTTTTCAATAGGATCAGATAACAGATCAATGATATTACGCTGGTAAGGAACACTCATTTTTCTAGGATATGTGATTGAAGGGTGTAGCTTGAGTGCTGTTTTTTCCGATCAAAAATCCAAAATTACAAAATCCTAAAAATATCAACTGGACAAAATTCAGTGACCTTACTGTTGTTATAGAGCCTAGGGGTCTGTAAGATTCAGTAGACTTTCTTACTAGATCAATGAGGTAGGTTGTCCTAGATTCTAGATTCGTGTAGAGAGCAGCAGGGACCTAAAAAAAATTCAGCAACCATATTGGAATCTTAGATTAATGCACATCGGGAGAGAATATAGAAGGCTGTTCGACGGGGCAAGGAGAGATCAGTATTGTGGGAGATGGGACGTCGTCGAATCTTCAACAGTTTCAACAGCGTGACAAAGAGGAGCCAAAAAGGGAATAATGGGAAAAATATCACGGTGGCACTATCCAAGAAACAATCTGCACGAGGATTCTTAATAATGCTTGATGGTAAGTTTACTGAGAATAGTTACGAAACTTTATAACTGCTAGTGAATATGCACAAAGCGGTTTGTAGAAAGGATGAAAATGAGAAATGATCTAGTTTGCTCCTTTGTGACCGTGGAGAAACTGATATAGACGGTGTATTCTCTTAAGCCTTATAAATTACCAGGGCCGGGTGGCATTTTTCCGGCAGTTCTCCAGCAGTCAATATCTATGATTATGTCATGGCTAATTAAGACTTTTAGCGGGAGACTGGAAATGTGATATAATCCTAAGGAACGGAGAGAGGTTAGAGTGGTGTTTATCTCTAAGGCAGGGAGAATCGATCGTGCTACCGCAGGAAATGGAAAACTGAACACGCTGGTTATACTGCTTGATTTACATATCATCCTCACTCCGGCAATTTCTGTGTGACACAACACGCATACTTTAGAGGAAGGTCGGTGAAAACTGCCCTGCATGATATAGTTGGTAAAATCAAAAAAACGCTTGATAGGAAGGAATACGTTATGGCAGCCTTCTTAGATATTGAGGGTGCTTTTTACAATGTGAATATATACCCCATAGTCAAGGCTCTGTATGAGTTGGGTGTTGATCGGGAATTTCGATTTGGACATGAAACATGCTTAGGAGCAGATACACTACTTCCAGATTGGGTGTGGGCAGAATAAGAAAACTTTTGACCAGGGCACCGCCGCAGGGTAGGGGGTTTTCACCACTTCTGTGGAATCCTTTCAAGCTCAGTGGTATGGGTCGCATATGCTGATGATGTTATGCTGCTTATTAAGAGAAAATTTATTCCTACATTAAGCGACCTGCTGGAATCATGGTTCGGTGGTGTTTTCTTGGTCAAGGGAGAATGGTCTGAAGCAGAGCAGGTTTAATTTACCAGGCGGTATAAGGCCGTCAAAGTTGGGCGGAATTACTCCGAATTCTAGAAAGAGTCCAATACCTCGAAGCTCTCGTGGAAACGTAGTGCTGATAGTCGAATGAGAGGCATTTGTAGGCGGCTCTTTGGTAAACAATGGGGTCTTAGATCACATGTCTTGTATTAGATGTACATCGCGGTCATTAGACCAATCCTCACCTATGGCTCTCTTGTCCGGTGGAAGGCGGTGCAATATCCGATGCCATTAGTTCTGATTCTCATGCCAGTCTGGAGACAATGCTCAGCATACCACCTTTGGATTTCTTTGTTAAATGTGTATATGTAAAGTCTGCACTTAGACTCAAAGAGTCGGATGGACTGAGGCACGTTTGCGTTGGACACTATACCATTCTACGGGGAGTGAGCAGACCGATAATAACACATGGCACAGATTGGGCGGTACCTATTTTGAACTTCGCTAAAGTAGAACTTCCGAAAGTAGAATACCTTTTAGGGTTTAGTGTGTTACTGACACAGTCGAATTTTATAGCGATGGCTTAAAGCAAAGATCTTCACCACTACACAAGCATATGTAGGTGAGCTACAGTAGTTTAATCATCACTACCTTACCTATCAACTTGATTAATGAAACTGAAACAAAGTAATGGATGCTTTGTTAAAAATCAAAATGCACCCTAAAGAAGTAACAGGGAAAAAAACCTATGGTAGCAATCTGGTGTAGGGCACTACTTGTATTTCAATTACAGAGGCAATGAACCTCTATTTCACACTAGTCATTGGGATCATTGGGATCGTCATATTCCTTCATTAGGCATTTCAGTGTTGCAGGAGACCTGCTAAAATGCTCTTAGAATACCATTAACTAACATCAACTATCCCCAAGTTAGCATAAATGCATATATGTAAACCACTTTGCTGTTGAGCAGGGAGTTTTATGTTGTTTTACCCGAAGAGAATTTATTATTGGGCCATTGTTGGGCCATTGGAGGAATACTGTAGATCAAGCATAGTTCACTAATGTATCAATGCAGACGGACAGATGAACAGGCGCCAGTGTGATTCGTTTCAATTTCCGAAGGGAATTGCCTATGATTCTAGGTCAAGATTTACGCCATCTTCACTTGTGTTAAATATTATCAAAGAAGAAAATCAAAGAGCTTAAGTATTTATAAGAATATGCCCCGACAAGGAGTGAATCTACTCGATTTTGGGCTGGTTACCTTATATTTTAGAAATTTTAAGAAAAGTTGTTTTGGAATAGAAATGCATACAGTAGACTGCCGTTACCTGGTAGTATGTGATAGTTTTTCTCAGTCAGTGGTTTTTCATTACCACCCTTGCAACTATAATTTATACCACAATGTTGCTGAAGACTACCTTCCATCTCTTTCTTATTTATATTGCAATACATTTTTGATATTGTTGACTTGAACTATACATCAAGTGAATGACTATTTTATACATATATTTGAAGTATAACTGTTGTTAATGCAACTAGAAAAGTGACAACATCAACGCTGTCATCCAAGTCATTGCCATTTATATCACTTTGAATGTTTAACAGACAAAATGAAAGTGCATTTGCATTTGATGATTTAAGAAAATAATGATGGTGAGCTTCTAATGAGTGTTTTATTTCGTATAGAGCGGGATGCGTTTAAGTTTAGAAATTTTCTAAAGCATTTTTATAAATGACCTATTCCGTGGTAATACTTGCTACTTTTTATCACGGAATTGTTAAACTCCATACAACGTCGCGTAATTGCTGATTGTGTTTGAATATTTTAATATAAAATAATAAACAAAAAACGCACGATTTTCAATGTCAGAAATCGTGGCAAGTATGTAAATGTCAGGTCAAAAAGTGTGTCAAATTTTATACAAAAATTTTACTGCGACATTAATCAGCGATTTGAAAAAAATATAGAAGTTGGGGGCCTTAATTCATATGGTAGTCAGTGAAAAATAAAACAAACAAAAAATCAAAAACGCACGAGTGGCAATAAAAAATTATATTTTCTCTCTGTTGCACGTACTTACACAGTCATATTTAAGTAGCAAATGTGTGCAAATGTTTTGCTCTGCTATAAACCCATTAAGTGTGGTAAAAACATATTCCGTTACCATTGTTATTATTGTTTTATTTTTTATTTCTTCAACATAAATTTTGTAGCACAAACAGAAACCACCACATCACAGCCCGTCGCACATAACTCGTACATAAAATTGAGTATGATATTTGAAACATTTTATACGTTTGCTGCTGTAGTGTGTAGTCAGTCAGTCAGTGAGTGAATGCCCCTTTTTTTTCGTTCAAGTAATTTATGTCTTGTTTTGTCATACGATGTGACATCATTATTTGTGCATTTTTTATAAACAAGCATAGGAATGGTGTATACGAATGTGCTGGTGAGTGTCAGTAAAAGTAAAGGCATCAGCGACCACATCGAGCATCAGTAGTTTGATGTGGCTCTCTAATGGTTAGAGGTTGAGGTTGTGGTTGAAGTTATGACAATATAACAAACATTAGCAATATTAAGGTTGGAAACTGTTACTCCAATACGTTTGTAGTAGAAGTACATGTGAGTCGTTTTATTTTGAAATATTTTGCTTAAAATACCCAGTGCTCGAATTTGACTCTTTTCATTAATTTGAAAATATGTTTTATGTATATTTTCATCAGCATCAAAAATTGATAACTTATTTCCGACAAGCCGAACACCCAGGGGGTTAACCAGATTTGAGTACACTTAATGTAGTAGTGCTAACCGATTTTTTAGCTTAGCTCGTATTTTCAAGATATGTATACTGATCTTAAAAATATAGAGAAGGTTGAACAACATATAATATAGTCACGTTACTCACAAACGGTTAAGTTTATTGAATAAACTAAAAAGCCGAAATTCGAATCGTATTACACATATAGTTTATTTTTGACCTAAGAACAGTGGGACAGTTTTTTCTGTAATCATATTGTTTAATTAGACTTCTAAGCTTACTGTATCTTATAGACAGCAAGGGTTCCGTTGTTGGGAAGATTCAAACATAGAATAACTCATATATTTGAAAATATGTTATATATGTGTACTTTCTACTATATTCTTATTCTGTTTATACCATCAAAAAGCGATCACTTTTAAAAATCAAAAAAATCCACAGCATCTTTCTATGGTAATTTAGATAAAATAAAAAAATAAAACAACAACAAACAGAAAAAATATAATATTTTTTTTATTTATTTTTTATTATCCATTATTTAAACATTTTATCACCATGTCAGTGCGATTCAGTCATTCAGTTCAGTGCGATTCGTTATGAAATAATTTTGTTATATTTCATTTGAAATCATTTATTCAGTGCTACTACGAGTACTACTGTGTGTTGAAGAAAAACATTTGTAACTTCTGTTGTTTGTGTCACCTTTATTGTGGCACTTTGTTGGTCTGTTGTTTCCATGTAATCGCATGATTTAATGGGTGACTACTGGAAAAATGTTGTGTCAATATTATAATTTTATTTTTTTATTATATTCTTAATATTATTAAATGGTTTAAATTTTGTTTTTATGTGCAGACATTAAAATCGCTAAAAGAAATAAAGACTATTTGGGACACAGGTGTAAAATATTGCTTAAAAGCAATAGAAGTGAGAAAAATACTCCGTATAAACAAAGAGGTACAAAGTGAAATAATATAAAAATCCCTCGAAAGTAATACCACTTTTCTTAGCTTTAATTCGGATCGAACCTTGAGTTGAGCACTCTTTACGGAGAACCTTCAGTAACTGTGTAAAATAAGTTTATATATCGGGTGCTTTTTAGAGGTTCATAACTTTGACCTGGCAATACTGCTTTATTTGAGAACTTATTTAACAGCTGATAGTTGCTTTATGTTCAGTTTGGTTTGACATTTTATTATGGATAGAGACCAACGCTTGTAAGTTATTGAAATTTTTATTAAAATAATGGTTCTGTTCATAAAACTAATCCTACGTCCATTTTAATGTCCTTCAGAATCATAATCGTCCATTGGGCCACCAAGATCGTGTTATTATACACTTGATATATCAAAAACAGACGTATGTGCACATTGGTGTTACAGATACCGCTTTGTACTCGACAGACGTGGCGGCCACATGACCGAAATCATATTTAAGCTTAATATCATTAAATTTTCTATCCAACAAAGTCCGTTTTATTTTTATCAAAAATATTATTACGTTTTTAACTTTTTAAAAACGTGGATTTATGAGTTTGTAGATTGCGTTTAAAATAAAATAAATTTATTGTTTTTATTTATTTATTTATTTAATTTTGGTCTTTGGAATACATGTCCTTACAGACTAAATTATAAAAACAAGGATTGAAAATTCATCATCTTAATTTAAATATAAAATAACGTTTCTCTTTACACAAATCGAAGCACAGAAATCAATCAAATGTTAAAAATTATTAAATTCCAAGCATATCTAACGATCGATAATACTTCAAGGTTAGTAGTTGAAAGTTGCAGGTTGGTCTAGTAGGAAAATTAAGAATAATACGGCCTGATAGAAACTCCAAATTGATGTCACCTTGAATTAAGCCCCATAGAAAGGCAAAAAAACTCAACATAGTTCGTCAGCTTTTCAAAATAGGTAACTTAATAAGCGCGAGCCTACATTCATATGCAGGACGTACATACGAGCTTCATCCAAGTCCTCTCAAGCAAAATAGAAGAAACTATTTGAACAGATTCAATACTGTTACTGTACGTATTGAAGTAAGGATCCTATATAATAGATCCGTATTCAAAGATTGGGCGAACCAAGGACGTAAATAAATGATTCGTCACATAAGAATCAGAAAATTTTTCTATACTTTATTTAAACACGGTTTTGTGTTACAGTGTTTATAACCATTTCACAAATAATAACGATTTCTAGTCTTAATTACTCTTTCAACTTTGTAAACAAAAATAATTAATCGACAGATGTTTCTACCTAAAGATCTTCCAACCCGTTCATTGTTACAACTTTGGTTCGATCACAAATTTTCCAACCAGAGGTTATCCACTGTTAACTCTATTTACTTAGTTAGCTCCAACTAAACAGGTTTTTACTTAAAGACTCACTTCACGAGCTTACTCCTTATAAACTCTCTTCAAACCGTGTTTAAACCAATAAACTCTCTTTAGGCTGAGTATACTACACATAAACTTATTCGCTGAGTTTACACCAAATAAGCTGATTGTTGTTGCTCGCGCCGATCTGCTTTCTATGTGGCTGAGTAAACAACACTTCGAAAGCTCTCGAAAGCTCTCGAACCTCTCGTTATATCAGGTAGATTGCATTTTTTTCTTTTATTTTCTTTTCAGATTTTATGTTGCCATGCGAATGTAAACATCTACTTCTCTCAGCTCTTAGTATTTGTTGTTGTTTGTTATTGTTTGTTACTTGTTTTCTTTTCTGTATGTTTTTATTGTTGTCGTTTTATTTGTTTTTAATTTATTTCTGCTAATGTTTGTTGTAAACAGCACGTATAATGGGACTTGCAGCTTTGGTTTATATATTTTAGCGCAATAATAAAAGCACTGATGCCCAACCTTAGTATTCAATCCTTAATCCAGAAAAAAAGAAATTGGTTTCTGATGTACGTATGATAATTATAAGGGATTGTTCAGGGCATTACAGAAGTATTTTTTCTTTAGCTTTTAAACAGTATGTGGCACAATGTTTTCTTAAAGTCCTTTTACTTCTAAAAAGATTTAAAGCTAATATCCACGACTTAGTCTTTTTTTTATATTTTCGGTTTCAGAACCATGCACTGCCAAATATATATTCCCTGTCGAAAACTCCTTTACTGCTTGGCTTTCTCATTACATTGTAATTGGCATATAAACGAGTTATTAATTAAAAAAGTATGAAAACAAACAGTAAAATAAAAATGAAAAATTTATACAACATTTGCAAACTTTGTTTCCATTTTTATTATACAAAAAAAGAAATTTTGTTAGCAACCATACTATACATCTAGAAGTGCATGCGTTTGTCGTTTCTTTCTTTCTTTTTCTTCCTTTTATTGGCCAAAAGTCTAAAACATTCTGCTCTCATATCCAGACACCTTCCACAACTAACGACTCGTTAGAGTTTCGTTGTGTTCGCATTCGAAAATGACGTTTTAAGATGAGGAAACATCAGTCAGTCAGTCAGCAAGAAAATAGAATTATAACACAACCCGCATCCCTGAACGCTAATTAATGAGCAGAAGTTTGTAAAAGTAAATGCAAAAGTCATTAGTCGTCAAAGGAAAAAGAAAACTTATTTAAGAAAAAAATATTAAGTTTTTTAATCTTCAACAATTTGAATTAAAATAATCCAACATATGTATGTACGCGTATAAAAAAATTATTTTAATTTTAACAGAAATCGAAAAAAAAAAACCTGGGAAATATTCCCATATTTCTATCGGGTATCGGGTAGAAGCAGCACCTTCAATGTCCTAAATTATGAGTAATATGACGATTTTTCTTATCTTCATGCGCTTAAAAGCTAATAACTTAGTTGTGCCATCAAAGAAATGTTATCACTATCCACTCTTTTCTTTTCTTTTGTCGCCTAGAGCCAACAGGCCGTATTATGGGAAAAGTACTTACGCATGCTCCCTTTCTTGCAGAGCATATGACAGATAAGCTTAGGTTTGATGGCGGACCCTCCTAAAGAGATGGAGTCCAATTTAGTCTTATACAGTCTCCATTATCATTTGGGACTTAGATTGTCTGTAACATTTATGCTAGGAAGCCTAATCGGACGCCTAATTCTGGTACTACTGGTGTCAGGAGCCCCAGGGACCTTGATTCCTGCCCGTCTATGGTGAGTCCCCTATGTAGGTGCCGTAGTGACTGTGGTTTATACCCAAATCGCGGGCGGAGCGTTAGCTCGATGTAGTTCGGTAGGAGTTGAGATAGTCTCCGACATATTACCAAGCCGGAAGTCATTTACAAATAACATGCCTTCGAATTAAGTACTTACATGTCGCTGACGCATTGTATTCACTCGTGCCTTAGACACCGTGAGGTATGCCAGAGAGGCGATATCCACGTTAAACTTGTAAAATACTTGTCTCCACAGGGATAAATTTGGACTAAAAAATAAATCCCGTTATTTCTGTCACCTTCATTTTGGACAGTTCAGTCAAAGATGGCAGAAAATATGAGACCAAAAACCTCCGTCTTCTGATTGCAAAGGCTGAGCACTTACACATGAGATGAAAGACAGCTCCTACAAAAATCATGCGAGGGAATGCTGAGTTCAATGACAATGAGACAATAACTCGTGTGTCCCGCAATTCTACAATAGATGGGCATGAGATTTAAGGAAAAAACACGTTTAGTTCTCTTCTTTTAGGTCGGTCCAGCAGAGCCTAGCGGTTCCCCACGCGCCACGACCGAAGAATATGCAGCTTAATCGAAGAAATTAGAGCAGGAAAATCCAATTACCGTTAAAAAATTTCGATCTCAGTACCCGCTCTAGCTAATTCATCAGCAAGATTTTTTGTGAAAATCCTGAAATTCGAGAGTATGGCCATGACCTCCATCTGAATTTCACTGCAGTGGTCAGGCAACCCATAAGTAGTCTAGTGTCGAAATCAACTTCGTTTTTTTCCTCTGTCACTCCCCTTGAGAGTATAATTAATTTCCACAAAGCATTCATTGCTTTGTTTTAGTTTCATTAATCAAGACTAAGTTGATGATCAATGCACTTTAGCTCGCCTCCATATGATTGTGTATTGGTGAAGCTTTCTGCTTGCTGATGGTGGTGATTCTCACTTATTATTGTATTGTTTGCTCGTAGGTGGCGTTTTCTCCTGATTATTCGTCTGATGTTTGTCATTATCGCCCTAGGAAGGGAAGTTAAAGTCTCTTTATTACACAATCGAAATCGCCATTAGTTTTTTTTCAATTCACCTGCTGGGGATTCGAATCTGGGCCATTTTGTGTTGTATGCATGCGCTCTACCAACTACACCACGCCACTCCCTATATATATACCACATTTTATTTGAACTAGTTAATGAATGCGAACACTACGCTTAAATCCTGAAATTTGAGAAAGAGCTTGTTTACGAGATTATTCTACAAGCGATTTTCTTTATAATGCTTTACCACAGGCTACGAAATAGACGAATATAAGATGAAAGCATTATCGGGAATAAGTTTCTTTATTATTTTATAAAATATTTCGATTTAGTATTGACAGAAAAATAAAGGAAAAAGCCTTTCATTAAGCCCTTCCTACAACAAAAAAGAAAGTATTTTTTTAGAAAAGCCTACCGATATATTTTCATTGTAAAATCCTGGAAATGCCCACCGCGGTTAAATCTTACGATCTCGGTAGCCGGTTCACATTTCCTTTACTTAAAAAATAGCTCGTACAGTATGTGACATAAGCTGTGTGGCACGTAGCGGCGTCATGTAGAAACCACATCATACCATATCGTTCAATTAAAGCAATATAAGTACAGGCCTTACTAATCTCGTTCTTAAAAAAGTAGGGAACAATTATGCTGTCAAACCAAAATCCACACTACGGGAAGAAAGCGTAGAACAACTGTCAACTTTTAATTCGTACTTCAAAGATTAATCTTTTCAAGTCATCAAAAAGCCTCAAAAATGAAGTTATTCTCCTGATTCAAGCCGCACAATAAAAAAAAACGTACATAAGCTATACTTATGGTAAGAGCCCTCGAAATGTATAATTTCTCAGCAAACGGAAGCAACACCAGCACCGTAATAATTAGAACAACGTTACATGGTCTGACGAAACAAAGATTAATTTGTTTGGGTCAAATACAAAATCGTATATACGAACTTATTTTAGTTACAATTCATATTTTTATTGAGTTTAATAAATAGAAATTTAAGAAACTGTTAAACTGTATCCCTGTATAACTTTATAAGTTTACAGACGACTAACAATCTGCGTCGAACAAATTTTTGCAAATGTTACTTTGACTACATTTATTGGCCTCCGTATTTACCTTTAGAATTTGACGATAGTATCGATAGTGAAAAAAAACTATCGATTGTCAGCCAAAAACAAAACGATCGATACTATCGATAGTACTATTGATTGTTTTGGAGCTCTATTTCCAACTGCTTCGAAATTAAGGTGATAATAAAAACAACTTCTAGCCTTTTTCTCTATGCGTTTTTTAATACATATCAGGCGATTTACGTAGCACTCACACGTTCATTCCGTTCCGTAAAGCATATCGCACTTGACCGCTAAAGTGTATCAACTCCAAATATTCCAAATATGACATTATTTCTCAAAAATGGGTGAAAAGTGAATTTTTTGGCGAAAGAGTAGAACAAATGATGATAGATTTTTACATTGGATAGATGTGATCACATTTTGTTGTAAAAAGTGAAAATTGATAAATTTTGATTTGACTCACTTTAGCGATATATTTATTTATGTAAAGGGTCCAGCCAATATTTTTTTTTTTAAATGCTATAAAAAAACTACTGAATATTTTCTCAAATTTCTTTTTTTATTTGAAAGTACAATCCTTCCGGTTAATAATGGAAAATAACTACATTCAAATGGCTGCCTCGGCTGGCCATGCAGTAGCCTAGACGATCGGTCCAATTTTTAAGCACATTATCGATTGTGTGCAGCTGTATTTCACCAATGGCTTCACGAATATTGTCCTTTAAAGGGTCAATTGTCTCTGGCTTGTTGACGTAACATTTATCTTTGACGGCATCCCACAAATAATAGTCCATCGGTGTCAAATCGCAGCTCCGAAGTGGCCAAAAGACATCAACTCTGCGGCTGATAATGCGATCTTCAAAAACAGGGCGCAAAACATCGAGTGTAGTTTCGGCTGTGTGGCATGTAGCGCCGTCCTGTTGAAACCAAATGTTGCTAATATCCTCCTCTTCAATTTTTGTGAACAAAAATTCGTTCAACATGGCCCGATAACAATCGCCATTGACTGTAACGGCCACTCCTTGCTCATTTTCGAAGAAAAATGGCCAAATTATGCCTCTGGACCAAAATCCGCACCAAACAGTAACTCGTCTTGGGTGTATCGGCTATTCAATGTATGCGTGCGGGTTTTCTGTGCCCCAAATGCGACAATTTTGCTTGTTTACATACCCGTCAAGATCAAAATGAGCTTCATTTGAAAAGATGATTTTTTTTGGCAAAATCGGCAACTTCTGTAAGTCGGTCGCAGGCCCACTTAGCGAAGTATATACACAACCATATTCGTTCAACGGAAGGATAAAACTAATTATCTGTCAAATCAGCTAAGTGTTACCATTGACGAAATAAGCACTAATTGAAAAAAAAAACGTTAGATGGCGGACCCATTATTTTGTGGATTATTGTTCATTTTTTTCTTTTTTTTTAATTTAATCATTTTTGGTTTTACTTTTTTTTAGTAACAAAAAAAAATCTGCATGTAAAACATGTTACAAGAAAAATAACAATACCAATAACAACAATAATGAAAAAAAAATTAATTTCATTAGATATGAAAATTGTATTATTATGTTGCAAAAAGAAAATTATCATATACAAACAAGGGTATAACAAAGCGCTTCAAGGAGGTTAGAGGGCAGAGAAAAAAAAGTTTTCCACACATGAACGAGGGAAGTTAGTTTTTTGTGATTGATCAACATTTTTATAGCAATGGCTGAGGTTTTGTAATGATTTTACTTTCAAATGTTGTAAAACGCTTCAGAAATCCGTTCAGATTGTGTCCGAGCATTACCAAAGACGTAATTCGAGTGATCATAAGGTGGGCGTCAAACAAACAAAGTAAACATCTCATCTTATATGAAAAATATTTTTAATATATTTTTAAGAACAGAAATAAATTAAAAACAATATACTGAAATTGATTGTTAATAAAAGAAAAATTAATTTTATTGAAACTAAGAACTAAAACGTAGTCACTTGGGAAAAAGATCTCTTTTTATAAAAACATCCATATTTTTTTACGTTTTAACAAAGTAATTTGTATCGCCTGGAAGAAAAATTAGTTAGCGTTTCTCAAAAGATGGCAACTCTTTAATAATTTGTTTATAAATAAATAAAACGGGGAAAAATAGTGTTCTCATCTTCAAAAAAGGATCGATTGTCAAAGGAACAGCAAATATCGATTGAAGCACGAAATATCATTCAAGGTTTGCACAGGCAGGGGAGATTCTTGCGTAAGAAAGGCACAAATTTTAGGAAGAAGTAATGCATCATAAAAAAAATTAGAGAAGTACGTGCTTATTTCGTGAATGGTAACACTTAGCTAATGTCTGATTTGACAGATAATTTGTTGTGTATACGCTTGAACAACGCTGGGAATCTGGGCCTACGATCGACTTACAGAAGATGCCGATTTTGTCAAAAAAAAATCATCTTTTCAGATGAAGCTCATTTTGATCTTGATGGGTATGTAAACAAGCAAAATAGTCGCATTTGGGGCACAGAAAACCCGCACGCATACATTGAAAAGCCGATACACCCAAGACGAGTCACTGTTTGGTGCGGATTTTGGTCCAGAGGCATAATTGGGCCATTTTTTTTTCGAAAATGAGCAAAAAGTGGCCGTTACAGTCAATGGCGATCGTTATCGGGCCATGTTGAACGAATTTTTGTTCAGAAAAATTGAAGAGGAGCATATTAGCAACATTTGGTTTCAACAGGACGGCGCTACGTGCCACACAGCTGAAGCTACACTCGATGTTCTGCGCCCTGTTTTTGAAGATCGCATTATCAGCCGCAGAGCTGATGTCGCTTGGCCACCTCGGAGCTGCGATTTGACACCGTTGGACTATTATTTGTGGGGTGCCGTCAAAGTCAATTGTTACGCCAACAAGCTAGAGACAATTGATGCTTTAAAGGACAATATTCGTATAGCCATTGGTGAAATACAGCTGCACACAATCAATAATGTGCCGATTCTGTAGGCTACTGCATGAATCAAATTATTTTCCATTAATAACCGGAAGGATTGTACTTTAAAATAAAAAAAGAAATTTGAGAAAATATTCAGTAGTTTTTTTACAGCATTCTCACAACAACAACAAAAAAGTTTATTTGGCGGTCCCTATACAAAACACTGGAGAATTTTAATCGCTGAAGACGACTAAAGCGTCTTAGAGACCCGGAGTTGAGAGTTATAGTGAGAGAAGTCAAAATAGCTCCTAAAACTTACGATAAGTCAATAAATGCTAGAACTGTAAGAAGATCCCTACACGAACGCAGATTATATGTTAGAGTTCCACGAAAAACTGTATGTGGATCGAAGGCCAACCCAACCTAGCGTATAAATTTCACAAAAATAAATGTATAAATCGGCATCCACTCTTTTGGAGAAGTGTTCTCTACATAGATGAAAGACAATACGAGGCATTTGGTGCCGAAAACCGCAAACGATATGGCGAAGTAAGAACGAAGAGTTATGAAAACTGTAAGGCATGGTGGTTTATTGAACCAACGATGAAAAAGGAGACTACCTCAGCATTCTGAAACATGATGTTGCCCTTAGTGTAGAAAAATTTAATTTACCACCTAACTGGGTATATCAACAGGTTAATGAACCTAAGCATACCTTTAAAATTGTAAAGGAGTGAATGCTTTACCGTACCCCTAAAATACACGACCATCTGCCACCGACCCAATTGAGCACTTGTGGAAATATTTCGATAAGATAATTAGAGAATGAATTTTACACACCAATCGAATAATTTTAGATTAACGAAATATTCAGGGCTACTTGCACTGGCGTACTGATTATTAGTAGGCTGTAAATACAAAAAGTTGCAGGTAGAGTTTTAACACTATCCTCGTATCATTCTCCTTTTCTTTGTAATTTTTTTACATTTTTTCTTTCATTGTGCATTACATATGGGCATATTGTACGTGTATTATAGAAAATTAATAAAAAAAATAAAAATTAATTTACACACACACATATACACTCACTCACCTATACAAATATTACCTCACATATGTAACAATAACGTAATAAAATAAAATATTATTGTTATTTCAGACTCATACTATACTTCTTCTTCGCCCTTGCTAGCAGAACAGAACTTTGATCTGAAGTCAATTTCGCTACTGGTTTTTGTTCGTTTTGTTTTATTTTTGCAACATTTTCAATTCCTATAAATATTTATTTGTTAATGTTACTAATATAACATCAACAAGAACAATAATAATAACAATAATAATATTATAAAACTGCAATAACAAAAAACAACAAAAATAAAAACAGTGTAACAACAACTCTATAAAGTATTACTTTAGGGATTTGTAATTGTTAAAATGAAAATTAATAATAAATATTCACATGAATACTAAATACGAATAATAAAGTCCAGAGACCAATAACGGAGAGTTGCTGCTCTACACACAGGTATGAAAATAAGTGAACAAAATAAAGGAATAAATGTTGGCATATAACCAGTATTGTTATTGAAAAGAATTAAATATTATTGGGGAAACGTAATTGGTTGTAAAAATTTTATAAATTGAAAATAATTGAAAAACTGCAGCCATTTACTAAATGCATGCTGCAATTAAGTTAAATTTAATCAATTTGCTTAAAGAACTCGGGGGGCTTTAATCCCTCTCCAAATAATCTATTCTAGAAGCACCTTGACCCTTCTCCCTTAAAGAATAACATCATTTCCAAAGAACATAAGCAAATTAGATCTTAGGGAAAAAAGGTTTCTATCTTTCAATGATAAAGAAGGGCGTTGTTCCTAAGCAACAACAGATGACAGTATTATCATATAAGAACTTACCACAGTAAACCAATCATCTGGTTATCTGCAAAGCGAAAGCAGATTAAGAAACTGAAAAAGGGTAAAGTACTTGAGCTGCTTTGTGGACGCCACATGCTTCCAAACTGTGCTAATAGCTAGAAAATGCTAGTGTAGACCAGAGATTAATTTTGTGTACACATTTGATCCTCTATACAGTGGACATCGAAAAAAATACATTGAAAAATGTATGCGTGACTCACTTTATACACGAATAACTCTTGAGTGTCCACTTCAGTGCATTATATCTAAATGTGTACATTGAGGACATTAAAAGCATCGAATTAACTTTATATACGTATGCACATGAAGATAACTTTGCATTTGTTTCGTAACTTCATAAGATTAATGTGTGTGTGCGCAGTAAAAGCAAACAGCGTTGCCGTTTTTGTTTATTTCTAACCAAAATGGGTAATTTTTTTTTCGATGTGTAGATCAGAGATCAATTTAGTGTACACATTTTATCCTCTATACACACAAAGCTACACAGTGGACGTCGAAAAAAAATACATTGAAAAATGTATGCGTGACTCACTTTATACACGAATAACTCTTGAGTGTCCACTTCTGTGCATTATACCTAAATGTGTACATTGAAGACATTAAAAGAATCGAATTAACTTTATATACGTATGCATATGAAGATAACTTTGACTCACTTTATACACGAATAACTCTTGAGTGTGCACTTCAGTGCATTATATCTAAGTGTGTACATTGAAGACATTAAAAGCATCGAATTAACTTTATATACGTATGCACATGAAGATAACTTTGAATTTGTTTTGTAACTTCATAAGATTAATGTGTGTGTGCTGTAAAAGCAAATACTGAAAATATTATAAATACCCAATATTAGTTTTATGGCTCCAGTTCAAAAGTTAAAAAAGCGCTAATATGGCAACTCCCGCCCATGTGTTTGCTTGCTAAATCATATACACAAGATGTACACAAGTACAGTCATAGCCACACATTAATATCAGATGTACATGCCGAAAGAAAGGCAATGTCTTCAAAGTATAGAAGGTGTACAGTGTTTTCAAGGTGTCCATTAAAATTTCTTGTACATTTCTATGATCTCTGGTGTAGACCCTAACAAAGAAAATTGTTATAATTGTTATAATTATATCATTATATAAATCGTTATAATTAGTGCCTTAATGTCAGTAAATAGTTGTCAAAAAGGAAATCAACACTTTTTCGACACAATTTCTCACAATCAATAAAAATGTCTCAATAAGCAATCAATCATTTGAGAAAAAAACATATTTTTATAGAGAAAATAATAAATTCACACAGAGAGAAACATCATAGATTCATACCTTGACAGGTGAATTACCCTCTAATATACTAAAAAAATAATAGTAATGCACAACCACATATGTACACACCTAAATAATTTCACAAACATTGAAAAAATATTAGAATAACAAAAGAGTAAATCAACACATCGCCAACACAAAAAAAAGGCTATTAAAACACTCATGGACACGAATGGTGGACACTCTGGCAACGTCGATACGAGTCGATAAATAAACGCACAAAGGACGTTTCAATATTTCAACTGTCAAATATTTTCCACTACTACTACCATCATTACATCTATAATAATAATCAATGACAGATTGATGAACAAAAGCAAAAAAAGAACAAAGAAGACAAAAAAAGAACGGAGTTATAATAAAATAATTTTAATATACGTAGGATGTATGTAATATGTAAACTTATTAAAAATATTCGGATAACTCAGCCATTGTTCTGTTTTCTTAGTAACTCAGTTACTATGCCACCATAAAGCAAGAATTCAAAAGTTCAAGGATGGATAATTAGAAGGGATTGAGGCCTCTTATTTTTTAATGAATTCAATTTGAAAAGTATAATGAAAATTTCTATTCCTCTCAGGAATGCGCACCAGAGATTAGAAACGAATCGCGTTTTTGCTACTCATACTCACTCATGAATTTATAAATATAAGTGAGTACACATCATTGAAATTCAACTACTCATACTCATAACGTTGACTCATAAGTATAAGTAGCAATGAGTATGAATCAAACGTCGTATTCATACTCATAGCTACTCATACTCATAGTACTTATTCATTTCTCAGAAAATACTCATAATACTCATAAATGATTCGCATGTTTCATGAAAATAAAAAGTAAACAAACAAACACCCAACCTAATAATGAGTATTCGACTGTTCATATTCGAATCATACTTATTTTGCATCGTCTACGCACAATTAATGCAGATGAGTATGAATCAATAACTTCTTAAATATTGATAATTATGAGTATGATGAGTACTTAGAGCAGATTTAGGCAAATAGATGCTCTTATCTTGTGTCTTCACACGCACATACTCACACGCATAGGCAAAAAATAAACAAAGAGAAGTAAAGGGAAAGCAAGTGGGAAAAATACAGTTCAAAGTGACCTGAGTGAGAGATACTCAAATTACTACCACAATTGTAAAAAAAAAATTATATTAGTTTGCCTGACACTGCTTTAGAGTATAAATGCTTATGCGTAACCTGTACAATGAGTATGAATGCGTATGAGTATAAGAATTTATGAATCGCGATTCGAGTATGCTCATGTTTCCAGTATTCATTGCTGATCTCTGATGCGAACCAGAGTGCCTGGTTTCGTAAGGAAACGTTTTAATCACTAAACTACGCTGCCCTATAGGTAAAAGTGTCTTTCCACTTTTCGAGGTTTTGTTTTCATATTGTGTCGCATAGTTCTATGACAAAACTCCCCGTTGAAAGCTCAACGTTATGATAAACACCCTTTAGGCTATGCGCTATGGTGATCTGCAAAAAAAAATAAATAAAAAAAATTATTTGATATAACATACCGCATATTGCTTGGGTCGAAAGAAAACAACTCTATTCTCGTAAGTTTTGAAAGTTATAGCCACTATTAGCAGATACATATATCATAACCTTGATCTAAATATTTTCATCTAAACCCGTCAAGAACACCTCATTCACACAATATGTGTTCCGCTGTCTCTGACCCCTCTGAATACAGTCTGTAAGCATCCAAATCTGTGACCGTTTGGAGTTTCAAGTCCGACCTGCCATACTTGAGAACCTAAGAACGACGCCCAAATTGCAGACTGATCGCCGCCCTATAGTGGCGAAGTCCCCTTTAATCATTGCAGTGTTCCAAGCATTTGGCAATTTTCCCATTCTTGATTAGATTGAGAACGGTAGTAAGTTTCGGGACCGATATATGGTCAGGTATATAAATACCCGAAGCATCTTTTCGCCAGAGGAATCTCGCTCATACGCACGACATGACCAAACCAACACAGTCGTTGCATCTTCGATGTCTGTATTTACCGCCAACGCAGGTGAGCCCACTTATTCTACGGAGTTTTTTTTTCTCGAAAACACCAAAAACAGCTTCATATGCTTGTGTAAGTAACCATGCTCCTGCGTCATATAACAGCAGGGAAAATATAAGCGATCAAATGCTTATGCAGACTTAAATAACACCTGTTATGTTAGCACGTACGATTCTCCATCTTAGATGGTTGTTATTATTATTTATGGATTTTTCCATCACTTCGAAGTTGTAGTTACGTACGTTTACATGGTGACTCAGTCTCGTGAATTCCTGTTTCTTTGAAACCAACAACTTCTTTGCCAGTCCCACTATTCGCAAAGGCGACGGTTATATAACGCAAAGTTGTACTGTTAGTCGCTTCACTTTTTAAAAGTGGTTAGATCGCAGGCGTACAATGCCATAGGATTTGGATCGAATCTCCTGCAGAGGACATGACGAAAAAAACCCAATTGCGGTTTTGAATATTTAATAACGGGACTTGAAACTCCCTCCTAACCTAACCTACCCCTGCAGCTTACCTCTGCTGTTGATGACAAGCTATCTACTGGGAAAAAATCACAAAGCTAATAAGGATCATCACTACCACTTAGCAAGGATCTTAACCACTACACAATCATATGGAGGAGAGTTACAGCAGATTAATCATCTACTTAACTTGAAAATAAACTTGATTAGTGAAACAAAGCCATGGATGCTTGGTGGAAAGCAGTATGCACCCTAGAGCAGTGATGGAGAAAAAAAAGGATATCACGGGAAATTATAAAATTCACCTTTTTTGATAATAATCCTAGCATACGGATATTGTTGTACGGTATGATATCAATTACTCATACTGTAACTCCTACAAACTTAATCGCGTTTACGTAATAAATCCCCGTAAAAAAAACTAGCATAACTATTAATGTAAAAAATCTAACAAAGGCTTACAAACGAACAGGAATAGCTCAGACAAGTCAATTCCTATCCATAAAATTGACAAAAACGTTACTTACACTCAATAGGCAATTAAATAAAAAATTACCTTTATTGACCGAAATCAAATACAAAAACAAATTCGCAAAAAACCAAAATCAAATGTATCTCTACAAACACTTACATGTACACACACACACACATCTATATGAACTATAGATATATTGGAAAAGACCTAAACACCGAAAGATCGATGAACATACAGGACTAATACTTTGCTTAGTTTTATTTTCCCGAATCATGCTCGTATGACTGAATATGTAAGTGACACATTTTGTGAATTGTTGACGTGCTTTCGCCAACAAACGCATAAAAGCACACACACACCGGCACTTAACAGTGTAAAGACATTACAAAGAAAGGAGAAAAAAAGAGAAAGAGAGGGAGAGAGAAAATGAATTGATAACTGCTCGCAAACAAACAATGACACCAGGATTTTGTCTATTCCTAACCATTCATTCACACAATATTACCATTTGGTTATATTGAAGCAAAGGTGGGCAGCAGTGAGAGAAAGCACAAAACTGTTTCCATATGCACTTATAGTTTCATTAAATTGATGAGGTGGACAACACTGACAGTAGAAGGACATATAGACATGTGTGATGTGACAATCACACTTCGTGGGGCAGGCACATCAAACGGAATACAATAATTTAATTTTCAGCACCCAATTACAACGAACAGGTTAATTTGTCGTATTTTAAGCTTTTAAATCTCAAAGTGAAAATTTAATGTCTAAATTATAATCGCACGTGTGAGTTAAAAACACGTTCATTTACTACTCACCTCTGCACACCAATGCACACACACACACATATGCATACGATTGTAGCACGTGAACAATTGTTTTAAAGTAAATTGAAATTGACAGTGACACTTTGATATTGAAACAGTGGTTGTGTTAAAGAAAATCCACTTCGGATTAAGGAAGGAGTAAAAGGTAGAAAGTTTTAAGATACCCGTACTAAATACTTCTGAACTTTCGCTATCAAAGAAGGCTTAATATCATAGTGTCTAAGTGTAAAGCAAGTTATCATGAAGGGGTAATATCAAGGAGAGGATTAAGGAAGACTTAACCGTCTACTATATCTGCTAAAGCTCCATTGCTCAGAAAGAGAAGTTATGTGAGAGGCAGACAATAGGCAAAGGGTGTTTCTAAGGAATGATTGAAGCCGAGAAATCCTAGCCCAAATGTGGTCTCCGAGCGAAGACATAATTTATAATCATTTTGGTTTTTTGCGATTTTTAGTTTGTATCTAACTTACTGACTTAACTTAAGCATCATGTTCAGCTAAAAAAAAAAAAAAAACACTTTATCATGATCATCATTCTGCCCTGATACTATTGCAAGACACCGCGACCGATGGGATCGATTGGGCCTCTTTTGATTTATAATTTGTTCAGCAGATCTGCTGCCTGCATAATAAACACCAGCAGATCTGAAACCATAATGGTGGATGTGTCACCCAGTGAGACACTATTTCTACCTAAGCATTTCCATTTCACACAATATGTTTTCCGCTGTCTCTGATGCCTGTGAGCACAGTCTAGAAATATCCACATCTGTGACAGTCATCTTTCTCAGATGCGCTTTTAGTCTAGAGTGGTCCGTGGCAAACTCCGTTAGGAGTTTAAAATCCGGCCTGTCATATCTGAGAATACCAAAGCGACGACAAAACAGCGCACTATCTCCCCCTAGAATGGCGAAGTTCCCTTTGATCATGCCATACATATGGCAATTTCCCAATGCCTGATTAGATTGAAGTTGGTAGTAAGTGATGCTGCACGGTGAGGTTGCGGACCGATGCAGGGTGTCACGGAACCTTTTTCTAGCCCAGACATCCACTGTTTTTTTACCATCTGTTTCAAAGTGTCCAGGTGCCCAAAACAACTAGACCTTCTTTCTAAACGAAAATCTTTGCAACATATCGTAGCAATAGTCGACTATTCTAGATATAATATGAGCCAAGTACCCGTAAAGAAGCTAGAATGTCACAGAATGTATTAATAGTCTTACAATTGAGCCTACTGCCAAGGTTGATCTACGCAGAAATAGGCCATGATCTTAGCCTTGAAGATACTCTGCGATCTTCTCAGTGTGATCGACATGTCGCGATTGGGGCCATGAACACCAACGCCGTCATTCATTTTGGAGCTATCGGTATACCAGCTTAAATCGAACTCCCTCAGTACTAAGGCCCCGCTAGACCAACAATCCTGGTCGGGGAATTCAACCCTGAATCTCCTGCCAAAGCACAAATCCAAATGCATAATATGCAGAAGCGAAGATGGTTCTCTGACCATCCTGTAGAGAATGGACACACTCCGGATGCACTTCGGATTCCTGTGACGAAAACATGCCGTCACTCTCATTACATATTTGTGAAGCGCTATCAAACCAATCAATGCCTGCTAAGGCATTGTTGGATCCTTTCCCATTGCCATAGTTTTAATTTTTCAATTTATGGTAGTAACTTCTTCGGTTGTTATCCACTAAGCTATCGCCGAAAGTACTCCACCCTAAGGCAACATTTTGATGCCATTACAGTGGATTTTTCTCCATCGAAAGACAAGCTGATGATCCAGTTTTTAAGCGTGCAACTTTCGATCCAACGACTTAACAATGGAGTCAAAGCCTGTATTATCAAAGGCTTCATGAATATCCAAGAAGTCACAAGAAAGCCACTTTCATATCAAAGAATGCCTTTTCAATACTGCCTAGAAGAGACAAAATAGCATTCCCAATGGACCCTTTATACGTACGCAAGCTGACACTGATAAAGAGAGCATTCCACAAGGCTACTCTCCCTTATATGGATAGCAATCATTTTTTTCAACATCTTCAAAAGAAAAAATGAGAGACTGGTATGACTTTGGAACATCACTAGGCCTAGCAGCTTTCGTTATAAAAATTATCGTGACCTCCCGACGTGCTTGTGGAAGATAAGAATATCCCGACACTCTTGTAGAGGTGCAAATGTTCGAGACTCAGGAATGGGTGCCCACAATACGAGATCCATTCTCCACTCCAGATATAATGTAGGCTCCTGTTTCAAAAAATAGGAGCTTAATACCGTTAGAATGATCTATTGCGAAAGATTGTGAGATACCAGCCAAAGACTGCAAATCTTCAATGGACTGACAATATTTCCTCCATGTGTTCTTCTTTTATACTCAGTGAAATTAGCTCTATATGTCTGCCAGTCGTCTGAGAACTTGGTCCTATAGAAATTCCTCCTTATTCTCAATTTTACCAAAGTGTCATTCCACCATGTAACCCTACATTTGGCAAAATTATCACTACGATACATACTAGCATCTAAAGAGAATTTGATAGTTGACTGAAGTTGACTAGGCAGGCACTAGGCGCTTCAATTTCTATATTTTTGTGTTCGAAAAACTTTTCTGCTAAACTACAGTTTACACTTTGACACTGTACGAGTATTTGTTTAAAATGGTTGTTAAATATTGTTTTACGGTTGGTCGTTTGTATGTATATTAGCCTATCGCACTAAAGTTGTTGGTGTATCTAGGATATGAGTATAACTTTTAAGCACAGACACACATTTACTTACATACATACATACGTAGATTATAACAATTGAATCGATACGAATAGATAACATTTCAGTCTGTCACTCAGACTTTAGTAAAAGGTTGAAAAGTTCAAAAGAAAGGAATATGACAACCTGACCGCAAAACCAAATAAAACACCCATTTCATTGACTCTGTACATACACATAAGTAGAGTATTGAGCTATTGATCCCCTACTTTGACCAATTGTCCTTAACTTTTAAATTGAGCTAATTTGACACATGTAATAGTAATAGAAGAGTAAAGGTCTAAATGGCGTTGACTATATATCTAATACCTTCCTCCCACGCACCCACCTGTTCATTTTACTTTGTATCTTATATTAGAGACATGCTAAGCACACTAGAGATATTTGAGATAATGTGTGGCATACGAATGAGTTGCAAAGGAAGTTAAGGTGTGTAGGTATAATGTAATAAAATTATTATTGAAATTTAACAGAAAATTAAGTTGAAAATTGTTCACAAGTAGGTTTTTATGGCGCAACAAATAAGAGTTTAAGCAGTTTTAATTGAATATTAATGAAATCATTTTAAAGTGATTTGATAATTGATTTAAAATTTAAAACGTGACTAAAATCGATAACTACAATTGAATATCAACTGAATGTGGCACATGACATCAATATAAAATATAAAAATTATATAAAATGCACGGTGCGACAAAAAAAAATACCCGGCAAATGATACTATTTTTCTGATAGGCCGTGCCGAGCAGAATAAGGATTTGTTTTTTAAATTTTCGAAATACATCCAAAACCTCGTTTTACGGGTAAAAACCGGTTTTTCAGATCTCCATGCACTTATAAACTAATAACTTAGATGAATATTATCCGAATTTAAATTTGTTTTTGGATTCGGAAAGAAGAGAACAGACCTGATATATACGTCGTTTAAGTAGTCTTGAGGAATGGATGTATTTCTAAAGCAAACACATTTTTCATCCAATTTTTTACATGAGTTACATTACGAAAAAGCTTAGTAACTCCATCAATTTCCAACGCATTTCTATTCATCACTTAATACAATTCCTTAATTAAGTCATCAATAGTGCGGTTCCTATGTTCCATGACTTAACAACATTTGGGCGACATCAACACGACCCGTCGAGCAAAGTACTTGCGAGTGGAATTATGAATATCTAGCGATATTTCAGAACACAGGTTTTTAACACGTACGTCAGCCCCATTCTTTTATACGAATGTAAAACCTGAGGTCTATCTAAAATAATATGACACGACTACAAACGATCGGGAACTGATGTCCACGGTGCATAATTCAATATTTCTAGCCTGTCACTCAAGGGTAATATAGGGCTACTTCAAACTACAAATCACAGCTAATACGATACTGGTAGAAAGTATACAGACGGCTAACAACCTGCATCGGACAAATTTCTGCAAATGTGACTTTAACTACGTTCAGTGGCCTCCGTATTTACTCTTAGAATTTGACGATAGTATTGATAGTGAAAAAAAACTATTGATAGTACTATCGATTGTTTTGCAGCTCTATTTGGAAGTCCATTATTATGATAACTCCCTTAAAATCGCATCAGTCATGGATAAAAACTCTACCCGCAAAGGTAATTTTAGTCTCTTTGCTAATTTTTCAAATAATGAATGAAATATCATACCCTAATAGACTGCCTTCAGAAATTAATTTTAATCCATTATATTTTGTAATGGTTGATAAAAAAAATAAATTATTTATGTTGCATGCTACTCATAAAAATACTCTTTATTATTATTTATTTATTTATAATTAATATATAAACGTCTATCAACATAATTTTTAAAAGTAGGACTATCAAGGACATTTAATATATTTTAAGTACAAATTTTAATTTGTATTTATTTATGTCCCTTTGCTTTTTATTTCATTTCGTTCAATTTTTTTATTTTTTTTTTTTTTTTTAATTTACTTAATGGAAGAGAAAACATCATTGTTGGCGTCATCTTCATCATTCATATCATTTTACTTAATTCTATTCCCTTTATTTGTATACATCGAGTTGCGTAGCTGGTCATAAATGACAAAGAAAACAATGATGCCTGTGTCTAAAAATGTAAAAAAAGTGTCATGTCACTCCATACTTTTTCAAAAATTTCCTTAAAATTTTGAACAGCTTCTATTAGATATTCATTTGAATTACTTAGAAAAAATTTTGTAAACATTTAAAAATATTTATTTGTAAGTATAAATGCATACATACATACGTATTAAAACAATATATAAATAAATTTTATTCGAGCTGTAAAAACGTAACATCGGTCAGCAGTAGGGAGATCGATTATTCGACTTTTTTCAAAAACCGGTTTTCGAATAATTCGAAAAATTACAACTTAAAAAACCGCTTATCAGTTACAAACTAAACACATAACCGGTTAACCGGTTATATTCTTTAAATCAATTTTTTTTTTTAATTTTTGTTACTTAATTCAGTATAATTGGTATATTTTCCTCGTATACATTATTGATTCCGCCGGCATATTTTAGTTTCTAGCAAGTAAGTACTAGTCTAGAACAACATTCAGAGTTTTTAGTGAAAATTTCTTCCGCGACATTGCAATGTCCTAATACTTCACACAGTGATTCATTTTTTACAGAGAGAGAGAGAGACTACTTGATATAGAATCAAGTTTTCCTTGCTGCACAATAACGTCAATTTTATGGACATATTTAAGGTGGTTAATAATTTCTGGTGTCGAAAAGCCTTTTCAGCTTAGCCTTTAAGGATTCCATCGATTTCCAAATACTTTCACACTTCTGAGGACATTTGTAGAAACATAAATCACGTATTTAATAATGTGTGGCACTACCGCCTACCAACCAAAAAGTTCTCGGTTCAATCCCAGGCCACACCATCTGACAATTTTTATCAGGGGAATCACCTCACAACATTACTAGCGACTGGTTACGAGTATTTCCGCTGTGAAAAACTTCACTAATTATTACATCTGCTGTTCGGAGCCAGCGTTTGTAGGTCTCTTTCAAAGGTCTGGATTCACCATACATATATAAATTAATTATTTATTTACAGAAAATTAGAAAAAGTTATTCTTGCTCAAGTGTGCATATCTCAAACAACAATCTACCATAGTTTTCACATTCTTTGTAAGACGTTCCAGGATGTCACATATATAGAAATAAGACTTTATATCATAAATTCAGAAAAATTCTTTAACGATGAGGAAATTTGCAACAACAAAAATATAAAGGGTCCGCCAAATACTTTTTTTTTTGAATATGCTATAAAAAAAACTACTGAATATTTTCTCAAATTTCTTTTTTTGTTTGAAAGTACAATCCTTCCGGTTAATAATGAAAAATACCTTCATTCAAATGGCTACCTCGGCTGACCATGCAGTAGCCTACACGATCGGTCCAATTTTTAAGCACATTATCGATTGCGTACGGTTGTATTTCACCCATGGCTTCACGAATATTGTCCTTTAAAGCGTCAATTGTCTCTGGCTTGTTGGCGTAACACTTATCTTTGACGGCACCCCACAAATAATAGTCCAACGGTGTCAAATCGTAGCTCCGAGGTGGCCAAATGCGGTGATAGTGCGATCTTCAAAAACAGGGCGCAAAACATCGATTGTAGGTAGCTTCGGCTGTGTGGCACGTAGCGCCGTCCTGTTGAAACCAAATGTTGCTAATATCCTCTTCTTCAATTTTTGTGAACAAAAATTCATTCAACATGGCCTGATAATGATCGCCATTGACTGTGACGACCACTCCTTGCTCATTTTCGAAGAAAAATGGCCCAATTATGCCTCTGGACCGAAATCCGCACCAAACAGTGACTCGTCTTGGGTGTATCGGCTTTTCAATGTATGCGTGCGGGCTTTCTGTGCCCCAAATGCCACAATTTTGCTTGTTTACATACCCGCCAAGAATGAAGAAATGAGCTTCATCTGAACACATCGCACACATTCTGCAACATTACCATGATTTTCAAAGTGTTCTTCAAGCGTATACACAACCATATTCGTTCAGCGGAAGGATAAAACTAATTATCTGTCAAATCAGACATGAGCTAAGTGTTACCATTCACGAAATAAGCACTAGTTGAAAAAAAAACGTTAGATGGCGGACCCGATCTAAAAACGTGTAAAAATTATACATAAATTCACCCGTTATTCGTGTTAAAATAAATAACCGGTTTATTTGGTATTCGAAAAATAGACATTAAAAAAAACCGTCTTTGACAAAACCAAAAAAACCGGTTAAAACCAGTCGAATATTAACTGTTCGATCTCCCTAGTCAGCAGTGTCGTATTGAAAATAAGTGATTGTTGAACATAATCGAACTATTGCTGGCTGATATAAGGACATCAATACCACCCACTAATAGAGTGATAAGTTTTCTATTTATTAAATACGTAAATTTGGAATAAAGTTTAAAAATTAAAAACAAAAATTTGCGAAGTCTTTTTAAAATTAAAGTTGAAAATATTAGTGAAGGAAGAAGTTTCCTTTTCTATTTAAAAATCAGTCACCTAGAAATGATGAATGCTTTTCATTATTATTTCGTTTAAAATTTTTGTATTTTATGGAAGCGGTGCTTGTTTTCAACTCACTTTTTTTCAATTTTAAATTTTTACATTTTGATAATAATGCATGTTAATGTTTTAAAAACCTAAACATGTTTTAAGAAAATTCTTTTGATTTATATCTCATTTGCTGTTTTTGTACCTTTTTCTTTTCACTTTTCTCTTGTATTTCATTCTTGCTTTCTTTCTTAATTTTTTTTCTTGTAAATATAGAGCAAAAAAACTGGATAAGTAATGTAAATCAAATGCTTAGTATAAGCAAAAGCATAAAAAAGTGTGTAAATGCAGCCAGAGAATAAATGTTTGTTGAAGAACAGCTTTAATAATTCCCCATGATTTTCTGTATTTCGAACAAAGTGATGCATTACTCTCGGCGTTATATTTAACTACTACACAAGCTTAAATCATAATAAAACAAAGAAATATATTTTTAATATCAATGAAAAAGGCTTTGTTGGATATTAAATTTTATGACATTAATTATTAAATATGGACGGTACAAAGCGCAATCTGGAACACAAAATTTTTATAGGACGTATTTCGCTATAACTCTTCGATTGCTGATTTCCAGGTGTTCAATTATCTCTGGTTTATCGACGTAAACAAGTGACGTTACATAACCGCAAAGAAAATAATCCAATGGAGTTAAATCACACGTTCTTGGTGGCCAACTAATTGAACCATTCCTTTACTATGAGGAATATGGGTCTGTCCTGTTGGAACCACATATCAGCAAGTTTAATATCTAATCATGTCGCTATACCATTCACCATTGACAGTAACATTCTGACCATCATCGTTTTTGGAGACATAAGCACAGCAAACAGTAATTTTCGATGGATGTAATGGTGTTTCGACAAAACCTGTTGACTATCCTGACTCCAAATGTGACATTTCTAATTATTTACCTACTGATTCACACAAAAAATCGGCTACCTCGGAGAACAAAACCATTAAAACGATCGGAACTATTATTTTGATAAAAAAAAATCAATAATTTGTATGCGTTGCTCTGGTGTTAGTCCATCCGTAATGGAATGTCAAACCAAACTAGGAAAAAATTAACTATCAGCTGTTAAATCGGTTGTCAAATAAAGCAGTCTGACCACAGTTATGAACCTCTAAAAGGGAGCCGGTGCCGGTGCTAAACGATCATCAAGGGTTAAGTATCTGGGTGTGATATTGGACTCAAACCTTCATTTGAAGCTGCATGTTGAAGAGCGGCTAAAGTAGGCTTGTGTGGCTTTTTATTCCTGCAAAGCTATATTCGGGTTAAAACGGGGACTCAAACCACAAATGCTGCTCTCTGGTGTGTTGGCATTCCCTTGTTAACATCCCTTGTCACCACTAGACTGAAGAGAATTCAGAGGACTTCGTGTTTGGATATTACTGGTGCTTGTATGACTTGTTTCAGTGCTGCCCTCAACGTTATTCTGCACTTACTACCTATTGATCTCCACATTTTATCGCCTTTGAAGCAGAATGCAATCAGGCTAAAAGCACTCGGTTTCTGGAGGCAATCGCTCAGTGGCCTCAGAAGCATTTTGGGAGTTGGAAGCAGACTTAGTTATCCGCAGACTGGAGAAGAAATAGAATTTCTACGAGTTCTAGCATTACGATCTTCACAGATGGATCCAAGATGGTTTTATACAATCCCTCAGACTACTGGTGGTCTCTAGGATTTCTTAGGTGGAAGTTTTTGTGATTATGCAAGCTTGTATGATGCTGATATTGAGCTATCGGGGGTCTGCTTCCGAAATTTCTCTGATAGGACCCTGGTCTCACCTAGTAGCCACTCAGCTTTAGTTCTCCAATGTAAAGAGGAGATAAAGCTCTTCGGTGGTATATATACCATTTCCTTGATTTGGGTTTGTGAACACATGGACATCGTTGGTAAACTTGTCGGGAGGACATCGATGAGGCTGGAATCTTACTCTTATTCTTCTTACTCTGACATCTGCTGCACAGTGAATATAGTCAAAGGTTAAATCTATAGTTTCTTTCCTGAGATGGCAGAGAATAGGTGGAGTTCCCTCTCTACTGAAACGCCGCGTACCTCTATTTCATAGCGGTGTACAAGGATCATTGGAACTCACACGGAGAAAATGCGCTTGCAGAAGCTACAAAAGCACCTCTGAGAAGGACACAATCGTGCACTTTCTCTGTGAATGTCCGGGTCTGGCAAGTAGATCCTCTTAATCTTCACCACTTCATAAGCAGCACAAGGTGGCTACACTCCCCTTTTTCGTTCGTTAAGTGGTTCTTTACCTGTGGCCTAGATTGGTTTCAAAACGGCACTTTTTGCTATTTGTAATTGACATCGTTTGGGTTAGCTAGCCAAGTTACCTAGCTACAGGTGCCAAATTTCGAGCACAATTCGCTGAAAATGTCTAGCAAATAACAAACAAAATTTTGTGAGTGTAATTCATTGTATTAAACATCCTTTTGCTTATGGCTAAGCAAAGAATACATAAACCAATAAGCATATAAACGTTACACGTATTTACTTAGACATTTTTTAGACTCTTTTTATCTAATCTTTAAATCTTAAAATATTTTCAAAAGATTTCTGATAAAAGAAAACAAAAAAAGAAAAGAAAAAACAACTGATAACATGAAACGGTAACAAAAGCAACAGGCCAGGCCTATTTATTGTTTATTTTCTAGTGAAGATTTATTACCGGTATTTCGATGTATTTATTACGGCAAGTCTACAATAAACGAATGAATATATAAATGGAAATATTTTATATGTAGGAAAGAGATCATCATCGTCATCTTGATGATGATGATTACAATGACAAAGGCTTGAAATCATAATTTATGACTTTGGTAACAAAAACTTCTAAAGAAATTTATAAAAAAAAAACGAAATATACTTATAAATTTATCATATTTATGAAAATGTTTAAACAGAAACCGGAAAAGGAAACCTACTACTTATATGGCCTCTATGCTTCAACAAGTTTTTGTGTTCAAAAAGAGGAAGTCAAGAAAATTTTTCATACCTTTTTCTTTTCATTATAAATGATTAAAAGTTACACATTTATGTTTAATAAGTTTTAAAATAAATTATTTTCTACTTTAATGTTAATCAACCCCGCGAATGGGCAGGGCAACATTTTTACTTAAACAAATAGAGCCTTTGGGCTTACAAATAAATAGAAAAGAAAAACAAAACAAACTATTTTATTCATATGAATAATGAGTAAAAAATTAAATATATTATATTACATTTGAAAATATTTATATTTATTTAAAAGTGTACCCACATAATTATAAGCATGTTAATAAAATAGAAGAGGGTTTCTCATTCAAAGGATAATAACTTTTAATTTTTTTGAAGTCCATTAAAAAGTTCATTATTAAAATATTCATATTTATTTAGAAAAAGTTTTGGTTTTATTTGCAACACAGTTGAAATGAAGAAAAAAAATGTAATTATAAAATTTTAGTTTATAAGGTACGATGTGATGTGTTACCCTACATCTCAATTCAACAGGAGGAATAGTTTAGGCATAAATGTGTAGACAAACGATCTCAGAGAGTGGCGAATTTGAAATCACAATCAACAGAAATAAGTATCCTTTTTATTATATCATATCGTACGTCTATGAATTCGAGCAATGGTCTGGGACAATAGGGTTGGAAAAGAACACATATATAATTAAGTCTCAAATATAATTCAAGCTACTCGTTCACTTAGAAGAAAAAACTCTATTTGGGACTTAAAGTCTTGAACTCTATTTAACAATGTCAGTCAGTCATAAGATCAGAAAAACAATAAAAACAATAAAGTCAGTGGAGACATTACTTTAGTATAGGAATAGTATATATCGAGTATTTGTTAGAGGTTCATTACTTTGAGTTGGCTACACTGCTTTATTTGATAACTGATTTAACAGCTGATAGTTTCTTTTTGTACAATTTGATTTGGTATTTCATTATGTTTCTTACGTAAGGTCCCACCATAAACTCCGCAGGCTAGCTTCAACGACTGCTGTGCGAATACACACAATCAAATGTACTTTACAAACTTTTCGTTAGGTTTTGTTCAGTTTCATTTGCTTACGTTTTGAGCGAACCTGATCGCACTGTACGTACGTAAACAGCTGTTTGTGTGTTATATGCAAAACAATAACAAAAGAAACAGGGTGTGCAATGGATGCTCTTGCTTTTATTCGTCACTGAAACAGCGACGATTGAACATGCGCAGCGGATGTATGAAAATTTTTTTTAAATTTGTATTTAAACTATATTATTTTTTACACAAAATATTAAAATTTTTATATATACAATAAAACATAAATTCATCCTGATACTAACAATGCTAATTACCCATTCAACTCAACTCTCAGACAACACAACTATTCAAAATTACATTATAACCATCAAAAAGTTGATTAAGCATTTGACAGACTTTTTGTTGAGTTTTTGACAGTAGCTTGCTTACTAAACAAAAGCGTATTATTGTTGGGCGAATGGGCTGAAGCACAAAATTGACGGACTGTACCTAGGCAGCCGTTTTAATGAAAGTTAACATCTTTAACTCGTGAAACCATACAAAAAGATACTTCACTATTTTTGGAATGCGGCTATGGATGATGTGAATTCCATTTAGGCAGTTATAAACCGATATTTATGGCTCATTTTTAAAATATTCTGGTCAGAAATAAGATCACACAAAAGATTATACACACTCTGAAGAAACCCAAATCTGATTTAGCAAAACTGGCCATTGAATGGAACTCGCAGAAAAGTAGAGAAATCGGAAGGCAAGCAAATTCCTAGAAAAGAGAAGTTGAGAAAAAAGTGTGACACTGAGCCTATAATTGGCTTTAGGTAGGCGTACTTAGAAAGAATTTGTTATGTGTCTATGATCCCCTTGGGATCTTTAAAGGATATAATAATAACAACTTACAAGTTTAGTATTGTAATTAACAACCTGGCCAACGACGTCGAACGATAGGCAGCACTTACTTTCTTTCGTAACAGAGACCCACTATCTTGAAGTTTATCGTTCGTTTGGCTTTACGTTTTCGTAATCCAAATAAATAACTGGATTGCCATATACGAGTAGTAGTACACAAATAAATCGCCAATATACAAAAAAAGCGTATTGTACGTGTTGTACAACGAATGAGGCAGTAAATAATTAAAATATCTAGCTTTCTTCTTTAAAATATTGTTACGTTTTAACCTTTCTAAAACGTTTGAGTTCTTTGCAATTATATCAAAATAAAATAAAACCACGTTGTTGTTGTTTTATAGTTTCTATTTCCTCACTTTGTCTTTATACAGTTTATCTCAGTACAGCAACTAATTAACTTGCACTTGATATTTGTTTATACAACACTTTTATTTACGCCTACACACGACTTTACTTAATGACAACAAAACGTTAACTATCCAACTAATGCATAGGCCGATGCCTTTTATGTACAATTGACATTACTTCCGAATGTTCTTGTTCCTCCTATAACATTCGATTTCCGTTAATTTCAATTTTAGCACACAAAGATGGTCGAATTGACAATGCTGCCAAATACACAAATAAATACAGCATTGCCAGAGTGGCACATTAACAACCTTGACACAAACCAGTGTGACCAAAATCTCACAATATAGTTTTAAAGGCTGATGGGGTGTATTTCTTTTTTCTTTAGGTATGGTGTATCTTTGTAACAATATCCTTTTTTCTATTTTATTTAAAATAACTTTTAAAAACACAATTTTTTATTCATATTTGCACAAATATTATCTGAAATAACCTAATTTCGCCAGCATGAAGCATTTTTAGTCCATAGTTTACATGAATTAATGAGTTTATTGGCTTTTCGGTAGTTGAAGAGCTTTAAACATAGCGCATAAGGGACTAAAATGGCAACATTGTTTCATGTCCCAATTTTTCTCTCAAGAAAACTATTTAAGACAGGGATAAATGTGACAGATAGATTTTCATAGTTTTTGCTCGCGATTTTATTTTCGTAGAGTCTTTTACTTGCATAAATGGACTCGTTTACAGTTATACCGACATTGTTGCCGCTTCATCAAATGCCGGCCTTTAAGCGCAACAGTACTGCAGTACATCTTATGCCACATGGAGTCGGTCCATATAGGAAAAGTAAATGCTATAATTCTCTCAACTACTTCTGCTAAACTGAACGCTCTGCGGTGTTTAGAACTCCTTGTGTTTGTGCAGCAGGAATTTTGGCGTTTTGTTAAACGTTTCTTAGAAGACTACTAGACGACTATTATCTACTTTTAATACTGTTTAGGTACCCATCGATAAGACGACAATTGTCGCTTAGTTTTACCGTTTGCCACTGTGTTGGCCTAATTTATCTCTACTTGTAGAATTATTTTCTCCTTAATTATTTTATTGGGTAATAATCGTCGAAACTATGTCAAGTATTACACGACAAATGTTTTTTCTTATAAACTGTCAAGTGATTTACTCTCAGTTTGGTTTGACAATTTATCATGAATAGACTCACGCCGGCGTAGATTCGTCGAATGGGCCCAAAACGAGATTACCGTTGTTCCCGATTTTCATTAGCGAATTTTGTTTAGCGATGAAACGCACTTCTAGTTGAATGGCTACGTTAACAAACAAAACTGCCGCATTTGGAGTGAAGGCAATCCTCAAGTGTCTCTGGAAACACCATTATATCCAGAAAAACTGACTGTTTGGTGGGCTTTATGGGCTGGTGGAATCATTGGTCCGTACATTTTCAAAAACAATGGTGGCCAGAACGTTACAGTCAATGGTGATCGGTATAGCCGTGATTACTAACTTTTTCATTCCTGAGTTGAATAACCATGATGTCCAGGAGATGTGGTTTCAACAAGACGGCGCAACATGTCACACAGCTCGTGCCACAATGGATTTATTGAAAGACACGTTTGGTGACCGCCTAATTTCACGTCTTGGCCTCCAAAATCTTGTGATTTAACACCGCTAGACTACTTTCTGTGGGGCTATGTAAAGTCATTGGTCTATGCGGTAAAGCCACAAACGCTTGACCATTTGGAAGACAACATTCGCTGTGTTATTGCCGATATACGGCCACAAATGTTGGAAAACGTCACCGAAAATTGGACGTCCAGTTTGGACTACATCCGAGCCAGCCCTGGCGGTCATATGCCAGAAATCATATTTAAAATGTTATGCCACAAAATTATCTTTCGGATAAATGAAATTCATATTAATCGAATAATCCATCGTTGTTTTATTGCAACTTAAAGTTCTATACCTCTATAAAAAACACCCCTTATATGCCAGTAGACAAATTAGTAGATGGATTTACCCGGGGCAAACAATTTAACATTTTGGTTTCGAAACTAATTTAAAAAAAAATTAATTTATTGATACAACGATTTTTAAACACACTAACTTTCATTATAAGGTACTATTATGTGGAAATAATTTTTTGTAGCCACTGAATGATTTTCTTCCACATTCTCTTCTTCATATGCAAACACATAAATGTCAACAATTATATTGTTAATTGAAAAGAAAGAAAAGAGTTGAAAACAAACATAAAAATAACCAAAAATAGAAGGAAAAAAAAGAAAAACTTGTTTAACATTTTCTTCAAATAATGCTGTTAAAGTAACAAAAAGGATAAAATAAAATCAGCGAGAGGTGCCCGTCTAGAACAACATGCCCATAGCTTTCAGACAGCAAAGGGCAGAAAATTCAATTTTTTTTTTTTTTTTTCAATAAATTTGCTTACCTTCGATTTTGTACAGATTTTTAAAGCAAAGTGATGTAAAGGAGACGAAGACTGCATTACATTGGACGGAGTTGTAAAAAACAATGCCGTTTGAACACTTTTGATTTTCTACTCCCCCTTCTTTCAACGCGTATAAAAACCGAATTTTTAAAAAGTTCCTACACTTGTATGTGCTTTTTAATTAGGTTTTTTGTTTGCCCTGTATGATGAATGGAAAAAAAATTTAAAGTGAAAAAAAAATTGAATTTATGTGCAACAAAATATTGAGTTATTTGCTAAATGGAAATTAAAAATAATAGCTTTTGGATGGAACAAATACATTGAGTCAAAATCTTAACAATCAGACTTGATGAGGCAATTTCTCTGCTATCTTAGAAAAGTTTACACTACTAGGACAACAGTTTTACAAATCAATGATTTTTTAATTTTCGTGTAAACTAACTTTAACCACCATCACTTAATCAGGTGCAACAAGTGTTGACATAATATGTCAAGTATCTGTGGATTATACCCAACAGCAATCTGTCTTTTTAGAGCTGGTGCAATGGGAACTTATCCCTCTGCGGCCATGAACACTTTTATCGGGCTTATTCCACAGCATATTTTCATTAAAAAAACTGCAGCTTTGGTGGCCCATAGGTTGCTCGCGCGAGTCGTTATCAAATACCGCCGTGAACCGCCGGGGTGACATGAACATCCGTGACTCCGACTTTAAGCTATTGTTGAGTAGGAGCGACAAATGCATCGGGAGCTTAAACTTCAGCCGTAATTTCAATGTTCTTATACATAATCATAGTGAGTGGGACCATGGAGTTCTTAGTGTTAACCCCAACTGCTTACAGTGGTATATGGATGAAACAAAAATGGATGTTGTTTTGGGCGCGGGGATTTTTGGGCCCCATACAAAAGTCTGAAAACTTATGGGCAACCCAGCGTTTTCCAAACGGAAATGAAGGCAACTTCCATTTGTGGTGCGATCATGAAACTTTTATTAATACATATTTGGACAGTTGAGCGACACTAAGGCCCTTTCTTCGGAGTATATAGATTCGAAACTGATATGCGAGTATTATGGGATTGGCACTGTGGAACAAGATAACACTTTGTTGGTTCCATAGACACACTGGTGTTTATGAAAAACAAGATCGCAGACGGACGGGCAAGACGGGGCTTGGCTACTCTTTCAGAGCTGTACTGTGATATCAGCTGGTCCACGGCCAGGGAGAAGATTGATGAATGGGGTCATGAGCTCCGCTTGTTATATTGTTTACAATTCCCGGATCTGAGGTAGGCTAATGAGACCCTTCATAGTTAAGGCAATCATGGAAAAACTAATTGGCTTCCTGACGGGCCATTAATATCTTAAACATCACTTCTTTAATATTAATGTGGCACCTTTATTGGGGCTGAACAGGTTGGTCGTCCGCTCTTTACGGATATTGCAGTCTTTATACATAAAGTATAATATATAGTATTCTTCTGAAAACTGCTCCGACTAGTGCTTCCGGTCAGATTGGGCGGTCGTCGGCCCATAGAAACTAGCTCAATGGGTTTTTTATTGCCTTTTACGGCTATTGTGCTGGCGGGTCAAACCTCGGAGAGTTTGGTATAATAGATCTTTCAAGGTCGCAGTCATATAGTCAGTTGGTCATGTCCGAGCCAATTTAATAAATAAATGAAACATGCTGTCTATGCTGATATTGATTAGTGTTAGTGGGGCAATGAACACAACGCTAGGTGAAACACTTACAGCCATTCCAAACATCTGAACTCTTAATATGACGACAAAATCAGCATCTCTGAAGAGATTCAGAGGTTGTGGGATTAGGTTAACGGAGCAGTCTGGACCTGCTAAGCTACTACATCAGAAATCACTGATATATTTGAGGCTGCTTCACTACTGAAAAAAGTGTCACCAACACTCCGGAAAATCTGCGTTTTTGAAGGTTATGTTTACTATATCCCTAATCATAGGAAAATACCACTCGTCACGTAGAGTGATGATATTTTAGCATCAGGCTCTTTTCAGTGCCGGGACACAGCGACATTGTGGATAAGTTGGCTCGATATGTGCTGTAAGCACAAGCTCTTACCGACAGCTTGGTATATCGATCTCTACCTGCCTTCTGTACATTGGACAATGGGTCGATAATATCTTCAATGATAAACAAAGGCTCTGACCATGGGTAAATATGAAAAAGACTAAATAACTAAAGGGTCCGCCATCAAATGTTTTTTTTCAGCTAGTGCTTATTTCGTGAATGTTAACACTTCGGTCATATCTGATTTGACAGATAATTAGTTTTATCCTTCCGCTTAACGAATATGGTTGTGTATACGCTTGAACAACGATGGGAAATATTGCTACAGTACTTTGAAAATCATGGTAATGTTGCAGAATCAAAAATCATCTTTTCAGATGAAGCTCATTTTGATCTTGGCGGATATGTAAACAAGCAAAATTGTCGCATTTGGGGCACAGAAAACCCGCACGCATACATTGAAAAGCCGATACACCCAAGACGAGTCACTGTTTGGTGCGGATTTTGGTCCAGAGGCATAATTGGGCCATTTTTCTTCGAAAATGAGCAAGGAGTCGAACGAATTTTCGTTCACAAAAATTGAAGAGGAGGATATTAGCAACATTTGGTTTCAACAGGCCGGCGCTACGTGCCACACAGCCGAAGCTACACTCGATGTTTTGCACCCTGTTTTTGAAGATCGCATTATTACCGCATTTGGCCACCTCAGAGCTGCGATTTGACACCGTTGGACTATTATTTGTGGGGTGCCGTCATAGATAAGTGTTACGCCAACAAGCCAGAGACAATTGACGCTTTAAAGGACAATATTCGTGAAGCCATTGGTGAAATACAGCTGCACACACGATAATGTGCTTAATACTTGGTCCGATCGTGTAGGCTACCGCATGGCCAGCCGAGGCAGCCATTTGAATAAAATTATTTTCCATTATTAACCGGAAGGATTGTACTTTCAAATAAAAAACGAAATTCGAGAAAATATTCAGTAGTTGCTTTTTTATAGCATGTAAAAAAAAAAATTATTTGGCGTTCCCTTTAGTTAGCTTTGCCGAGAGGTAGGATATCTAGAGCTATAGGAACATTAACGGGACATTATCTTTTTGGGAAACATGCTTTCAGAATGGATCACAAAAACTCCACTCTGTAGATACTGCATGAAAGAGATGAAGAAACTATTGTACACCTTCTCTCAGCGTTGGCTAGATTAAAAACAAGGCTATTCGGTAACTATATAATTAGCACTAGAGACTTATAGGAAATACGTATATGATTGAACAGCAGAGGTGGCAAGCTGACTATATAACTAGCCAATGGTTGCTATAGAGAAATTGTTAGTATCACACTTGGCCTTTCGGTCAAAGTGCGCTAGACACAGTATGCTGTCTTGCAGCCGTTGAAACCCAACATAACCTAAACTTAAGTAACTTTGAATGCTATACTTCTTCCCCTTAAGCTCAGACTATTAATTTGTTTTGGACAACCACTAAAGTCAGTAGGATTTAGTTATTATTTAAATTAAATCAAATAATAAATTTTGCTACAAACTCTCATTTATTGTTACCTCACTATGAGTAACTATTTTGCATATTTCTAATGTTGCACTCGTTAGAGATATATTCCTCATGCCTTTCATTTACAACACATGTCTCCTCTATATAGCCAACCACACAGATTTTGATTCATTTGCCAATGATTACAGCCAATCAGCCAATTTTTAAAAGCTTTTATTTTAGAAGAAATCCAATTCCTTTCTTTTTTTCACTACTAAAACCGTAACAAATTGACGAAAATTGTATTAATTTTGTATGAAATTCGTTGACATTTGTTGCTGTCGTTGTTGTTGCTACTTTTATTCATATTTATGTGTCTGTTTCCATTATAGCGGATCTAAAAGTGAGTGCCATTTAAGTGGAAACCCCATGAAATCAACAGCATTAGAATTAAAATCAACATTCATCCTGTCAAGCATCATCAATAAACAGCAGCAGCGGCAGCCAAAAAATTTACATATACGTTATGGAAATGATTTTCGATTAGACTGGATGAACGAATCAACGAAAGAACGAACGTTTAATTAATTGAATTCATTTGAATTAAGTTTTGTGTTGCCACTGCCACTGTCACTGCTGCCATCGCGCTAGTAAGATGATGCTCCACTTTTATTATTAACGTTGCAAAATACATATAAATTACCTGCTCATTAATACGCGCAGCAACGCTAATAACAATGAAGGCAATGATGTATTGATGACGATAATGGGATGGCATTGGTTTCATTAGTGGCGTACCTTAATGCGCGGGGAATAAGGAAAACAAATAAACAGATTTAGAAAAGATGTCATGATTCTTAAATCAAATGCAAATATTTGTGATTTCAAGGAAAATAATTGTGTTGCAACAATGTAAAGTATAAAATCGCTATCTATTTATAATTCATTTAAAGATGTTGCCTATTATTTAAGGGATTTCAGCAAAAGCAAGGCTGGCTCGTACAAGGTACAATCTGGAACAAAAATTTTCGCATACTTTTCGTAGCATATAAGGCCGCATTTTGGCAATAACTCTTCGAATGCTGATTACCAGGTGTTCAATTGTCTTTATCGAAGTAGACAAGTGACTCTATATAACTCCGAGGAAAATAATCCAAAGGCGTGAAATCATACGATCTTGGTGGCCAATTAATTGGATTATTGGATTTCTTGGAGTACCAATCGTAGCGCGCGCTGCACGGCATGTGGCTCCGTCCTGTTGGAACTACATGTCAACAACATTAATGAGATACAAATAAAATTCTAATCATATTCCTATACCGTTCAACATTGACAGTAACATTTTGACCTTCATCGTTTTTGATGGCTGTGCCAGCCAATAAAGCGTACCAACAACATCTTTGTGGATCTTACGGTGTTTCGACAAAAGCTTGGTGCTTATCATCACTCCAAATGCAACAGTTCTGCTTATTTCCATACCAATTTAACCAAAAATATACTTCATCGGAGAACGAAATAGAATACTACCATGATCAAAAAGTTTCATGAATAACCCCCGTGTGGCGAGCCCATCGCTCCGATTTGAAGTTTTTTTTTTTTTTTTTTTTTTTTTTTTTTTTGTTAGGTTGGTACATCTGCTGTTGACGTTCCCGATAAATCTTAGCGTCATAGTTTGACATGTACAAAATCTACGTAGCCAAGAGAACATCTTTCTCTATGCGTGTTGGCGATTTTTTACAATTTTAGAAACGGCTGCTGAAACGCGTTCTCAGTAATGGTATTTTAACTCGTTTGAATAGAAAGAAATCACAGGGAGCCATTCGGTGGTTAATGATGGTATTTGTTGCATTTTTCGTCAAAAAATTTTGAATAATACACACACAAAAAGCTAGCTGCTAAATCAATTGTCAAATAAAGCAGTGTTGCCAATTCAAACTTCTGAGACCCAGTTCTACCAACTGCTTTCTGGAGTAATGAAAAGCGTATACAAAAATTACTCTAAATAAGATATACTCAAAGGATCTGAGCATATCATGAGCGACTAGAGAGCCTTTCAGCATTTTTTAAAAGCCCTAAGGTTAAATGACCATACGTTTCGTACAGACCGACCTTCCCCCCCCCCCCCCCCTGAAATCAATGTTTTCATTTTTATAAAACTCTTGAACAAACTCTGAAACAATCTTAGTCCAAGCTATTTACAAACATCTGAATCAATGCTTCAAATAGTAAATATGAGAATGGTCTGTAAGACTCTGTTGGAAAACACTATCTCTACGAAAGCATTTATTTGAAGAAAAGTACTGCAGAGTTGTATCGAACGCTTGTCGAGGCATATGGTGATCGTGCTCCAAACGGAAAAAATCGTGGGTTAATCCGGCAGAAACATCAACTTCGGATACAAAACCAGATCGATTCGGCCGGAAGACAATGCTGTGTGTCTAAGACCAGTAAGGTGTGGTGTGTGGTGTACCACGAGCTCCTAAAACCTGGTGAAACCGCTAATACAGATCGCTACCGATAACAAATGATCTATTTGAACGATGCATTGATCGAAAAACGACCAGAATAGGCCACAAGACACGGCAAAAGACAAAACAAAACCGGTTCAGGATACAATCAAAGCATTAGTTTAAGATCTGTTATCCCATCCGCCATATTCAGCAGACTTTTCAGCTCCTTCCGACTACTATTTGTTTTCATCGATAGGACACGCATTGGCTGAGCAGTACCTCGATTCCTACGAGGAAGTCGAAAAATGCGTGACTAATTGGTTCGCTTCAAAAGACGAAGAGTTTTATTGAAAGATGGAAAAAATGTATGGTCAGCCTTGGCCAATACTTTGAATAAAATCTTTTTTAATTTGCCATTAAAAAAGTGTATTTTATTTCTTCCCAGTACACCAGATAGTTCCTATTTTTAACTCGTATGCTTTTGTAGTTGAGTATTTAGAGGCTATGGAAAGTGCTTTGTATACCGACCACTCCTAAGAACATCGTGCTATGATCATGCTATTATTACGACTCATCCTCACGATTTACAAACATGGTAAAAGTATGGCGAAGATTACTACTCATTGTCTTTACTAAAAATATAATTTTTTCCAACCCTCTTAGAATATTTCTACTGACTAATATTTCCACTTTATAAAGAAGATAATGATGCTCTCACTCAGTATTTAACACAGAATTTACTTTTGAAATCTCAAATCTTTTTATGAAACAATTAAACTATTAACGTAGACAAAAAAAAAAAAAAAACCTAAGCAGCTGGTCACACTTAAAAAGAGAATAAAGAGTTAATGAATGATCGAGAAGGGGAAATTTGTCTCTAAGAGGGAATGCGTTTTTAATTGGCTTTTATGCGAGTTGATAATTTTTGTATTTTTATTAAGTTCTGCTGGTATTTTTCCTTTGCACGTTCTATACCCTACACTCCAAGACATGATTGTTTATATAAAATGCAAATTTGTTAAAGTGTTTGCATATAACACAAGTAGCCCAGGTTCAAAGCTTAACGTTGATAAAAAAATATTTAATCTCTTATAGATAATTCCCAGTCATAAAAGAAACATTAACTGCAAAACACCTGGACGATGAGCAGCAGTAGCAAAGCTCCGAACCACCACTACACCGAATACTTATAGTGATGACCTTGCTACAGTAGACCAATCACTTGCTTAGTAAAAAGACAAATTGATTACAAAGACACTGAAACAACTCCAAATTGCCTAGAAAAATCAAAAAGTGTTACGGAAAAAGAAATCACATTGGATATAACCCATGTAAGCCAAAATCTATTAAAAGAGAAGGTTTCCAACGTCATAGCTATCGGTCTTCTACATAAATTTCACAAAGTAGGGTATCATATAACCTTGCTCGACTGTCTACAATCTTCTTACTTTTTTGCTTTCACATTAAGTTTTTTCTATGAAAGAGTTTCTCGTTACTTTTTTGGCAACAGTTGCTAAAAATTACGTTTTCTATTGCTATTGCTGCTGTTACTGTTGCTGTTGCTCTTGCTGCATAAAATTAAAAGGAAAAGTATTGTTAAGTCGAGTGAGTCATTAAATGATTCTCTTATTTAATTTCGTTTCAGTCTTTCATTCTTTAATTTGTTAGTTTACGCTTAAAGTTAAAAATAAAGAAATAAAAAATAGAATTAAAAATAAGAAGTTTTAATTATGTTTTAAGAAACATTAATTACATTTTTGTTTATTTATTTCGAATATCAGTGGATTAATGAGGGGAATGCATTTGGAGAAATTATTCACGAAAACCTAACTATGGGGTTTGCTTTTTTATTTCGTTTTAAAATATTGCAAAATAGTTAATGCAGTAAATCATTCTAAAAAGATTCCTTAAAGAGAAATTTATAAGACTTTTACATGATGATATTGACGGGGACGGCATGGTGTTGTGATGATAGTTTTTTTTTTCACCCTTTCACTCCTCTAGGGAGTATATTAACACAGGGAGTATATTAATCTACTGTAGCTCGCCTCCATACGATTGTATAGTGGTTAAGTTCCCTGCTAAGTGGTGGTGGTGATCCTTACTGAGCTTTGTAATTTTTTTCCCAGTAGGTGGCGTTTATTCCTGTTGATTCGTCTGATTAATTTGCATCTACTTTTTAAGATGCATTTGTCTGAAGGGAGGTAGAAGCCTTTGTATTAAACACACGAAACCGCAATTAAATTTTTTTATCATATCTTCTCCTGGGGTTGGGACTGCGTGTGTTGTATGCTTGCGCTCTAACCATTACACCGCGCCACCCGCAATACTGATAGTACTTACCTACAGAAACAGGCAATCTAAAGTTCGAATCCTGGAGCATACAAATATACTTCAACAAAATTTCAAAACTTAGGAAATTTAAAGGCTTTAGTACTCCCTAAACCCAGTAAGAACAATAAGGCAATGATGCTTTGTGGAAGCTAATATGCTCCCAAAAAAAGTAATGGAAACAAATATCCTTTACACTATAGCATTGATTGGCGTTACAAACGTTAATATCTCACACACACTTTATTTTATTTAAATTGAAGAAAGGAAGCCCTTTAGTTGTGGCATTGTCATCGCCAAAGGTGAGTTGCCTGGAGGGAAGTGGAAGGCTCTTTAGTAAACATTCGAAACCACAATGAAACGTCATGTTTCATCGTCATGTTCTCTGCTGGAGCTCGAACCTGGTCCGCTTATGTGTTATTACCCGTGCGCTCTAAGCACTACACCACGTCACACCAAAATGTTTTTCAGTCTGAAATTCACTCAATTTCAATGTGCGCTCTTATAAATCAACAGAGGGGTATCAGAGAGTGCAGCGAACAGAGTTGTGATTAGCAAGATTCCTAGTCATTCTGTGATCACTGGCAATGAAATTGCTAACGAACTGTCTGGAGCAGGTTCCGCGGTGGTCTTTATTGGTCCAGAGTCTTTTGTGAATTTAATTAGACAAAGACCTGGTCGAGGGTGAACAGATGAGAACTCTCTTTTAAGGTCGCACTTTGGGCTGACGCCCGAGGACTGCTACAGGCTAAACGTTCAGCGGATCCTTTCTGTTATGAAGAAGTTTACGTGAAGATATTGGTAAGATAGTGAGTTTTTTATCTGGACTTTACTGCCTGAGATGTCTACGGTAAGATCAGACAAGGAATAAGGGCTTACGGTATCTGGAAACGGTCCCTGATGGGGATAGAATGTTCTCGGTAATTGGACCCAGTTTTGTTGAGGTATACACCGACGGGGCGAAACCCGCAAAAGGGGTCGGGGGTGGTATTTTAATTACTGCATACGGGTTGAGATTATCTTTTTAACTACCGGACCACTGCAGTGTTTTACGGGCGGAGGTCTCGGCGATAAAGAGGGCAGCGGACTGGTTGATGTACTATAGGGTATTTGATGTTGATATCCAGATCTGTACGGACAGTCAGGTTGCGATTATGGTCTACTCGATATCACAACTGATATATGATAGCCGGGCATTTCTAAACGAGATGACAAGATATTCAGACCTAGGTAAGGGGTCTCTCTGACAACCGGAGGAATTGTGTGGCAAACGGACATGCGAGGGAAGGCTCTCTCCGTAGCAACGAGGAGACTGACCATCTAGTTGGGATGCCACTTTCCTCTAGCAGATTTTAGTTCTGCGCTACATGTTGGGCAAGGCACAAGTACATCGGGATAATTAAACCATGGGCTCTGTCTTAAGACAAATCTGGTACCTATCGATAGGGCTTGTTCGAAATCTATTGCGGGGATGCCACGACATAGGCTGCGTATCCTAGTGGCTGTCGTCACTGGGCTCTGGGTGGATCTTGCGCATGCTAGGAGACTGAGTCTACCGTTCAATGATTACTATAGGGGTTGTCAGGATGAGGAAGAGTGTATGAATCTTTTGGATATTAAGACTGCTTTCCTTGTTAACCTGGCTGTTGCGAGTATCAGCGGACAATACCTACTATGGGCTTCACAGTGGGATCAATATTTGACTGAAGTATGAAAAAAGATTTAATTGCTGTTTCGAATGTTTAATAAAGAGACTTCAACCTCCCTAGAGAAAAATCCATCTAAAAAAGCCCACCTGACCTTCCAGCTTACCTCTGGCGATGATGACAAATGTCAGACGAAAACGCCAACTACTGGGAAAAAATTACAATGCTAAGTAAGGATCACCACCATCATCACCACTTAGCAAGGATCTTCACCACAACACACAATCATATGGAGGCGAGCTACAGTAGATTAATCATCTATTTCGAAAATCAACTTGATTACTGAAACTTACAAAAAGCAGTGAGTGCTTTCTGGAAAGCCAATATGCTCCCTACAGGAGTGACGAAAAACTGAAGTTAAGAAAGTTTTTTTTCACTTTTTTGCCTAACGCTATACATTTATTTATTATTCATTAATTCAATTTATTGAATTTTTCTAATATCTTTTTTAAATATTTAGAAATCATTTTCAGGATTTCTTCCTAAACAAAGTTTGCTATTTTTGCTATTCCCAGCTCATTTAAATTTCATGAGCTAACATTTCAAATGAATTTATAACGCTTGGTTTCACTCCCAACATCTCTCATCATGCCTTTTCAATCTTATGGCTAACACACTCGAAGGTTAACAAAAAAAAACCACAAAATTATTAATTAGTCATGAGCCCAGACCGATGGAATTAGGCGAAAATGCAAAATGGATGGATAATGTTTTACCCCGGGGGAATTGATTTTGTTGTTGTTGTTATATTATTAATAATAAAACATTTTTATTAAATTATGCTGACGCTGTTATTAATATTATTGCTGATGTTGTTGTTGTTGTTGTTGTTGTTGTTGCCTTTGCTATTGTTGTAGATGATGATATTGTTGTTGGTGTTGTGTTGTTTTTGTGGTTTTTTTATAGGAATTTATGGTCTAAGCGGTAGCTTTTTTTTGAGGGCCATATAGGAAATGACTAATATTGTGTGGCATAAGGGTATTAGAATGAGTATAGAAGCAATGGCTAAGGTTAAACACACCCGTAGACGGCTACGTTGACCTCCTTTAAGGTTTATAAGTGAAATTAATTTAATCATTAATTTCTTCTTTTTTCTTGCCCAATAATAACCATGATTATTATAATTAAACGAACGGACCAATTAGAAAGCCATCGATGTTAAAACCTTAATTTTACTTGTAAGTCAACACTCTTAATCTGTTTTCTAAGAATAAAAGAAATGCTTTACGCTTTATTTATCGTAAGAGCATCGAATTCATGTTATTTAGGGTCTAAACATCTTATTATTTTTGCTGTTTGGGGGGAGGCATAAGGGCCGAAGGACCAATAAAAAGAAAATATGAATTAATCAATTAAAGCCAAAATGACTACTTAAGGTGAAAATCTGATTAATTTCTTATTGCAAAATAATACTTCACAAATATAACATAAACGTGGTTGCTACACTTCAATTGTAATTGAATACGACAATAAGACGTTAATGTCTTAAACAGTATTTTAAGCCACAATTAATGAGAAATATTTAAGACAATTAGAAAAAGGTTTTAGTAAAGATTTATTGCGTTTTTTTTTTCTATTTAAGACAAATATTTCAAAAACATTTAAATAAACCCTTATCAAGCTATTAAGCATGAAAAAAAATTTTTTTATTTGTAATTAAAAAAAAATAAATAAAATTGTTCCGCCATATTTAATATTTCCAATACCGCTATAGTCTAAAAGAAAATCTTATCGGAATCATATTTTTTCTAAAACCTACTGATATATTTATCAATTATTTACTTTGTTTGTTTTGTTTGTAATTAATTTAAAATTACTTTTAAATGTAAGTATTCTTATACATTTTTTTTGCTTTCTTTTCAAGCATAATTGTTTTGCAATAAATTATTAATTAATTTTACTCTCTGTAAAATTGGAATTTCGTAAACTTTTGAACTCTTTGCACAAAGAAAATTTGAAATTGAAATTTTAAAATCCTTAAGCTGTTGATAATGGAGAAGATCAACTGGACAATTATTATTTTTCTTTGTTGAAAATTAATAATTACAATAATTGCAATAATACTCTTAATCAAAACAATAATAATAATAAGAAAAACAAAAGATAATAAATAATTTTTGTTGCTATTGTTTGTCGAAGAGTTATATTATTGAAACCCTTTTTTGCTCTCACACAAAAAGCAGATTATCATCTTACAAACGGTATGAGAATTTGATATGGATTCGCTGAAGCATATTGAAGTGTACTCGTTCGTATTAAGGAAATCGAAATTCATATAAACACACACACACACACACATTTTATACAGAATTACACTTATACTATAAAAACATATGTAAGTTTTGGTGTGTATTAGTATGCAGTGTAATACTACTCAGTCTTTGCATGTTTAATACTTTCAGCAGCATTTGTATTCGACTAATAGAGCATGCATTCGAACCACGTACTTAAGGTGGGTCGTTTTATACGGATAAGATGAATAAAGCGGTAACACAAAAGTTACCGTTAAACGTTTATCATTAATAATTCTGTGGCTTGGAACATAAAGGGCCAATATCAATATTTTGATGTTTTGAGTAAAACAAATTTTGGTAAAACAGCCAATATCTAATTTAACCCGGAACAGCTTCTTCGGAATTTTGGTAGCCAACGTTACTATCAAGTGTGAAGATCGAGCAGTTATTACAGCAGTTATACAGTTTTTTTTTTAAATTTCAATTTTTCGAATACCGAATAAACCGATCATTTTTTAAATTTAATATATATGACAGCTTATCTTTATGTATAGTATACGACAACCCTGAACATCACACATAGAACGTGAAAACCATAGTAGATCGAAAAAGGCTTGCACACTTGAGCAACAATAACTTTTTCTCATTTTCTGTAAATCAATATTAGTTTTGTATATATACGATACAGTTTGTAAAAAAAGTGTTTTCAAACAAGAAAAAAGTAAAATCTTATATTCATTTGAAAATTACAACAACAAATTAATAAATAAAATAAAATGTATACTTTTTTTGTACATCCTGATCGCCATAATATATTTTGTTAATTTTTATTAAAAACACTTGGTTCAAACAAAAGGTATTCATTACTGTATTTCTGCTGGCTGTCCTTCGTGTTGCCAATTTTCATCACAAAACTTTCCAAAAGTGCTGGTGAAACGACTCTTTTTATAATAGCAGTACACTTGGTTTTGGGCAGTTTCAGATCTTCAAATGCAGTATTCGCAGAAGTGTTTTGCAGTAATATGCTTAGATGATCTATAGATGCAATCGGCGTATGTTTTGCTATGAAAACAGCTAATGTTATGTCAATAATTTTAGACTCTTTAGACTGGGAGACATTTACTAAAAGAATATCTTAAGTATTATTATGTCTGTAACATACAAGCATATTTAAAGAAATATACGTTTCTTACCAAATTGATCAATTCTGTTTTATTTGAAAAAAACGGACATATTGTTTTTATGTTTTACTGAGTCTGCTTTAAGCAATATTACCCTCAGAGCACCATGATTTATTTATGGGGTTGCTAGTGCTTTGATAATTCGATGGAGCGTCTGATATTGGTTTTAGCCAACCTGTAAGTTGTATAAAAATTTAATAAATTTTAAAACACAAAAGAATTTATTTACCTTTTGCCCAGTTTTGTTTTCCCTATTTCTTTTTATGACGACGATCTATTCTTGCACTTTTCGGCGAAGATGTATGCAAACACAATTTAAAGGAAAATATTTTCTGTTTACCGTTAGTTGTTTTAAATGAGCAAAAAATATGACATACATACACATTGATGTGCATACATTCACTTTAAATTGATAGCAAAAGGCTGCCAGATTACGTAAATTAAAAAGATGATAAACTCAAAATACGCAATGAAGGTGTGAAATTCACAATTTTATGAAGTAAAATAATGAAATAACAATAATGTTACTTTTTCGTATTTTTCATCAAAAATAGCCAAGAAAATCGCCAAATAATTTTAAAATCGCCGAAAAGTCGCCATTGTCGCCAAGCTGAAAATTAGGACGCCAAACAAGTTTCAAAATCGCCACGTTTGGCGAAAATCGCCAGGTCTGACAACCCTGCATACATCCACTGCATATGTGCACTGGTCGCTGTTTCAGTGACACCTAAAAGCAAAAGCGAAAGCCATACGTGTACATTCGTCACTGTCCCTTTGACGACTACAAGCAAGAGCGTAAGAGCAAGTCTGAGTTGATTGGGGACAAATGTCGCATGACAAGCTCATGAGTCATGACTGTTCTAAACTCAACTCTTACGCTCGACAGCTGTCGTTGACAGAAAACCATTAAAATTTAGAGATCATATTGAATTTTTAATAGTTAACAATGTAATTAAAATTGAATGACAAATAATTTGGGTCATTCACTCTCAAAACTTTGCAAGGGCAATTATGTTATTTGCCGAAAGGCCCCCGTTTATTATTCAGGCAAGAGCCATATGTTTCTTGTGATTAAAAAAAGTACGCTGCTATTTTGGCATAAAGTTCTGTTTACTATGGAATAACCCATATGCATAAAAACAAATCTGTTTTTATATGTACATATGTACGTATGTAACTACATATGTTTGTACTCGTATGTATGCTGTAGTATATGTTTTCAATTTCATGTAATTTTATGCATTCTAAGCTCTTAAGTATTATTTGTCATTTTCCAATTTCTAATTTTAATTGAACAAAAATAATTAATTGCATTATATATTCAGGCTTAAATTATCATTTAATTTTATATGTAAGTTTCTTTGTATTAAATATTATTTATGGTCTACATGTATTGTAAATTCTTAAGAATTTTTTAAAAAATTATTAATTATTAAATATTGTCAATCTCTTAGAATCTTCATATAAAAACTTTTACAAAGCTTTTAAGTGAAAGTTTAACTTTAGATATCTGATTGAGTGTGAATGTTTGTAGGTTTTTAATTAAAAATATTATGTATTTGCAATAAAATTCATAATTAGTAAAAATAATGCTTTTTAATTATTAAAACAATTACATTTGAAAAACAAGACTTAATTGATAAATAATTATGTAATTTTTTTTTAATATTAGATAATATTATGAAAAAACTCTTATATTTTTTAAAATTAAATCTAACATAGGCAGCCAAATATGTGCATAACTGACTAACTAGCGGGTGTTTTTTTTTTTTACAATTACTCAAGTTTAAATCATATTAAAGAAAAAAATATATTTTTAATATCAATGAGACAGGCTTTGTTGGATAGAAAATTGTATGACATTATTATTTAAGTTTGATTTCAGCCATATGGACGCCACGGCTGGCGTGGAATCTTGAACACTATTTTTCAAAAACTTTTTGCAGCATATACAGCCGTATTTCGCCAATAACTCTACGAATGTTGCTTTCCAGGTGTTCGTCGTAGACCAGTGACCAGTCTTTCATCAAAAGTTTCGTTGAGTAAATTAATTGTGCGCCCATCCTGTTGAAACCACATGTCAGTAAGATTAATGCCACCAAAGTGAGGTACGAAAAATTTCTTATCATGCCCCTACACCGTTCACTATTGACAGTAACAGTCTGACCATCATCTTTTTTGAAGACATATGGGCCAATGACTTCGTCAGCCCATAAAGTGCACCAAACAGTAATTTTCTGTGGATGTAATAGTGTTTCGATAAAGGCTTCTGAACTTTTCTCACTCCAAATGCGACATTTCTGATTATTAACGTATCCATTCAACCAAAAATGGGCTTCATTGAAGAACAAAATTTTGAATATTGAAGTTTAACAAACAGAACTATTGTTTTGATAAAAGAATTTCAACAAATTGCAAGCATTGCTCTGGTGTAAGCCTATCCATAATGAAATCTCAAGCCAAACTTAACAAAAGGCAACTATCAGCTGTAAAATCGGTTGTCAAATAAAGCGGTGTTGTCAACTCAAAGTTATAAATCTCAAAACAAAACATTCGATATCTGTCAAAAGGAACATAAAAATAAATTAAAGTTTCGAACAAGAATTTGCCGGGTTTAGCACGGGTTAAAAAGCCCCCGAAGCCGATATAGCCCTAACAAATCGGTAACTAAGTTCATCGTACTAGTAGGAACGCAACTGATGCTAAGCGTTTAAGACCACTCTCAGGTAAATGAGAGTTGTAAGCTGTCTAAGGCTTTATTCATCTTTTTAGAACGGGAATTTAGAACAATAGAACAGAATTTGGCATGAATATTGGATATGCTATGTTCAGGCGTAATCTGATTCACTCCAAAAACTAAGCAACCTTAAAAATAGTTTGTTTCTCTTGAGTAAACGTTTACTTAAAGAGGCTTAAATAGGTCTTTAGATCAAAAATGTCATCGTCACTAGTTTTTTATTGGTTTTCTTCAAAAAAATCCTCTGAAGTCCAATCAAGACTTAATAAAGTTACTTCAAGACGGACTCAGCTGTAACTATCTTAAAACTGTTGAAGCAGAGCAGAAGGTTACAGAGTGAACTTAATCTGTGTCCCCAGAAAAAAAAGCGCTAGTCATGGATCTGCCATGGACATTTCTGTTGGTTGGTATTGGTATTCCCATCGATTGGCTTGGAGAAAATTTTCATAGAATACCAACGAATCGCTGATCGAAGGTGGCAATGGTTCGGACAAACTGCAGTATTAGCAGGTCGCTTTAGCCAAAATACGATTAAAGGCGAACCTCAACTTTGCTGAGCATGAAACCTAAGGATTGCTGGCACGTTAATAGCTGTGATAACTAGCTTTTAGGTTATATTAGAAAGCACGCTGCGAGGATGAAGATTCCTTACAATGCATATTACCATAGTTGCAATCAACCGAAGGAAATGGAAACTCTGAAATCTCTTTTCGAAAATACTGGGAAGCTTTATGGTTTGGACATTAATCGACTAATGAACAAAGTCGTGCAGTAAATAATAGCAACTGCTATTCAGTTGCTGGATGTAGTGGTTAGAGCGCAGGCATACAACACAAACGGCCAATGTTCGACTTCCAGCAGAGAACATGATACAAACAGCCAACTTACCTCTGGCGATGATGACAAACATCAGACGGATGATCAGGAGAAAACGCCACCTACTGGGAAAAAATTACAATTCTAGTAAGGAGCACCACTACTTAGCAAGGATCTTCATATTTACACACAATCATATGCAGGCAAACTACAGTAGATTAATAATCCAAGTACTTAGCTTGAAAATCAACTTGATTACTGAAACTGATATATACTTTATAAAGCAGTTGATACTTTGTGGAAAGCCAATATGCTCCCTAGAGGAGTGACAAAACAAAAAAGGGCTTAAAACCCTTCCGCTAATCTATGTTACAAAATAAAATTACCTTTTGTCGAGAAAAATATTTTCTATACAATAAGTCACGAAATTATTCAACTATATTCTTAGCTATGACGTGCTGCTTACGAATTCCTACTTAAGCTGGGATCACACGATCGTCTCAATGCATCAATTATTGGTACGGCAATAGTGTGACCACCCAATAAGTAATAATGTGGCAACAAAAATATCAAATGTGCACTAATATTTATTGTATTCTTGTGCGACAATCGAAGTCGACAATACGTACCAATATTTCAATTTTTAAATTTATTTTCTCAGAATAAATTGGGATAATTTTGATATTTAATGATAGTAAAGCACAATAGAAATTGTGTCATATTGGTATATTTGCGACAATCGTGTGATCCTAGCTTTACTCTCAACGAATATTTAAATGCTGTTCCACCAAAATTCGAAATAGTTTTTGAGATACATTTTGAGGTCCAATTCATTTTCGGAGGTCACTGATTTGACAACGAGCGGAAAATATAATAACCCGTCTATGCAAGATCGAGTACTAAAGGAATTTCCATTTGAGAAATTGAAGTAGGGCTTTGTAGTATGGTTTGGCCTTGTTAATAAGGTCTCAGTCGAGAAGACTTTTTTTGTACACTGCTGTGTAGCTCTGCTATACAGAAATTTTTGTTGCCATGGCAGTTCTTTGGAGAATTTCATAGTGCAGAATGCGTAGTTAATTGTTTTTTGCTCTACGGCGGGTTGAATGTCGGGAAGCAATTTAAATGTGATACTCTTTCACCTTTTCGTTAAGCTTGTAGGCAACCAGGATCAACATTTCTTTGCCAAATCCTATTGATTAAAAATGAAAGAGTCAATTTAAGGCCTGTTTGGCGACCGTCTGCCTTCAAAGAAAATGATATAAAAACGGATGCACTTATTCCGAAACCCAATAAAAAATCGCTCTTAATCGCTCTTTATAATTTGACACATGTACTCTTTAAGACGTTTTTTTTTTGATTTTTTTACAAATTAATAATTAAACTAAACATTATATTACCGTCACTATACCGTGAAAAATTGTCAAAGGAATTACAAAAAAAAAAAATCGTTTTCATAATTCCGTAAAATTTGCTGAAAGCAAAAGATGAGAAAATGTAAAGAATGCAATAAAATTTCACTTTTATTAAGTCAACACATAATCATTAAAGAATAAATGAAAGCATCAAAGGGGACTCTGGAAAGCGACTACAAGAGTATACAACTTAAGAAAATGGTGTTGTCGTTGGTTTTTTACTAGCATATCTCACAATGATTGAATCTGCCACAAATGCCACACTAACGCACATTATTTTATATAATAATATATTTTTTTAAACATTAAGAATCCTTAAAATCAAGTGAATAAGTGGCTGAATGATTTCGTTTGGGGGTGGAAGGGAAAACTTATAACATCTTGAGGTTAAGTGTGTTTAACTGACTGACTGACTGTCTGTCTGTTCCGTGTTGTAGTCAATTTTGTCACCTACAATTTAAAAGTACAAGTATATGTGAGGAGCATTAAAGCGTTTAAATAACGGGTATACTATAATTATAACCAGGAAAACCAGAAATATGCCCTTAAAATAGTGTTTTATGCGCATAAAATATGCTGTATAAATTCGAAAATATGACCTCAACATTTTAGACATATTCTCAAAAAGAAACATATTTCTTTTTTGAAAATATCATTTCAATATATACCTACTGATGTAATGGCGGCATATTTAAAGTATAACAATTAAGATCGTATTTCAAAAATTGGTTAGAAGAAGATGCGCTAAGATCTTTTGTTAGATATTGGCATATAAATTTGACTACTTCAAGTTTCTCGTTTTTCGCTATAGTCTGTTATAGCGTAGTTTAAATATTGTTACGAAAAAGAAAACACCTAAAAAGATGCACCAACATTTAAACTTAAAAACTTTGTTGAGAAAGGTATTTTATTGGTTGGTGTCAAGACTATGATGCCACTATAAGTCGGATATGTAATTCAAATCTTAACTGCAACTAAATAGTAGGTTACGGAATCTACTAGAACATTCGAAACTAATGTCAATTAACTATTAAAGCCGCGTAATTTTCTTTAGTATGTCAGTTACCATCTTACATTTTATGGATTAAAGTCGTAAATTTGTATATTAAGCGGAAGGCAAATAAGTTGGACATTGTGTATAAAGTTAGTTTGGAAAAATAAGAATGTATAAAAATAAATTCGCTTCTTTTATCTTATTTAACGCGACTTAAAAGAACTCAAACGTTTTATCTTGCAAATACTCTGAACGATTTTAGTTAATTTGGTATTTTGTTACAATGACTTTATTAACATGTAACACACGTTAGTTAAGTGTAAAATACCTTAATGGCTTTGACAGCTATTACGATATACGACATAGCGAAACTGAAGATGTCTTACAATATTTTAAGCGAATAATTAAAAGGGTGCACAATTCTGAAGTGATTAATTTTGTCAATAATAACTGCATTAATTAAAAATTTTTGGCATGATGTTTCTGTGGCACAACGTACAATAATTGCGAAATTTTTTCTGATTGCATCAGTTGTTTCATCTACTGAAATACATAAAGATAAGCCTTTTATGCAGTTGCATTTGCCATCAAGCATTTTTGGTAAATACTTTTAACATGCAAACATATTTTGAATGTTAAACGCTTTTTGCTCGCACCTGTTAAGCGCTAATAAGCTTAATTCAGACCTGGATGGCGCAATTAATTTAAACTGACGGACAATTAAAAAAAGCCATAACTAAAATTGAAAGCAAAAATTTTGTTTTCGCTGTAAAACATTTTGGAGCACAAAAAAATTCAGATATTCTCTAAAAGTTTTAAAGTGATGATTAAATGCGAAAAAAGAATGTCGAAAACATAATATTAAAATTGAAATATGCAAAAAAGTTCGAAATATGCAAAAATATGTATTAACAAATAGAAGCCTAGATTCGTAAAAATTCATGAAGCGGATAAATATCTTACATCTGATTCGATTGTTTGCGTGAGAAAAACATGCAATTGCATATTTCTGGTTTCCCTAGTTATAACACTTCGAGTGTTTAAGGTAAGTCCAACGGTATAAATACATTTGAGAAAATATTTTTATTTCAAAGAATTACAAATTTAAAACTCTTGCCATTTTCTTTGACTCCTAGATTTTAAAAATTTATAATTTTTTTATTATTTTCGCTTCATAAAGACTACAGGATACAAATGAATCGATTCTTTATTGGCGCATTACTTCTATACAAAAAAACCCTCTATAGCCTGAGCTCCACATGAATATAAAGGTATTCCCTTATACCGCATGTAAAGGGAAATTAAAAAAAAGAAAATCGAATTCAATGAAAATATTTTTCTTTCACCAGGATTATGATGGAACAACGAGCAATAGCAGCAGCATCCTTTTCTTAATGGTTTTTATCACACTTTCTTATATCTTTTCAATGAAACGCCTGCGGTTTTTTTCTTTCTTGCGAATTTTATCAATTGAATAATTGAAAAGAGAAACTGAAGCAGCACCCCTTTAGTGTGTCAAAAGAGGTCTTATGGGTTGCATTCATATTTATATGTATATTTATATGCTGGAACAAAATTGTATATAAAAATATATGAATTTATTCAGGTGTGTATATGGTATACAATAGGCCTCTTTTCTTATAAAAAGAAAAATTTAATGTCATTAAATATTTTTGTATGATTACAACAGACTCTACAGGTTTTTTTTGTCCTTTTTGTAATCAAAACGCAGAAAGGGGTAGTAAGCTGCACAGTAGGATAAGAAATTAAAAAATTTGTATAATTACACACGCAGCCGTAGAGAATTATTCGTGTTTTAGTGGCAAACACTTCAATACTTTCTGAAGGATTGCAAAAGCCACAGTCGCCTTCGCTGCCGTCCGCTGTGATTTGATTGCCAAGATAAGTAAAACTTTGTAGGCTTATTGTCAATATTAGTGCGTTGAGTTGTTCACACGCACGGCTTTTATTGTATTGGCATTTATGCTCAATTGTTATTTTTCAGCACATATTCGCTAGCTGTTGAGTCTATACCGTCATGTGGCTTGCCTCGTAAAAATCAATGCAATATTAATTGCCTAAGTCAGGGCATGATACTAATTGAGTGCTTAGGAATGCTGCTGTTGGGAGTAGTATCTTTACCTGCTCGAAGTACTACTACCAGAAATAAAAGTGGGGAAAGAATACACTTTGTTCGCACCACAAAATAAATCGGTCTATTCATTGACTATCAAAACTGCGAATAGCATCAACTTATAGTGCACCGTTTTACAGCTACGGAACGTGTGGAAATTGTAAATATACGACGTGCAAACAATCATCGAATTAACTCGTTAAAAATGGCCCATTTTGGGCCAGCGTGCAAAATGTTGTTTACAGAGGGGGAAGTATCAACGAATCCTATTTCTTTTGAGTTGACAAAAAGGCAATGTTATCGTCAAAGTCGTCGGTTAATGCAACAAATGTGTACCAGCTTTGTTGCCACGATAAGTGTGATGGCATGGTTTAGTTGTTAAAGTGCTTGCACACAACACCCAACATCGAGGATCAAATTGCAGCCATAACATTAAAAATGTTCGGCATGATGTCGAATTTTAAATAATTGAGACGCTTCAATAACTCCAGCTGAACTGTTTAGGAAGAATTCTCAACCTATAGTACTGAAATAAACTTAACTCTGTTGAGGAAAATGTAGGAAAACGATATCAAGTGGCAAGTTTCAAACAGGCTTACACAGGTATTCATCAACAAGTGTTTTAGAATCATATGCAGTATATACTGGCCTAACAACAACATGAACAACACAGATCTTTGGAAACTGACTTACATACTAAAGCAAATAAAATATAGAAAATGAAGTTTGATCGGCCATGCTATCAGCAGCCAGCAACATGACAAAAATGACACTGGAGAGAAATACCCAGGGCTTTAAATGCCGCGATTGACCCAAAGCACGTAGAGACACATGATATTCCAAGCAAGGTCTTTTGTAGCTTTACTTGAGATGGCGTAAAAACAACAGCATCCAACCGAGTAAGATGGAGATGCTATGTGTAAGCCTTATGATCCCAAGAATGGTAATGGAAAAAGTACCATTAGATTTTCTGAGTTACATTCCAGGAGTCTGGGTACTGTACACCCCCTTTTATTTAGAGCCTGAAAACCAACAAAACAGCCGCTGTAGCATTGTATGCAATGGAATTAAATCTTTTGATATTGCAAAAGTTCCAAGCTCCCTTAGAAACTGAACAAGAATTCAATTTTTACTCAGAATTCAATGTCTCTTTGTGTTCTTTTACCCAACTATTCTAGAGTAACTATTTCCTTTTTGCCAGGAAAATCAAATCCTAGGTATGATATTTACCAGAGGGAGAAATAATACTCTTTAAGGGCCATGTTAACCAATACGTTCGAAATCCGAAAAGGCTATAAAACATAGCGTATATGCAAATAAAATGACGACAGTTTATTCTTCCCCACATCAGAATATGGAGGTGCTAATGCTGGATATTCAAACTCTGTACTTGTGCTTATTACAGGTGTAATGAGCTGTGAGAGTTCCCAAAGATGAGTGATAATTCTTATACGAATCCAACCCCTTATTAACCACCATGTGCTGAAATTTGGTAAACATTACTCTTTGACACGTTCAGAATGGTTTTCACCTTATTAGGCTGCAATATGACTTCTTCGCCTTATTTTTTACTAAACCAGGTTTACGAGGGCAGTTTGAAATGTTCTTAGCCTAACAATGAGTCCATCTTTTGTCTAGCAAATCTTGATTACAATAATTTTTCTTAAGCTCCTCCTTGTAATCCCATAAAAACGTTGCCATGACCTTACCAGCTGATTGAACTGTTTTTGCCTTCTTTGGTGCACTTCCACCAGCTTAAGTCCATTAATTGGATTGTTCTTTTGTCTGTGTATAGTGATGAATCTATGTCCATCAACAGTTGCTTAAAATCCATTTTATTTCGCTTAAATCGATCCAAAAAAGGTTGAGAAATTTTCATTCAAAAGCGTTTTTGGTCAACTATCAACAACTGCGGCACTCATCTTGACGAAAACTTTTTTCTCTATAGTTCTCGATACGAAATAAAATGTACCGTTCGTTTGGGATGCCTATGGCATTAGCTATTTCACACACATACACTCGTCGTTCGTCTAATACCACATCAGGCACTTTAGCAATGATTTCTGGTGTTGTAGCAGTTTTTGGACATACACTTCGTGATTCATCTTCAATGCTTGTACGATCACGTTTAAATTCAGCCACCCAGTTATTTACTGTTGCATATGAAGGAGTACTTCACCATAGCATTATGAATTTCTTGTCCCAATAAACTTTTCTTGTGTAAATATTTAATCGTACCACGAATTTCAAATTTTTCCGTTATAAAAAATCATTGAAGCGCCTTTTTTGGACACTTGTTACTTTGCCATTAAGTTGACAGAGCTAATATGTGTTCATCTGATGGACGGAAGTTTCCATTATATAAAGCTTTTCGCTATTTATACCGCCATTACTATGTCGAGCTAAGAATAATTTACCTGCAAGTAAACTATAACATAAAATTACACTTTCAACCCAATCATGAGTACGGATTTGCACCGATCGCACTGAAATTTAACAAAGATAGCAAATGAAACTGTAACAAATTGAACCCGCAATTACTATTGCGCCGATTTTCATTGAGGTTTTTTAAATTAAGTTGGTATGATCAACTTATTTTCGACTTTATTATTACCACTTTTAAGCCACTGTACACAAAACAACAACATACTCCCGTGCTTGTAAGTAAATTCAGTATAATGGGTTAATGGCTTGATTGTAATCAATTTATTTATTTTTTTATTGATAAAATTTATGAAAAAAGCAAGACAAAATCATTATTCTTTTCACTTTTTATATACAAAAAAATACATATGAAAGTTAAATAATTTAATTAAATTTTATGTGCAAGAGTATATTAAAAAAAATTTCTTTATAGAGAGAATTGAAAAAATTCTTTTGTCATATTTTTACCAATTTTTAACGCATAAATGATTTCAATTTAAAGAGAATATATTGTATTAACGTGGTTATATGGTATACGCAAATAATGTTTCAATAAATTTAATTGAAAAGCAATTTGCAAATATTCTTCTCGTTTTTATTTCACTTCTAAATAATAAATACTCGTAGAAGATGAAATAAACAAACAACAGTCTCGTAAACACCTTTAAGCTCTTAATGGTTCGTTAAATAAAGAATTGCAAAAATTATTTTTGCTTTTTTGTAAAACAATTTATTACTGCAACAAACAAACTTTTAAAAATAGTAGTGAAGTGAAGTAAACTTACAATAAAAAAAAACAATAAGAGTTACGAAGAACATCATAAATTTTTGAAAAGAAATGCAAATGGAAGTGACATTTTACCTTTTTACGTACGTACGTACGTACTTTCGTTTTATCTCTTACACTCCGTCTTTGTTACCTTTAGTAACTTCAGATAAAATGTCAGTTTTGCATTTGCCATAACAAATCTTATAGAAGGAAGGAGGAAAACCTACTCGTACAGGAATAGAAAATAGTTTTTTTTCTTTCAATACCAATAGAAAAATATTAAAAGAAATTGAAAAATCGAAATGTTAAATTAATATAAGTTAAGGTAAGTTAAAGTAAGTTCGGGTAAGTTAAGGTAAGTTAAGTTAAGACAAGTTAAGGTAAGTTAAGTTATGATAAGAAAACTACTCTTCAAAACAAACAGATTCTCTTTTAAATAAGATTTATATCGTGAGTTATGTCTTAAAGCAATATAGGTACCAAGGTGGCTATATACTACCTTGATCAAAAAGATTCCGGTATAACCCCCGCGTGGCGATCCCATCTTTCCGATTTGAGTTGTGAGGCTAAGTCTATTGTTCCAAACACGTCGATCTACTTCTCGAGTTTCTAACACCGACATTAGAGAGGTCTTCTTCTGTATTCTTCTGTTTTGTTTTCCCCTTCTGCGGGTTCCCTTGGTGGAGTATTTTCATTCACGTGTATTACGTGATCTAACTAGCGTAACCGTTGTATTTTGACACGCCTAACAATGTTAATACCTTCGTATAGCTTATACAGCTCATGATTCATTCGATAACGATACTCTCCGTTAACGCAGACAAACCCATATATTTTGCGAAGATTATTTCCCTCAAACACTCTAAGAAAAGCTCCGTCTGCTTAAGTACTTACCCACTCTTTAGCTCCATATAAAAACACAGTTAGTACAAGCGTTTTATAGAGTGTAATTGTCGTCAACCGAGGGCTTCCCCAAATTGTTTGCTCAGCCCAAATAAGCATCTTTTAGCAAAAATGGTCATTCGTAATATCTCTAAACTGATGTTATTAGTTCCATATATGGTGGTACCGAGAGAGACGAACTCATTTACTGCCTCATTTACTATAGCCACCAACGTATATGTAATGACCCCACTTTGGTCCAAAAAATAGTTTTATCCACATCCGCCGACCCTTTTTTAATTCTAGACCATACCGTAGTTACCTCTCGTGTTGTGCGCCCAATGATATCGATATCATCCCTATATTAAAGAAGCATGTGTTTCCTGGTGTAGATTGTGTCTGTTGTTTTAACCGCGGGTTCACGTAAGATTTTTGCCAACTAAATGTTAAATAAATTACAGAATAGACTATCGCCCTGTCTGCAGCCTTTTTTAAATGATGAACTTGTTCTATTTAAAGTCATTTTGTAATAAGTTTTGCAGGTATAACAAAGTCAGGCAAGGCTTTGAAGACCTTAGCACGTATCGGGTTGTCAAAGGCAGCTTTAAAATCAACAAACAGGTGGTAGGTGTCAATTTCTTTCTTTTGAGTCTTCTACAGGATCCGTCGTAATGTGAATATCTGGTTTATGGTTAATTCAATAATAATATGTAACAAAAATTAGGTTGGGCACCCCTGTCGCTTATTACATTGCTATAAAGAATAAACAAAAGCTGTAAAAACAACTATGCATACTGTTTAGAAATAACCAAATCGACAACAACAACATTAGCGGCAACAGCAAAAACAGGCAGAAAACAAATAACAAACAACAACAAAACAACAAGAGCTAAAAGAAGTAGATGTTTGCATTCGCATGACTTCATAAGAACTAAACAGAAACTAAAGGAAAGAAATGGAATCTATCTGAAATATCGAGATGTTTGAGAGCTTCCAAGTGTTGTTTTCTCAATCATATAAAAAGCACATCAATGCGAAGAGCAATCTGTTTTTGTGTAAACCAGGTGCAGGCAAGGAGCTGCTCTTCTCTTTATTTTCACACGTACGTAGCCACACGCATAGGTAAAAATCAAACAAAGAGAAGTAAAGAGAAGAAAATGGAAAATAACAGTGCAAAGTGGCCTGAGTGGTAACTCGCGAATTACTATCGCAATTGTATTAATATTAATTGCCTAACGCTGTAACGCTGTGTAAACTCAGCGAGTAGAGTTAATTGGTCTGAACTTGGTGTGGAGAGAGTTTATAAGAGTAAACTCGTGAAGTGAGACGTGAAGTAAGAACAAGTTTAGTTGGCGCTAACTCAGTAAAGAGAGTTAAGTGTGGATAACCTCTGGCTGAAGAGGTTGTGATCGAACCTAAGCTGTAACTACGATCGGGTTGGAAGATCTTTAGGTAGAAAAATCTGTCGAGTAATTGTTGTTGTTTAAAAAGTTGTAAACAGAAAGAGTAATTAAGAATAGAAATTGTTATTGCTTCTAAAAAGGTTACAAGCAGTGGTACACAAAACTGTGTAAATAAAGAATTTTGTTAAAAAATTAAACACAAGATTTATTTTATTTTAACTACAATATACTAACTCATACATAAACGTTTTTAAAAAGTAAAAACGTAGCAATATGTTCTTCAATACAAAGCTCATCAACTGATGAAAACTCGAATGTAGCTTTTTCATTACTTCCTAGAAAGCTGCCCATTTCCTTGGACGCAATTGAGTCCAGTGAGCATGAGATTCATATTGTGTGTTATTTTGTTATCTGGAGTTAAGCTTTGATCGCATAACAGACTGAAAACCAGTTTGAAAAGGACACACAATATTATGTTTTTCAGCCTCAAAACTATCAAGAAAGTGGAACCGTTTTGTGGAACTGCCCTATTCTACAAATACACTGTGATTTTGGTTACTTTTCCAACAAGTGATTTATAATTCCTGCCTTTATTTCCATGAAGACATTAATAGTGAAAAAAAAGGAATCATTCTATAGTAAAACGGAAGCTGGGGAATTTATACGTTGCATTTCATTTCATTTGCAAATACAACAAAACACAGTTGTTGCAAATACACTCATAAGTGCGTAACACTGTGCTGATGGTGTAAGTGCATTTGTTTGTGAGTGCACAAGTTTACTGCAGTTGTCAATCTTATAAGTACTACTCTTTTAAATTCCCATAACAGGGGAGTAAAAACAAAAACACTGAAAATAGGAATAACGAACGAGAGGTGTCATAAGAACAACAGGCTAGAGTGTAGGGTTTTTTTTTGGAAATTTTATAAAAATATTTTTAATTCAAACAAATTATAAAACCTGCTGTAATCACTTGTTTTATGTCATAGCATTGAAAAGGTTTACAAGATAACGTTGCAAATCATATTTAGTTGCACTTTTTAATCTCTAGCCCCTCTTTTTGGCAACGCCTGAGAAAAAAAACCGGTTTTTTTTACAAAAATTGTTGGATCCTGTAACTGATTCTGTTTACTTATTGCAACAATTGCAACATCAAAAACAACAAGAACAGTAGAGAAATAAAAAAGAAATACTCACCAGAGCCATTACGTATAAAGAACATACAGATATATGAGTGCATGTGCATTTGTATGGGAGCATCCTAAGTGACTGCATATCAATCAGAGGGTTTAACTGGTAAAATTTATGCACTTGAGAGCAATACTTAAAGAATAAATGACAAAAAAAAAAAAAAAAACGAAAAAATAAATAAAAACTAAAAGGGTATTGTATTCAGTTATGCTGAATCTGAAATTCACTTTAGCAGACTTGTAGCTCAAATTTTTTTGAACATCTGGCTGTTAGACTTAGAAATATATGCAAATCTTAAATTTAGAGGCCGTGTGGACTAAAGTAAATGTTTAATTGAGGGTAATGGTGGCATATTTCGATGTCAGGCTCATTTGGGTGCCGGGCAGTGTAGGAGATAAACTGGACAAAAGGGGCTCGACGTCACAGGTTACTCCGGCAAGAGAAAGTGTTAGTATGCCTATCTCTACTTGTCACACCTGTATATTAGATGCTAGGTCAGCACTATATTCTACATAAGATGGAGGCAGATTTCTTTCTGCAGACAGGCGAGATTACTGTGGCCTATGGTTGATCAGAAGAGGTCTATTACTGTGGTGGTTATGATGGTCTGGAGCCCAGTGGATCTACGTTGTGTAGCTGCTGCTGTGAAGTATCCGGCGCTATCGAAGCTGAGGTAATCAGTCCTGGGAAGGCACTTTGTGGACCCAGAATTGCTACTAGTAGTACCAGTGTCATGTAGACTTGTTTTTTATTTCATTCTTTCCCAGTGTCATTTTTGTGTGTGGGCCTTTTTGATCTAAGAGAGCTAGTCCTAGGACCGACGGACGGCTTTTAGGCTAGGCTATGTTAAATTCTATAGCAGAAGTAACTAACCCAAAGGGCCTTACATTAAACTAGTCAGCACTGGTGTGCATGTTCCAACTAAGTCTCCCGTCCACTATAAGTATGTTCCAATCGATCTGAAAAGGAGCATATGGCATGAATAAACTTCCTGATCAACTCACTGTTTTGTGCTAAAGCCTTTACTTCTCTCCAACTCTGGCCGCAACCGTTCAACTTAGCCTCAATTTGTCCTCTCCATAAATGGGCTAAGCGTCACCTTTTTCTGCTCTCCCGTGGATTTTAATCTGTGATAATTCTGTGAACATGATTCGGATTCCTTCTAAAAGCGTGACCAATCCAAATAATAGATCTGTTCTGTTTTACGCTAAAGCGTATGATGGGACACAGTTATCGACCAGAAAATACCGGGATCCTGCGAAGACAGCAGTTCACGAAAACTACAAACTATTTCTGGGTGTTTATTTACAAAGGAAAGCAGGCATAGAGATGCACATAAAGCTGGCAGCCATAGGGAAATCTGTAACCAATGATGACATGCGGATCGTTGACGTCAGCTAATTGAATAAACTATCGAGCGGAAGAAGCACAATAGATTCCATGAGTAGCAATGTCTTACAAAAGTGCCTGGTAAGATGATGATGATAATGATAAAGATACTACCACCTAAACATTTTGTAATACATACTCAACTGTTCACCCGCTGTTTTGATTATTTTTTTTTCTTTTTTTTTTGTGTAGGCCAACTTAATGCTTCGATAGTGGATTTTATCGTACATTGTATGGCTAGAATGACAACCACTTTTAGGCGCCCTGAAGATTTAACATGTTTTGTGATCGTACGGCTGCAATGGATCTTAATTCCTACAGGTTGTGTCATTACTTTCTCTGGTTTCGTTGCATGTTTAATCAAAATTTGACGAGAACAGTTTTGCATTGCAAATTGTTTTTGTAAAAACAAAACGTCACTTGTTGCACTTGTCGTACTAAATGTTATACTCAATGCTATTAACGTAGAGTGCAACGTTTATGGCCACATATCCCTTATAAGCTTTTAAAGCTGTCAACGATATCACAGTGGAGTACCCTTAAATAACTAGAGATTAGGGAAAGATAATATTTAAAAAGCCAGGGTTGGTTAAACCCCTATTCCCTTAATGATAACGACGATGTGAGAGCATTTGCTTTAAGATAGGGAATCGATTCGTTTGCTAAGACTTGCTTGTTATATCAGTAAGCAACGTTCTTTTTTTCATTTTGTTTTTCCTTGTTTTTTTACTTCTAATGGTGCATATTTTATGCAGTTTTTTCATTATTGATTCTGCAACAAGTAGCATGCAACAAGCTGCTAAATCTTTTATATGTGTAAGTACATATATGGCAAAGAAATATTAGTTAAATTGCTTACAGCATACATGCATATGGGGGTGTTTGTGTATGTGTGTGTGTGTTAAATATATGCGTTGCTAGAACTTTATTTACAACCAGGTGTTGTTTGTAAATTTGCAACAAGAGTGTTATTTTTGTTGCTTCTTTTATTGCTTTTTTAAATGAATGCGAGAGCAGCAGTTTATTTTATTTTTTAGAATAGACAATGAAAAGTTGAAATTCTTGTAATTTTTCCTTTTTGTTTCATTTTTATTGTTTTTAAATATTATTTTCTTTTACTTACTTTTCCTTTTCTTATATTTCATGTTCACATTTTGTTGCTGTTAGTGTTGTTGTATTTATTTGCCTGCCATTATCCTGCTCTGATATTGTGTTGAAATATCCTTAAAGCCATTTATTCTGGCAAAAAATAATATCATTCAGCATCAGCATAAGCATCATCATATAATTACATATGCAAGTATTTATGCATCAAACAGCCAAACAACCAACGAGGTCCTTTCCACCTATACATGTATGTGTTATTTACATCTGATAATATCCTCTTTTGCTTGTTATTTTCATAAAAAAGAGAGAAATATTTAAATCATGGATTTACTTTGCATTTTATATACAAAGGCTTATAAAATGGGACCAACTATTTTAGGAGTGTGTTTTTAATCTAAGTGGGCAAGAGTCTCAGCTTCCTAGGCAGTGTTTGCTTTACAGGTCACGTTGCCGATTAAGCTGATGCATCCACATTGATAAATCACTCTTTAACTTAGACAACTTCTTATCAATTGCAGTGGGATGTTAGTCCCTTTGAACCTTTTGAATCTCCGGGACCGGCGAAGAAGTTTGATCGTTAACGCTTTATGTGATCTTAACGTACGCCGCCCACCGACAAAGAAGCCAATCCCACGCAGGACAATCTGACAATTTTCAACTTTTCTAACTAATTGAACTCCCGTTCGGAGCCGGCATTAAACTGCAGGTCCATCTTAAAGAGTCTTAAAAAAAAGAAAAGATGCAGCTCTTTGACTGAGAGAAGTCCCCCTTGTTCTACCTGGGACTTCGGTGGAATAATATATGTATGTTAAGCCCTTAAGGCCAAAACAATGCTCTTGTATAAATAGAACTGGATTTATATTGAATCCCACGGTAAAATATCTGAGTCTGATTCTTAACCCCAAGCAAAGTTAAAAGACAGCTCGTGCTATCTATTGCTGTTGGAGAGTAGTGGGTGCAAAATGGGGACTCCCTTCTAGTGTTATTCGCTGGATTTACTCGATGGTAAACGAATACAATTTTCTCTATAAATATTGCGATATAAATTACAGACGCGTTGCGCACCAACCCTACAAAGAGGCAGAGGCCTTGTTATGCTTGGCTGGCTCTCATGGCTCTCATGCGTGGTGTTAGCCAAGCAACCGGCCAAAGTTGTAGTGGTGAAAGAAAAAGCCATATCACGCTGGCACATTATTCCCTCGGGCCATTCCTCTATCTTATTTTGGGAACCTTGACCTTGCCTCATCAGAACCAGAACTGTATAAGGGATTCCACATCAAGATACCTAGTAGGGTCGTCTGGGCCTTTGGCACGGTTATCCCCGGTGATCAGGTGAAAGTTTGCACTGACAGCTCTAAACTTAATAACAGGTGTGCAATTGAATTTTTCCTAGTGACTTAACCTCTTCGCCTCCCGGACTATTATAGTGGCCGAAGTAATAGCGATTTATTGTGCTGCAAAGTTAACCCAGCTATGTATCTGATAGCCAGGATACTAACGGTGCCACGGTAAGGCGTACACAGTTTACACACTGGAGTTAATATACCTCCTACCTCACTTAGGCTATTACATCTGACAGATTCTGGGAAGAGAGGAAGAATCTTGCTTCACTGGCCTAGATTGGATAGGACTGTGTCTTCACAGGTCATTGTGTAGTGAGTACACGGAAAGGCTGCGCCTACCAGCTAATAATTTCTGTCAAAGTTGTGGATCGATCAAGAAAGAGCAGAGCGTGGGTCGGTGAGTTTTCTCACCTTTGGCTTGCCATTCCTTGACAGCTTATCTGAGCTATCTACTTCTGACATCAGGCTAGTTAGGCTGTCTGACTGGTTGGGAAAATGTGCTCTAGATGCGGCCTGTATGCATATTACAAAGCCAGATTATTCTGGACTTGGTGACGATCTCTGGGGCATCGTGTGACGTGGCATAACAAGGGGCCGCTATATGTGCTCAAGTGTGCATTGATTCAACGAGGCTACCGCTTCCTTCTGTACCTTTTCTGTTCTGTTAAGAGTTAAATTAGGTTATGCGGGTCACTCATAATGTACGAGTTCACTCAAAGACTGTATGGCCTATTGTGATATAAACTTTAAAGAGGCCGAAAGGCCGGACATGGGAAAGTCGCAAAAAATATCCACACCTAATAACCCAAGAATATCAATTTCCTTACTTGGGCCAATCGGTACCCTGTACGAAGTCAATTAACTTTGATAGTGACACATCCCTAAGACAATCCAGATCATGGAAGTGATATGCACCCAAGCGCCTTAGTCTAAATTCCCATAGAGAGCGATAGTCACAGAGAAGGTGTTGCACGAATTTCTCCTTATCTTGACAGCTCCTAGATAACCTAACCAGAGTATTCCAATCTCTCTGACATGCGGCCTATCATACATCACCCGGTAATTATGCCCGAAAGAAGCTTGATCGATCACCTTCTAAACCTAAGAAGAGACTTAGTCTTTTCCATTGAAAAAGAAGACCAAAGCATTCTGTATATTGTACATGTAATGATATTGGTCTATTTGTGTTCGATCTTGCTCGGTGCCCATGCACGTGGAACATGCACGTCACCCTGCACTAGAGCCAGAGAGGACCACCTAGTAGCTTACTTATCAGCAATTTCAATTTTTCGGATGCTCGCATGTTTCGGAACCCATATCAGTACGAATGATTCGGTTCTAGCTGCGCCAGTAAGCAAAAGCAATGATTGCGGTGAGATTGTCATACAAACATAGATCCTAATAGACCTTCAGGCCTCGAGATTTAATTCTCGAATACGCCTAGCGGCCCTACCATATAGCGTACAACAACGCTTAAGAAATATTGTATTCATCGGGTAGTCTGAGAGAGACCTTGAGGTCCAAGTGGTTAGAGTAGAAGCCCGACTCTACCCGTTTCCGTCTTCGAGCCATCCGTTGAAGGGCATCATAAGTTCAAGTAGTTGGTTGGTTCTATTATGCATCCATTTGCATATTTAAGAACAAATTCTCAATATTTACTTTAAATGTGCATGTAGTTGTTTTATTTATTTTTAATATATATTTTAATACAAATAATAATAATAAATATAATATTATAGAAAAATATAAAGAAGAAAAAAAATATAAAAATACTATAGAAGGTATTGTGTGCGTTATTATTTATTTATGCATGCATATGCAAGCTTAAAAAATGAAAAAAAGAAAACAAAAACATTGTTATTGTTTTTAAAATAAAATCCCATTTATTATGAATGTATGGAACAATACTCAAACACTTCATTGTTGTTGTTGTTGTTGTCTTTGATGTTGTTGCATGACTCTGTTATGTTGAAGGTGCAACATAGAAATGTACTTGAAGTTCTTGGCTTAACGGCTTTATTGCATCACTTCAAAGCAGGATACAATACATTTACATCCTTCATCTTGTCGTAAAGCTGTTTTGTCTTTATTCTGTGATATTTTCTCTATTCCTTTCAATGCTGTGTCCATGGCAATTTAGAAATTTATTTTTCACATTTCAAAGTTTTTAGTAAAATATTCTTAATTTTTTTTATTTTCTTTTCCATATTTTTTTTAATTTATTGTGTTGACTTTTATAAATTTTTAATAAAAATAAAAATTACGAGTACATTTCTTAATACTTTTATTTTATCCTTTGACTTTTAAAATAATTTCCTTTGTTTTTTTTGGGAAATTCTTGCTTTGTATATGAGAAAAACTAATTGTGAGGTGTAAAGTGTTCATACCTTTTTTTTGGCTTAATTTGGATGAAATACGTTTTTGTTTTGCAGTTTTTTATTAAAAAAAAGTGTTGGAATTCAATGCTTTGAAAGGATAAAATTTTTTCTTAAAGTAAAAGAATTTATTTCAATAAAAAAATATATAAAATAAATTATTTTACTAAAAACTAGCTAAAGCCCGGCGTGCTTCGCTTCCGCCAGCTAAATTATTATCAAAGTTGCATTTTGTACCCCTTTTCCCTATTTTGTTCCCTTCCATTAAAAGTCTAAGCATTTGTTTCTCCCAAAAAGACACTGTAGGTTCTGCTTTTAGGGGTATACAGTCTTCAAACAAACGTGCATTAATTTTAATATATAGTATACGTACAGTGGTGGAAGAAATAATAGTGACATATCAAAATTTTCTTATATTACAGTTTTCTTACATTTTTATTATCAGTACAAAAATCAAATAAAGAATGCTTTGTAGCTGAAAAAAGTTTGTACATACGATTTTGCATCTGACCGCAATAAATTAATATTCGCTTCTTCAGAACATTTCACGTTGTTCAAGTTATTTTGTATAAATAAAAGTGCACCTACTATTTCTTCCACCACTGTATACAGACAGCTTTTATCCAATTCTGCAATTCTCGCTTTTTGCCTGATGTGGGTAGATAACGAAGCTTTAGTACTTGGTGCCAAGCCCTCCTATCCAATTTCGCCTTTTACTGACTGATGATGTGTATTGTTCATGACGGTGTTTGAACCTAATTTATAATCTTCTAGTATTGCCGTTCTAACGATATACAAAAATTAATATTTGCTTTTTATAGAAGGTGCCGCGACCCTATTGGTTTGTCCTACTTTGCCCATTTTATTGATGATTTGTTTTGACTACGTTGTCGTTCAGACCAAATTCAGAAGTTTTTGCTTTATCAGTTCCCAATATATACAGAAATCAATACTAAGTTCATTTGCGATTACCACGCCCACTTGTCCAATTTAGCACACTTTTTACCTAATGGTTTGCATTGAGTATGAAGTCATTTAGTCCGAATACTGAAACTTTAGCTTTAACCGTTTTCAAGATACAATGAAATCAATATTTAGTTTGTATCGGAGGTACTACGGCTACTTATCTAATTCCGCCCACTTTTTGTCTGGTGATTTACATTAACTATAAATATATTTGGGCCAATAATGAACGAAGGTAAAATACCTGGGAAATAACACTACTTTTCTGATAGGCGCTCTCAAGTATAACAAGGATCTGTTTTTGTAATTTTCGAAACACCTCCAAAATCTTAAGTCTTTTTATTTCATTAGTATTACCGTAGATTAACTGTAGACCTTGATTTTAGTCTTCGGTGAAAATTTGCACGATATCCAGATGCATTTAAGCTGATGAAAAGCAACTCTGGTCTTAATTATGCGTCTTCCCACGTTGTCTATATTGTCTCCCTTTTGATGTGATCACGCTCACAAAATAGCAGAAATTTTCAACTTTTTCTATCATTGTACCATTTATATCGGTTGTTATCTTACAGTTTTTTTCTTTCTACAAACCATGCATTACTTTGTTTCAGTTTCAGTAATCAACTTGACTTACAAGCTAAGTAGATGATTAATCTGCTGTAGCTCGCCTCCATATAATTGTGTGAAGTGGTAAAGATCCTTGCTGAGTAGTGTGGGTGAACTTAGAATTGCTTGTAGCTGGGATTTTCTCCTAATCATTCATCTGATGTTTGTTATCTTCGCTAAGGTAAGATGGAAGGTCAGTGGGACTTCCTTAGATGGATATGTCTGGAATGATGTTTAAGTCTCTTTATTAAACACTCGAAAACGCAATTAAATTGTTTTCGTCATGTCCTCTGCGGGGATTCGAATCCGGGACGTTTATGTTGTATATCTGCGTTCTAAGCACTACACACGCCACCCACAATTAAACATAGAAATATACTTTTAATATCAATGATACGGACTTTGTTGGAGAGAAAATTTTACGACAATGTTTAAATATGATTTCGGTCATGTGGCCACCACGGCTTGCGTAGACAAGGCGCAATCTAGAACATCTATATTCGCAAACTTTGCGCAGCATGAATGAATGAAGAATGTTGATTGCCAAGTGTTCAATTTTCTCTGGCTTATTGATGTAGAAAAGTGACTTTACATAACCACAAGGGAAACATCACATGATCTTGGTGGCCAATTATTTGGACCATTACGAGAAATTACTCTTTCGTCAAAAGTTTGTTTGACTAGCATATGACTACATCCTGTTTGAACCACATGCCAGCTAATTGAGGTACACAAAAATTTCTAATCGTGTCACCATTGTTTTTGAAAACATATGGACCAATGTCTCTACCAACCCATAAAGCGCATCAAACAGTAATTTTTTCTGTATGTACTGGTGTTTCGACAAAAACCTGTGAATTACCATACCCATTCAATCAAAAAAGAAGGTTCAACTATTATTTTGATAAAAAAAATTTCAACAATTTGCAAGCATTACTCTGGTAATTGTCATGGCAGGCGTTTCAGACAACCGGCTTGTAAAAAGTTATTTGACAGACTAGTCAGGCATAGCGCGAGTTAAATTTGAAAACTAATACATTAAAATGTTCCTAAAGCCAGAGACTTTATGGATAATTTAATAGAAAATCTTTTGCTTTAGAACAGAAAAAAATTTTTTTCAGAATTTTAAATAAAAATTTGTATTAAGTGTCGACCGTGGGATGGGAGATGGTTCCAGAATTAACCGACCTAACAAAGAATATACAACAAGAATATTTTTTGTTATTTCTTGACACATATACACAAACTCTTTTAAGCTTGTTTCTTAAAATAGCCAGCAACCTTAGACTTCAATTTTACATTGTTATCAAATGTTTTACGAGCCAAATTCGGAAATAACCAATTATGCCATAGAACTTAATACTTAACATAATTCTGTATTATGGCAATTATCATCGTATTTTTATTGCTTTTTGCTGTTCTTTCAATTTCAATTCTCACCTGTGTATACACAAAAAATATTAAAATACAAATTTGCTACATTAAATTCATTTTTTATAATTCCTTCCGATGTGCTTTTTAAAATTCAAATGCTTTTAATAAATTTTGACAATTTCATTTGTTTTTCATTAAAAGCTTTTATGCAAATCTATACCAACCTCAAATCTTGCTTTTTTTTGTTGCTTGTTTTATATCACTTAAAGAGAAGGAATCAAAAATTTAATATTCTTTGCCTTGGTGTTGTTGTTTTATTCTTCAAATAAATAAGTTTTGCCATTTTGATTAGGAGATCAAACAAAAAAATTAAAAAAATACGCACTGTGGTAGATGATATAGAGGGAAACCAGAAATATGCTTTTAAAACATGTTTTATGCTCATAAAATATGCACTAAAAACCCAAGTATATGATTTAAAAATTTTTAAAATATGCTCCTATAAAACATAGATTTCTTCTTCGTTAAAGAAAAAAGTTTTATTTCACAGTTCAAATTCGAACAGTACATAACGATGTAATTAATGGTCGCAACCGTAGTTCCCCAATGTGTTAGAACTTGTTCGAACGCCAAAGTAAGTGTTGGTAACTTTATTTTTTAATTTCACTTTTATATGGATCTTTTAAGAACACATTCTTTTTATTTGAAGGCACTTAATTTAGATTTTTGTATTATTCTCTAATACGTTCGCACCAACGATGCTTACAAGAGAGAGCAATCTATATAATTTATATGTTTTTTCCGTCACTTCTCTAGGGAGCATACTGGCTTTCCACAAAGTACATATTGCTTTGTTTCAGTTTCTTTAATCAATTTGATATTTTTTTAAGCTAATAGATGATTAATCCGCTGTAGCTTGCACCATACGATTTTTGTGTGTGTAGTGGTGAAGATGCTTGCTAATTGGTGGTGATCTTTACTTTAGCATTGTCATTTTTTCTCAGTAGGTGGCGTGTTTTTTCTGATCATTCGTCTGATGTTTGTCATCATCGCCAGAGGTAAGCGGGAAGCTCAGGAGGGCTTTTTCTTCTTTTAGATGGAATTGTCTGGAGGGAAGTTGAAGACTTTTTGAAGACATTCGAAACCACAATTAAATTTTTTCTTGGTCATGTCCTCTGTTGGGGCTCGAACCTGGGTCATTTTTGTTGTTATGCGGGCACTTTAATTTATATTAGCTTAGGATAAAACATTCTTATGGCTTTGGCCGCCTCAGCCATATAAAGGATGGTCCAACCGAAACACACAATGTTAATTGTAAATAAAACAAAAAGTTTTCAAAAAATTATCTTAATATTTTCTATTATAATAGAGAGATCTATGACATTTATGTGTAAAATAAAATATCGGCTAAATACGCCCTACGGCTTCGGTAGCATACCTCTATCCGTCAGTCCATATTTTCAATGACTCTGACATATAATTGAGGTTCAATGTCGTTAATGCACCGAATTATCTCATCCTCAAGCTATTGAATGTTCTTGGCCAATTCTTGGCGGCCAATTAACATCGCCACAACATGAGATAACACGGATATTGAATTTCTCGCGCAAAAGAGCCATTGTTTCGTTGGCTGTCTGGTAAGTGGCACCATCTTGTTGCAACCACTTATCGTCCAGGCCCACATCCTCAATTTCTGGCCATAAGAAGTCCGTTATCATCTCACCATAGTGAACACCATTCACGGTAACTGCTTGGCCGACCTTATTTTCAAAGAAGTACGGCGCGACGACGTCGTCAGACCATAAATCGCACCAAATAGTAGCTATTTGTATATGCATTGGGTTTTCAACAATCGCTCGGGGATTCTCATTTGCCAAAATGCGGCAATTCTGCTTGTTAACGAATCGTATGAGGTGAAAATGTGTCTAACCATTCGGCGTTTTGAAGACGCTTGAATTGGTCACTTGGTTTGAGTCAATTGAATTTTGTAAACGTGTAAATTCAGTGATGTTCGATACCCAATTGTTGGTCACGTCGACGAGTTGAGGTTGACGGCTCTTCTGCCATACTGCAACAGCTAAATTTTCTGCAGAACGAACTTAGCGAGTATGCTGAAATTCGCACATAATTCTCCCGATTGGGATTTGTTCAATTATGCTGATCAAAAAAATCATGGAGTGCACGAAATTCATTTTGATTGCCTTCTTTTTTGATCTCGGCTCATTTGGTGATGTCTGGATTGCGTGTCGTAATCAAAAGCCCACGTCTCGTCTCCAGTAATGATCCTTTTGATAAATGTGGTATCGGATTAAGCCTCGCAAATCATGTCTTTTACCACTTCAACACGGTACTCTTTTTTGCAGGGAATTGAGGTCTTTGGGCACCAACTTTGCTGCTACACAACGAAAACCCAAATCATTACCCAAAATGTCTTGGACGGATCCATAGGCAATGTTCAAGTCATCCGCAATCTCTCTGATGGTTAATTTGCAGTTATTGACTAACATATCTTTTACCTTACCAATCTTACGCCGGTTTTTGATGTCGATGGTCTGGCACTGCCTTTATCATCTTCTCACAACCACTTTTGAACCACTCGTGTCATTGGTAAACGAACGTTTTCCTTAAAGAATCGTTGCCGAAACACTTTTCCAACATTTCCAGCGTTTGCGCAAAATTAATTACATGTCCGTTATTGCAAATTTAAATCCATTTTTTAAATTGTAAAACTCGTCAACACTCATAGGGACAGATGTACTCTTGGCTACATAGCTTGTGCAAATGTTAAGCTATGATGCTAAGATTTAGCGTGATCATCAACAATAGAGGCACCAACTTAACAACAAAAAAATAGAATAAAATTGGAACGATGGGATCGCTATACGGGGATTATTCCGAGAAGTTTTTAAATTAAACCCATTTTTAAATTAAACCCATGACTTTAGTATAGATATTCGTTGTTTCGCTTATAAATTTAAAACTTTTCATTGTTAATAATTTTTTATTTAATTTATTTTTGTTGAAAACCACTTGCTCGCTTATATTTCATAATTTTAAAATTAACAGCGACCAGCAACAATACAATTTACAATATTCTCTGGCTTCGTTTTAATTAAAAGCGGCAAGACATTAAACTCATGGCATATAAATTACAAGAAAATATTTATTAAAAAGTAGGGAATATTATTACAAATGCTCGTAGTTACTCAAAAAAGTCATTTTTTGTTTCTTCTTGTTGTCTCTTGTTGCACACTTAACTGTGCTACATGCATTCTTTCGTTGTTATTATGCAGCAAGTGGCTGTGTAACTTTGTGTGGCAAAAGGAAGAAGACTTGAGTTATAATCTCTGTAAGCGTTTGTCCTCTTTTTAACAAATGACCTTAAATTGCATTAAATCTTGATTAATGCAAGATAATACTTGAGGTTAAATGGCTCTTGTCAGGATGATATTAAATATTCTTTTTTAAATGTATAATTACAGTTATTATATAATATCGGGTGGGCCATTTAAAAGTTTATGTTTAAAAATGCAATAAAACAAAAATAGTTTGAAATTTTGCCAAATTTTATTTTTTTGTTGCGAACAACAATTGTTCCGGCTAGAAATTAAATATTATTTTATTCATATGGCTGCCTTGGCTGGCCTCACAGTACCCCGTTCGTCCGGACCAATTTGCGAGAAATGTTCAATTCCTGAGAACGTTGACGAGTTGAGGTTGTTGAACGCTCACGCAACTTTTAGCCACAGGTTCGATATTTTCGAGTGCACGCACTGTAAGAGCACGCTTAAGTCTTGGCGCATCAACAATGAAACCAGTTTCACGTACTTTAGCAATAAAGCAACCAAATATTGTACGACATTTTCATGCAATTCCTGACCAATTGTCTTTGTTTCTGAAATAAATTTCCAATAAATCCAAACGTTGCTCAAGCGTAAATCGATTCATTTCGTTTAGTGGAGAAATATATTGAGTTTTGTCACAGAATAGAATCACATAAGTATTGGCAGATTTGAAATAACCGCTGTTTTAAACTTAAACTGATAGATGTCCTACCCGATATAACACTTTTGGTAGTTAGAGGACACTTTTAAATACAATTTAATTTAAAATAATTTCAATAATTGCTGCCTATTATTTGAATACACGATTTTTAGGCAAAAAAGGGGCGAAAATTCTCTATTCAACTGATAAGGTGATTTAAGGCTTTTCATTTTATTTGAATTTTTTTGTGAAAACGGTTTTATTATTAGTGGGTTTGTTCAGGCCATTAAAAGTGGATTTTCTTTATATTTTCTAGAGTAACGAGTATATTTTTTTATTATAAAATCGCAAAATGTTATTCCTCATTTTAAATAGTAAGTTCAACTTGTTTAATAAGCTTTAATGTTTCTTGTTTCCCCGTACTCTTAACAAAAGTAATGGAAATGTTTTCAAAACAAGCTTTCGTTCATTGTTGTTAACCAGGCACTTTATTCATATGCCTTAATACTTTCACCTACGCGCACATTATGGTATTCCGGGTGAACTGGTAGCGAAAAACAACAACAACAAGAATTTTAAAACATTTGTTATTGTTTTTTTTTTTTTTTTTTGCAAGTAAAAACTGACCACAATAGTTACAACAATACAATGAATGTTACCAAAAAAAGAAAACAACAGGAATTGAATTCAATTGAATTGAATTGTACTTTTAATGCGCTCAGGGCATAATTTCTTTTTTACAATGTGTTTGTATTCTCTTCCTATTATTTTTTGTTTTTTTTTTGTTTGTTTTTGTTTTTGTTTTTTCTGAAACCTTTTCATTCTTTACCTTTAAAGTGCTGTTACCAAAAACTCAAACTTATACTTGCTGCTGGTGTTTCTTTTATACCAAATGTTGTTTTTCATGTGGTTTTGATACACATTTGTGTTGCTAGTGTTGTATGGCCTTTATTTTTCTTTTTTTAAACTTACATTTGTTGTTGCAACTGTTACTAACAAGCAGCCAACCAATCATTGGACCAAATGTACCAGTAATATTGCCAAAAGTAATAAGCTTTTGATGATGGAACTTCACTACAACAAAACATGCGTTCAACAAACAAAAGATGAATAGGTGGATGGAAGGATGGGCGGTTGTTGTAAAGTGGTAATGGTAGTGGTCACCCGCTTAACCTAAGATTCGCAATAAGCGATTGTTCGCCATTAGTGAAGAATTTTCGAAACAAAAATATTTGTTTTTGCCAAACAAATATGCTTAAAAGAGCATAGAACATTGCTATTCATATCATAAGATTCTTATACTTTTGCTTTTAGTCGTCGCTGTTTCAGCGACGAATGAACACGCGTATCGGATATATGCTGATATATTTCTATTTTTGTGTGTGTTTGCTTATTTCTTTTAGGAAACAAGTAAACTTCTGTCGTTTTTAGCATTGAGCGGCGAAAAAAAAAATAGCAAAAGTAACGGCAAAAAGAGAAGAAAGCAAAAATCAATAATAGAAAAGGGTAAAGGAAAGTAATTCGCTTTAGATAAAGGCGCGCTAAAGGTTTGCTGTTAATATTACAGGCAAGTGTTCGAGATCGAAAGATTTGTTTATACAAATTGAGCGGCGGGTGAACTCTATGAGCTCTTTTTCGTTTTGCTTCAAATAGTCGTTTTCGAATGTTTTATCGGAAAAATGTTTGCTAAACGTTCGAAGGCGAGGTTATTATCGAATATCATGGTCAAGCGGACAAGAACAACAAGGTTCTGCTTTCGCAACTAGAAAACTTTTATAAAAAGTACTCGGGCTCATACATGCTTAAAACCTATATCCCCTAAAGCTCAAAGTAAACTCTTTAGTTTAAATTCTTAAAAAAAATTGAATTAAATTCTTGAAAAATTCATTTTGAAATTTTCATTTGCCTGCCAAATCCTTGACCACTATGCATAACACCTAAGTAGTCACCATCACATCACCATCAGTAGCATACAGCAGTAACAAAAACAAAAATCATTCATACTTTCACAGTTAAATTTTTGAAAATGAACATTAAAATTGCCTCACATTAATGGGCACTTTATAAAGAAAATGGCATAAAAAAAACAGCTGGCATTGTACTATTTCAGCATTTTTGATAGTTTCCGGCCTAAGGCTTAAATAAATAACTAATTGAGAAACAAAGGCTACAAAAGCTTCGCAATTCTTGTTTAATTTAAGACACAGTACTTTCAATTTCAAGCAAAGCAAAGCTGAAAGCACAAAATCCTGTAAAAATTAAAGAAAAAAAACTGAACTTAAATTTCGGGTGATGATTGGAAATAATTTTTCATGTAAAAAAACTAAATCGAAAGCAACAAAAGGTTGGATAAAAACTGAGGGACTACGCAGCAGGGTTGACAAAAAGCCGAGTTTTTTTTTTAAAGAAAACTCAACCCACCGGGTTTTATTGCGTTTTCAAATGCTTCCAAATTTCGTTCAAGTCGACAATATTTTTTGTTTCTTAATACAATCACGTTATTTTACTATTAGTTGTAGGGCTGAATGGACTTTCTTCTGGGTGAATACCACCCAGTGCAGATTGAGCACTAGCGTTGTGTCTCACAATAGATCTTTAAGGTGGCAGTGCCATGGCTAGTTGGGCCTCTCTTACCCAACATTTTCAAGTTTTTTGTTTTTAATATCAATTGTTTTTTGTTTTAGAGGGAACGAAGGACCATTGTCGTATACTAAAATCTATTCGGTATGTCGGCCGGCTATAAGTAGGGATTTTCGGTATCATGTAGTTAATACTAGAAATACAACTGGTGGCCTTTATTCTGATTGCCATTAGTATTACCCGAATATCTGAAGACTACCACTTCAAAATGTTAAACTGTGACCCTGAAAGGTTAGTTCTCAGCGTTCTCTTTGTTATTACAATTACAATTTCGCGCTCTTGATGTGATCAAGGCGTCATTGTATATTATGAGCTGCTAGAACTGGGTGATCGAAGCAGACTGCAATTATTTCATTTAAATCATGCATTATGAGAAAAACGGCCGGAATATAAAGACAGACATGATTATGTTATTCTCTTGCATGATAAAACCCGACTTCGTGTTGCAAAAGTTTCAAAACAATTATTAGAAACGAATAGGCTGTTGAGACGAATACAATGATATAATCACACCTCTTTATATGGGCCTTCTTTACATGACATTTCGCTATAAGGGCCTGTGTGTATTATGGAACACATTCGTGGATTTTCCGTTTTTTTTTTTTTTTTTTTTGAATGTCGAGTCGAGCAAAAAATATGATTCGTGCTCACAAATTAAAAAATGAAACTTAAGAGCACGAGCGAACGAAAGTAAATTCTGCTCACGAGTTTTTAACCGAGTTTTTACCTACTACGTTAAATAGCAGTGAAGATTTTAAGGTTTAACAGCAACTGCTAATTTTCTATGATGGCGTGGTGTAGTGGTTAGGACATGACAGAGAAAAAAAGAGAATTCAACTTCTCTCCATACAACTCAATCCAAAAATAAAGAATAACTGACCTTCCTGCGCATACCTCTGGCCATGATGACAAACATCAGACAAAAGATCCGGAAAATACGCCTCTACTGGAAAAAAATTACAATACTAAAGTAAAGATCACCACCAATTAGCAAGGATCTTTATCACTACGCAAAATCATATGGAGGAAGCTACAGTGGAATTATCATCTACACAGCAATTGATGCTTTGTGGAAAGCCAATATGTTCCTAGAGGAGTGAGGAAGAAAAAAAAAACACATTTAGTCAAAACGGTACTGAAAGAGAAGATAAAGTGGCTAATTTTGTTTTTATTAAAATTATTTTCGTATCCTTTTTATCTCATCACCCTTTAATCCAAATAATCATGCATATTTATGAACAATTAGTTTCATAAGCTTTCTGACAAAAAAAAATAAGAAAAAAAATAATTGCAAATTGAAATTTAACATGAAATAAAAGCAGAAATCAGTAACAAATTGAATTTTGGTCGTTCATATCCTTTTTTACTGTCTTTTTTGTCCTTTTTTTATATTGAAAAAAAAAGGATTTTTTAATCTCTCCTGCAAAAAAATTGAGGTTACTAAGACAACATTGTACCTGATGAAAAGTCATCATTTCTTTTGAGGAGGAAGACCCTTATCCTTAACACACACACACACAGACAGACACACATACACGTGAAGGATACACAAATACTTGCATACAATTAACCACATCTACACATGATTATAAAAGCCAAATTCAAACACTCACAGCAACAATTTTAAGCACAGGGTTTAAAGAAACAAGGCGGGAAGAGCGGGTGCATAAAGACTAGAGCACTTAAAATCATTTTGACATGATTTGTAAACCCTTATCAAAATATTTTTAATGTGTGCGCTCGTTCTGTATTTATAATATTTTTTTTTTTTTTTTTTTTTTTTTTTGTGGGCATATGTGTATGAATGTAATGCTCATTTTGGTATAACTAAATGGGCCGTAATCAGCTTAACTTTTTATTTCATCTTCAATTTTATTTTTTCTCTTTTTTTTTTTTTTGTTATAATTTTCCACACAAAAATTGAACAACAAAAAACTACGAAACGGTCAAAGAGGAAAAAAGGCTAAAGGTCTTAAAGCCAGCCGTATGATTATTTCAGCTGGCATTGGGCATATGTTTGTTGCTACTGTCATCAACATGTATAAGCTTAGCATTAAAATAAAAATAAAATTAAAAAAAAAAAAATTCCGTTTGGGCAATGTTGCCCATTTAATTTCAAAATTTTTAAAATTATGCAAAAATAATTTTTATACATATGGTTTATGACATATACTCTACATACTTACTAATAAAGGCTTTTAAATGTAATGCGCTTTCAAATGTTCCACATTTCAATATGGTCCTAATTAAAAAAAGGTTTGGCCCTTTTTTTTAATATTCTTTTGTAAAATAAATAATTGTGGTCAAAAATAATTAAATAGATTTAATTATGCTGACGTGTGTTTAAATAACTTCTCTTTACAGCATAAGAAATTTTATTTATTTAAATTTCTAACTCTGCAATTACTGTTAAATTCAAATTCCAGTCCCAACAGAGGTTCTAAACCAATATATGGAACCAATATTCTTCACTGCAATCTTTAAGTCCTCTGCATTTTCTTTTTCTATGTCACTCCTCTAGGAAGCATATTGGTTTCCTCAAAGCATTCATTGATTTGTTTCAATGTCATTAATCAAGCAGATTTTTCAAAACAATTAATCCTCTCCCTATGATTATGTAGTGGTGGTGACAATCCTTGCTAAGTGGTGGTGATGATATTTACTTAGCATTGTCATTTTCCACGGTAAATGACGTTTTGCTTCTGATCACTCGTCTGATGCTTGTCATCATCGCCATAAGTAAGCTTGAAGGTCAGGGTGACTCTTTATTAAACACTCGAAACCACAATCAAATTTTTCGTCATGCCTTCTGCTAGGGCTCGAACCTGAGCCGCTTGTGTTGTTATGCGTGCGCCCTAACCTAACTGTACCACGCCGCCTATCTGCATATAAGCTTAGAAATAAAAGGCCGCAGTCCCAACAGAGGTTCTAAACCAATATATGGAACCAATATTCTTCACTGCAATCTTTAAGTCCTCTGCATTTTCTTTTTCTATGTCACTCCTCTAGGAAGCATATTGGTTTCCTCAAAGCATTCATTGATTTGTTTCAGTGTCATTAATCAAGCAGATTTTTCAAAACAATTAATCCTTTCCCTATGATTATGTAATGGTGGTGACAATCCTTGCTAAGTGGTGGTGATGATATTTACTTAGCATTGTCATTTTCCACGGTAAATGACGTTTTTCTTCTGATCACTCGTCTGATGCTTGTCATCATCGCCATAAGTAAGCTTGAAGGTCAGGGTGACTCTTTATTAAACACTCGAAACCACAATCAAATTTTTTGTCATGCCTTCTGCTAGGGCTCGAACCTGAGCCGCTTGTGTTGTTATGCGTGCGCCCTAACCTAACCAGAAGACAAGAAGACTATGTATATGGTATATAATATATAAAATATATCATGAAACTGAATGTCAGATTCCTTTACAACGTGCAATTAGTTATGCAAGAGAGCAGTTCAACAACTCCGAGACTTCCAGACAAATATAGAGCAAGTTGCGTCTCATACTTTGTTTTGAGAACCTATGAAAGCAGACAATCTTAATAAATGTTCGGTTAGGTTAAAAAAGATAGTGCAGTAGCCCTCCTTGTCCAAGCGTCACTTAGTAAGCAAGCCTATACCCGATATATAATAATAATAATAACCAGTCAGAAAACCTATCAGAATCCTAAGGGATTCCCTTCTCATATTAAGTACCCATTCCGTAACACAGCGCTAGAGTTTAAGCCTACAGTCTCCTCCGCCCCTCCACTAAGCTCACAAAGAACCCAAGCGGTGGTCTGACAGACTCATCCGCCAGTTCTATATATTTGGCCGTGTCTGCTCTCGCCAGCTCATCGGCAGTCTCATTCCCCAATACGCTACTATTTCCAGGAACTTAACACAGATTGACGCTACACACACCTCCAGGAGTAATGTGAGGGTTCTCCTGCACACTGAAACTAGCTTTGAGTTGACGCAGCGCTTTAATATCAGCTTGACTGTCAATATAGATGACCACACTTAACACATCTTGATAAAAGTAACAATAATATACGAGGTCGGGTTAATAAGTCAGTTACTTTCTGAATTTCCCACCTAAACACTGCTCTTATCAGTTGACTACTGTCAAACTGCTTCACAAAGTTAGTGTTTGACGGCTATTGATAGCAGACCATCGTATGATTTAAAGAGAAAATGAAAAAAATTTATTTTGTTGTGCCAATTTTTTTCGGACAAATGCAATTGGAATTCTCAATGGGGACTTCACCACTCTAGGACGTCGCTCTAAGGTTCTTAAGTATGACAGGCCAGACTTGGAACTTCTAACGGAGTTTCTTATGGGCTACTGTGGTTTGAGAGTGCATCTGAAGAGAATGGCGATTACAGATATGGATGTTTGTAGATTGTGCTCACAGGCTTTAGACAGCGGAACACATATTGTTTGAATGTGTGGTTCTTGATATGTTTATGGTTTCAGATCTGCTGGCATTCATTAGGATGGCGGCAGATCTGCTGAACAAGCATAAGGTCGGAAGGGGCCGATGCTCGCAGTGTCCTGCGATAGTGCCTGGTCAGAATAATGATAATGGTGATTATAATAATGACCGGATTTTGTCAAGAAAAAAGTTCTTTTTCACCAGAACAGTGCAAGTATGTACGTACGTATGTATGTAGATGCAGTTTTCAGTGCAGAAAGTAATTAAGCTACGAATTGCTCCTGCATTCTTCGGATTAAGCCCCGAGTAACTATTTTTTGTTTTCAAACCTGAAGAAATAGCCCGACGTAAAGAGATTTGATGAAATCATCTCTCAAACACGCACCCGTTTTGATGTGCTTGACAAATCTTATTTTTTGAAACAAATAAAAAAATATGAGAAGGAGTGTAGAGCTCAAAGCAGACTATGTTGAAAAATAAAATAACCTTTTATTCAAAAACTTGTGTTTCATTTAAAAAAAAACTCAAGTAATTATTGACCCAGACTCTTATGACAAGAAGAGTGTACAAAAGGGATTTGGGCAAAATCCAAGCTTTTATTAAGTCTACTGGGTGGCTGGCAGAAGCTGGCCAGGAGTAGTAAGGAGTAAAGGAGTACTTTAGTAAAGTAGTGAACACATGATGGCATAACAGAACTTACTCCTTGGACCCAAGAAAGTTGCAAAGCGGCCAGCTAATTTAATTTTGTCTTCTATTTTTTTGTAGGTCTTATTAACGACAGCATGTTGTTATTATTTGATTAAAATGTAAATTTTGTGAATATTTGTTTCATTAAAAAATGAAAACAAATTCGTTTCTTTTTTAAGTTCCAAAGAACATGAAATACTCGTACGTACATTAATAGCGAAAAGTATGCAAGTATTGTATGGCAAGTTAATGAAATAAAATCGCTTACGGCTAAAATTGTTTGGCCAAATCTAATTCTTGTTTCTCTCAGAGCAACAATTGTGCCAGTCGTATGAATTTTCGATATTTTTTTCTTTTCTCTTTTCAAGCTGATGGCAAAGCAACAAAATAATAAATTGAAACGACATTTCCAGTAACATTTGAATTCATAACATTCGTATTACCTTAAGCAATTCGCTGTGAGTTTTTTCAAAAATAAAAATATGCTTATATATGTATTAACGAAAACAACAACAATAATGAAAAAAGTGTAACGAAATTAAAATAAATTTTAAAATAAAAAAAATCCAAAATGTGTCAGAGTTCAAATTTTTGTGCTTTACAAACGTGAGTTGAGTTTGTTATTCATCTGAAAGGAATGGAGAAAAAAATAATGGAAAATGGCGTTCTATTCCCGGTTTAATATCCTTACAAAATTAAAATTATTTAAAACATAAATATTCCAAACATAAACAATAATTATTTTATTTCGTTTTATTTTTCTCTTTTTGGGGACTTTCCTCCCCTAACAATGTCAGTATTCTTGGCTCTGAAGCGTTGTTTTACCCAAATGTTTACATTGGTTTCCCTTATCACCTGCTTTTATTTTTAACTTAAATAGCCTTAACCCATTATTTGCCAACCAATAATATTACTTACCAGTACTTTCAACGCATTATTATAAAGATGTATACATTATTGTATTGTATGAGCCCTCGATTAGTAAAGTATTTGGTTACCCTGACTAACTTCAGGATGTTGGTTGGTGCGAGTAGTGGTAGTTCCCTACATCCTTTTAGATAGGCATCAGTGCGGCACAATCACTAAGTATGTGCTCCTCCTAACAGAAGCTGTACTTTGGATTTGAAACCCACCTTCTATTAAATGTTTATTCGATCTGCAATGCCCGGGTTAAAGGCCGGTTATAATTCTCAGGCATTTGTTCGAACAGTCTGATATTAGACTTGAATCTTTTCCCATCATAGTTGCCTAGCAAAAGCTTAGCTCTTTGACTTGAGAAGAGTATGCGCCTCTTGCCATTCTCTTTTTCACTAAGCTGGCCCTTTCGAACTCCTTTTGTCTTTCCACAAAAATGCTCCATTAATATCAAGGGGCTCATTTTATGGGCAGTTCTCACAGTACCCGGGACCCAGCAAAGACTGACTGTATTATTCCTACTCAGTTGGTACAATTTTTTTTTTTAGACGGTCCCATACGAACATAGAGTTAATTTCATAGAGGCTTATTGCCCAAATGACATTTTATACGTGTGGTAAAGCAGTTAAAAGCCTCAGTTAATGTGGGACCGCCACCCACTAACATCAACAGGGTATCGGACGGTGGATCCTCTCAGAAACATCGATTGGGTATAACGTCAAGGAGTTGTCGAGTTCATACGAGAAAATTGGGGACACAAAAAATTGCGGTTTCCTAGTTTTTAATTGAGTGACATCAACCCTCCTCCAAATCCATTAAAAAAGAAACTTATTTCTGGCGACGATGATAAACATCAGACGAATGATCAGGAAAAATCGCCACATACTGCGGAAAATGGCAATGCTAAGTAAGGACCACCACCACCACTTGGCAATTGCATAGAGGCGCGCCAGAAGACGACTAATAATTTACTCAGTCAACTGATACTTGAAGTCAACTGATTATTGAAACTGAAACCGAAGCATACATTAGCTTGATGCTTTGTGAAAAGCCATATGCTCTCAAGAGGAATAACAAAATAAAATTACTGGAATCACCTACAGCATCCGTGTGAAATAAATATCAAGTTGTTCGCTCGAATGAAGGGTTGACTGTCAGTTAGTATGGCTATGTCCCATCTGTTGCGCTTTCTGCCCATGTAAAATTGTGTACATCTTTCGAGAGCGTGAACTTCTGCTAAAAAAACACTTGCAAGTATCCAAATTCATCGTGCCCCAAACATTCCCGTTTTTTACCACAAAGCGTTCTTAAAGTCATAGAGTTTTCTTGTCTTGTTCAAGGGACATATCAACCACTAGACTTATCAGGCTGCGAAGCCCTTTAAAAAGTGTTCCTGATTTATCTCCTATTAATCTATAGGCTATGTTCTTCACTACTATATCAAATAAACTTGAGTTCCTATATTGGCTTAGTCCAGCGCCACGTACTACGATTCTTAATCTAATTAAGAGTTTGAAATTGGCAAATACTTTTAACACTGAAACGTTCAGGAGGAGCTAAGGCGGTGATCAGCCGCCATTCTGATATTTTCAACTATACCAGACCGAACTTGAATCTCATGACGGATTTCCTTGCTGGTCACTGTAGCTTAAGAGCTTATTTACAGAGAATGGCTATCACGGATGTAGGTGTTTGAGATTATGCTTGCAGGCATTAAAAACTGATGAACACATATTTTGTGGATGTGGTTCTGGATAGATAGTTGGATCTGTTTAGGGCGGCATAGGATCTAAATAGAAGACAAAATTCCAGACCTGCTTGCTCTCATTAGAAAGGCCGTAGGTTTGCTGAACAAAGAGTGGACTCGAATAAGCACAATAGATAGTATCGGTCACAGTGTCTTGCAACGCTGCCAGTTCTGAATCAATAATAATAAACAAAGCTTCAGCAAAGCTCCTAGACGTGGGAATGGTTCTTATTGCCCTAGTTATGCCATCGAACGTCAATCTCTGCATTTTGTAAAATTTTGCTTGATTTTACTCTAAATTTGTCCTAAGTGCTCCATGGCTTTATAGGTCTTAATTTCCCTGATTATCATTTAGGCAGTTTGCTCCTCTAAGTGAATAGAGTTATCGCGGACTTACACTGATTAATGTTTAATACCGTTGATTTGCTCTACCGATATACAATTCTAAGTGCTCTTTAAATAATATCACAAAAAGCTTAATTGAATTTATCTCCTCATATCAGAACAATGTCGTTCGCATAGGCTTTACAGTAAATGCCAAGCGTTTTGATTGTTAATCTCGCCTTGTCTTAGCTTGCTGTAGACAAAACAAAGTTTGTACACTTTAGTTGGAAATGCACAGAAAGTGATTAGTATTCATTACATGACAAACTACCATTAGTAGCATTAGGTTGTGATTGGCAAAACCATCCCGATTCGACTTCTAAGCGCTATTTTTTTTAAATCTTTTAAAATCTTATATTGTACAGTTCAATATATTTGCGTATTTACATAAGTTTTCATAAGTTCATTAATGCTCTCCTTATGGTCGCCACAAAACAACCAATAAAAGCGGATAACAAGCTGCCCTCCATTTAATCTCACTATTTGGTGGCTTCACTATACTCCATTTGTACGAATATAAATTTTCCTATTTATCATGTAATCATTATACTATTTTGGGGTATTATATAATGAATTATACAACAATAGCAAAAACAACAACAGCAACAACAACAATAATTATAATGATAATAGTTGTTAGTATACTGATGCTGATTATGAAGATAAGGCTTGTGATGTGATGATGATGAAGTCTAAAGTAATTTCTAATGACTGTTTGAAATCTAAGACTAATAACAATACAAAAAACAACAACAACAATAACAAATTTACTCATAACTTGGCCTTTATACATTATTCGGAATCTGTTCCTCTTAAAAAGCATTGTTTGGGTCTATTCAAGCTTATGTGCTCTCGTATACATAACACAACTTCTTGAACTTAATCAATGGCAGTGTTGTTGTGGCACATAATACATCTTGCAACCTTTGCATACATGCAACTCTATCTAAGTGTGTTTGTATGTTTGTATACATATGTATGTGTTAATTGTATTTCACCCAGTTGGTCCAAATATCGAACACATGACATTATGATAATAATTATTTAAAAATCTTTCAAACTACCTGCCTATTTCGTATCTATTTTAAGACATTCCCGAAGACGGATAAACGTCAATTTAACATTTTACAAGGCAAGTTCTAGACACTCAGCACAAATCGTCGGCAACTTTCGCATAAAAAAGACCAAATTTTGCATAAATCGCGCAGAATATCTTTTTCTTTTATTGCATAATCAATTCTAAATTCATCCTTTAGTCGTCGTAGTGTAGTGGTTAGAACGCACCCATACAACACAAGCCGTACAAGTTCAAATCCCCAGCAGAGGACATGACCTAAAAATTTAATTGCGGTTTCCAGTGCTTAAAAAACATCCATCAACAAGCCAAGAAAACGCCATCTACTGGGGAAAAAATACAATGCTAAAGCAAGGATCACCACCACCAAGGATATTCACCACTACACAATCATATGGAGGCGAGCTACAGTTGATTAATCGTCTACTTAGCTTGAAATCAACTTGTTAATTGGAACTGAAAAAATTATGAATGCTTTGTGGAAAGGCAATATGTTCCCTAGAAAAGTGACGTAGAAAAAAACAAAAGCAAAAAAAAAACATGCATAACGTAACAAAGTAAATATAATGGAAATTGGGTGTTTTTTTACAGTTACTCAAGTTTAAATCATATTAAAAGAAAGAAATATATTTTTAATCTCAATGGAACAGGCTTTATTGGATAGAAAATTAATGTTTATATATGATTTCGGCCATGTGTACGCCACGAATGGCGCGTATAAGCCACAATTTGGATCAGTAGTTTTTACAAACTTTTTGCAACATTGCTGCTCGAATATTGACTTCCAGGTGCTTAATCGTCTCCGGTCTACTGAAACCACTGACAGTAACATTCTGACCATCAACGTTTTTGAAAGCATATGCACCAATGAATCCGCCAGCCCATTAAGCGCAGCAAACACTAAATTTCTGTGGATATAACGGTGTTTCGACAAAAGCTTGTGGATTATCCCAATCCAAATGCAACAATTCTGCTTAGTTACGCATCTATTCAACCAAAAATTAGCTTCGTCAGGCAACAAAATTTGGAATTTTGAAGTTTAACGAACTGAACCATTTTCTTAAAAGTTCTCAACAATTTGCAATCATTGCTCTGATGTAAGTCTATCCATAATGAAATGACAAACGAAACTAAACAAAAATCAATTATCAACTGTTAAATCGGGTGTCAAATAAAGCAGAATTGTCAACTCAACAATCAGCTGTAAAATTGGTTATCAAATAAAACAGAGTTGCCAACTAAACCATAAAAAAATTCGATATAATTTTAGATTATTAAATGCTATTAAGTAATTGTAGAAAAACGGCTCTATTTTTTGCAACAATTTACCAAAACTCCTCAAACGAGTTCAGTTTCGGATATTCCTCAGTCATGTTGAAGCAATTCGTATTTTTCACCCCTAATAATATGGCCAAAGTAAGCAAATTTAAGCTTTTTCGTTATGGTGAAAATTGTGCATTCTTTTCGTAGTTTGGCCAATATTTTATTGTTTTTTACGCGGTCAGTCCACGGTACTTTTAATATCCGATGATAACACCACATTTCAAAAGTTTTTAGTTTGTTCATGTCAGCAGCTTTTAATGTCCATGTTTCGCCCCGTTTGGACAATAATCAATGGTTATGGGTGCTCCTTATATGTATGACCATTTTTTTTCCAAATTTTGGGTCGTAACTCCCCGCAGAAATGTTCTCCATAACCAAAAAATGAGGAAAATGGAAAATTTTAGGCAGATTGCATCCACGGAAGGCATCCGCATTCGCCCACAAGCTATCAAAACTGTTTCATATAAAGTTATCATATGAAACTCCAACGGAGCCGGCAGGATCTGAGGTGACTCGATGCAGTAATCGCTGATACACCTAAGGCAGATATTGATATTGTGAGGGGCGATCGTAATGCGAAAGTTGGATCACACAATACTAATTTGCGCACGATCATTTGCACATAAGGGTGAGGAGGTATTTGCAACCATAACGGCGATCGCCTTTTAAACTTCTATACTGGTAACCAGCTCTTCATTTGTTGAACTAACTTCCCCCATCGTTATATACACAAGTATATACGGCAATTTTCATAAATGAGGTATTTATAAAAAGCTACACACAATGTACTAGAGGCCACCAAACACCACTCAACGCCACCTGGGTAAAAATCAGAGAATGTAGAAAGGCCAAAGCGGATCTTCTTACGGCAAGATCCAGTGCCAAGACCCGGCAAATCAAGTATCACTATAACGGCATTGAACGGCAAATTAAGAAAATGGTTCGCTCTGACAGACAATTATAATTTAACGAGGTTGCGAGAGTGGCGGAAAACCCAGCTGCACCGGGAAAAACCAGCGAGACTTATGCTGCGATCAAAAAGTTGAGTGGTACTAAATTTTCCACTACCCCGAATATCAAGGCAAGATTATTAGCAAAGGCGACGAGCAGTTGAAAAGGTGCTACTGTTACAGAGAGGTTTACACCATTCTTTAGACGAAACAGGAGAAATCCAAGAAGAACAACAAATTCGTTGACACCAATTTAAAGGACACATCAGTAACGAGAACAATATGGTACACATTGTTCCTTATATTTTAAGAGCCGACAACAAAATGCATATTGATTTCTGCATCATTATTGTTAAAGAAAATGTAGTCCACAATAGTAGCTCTTTTATTTTGCGACAATTCTGCCAACTGGATAATACTTAGTACATATGTGTGTGTGGTGGAGTGTTCCAATGTGTTCTTTATTAAAATCTGTCTATAATAGATTTCTAATGCAATTTAGTTTGTTGGCGGCCACAAAATCATATTAAAATACATGATGATGATGATGATGATGATGATAATGATAATGATGATGATGATTTAAAGTTGTAATATTTGATATTAATGCGAAATAGTATTTCAACGAACTCGTAAACTAAGAGTACAAGATTGATTTACATTCAATTTTCAATGAACTTTTAATAAATCTTCGCCTGGGTAGTATTAAAAGTTTTGAATAATTACTGAAATTATTTTATCTTAAAAATTATTGGAATTTTATTTATCCCCTACGATGTACTCAACACCGGACATCGTCTGTCAACGTCTCCGAAATCTCTACAATAATGGTTATACTGTTTGGTGGTAGCGAGAAGAATAGCTTCTTCCTACAATTAAGGCCTTAAATACAACTATAGGAACCTATTGCTTTCACTGTCCGTGATATTAGAATTAAGTTTCCGGTAAAACACCAAGTCCCTTTTCTTCCTAATCGGTTACCACAAATACTAACGATTAGTAACACTTTCTGCGATTATGAGGCAAATCCAAGGTTTAAATTTAAGGTCAATTATAGAACAATCTTCACCAAATTGTGCACAGTGATAAAATAAAAGAGAGAGAGATGGTTTATTATGGATCAATTTTAGGACTTTTCTGAGCAAAATTTCACTTTAATTTGCCTTGACCAAGTTGCGTACCAAAGACATAACTGACTTCTTCAAAAAACACTTTTTAATCATTTTTTTGAAAGTCCGGGAGTTAAAACCGCTATTGATTTATTGATCAGTCTTGAACGAATTCTACCAATAATGCGTTGTGCGATTCACTGGGCAATCAACTACGAAGGAATGAGCTCGAGAATTACGAGTACTACGTAAGAATATATGGTTACAAGGAATTAGTTCCTTAATTTCTTCTGATTGACTTGTTCAGACAGTAGGTCACCGGTTTGAGAAGATGATTGAGCACAAATAACGGGCAGTGTTTGTGTTCGATAATATTCGTAATCCGTAAATGTTATACAAAAACTTTTTTGACTACCTTTTATACGATTTAGGACTACTTTGTTTACCTTTTTAAAAATGTTTATATTCCAGATTGGTTTATAGTGCAGACTTTTAGCGTAGACCGACGACAGCGTTAATCTGCATTAGCAGATCACAATCACATCTTAACATGCATTAAGTTTGATGTAAGTCATTGATGTTTAATTCGTGGGACAATTTTACCTTCTCATTTTATATGTATTAATACGCTCTTGCTTTTAGTCGTCGATGAGACATCGACGAAAGCACATGTGCAAAGAATGAAAGCATACATATGTGTTTAGGCACAGAAAAATAATTTAAAAGAGTTTTTACGATCTTGCATTTAGTTGTCACTGAAACAACGACGAATGTACCTGTATGGCAGATGTATGTTGATTTTATTTAATTTTTTGAAAACATCAACTTTACTCTCTCTAAGAGAGTAATTTCCATGTTCTCACTAACCCAGCTATATTACTGATGTAAATGCAGAAAATCAAACGGCATTTAAACCTGGGCTTGTCAAAAGCACTACGCGCCGTATATTGATTATTTTTCTCATTGAACAAAAATAACAACAAACTATCAGTCTCTCAAAAAAAATAAAAAAAAAACACTCAGCGAAATGTTTAATTAAATGTTTGTCCGTAAACCCAAATGTTTAGTTTGCCAACGTCCGTTGTCATGATGCACTACATATGACTCATTTATAAGGAATATAAAAATTTATTTTATAATTTAATTTAAAAAATACTTAAATTTATACCAAATATATTTCAATACTGTCATAATATATTGCTGTTTATACTTCTTTATTACTGCAATTTTCTCTAAGTGCATGGAGTAAGAAAGAACTCACCCACAAGCCAAATGACAATGTATGTGTTTGACAAGCACTGATTTAAACCACATTAAACTTTTTCAATATGGCAACACTGTGGATAATCATCAAAATCGTTTATTATTGTGAATGAATGTTTAAGTGCAAAAATTAAAATGGTTTCAAATGGATTATGAAGCAGTTTCTGCAAAAGTAATTGCAGTGATTTTTTACCAACAGCGTAGCTGCTAATCATACTTTCAGTCTTCTATCCATTTAATCTAGATTTTAATGCCAAAAAAAAAAAACAGTTGACAAATAAACAGCTGTTTACTTAATGCAAAAACTGTCGTCTGTCAGGGTAAAATTGTAATTTGCATTAGGGAGTTTTTAATGCAAATTAGCGCTGTTATCTGTCTACGCTATTGCAATTCCAAAACTCATTTAATACTGTTACTTCTTTACTCTGATGGCTTTCTTCGTTTGTTAGTTACAACTCGTCTTTATTTAACGACTTCTAGCGCTCATTTTTTGTTAAACACGATTTTACTCATTCACTGTTTAATCACAGCTGACTGATTTATCCACTTCAACATTTTTTTTTTCAAAAGTTCTTTTCATCGACAAGAAAACAATCCAGAACCTCCTGCGGGATGTTTTTTTTTAAAGTTCATAACTCTGAGTTGACAGCACTGCTTTATTTGACAACCGATGTAACAGCATCACTTTGCATTATGGATACACATACACTAAAGCAACGCTTACAAATTGTTAACATTTTTTATCAAAATAATGCTTCTCCGTACGTCAAATTATAAAATTAACAATTTTGTTTGGATGCTTTGTGGAAAGCCAATATGCTGCCTGGAGTAGTGACGGAAAAAAAAGTCTTCTGAATAAGGAACAGTTTGTTGATATAAATGTAAACCAAAAACTTTTGAAACCACCTCCCAATTCATATTCGTATGTAAGTCTGTATGTAAAGGCTGTAACAAACTTCAGTATTTGCATAGATATTGCATTGGATTTGTAAATTAATATCAATGACTAATTATTGAATTCACATAATTTGTATTAACTTATGTAGCAAGTAAATTACCAAACAATTTAATGAATATTTATCATGTATTTATGAATATGAATACAAGCTATGCATACATGTATGAGTTACTAACATGACCACTCCGTACATGGTCTTTATTAGTACTTCAATAGAAATTCAATAAAATAAATAACTTAAGTTTACAAATTTGAGGAGATTTTTGAATAGAAGAAAAAAATAGAAACAAATTAAAAACTTTAATTAAAACGATTAATTACTCGTACTATTTCAATGGATTACTTTTATTAAATTTTAATAAAACTTGACCTATTTATAGATAAGATTCAATAAATTTATATATAAAATTCAATTAATTAGGTAGTGAGTTTGTTAATTTCACATAAAATTATTTTAAATTTGTGCCTTTTAGTCATGATATCTATCCTGTTTGCAGTTGTTTTTTTTTATTTTAAAATGTTTTTTTTTAATTTTATTTTGTTCTTCATGGCAAAAATCAATTCATTTTCATTAAAAATTTACTTAAAATAAAGGGAAATAAAATAAAACTTTCCCTTGTAAGTTTCAGTTGTTAAAAATAAATCTTTCTTTTTTGTTGTTGTAGGTAACAACATTAACTTTGTTTTTCAATTTTTATAAAATAATAACTTAAACAATTTTTACTTCCCCTTAAAATATATTTTTTTGAAACATCATCATGTACATGACTTGGCAAATGTGCAAAAAATATTTTTTAAAATGATTTTTAGTAAAAAAAAATCATTCTAAACATGAAGGTTATTTAATGGGGTGCTAAAACTTTTCTTATGTTTACAGTAATAACATACATGGTAAGTACCCAATGAATCCGAAAATTCCGACAATTACACTGCGCTACAAAATGAAACGAAGTTGAAAAATCTGGGAAGTAGTACTATATTTTTGATAGTCGCTATCGAGTACAAAAGAAATCTGTTTTGGAAATATTCGAAACATGCTCAAAATCTTGAGTTTAGGGTAAAAAAACAGGGTTTTTGTAGCTTCAAACTGATAATTTAGTTAAATATAAACCGATTTTAAATATAAACCGATTTTTATATATACATATATCATTTAAGTAATATTGAAAAATCTTTGTATATATTCTCAAGCCTATAAAATTTAGAGTTAACAGTTTTCCATGAAAAAAAAGAAGTTAGCTCCGACTACCTCCATCTTCCCACCCGTACCAAACGAAGAGTCAGAGTCTATTCTTTAAATTTAATCAAAAAAATCCACCGACTTTCTCCGATCGCTGAACAAACTAAAAAATTTTCTGAAAAGACTCGTGCTTTGTTAGGGAAAATTTTTTACAAAAAAAAAAAAAATCAATTTTGATTGTTTAGGTGATGGACGTTGCAAATTTTGATGGAATTAAATTTTTTTTCTTAATGTAATCAACAGACTCCTTATATTTTTTGCACAGGAATGTTTAAAAAAATACCACAGTGAGACGCTCTGGCTACCTCCATCTTCCTACTGGTATCAAATGAATGGTGAGAGCTTATTCTTTGAATTTAGCTAAAAAAATCCACCGACTTTTACCGATCGCTGAAGAAACTTATAAATTTTCTGAAAAGACTCGTGCTTTGTTAGGGAAAATTTTTTACAAAAAAAATCCATTTTTAATTGTTTAGGTGATGGACGTTGCAAATTTTGATGGAATTAATTTTTTTTTTTCTTAATGTAATCAACAGACTCCTTATATTTTTAGCACAGAAATGTATAAAGAAATAACACAGTGGGACGCTCTGGCTACCTCCATCTTCCTACTGGTATCAAATGAATGGTGAGAGCTTATTCTTTGAATTTAGCTAAAAAAATCCACCGACTTTCACCGATCGCTAAATAAACTTATAAATTTTCTGAAAAATCTTGTACTTTGTTAGAGAAAATTTTTTACGAAAAATCAATTTGGATTGTATAGACGATGGGCGTCGCACAGAAATGTATGAAGAAATACCACAGTGCGACGCTTCGGCTTATTGGCTTCTTACGCATAAACCTGCGACTTAACAACAATCCATAAGAAAACGTATAACGCAATCAAATCGCACGATCTTGGTAGCCAGCTTACATAGCCTTTTCGTGCGATTAATGTGCCCTCAAATAACTCGTGCAATATGTCCAGAGTGACATGAACTGTGTAGCACATAGCACCGACCTATTGAAAGTACAGAAACTTTCAGTAAGAGGTTTAATTTTGATATTTAAAAAAAAAACTTGTATTTCGTAGATTTATTTAATTAAAAAGAGAAGGCTACAATATTAGCAATGGTCACAATCAGCCAAATGGCCGTCAGGGTACGCTTGCAGAAGCACTCATTTCATGAAATTTTTCATAAAAACATTTTTGGCTGTATATTTTCGATAACTCCACGAATTCATTCATTGAGATCTCAAATCGGTAGAAGGTGATTGGCATAGACGATTTTACGTAGCTCTTAATAAGGAAGTTTTAAGATGTTAAATCACAAATTCTCTTCACACAGTCAGAAAACTTTCCAGTCAAAAGAGCGATGGTATCGTTATTTGAATCAACATCGTCCACATCAATATCTTTCACTTCCTGTCATACAAAGTCATTTTTCATCATTCTATAAAGCGTTCCATTCACCCTAACAGTTCCTCCAGTCTTATTTTCGAAAAAATAACGGCCAAACAGTTACACGTTGGGGCTGGAAAGGCTTTTTAATTATAATTCTTTCATTATCCGAGCTCCAAATGCAGCATTTCTGCTCGTTAACGTAGCCTACAAAGTCAAAATGATCCTCTGCACTGAAGAGGATTTTCTATGAACGTTTGATGCCTTGTAGTGACCCAATCAGCAAGCAAACGACTTTGCTAATGATTGGTAAGCACTCACGCTTATACTACCATGTTAGCAGAAATTTAAAAGTCTTAAGACTCACATAAGTCTTCATACAAAATGCGAAATGTCCATTAATGTCCATTTCCAAAGATCGATGAAAATTAATAAATCTATTCTCGTTTTTTCTTGAGCGGCATGCACGTGCTCGGTACTTCACACCAATAACTTTTTCCAACAGCTTAGATAATAATTGCTGGCCGAGAAAACTTTAGTTTTGACAACTGTAATCGCGTAAAGAAATATGGGCTAATGAACTGGCGGCATACCAAAACAGTATCTTATTGAGGTGTTCCTCACACCAACCGAAAGTTACTGTACTTGAGTAGACGTTAATTATCACTAAAAGAGCTGTAGGTAACAAGTTCTTAGAGATGGCATATAAAATTTATTTTTTACTTCCAACGCCCCTTTCTCGTGATGCTGCCATCTACTTCAATTCCTTTTCAGGTATCACAGCATATCCATTTTGTTTTTATTCTCATGCAAGCTGTGCACCTTTTTTGATGATTTTGTTTTTAATCTTGGCTTTATTAAAAGTTGTGTACACTCGTATGTTTCAACAGATTCTTTGTGTTGCATGTTGATTTAAATTTGTTACAAAAAAAAACAGGGAAAAAAGTTACAAAATAAACCAGAGAATTACAAAATTGAAACAAAACAAGATGGAAAAATGTTATTTTAAAATTTCGTTTATTTTTTCTTCATTCATTCCTTCAGTTCGTTTAGCTGCCTGCAATACAACTGCTGGAAATTCCATTAAACTTGGCACAAATAACCAGAGGCATTAACCAACAATGTTCCATTCGTAGTCGTCATTCACTTTTTTTTATAATTGAGTTAGAAAAAACAAAAGTTTTTCTTACATTAACTACGAGTGTATTTAAGAGAGTAATTCTTCCTTTCTCTACCAACAGGCTCATATTATCGAAATCGTAGGAAAGAATATTAGACGATATAGTCGAATTATGTGATACTCTATTTATGGTAAGCAAACAAATTTCGTTTAAGTATTTCGTTTATTTAAAGGGTCCGTCATCTAACGTTTTTTTTTTTCAACTAGTGCTTATTTCGTAAATGATAACACTTAGCTCATGTCTGATTTGACAGATAATTAGCTGTATCCTTCCGCTGAACGAATATGGTTGTGTAAACTTTTGAACAAGGCTGGGAATTATTGCGACATTACTTTTTATATTTGCGACATAACGTTGCAGATGAAGCTCATTTTGATCTTGGCGGATATGTAAACAAGCAAAATTGTTGCATTTGGGGCACAGAAAGCTCGCACGCATACATTGAAAAGCCGATACACCCAGCTCACTGTTTGGTGCGGATTTTGGTCCAGAGGCATAATTGGGCCATTTTTCTTCGGAAATGAGCAAGGAGTGGCCGTTACAGTCAATGGCGATCATTATCAGGCCATGTTGGAGGAATTTTTTTCACAAAAATTGAAGAGGAGGATATTAGCAACATTTGGTTTAAGCAGGACAGCGCTACAGCCGAAGCTACATTCAATGTTTTGCTCCCTGTTTTTGAAGATCGCATTATTAGCCGCAGAGCTGATGTCATTTGGCCACCTCGAAGCTGCGATTTGACACCGTTGGACTATTATTCGTGGGGTGCCGTCAAAGATAAGTGTTATTCCAACAAGCCAGAGACAATTGATGCTTCCAAGGGCAATATTCGTAAAGCCATTGGTGAAATAGAGCTGCACACAATCGATAATGTGCTTAAAAATTGGACCGATCGTGTAGGCTACTGCATGGCCAGCCGAGGCAGCCATTTGAATGAAATTATTTTCCATTATTAACCGGAAGGATTGTACTTTCAAATAAAAAAGAAATTTGAGAAAATATTCAGTAGTTTTTTTATAGCATTTAAAAAAAAAAAGTTATCTGGCGGACCCAAATTTTAACATTTTAATAAATTGCTGATGTTGGAAGTATACGAATCCAAGCACTTTTAACTTCTAACAAAGGCAATAGTATATGGACAAAAAAAAAGAAATGAAAAATTTTCATGAGATGCAAGCTTAATATCTTCGTCCATTTTCGACCGATTTTTAAAACAAAAGACTTATTTATTCATAACTAAACATAGTTTCTTAATTAATTCATGAATAGTACGGTTCCTTGAAAATGTGGGAAAAATTGAATGAAAAATGCATTTATTTGTAAAATACATCCAAATTCTTCAAGGGTACTTGAACGAAATATATATTGTTTGAAAGATATGTTTCTTTTCTTTCTAAATCTGAAAAAAAAAACTTCAATTCGGTTAATATCCAGCGAACTTGTTAGTCTATAAGTGCCTGAAGGTCCTTAAAATCGTTTTTTTACCCGTAGATTTTTTTTCGCAGCGTGTTGTCAGTCCGATATCTATGAAAATACCAAATTCTACGTAGAAATCGAATCTTAGTCTACCAGTATTAGAGAAACTGTTCTAGCATGTTCACACGATACTTTGAATTACATTTATGGTTGATTGAAATAATTTTGGTAATTACTCCGTTTGCATAGCACATTTGTAATTAGATTTTTTAGTACTTTTCCTGTTATCTTTATTTATTCTTTTCTTATTTTTTATTCTTTTCTTATTTGCCAGTAAATTGTGTAAATTTCCTCCTCTTCATTATCTCCAAAGCTTCTGCAGAAATCATTGGCCTGGTGACCCAGTCCCAACCACCTGCCATGAGTGTCTTTTATAGAATGCCACGTAATGACACCAACAATTACGCTTAGCTGCTCTTTTGTTTTCTTAAGATCCAGCTTTGTCTATGCGGCCATGCGGCGTTGATGGTGTCTATTACCTCAATGTGAATCATAAGCTTACAAGTTCCCAATAGGATTCCCAACGTGAAAAGTTCGCTATTAAGTTCGATAGTGTTTCCATGCCTGGCCAGTTCATCAACTCATATAATATGAATATATTGCTGCTCAGCCATCTCATTGGGAAACCTGCGGCAGTCGATAACTGTTTTTGAGGTCGACTTGTGAGCTCTCAGACTTCCTACAGCCGCCTGGCTATCCGAAAGTGTGCTAATATCTTTTTTGGAGACGTTTCCCTCTCCAATGACTATCAAAGCGGCACGTATGGCCAATACCTTCACCTGCAGAACGCTACAGTGAGTGTGCTATATTCGCCGAATCCGAAAATATAACTCTACCCACAGCTCCATTCAACTTGGAGCCGTCAGTGAAGATCTGCTCACAGTCTTTAATAAGTTGCACCACACCATTTGCCTATTACTTCCTGTCCAGAACTTTACTGAGATGTCATAGTGCGCTGCTGTGTAGGCAACTGACAAACAAAAACTGACCTTATTCGAATCACGCCCAGTCTCCCGTAGCCGCTGACTTGTACTAGCCGCTTTCACTATATAATAGACACCCAGCGGAGGGAGATTCAGGATCGCCTCCATCGTCAATATATGCAAGCGGACCTTTTCGTCCGCTCTAGTAGGCATTGTGTAGGAATTATGTAATTCAGCTCATAATTGGGAGAACGAATTACGGAATATGTTGTCGTGCAAGCATGGCATGAGCAAAAACACACTTCAACACCTACATATATTAGCGTAGGGTATACAAATTCTTTAACAATATGTCTCCCCTGCTTTATTGTATTCAAGATTTCAATTTTCTTTTTCTTTTAAACTACTGCCCCATTATTTTTATTAATATTAAAACAGAAGACGCGTAAGTGGAAGACACTTGTTAATATTTATTTAAAGAAAAAAACAAAGTAGAAGAAGAAAAAGTTATTCAAATTACTTTAAATACACAAAGATTTGTTTGTGAAGAAGGAACTTGTGAGTTAAGAAGGTTTGAGGTGCCAAAAGAAAAGATTTATTATTTATTAAGTAAATTGTTAAATAAAAATTTATTTTCAACTCAAACAACTCTACACATTTCGCTATGGAATAAAAAAGTTGAAAATTTAAAAAGAAAACTCGTATTGATAAATTTATTACCTTATATATAAAAGTTATTGTTTTTATGTTTTAAAATCATAATATGGTTTTTGAAATTAATTTTGTTTTTTTAATTTTTACTTTTCAATTCCCTAAAATAACAGAAAGTTCTGGTAATGGCGATTTGATTGTAGAAATGAATCATTGCGTTACTTTATTCCACATACAGTCTTTAAAACTAGACGTCTAAGAAAAGAAAAGAAAAGAAAAGAAAAGAAAAGAAAAGAAAAGAAAAGAAAAGAAAAGAAAAGAAAAGAAAAGAAAAGAAAAGAAAAGAAAAGAAAAGAAAAGAAAAGAAAAGAAAAGAAAAGAAAAGAAAAGAAAAGAAAAGAAAAGAAAAGAAAAGAAAAGAAAAGAAAAGAAAAGAAAAGAAAAGAAAAGAAAAGAAAAGAAAAGAAAAGAAAAGAAAAGAAAAGAAAAGAAAAGAAAAGAAAAGAAAAGAAAAGAAAAGAAAAGAAAAGAAAAGAAAAGAAAAGAAAAGAAAAGAAAAGAAAAGAAAAGAAAAGAATCTCTGGTTTCTTTCAAGCTTTTAAAATTAAGAATTTGCAGTTTTCCGTGACTAAAGGAAGTTAGCTCCGGCTACTTCCATCTTCCCACTGATACCAAATAAAGGGTGGGAGTCTATTCTTTAAATATAATAAAAAAAATCCACCGACTTTCACCGATCGCTGAATAAACTTAAAAATTACTTTTGCTTTGTTATGGAAAATTTTTTACAACAAAATCAATTGTGATTGTTTAGGTGATGAACATTGCAAATTTTGATGCAATTGATTTTTTTTTACATATTTTGTTCAGAAATGTATGAAGAAATACCAGAATGGGACGCTCTGGCTTATTGGTTTCTTACGCATAAATCTGCGACTTAAGAACAACCAATAAGAAAACGTATAACACCACCAAATCGCACGATCTGTGTAGTCAACTTACATAACCTCCATGTGAGATTAATGTGCCCTCAAATAGCTCGTGCAGTATGTCTAGTTTGTTTTGGCTTTTCCAAGATAAAAAAAAAAATGTCTTTCACGAACCTCATACTAGATATCCTAACACAGAAACCTATAAAAAGCAAAATAAGTATTTGGAAAATCATGTCTCCCCTAAATAAATAAACAAGTCATTGTTACCTCGTAAAATGCAGGTTTTTTGGGTGATTAGGTCTTGAGAAAGTCATCTTCACTGATTTAAATAGAGATTTGCTGATTTGTTAAAAAACCACAACTGACATTTCGCGGGTACAATGTAATTATTCCAATGGTATGAAAAACCAACTAGTTTACAAAACACGTCCACGCTTTAAGTTATAGTTCAATGTTTTCTTTGATGACTGTGAATTGGAAATTGCTATTGTAAGGTTCTATGTTAATAGCTTAAGCTTACATTTATGCGCTCTTTACATTTAAGCCATGTTTACACGAGGACGTTTAGTAGCCGAAATTCATAATTCCTTAAACTAAATTTTAAGGGCGAATCACCAAGGTTACAATTAATTCAGTTTCAGTTGCGTTATGGATTATTAAAAACAATATGATCTCTAATTTTTATTGGGTGTTTGTCCACACTAAATGTGTTTATTTAATTTCCTTACCTTTTTTCATTTACGAAATTCATCGGCAAATAACAAAACAATAAATAAAAAATAACAAGGAAAAAAGAGGATTCATCAAAACTAATTACAACGGTGCCATGTGGTTGTTCAAGCGCACACCTAAGTATTTTATCAATAAAACAGCACTTATCGCTTTGCTAGATGAGTTCATTTTCGTTCCAGTACAAAAAAAGCCCTGAATGATAATTAAATAATGAATCCGTTTGCCGTTCACAGTTAAAAAAAGCACAAAAACTTGTTCTGGTTGCACTTTAAATAATTTGCAGTAAAAAGTTATCGGCTTAAATTCGAGTATATCATGCGATAGGCTTTTTATGTCCCAATGTTCATGCAAAATGTTGTGTATGACCACAACATATTTCAGTAATAGCGTAGATAGACAACATCGCAAATTCGCATAATTTATTTGCCCATTTTAATATTTTCAATTAAACATTCATTCACAAATCTAAACAATTTTCCAACAGCTGATTGATTGTCCACGGTGTTGCCATATTGAAAAAGCTAAATTCGATATAAATTCTCTTTAGTTTTGTACATTTACATCATATCTAACGCGCATTGAAATTGAGATAATTAATAAGTTAATTTGAGTTAAGACTGCTAATGAAAATTAACGCTGCCGTCTGTCTACTCTATAAACAAGTAAACCATTAAAATTGCTGGCACTCAGTCTCTATTACCTTTGAAACACTACTTTGGTTTCGGTTATGGTTTAATCAGAACATATATTTTTTTATAAACAAGGTCGAACCTATCAGTCCATGTATTTTTGAATGAAACACAGGTTTTTGCGTAATACACTTTGTCCAACTTTTCTTACATTTTTGTATTCCTTTCATTTCTTCGTTGGAGTCAAATCTCTTTCCTCCAAGCCGATTTGTCAGATTCGAAATCAAAAAATATTCGTTCGGGGCTAAATCAAAAAAATAGAGCGTATGTGGAGCATTTCGTAGTCTAATTCATAGATCTATGCCATGATAACTAAACATGTATGCAACCTTGCAATGTCCTGGGAAAAAAGAACTTTTTTCTTGACCAAGTGTTATCGTTTTTTATTTTTTAATTAAATCCATCTTATAAGTTGGCGTAATATTAGTCATTGATTGTTTTAATCATTGTCTTGAAGATAATCAATATGGATTATACCGCGTACATCCCAAAAAATCGGCGCCCTATTTTTATTGACTGACAAACCCATTCGTCATTGATTGTTTTGTCATTTAGATCAATGTTACCTTCCTTGATACCGTTTCACCCCAAGAGATTCACTGTTTTAACTGCCGTTGACCTCTGGTGTATTGTCTTGCATCCAAGTTTAAGAAACTCAGCGAAAACTTCTCCATACTGAAGTTGCATAACTACAAAAACTCCAGCAAAGTTATCACACTAAGCTATGTGAGATGCCTATGGCTTTCATAATCTCTCGCACTTTCAATCACTGATCCGGCAACACCATATCGTAAATATTATTTTCATTTGTTTCAGGTTCCTCTACTTGGAGTCTAGAATGTTCGACACCTTCTGTGCTGGAAGGATTTGTGGATTTTTCCCCAGTAAATAACTCCCAATGAGCACATAAATTTTTTTTTTATTTTATTGTTACGTTTTTACCTTTTTAAAAATGTGTTTTTATGAGTTCGTAGATTGTAGTTAAAATAAAATAATTTTTGTGTTTGGTTTTAATTAAAAATCCTTTATTCAACACAGTTATGTTCATCACTGCTTGTAATCACTCTGTCTGTTTACAGCTTTGTAAACAACAACAATTACTCGACAGATCGTTCTTCCTAATGATCTTCCAACCCGATCATAGTTATAACTTTGATTCGATCACAAATTTTTCAACCAGAGGTTATCCATTGTTATCTCTATTTACTTAGTTAGCTCCAACTAAACAGATTTTTACTTAAAGACTCACTTCACGAGTTTACTCCTTATAAACTCTCTTCAAACCGTGTTTAAACCAATAAACTCTCTTCAGGCTGAGTTTACTACACATAAACTTGTTCGCTGAGTTTACACCAAATAAGCTGATTGTTGTTGCTCGCGCCGATGTGCTTCCTATGTGGCTGAGTAAACAACACTTCGAAAGCTCTCGAACCTCCGGTTATTTCAGGTATATTCCATTTCTTTTTTTATTTTCTTTTCAGTTCTTATGTCGCCATGCGAATGTAAACATCTACTTCTTTCAGCTCTTAGTATTTTTTGTTGTTTGTTATTGTCTGTTATTTATTTTCTTTTCTGTATGTTTTTATTGTTGCCGTTTTATTTGTATTTAATTTACTTCTGCTAATGTCTGTTGTAAACAGTACGTTTAATTGTTCTTGCAGCTTTTGTTTATTTATTTTAGCAACGTAATAAACGCTGTGGCGCCCAATCTTATTTTCGTAACATTATCCTCAAGTCATGCGATAGTGGTTCTCAAACACAGCTGCTTGTTATAATTTTGACCGAAGTCAACTGACAGATTTCGGTTAACAAGTCTGGCAAAGTAAAGTTAGCCTTACTTCCAGACTTTTTCTCCACTTCATCATTCGTTGGGAATGCCTTTCACGAGCCCTATAATCTAGGCAGTTAAAACACGTTTCCCATTCTTTGTCCTTTTTAAGTGGACTGTTAAAGGACTAAATTTAATTCAAAATTAATAACCAATATTGGCTTCAGTTTTGTTTCTTATCCTTTTATTTCTTTTGTAATCCCTATAAATCCTTCCCAATTAGCCATTTAAAAGGATTCAAATTATTTCCATTGTTTTAATTTGTATAATGGATATTATCTCTGGAAATACAATATTTTATTGTTGCAATCTTTTTTTGTTTAATCACTCCATAAGATATTAGTGTAATTATTGGCCAACAACAAATGAAAGAGAAAAAACGTACAATTTTACTATTTAAAATGTCACCAACATTAATGTCTGCAACATTTAATTGTAATGATCACATTCATTTATGGTTGACTTTAAATGGCCAACATTAAACACCATTTTTTTCTTTTTTTGTTGAATTTTTCTCTTTTAACCGTACAATACGAGGGAGGCATTATAATCTATTCTTTTACATTCCATTTTATTTTAAAAGCATTTGAATAAAAAAAATCCTTTCAACTATTCTAATCGGCTGCGATTAGAAACACATGTATGGAGTATAACACGTCCTTTATAATATCAATTGTATCAAAGAAGAGTGGAGAGTGTCACAAGGACACTCTGCCTTGATAGAGCAATACAAATGATTTTTTATGGCACTGCAAAAAAGGATTTGTTGTGATTTAAACATCGAATAAAATTTTATATTTAATCGCCTACTGTTGAGCTTCATGAATTTAAAACTATGAAATTCCCTTTGTAACCCTATTCCAAGAACGTTCACTGTATCCCGGGAATGTTGTACGTGCATTCTATATAATTAGTCAACCTTCGTGTTGTCCTTTTTTGTGTTGCAAGTCTAACAGGTTAATTGTGGCACGTTAAGGGCGTTAAATTGTCCAGCAAGGACAGTAGTTAGTCAAAAGGCACAATTTAAGCTGAATTCTATAAAAATATAAAGACAAAACGGACATGTCTATACCCTACAGGCTATAAATAGGCAACATGTATTAATTTTACCACATACTTTTAGAGTCTGAGACCATCAAGCTTTAACTTTTTTTCCGTCACTTCTCTAGGGAGCATATTGAGTTTTTACAAATCATCCATTGCTTTATTTCAGTTTCAGTAATCAAGTTGATTTCCAAGCTACTAAGTAGATGATACTATAGCTTGCCTCCATATGATTTTGTAAAATGGTGAAGATCCTTAATAAATGGTAATGGTGATCCGTAATAGGCGCACTTAATTTTTTCCCAGTAGGTGGCGTTTTCTCCTGATAATTCGTCTGATGTTATGTGTATGTCGCCATCGCCAGATATAATCTGAAAGGTCAGGGGTGCTTCTTCAAATGGATTTGTATGGAGCAAACCGCAAATTGCAAAAATGCAATTAAATTTTTTTTGTCATGTCCTCTGCTGAGATTCGAACCTGGGCTGCTTGCGTTATGTGCCTGCGCCTTAACCATTACACCACACCACTCCAAGCTTAAACATATCTGATAAAAAAAACTAATAAATTCCAAGTTAACGACAAATTCTTGCTTAACTCGGTGTCCCTCACACATTTAGGAAGAGCACAATGCCAGCAAAGCCTCTTGACTTAAACAACTTCTCCTGTAATGATCCTCTACGTCGAGTTCCCATTTTTTGAACTTCGCCATCCGCTCGTGAATTCAGTAGTTGTTCATCAGCTCCACAATTCCTTAAAAATATCACTGTGACCAGGTACCCCTAAGCTATAATGTTCAGCCATCTCTTTGAGAGATCTGCGACAATCCACAACTGTTCTTGAGCTCATTTTGTGAAATCTCAAAAATATCTCTCTTGGAGACGTTGCACTTTTCAATGATCATCAAAGCGGCTATTATGGCTGATACCACCGCTTGAACGACGCTACAGTGGTCTGGTAATCTTACTGAGTGAACTAAATTCGCCGTTTCCGAAAACATACCTCCACCCATAGCACAATTCAACTTGGAGCCGTCCGTGAAGATCCGCTCAGAGTCGTTAGTAAATTCGTACATTCCTTCCTGTCCGAAATCGTTGTCGTGAACTTCATTGAGAAGTTATAGTGCCGTGTTGTGTAGTCAACTATTCCCAAAATTCCCAAATTTGCCAGAAACTGAGTGATCCACATTCGATCTGCGTCACTCTCCAGTCACTTATAGATGCTAACTTGTATATACGTCCAGTGGAAAGAGATGTACGATCGCCCCTATCGCGTTAGGAATTGTCTGAGGAGAAAATCGAAGGGTTTGAGCATTTATGTGATATCAGATAGTCAGGCAACCTTGCAGGCCTTGTCATCCTGTGAGATAAGATCGAGGGTTGTTGTAAACTGCATCTCTTAATAAAAGTGGGTTTCATAATAGGGTTTGCTTTAGATTGGGTTCCTGTCCTGAGGTTCATCCTGGGAAAGAAATGGCTGACTGCTTAGCGAACAGGAGAGCTCGCTAGATTTGGGCCAGAGCCATTTTTTTTTTTTTGTTTTTTGTTTTTGATGAGTGCCTCCGGTATGAGACATACAAGAGGGTTTATTTCGTTTTCTCCAGAAGGCTGTTAATGCTCAATAAGAGCTAGCTAACGGGTCTGTTTACCATCAATGTGTTTTAGGCAATGTCGAGGATGACATCTGAACACGTACTTTGAAAGTACGTGGGGAATGCTTTGATTACTTCAAACGGGGTATTTCTTCTCTCACCAAATGAGGTTATTGTCTTTATGTGCAACCTTAATCTGTGGGATTGCACAAAGATCACACGGGTCGCGATAAGTTTTAACCATGACTTCTCTAGAGAGCATATTAGCGTTCCACTAAACATTCATTGCTTTGTTTCAGTTTCATTAATCAAATTAATTTGTCAAGCAAAATGGACGAATAATCCACTGTGGCTCGCCTTCACTGTGGTGAAGATCCATGTTACTCGTAAGTCGTGTTGGTGATCTGTACTTAGGGTTGTAATTTTTTTCCAAATTAGGTGACGTTTTCACCTGATCAATCGGTTGATGTTTGGGCTTAATTTTTATTTTTTAGATGGCGTTTTCTGGAAGGAACACTCGAAACCACAAATTAAATATTTTTCGTCATGTCCTCTGCTGTGGCTCGAACATGGTCTGCTTATGTTGTTATGAATGTGCTCTATCCACTACACCACGCCGCCCTTAATCATGACAAAAGATATCTGGAAGATGGGTACTTGAGTAAAGTGAGCTGATTTTGCTTAAACCTTTTTTAATGATAAGCGTCGGTAGGTGTTATCGAATATTTAAAGGTTAACACTTTAGAAGCCACGACTTTTCGCATGTTCCCTTTTGACGTACTATAAGTAAATATATTCTATTACTCGCTTGTTGCCTGTCATATTTCGCAATATATACGCCAGCTATTTCCTTACGATGGGACTTTTTAAAGAAACTCAACTCAGTTCTCGAAATTTAGCGGACGGTCTTCACAGATTTAATTCTGATATTCCCTTAAACTTAATTTATTCCATGACCTAGTTAATGGCAATAGCATAGGGTATTAAAAACGATAGCTTCAAATGTATGTATGTCTGTATGTGTGTATGCATACATATGCTCAGAGTACCTACCCAGGGTGCTTCGTTTTCCTTTCAAAAAGACTGATCGGATATAAAATAAAAATGGGAATTTTTTCTTTGGCAATAACCATAAAGCCCGTGCAACAACAATAAATACAAATAAAAATGGCGCATATCCGTTTTTGAGTCCCACTAAATCCCTCTTGCACAGAGGTCTTCTCCTTCTCTCTCTCTTTATCTCTCTAGCAGTATAACTATTTAATGACACTGAGAAGTGTGGAAGTCGTAGCATAGGCTTTTTGCAGCAACAAAAGCCATCAGCAATAACAATGAATTGCATGAGCAACTAGTAGTTGTTGTCTTAATGTACTGCCATTGTATTCCAGCAGCTATGGTTGCAACTTTTTGTTGCAACAATTCGTTTCTACATATTTTTGTTTTGTTTTATTTGGCAATTTCCATATAATAGTCATTAAAATTGTTACACAAAACCTCGTTCAGTTCTCCTCTGTCATTATATGCTCCCTTACGTATATCCAGGTGTTACTGCTACAGTAGTGCTTCAACGGGCCATGTAGGGAGTAGAATGGTTCTTCTAATTGCTGATGATTCTTGTATGTGTGTGTCCTTCTAAATGACTCCCTGGCTTCTTTTGTTGAAATACTCGTAGTTGTCCATTGTGGTTCGTTCTTTATTAATATTTATGCTAATTGTTGTTGTTATTGGTATTGCTTTTTTTTTGCTTTTTTGCCTTCTTTATGTTCGTAATTGTTTCAGTTGTGGTTTTTAATTTTTTTTTTTTTTTTTTGTACAAATTTATTTTAACAAGATTTAGAATTTATTGAAAATAACAATAACAACAACCACAGGCTGTTAGTGGTCAGGTTTTAAAAATGGTTTTTATTGAAAAACAAATAAAAGTTATTTATGAAACAAAAAAAGTTGAAGGCGAGTGGAAAAATTACAAAAAAAAGAAGTTTTTAATGGTAAAATAGACATTTTCTATAAGCAGAACAAAATAATTTACAATCAAGTTTTTAGCCGGTAAAATGAAGGAAGAAAAATTATCGAATTACTTTGTTTAAATTTTGAATTACTTATATAAGCTGCTCCGTTCGAGCTATCCGTAAGGGGAAGAAGTCATTCTCCCAATTTCCATCGATTTCGCCATTTTTGCATGGGAATTATGTAATTCAGCTCATAATTCAGATTTGAATTATGAATAAGAAATCGAATTACGAAAAAAACATTGTCATTTTTGAATACGTATCACTTAGCTGAGGAGGTAGAAGGACACACTTAGGCTAAAAACAAGCCGTTGCTATACTACAAGAAATCTGTATTAACCCTATACCCGTAACTCATAATAAAACCGCAAAGTTTCCAATATCCAATATCCCCAATCGACATCTCCGTAAGCCCAGGTGCCACTTTCTTCTATCTAAGGAATACTTGGCTCATCATCCCTGCAGCTGCTGCAAAAATCATTGGCCATGTGACCCAGTACATGTTGCCTTGCCTGACTGCTGATAGATTATACCCAGTAATAACAGCAACAACGTCATTGTGGGTGCTTCTATGAACGTTGAGAAGATTTTTTGAGTGCTTGAGAAAACTAGCTTTGGCCGGATCTGCTGTGCCATTTCTCCCGTCTCCTAAGCTAACCGTGAGACATTGACGGAGTCTATTTCCTCAATATAAATCATAAGCTTGCAAGCTTCCAACAGGATTCCCAAAATGAAAAATTCGCTCGTAAGCTTCATAGTGGTGTCATGCCTGGCCAGGTCAACAGCCCCACAGTTCCCCAGAATATCACTGTGAGCCTGTACCCATATAATATTTTTACCAAAATCAGATTGGGCACCCCTGAATTTATTGCATTGCTAAAAATAAATAAACAAAAGGTACAAAAACAACTACATGCTTGTGTACAGATAATTAAATCGACAACAACACAAATTGAAATGTTTACAAATAAAAATATACTGCAACAACAAAACCTTGAAGAAGAGAAAACAAATAACAGACAATAACGAACAATAGCAAACAACAAGAGGTAAAAGCAGCAGATGTATACATTTGCATGGTTTCATAAAAACCAAAAAAGAAAATAAAAGATGAAAAGGAATCAGCCATATAAAAAACACATCGGTGCCAACAACAAACAGTTTATTTGGTGTAAGCTCAGCAAACGCGTTATTGGTTTGAACTTAGTGGAAAGAGAGTTTAGTGTGGTTAAGTTTTGCTTTGGAAAATCTTTAGATAAAAAGATCTGTCGAGTAATTGTTGTTGTTTACAAAGTTATAACCGAAGAGAATAACAAAGAATAGGAATTGTTAGTGTTTGTAACAAGGTTACAAAAAAAGATATCTTCTCTTTCAGCAGCATTCAACGTGCAGCCGTTCATGAAAATCTGCTCAGAAATTTTGATGTGGTGCATTATACCATTCGTCCAAACCCTCCTGCCATATTGTTGTGCTGTGTAGTCAACTTTCCCAAACTTATCAGGACCTTTGAGTGACTCACATTCGAATCGCGTCACTACCCACTCGCCTGCAGACGCTGACCCCTTACAATACAGGCATAGCGGAGGGAGATGCAGGATTACCTCCATCGCCGATGTGGGTGTGGTACGTAACACCTCCGTAATAATAATGCAAGCGGACCTTTGTACCCGCTGTAGTAGGTCAAGATTAGCCGCTCTGCAAAGAGTTTTCCACCACACAAGGCGTCCTCAAGGCTCAAACTAGGTCTGACCACAGCCGCGTAGGATAACTCACTGCATCATTCTCGGTCTGAGACCCCATTTTCATCCCTGAACTTTTTTACAGGTGTTCATTAGGCCTCCACAATAGCTTCCTATTCCGATTTTTGGAATTTACTCCCCTCACAAAGCTTAAATACCCACTCGCTAACTTCACGAAGAGCAAGTTACATTCTGTTTATAAATTGTGAGAACAACATCAACCGTATATGTGATCCTTCAGCATTTGACCTGTTCCAGAGTCACCAACAGTTCATTCATCACATCCTTCCATAGAAAGGGAAGCGTTTACTCTTCCGATTCTTCCTTAAAATTACCTTTCTGTGAAGCAATTTTGCTATCCAGTTCATCACGATATTCTATGGAACGGAGCATGTTCGTATACAATTTCTTAAAGATTTTTTATGTTATTTTTTTATTTCTTCTGTGACCATTTGATTACAAATGTAATGACAGTTTTATTGTTTGTTCAATTGAAACACTATTTCCGGCATTCGTTTATTTTTTGTCTATTTTTTTCACTTAAAAGCACTCACACATACACACAGAAATGCCAGCGGAAATGTATAACAGTAAAAATACAATTACAAACTTCTAAAGAGAGTTTTGGCAAAATAGTTGACAAAAAATCAAAAAAAATTCTACGGAATACAAAAAATAGATGGAACAGGAAACAGGTTTATCATATCAACCGGAAATTAAACAAGAATTAGTGTTTATGTGTTTGTACACATTCTAATGCATGTAATTGTAAATATAAAAAATATATTTAAGTGTGTACGTGCTAATTAACAGAAATAGGCAATAGCTTAGATTTAAGTAGATTATATTCTTCCCTGATTACACAAGCAACAAAATGGAACGTTTAGTACTTTTTTATTCTACTACAGCTAGTGTTGCCATATTTTTTTTTTAGAAAAACCATAAATTAAGAAGGAAAAAACTGATTTTCAAGTGAAAATCTGCGCATACTTAAAAAGTAAAAAATATATATAAATATACGGGCATGTTTTGTATACGGAAAACGACAAATAAAACTTAAATCCTCCAATTATTTTTAACTTTTGATGATCAACGAAGTTATTTGAAAGGTAATTAAGTAAATGAATAAGAAATAACAAAATCTTGTCTAATTTGAAAATTATAGTAATCAATCGATTTCGGTATGCAGAAGATACTCGATAATTTATTTTATTTCATACATAAATGATATGATGCAATGACACCGTACTCGAAATTGGCACCTTTTCCGACAAGCGTGGCACCCGGCTGGTAAATCAGATTCGCGTACACTGATTTCAGTGTTACTAAACGTTTTCATATGTTAGTTTTTGCTTTCCAGATATACCTTTATTTCGAAAATGCAATTGGTTACACAAGTGAACTAACACTTTTTTATCCGCGCAGTCGTTTTAGACATGCAATTTTGTTTTCGAAAAATAACACAAAACAACCAAGTAAATAATTACGTATGAGTGATAAATCGGTTTCACCAATATTGCTCATACGTTTGTTCGAGGGCGGATTGATATTGAAGCTATCTAAGTAGGAAAAAAACATTTTCTCTTTCAATAACCATTCGTTTCTCAACATAGTCTCCTTTTAGCTCAATACACTTAGTAAGACGATTTTCCAACATATTTATACCATCTGAATAATACGATTTTGAGAACTCCTCAAAATATGCATTAGTTTTGGTAATCACTTCTTCGTTTGAGATGAATCTTTTTCCTGCGAGCCATTTTTTCAAGTTTTGAAACAGGAAAAAGTCATTAGGGGCTAAATCTGGACTATAAGGTGGATGATCAACCAATGCGACATGGATTTCTCGTAGTTTTAGCATCGTATCTAATGCTGTGTGAAGCGGTGCGTTGTCTTGAAGAAAGAGCACTTTTTTCTTGTTTAAATGTGGTCGTTTTTCCTTGATTGCATCAACCAATTGATCCAGTAATGCACGATAATACTCTCCCTAAAATACAGTGGCCATAACCTTGCCAGCCGATTTCGCTGTCTTCGTCTTCTCCGGAGCACTTCCACCAGCTTCCAACCATTGCTTCGATTGATTTTTGGTTTCAGGTGTAGTGGTGGACCCACGTTTCATCAACAGTTATTAATCTACGCCAAAAATCAGCAGGATTATGGTTTATCATGTCCAAACACCGCTGTGAAGTGATCTGTCTAACTCGTTTTTGTTCAAAACTGAGCAAACGCGGCACCCATCTTGCCGATAGCTTTTTCATATGCAAATGTTCATGCAAAATGTTTAACACACGTTCATATGATATGTTTACCATTTCAGCAATCTCCCGTATTTTGACCCGGCGATCATACATAACGACACCGAGGATTTTCTTGATATTTTCTTCAGTAACCACCTCTTTTGGCCTTCCTGTTGATGGTATTGTTACAGTGCTTGTTCGGCCCCGTTTGAATTCAGCAATGTTTATCAAGCTTTTCTTTTGTCTCTTTCGCCGTTTTGCCCTTCAAATAATAGTGTTTAATCATAACACGAAATTCACTTTTTCCATTTTCCAAGAAACACAAAAGTTGCTTACTTCAAACGACTACAACAAATAAACTAATCGATGAATTTGGCTAAAATTTTAACAGCTGACGTTTGACAGATCATAATTTCTAAGAAAGAAAAAGTTTTTGTGTTTGTGCTGTCATCTACCGCTAGGTAGCTTCAATGTCAATCCGCCCTCTTAATTACTTATGTAGTAATGTGATCCCAATTTCCTTTTTCCAAAAAAAGATTTGTATTTCTAAAACGACTATGCGGATTAAAAAAAAACAAAACGCAACTGTCTTTCTGTGAGTATTAGGGAGATCGATTATTCGACTTTTTACAAAAACCGGTTTTCGAATAATTCGAAAAATTGCAATTTAAAAAAAACCGGTTTTCGGTTATAAATTTATCAAATAACTTTTAATCGGTTCCGTTATTAAAATCAAATTCTTCTCAATTCAAGTTGCATTAGCACATAAAATTGATAAATATTTGTCCCATATCGTAGTTTCTAGCAAGTAAGAATGCTAGAACGAGGTTCGGCTTTTTTACGGCCTTAACGGACATTTCTTCCTCGACACCGCAACGTCATAATAATATTTCATCAAATGATTCATTTTTTACAGCCTGTTTTGTAATAGTTCTACTTGCCACCGCCTACAGACTGCTTGGTATAGAATCAAGTTTTCCTTGCTGCACAGTAGCGTCAATCTCATAAACATATTTAAGGTGGTTAAAAATTTATGGTGTCGAAGAGCTTTTTCATCTTAGTATTTAAGGACAATCAAAGTATCTAGACTTATACTTTCCATCCATTTCCAAATAATTTCACACTTCAGAGGACATGTGTAGAAACATAAATGCATGCATTATGTATTAAATAGTGTCTGCCACTGCGATATGTTAGGTAAGATACCAGCCTACTAACCAGGATATGCAACAGCGGTATCACCTTTACGTTTAAAAAACTTTACTAAATATAACGGAGCTGGCGTTTGTGGGGCCTTTCAATGAGTTTAGTTGATCATCATTCTCCATATATAAAAAGTTAATATTTATTTTCAGAAAATGCGAAAAAGTTATTGTTGCTCAAGTGTGCATATCTTTTTTGATCTACCATGGTTTTCACGTTATATGTGTGGCATTCAAGGTTGTCACATATAGTATAAAAATAACACGGTACGAGTATATAGTTTTAAATTTAGAAAAATACTTAAACGAAGAGTATATTGCACTAAAAAATATAAGAACATATACCAATTATACATATTTAAATTAACCGGTTATTCGTGTAAAAATAACCGGTTTATTCGGTATTCGAAGAATGGACATTTTGAAAATACAGTATTTGATAAAATCGAATAATAACCGTTCGATCACCCTTGTGAGTATTACATACTGACTGAATTCTCTCATTCTCAAAAAAAACGAATAATTACATTGACGCATTAAAAAACGTACGAGAAAGTCTCACCACAGTTATATTAAGCAAATGGAGTGAAACTTTTACTTCAAATTTTAATTAAATAACTAAAATTTGTAAAACTGCAAAATATACAGAAAAGTTTATTAAAAAAAAAAACTGCACAGTGCTTAATAAAACTGCAAAATACAGATGAATCTGCACATTTGGCAACGCAGGTCGTAATAACGCCTCATTTATAGCCGATAATAAGATCTGCGTATATTTTGTTCTATTCCTCGCTACAACATTGGCATTATTATATGAAGCGTATTTATTTAGACTTAAGCCGGGTGCAACAATCTGTATATATTCGATATCTATTCTGTGCATACTGCAGATAAACCATACCCACCTATTTTGAGAAAAGCTCTTAAAAACAAGCATCTCAGTCTTGAGTGTTGTGGAATAAGAAACTGAAGGTTAAGGTTTTTTGACCCAGTTTCTATAAAAGTTGGTATAGTTTCTAAGAAATATTACGAAACAAACTAAAAGATATGAATTTAGGTATTGAGTTGCTCTTTATCTTCCATGTCTAACTATTGCTTAAAATACATTTTATAATGGCTTAGATTTTATTAAATTTTAATCCTATATTTCAATACGATTACAAAACTATATCTGTGGTCATTATAGGGAATGAAATTGTACAAATTTTATAATAAATGGCTGCAATTATTACATGATGGGTAAAGAGTTCACGTATTTGACTGTAATCAAACTGTGATAAAAGAGAACAGCAGCTCATAGACCAAGTGAATACTAAATAAAGATGACATGATGATGTATTTTATGACATAGAAAATAATATTTATTAGGGTAGCACACAAGTAAAATATACTTACGTATATAAAAAATTGTGTTTAACAAAGCAACTCCACAGATTTATTAAACAAACAGCAGTGAGCTTAATATTTAAACAATACCTTTGAATATATGGTATCTATTCATATGAATACATATGTGGCATAATAGAAATAAAAAAAAATATTCTTTAACAAATTGAACATCGAATATGTCACATAGTTCAAAAGGCAAAATACACTGAGCAAAAAATTGTTTTTTTTTTTAAGAAAAAAATAAAAATCCTAAACTATAGTTACGTTTTAACCTTTTTAAAACGTTTGAGTTCTGTTAAATAGCGTAAAATAAAATAAACACCACGTTGTTGTTGTTTTACAGTTTTTTATATCCTCACTTTATCTTTATACAGTTATAACTATACAGTCTGCAACTAATTTATTTCGCACTTAATACTTGTTTATACAACACTTTTATTTACGCCTAAAGACGACTTTACTTTATGACTGCAAAACGATAACTGAACTAACTAATGTATAAGGCGCCGCCTTTTATATACAATCGAAATTACTTCCATATGTTCTTATTCTTCCTACAACATTCGAATTATTTCCGTTAATTTCAAATTTAACATACAAAGATGGGCGAATGGGCAATGCTGTCAAATACACAAATAACTACAGCATTGCTTAATTGCCACATTAACAACCTTGATACAATCCTATAGACCCATTATAAAGTCCCAAAAGCCTTGATGTGGTGTATTTCCTTTTTAGACATTTTTATTTTTGTAACAATACTATTTATTTAAAAAAATTATAAGCAAAAATGTTTGAATTGCCTACAAAATCAAATTTTGTTTTAAATTTCTCTAAGTGTAATAGAAAGGGAAATATGCTGTTAGTATAATAAAGGGGTATTGTTGCCATTGTTTCCTTTACTTTTGTGCCATCTTTTTTTTTATTGTATTGTATTAAAAAATATTTTTTTATAAAAATATTATAAATTCATGTTTCATGGTGATTATATTCTATTGAATTTTTGTTGCTTCAATTATTATTGCCAACATATGAGAGAACATACCGTACATACATATGTTCAATTATATATGTATGTACACCAGTCTTGGGCAGAGAGCTGCTCTTTTCTTTTATTTTTACACGTACGTATGTACGTAAAATAAACCAAAAATAAACATCGTGACGAAAAGAGAAAACAAATGAAAAAATACAGTGCACAGTGATGTGAGTAAAAGACTCTCAAACTACTAACATACTGTAAAATGCGTTAACATTAGTTTGCCTGACGCTGATATGCACCGATCTACAACAATATTTTTGTATAGATTTCATACAACTACGAGTATGATAAACGATATGACAAATATGTAAAATATATAGATATATTCATATGTACATGGATACCACAAATCGTTGGTTAGCAATTGCATTAGTCCACAAAAAAGGGCTGTTGTTAGCAAAGAAAGAGCAACAATAGTTTATATACAAAAAAAATAAAAAGAGGACAACAACATGAAATACCTTTGAATATAAAATAGTTAATATTCATTTGCACAGAAATATGCTAGCAGCAGTAATGAGCAATAATGGAGCATAAACCCGTTGGCGTCGCCATAATGAAATATCGTGACATATACATATCAGTACCGGTATCAAACGAGCGTTTTTTTTTGTGAAAATAAAACATTAATTTTTAATGGGAAAGTAAAAAACATTTTATTCTGGCAGGCTACACATTTTTCCCACCTTTCAGGCAATTTGTGGATTCAACGCTAATAAAACTTCCTCGTAGGAATCGAAGTGCTCAGCCAATGCGGCCCATCGATGAAAGCAAATAGTAGTCGGAAGGAGATGAGTCTGCTGAATGCAGCGGTTAAGGTACCAGCTCCCAGCCTAATGCTTTGCTTGTATCCAGAACCGGTCTTGCTTGTTATTGTGTGTTATTTTTCAAAATTACCTTGCCGTGTTTTGTGGCCCATTTTGGTCGTTTTTCGATCAATGCATGGTTCAAATTGATCACTTGTGTTCGGTAGCGTTCTGTATGAACGGTTTCACTAAATTTTAAAAGCTCGTGGTACACCACACCTTTCTGATCCCACTAGACACACAGAGCATTGTCTTCCTGCCGTAACGATCTGGTTTTACAACCGTAGTTGATGGTTTCTCCGGATAACCTCATGATTTTTTTCGGTAGAGATTCTGAAAATAATGCCTCGACAAGCATTGGATTCGATTCTGCAGCACTTTTCCTTAAATGAATACAAAATATTATGCTTTCCGCAAATCATCATTTTCTGGCGCAAAATTCGCCATCTTTAACACGATGAAAAAATATGATGTTTGTTCACTGATTTGATTTATGCTGAATATGTTTGACAGATGTCATTGCCAACACAAAAAATATTACCTTTGGAGACATTTGTATCTTGACGCTCACTTTTTACCGGTACACCTGATATGTTAAAATTTTGTCAAAATTTTGATAGATGATGGAAGTTGATTTTGCTTTGCAGGTGTCCGTCTATTAGTGAGTAGACAATATTTCGAGAAATTCGAACTTGAGCTGGGATCACACGATTGTCGCAATACGCATATGCAAATGCTTTATTGCAGCAAAATATTAAAATTTTCACAATTTATTTTCCGAAAATAAATTAAAACATTTAAATATTAGTACATATTGTCCAAATCGATTGCCAACATTTAAATATTGGTACATATTGTCCACTTCGATTGCCTCATACAAGAACACAATAAATATTGCAGCATTTTTGAAATTTTTGTTGCTACATGATTACCTACGAAACCATTACACTATTGACGTACCAATAATTAGTAAATTACCTCAAAAGCGTATTCCCAGCTTTAGGTGTTTACTTAAGTTAAACGACAACTGTAGTGTTTTTCAGATTGAAGTATTTGTAATTAGAAGGACAGTGAAAGTGAACCAAGGTATGATAGGGAGCCTTAAAGGGCCTGTGACTATCATTATAGATGGTCAAGCGACCCTCAAGGGGCTCAAATAATGCTTGATCAATTTTAAGAACGTCATAGACGAGATAGCCAATAAATTGGCCCGACATGGGTCGCTGCCAGCGGATCTGCTGACTTAGAAGCCAATATATTAGTGAACTCGAAGGTTTTTTCGTTAAGAGAGCCGGCTAGCTATGGTACAATGTACCTCGATGTAGGAGTTCAAGGTCCATCTGGCCGGTTATCTCTAATCAAAAGACCTCTTCTCTTCTGTTCAAGAGCAAGTCAGAACTTAGGCTGACTACGGACGTTATTACGGGCCACTGAGGCATACGTTCAATGACTTGTACTTGAGGCAATAGCAATATTGATTTTTATAGACTGTATGATGAAGAAGACGAAATAGAGACAGACTTCTGGCAGTGAGCAGTTTCAGGTGAGCATGCGATTTCAGCTCCAATTTCCCTTTCGGACTCCGCTTCTGTTCAGTTTGCCAAGAACGTAAAATGGCTTTAAGAATCGGGGCGCTGGTCACACTTTCTCGGCTGTTCTTTCTTTCCACTAATCTTTCATTACAATTTTTTTCTACAGGATGAACACAATGAACCATATATGGTCCCCGAGTGTGGCAACTATCGGTTCTTCTGGTGATTGCACAAACTTTAACCCAACCTGACATAAAGTAAGGCTTCAAGGCATTTTTAATCGATAATAACATGCTGACTAACGGATATATTCATATAAGGCCTCCACTTCTCTTTGACCAACAGGTAAGTAGATAGGTAAGTTGGCTAATAAACCAACACGAGGTCAACTACAATAAGAATCAAAATTCTGGTTTGAAACCAAGCCAGACCACAGTTAAAGAACCACCTGAAAGAAAAACGAAAGGGAAAAGTGACCTTGAGTTGCTTATGAATATACAAGACCAAGGCAATCAAGATTTGCGTACTGCGTAAAACTATTTAAAAAAAGTATCGCGGCTGTCTGCTCGCCAGACCAGTACATTTACACAAAAAGAGAACGACTGCAGCTTCCGCAGTGAAGGTTGAGAGGCAAGCCCATTTTCTCCACGTTCCGATAAGCCAATGACCCGTGCACACCGCAATGAGTTTGAAAATAGTGTAGCGGGGGGTTTTCAGTAGTTTTAATATCCTGTCATTGTCATGCCGAAGTCACAGCATCCTCGAGATAGCCCACGAAGGAAACTATAGATTTCCGCTTTTTCTATAGTCATAGAGCAGCAGATGTCAGATCCATCGAGAACCTTCTAGCAAATTTATCAATCTTCTCTGTGATTAGGAAAATCAAATAAAGGAAATGGTACACGCACCACCAAGGAGCTTCATCTACTCTTCACATTAGATAGCTAAAGCTGAGTTGCTACTGCAGGTCCACAGACCTCCGATCTCTTAGTATTTTCAAGCCCGCATAATCGTAATAACCTTCGCCTGAAAAATTCTAGAGACCGGTAGTCTAAAATATTCCGCGAATTCAGCAGTTTTGGAGACAATACTATACCCCATAGCGGACGTCATCTTGCATCCATCTGTGAAGATCGTAATATCTCTTCTCCGTATGTTTTCATCAATGAAGAAGGCCTTGGCGTGCCCGGAGAAGCGAAATCTATTTAAATTTCCGTTGAGATGGAGTAAGAAGTCCCAAAATGCTACCGTGGCCACTGAGCGATTGCCTCCAGAAATCAAGTGCCTTCAGCATTATTACACTCAGTGCCAAAAGCGATAAAATGTGGAGATCTATATGTCCTGCAAGCACCAGTGGCGTCCAAATATGCAGTTCTCTGAATTCTCTTTAGACTAGTGCTGATACTAATGGCTCTTACTAAGGGCTCTCCACCACATCAGACAGCTATATATGAGAATTGTCAGAACCACCAAGTTATACATCCAGAGCTCAATTGTGGTTTGAGTCCCCATTTTCGGCCAAACATAGATTTGCAAGAATAAAGGGCCACATAGGCTTTCTTCACTAGCTCCTTTACATGCTTCCAATGAAGTTTTGAGACCAGATGCTTGATCCTTGATGAAAATTTTAGAGATTGTACAATCTGGGTATTCTAAGTGAAGCTGATTTGTACTTGCTGGAGGTAGCCAATACAACAACAAAAATGATAAAGCCATTGAAAATATTATGCTTTTGCCATTCAAGTTTTAGTGTTAATAGCGCTTAACGTTAGCTGAACTTAAAGCATTCTTTTGCAATATCTTCAGTCAGATATGAAAGTTAAAAATACAAAGAATGCATGAAAAATTTTGAAATCTTTGTCATTTATATCCCACACTGTACTTGTAGATTACTAAAGGTATTTTACATATATTTTTTTTTTCATCATCATTCTCTCTGATGGTTGATTTCATGATGTTGGTTTTTAATACAAAACGTGCTGTTAAATATGCATAAAATTGCCTTTTGGCCATAAATAGTAAAATTTCTTTTTTTATTTCATTTTTTGCTATAGAAGAAAAGGACAAATAAGCTCTAAGTGCATAAATTTATTTTCCATATTGAATTCTTGTCATATTTCAGATAACAACAGTATCGTAGACCAAACTCAATGTAAAACTGTTGTAAAATAGAAGGAAAAAAACGGAAATTTTTTGAAGCATAAAACAACTGTTAACAGAGCAAATGCATCAAAGGAAGTGGTTTAGTTAATAGGGTGAAAAGATATGATAAAAATGGATAATCGTTTTTCCAAAAAAATAAAATTAAAATACTATTACTAACTATTACATTTACTTATGTATGAACTCTAAAAAACTGCTGTGAAATATTTAAATTAGAATTTCATTTATAAATGGAAATAAACGATTTCTTAAACTTGCTTTATTATAAAGCCTTAATCGCCATGACTTCGTTCATAATGTGAATTTTACAAAATCCTTCTGTCATTGTTTTAATTGGTAAACGAAGAACGTAGGGCCGTCATCAAATTACCAGACATACAACTGCAGCCAAATGTGAATTAAAAGGTTAAAAAACATGATTTCGTTTTATGTATTGGCAACAGCATTTTGCCGATATTTGTAAAAACAGTAGTAGTTCATCATCGTATAATTAATACTCATTCTTAATGTTGCAGCATTAAATCAAAAATAATGAGAATATTTCTTACTTACGTGGTAAAATGGAAAATGCGAACAATCAGAATTTTAACAATAATACAGTGAGTTTAGAAAGGAAACGTACCACAATCACGGAAGCTATTTGAATTTTCATTTTTTGCACTAATCTGTTGGATCTTTCAATTGGCATAATACTCCTCATCACAGCTTCGTTTTTTATATTGTATAGAAGCTTCGATCTCCCCACAAATAATCCTTACAAGAAGCCCCATGACCCTCATAAAGAAAAATGACAACATAAACTACAAAAATAACAAAATTAAAATATTGTTACGAAAATAAAAATACCACATTGCATTGTGGTATTTTGGTACATTTCGTGTCACCCTGTCAATTTGACAGCACTGCCACATCGACCATCTTTACGTTACATTTGAATTAGCGAACATGGAATAGAAGATGGACGATAATTCCTGAACCTTCCAAACTGTAGGGAACTAGGTATATAAAGGGCTACCTTACCTACACGTCAGTTAGTTATCGTTTGGCTGTCGCCAGATAAAGACGTGTTAAATGCGGAAATAGAAGTATTATATAAACGAATATTAAGTGTTGTTTTAAGACAAACAATATAAAAGTTATTGTGAAGTAAAATAAAAACTGTAAAACAACAAACTAAAGAGTGTTTCTTTTATTTTAACGCAATTTAAACGAACTCAAACGTTTTAAAAAGGTTAAAACGTAACAATATCATAGGAAGGTCAGGCGATGCCACCACTCGAGAAAAAGGACAAAAGTTTGGGGTCTATGATAAGCAAAGACTCCTTACTAATAAAGCGAAAAAACTCAAGAACGTAGTTTCTATGTAATAACAGTTGGCAGCACCAACAGTCATGCTAGACCTGTTACATTAGACCGATCACCTGCTTAATTGAAAGATAATCACAAAGATTACAATAATACGAAACAGGGCAAAAGCGCTTTGTGGAAGTTATAAGCCACCAAGAAAAGTACCGAATGATATCAATGAGACTAAAAAATGTTTCTCTGACTTGCTTTCAAGAGTTGCCTAGCCCGTATGAGTAAAAAGGTTTTTGCAAATCTTTACGTTAACAAGTCTTCGAGGCGGATCTTATTCCTACGCCAGATCCAGACCGGTCCTGACAATCAATCAGAGGCAAGGCCAGACCGACAGTCTAATGATTCTGGCTATCAACCGATAGCTCCGATAAGCCATCGATAAATGTGGAGCCCGTTTGAGTAGCCTCCGCCGAGCTAGAGCCGGATACTGGCAGCTAAAGTGGACCACCTTTTCCTCCTTTTCAACCGACCTACAGTTAGTTTGGGTTAGATTATATGGGTCGCTCTCATTACGTGAGTTCACTTGGAGGCTCTATGGCCCATTGTGATACTCTCAATAAGGACAGACCCATTGAAAATATTGAAATGCCAGACATGGGAGATTCCCAAAAAATATTCACACCTAAAGATCCAAAAATCCGTTTCCACATTTAAGCCAACCGGTACCCCGGACGAAGATAATCAACTTCGACAGTGGCACATTCCTAAAACAGTCCAGATCATGGAAGTGACATTCAATTAAGTGCTTTAGTCTAAGCTCCCATAGATCAGGACAGTCGTAGAGTAGATGTTGCACCGATTCCTTCACCCTCCCCCTCCTTCCAAACGTAAGAAGAGACCTAGTCGTCTCCATGGAATGCTGGATATTCTACAAGTGGTGATATTGGTCCATCTGTGTTCCACCCTGATTAGTGCCTATTTATCTAACAAAATCGACGACGCACATAAAGGGGTATGCACGAAGACCAGTAACGCACTCATCAGCAAATTCGTTCCCTCGGACGACCGCATGACTTGGAACCTAAATCAGTTCGACATGATATCGCTCCAGATTTAATCACATACGACTCAAGAGCACTAATTCTGGCGAGACTATCTACATAGATCCTAATAGGCCTCAGGATTTAGTTCCCGTATACACCTAGCGGCCATATTTATAGCGTAGATCCCCGCATGAAAAACAGTGCAATCAATGGGTAGTCTGAGTCCATCAGACAAGAGCGCTATTGGTCAGGATTAGTCTAATGTATATTCGGTGTATATCCAATATAAGATATGGGATCTAGGACCTACAACCTCGACAGAAGTCATTCGCAGATAAGCGTAGCCTCTGCGAGTGCCTGCCTATAACACAATAACCTATAAAGATAGCTACAACAAACGATATGCTTCCAATAGTCCAGTTTAAATAGTTGAATGATACGCTTCATATTCAATCTAGGCCAGGTGAGTTTAGCAATTTCACAAAAGTCCCTCTGACAGCCTGACGGAAGTAAAAGATACACCCACCTTTGTGTGTAAATGGATGATCGGAAGAAGTGTGTCCGCTATAACTAGTTTATCAGCCCCACAGCTAACCGAGATTTCCCTGTGAGCTATTATTGCCGTGTCTCGTTGAGCTATTGTGCCTTCCCTTGTCATTTACGAGCTCAATAGTAGCCTGTACCTCCTCTCTTTGCTATATTACGAGATGGTGACTTATTAGACCTTCAAGAGAAGAGCTGCTGTCAGTAATAATCTTATGCTTGACGTCCTTTTTGTGCTTTTGAACATTTTTTCGATTTTTGTGTATAGCTGTAGGTAATCATGAACAAACTATTTACAGTTCAACTGGTAGCAGTGGCTTAATGCTGCGGGTATAAAAAGCTTACGAAGGCTAACTTAAGTTCGGTTAGAAGATCCAGCCATGCTGTCGCAAGTGAAAAATGTCTCACATCTTAACTTACTGTGGCTAAACCTATTATGTGCTGGCAAAAATAAACGGTATCCGGTTTTCTCTCATCATCAAGAAAGTCAGTTACCGGAAATAGTTGCTTGAGATTCCCAAAGCACCGCCCTAATATCGGAAGAATCATAACATATACAAACAAAGTGTTCAAAGGTCTTAACATCCTCCCACATGCTCTACATCAAATGTAGCCATAGTCGCAGAAAAGTACACTCGCTTAATCGGCTCCTTATATGTCTAAGCCCGAACGAAAACAATAATATTCAACAGAACATAAAAAATCAACAACAATTTCATTCAGTTAAGTGATAGGTTTTGATGAAAGTCCATGCATGTTGCTTTGCGTATTTGATTAGCTGAACAGAATCATGAAATGAGAGAACTTTAATCCTAATGTAAGCAGGTTTTTTTATGCTTTAACTTGTGTTTTTGTATCTATAAAAAATTATTGAAAAACTAAATTATTATTAATTATTGAAAAACTAAATTGATTTTCTATATTAGTATTCAAATTAACATACTCTGTACATACACTTTTTACACTAACTGTACCTTTAGCTTGTGTATCTCATTTCAATTAAAAATGTTACATTTTTATAAATTTTAATGTTAATTTAACTGAGCAACTACACATGTTTAGAATATAACTTTTTGCATCAGAGATTCTTTTTGTACAAAGAACACCCCTTTACCACGTCACGTCACTCTCTTTTAAGATAAACACACAACTGATTAGTTTTATAATAATAATGATGTGGCTAAAATTTCGCGATTTTCATAATTTCACATTTTTAAAATTTCATTTTTTTTTTTTCTTTCTTCTTCAGAAACATCAGGAAAAAAATATAAAATTTTGCCAACGAATATAAAACAACAACAACATTTTGTACGAAAAAGAAAATTTTTGAATATGAATACAAACAAGCATATGAATATGTTAAGAAAAAAATTCAATTTTTTTTTTAATTTTTTGGCAAAATGATGTGCTCGTAACAAATACGATACTAAAGCGGATGTGATACAACAGATCCAGAATACGTTTAGAATAGAAGAAGTGAGGGGAGGAAAGGGGGATTATGCATAAACTAAAGATTTTTAATAATTTATTTTTCATCAGTTACTTTTTCTGACATTTAGTTAATGCTACTTCTACTGCTACAGCTACTGCCACTGCTATGTGTTCATCATCGTCATCGTCATCGTCATCATTGTATGATCCAGCATATACAGCATCAACCGCGTCAGCATCATTCGCTTTTTACAATACAAGAGTTGAGTTGGATTTTACAATACAAAAGAGCGTGTGGATAAATGATTGGAGTAACCCCACCTCTACCATTTGTGCATTTGGTGGTAAAAACCCCTCCAACTATATTTCTACGTACGCGAGTATGGCAAGAGTAACAACAATGTTAAACGTTGTTTTGTATTTTACATGCATGTTACAAATAAGCAGCTAAAATGTGTATGCAAATGTTTGTACGAATATTACGAAACAAAATGTTACAAAAATTCACTAATGAGCCACAATAATGATGGACGTTTCTATTCTGGTGTTCCCTTGTATGCCTTCCGTTATTTTTCTTTTTTTCTTTTCGTTTCCCCCCATCTCCATAGTGGGAGATTTACTGTTTTATGTTGTGTTTAAAACTAAACTACAATACATACTTACTTTGTAGCAGTGTTGCCAGAGTTGGAAATTTTTTAAAGATTTAACTTAATTCGTAGGTTCTTGATACATGCCATGCAAAAAAAAATAAAGAAATATAAAAATAAAAAATATCATAAGTAAATCGAAATAGCAAGAAGTACGAAAATAAAATAGAAGTGGCAAAATACAAAAAGTACCAAAAAAGGTACCAAAATTAATACTTATAACATATTTCGTTCCTAACTTTTAAGGTTTTTAATTTTATGTCATAAATAAATCGAAACATAAAAAATTAAAAAAAAAAATTAATATTAAAAAATTGGAAATACATAAAAAGTATCAAAATAGGTACCAAAAATAATACTTATTACATGTTTTGTCCCTAACTTTTAAAGTTTTCAATTTTATATCATATATAAACCGAAAAATAAAAAATATAAAAATATTACAAAAGTAGCAATAAGCAAAAAGTACCAGAAAAGGTACGAAAATATATAGTTCATCACATATTTTGTTTCTAACTTTTGAATTTTTCAATTTTATGTCATAAGTATACCGAACGATAAAGAAATATGAAAATATTAGAAAAGGGGTAAAACACAAAGTGTAGCAAAAAAGGTACAAAAAATAATTCTTATTGCACATTTTGTACCCAACTTTAAAATTTTTCTTTTTTATGTCATAAGTAAATCGAAAATTAGAAAAATATTAAAAAAGTTACAAAATACAAAAAGTACCAAAATATATAATTTATCACATATTTTGTTCCTAACTTTTTTATGCCATAATTAAATGAACTCAATAGAGTGACAAAGATTATAAAAATTTTCTTTAAGTAACCCTTGTACCAAGTTTACAAAAAAATACTTCTTTAGGGAGCATATTGGCCACAAAGCAGTAACCAAGTTGATTTCCAAGCTGAGTGGATGATTAATCCACTGTAGCTCACCTCCATGAGATTATGTGTAGTGGTGAAAATCCTTGCTAAGTGATGGTAGTGGTAATCCTTACTTAGCATTTCATTATTTACCAGCAAATGGCGTTTTGTTTTCTCCTGACCATTCGTCTGATGTTTGTCGTCATCGCCAGAGGTAAGCTGAACGGTCGTGGGAACTCTTTTAGATGGATTTGTCTGGAGGGAGGTTAAAGTCTCTTGAAGTCACTCGAAACCGTAGTTAATTTTTGTTTTGTCATGTCTCTGCTGGAATTCGAACCTGGGCCGTTTGTGTTGTATGCCAGTGCTCTAACTACTACACCACACCACCAGCCTTTACCTTAATCAACTAAAAGTAACAGCTATAGCCGCTTATCTTACAAAGAAAAATTATCTAAGGACTATACTCTAAACTTAAGCAAGCTAAAACACCATAAACCAGTTCCGGCGAAAGAAATGTGAAGTATGTCTTTACCGGCATAGATGCATTGCTCAACATCTATTTTAGCCGACTGTTCTACTCTTTAGGGCCTTAAAAAGAACGAATTCAAACGTTTTGTAATATTAACTCAATTTTCAAATAAATTTATTGCTTTCCATTGCTCCGTTGCGCCCTTTTTGGTCAGCTCTTCACTAGATTTGTTTCCCAATGCTCTAGAACGACAGTTTAACATAGCATCTGTCCAAGAGTGAAGTGAGAGCCTTTCTACGAAATGCAAAGAGGATAGATCAAATCAGTGCTCTTATATTAGCCTGATTGTTCACATATATAACCACCGTCTCACCAGTAGCGATAAAGTCACGGACCAGCACTGCTGTCTTATGAACCGTAAAGACCTTAGCCTCAAAGACGCTGAACCCACTAGAAATTCTTTAAGATAGCTTTAAATCACTATCCAGCAAAGCATCAGCGCCTTTCTCTGACTTTAAGCCATCCATGAAAATCTCTCAGCCAGCCATCAACTTAAGAATACCTAGCCTATGCTTTTTATTAGGAAAATTCACTGAGGGACTCCTAAAGAAACCTCTTCATACAGTCCTTGGGGGTGCCATGGTGTAGTGGTTACAGCGCACGCATAACAACACAAGCTGCCCAGGTTCGAGCCCTAAAAGAGGACAAGACGAAAAAATTTAATTGTGATTTCGAGTGTTTAATAAAGAGAGCTTTACTTCCCAACAATTCCATTTTGAAAATAAACAGCCTCGCTGACTTTCCAGCTTATCGCTGGCGATAATGACAAAAATTGATGGATGGTCAGGGGAAAACGCTACATACTGGGGAAAAAAATTACAATGCTAAATAAATTTTACCACCACCACTTAGCAAGGATCTTCACCACTACACTATCATATGGAAGGTAGCCACAGTGAATTAATTATCTACTTAACTTGAAAAATCAGCTTGATTAATGAAACTTACTATGTGGAAATCCAATATGTATCCTAGAGAAGAGACGGAGAAAAACAAGATATAATCCTTGAAACCTAAACTTATAATTTCCAAATTAAACTCCCCTGGAATGTTAGCGTGACCATATTTCCTAGTCTTGGCAAGGCCCCCTCTGTTTGCATATCATCCTTGAATTCCTAAACTACACAGGAAAGAAAATTATATTTCAGATATGCCCAGAGCCTTGGTTTTTGTCGCACGGCCCCAGCAATAATAATTTCTGAGTGGTGAATGCGTATTTCTTCGGATCGTAAGCATAGTGGCTCTATTTAAGACTTGTATGACAAGGCAGAGATAAGTGATCGATTAGTAATTGCACTGGAACTAATACCGTCCAAAGGACCAAATGTATCTAAAGAAATCGACCTTAAAAGTGATAATAGATGCTATGCAAAGTATTACCAAAAACTCAGAGTTCGGAGACCTTTTGCAAACTAACTTAATATAACCAAATAAAAATAAATCTTAATATGTTATTAAGTTTCCCGAATTAGTCTCAAATGGATCTATAAATTATGAAGAAGTTTATAGATCAGTGATAAGCAGGAAGTGTATATAAATTCTAAATAAAAGCGGAACCCAAAACAAATCAATATTATGATGAATTGTTAAGCATGAGTTTCATTTTCGAAGTGAAAGGACTTATTGCTTTTCTAATAGTTCATTCATATTCATAGGACCATGCCTCTTCATGGGCATACTTCTTTGTCATTTCAGGGGAAAAACTGATTCTCAAGAACTTTTAACAGATCTGAAGAAGTCGAATTATTGAAAGAAGCCTTATCAGAATTATTTCACGCAATTAACAGCAATTAATTTAATAAATGTTTCCATCTGGCATCCCTTTTAGCTACTGCCTAACTTCCGTCAAAACTACGGGTATGGTAAAATGATGTATGTTCAGTTACTGATATGCATATGAACGGATTTATGATAACAATACCTTCGTTAATGAGAATGATGATGTTGTTTCTTATGATAAAAAAAAACTAATGAGAGTAAAAGAGCGCAAAGAACGCCGTACACGTGACTAAGGCGTTTAAAATATTTTGCGAAATTTTTAAGGTTTTTAATCAAGTAATTTAGGCAGTTACTGCCTTTCAACGGCTTAGAAAAGAATATAAATAGAAAAGTAAGGAAGTTATAGACTGTCAATTATGAATTTCAAATAACTTTCAACACAAACGTGTTAAACCTTCAAACAATGATGAAAACCCTTGAGAGTGTAGGGTTAACCAGCTACTATCCTTATCCATCATAATTGGGCATTTAAGAAGTAGCAGGAAAGCTAGAGAGAGGAAGGGTGAAAGTCTTATTTTAAGGATAATAAATATGAATTACACGCTTTAATGTTCACAATGAAAAAACATCTCATATCCGTTAGCAGTTTTTCTTTTAAGCAGTTATGTTGTGTTGCTGCCACGTTTTTTGAAAATGAGAAGCATAAAATTATAAGAATTAATAATTAATAATTATATTAAATAATATTATTAACAAAGGAAACAATATGTGTCACTCTAATATGGGATATTTATTTCAAAAGTTTTTAGAAAAGCAAAGTTTATCTTCATATTTTTCTATATAAAGGGTCCGTCATCTAACGTTTTTTTTTCTAACTAGTGCTTATTTCGTGAATGGTAACACTTAGCTCATGTCTGATTTGACAGATAATTATTTTTATCCTTCCGCTGAACGAATATGGTTGTATATACGCTTGAACACCACTGGAAAATATTGCGACATTACTTTGAAAATTATGGTAATGTTGCAGAATGTATGCGATGTGTTCAGATGAAGCTCATTTTGATCTTGACGGGTATGTAAATAAGCAAAATTGTCACATTTGGGGCACAGAAAACCCGAACGCATACATTGAAAAGCAGATACAGCCAAGACGAATCACTGTTTGGTGCGGATTTTGGTTCAGAGGCATAATTGGGCCATTTTTCTTCGAAAATGAGCAAGAAGTGGCCGTTACAGTCAATGGCGATCGTTATAGGGCCATGTTGAACGAATTTTTGTTCACAAAAATTAAAGAGGAGGATATTAGCAACACTTGGTTTCAACAGGACGGCGCTACGTGCCACACAGCCGAAGCTACACTCGATGTTTAGCGCCCTGTTTTTGAAGATCGCATTATCAGCCGCAGAGCTGAGGTCGTTTGGCCACCTCGGAGCTGCGATTTGCACCGTTGGACTATTTTTTGTGGGGTGCCGTCAAAGATAAGTGTTACGGCAACAAGCCAGCATTTTCAAAAAAAATAAAATTATTTGGCGGACACTTTATATATTTTGTTTTTCGTTACTCCTCTTGGGAGCATAATGCTTCCACAAACCATTTCGATCTTAAACGTTTGCCTCTTCCCATGTAAGATTGTGTTGCTTTAGTTCTCAGGCAATTGTGAGTCGCCAGATGTTTCTTGAATGTTGAGGATTCCACCTAAGTGTCATCTTTGTAATACTATTGGGATTTTTCCTTAAGATATGGCCGATCCCTCTTCACTTCCGTTTCGTTATCTAATTCCGTGTGGGCTCTTCATTTGTCAAATTACATACTTCTCTGTTGCTTATGGTGTTAGGCCATAATATCATGCAAATGATTCTAAGGCACTTGTTTGTGACTACCTTTAGCTCTAGCGAGGTGGTGTTAGGCAAAAACCAGGTTACACATTCGTACAAGAGAATTGACTTTACACATAAGTTGAATATTCTGAGCTTAGATTAGATTTGTTGTCATTGTGCTTTCCAGATAGCAGAAGCTATCCACATACTCCATTGGTTGAACCTATCGCATGCTATGGTTTTTAATTTTTAGGGGTTTGGTTTTCTTGATATTTATAACAAGTCCTGCATTGCTAGCCTGTCTTTCCAGAATTGTGAGATTAGACAAATATCATCTGCACAATTCAGGTCTTCGAGTTGTCGTGAGAGGCTCCATATTATGCCTCTTCTCCGTGAACAGATTTTGCTCATGATCTCATTCAGTATGATGGTGAATAGTAGAACTGAAAGAGGACATCCTTGCTTAACTTCAGGCTTAGTATGGAATGGTTGACTGATGCTCCTATTGTGAAGAACAGAGAGTTCTGCATCCTCATACATTGCTCGCATTATTCGGTTTATTTTCTGGGGTACTTCTTTTCTTCCCAATGCTTTCCATATGGCAGTTCGTTTGATGGTATCGTCTCACAATATATTTCCTATTTTAGCCTTAAGTCTTCCATGTATTATGGCTGCTAGTATCTTAAGGAAAGTGATTCAAATGATTTTTTTCTATTATGGAAAAGGTTAGACCAAATTTTATTTTGTGGTTCATTGCTAAAGCGGAACGTCATCGAACCATTTCTAAAGCGAATAAAAACGAAATAGAAAACGGACGAAGCAAAGTTAAGATTTCCAGATTGTGGCAAAGATAGAATTGATATCCAGCAAGGTAATGCTGGGTGTCTGTTGGGGTTTAAAGGGAATTGTTCAATATGAGCTTCTACAACGTAGTCGAGCGATTGATTCTGATCTCCACTGTCAACAATTAAAGAGATGGAAGCAAGCAATTCAATTAAAATGGCCCGAATTGTGCAAAAAAAGGTGTTGTGTTCCATTATGACTACACACCACACATCTTGGATGACCCGGCATATAGCTTGACTAGGAAGTTTTGATACATCTACCATGTAGACCAGACCTTACAGCCGCAGGTAAGATGTAAACTTAATATCCGTAGAGGCCTGTAATTGGATTAATTTTTTTTCACAAAACCCCGAAGTTCAACACTGATGGAATAATGGCTTTACCCCAATAATGACATAAGGATATCGGCAAAACGCTTATTTCAAATACTATCTTCATCAAAAATTATCCAGAATAACTCCCGTGTAGCGGTCTCATCGTCCCGATTTGAGGTTTTTTTTTTAGGTTGATATATCTGGTGTTAATACTCCCTAAGTTTTAGCGTCATAGCTTGACATTTGCAAAAGCTACCTAGCCAAGAGTACATCCATCTCTATGTGCGTTGGTGATTCTTTAAAATTTTTACAGATTTGCGAGGCTGAATCCGATTCCACATTCATCAAAAAGATCATTACTGGAGACAAGACGTGGGTTTATAAGTACGACACGCAATCCAGACATCAAGCAAGTGAATGACGTTCACCAAATGAGCCGAGACTAAGAACACCACGTCATTTTCTATCAAAAAAGTAGGCAATGTTTACGTTTTTGATGGATTACGACGGTGTAGTGCATTATGAATTTTCGCCAGAACGCTAGACAGTAAACAAAGAGTATTATTTGGACGTAATGAGACGTTTGCGTGAAATAGTTCACAGAAAGAGACTAGAATTGTGGATTTTGCACCCCTGCTGATGTATCATCGTACAGTGCCAACACTATTTGATTTTTTTGACAAAAATGCAACAGATACCATCCAACAGCCACCGAATTTACCTGATTGCTCCCTGTGACTTCTTTCTGTTCAATCGAGTTAAAAAGCCATTACGGGGATAACGTTTCAGCAGCCGAAAGGAAATAATGGAAAAATCGCAGGAAGCACTGATGGACATACAGAAAACCGAATATAAAAAATGCAAATGTCAAGCTATGACGCTAATACCATTCTTGGTTTTTGATATATAAGCTTTTCATATACATACATCAATACATGTATACATACATATGTATGCATGTATATTTATAAATAATCATACATTCATATACTCACTTCTACATATTATTGGAGTTAGTATACGTGGACTTATACCCTAAAATATTGCAGCTGGTATTGGGTTCCGGTAAGTGGTTGTAATGTCAAAACGAAATACTACAACTGAATTACTTTACTTCTATGATTCTGTGCATTCGTATTAAACTTGCACATTAAATTCAAGCCACAGGTCAAAAACTTGTCAAAATTTGATAAGTCCGCAAGTTGTATTCTTTAATAGGACGACTATAGGGTATCGAATAATCGGCATTGACCCTAAACATTTTCGTACTAATTTTTGAATATGAATATTAAGGTACAAAAAATTAAAAATCAACTTTGTTGATATATTGTATCAATTGCACTATGGGACAGTTTATGTTTTATTTATTTTAAATTTCAACGTCTCTCGGCTTGAACTCGTGTGGCATATTAAATCACGAAAAAATTTGAATTCATTTTATCGGATGTTTTTTTAGAGGTTCATAAGTTTGAGTTGGCAACATTGCTTTATTTGGCAACCGATTTAACAACTTTTAGTTGTTTTTTTGTTGAGTTTGGTTTGATATTTCATTATGTATCCATAACATACCAGAGCAACGCTAGCAAATTGTCGAAATTTTTTTATCGAAATTATAGTGCACTTTGGTTGAATGGCAGAACTCTCGCATTTGATTGAAGACAAACCACAAGCTTTTGGTGAAACATCATTACATCCACAGAAAATTACTGTTTGACATGCTTTATGGGCTGGCGGTGTCAGAATGTTACCGTCAATGGTGATTGGTATAGGGATATGATTAGAAATTGTTTCGTACCTCAATCTTGCCTTGATGTGGTTCCAACAGAACGAAGACACATGTCACATAGCGCGTGCTACAGTTGATTTACTAAAAGAAAATTTTGTTGAAAGAATAATTTCATGTAGTTGACGCAAGATCGTGCGTGTTAACCACCTTTGATTTTTGTCTTTAAGACTGTGTGAAATTGCTTGTCTACGTCGTAAAACCAGAAAGAAGCAATTCGTATATTGTGCGAAAAGTTTGTGAAAATTAGTGTTTCAGATTGCGCCTTGTATGCGCTAGCCATGGCCAATTCATTGATATTAAAAATATTTTCTACGTTTTTACCTATTTAAAAACGTGTATTTATGAGTTCGTAGATTGCAGTTAAAATAAAATGAATTTCGGGAATATCAACAACAGATGTACCAACTTAACAAACAAACAAAAAAACCTAAAACCGAAACGATAGAACCACCACATGGGTGTTATTTCGGAAACTTTGTGATGAAGGTAGTAAAAAAAAAAATTAATTTTGTTAAAATCGGTTTAAAGGTGGATCTCGACCCAATCTTAGCACTTCGAATAAATTATTGAGTCTTTATTTGCATTAATGCATGTATTACGCGTAATAAATATTTATTTTTTCATACTTTTTCAGGCTTTTATTCGTTTATGCTATTCATTTAGGATTTATTAAAATTTGAATTGAATCGTTTTCTTAAAATCTTTAATATTCTTATTCATTTAAGAAATTATGATTGAAATATTCCTCAACAGAATTTTAATCAACAGCATTGAAATTTGATTAAATATATCCAAACATTTGCATTCGAATAACATAAATATTTGTGTGTGTGTAGTAGATTCTTTTCTCATTTTTGGTCTAATAAAACATTTTATAAATACATATACTAAATACATATGTATGTATGTACTACATGTATGTATGTACTACATATGTATATGTAAACTTATAACGAATAAGTGCTATAAGGAATTAAAAGTCTTACCCCTTATTTATAAAAACAATAGCATATCATGGGATATTAAAATATACGTCACTTTAAAACGTTATCTGGTGCCAAATTAAAAAATAACGAACCAGTGTAAGAAAAAATGATACGTTCGTTTAAGTGGCGTTAAAATCAAATAAACACCGTTTTATTTTGTTGGTTTACTGTTAAATTTTTATTTACTACACAATAACTTTAATACAATATACCAAAATTGCACAATGCAGTGTCGTATTTTTTATTTTCGTAACAGTATTAACCATATCCAGGAATCGACAGGCATCTATAACGCTGTAAATCACATAAACGAATCAAGAAATAGAGAGACGTTTGTAAAAACAAGCAAATGCAATAGAATGGTTTTATGAAACAAGCTTTGTATGAAAATTCATTTTATAAGTTTTTTTTTATTAATCGAAATGAAATTTATAACTATGGACTTGTACCACATATCGTATTCTTGTTTATAGACTAAGATAAAAATTTAAAATAAATAATACTATTATATTCCAGTTTGAGTCGTTGTTGTACTTTAATAGCCCAACTAAAAATTAGCATAAATAGTAACAAGTAATATACGACACCCTAACCCAATTTAGTAACACTATATTGTACTTTGGGTCTCAGCTTTTAAAGTAGATAATGGCTACCTTGTTTTAATAGTCTAATGCCTAAAGAGATAGAAACGGACTTAAAAATCAAAGCAATGAATTCATTTTGGTATCTTTGAAACTACTTGGTAGCTGGGGATGGTGTGGGGCTTCCAAGTAGGACAGTAATTACAATGATGGACTGCATTGCTGCAAATACTGCAGTGGAGATATATATAGTCCTTAAACTTTGAACAGACAATGTAGACCATGATTGCAACTCAAATGTCCATTTTTCTAGAGAGATCGTAGAAGTTGGTAGAAGTCTACGCATGTGTATCATCACTTTTTACAGTGGTTATTTGATGACATACATAGTCGTCTGTCTTCTTATCATTTCGAAAGAAAATTAGCTTTGATTATAAAATTAATATTGTTACGAAAATAAACAATGCCTAAGTAAATACAAAAACATTAGTGAATTTAAAACTTTATTGCGTGATTCTAGTCTATTGCTTTATGTCAAGGCTGTAAATGTGCCACCCTAATAATGCCATACGTATTTTTGTTATTAACAGCGTATTGAAAGATATTACCGTACCATTTGAATTAACGGAAAACAAAACTCATTCTTTAGTAATATCTATTCTTTAATCTTAAGCTCTCCATCGGCTTCTGCTTATTTTTAAATTTTATTTAAATAAAAGAACCGGTTAACCGGTTATTTCGATTATTATTAACATAAAACCGGTTTTTTAATTGTTATTTATTTAATTATTCGAAAACCGGTTTTTTTAAAAGTCGAATAATCGATCACCATAGTTAGAACGCAGGCATACAATACAGATGGCAAAGGTTCGAATACCAGCAGAATACATGAGAAAAAAATAATTTAATTGCGATTTCGAGTGTTTAATAAAGAGACTTTAACCTCCCTCTAGACAATTTCATCTAAAAGATGCCTCTCTGACCCTCCAGCTTACCTCTGTCGATGATGACAAATATCAGACGGATGATCAGAAGAAAACGCTACCCACTGCAAAAAAAACTACAATGCTAAGTAAGGATCACCACCACTTAGCAATCATATGGAGGCGAGTTAATTAATCATTTACTTAGCTTGAAAATCGACTTGATTACTGAAACTAAAGCGTAGTAATGGATATTTTGTGAAAAGCTTATATGCTCCCTAGAGGAGTGAAGGAGGAAGAAAATATTTTGGAGGCAAAAAAGCAATTTTAAAAACCTAAAGTTGCTGTTCAATAGAGAATTTAAAGCCATTTCTAAAATTGTAAAAAATCGCTAACACACATGGAGATAGATGTACTCTTGGCTACGCAGCTTTTGAAAATGTCAAGCTATGACGCTAAGATTTAGCGGGAATATCAACAACAGACAAAAAAATTCAAATTAGAACCATGGGACCACCTCACAGGGGTTATCTGGTATTATAAAACAATATTAGAAATAAACAAATTAAATTCTTTAAACTCTTCAGTTCTGCTAGTAGAATATCTTAAACGAATAGTCTTTACTTTTATTAATACAACAATACTTGTTTGTGCGTATGTATGTATGTATGTGACTGTATATTGTATATAATAAGGATGTTGAAAAGTAAAATAAATCTCTGCTTTACTGTACTCTTACTTATACAATAAGTGTGTGTATGGGTGAGTGTGTTTGTAAAAACTTCAATATTCAATTAAAAACCAAAATGTGCATTTCACCTGAGGCCACAGATTGAGTTGTTAATAATAATTTTTCCTTTTGTTTTTTTTGCTTTCTTTCTTTCATATTATTATTGTTGTTGTTGCTTGCTATTGTTATTTTTCATTTCAACAACAACTTGAACTTTTCATTTGAATCAAAAACAGTTTCATTTTTATGTTCATTTATGTTTGTGCCTCTCTGTCTCTCTACTCTGTTACTGGTTGTTTGTCGAAGAAATCGAAATCCAGACCAATGAACTGAAAATGTCGAATGTGGGTAGAGCAGAAGGGAACAGAGAGACTGCTAAAGAACATACAGATCCTTATTGCAATATAAACCCAACGAAGGTAAATTCGTTGCTTATCATAAAAAAAGACTTGAATTAAAAAAAAACACTTCAATATTTTAACCTGCACACCTTTTCTTTTTAACCTTAAAGAATCGCTTATATGCTCGCCACATAATGGCATCTAGTAAAAGTGTAATTAATTTTATTTTTTTCCTTTTCACTCTTTTTGTTTAATTTGTGGACTGTTTTCAGTTTCTTAATCAATTAATCAGAACGTTTAATGTGAAAAGAACTGGTTAAAGGTGGTTTTCTTTTCAAAAAATCGAATTATAACTCCACCTGTAAACTAGTTGGGACTGGTCCTAAGCATCTAAAAAATATTAAGTTTAAATGTGTTAATTAAAACAGGCATATGGTACTTACATAGCGATAACATATCGTTCTTATCTATCCAGGAAGCATTTTAACTGTGATTAATGTAGTTTTTTGCTTTAAAATTTTCTTTAAATTAATTAAACTTTTAATTACATCTGTTGAACGTTGAAAAGTATACTGCACTATCTGTTCAAAGTTAAGACAATATTTTATCCTTGTTTTACAATATCTATAGGGTCCGCCAAATAAATTCTTTTTAGAAAATGCTATAAAAAAAAATACTGAATATTTTCTCAAATTTCGTTTTTTATTTGAAAGTACAATCCTTCCGGTTAATAATGGAAAATAATTTCATTCAAATGGCTGCCTCGGCTGGCCATGCAGTAGCCTACACGATCGGTCCAATTTTTAAGCACATTATCGATTGTGTGCAGCTGTATTTCACCAATGGCTTCACGAATATTGTCCTTTAAAGCGTCAATTGTTTCTGGCTTGTTGGCGTAACACTTATCTTTGACGGCACCCCACAAATAACGGTCCAACGGTGCAAGTCGCAGCTCCGAGGTAGCCAAACGACATCAGCTCTGCAGCTGATAATAAAATCTTCAAAAACAGGGGGCAAAACATATATTAGCAGTATATTGTTGCCTCATTAACTTATGAAAGGTGACAATAAAACAGTAGAAGGAAAAAAAATACATAAAAGTTTTGCTAGAATTTCTAAGAAATCGAACAAGCTTTTCATTTCTTAATGATTGAGAAGAGTATGTTGTCATATTAAATAAGGCAGGCTGCTTTACACGGCAAATATTGTCCATACTTAAACAAAAATTCGTTTAACATGGCCCGATAACGATCGCCATTGACTGTAACGGCCACTCTTTGCTCATTTTCGAAGAAAAATGGCCCAATTATGCCTCTGGACCAAAATCCGCACCAAACAGTGACTCGTCTTATGACTCGGCTTTTCAATGAATGCGTGCGGGTTTTCTGTGCCCTAAATACGACAATTTGCTTGTTTACATACTCGCCGAGATCAAAATGAGCTTCATCTGCAACATTACCATGATTTTCAAAGTAATGTTGCAATATTTCCCAGCGTTATTCAAGCGTGTACACAGCCATATTCGTTCAGCGGAAGGATAAAACTAATCATCTGTCAAATCAGACATGAGCTAAGTGTTATCATTCACGAAATAAGCACTACTTGAAAAAAAATGGTAGATGGCGGACCCATTACTTTGTCTTTTGCTTAAGTACAAAAAATACTTGTGCCAGTTGCCTCTCACATTTTGCAAATGTAGTTCTCGAAAATTGGTCCAATGGAATGGGGTACTGTGAGGGCAGCCACGGCAGCTATATGAATGAACGGAATAATTGTACTTCACAACAAAAAACAAAATTTTGCAAAATTTCAAACCGTTTATGTTGCACATTTAAATTGAAACTTTTAAATGGCCCACCTTATACATACACACATACACAAACAACATGCATTTTTGCTTAATTTTAATTCGTTCGCAGTGTAAAATTCGCGCTCACGAGATAAAGAACATAACTCGTAAGCACAATTTTAAATAAAAAAATATTTTAATTTTAATTACAAAATAATACTCACAAGCACGAGTCATGAAAAGATCGAACCAAACAAATTCTGCTCATGAGCCGAGTTTTTACGTACTATGTGTTTAAGGAATTTTTTTAAAATTTTATAACAGAAAATGTCACAGAAAATAGTGGGGTTTAGATAAAACTGTTTTGTTATTATATTTTAAATTAAACTTCAGATTAATGTCGCGCTATATAAATCGGAGAAAACCGAGCAAATTTTTGACATTTAATAAAACGGTGTAAGTTCTTCGGCCTACTTTTGAAACACCTGGACTTTTTCATTGCCATAATCATAAACGAGGAGGTGGTGTAGTGGTTACAGCGCAGGCATACAACACAAACGACCCAGGCTCGAACCCCAGCAGAGAACATGATGAGAAATAATTCAATTGCGGTTTCGAGTGTTTAATTAAAAGATTTTAATCTCCTCCTCCTCTAGCGATGATGATAAACATTAGATGAATGATTAGGAAAAAACGCCACTCACTAGAGAAAAATTAAAAGGAAAGAATCTTCACTACTACACACATTCATGTGAAGGCGAGCTACAGTAGAGTAGCTTGAATGAAAATCAACTTGATTACTGAAACTGAAACAAAAAAGCAATAGATGCCTTGTTGGAAGCCAAAATGCTTCCTATGGGAGTGACGGAAAAGAACATAAACCTATGATTTAAATTTCAAATTTAAATTATTGGTTGCTTCACTCACGATTCCCATTAATACGATAAAAGCATTTATTCAAAACTTAAGATGAAACTCTTCACATCAGAAATGTTAATAAAAAACTTTCTTCCTTATCACCTTTTTGCTAAGCCCTGCTGAAGAAGTGACATAAACCTAACAATCGTAGTAGTGTCTAGATCTGTAGAAAAAACGCCAATTAAGTTCTAGATATGGTAGAACATTCTGGTGCTTGAATGAAATATTGCGACTTATTACCTTAAAAGATAAGATAAAATTTTCAGCAAACAAATTAATTCCTTTTTTATATTCAATTTTATAGCATTTCTTCTCTGAAATAAATCTCTTCTTACGTTGTGATAGTCGTTTAAAACTCTTAAGCCTCTCTTACTCAGCAATTAAGTCGCTATAAGCACAATACAAACCAACTCGTAAATTTATAATCTTTAGTACTTGATGGATTCAACGTGTTAAAATATCACAATTATTGTCACTCTACTGTAGGTCTGTCACTAAATAGCTCCGAATACAATAGACAATCATAAGGCAAACATATATCACCTCACTTGAAGGTTGATTATATAAAACAAAGAATTTTAAAATTAAATGAGTAGAAAAATAATTTATTAGCAACAACAACAACAACAAATACAGCTATAAATAGAAACAGCAACAATATTATGTCAAATATAAATGCAGTTGTACCACCAGCGGCAATTTTGGGTTGGCTGCTGCTAACTGCTGCTGCTTTTACTTGCAATTCAGCTTAAAGGTAAAGAATAAGAGAAACATACACACAAGCACACTCACACATATAGTGAACAGATGTTTTTACCCAGTTGGCCTTGGCTTTGAAACATCTTCGGCAAAAGTTACACACGACAATTGATTGTCTTGAAAAACACATGAAGGAATAAATTGTCACAGACTTTCTAAAGGAAATTTCACAAAAATTGTGCAGAAGCTAAAGGCAAGAAAGTCCTTTGGCACATAAAAAAACATGACAAATTGCATATATTACGCTGACCTATAGCATTCGCTATTAATGTTGACAGCCTGGCCAAAATCGTTTTCAAATAAATTCTATCATCCTAATCGCAAAATGTTGCCTCCAAGGGCTACTGCAAATACTTCTAGGGATCATATTGGCTTTCCACATAACATCCATTACTTTGTTTCAGTTTCATTAATCAAGTTGGTTTTTCAAATTTTAGCTCCTCTCTATATAATTCTGTAGAGGTGCAGATCCTCGCCAAGTGATGGTGGTGATGTTTACTTAGCATTGTAATTTTTCTTAGTAGATAGCGTTTTTCCAGATCATTCGTCTGATGTTTGTCATCATCGCCAGAGGTTAGCTGGAGCATCATGGGGGCTTTATCTTTATTTTTTAGATGGAGTTGTCTGTACGAATGTTGAAGCCTCTTTATTAAAAATCATAATTAAATTTTGTCTTTCAGTCATGTCCTCTGCTGGGGCTGGAACCTGGGCCGCTTGTGATGTTATACGTGCGCTCTAACCACTACACCATCTTTAAAAAACTCGACAGAAATCTTAAAAACTTCTTTGTCATTTATGACAATTAGGCCAACTGGGTTATCTTTGTATTACGAGATATAAGTATGTGTTATGGCCTTAGTATGTAATTCTCTGTAAGTCTGTGTATGTACTACTCCTGTATGCCATAATGATGACAATAAAACAAATGAAAGCTTTTTCTTACACACTTATTATCACACATGCATTAGTACAAGTGGACTCACTGATACCTATTTTACTCCCTGTACACTCAACTCTGAGCATTCATAGGACTTACAACAGTCGTTGGCAAGGACAAAGGACAAGCATTTACAAGTGGTAGTGCAAAAAATAGAGAAAATATTACAAAAAAAAAACGAAGGAAATCCAAACAAAAATAGAAAATAATGAAAAGGAAAATCACCCTGGGAGTTTTATTACAATTGATCACCTGTTACGCTGATTGGTAATTGCACTTTGAGCCATAATAAAGTTCATATTACTTGAACATCCTCAAATCCTGTGTCTCTATCTCTTTTGGTCTATATATCTGTCTGTCTATCTATCCCGCTCTATAGCTCTTTTCATTTACTTAACAATATGGCAACGAGTCATGTGGATATGACTTGTTGGGCTGTAAGGTCGTATGGGTAACAGCGTATGGATAATAGTTTAACAAAAGTTGCGAGGTTTGTTTTTAAAGTGAAGTAAGTGGTATTTTCGAATATAAAAAGTTAATTTACGAAATTTTTAATTTTTACAACTTGGTCACATGATGCATCATTCTGTCGAAACGCAAATAACACCGATGGTTGAAGGTTTGAATTTTGAACGTCTCCTGGCCCAAAAAAAAAACATTTACAAGGAAGTCGTACTTCAGATCTTCTAAAAAATTATCTTCAGATAACCTTCTTATATCAGTGGAAGTTTATGACTTAAATGCAAAACCTAAAGCATCACAGGTTCAAATACCGACAATGACGAGAAAAGGTTTTTTACATCGCGTAAAGGACTCATGGACAATATTAATTACAAAAGCATCAGAGGAAGATCAGGCCACGCCATCTTTTGGGAAAAGCGAAAAAGAAATAAAATAAGGTAGTCTATGTTGTTTCTAGACAATGATAAATGGCAGCACCAACATCGGTCCTCGATTTGCTACAAATTTTCCTTTGAAGTAACCACAGGTCAAATGTGAACTTTCTCTTGTTCCAGCTGTAATGTTTCCGGAACTATGTATGTATGTAAGGTTCCCTAGAGGAAGGGTGTCCCATTTAGGCCAGAGATTTATCCCATAACTTTGCCCCAAGCATAGATGCTAACCCGGTGATCAAACAGTCTTCATAGGAAACCATTTTGACTCCAAAGTAAATCTCGGAATTGCGGTGACCTTCATTCTGGAAAGTTCAGTTAAAGATGACAATAAAGAGGAGGCCTGGTAGCAAGGGCTGGACACTGACACAAGAGGTGAAAAACAGTTTCCTCCTCACTTCAGAGCCACAACACCTGCAAAAGTCGTGCGAGGGAATGCCGAGACTATCGGCGTGCCTCCCAAACAGGCAATGACCAGTGAGAACCTCAATTGTGCGATGGATGGCGGGCGTTGCGATTTAAGGAGAGAGTACTCTTAAGTAGAGTCCTCTTTTCATCAAGTTCGGTTAAGCAGAACTTGGCGTTACCGCACTTGCCCTCTTGCCGCCAACGAGGTTGAGCATTACCACACACTGACCGGAGAATATCCTACTTAGCCGAGGCAATCGGGATAGGCCTTCGTTCGAAAATATGGAGATCAGTACTCGCCCTCACGATATCCCTGTATCCCTGAAGCCATACGAAAGTTACCTTCGAATGAGCCGAAATTTCCATGAGAAACCTGCGGCATTCATGAACGAGGATAGACGAATCGACGCTGGTAAGGGACCAGATCGCAACCTAACTGCCAGAATAAATCGACAGATTCTTAGAGTAAATCCCGCTTCTAACAAGCAATACACACACAGCCCTGAGTATAGCCATGACCTCCGCCTGGAATACACTGTAGTGGTCAGGTAACTCATAAAACAGTCTAGTGTCCAAATCCTCAATGAATATAACACACCTTACTCAGCCCAGCACCTTAGAGCCATCGGTACAGACCTCAAAGGCATTTTGAGGAAATTCCAGTTTGTTAAACCAGAAGTCTCTCGAAGTCAAATCTCCTATCGATAAAATTATAAACGATCCGAAGATGTCTATGGTCGCACAGCGTGTCCATAGCCCAAACTTTGCCAGGAGTTAACTGCATTTAGCCATACTGCCACGAGCTTAGCCTTCTAAGAAATAATTACAAAAATACAGAAACAGCATCAAAAAGGAATAACGGAATAAAATTGTTAACCAACAAACCAGCCCAAGCATTCTTTGGTCCCTGCTATGTTTTGATTGATTAATGTTTCGTCCAAACTTACAAAACGAGGCAAAACTCTACCCGAGAACATTGTCAAATATTCCTTTGAAGTAATCACAGGTCAAGTGTGAGCATTCTCTTGTTAAAGTTGGAATGTTGCGGAAACTATGTATGTCACTCCACAAAACATTCATTACTTTGTTTCAATCTCAGTAATCAGGTTGATTTTCAAGCTAAGTAGGTGATTAATCTATTGTGTGTAGTGGTGAAGATCTTTGCTAAGTGGTGGTGATCCTTACTTAGCATCGTAATTTTTTCCCGCGTTTTTTCTCCTGATCATCCGTCTGATGTTTGTCGTCATCGCCAGAGGTAAGGTGAAAGGCTGCAATTACATATTTTGTCGTTATGTTCTCTGCTTAGATTCGAACGTGGGCCGTTTGTGTTCTATGTCTGCGCTTTTACCATTACACCACGCCACCCTATTTTTTTGCACTTATTACACCGCCCACGAATTTTACTCATAACCTGGAATATATCAAATCGTCCTGTAAGCTGTGAACTATATAGCGAAGTATTTGTGAAAAAGAAAAAGGTTTAAATGGTTGTGGGTTTGAGTTTGTGTACCGATTTGCAACAGCTAGAGAGATAGACAGACAGAATTCATTGTGTATGTGTAAATGCGTTTGTGTCAGCGTTTGAATGTATGTATGTATGTATGGATCTGTTAAATTTTTACTCTGCTGATGGGGTCACCTTTGTCACACACAAAAGACTCAATATTGCTCTTCATTTATGTCAAACGTATGTATGTGTGCCATCATGGCTGTAAAACTGTAATACGGAACTCAACATGAAATTTGTCGGTATATAATGTACTTTGTGTGTATTGCACGATTATCGTCATCATCGTCAGTAGCAACAACTGCCGTAGCATTAACAGTGACAGTAGCTGCTGTAGCTGGTCTATTGAATGCACCTCTTGGGGGGCTTTCAAATGACAATAATACCCAAAAAATACAATTCAATGTTACCCTGCAGTTCGATTGTTTTGTAGAGACGAACATCTGAAATTTATTTTAAGTTTTTCAAAAACACATTGAATACCAGGAATCGATTCATTTCAGATGGTAGCAGAAGAACTGACGGACTCAATGAATGAGTAAATAAGTGAATGTATGAGTTTCTTTTTAACCTGATGCCAATATGTCGCCACAATCTATTGTTTGTTAGAGGGGTTGAATAAATAGTCCAGTGTTTTCGATAACAATTGAACGTTTCTTTGTTATTTTTTGGAATATTTTTTGTTAAACTTGTTTTCGTTAATTTTTTTTTTCTTTCTTTTTCTCTTTTTTGATTGTTTTTACTTTTCTATGGATTAAAACACGAGTTAAGTTCATTTTATGTTTTTTCTTTTGTTATTTTAATTGTTGTTTTACAAATGAAATATTTTGTGTAATGGTTTCATGGCTGTGTTGCAGGTAGCAAAGTATGGTAATATGGTTATGGTTATGGGTCTTTAAGTAACTCCAATTCCCACCAGATAAATGGTCCATCCAAGAAGCCTTCTGACCCCAAAAAAAAAACATCAACTATAAATACCATAGGAAGATTCAAGCAACACCATCTTTTGGAAAAAAGATTAAAAGAAACAAGGTAGGAGTCCCGATACACAGAGGGTAATTTTTCTAAACAACGACAGATTGCAGCACCATAATCCAGGTCTAAAACTGCTACAATAAACTATCGCCCGGTTAGCTGTAACATAAAACAACCAATAACTAAAAGAAGACAAAAATGCGTTATAGAAACCATAAACCTTCAAGTTGAGTAACGGAAAAAAACTTTATCGTGCTATCCGAAGCTAAAGCTGGGGTATCTTAATGTTCCTAAGCTGTCCAAGTAAATTCAGCTCATCTCCTTCTACATGTCAAGCATTCGTCTTTAAGTAAGCACAGGTTAAACACGTTCTCTCAAAGACCACCGACATGAACGAAAAACACCATACTGCGCCCTTTAGCTGTCTTATTGACTAAGCTGCTTCACCGTTCATAAAGTTTTTTTCTCCTTCACTTCTCTAGGGAGCAGTTTAGCTTTCAACAAAGTCGATTTTTCAAGCTTAGTAAATGATTAATCCACTGTAGCTCCACCCCATATGATTGTATGTAGTGGCGAGATCATTGTGGTGGTGGTGATCCGTACTTAGCATTGTAATTTTTTCTCAGTAGATGGCGTTTTTTTAATTCTTCGTCTGATGTTTGTTAACATCGACGGAGATATTTTTTCAGATGGAGTTGTCTCGAGAGAAGTTGAAGCGTCTTAATTAGGGAGATCGATTATTCGAATAATTCGAAAAGTAGCACCTTTTAAAAAACAGGTTGTGGTTAATAATAATGCAAATAACCGGTTAACCGGTTCTTTTATTTAAATAAAATTGTACCTAATTCTTGAAGCGCCGAGCTGGACCACGTCGTTTTGAAAATAAGCAGAAGCCGATAGAGAGCTTAAAATTAAAGGTGCAATCAATACCAACAATAATTCTAACAAATCTCATAAAAACTATGCCAAAACGGTGTGTGGAGGCAAAGCTTCTTACACAAAGTACTGAAAAATACTTAAGCTTCGTTTTTGTGGTATTACTTGGTAGAGAATGGAATTAAAGGTTTGTTATTATACTCATAATTTAGGTGCCTAAGATAAGCAAAATTAAATGTTTTACTCTGAACAAATCTATTAGTAATATACGAGTCCTTAATTGCCTCGACAAGAAAATTTGCTTAGAATTCGATTAACACTGTATGTAAATTTATGCACCACATATTTAATAGTGTGTGTGTCACTGTGGTATGTTGGGTAAGAACTCACCTTCCAACAAAGAAGTCGTCGGTTCAATCCCAGGCCACACCTTCTAACAATTTTCAAACTAAAAACTACACCAAATCGTTTTGAATGATCGAAAATTGTAGTTACGTGAGTTAGCTGACATCGTAAAGATATCAAAAGCACGTGTTGGCTTTATATTTCATGAGCATTTTTAACTATGAGAAAGCCTTGTTCACAGTGACTGCCGCCTTTGCGCACTGTTGACCAAAATCAAGCCAATCAAAACAATGGCTAAACTACATGAATGGAACTTCGAATTGCACCCACATCTAACTTATTCGCCAAATTTGGATCCCAGCGCCTATTGGGGCTGTTCGCAGACCTTAAACAAATGCTCGCCGGTAAAAAATTTAGCACGAATGAAGAGGTTTTCGCTGAAACTGAAGCCTATTTAGGCAAAAGATAAATCGTTCTACAAAAGTGGTATTAAAGTGTTAGGGCGGCGCTGAAATGATTACATTGCTCCTGATGGAGATTACGTCGAGCTAATGTTTAACAAAAAAAAGTGTTCTCTTTGTTAGGCTCATGCGTTATCACGATGGATGTAAATTAGTACATTGATAGATTAGCTTGGAAGGTTGTTCTCGTATAGCCAAACTGACAGCGGTAAAAACTAGGGTCCAGCTCATTGATATATAATACTATGGTATATGATATATGTTGTGATAAAGTAAAACATTTAGTAATTGGCCAACTACATTAGGTTCAGATTGAATGATGGTACTGCCACCTGTTGTCACCTATCAATAACGCCGTCTGTATGTTTGGTGTAGTGGTAAGAAATCTTTGCTTATCATAGACTTTTACCTTCATTCTAACCTTTTTTCCCGAAGGAGAGCGTCGTCTGCCCTTCCTATGATCTTTTTGTAGTTAATGCAGTTTTCTTTTCTTTATGGCGAGTATAGAAGCTTTTTATTTGTTTATTTAATATTCAAAGCCATAATAGAGATAATTTTCCTGGTTATTGCCGTAATTCGAACACCACGACATATTTTACTATCACGCATTTAAGTTAGCTTAAGTAACCATCAGTAAGTCACTCCTTTTGACTGTTTAAACAGTTTTATAAGGAATTAATGTTGCCATTTATAAATGACAATTAATCATTCATTCCATGTGAATATCCTCCATTCACTCTCTCTCTCTCCACTAGCTCGCAAAAATTTTAATTTAACACGAAAATAAAGACACAATTTCTGGTTTAAATTTTCTATAATCATTTTACCAACGACGAAGAAAAAAATTTGAAAATCTTTATCTTCCCTTTTCTCTCCGCAAATATCCTGTGTATTGTCATAAAGTCACAATCAAAAATTAATGTGATTACGAACAATAACGACAAGAACAACAACAACAACAAAAAAGGGAATTCTTAATGTAATTCTTCGCTAATAAACCAGTTAAAAATGACTTTTAAAGGCAAAAAATCTGAACACGAAACGAACAAATAGAAAATAAATGAATAAATGAATGGTTGGATGGGTGAGAGCAAATGAAAAGGGATTTTAGTCGCGCTGTGTCTTCTTCTGTAATTAAAATGGTGGAAACATTTTTACACATCATTTAATATGAAGAGTTTCTGGATGATAAAATCGAACAAACCATGACGTGATGGAGAGAAGACATATGACAGCATTTAAATTCCACGTTTTATCCTGCTACACATACGGAAATTTTGGAATGGCAAAGGAGGAGACAAGAAGAAACGGAATTTTTTATGATTTTCTAATAAGGATATGTTGGAAAATGGTTGAAAATTTAAGGTAAGGAAAATGAAATTAATTTTTTAGGTGCTAAAACAAGCAAAAACTGATTGGAATATAAGTAAATAGTATATATTTGTTAAAGCGCAAAAAATAGTCGTAGGTTTGGTTGGCACACTCGAATCATAGGCTCAATTAACACCATTGCGCCGTTTTGATACTACAAACTCGTATCTACAAGTAAAATGACTGAATTCAGGATATGCCAGAAATTGCGTCGAGTTTGTATTAGCTGATGAAGAGAAAAAAACTAGGAGTCTCTTTGCCACCTTACACCTTATGAGAGCATATGGCTGCCTCAAAACACATGCATCTTATTTAGTGTGTCGGGCTCTCCCAAATTAGATTTCACTGTCCTAGGCCTTGGAGCTTATCGATCGTGAAATTTCGAGCCTTGAGGATTCCATTTATGTGCAGCCATCGTTGTCATGTTGTTCGGCTTCTTTCCAATAGCACGGTCGAACCACCTCTCTTTTTAGTTAGAGATATCAAATTCCCTCCAGACAACTACATATAAATATCATTGAGGTATCATCATTGGGGTATAAAAGGTATAAAAGTAGTGCGACCTCTTCATTTATTGTACAGCCCTCCATCTATATAGGGTTTCCCTATAATATCTCCCCCAACCTCCTATACCTTACAAAATTCAGGATGTCGGTTGGTACTAACCGCCATAACTCCCTACCCAGAATCTGATAGGCACCCAGGTACTTCCCCCTAGAGTGCATTCGAGCATCGTCACATGGACTCAATATTTGCACAGGTAATTCAATTTCCTCATCACACAATCTGCACATCGGGTTTGAGACTAATTCCATTTTACTCAAATGTTCATTTAGCCTGCACTGATCGATCAAAAGCCCGGTCAGTATTCTCGGGTTGACTCTGAACATTTCTATGCAGAATTCAAATCTTCTCTTGTTATAGTTACCCAACAAAAGTTTAGATTGTCTTAGACACGTACAACCAGTGAAGAGTACCCGCCTCTTATTTTCCTCATTTTTGTTGAGTATGACCTTCCAGGGCCCCCTTCATCTACACAAAAGGATTCTGGCCCCGCCAGTGGACTAGAAGTTTCCTTTCTGGGCAGTTTATCCTAAGGAATTCATAGTTGACCAGGGACCCATCATAAGCTAACCCTATTGTCCATGACCAGCTGGATCAGTTTACCCAGACATTCCCAAACTAGCCTTGAGTTAACTTCATAGAAACCAAGTGCTCGATATTACCTCTTCAGGCTAAATTGAGCACATCTCTCAATTGCATAAACTTCCGCATGGAATATGCTGGCGAGTTTTCCCATAGGTTCCGAATGTTGTCTCCTAAGGCCAAACACCATGCGTGTACCACAAAATTGTTTCTTCTCTAAACAGTCTCCAAGCCTTCCCTCTCACTTTTATTACTCAATTTTTCCCTGAAGCATTTGTCAAAGTCATAGAGTTTCATGATCCTGTACACGATCATTGAGCCAACCAGGTTAATATGACCACCGCATAGCCTCGTATCAAGCTCACCGCCATTATCTTTGTCATGGTGTCTATAGCTCTATTTTTCACTGCCAAATGAGGCGAACTAAGATCCAATAGAACCTCGAGTGCCAAGTTCTCACTGCTCCAGTTATGCTTATACCCGCTAATCTTTCTGCCTTATTTAGTTCTGCTTGGGTTATTCCCAAACTCGTTCTTACCGTCTATGCAACGGCCCCCCCATATGGCACAATCTGTCTGGCCACCATGGTATACATCCAGTATATTATTATTGTGTCACAGCCCTAAGACCTCCCTGCAAGCCTCCTGCTCACCATAATCGCATGCGTGACTTTGCTTGAGACATTTTTATTCCAAGATATTTGAAAGAGAGTTGATTAATTCCTCCACTTAGGAAGTGAATGGTACTATCATGGTTTTGATAGTGTTAATGTTTGAGCTTTCAGCTTGCCTCAGACGAATGATCAGGAGAAGACGCCACCTACCGGGAAAAATTACAATGATAAGTAAGGATCACCACCACCACCTAGCAAGGATCTTCACCACTAACTATCATATGGAGACGAACTAGAGTGGATAAAATCAACTTGACTGATGAAACTAATACAAAGCAAAGAATGGTTTGTGGAAAGCGAATATGCTTCTTAGAGGAGTGGTTGAGGAAATTTATTGAAAAAGTTAGGCCTTTAGATCTATAAAAGAGCTGTAGGTTATTTTAATGATAACTTTATGTTTGAAACATTGAAGGTGTCTAATCTAGCAAAGATGCACGTTTCGACTATATCACTAATGTACTGAAATATACATAACCTGATAATCTCTAAACGACACATACAATAGTAGGTTGGTCTTTCATCTTTTCAACGCATCCCCAATCTGAATCTCTTGACAGCTAAATAGTGCCCAGGATGGTGGCGTGGTGTAGTGGTTAGAGCGAACGAATAACAACACAAACGACACAGGTTCGAGCTCCAGCAGAGGACATGACGAAGAAAAATGTAATTGTGGTTTTGAATGTTTAATACGGAGGCTTCAACTATAGACAACTCGATCTGAAAAATAAATTAAAACCCCACCTGACCTACCGCATAACTCTGGCGATGGTAACAAACATCAAGCTAATGATCAGTAGGTGGCGACTGGGAAAAAATAAAATTGCAATGCTAAAGTAAAGATCACCATCAATTAGCAAGGATTTTCACCACTATGCAAAATCATATGGAGTAAACTACAGTGGATTAATCATCTACTTAGCGTGAAATATTATCAAATCGATTAAAGAAACTGAAACAAAGGAATGAATGCTTTGTGGAAAGCAAATATGCTCCCTAGAGGAAAAGAAAAAAAATGTCAAAGCTTTGTACTAAGATATCTCACAACTGCAATCTGAATTTAATACCACATTCGTATACATTCTTTTGACTCTCTTTGGCTTTTTGTGCTTAGCGAACTACCGTGGAAACCTAACCACTCCACCATTTGCTTTTTTTAAGATAAATAAGAGCACTTTTTGGGAGTTAAGTCCAAAATAGTCATAAAGTCCCTTTTTCAAGCTGAAAACTCTTTCAAACTCTGCTGTACTTTAAACACTTACAACTTTTTTTAATATTTTTCTTCAAAAAAAAACTTATAATTGTCCTTAAACGTTCCTTTTCTGCTTTCATTGTCCTGCATGCAGCCCTTAAAAAACTTTTGTCGATTTAGTTGCAGGGAATAAGGAGAGAAAACAAAAACAAATACAAATTCAAACAACAATAAAATACGATTTAAATTTATTTACTTTTGTGATAAAAACAACTTTATTTTTGTTGCAAACAGATGTGTCTACAGTTTAAATAATAAAATTGAATAAAAAAAAACAAAAACAAAAAAGTTGAGAAATAATATTTTTCTTCTTAATGTCCTTGCAACAATGATTACTCCTCGAGTCATACAACTACAACAACAAGAACAACTGATTTTCATTTGCCTTTTTCTCTTCTCTTCACTTCTTATCTTTTCTTGTCTTTTCATTTTATTATTTTGTAAATTTAGTTGCTGCTCTATCCGAGTTTAAATAATAAATAATACAAGTGATAGTGTTGAGGGTAGGAAGTAGTGAATGTGGCACAAACAGTGTGGCAACAACAAGCAGTACTTGTATAATATTTGGCATTGTTCCAAAGTTAAGGGTTCTTTATTGTCACACTCCACAAAAATTATTTGTGTTGTTTGTTGAAGCAACAGTTGCTTCTTTCTTACTTAAGCTGCAGCATAAGTCTTTATTGTCAACAATTGTGTGTATTGTATGTTGCACAAACACACACACTCCCTTTCTTTCGTTTTCTGTGTGATTATGAACAACAAGTTGTTGCTTTTTCAATATAAATTTCAATAGAGTAGAGTAACATTTCACTCATTGTTTTTCTACTTTTTTGTTTTACCACTTGCAACAATTATAATTCCTTTTAGCAAATAAAATAATGAAAAACGCAAAAACTTTTCACTATAAAGTACTGAAACCAAAAAAAAACAACAACAAAAACTTTAAAACATAATGTGAATACCACCATACCAGAGTTAACATTTGCAACTTGTTGCATTTAATTTATTTATTTTGAATAGAAAATAGTTTTAAGAAAATCTCTTTTTTTACCACTTTGTTGCATGTGAATAAATTTATAACTTAAACAACATTTTTACACCCACCAAACTGGCAAGGCTTGTTCCATTGAGTATTAAGAAGTCCTTAAAAAGCTTAAAGTTTCTTATATTTCTGGTTCTTGTAGCCAATGTAGAGTTTGGATATATCTGAACTTGAACAAATTTATTTTATACTCATGGAAACCGCCACTCCTCTAGGGAGCATAGTGGCTTTCCACAAAGCATTCATTACTTTATTTCAGTCTCATTAATAAAAATGATTTTTCAAGCTGTAACTCGCCTCCATATGATTGATAATGTGAAACGGTGAAGATCTTTGCTAAGTGGTGGTGGTGGTGATCTTTACTTAGCATTGCAATTTTTTCCCAGTAGTCGTCATTATCTCCTGATCATTCATCTGATGTTTGTTATTATCGCCAGAGCTAAGCTGGAAGTTCAAGGTTCTTTTGAAGATGGATTTGTTTGGGTGGAAGTTAAAGTCTCTTTGTTAAGCACGCGAAACCGCAATTAAGTATTTTTGTCATGTCCTTTGTTGGGATTTGAACCTGGGCCGCTTGTGTAGTATTTCTGTGCTCTAACCACTACACCACACCACCTCTAAACCTATTTTATATTCTTATAAATTCCTTTATAATGTGGTTTCATACTTTAGTTCTATTAGTTAATCCAACTTTACATTAAAGAATCTCAAAGGGATAATACAAATTCATTCCAATATAATTATAAATTTGAATTATTACGGCCGGAAGGACTAATACCATATAATCGATGTAGTGTAACAGACCAACGCGTCTAGTGGCAAACAAGCGCACTTTCCACATATTCACTGTGGCACCTAAAGGGATAACAGACTCACATTTAAACAAGTAATTTGTAAAGTAGCAGCTTACACTTAAGTTGATTGGGTCAACCAAGCTAGATTTTCTTTATATTATCGATTTTCCATAGAGCTATTGGCTATATTTTTGATACACAGAAAGTGTAAGTTTTCCTAAAATACTTAAAAGCCCGTACTGTAGAGCATGCACGATTTATACGTACTAAAACGCTAGCGCTGCCTCTATATATATATATTCCCCTCGATCCTATAAGGAGCATATTGCTTCGACAAATGATCTCCAGTTTGATCTACTCATGGCTATATTCTTAACCTCACTCCAGCCTTTCCTCATCTTCGCAACATATTTTTCTGTCTGTCTTCTCCAGGTAGGGGCGAGCCTTCATGCTCGTCGGCTATCTTGTGTATTGCATTATGGGCTATGTCGTTATGGGTCTTTCTGAGCGTATGAACAATCCAGTTCCTTTTGCTCTTCTTTCCTCATCTTCTTATTTCCATCTTGATATTACTATTTGGTATCGTTTTGGACCAAAAGATTCCTGCATAACTTTGATGTCGCGTGGTGTGGCGTTCCAGATCTCGCAGCCATACAAAAATATTGACTTGTCGTTCGAGTCAAATATTCTAGTTTTAGCATTCGATGAGAGTGAGGCCGATTTCTAAGCGTTCGCCAATCGCTGAAATACTGCTTTATACGATTCCCAATATTCATTGAGGAACCAACTAAGTTCGTTATGATACTACCCAGATAGCAGAAGCTATCTACCTCTTCAAATGTACTCACATCTATTCCTAATCCTTCCTTGGCTGCTGCTTGAGCAACACTGTCTAGTCCGTGTAGTTGTGAGACATCAGGCAAATGTCGCCCTCATAGTCCAAGTATACCAATCGACTATTTTCGCCTCTCTATAAGGGTCTCTCGCATGACTATGTATGTCTAGAACAATATTAAAGAGCAGTGGGGACAGCCCTTCCTCTCATCCTTCAGTACGGGTATTCTTCGGCTAAGTTTGTTTTCATGAAGAATCCAACAACTTGTTCCTCTATATAGAGCCCTTATAAGGTTAACTAACTTCCCAGGGACACTTTTACAATATAATGCGACCCATATAACTTCGTGCGAGAGTATATCGAATAAACATTAAATACAAATGGCCATTCCACCGATTGCTTTACGATTAAGATGTTAACATGGCCCGTGCACGATTTCTGTGATCAGAAACCTGCTTGTTCTGCTCTCAATTCTGTTGAAAGTATTTTCGCTATTCTGTTTGCTATAATGCTTGCGATAACCTTATTAGTATTGCCTAGTAATGTTTTACGATGAGGGACTTCGTCAACTGTCTATCCGTCGGTATTAATCCTTGGGGACGGTATGATTTTTGTGATTTGATGATCGCTGTTCTGTTCACTGTTTGAACTATTACTCTGGGCAATTTTTCGCTACACTTCGGCTTCACATATCATTTGTATCAGTTTTCCAATAAATTGATTCACTGTGTACCAATTTTCTATGAATGTCAACGATTTCTTTTAAATGTAAATTTTGACCCATGCATATCTCAGAGGGCAGTACTTACTACTTATTGTCCGTATTCTTCGCACTAAACATGTATACTTTCGGTATGTTAATGCTTAAGATGCCTTCTTTTTCTTAAAAAACATTCGATACGCTGTGCGTATAGGATCTTCTCCTTGCTCAGAATTTGCGGATTATCTAAGTCTTTGCTGCACTATTGGCACCATTAGATGCAATGCAACTTCACATCAATTAATAGTCTCTCCTTGCGATTTAGTTTCAAGCCAAGACTTCCACGAGTACTCTTCGAAAGGCCAAAGCTAATTACGAAGTAGGAACAAAAGTTCCAGGGTCCATGGTACCAGAAATAAGTGTTTATCTTGAATTGGTATACGCTACCTCAGTTGAAATTTCCAATATCTTTCTTTTTTCGAGACCAGCACTTAGGGGATGACCCTACTGATGCAGTGCATTGTACTGCTGTTAGGAAAATAGGTTGTGAAAAGGAGGAAAGAGAGAGCTAAAAGTCTAAAACTAATTAGAGCTCTGACATATATTATCATTATCATCATATCGACCAGGCACTATTGCAGGCCTCTGCGACCAACTATAATTGTTTAGCTGCCTTCCGGCCTATAGTTTGTTTAGCTGCCTTCCTAATGAACAGCACTTGGCTGTCATATTATCTGACAAGATCTTACCCTTGAGCCCAGGTTTATCTCCGCCATACAGCAATGGACATGATTTCAGTCTCAAAGACACTCAGTGATCTTTCCAGTGGAATCGACAAGTCTCGGTTTGGCGCATGAACATCAGCACAGACACAAACATTCATTTGGGAGCCATCGGTATACGAGTTAAGCTCTGACAGTAGCTGCTGCTTAATATGATATATGTACTTAAAAAATACATAAGATTGTAAGCTATGGCAACCTAAATAGTTGGTAGTTGGGTTTAAGATATCTTCTTGCAGTAGGTATTTCGAAATCTCTGTAATGCTTATTATTCTATATTTCGATTTTGTCATTCCGTACTGCCTTCTCATCGGACTAAGAAAAATTTATAATAAGGGCTGCAGCTTAAGTCTGGAAATTTTTATTAATTAAGTTTCTTTATTTCTGAAGCTGGCTAAAAGCTTTCAAAAATATTACCTTATAAGTAAGAGTGCTATCTGGGCTTCCGTGAGTCTTCGCCGCTGGCATAAGCCACAGTGTCCCAATGGCACAGGTGAATACGATGCCCCCACCAACGCCACCACCTATGATACCCACGATCATCGAGAACACAAGTGAGTACCGATACGAAGGCGTGTTGTTAGGACACTCATAACCTTCACAACTTGATGAGGAGTCGGAGACTATCTAAACTCCTGCCGTGATATGGGTTACAGCACCGGGTTGAGGATATGCAACACCACAGCGAGCTCGCGCTCTGCCTGCGCTTTAGGTCTAAACCACAGCCACCACGAAGCGCCCACAAGGGGGCCTACCCAACAATCGGGCAGAGATCGGAATCCATGGGGCTCCCGATTCCCGCACCAGAATACCTCTGGTCAGACTTAGTCACACGTGAGGGAGAACATGGCATTAGAATTTTTTTAATTCGCTAAGCTAAGAACAATGTAAATGGTAAGAAGACCTTGAGAAGCACCAGCAAATTTTCATTTAGCTGGTAACCTTTGCCTCAATGACAGTAACTTTTTACAAAAGCCATTTCAACAAATGCGCGTGTAAAGTTGTTTCATCAGCTTAAATATATTGTTCAGAGTAATCAATAAGCACACAAAATTAAAAAAAAAATTGCCAAAAACGGAAACGGATGTTAAATGCTATCATCACTATCGACAATAATTGTTGCTCGTGCCGCTTTAAATTATCCAGTCATGTATGGATCACCACTACCACATTGTGTTAACGCCTCTAACTCTCAAATCAAATCTAATGGAAAATGATACCATCCGGTTGGTATAAGTTTATCTAAATCATTATCAAATCATCAGAGCTGTAGTATCATTGATTTAAAAAAAAATAGCATAACTGAAAAAAACCGTTATTATTAATTGCACAGCAATATAGAGATGGAATTACCAGCAATGAATGCAGTTGGAAATATCTACAAAAGCAATGAGGCGAACATATAAACGAACAGTCAGTACATTCGTTAAATGTATTGGAATCTGTAACATAGCTTCCGGTTAAATAGACACAAATAATGGCCAATATTTACGAGGCAAAATCTACTCATACATATGGTTACTGTAGCCTCCATTGTTTGTTCTTTTTTTCCCCATTTCATACATAAATTCGCTTAAATTAGCGTATAAATATCACAGATAGCGAGAAAAAAAATTAAATTAAATATTGCAATTAGAAAAATTGCATAGCAAATCAGTTTTTATGTAGAAAAACAACATTTTATATAATTTTTAGTTCAAAATTAGAAGAAGAGTAACGAGAAATGGTTATGGCATAATAATAAGTTTTTATTGATATCAATAGCCATTATTGAAGCACCGCAATAGCAACAATATTTATATGAAATACATTACTTGGATAATATCTCTTTATTTTTATATGTTAAAATGGCTGTATGTCGGTCCGTCTGTCTGTCTGTTGGTTCATTTATTTTATTTATGGTTGAATAATAAGCTCAAGTTATTCCAATACAACTTGTTTCGATTTTAAATGAATTGAAGCAGAATATTCGATTTGTTTAGCATATTGTTGTACGGATACCAATTAAAAATATTATTTGCAATTAAACCAATTTTATATTTTAATTTTTTTACTATAAAGAAATATTAATTCACAGTACAAAATGTACCCTACACAAGTTATTGTTGTTACGACATATATTATTTTTTTTAATATTTTTTTTTGTTTTATAGAAATTTTTTTCTGTCACTCTTTTAGGAAGCATATTGGCTTTCCACAAAGCATTCATTGCTTTGTTTAAGTTTCAGTTTGATCATTCAAGCTAAGTGCATGATTAATCCACTGTAGCCCCCTCCATATGATTGTGTAGTGGTGAATACCGTTGCTTTACTTTAGCATTGTATTTTTTCCCAGTAAGTGGCGTTATTTCTTGATCTCTCGTCTGTAGTAAACAGGAAGGTCGGGGAGCTTCTTCTTTTTGTTTTAGACGGAGTCAAATGAATAGCTTCTATTAAACACTCGAAACACCAATTAAATTTTTTCATCATGTCCTCTGCTGTGGCTCAATCCTGGGTCGTATGTGTTGTTATGCGTGCACTCTAACCACTGCACCGCGCTACCCCCTACATAGACATATTTTTGATTTTAAAAATGCCTTAAACGTTTCTTTGAATTAGAAAAGTGATTTCGATTCTACAAAAAGTAATAATACAATATATGTAAGTGATCATGATCTCTCTTTGAATCAATATTTATACTTATCTGGCACTACAACCGTCTGTCGGATGTATCCTGCACTAACTGGCATCAGTTTCAGATACCCAGGTCGTCAGGTCCTGCAACATAAAATATATAAAAAATATATTGTTACGAAAATAAAAATGCCCATCAGGGACTTTATTGTGGGATTTTTATCTATTGGTTTGAGTAAAAGTTGATAATGTGTTACCCTGGCATTGCCGTACTGATTTGTGTATATGACAGCATTGCCAATTCGATCATCTTTGAATAACACAATCTCACATGTTTAAAAATAACGGATATAAAATAGAGGATATGAGAGCATTTGAGACATTTCCGGAACTTTTCAAACTGTAGGAAATTAAGTATATAAAGAGACTGCTTTGCCTACGTTGATTTAGTTATAGCTTTGCTCATAAATTTAAGTCGTGCTTAGGCGTAAATAAAAGTGTTGTATAAACGCATATCAAGTGCAAGTTAATAAGTTGCTGTATTAAGATAAACTGTATAAAGATAAAGTGAGGAAATAAAAACTATAAAACAACAACAACGTACGAGTAGTTTTATTTTATTTCGACTCAAACATTTTAAAAACGTTAAAACGTAACAATCTTTATTTATATGTCGATCATATATCATTAAAACGGTAATAGTAAGATTTTCTAATTTTGGCCCAGATAACTATGTGGTCAATACAAATCATCAGCCAAAAAGTGAGCGGAACCGGATAAGTGAGAGTGGCATCTTCCATACAAAGTAAATATTGAATTCTGTATATCTTTGTAACGGTTATAGCTGAAATCTTGTTAATTTAAATATGTATGCATTTTAATCATTATAATTATTTAAATTCAATATCATTATTATTAGAATTAAAGTTATACCACCGAAAAATTATTGAATTTTATACGGAAACCTTTTATTACCTTTAAATTTTTAATGGTTTCCATTTCCTCTTATAATTACTGCCACAAAAGCCACTACGACTACAAATCCGATTTATAATGTATCACATACATACATATGTATATACACACTCATACATTAATGTTATAAAATATATTTATAGATGCATTGCCTCTATTTACATTGATAATTCTCCCAGTCACTCGCTCACTCACTTGCACTCAATTCATTTCTCCACATAAATTTCAACAAAAATTTTCAGCACAATTTACCAGGCAATTGTTTTAAATATTTTCATTTGAAATTTTAGGAGGTTGAGGTTTGAAATTTGTAAGCCTTTCGGCAAATTTGCACTTTTAACGCTTCATTTCATTATGATTATTGATAAATAAAAACAACAACAAAATAAGCAACAAAATAAATAGAATTTAAATAGAATAGAAACTGACCACCATAAAATTAAATAGAATGCAAAATAGTGTACAACATACATATAAAGAAAAAAATTTATAAATTATTTAATTAAGGGTCTGAGAAAATTAGCGCAAAATTAAAATTAAGTAAAAAAAAAGACACATCAAAAAGTATAAGAGGTTTTTACGGCAATTCTATTGGATACACACTCTTTCGATGATGTTTTCCATGATTATTTTACAGGAATTGATTATCAGTAAGTGCATTATCTGGAGTAGACTTAATTAGTCTATAGTCTATAGATATCTCGAATTGCTTGGAGCAACCATATTAGACCTAACTTTGCTATTTAGGGCCTATTTTTCGAGCTATTTTTTTGCGCTTAGGATACTTACAATGACAGTCGTCGACTGCATTTTGTAGTGTTTCCACTTAAACAATCCTTTCTTTTCTTCCGGGGAGACTTTCTTTCCAGAACCACTCTCTACATTACCTCAGGAGGGCCCGGATCGATATCGTGATAAAGAGTTTTTCACTCACCCAACGTCTGGATTTACCATATTTGAATACCTGAATCATCCTATTGGCTCCAATTCTCAAATCTCGTTTTGTTGTAGTCTATCGAGATATTTCTTCTGCTTTCGCAGTATGCATTCCACATAAATTCTTTCTGGATTCTATCTGTTCTACTCGAGCATTTTGTTCACCAGATTATCAACAACGGAATTACCAATTTGCTACCGTAAAATGTCTCTTTCAGCATGCCATCTTGTGCAGCTTAAGAATATGTGTTCAGCATTGTCTTTTCCTGCATCGCAGTAAATATAACCAGAATCGTCTGCCTTTCCCATATTAACCAGGCACTATTGCAGGACACTGTGACCCGTGGGATCTATTGTGCGCCTTCCGGCTTATAGTTTGCACTGCAGGTCTGCTGCCTTCCTAATTAAAACCAGCAGATCTGAAGCCAAAACGATAGATATGTCATCCAACGAGACAATAAACGAGACTTAAACATTTCCATCTGAACCTATGAACTTATCACAGACCACACATTCACACAATATGTGTTCCACTGTCTCTGATGACTGTGAGCACATTCTACAAACCTCCACATCTGTGACCGCCATGCCACGCGCTCTTAGTCTAGAGTGGCCTGTAAGAAGTCTGGCCAGCCATACTTGAGAACCACTGAATGACGCCTAAATTGCAGACTGATCGCCGACCTAGAGTGAAGAAGTCGCCTTTCAACATTCCAGTGTTCTTACCATCGAGCAATTGCCCAGTCCTTGATAAGATTGAGTATAGTAGTAAATGGTGCTGCATCGATATAGGGTGATATGGAACTCTTTCTGGCCAAAGCATCCACTATTTCATTGCCATCTATCTCACAGCGCAGTCCAGGTACCCAAAACAACTGGACCTTACTTCCAAGCCAGAGCATTTGCAACGTATCGTAGCAATATTTGACCAGTTTAGATGTCATACGACTCGACCAAGTGCCCTTAAGGCGGCTTGGCTGTCAGAGAACTATTAACTTGAAGCCACTGTGCAAGTTGATCTCCGCACATATAGCGTCCTGTCATCATTGCATGATTTGGAATCTCAGTTCCACGACACTAATGCTGAGGTTCACTCTTCTCGCACCCCATGTTATTTTATGCCCAAATGGCAGCAAATCGATGGGTATCTACTCCGCTAATCACGAAGTCTGCTACACCTGAGAACGTATGTTAGGCCGAAGCAACACTAAGTGCCAACTTTGCGCCTTATCTTCGCCATCAGTGCATCTTCGCATATCTCCATGTCCCTCGCTGCCCTCCAGCATCTCTACATTTATCATGGCATCATAAATTTACATTTCCAGAGATCGGGATCTAAAATAGGTGCTTGTTCAGCATTAGGTGTAAAGTCCACAACGCTCTGCGTCTGTCAGCTGTATCATAGAATAGTTTTCGGTCACTCAGGTGGGTTTTTAACTTCAAGATCTTATAGCAAACAAAATTTATTGTCCAGTTCAATTGTAGGACTATTTACCATATGAACCGCATCTACTTACTATTAAAAAATTTTTATAAGCTTATAATGCCTTGCTCATCCCACTGTGCAGAATTATAAAAAATATATTTTAATAAAAAAATATTTGTTTTCACCAATAAAAACTTAAAATCCCATTAAATGGGGGTTTTCGATATTACAGGGAAAAACAGAAAAAAACTGAAAGTGAAACACAAATATTTAACAAGATTATGCCACATAAACACGTAACAGCAATTTAAACACCTCGTTAACACTTAGGTGTACGTATATATGTATATACACATAGATATACCTCAATACATACATACGTATATACATATATACTTATAAGCCTGATTACCCCCAATATAAGTTTACAAATTGGATTCAATAGCATGAATTTTGTTTTTACAGCCGCTTAAATTTACAAATAATTGACTTAAAAGTCGATTTTAAATGTCAAGTCATAAATTCAATTATATTTCAATAAAGGGATTCAGATCTTTTAACCCACCCCCCACCTAACCAGCAGCAACAACAATAATTTTTAATAAAATTTTATTATTTTTTTTAGTATTTGAATACCATTTTAGTTAAGCAACAATTGTTTGTTATTATTGTTGTTGTTCAATAAAGAGTCCGTATTCTTCGTTCCAATTGAAAAATGAAAATATAAAATGTAAATATTCTTGCTTCCAAACGATTACTTAAATCTAATTTAACTCGTTGCACGTGTATTACGGTGAGATATGAATACGTACTTGAGACAAATCTTTATTGGCTATGGGATGGTGAGATGGTGTAGGAGCATCATAAGAAATTGAATTTTTTTTTCAATATTGTAATAAATATTGAAAAGTATAATGAAACAAAAATATATACAATTTTCACTTTTCTTTACTTAAGGCCTCCTACATAGTAATATAGCACGCCTCCCCCTTCCCGCACATTTTACCCATTCCCTATTTCAAGTTTATAAATTTTCTAAACAATCGAAATCAAATTTTGTTGATACTCATGAATACTAAGGATGGCTGAAAAAAAAGTGAAGAAAAAAATCAAATGTGAAGATTACGACCGAAAGCATGCAAATACCTTTGCTTGATATGTAGGCACAGTGGAACAAAAAAAAAAGATTAATGAAAATTCATTTTGATTTTATAAGAAAGCATTTGCAAAATTAAAGGCCACCGTTTAAAAAGTCCTACATTTGTTTTCACCTTGAATCTATTAGAATGAGGGCTACGTGAATGGGGCTCGCGCACATAAAATAGATATACGATATATAACCGATAGATATCCACGTGAAAGTTATAGAGTGTAAGGATGGGGGACGGCCACCTACTGGGAAGCAACATTACAATACTAAGTAAGGATCACCACCACCACCACTTAGCAAGGATCTTCACCACTACATACAATCATATTGAGGCGAGCTAAAGTAGATTAATCGTCTACTTAGCTTGAAAGTCAACTTGATTACTGAAACTTAACAAAGTAATGAATGCGTTGTGGAAAGCCAATGTACTCCCTTGAGGAGTAACGGAAAAAAAATAGTGTGCAAGAGCGGAAGTCAGAGGATCTCTCACGATATATAAGAGAACGGCAGCAAAAGTGACTTACCCTTTACAACCATCGGTCGAAGTGTGAATGATAAGACCGCACGGCAAACTAGATTATTATCTTACACAGATTCTGTGCAATTACGAAAATGCTGAAAATTATACCAACACTGCGTTTTAGGCTATCAGATAGTTCTGTAAGTCTCAGCTTCCCAGATAAAGTCGAAACCGTGGCAGATGTAGTTTACGGTTGATACAGATTCATCGAAGAATATCATGTACTATAGGAGATTTTTGACTGACCACTAGCCGACAGATTCATCGCAGAATATTGTGCATTAGAAACATTTTTGGCTGCAGAACAATCGTTGAAAATCCCCTTTCTGCCCAACTCTTAGTAATTTTAACATTAAAAACTGAACAGATATTTATTTCTTTTAACACAAATGAACCAAAAGTCTCCAAAACTTTATTCCTTGTAGGTAGACTTTTATTGAGTATTACGAAGGCGTAGATTTCATTAAAGCGACCCATAAATCGGAAGAAGTTTTAAGTAGACTCTGCTTCTTAAGTTTGTACCTGATTGTTACCTAGAGGCATTAGTGAAAACTTTATATTTACTAACTCGTTCCACTGCTTAAGCCATCTTTACAGCACTCATGTTAAACATGCGATAACATTGCTTGGCAGGACAAGATTTCGAGAACATTGACCAAACCTAACTGATCTTGCCTCTATGAGACATGACTAAGACAGAATTTAACTGAATTTTCATTGAATTAAATTGGTATTTAATTAAATAAACTATACTACAGTTACCTAGACATGATTTATCTTTAGGTAAGGTTAGGTTAAGAGCGGGCGTCGGACAAATGTTAGCGCATTTAGGTCTATAGTACCCATTGTGATATCCATTGCTTACCCCCGACAGCCACTGATTAGTTATTTAACCAGTTCGCCTTCTCTATGAACTTGCTGATCAACCCTACATGAACTTCCTGTTCATACTAACCAATAACTAACTATATGCTAACGCCAACGCCGGGTACTTCAAAAAAAGATGTTCTGTGGCACCTACATAAGATGGAGTCTCTATGGTCCAACCTAAGGGCGTGTTTCCCAACTATATACGACCCGTAAGTACTTCCATTACCACAGATATCCTGCCTCTCGGCAAGTTAAGCAGCTGCCTAGACCGCCTCGGCCAAAGAGTTATAGCCTCTCTACGAGCGGAGCTTGCCAATACTTCTCATCAAAGATATTATACGCAGACGGCAGGTAGAGATTGGTATACCTAAACTCACACTCGCCGAAAGAATCCGTGCCACAGTGCCCTATTTAGCCAGCTAATTCACCTTACAATTGCCCGAAATGCCACTGTGACCCGATGCTCAAATAAGTTTGATATCGAAATACTAAGCCATCACACCTAGTGATGAGTGACATTTCTTTACCGTCAGGGGCTTAGTGAACATAGCCCTTAAGGAATTAATAGCGGACTGACTGTCCGCACAAATGCACTATCCACTAATAAGTCACCAACCTCGCAAATAACAGCCATCTCTACGCACTACAGTGATCCGGCAACCTGGGGAACATGTTGACATTAATATGAGGAGAATAGGCACCGTAGCCTACTCCACCATCCAGTTTTGATCCATCCGTTAAAAACTGGATACCTTCCGTGTACCCATCCAACGACTTTTTCCAAGTACTCCTATTAGGAATAGATTTCCTTAGATTGGTCACTGGTAATTGGTACAGGATACAGTAGTCCATCGTCACGGGAAACAAGCCAATCCGTTGCAGTAGCCCAGCGGAGTACTTCGATAATCTAAGACCACATTTCTTGATACTCAACACAGACATGAAAGCAATGAAGTCGGCCGTGAAATCAGGTGTCCAGATATTCATAATGACACTGTGTACCATACCTGGCGTTGTATACAATGCCGCACCAACATCAATCAGTGGCGACCTTTATACTCTCATCAAGAAGTTCAGTATGTACTTCCTATGCAGAGACCTATACCAAACTAGAATAACATAGAAAAGTATTGGTCTATAGCCCTTTTGCAACAGTATAAATGATTCATCCTTACAAGACTTAAATAGACTTGCCTATACTCTAATCGACTATATTTTAGTCGTTGATCGATTAGACGTTGGCCGTGGTAATTCTCAAGACAAATTACATTGATCTTGAAAAGAATGACATAAAATATGCCGGATTATATCCAATTATAATTGTCTAAGCTTGTCTAAATTGAAATTAAGTTTTCTAGACTTGACTAAACTTGAGTAGACTTAACTAAATGGCAGTAGCCTTGACACAATTTGACTAGACATAGCAGAATTTGAACAGTTTTAACTAGATTGGACTTGACTTGACAAAGACATAACTTTTGCTGAATACTGCTAGATTCTAAGCACAACCAAAAAACCACTTCAAATTAGTGCTGAGCTACATTCGAGCGTTTTTTGTCAGTTATGCAACTATAAACCAAATATGGATCCATCACAATACGCCAGATATCAAACAAAATATTTAGTTTCGTGGCGAATGTGCATTTAAGAAGGATTAGGTGGATCTGTCCGCCATAATCCTTATGTGACAGTTTTTCAGAATGAACGTCATATTATTTATTACGATTACCTTGCAAAGTGTAACTGATAATCGGCGAATAATTTTCAAATCTCTTGAACTGATTCAATATTAATTTGAAGCAAAAACAACTCTATACTACGAAGAAAGCGTCACTGTGTCATTAAGAAACTGATACTTAGCTTAACTAGTTGCGTTTGAATTTTATTTCTATTTTAAAACCATAACATGCCCACTGTGCCATTATAAGAATACAATCTACATCAGTATTCATATGCTAAACAAATAAACTTTCGAAAAAAAAATAAAATCCTTTTCGTTGTTACAAATAAGCATAACAAGATTACTACAATGTAAACACATATACAGACACACTCACATACAGACATAAACACACATACGAATATAAATTGAAACTATAACCGTTTATTTTATGTACTGCGTGCGTGTAAAATATAGGTTTTGTTGGTAAAAACGAAACTAAATTTGGGGGCATAATCATACCCGCATTCGAATACCCCGTGTGTATTCGAAAATATTTTATAATAATAAGAGAAAATGGAAAAAATCATAATATTTTGTTTGGTTTTAAACAACAACAACAATAACACCAACAATTTAATAAACAATTCAATTCAATTTTGTATCAATTTAAAAAAAAATTTGTGTCTTACGGTTTGACAGCAACGGAAAATGCAAAAAATAAAATAAAAGAGGGAAGCAAAAGCGAAGATGAGAAACAAACAAATAACAAAGATGGCTTTCAGAAGATATAATTTTCGAAAATGAAGGCGTCAAATTATGAAAATCAAATACACTTACCCACCCATCATATAATCTTTCACTACTGATTGAAACCGCAATTTTTCAAATTGTAGAGGCAAAAAAATGAAAATTGAGTTCGAGATGGAGAAAACACCATCACCATCGTTGATAGAAGCGTTAATAATGAGGCATACACCTCATAACTCTTTATAAATAAGTCTTCAAAAAAGAAGCCACGCAAAACAAAAAATTGTATAATAAGCGCTTTTAGACAGTAGACGTTCGTTCGTTCGTTCGTTCGTTCGTTTATTCGTTTGTATTCATTTACTAAAGAGTAAATATTTTCTTTTTCAAAATATGGGAAAATGAAAAATCATTCATTTTATCCAGTACAGTAAAGGAATGAATTGCTTAAAAAGCCTATAAGTAATACAGACACCTAATTTACATACATACATACATACATATATATGCAGCTAAGTTTTTGATATAACTGTAACCATGGAACTGTGATGGGTAAAATATTTTGAAGAACCGCTCTATTGTGACAACGATAACCAATTTGTGACCGCTCAATGGCCACTGATTGGCTGACGAAGCGTGCGAACCAACTAATAAGAAGCATAAGAATAACAAAAGCGCTAGATCAGATACCATACCTGCAGAAATCATCAGGGCATGTGGAGTTGTACTTGTTGACTATCTCTCTGAGGTTTGAAGGATAACTGTAGCGCAGCTCCAGCTGTGGTATCTCTCAGTCTGTCCAGGTTCGAAACCAAAGATCGGCTGTGGTGATTATTGGTACGACAATTGAGATAAACTGCTGAGCTATGGTCTGGGCTAGGCATCTTGCAGCTGGTCTAGTCTGGAACGGTTGTTGTGATGAAGGCAACGTCAAGTGTGGCATCTGGTTGTGGCTATGCCATGCAGCAGAGAGCGTTGAGCGTGTGGCGGCTGTGCTTAGTTAATTAATTTGTTGTTAGCACGATTATAAGAGTAATACGAGAGTTCTTGTAATCAACGATGGCAAGAGAAATGCTGTGGATCTTGTCATAGAATTTTTTTAGTAATGAGTGTAAGAAGAATTCGTGAGCTCTTACACTCAATAAGACGACGACGACAAGAGAAATGCGCGTGCTCTTGTTATCTACATAGTATAAGCACCAAGTACAAGACGAATTCGGGCGCTCTTGCACCTGGCAAAGCAAAAATTACTATTCGGAATCAGGACGAATTCGGAAGCTCTTGTTGTCAAAATAGTGTACGCTTAACACATCGGCTGAAAGTTCCTTTTTCAGTTATTGCTAACCATCAAAAGACAGCTGTTAAAATTTCATGATATTCTATTAATTAACTTATGCGTTATTGTGCAAAGAGTGACGCTACTTTTGTTATTTTAAGAATAATGGATCAACAACATTTTCGTGTGTTAATTCTAGACTGTTTCTTGTTTCTTGGTGGGAAAAAATACCGTTCAAGCGTTGCGATGACTTGCAAAGTGTTATGTTAACTCCGCGTCATCAGTAATAATAACATAATGTTGGTTTGCTGACTTCAAACGTGGTCGTAGAGCAGATTTAGGCAAAGAGCTGTTCTTAGTTAGTTTGCCGAACGTTGTCGTAGAGACACCGAACACAATGGACGTCTTAATGAGGTGATAACATCAGTAAACAAAAAAAAATCCGAAATCAAATGGTTTTGAATGTCCTAAAAGTGAAGTTGCGTTAGATAACTGACATCATAAAAATATTAAAAGAACGTGTTGGCTTTATATTGCATAAACTTTTGATTATGAGAAAGCTCTGTTAAAAGTGGGTGCCTCATTCTCTCACTGTTGACCATTCTGAAAAAATGGCAAAACTACATGAATTGAACTTATAATTGCTCCCACATTTACCGTATTCCGTGGATTTGGCACTCAGCGACAACTGACTGTTCGCAGACCTTAAAAAAATGCTCGCCGGTAAGAAATTTCGAACGATTGAAGAGGTTAACGCTGAAACTGAGACAAAAGATAAATAGTTCTACAAAAGCGGTATTGAAATGTTGGAGCGGCGCTGGAATGGTTGCATTGTTTTTGATGGATACTACATTTATGAATAAAACTAATTTTGAATTTGTTAGACCTGGGACTTTTCAGCCCATGTGTTATAGGAGGAATTCGGAAGCTCAAATAATCAAGGCCGAGAGTTCTCCAAACCTTTAAGACGTGTCAGCCAATCGAATGTCAGCGTAACATGTCATAGTTTTATAAAGATCTTAATCATCGTAATATGTAAACGTCTACAATCGTACAAGATTAATATAAATCGTCCCTATCAGTGGGATTTTTGACGGGTGAAATCAACCCTGGATCTATTGCTCTCATTCAGGCAACACCTGGAGTACATCAGACGATATACACCACCAATTCATCGACTTAAGGCCAGCGTATGGCACCAAAGAAGAGATAATTATCTTCAGATGATGGAAGAGTTTGGTATCGCATTTTTGCCAGCAAAAAAAACCCCAATGAAAAATGATTACATTCCATTGAATTACTGGCACTCATTTATTTTTTATATCCAATGGCAGCAAAGATACAAATGCCGAACAACAGCTACTACATAAGCTGTAACGGTAACAATAACAGCAACAACTACAAAAATGAAAAGCTTATTATACCCTCGAGTAAAATGTTGAATCGAAAATAAGGGCAAAAAAATGAACAAAAAAGTATAAAAATATTGAATATTGCTTCGTGTGATACGTTGATGTGATTGGAAATGTTCATACGATCTGTACATACGAGTATACATACACATGTATGCGTTCATATGCGTTCACTAACATGTGTGTGTGAATTTTAAAATAAGTCTATGCCGTCGTGGTACATGAATTGATGTTGTTATTGTTTGGCTTCCTGATTTCATCTACTTTTTTTATGCGATTATATCCGTTTTTACTTCCTTTAACGAACACACATACATGCACACACATCCTATCATATATGTATCTTTTGTTTCGTATATTGTACTTAACTATGCAAGGATACACATAAACGTGTTTGTATTCCTCTTCTTTCTTTCCAATATGTCATGTTGCTTCTGTCTTATTTGATATTTTTTTCTTTTTTTTCTCATTTTAGCACAAACAAAAGCAATAGGAGGCATTAACTTTGTCGCAACTGAACTGTCGGAGGTAAAAAAGTTGTCAAGGATTATCCAGGTGACAAAAAAATCCTTAAAAAATCTTACGTTAATCCCTTAATCTTTTATTGAATTCTAGTCGTTTGATATACACACACTTTTATATGCGATGTGATGTGTGTTGGTTATTTGAAACAATCTTTTTAAAGGTAAAAATTAATCATCCCTATAGCTCAGTCTCTGCCAATTTCGAAAAATACTAGGCCAACATAAATTTCTAAGCTCTGGTAAGACGCGGGTAGCTTAAGCTTATTGCTACCTATCCAACAAATTACAGATCGTAATTATAAAAGAATTGTAAAGAAATTTGTTAGAATTCTTCCTTATAATTTTCGTGCTTACCTTTCATTGTAGACTTAATACCGTGCTCACAAGTATTGGAGCATAAGCCGTCTAGGTATAGATATCACTTTTTACTTCCTCTGGTTTTCAGTGTCAGGATTATTAAAGTTAAACTTGTGCCTGCAAATATTTTACTTCTATTTTAGGACAAAACTATCCAGTGTTTAAAGTAGCCCCTAAAAATACTGTGTTCAAATTAAAAATTTGCACTAAAACGTTAGTATACGTTACTGGCCATCATACCGAATCTGGTTTCGATCGTTTTAAAATCAAAATTCTTCAGGTTAGGAAAACATATTATATTTTGACACGTCTATTGAATAGAATACACATGGACCAAAAGGAATTAAGAAATCGTTTCGACAATAGTAATATATTGAATTGGCTTATATTTCAACTTTGTCCTCGGTCACTCTCAGACTGCCTAATGACTGCGCTGTCAAGCTTTCCGTTGTTAATAACAATGTGGTTCCATATATGTTTTTCTCCGTTTCTATGGATCATATTGACTTTTCATAAAGCATCCATTGCTTTGTTTCAGTTTCATTAATCAAGCTGATTTTTCAAGCTAAGTAGACGGTTAGTCCACTGTAGCTCCCTCCATATGATTGTATAGCGGTGAAAATCCTTGCTAAGTGGTGGTGGTAATCTTTACTTAACATTGCAAATTTCCCATTAGATGGCGTTTTCTTCTGATCAATCGTATGATGATAGAATCAATCAAACAAGTTCAAATTTGGAACGAAGGTTGCCCTATAAATGATTTAAATTATATTTTAAGTCCTAACGCAGAAACATTTCTTAAGCCACAACCTGAGTGGGTAAATTTTCAAAGGTTTTATATTAAAAAATAAGACAAGTTCTTATCCGTTAAATCTGCATAAACTCGTATTAATTACTTCCTGCAACAAACCCTGATTTCATATTTTTCTTTTCATTTTTTTTTTTTTTTTTTTTTTTGCAAACATACTACGGAATAATGACTCATTTAATTAACCACAACTATAGAAAAAATAAAGAAAGACTTTCTTTTGTGGCCGATTATAAAAAACTTTCCCTTTTGTTTGTCAACTACACTTTTGATGTGAAATTTTAATCCATTTTTAACACCCGCATCTTCGTTCTTTAACTTTCTTTTTTCTTTCTTTCTTGAAGAAAACAAACTTTTCTCTTTGAATGCAAGCGAAAGTGCGTTGTACAGTTTTGTTAAGGCTTTATTAAGTTTTCTAATAATTCCTAATAATCTCATCTTACCACATCAAACTAAAACTTTAAATCTTAAGAAGAACAAAAAGAAATTAAATGAATAACCAAAAGTAAAGCAACAAATAGAAGAAACACTAAGAATGAAATATATACACTCAAAAAAAGATGTTAGTTAAAGCATTACACCACAAGCTAATCACATTATAATGTCCCTCACTCAATTGAGTAAATGAAATTTTTGACAAATATAAACCGATTTTTTCACTTTCAGAAACCATAACAAATTTTTAACTCTGGAATATATGGTGTGACGCCGATTTTTTAACATTTTTTATTATTAAGTTTTATAAAAGCAAAGTGTATATATACTGCCATAAAGCGACCTCGGTTCGAGAGGTAGTGACAATGAAAACTGATGTCTTAAGGTGGACGAATATAAATTTCACTATATTATGCTGGCTCCCAGTAAACTTGATACTACAACAGATCTATTTTTGTCTGAACTTTACTTACTCTATCCTTAAAATTAATAACATTTTGGACAAGTGAGTTTATAAAAAAGAATTATTTTTTTTAATCAGCATCTTGATATTTAAAATAATACAAAGATTACTAACATTTTTCTATGAGCGTTTCTTTATTTAAAAACTTTCTTTTTCTGTATATTTATCTTGTAGTTAAAAACTGTTTTGAAACTTGAAAAAGAATGTGAAAATTGAAATCTTACCCCTAAACACACTTAAAATCGTTTTCTAACAGTTGTTGTGGTTGTTAATTGTTAAAATTTAAAGTCATTTACACCGGCGAACAAGCTAAAAACAGTCGATAAAATTATTTTAAGACCAACATAGAACGCACAAGAAGTGATGATAAGAAAAACATCAAAATGTTTACGGCAGTATATATTCTCCGTCACTTCTCTAGAGAGAATACTAGCTTTCCACAAAGCATCCATTACTATGTTTCAGTTTCAGTAACCAAGTTGATTCTTCAAGCTAATTTGATGATTAATCCCCCGTAGCTCCCCTCAATATGATTGTGTGGGGATTCTTACCTAGCATTGTAATTTTTTCCCAGTAGGTGGAGTTTTTTCTGATCATTCGTCTAATGTTTGTCATCATCACCAGAGGTAACCTGGAAGGTCAGAGGACTTCTTCCCTATTTTTTAAATGGAGTTATCTGGAGGAAAGTAGTCTCTTTATTAAACACTAAAAACCACAATTATATTTTTTCGTTATGTCCTCTGCTGGGGCTCGAACCTTATGGCGCTTGTGTTGTTATGCGAGCGCTCTAATCTCTGCAACAACCCATCCTTGAACATATTTATACAAAAATACAATCCATTTGTATGGATTTCGGTTTTGTTTAAACTCGAACCCAGGCGCAAAAGCCGTATTTAGTGATGCTCAGTCATAATTCGAAAGAGTTTTTGCGTTATTACTTACTTCGGGTGAACGTGCATCCAAGAGCTATGAGTCTATAGAACAACGATGTCACGAATGCTATATTTTAAGAAAATTTACATCAATTACGTTAAAAAGAGTAGAACAGTGGTATAGTGGTTAAAGAGCTTGCCTACACAACTAAGCCTCCCAGTTTCGAATCCCGGCGAAGAGAAGAAGAAATCATCATGTTCTTTCGAGTTTTGAAAAATCAGAAGGTTTCAATCCCCTTCTAATATCCATCCATCCATCCATCCATCAGCCCCCTGAACTGGTCTCCCACGGAAAGGACAAAACTAACTACGAATATTAGAGAAAAAGCAAGGTTTCTTGCCACCCCACCAAATAAGTATTGTTTTTAGGCAATTACATGATGCTTGATGTCCGGCGTTTGGACCTTAAAATTCACCTTCAAGCGGCAAGAAGTGCCCTAGTGCTCAAGCAACAGGGCTTTTGGTGTAATACTGATTATAGATATGCGCGTGTTCTGCGCAGTAAGTTATTATATCTTGCCGACCTTGAGAGACCTTGAGTTGACTGCAAACTAGCCTTGAGTAAGCTGCAGAAGAATGTTAAACTTTAATGGGTGCTCGGTCATTGTAGTACGTATTGTTAATAATAAAAAGGATGATGAATTGGTTCGCCATGGCTCAGAGTCAACATTCCTGCGGGCTAAAGATTTCGTTCTGCCTCCCTTGAGTCATTACTTCGGTGTGCTCGGGAGGTTCTTCGTAAAATTTGGTATAACGAATCGGGTTGTAGGGATTCTAGGATTTCCAGTCATTTGACGGCATTATTACAGGCCATTGAGGTGTCCGTTCAATGACTAATACTGATTAGTGTTGGCTGTGTGAAGACGATCGAACATCTATTATGTCATTGTCGTAGGCTTTCGGTCAGTAGGCATCGACTCTTAGGTGAATTTAACTTTTGTTTTAACTTCTCTTTCTTTTCTATACTACAGGTTTTGTTTACATAGGACGATCGCAATGGAGCATATGGTCTCTGGCTGCCTGCCTGCGTCCATCGGGTGTTTTATTATGACCAGATGACCGCTCGTCCTCCAACCGACTCTAACCTAGGTCACTACAGATGACGACACAATCATCCTAGAACTTATTACGTGAATTAAGAGCTTATTTTGAACACCTTGGAGGGAAAAGAACAATCTGTTAGAGGAGAAAATAGAGGCCCAGCTTTTGTAGCTATTGTTTCTAAATGTTTTCCCAAATAAAATATGCTCATTTTCAAATCTTCACTAGTGTAGTATTGTATGTTTATTATAAAAGTTTTGTTTAAAAGCCTTAAACAATAATGCTGTTATTCATACGAAATAAAATTCTACTGTAGACGGGTAGTTAGATGGTTGGATGGATGTGTGCATGTTTTAAATATTCACTCATATCTGTTAGATTAACATTCATTTCGCTTTTTTTATGAAGTTTTTCATCATCCATTGAAGTATTACACGAGCAGTATAATGATGATTATTAATTCAATACAATATGAGGGTTACCTACCATCGTAGCAGCCTGCTGCCGCCATATTACAAAAGGTAAAAAGCATTGAAACATTTTATCAACTTTTGAGATTCGAAAATATGGGGGCCAGCAGTAGCAGCTATTATATGCAAAATAATAGCTACAACAGCAACAAAAAAAAAAACAAACGAAAACTTTTATTTTGTTTTGTTGTGGCTATTATGCTACAACTCCTGACTATATCTAGAGAAAATCCAACAGATACTCGTTGCATTCTCTTAACAACCTATTCATTTCGTTCATTTATTCAAAAGTTTTAATTTTCTACTTAAATTGAGGGAAAATTTGTTTGGAAAACTTTTTTTTTGATTTTGTGCTTCTCAAAATTAACAAAAACAACAACTACATTGTTGTGGCCTTTTATAACTTAAATATTTAATTTACTTAACTAAACACAGTTTTTGTTTTTTGAATTTATTTTTTAGAAACATTCCATTCATTTTGAAATACATACATACATATGTACTTACATACATACTCATACTCAAAAACTAAAACTGTTAAAATTCATTTGAACCAAATGAATAATAAAGTTATTCGTATTAAAAGACGAAATACTCCTCGCAGAGGGTAGAGGAGTGGAAAGTTTACTTGTGGTAAGCCAGTCTGATGTATTAATAATGGTGTACACAGGAGTGTTTTTTTCTTCCTGTATCTGTTCTATTTTGAATATATGTGGAGCAACAACGCACATAAATCATTACAACATCTCAGCAAAAAATAATGGAAAAATATTTTTTTATTAAAAGCTCATTATCATCATAATCAAAGGAAACGTCATCAACAATTAGTAAATGATTTTTGTTCAAACGCCTTAAGGCGTTTTTAAAAAAAACTTGATTTTATACAAGCGTTTATGCAAATACTGTATGTTAAAGGTAAAAAACAAAATTAAATTTTTTGTGTTTCTATTTTGTAATAGGGCACGTGTATGTGCTTAAGATGTCAAAGGCCATTATAGTTGTGTTTTCTGGAAAAAGACTTTTTTCTTGAAAAAAGGACAATAGTCCTTTGAGCCCTGCATTTCAGCATATATATACGATATGAATAAATTCAAATCAAACGTCCATAAACACTACTCCCTCTATCCTCCTTCCTACGACCTATTTTTCTAGTACCAGCACAGTACACTGCATTAGTAGGGGTCATCCCCTGAGTGCTGACCTTAAGTTAAAAAAATAAAATAAAAATAAAGATTTCTTAAGGGACTGAAAACAAGCGGTCAATATCTTGCCCCTCAGCCATTTCTCAACATTTAGAAACATAAAGGAGAAGCAAGGGAGTATGATAGATAGCGATGGGAAAAGACTTGCAATAAAAGCAAAAGTGTCGAAATCCATTTTTGTATGGCCGGCTTAAAAATGGCTGGAACGGTTGATAGAGATGTATTCTATAGACCAAATAACGTCAGCATGTAGTACAGACTTCCGGAAAACGACAGTGTCTTTCAGACGGAAGTTTATGCAGTAAAGTTGACCACGAAGGAGGAGATAATAGTGTAATACGTACCCTGACATCGAGAGCAATGATTTCAACTCTGGTCTAGATGTGCAGACACTTAAACGGTCGTGTTACTCCTCTTTAGGTTCCAGGATACTATGATATTAATGGAAATAAGATAACCCACTTGCAGCCTCGAGAGGGGTAGATCAGCGCAAGGCTCTACTCTTTTTCCCATTCTATTTCTAATATTTCCAAATGACTTTCTTTTTCTCACATCCAGTCCTATTTATTTATTTATTTTTTTTTTTTTTTTTTTTTTGTTGCAGATGACAGCAACATGCATATTCTTTTGAGCATAGACCAAGCCTCTTGAAGTTTGAGCGAAAAGGATAAATCTGAACGATACACTCGCAAGTGACCTGGTGAAAATCTCAGAGTGTGGTCGTGCGAACAGGGTCAGTTTTAATGGTGGTGGTGTAGTGTCATCTGTATCTATATATAATGTAGATATTGAGGAACCAGGTGGTGTGGCCATGAGAATTCAATGTGACGTTCTTTGGAACGAACACTTATTTCGAGTGGCGGTAGAAGCATTAAGACGCAAGAACTGCATCCATCTAATCTCCTTAATATATTTAAGAACTATATCCGACCCAAACTGGAATATTACTTTCATATATGGGCCGGTGCTTCAAAGTCTATTTTGGAGTTTCTTGACTGTGTACAAGAGAGAGTGAAACTACTCATTAATGAGTCAATCGATTCATTAAAGCATCTTCGTAATGTGATTTGTTTTTCATTATTCTATCGGTACTATAATGGAATGTGTTCTGACGAAATTAAGGAATTAATTCCTACTAATCATATACTACCTCGATCAAAAAGTTTCCGGAATAATCCCCGGTTGGTACATCTGTTGTTGATATTCCCACTAAATCTTAGCGTCATAGCTTGACATTTGCAAAAGCTACGTAGCCAAGATACATCTGTTCTTATGTGAGTTGGCGTTTTTTTACAATTTTAAAAACGGCTGCTAAAACGCAAAACCCCGTAATTGTTTCTTAACTCGATTAAACGGAAAAAAGTCACAGGAGCCAAATCAATTCGGATGGATTTTCGGATTTTCGTCAAAAAATTTCGAATAATGATGGCACTGTGCGTTTTCACTGTGAGTTTTCTACTCACAATTCTGATCTCTTTCGGCGAATTGCTTCACCCAAACGTCTCATAACGCCCAAATAATACTCTCGGTTTACTGTTTGGCCTTTTGACAAAAATTCATGATGCACTACTCCGTTGTAATCCATGAAAATCGAGAGCATTGCCTTCTTTTTTGGCTGGAAACGACGTTTTCTTGTTCTCGACTCATTTGGTGAACGCCATTCACTTGCCTGATGTCTGGATTGCGTGTCGTACTCATAAACCCACGTCTCGTTTCCAGTTGTGATCCATCCTTTTGATGAATTTGGAATAGAATTCAGTCTCTCAAATTATGTCCTTCACGACCACAACACAGTTAGAATTGTAAAGAATCGTTAACACACATAGAGATAGATGTACTCTTGGCTACGTAGTTTTTGCAAATGTCAAGCTATGATGCCAAGATTTAGCGGGAATATCAACAACAGATGTACAAACTTAACAAAAAGAATTCAAATCGGAACGATGGGACCACCACACGGGGGTTATTTCGAAAACTTTTTGATCAAGGTAGTATTCTCGCTTATTTATCGTAGAGCGCATCCCTCTGTAGTTGATTGTTCAGTGAGTCACACAAAGCATTATATGAAGAATTCGCTCTTTAGCCGCACTGTTCGTTTGTGGAACAATCACCCAGCTGAAGTCTTCCCTGCCACTTACGACATGAGTAAATTTACATCGAACATCAATAAAAACTACTTTCTATTCTCCTTCCCACAATCTATTTTCCTCGTACCAGCGCTGCTTGAGTAGGGATTATCTTTTGAGTGCTGGTTTTCAGAAAAGAAAAGAAAAAAAGTTCCGGATTTTTCTGGTCATCGTTTCTGAAACAAGATGAAAATATAAATGGGAAGGAAAGTCCACTTCGAGAAAAATATAATCATCCTATGATTGATGAAAAACCGCAGCTCCGATAAAAAGTTTTAAAAAATATTTCCTGTATTGCAGCATTCACATAGCACTGCCTCGAAACCGCCAGCAACATTATATGCAAAAGCTGTTGCGATGACGACAATGAGGAATCACTGCCTCATATGCTGTATGCATACAGAGCGCTTAAAACTTTGGGAACCGCAGCAGTATGACAGATATAATCACAACTATGAGGGTGGCTTTATGCAGCGATTAGAACGCATGCAGCCAGGTTCGAGCCCCAGCAGAGGAAATGACGAAAAAAATTTAATTGTAGTTTCGAGTGTTTAATAAAGAGATTTTAACTTTCCTCCAGACAACTCCATCTAAAACAATAAGGAAGAAGTCCTCCTAACGTTCCAGCTTACCTCTGGAGATGATAGCAAACATCAGACAAATGATCAGAAAAAACACCACATACTGTGAAAAACTTACCATACTAAGTAAGGATCACCACTACCACTTAACAAGGATCTTCGCCACTACACACAATCATATGGAGGAGAGCTACAGTGGATTCATCATTAATCTGTTGAATACTCTGCAAAACTGCTTATGCAGTAGCAAGCACATTACTGCAATAATATGAATTTGATGGTGTGATTCTCAGTTATTCGACTCCCTATAAAATGTCCTTTAAAGCAAATCGTGGGACCTAAAGTTCAACGCTTGACTCGAACGCCGCATGCAGACATAAGAGAAGTTTTTCATAACGTAAATACTCCTAGCTTCCTTCTTGGTTGGTATACGGGTGTCTTCCATACCATACCACAACGTTACGTACAGAAATCTAAACCCTATCTTTTTTTCTTTAAACAACGAAGAAAATCCTCTTAGAATTTAAGAGCATCTACTAGCCTAGAATGGCATGAGTTATCTTTTAAAATAACATTTCAAAAGCATATAAATATTATTTGATTTCAAAACTAATCTCTCTCTAGTCAGTCAGTCACAGAAAAACACAATCTAAGAAAAAGAAAACCATTTTTTACCATTTACAACAAATTGTATCCCTTTTTTAAATCGAATAAAGAAAAATATTGAAATCCGTATGTAAAACAACAACAACAAAAAGTAAAAGAAAAGTTTCTACAATCGTTAGATTTTCTTTTATTTTTTTTTTCAATTTTGTTGTTTTGTTACTTTAAGTATAAATATCATATATGAAATCCAATTATCCCCAAAGACCCATAAATAAATTCCATATATATTGTTGAACTCTCGTACATTTTACAAACACACACATACATACATATAATTTTATTTATGCTTAACGAAATATAAAAATAATAACGAATAGAAAAAATAAATGTAAATCATAAATATTTTTATTTACTTGTATAATAAATAGAATTTTTGATATGAAAATTATACATCTTATTAGAAACGTTAGCGTTCTCTACTTACTGGGAAGAGAACAGAAGAGAAAACATAAATGTTTCAGCAGCAATTTAAAGTTTTTTTAACAAATACACCAACACCTCTCAGCCTCCACTTTTCTTTAGTTGCTATTCTTAGCCATAAACGTCTTGAACATGCAAAAAGAATCGATGCTATCGATAATTGACAGCAGCATAAACAGCAGCAACAACGAACTGTCAACGGGACGTCGCAAAGAAGACCAACAACCGCCATCAGATATAATAATAGGAAATCATAGGTCCTGCATTAAATTGTGTGACAATTGATTGAATCACACGGTTTTCGACTTCTTCGACAGCATCATCACCGTCATTATCGACTTAAGATGGGTGTGGTGACACTATTATGGTGTAAATATTATCTCGCCTTTTTCAATTGTTTCTTAAGGACATTGCACAATGGGACAAATTGAATAATAAATATTATTACGTTTTAACCTTCACAAAACTTTTGAGATCGTTTAAATTGCGTTACAATAAAATAGACACCACTTTGTTGTTGTTTACAGTTTTTTATTTACTATACTATAACTTTTACACAGTTTTTCTTAATACAACACTTTTATTTCCGCTTAAATATGACTTTATTTTATGACAGCAAAACGATAACTAACTACGTCAAGGTAATGCAGCCTCCTTATATACCTAATTGCCTACAGTTTGAAAAATTCGGGAAATGTCTCATATCCTCTATTTTATATTCGTTAATTCAAATGTACCACACAAAGATGGTACGCCAGATAACACAAATAACAAAATTCTTTAATTTAGCACGTTGACGTAAAAAACGTCTATAGACGTCTATTGTTTGTCAATGGAGAAAGAAACACAAGACGTATATAGTAGTCTTTTATTATTAGTAATAAAAACAATAAAAACTAAAGTGTGTTTTGGGAGCACTCTCTGATTTTAAACCTGTTAAGCTGTAATAGACACTGAAACCAATAAATAATATTACCCTGAGTTGTAGTCTTGACAAAGTTTTAGCTGATTCTCTAGGAAGCAATTGAATATAGTGTACACACGTTTGGAACACGCTACGGTGCCGCGACGGTTCACATTCGGCCTTAAGCGAAGCTGTGTAACCATTTCAAACAATGCTCAGGCGTAATCTTGAGGTGAAACATGAAGACAACAAAGCAGAGACCAAAGTACAATGTGGTGCAAAAAAATAAGTCTGTCGGCCTACAAGATCATTAAAAAAATGTAAACGAATATCGCCTGTTCCACTTAGAATGTCGTGGGAATTATGTATGTAGGTAGGTTGCAGGGAGCGGCAAACTCGCTAAATAAGGCATACTTGAGCACGCACAGCGACTCGTTCTGATACCACATAAAGCGTTTTCCCCGTTTTATTCACCAAACTTCGAGTGATTAAACAGACGCAACGCACAGAAGTAGTTCCCTAGATTAAATCGGAAACCAGCCCGACAATCTAATGAACCTGGTGAGAAGTGAGAACCCTGTGTGAGAAGTCTCCGCCGTGCGAGAGGCGGACACTGGGCAGATAAAGTGGACCACACTCTCTTCCTCAGCCAGTCCACAGCAAAGGCAAATGTCATTTGCAGGTAAGCACAGCCTTTGTGCGTGCCTACCCATGACGAAATGGCCCGTGTGGATGAATACAACGGAGGAGCTGCTTCACAAAACTGTAGCGGTAATGTGGCAATTCCTAACCAGCTTATGTTAGTGAAGTCACACCCAAAAGAGATCTGATCGCTATCAGAACAGATATGCATATAATCGGTGGGAGCGCCATACCACGGATCCACTCCACAGCATGAAAATTGGTTATCACTTCAGCTCGAAACACACAGCAGTAGACGAAGAGAAACAAAAAGGTTGAGCCTCCCGGAAAAATTTTCACTGCCCACCCTCTTCTCTAGTTGAAACAGTACGTATAAACCATCCACTGAATCGCTGGGGATGATAGAGCCGGGGGTCAAACCCTCTCTGTATGTATCTGTACCGACGAATATTATTTAGAGCTTTGGGACATATTGAATACGAATTTTTAACAAAAGCGATTTCTTTTTTAAAAGATAAAAATTGTTTTCAATTAAGATATTTCGCGGGTGCGCACGTACATACGAGTATGTACATACGTAGTCAAACATACCAAAAATCATGAATCAACTATCTATGAACCTTCAGCATTCTAGGTTCTAATTACGGTGGCGACAGGGAAAATTTTATTCATCATGGTTTCGAAAGCTTCAATCCCCTCCAGATTGAACTATTAAACTATTATTTCACTTCAAAGATCCGAGGTTTCATAAGACTTCAAAAGAAAAATTCTAGATTTGAATTGGTGAATTGGTGTGATGAGTGTTATGTATTACGTACATAACTTTATTAATGACTTAATGCAAGGTTTTACAACAAGCCTCGTCTATTACGCTTTTAAGGTGTAGTACTATAAACCTCTGCTAAACCATTGGATGTATGGATTGTAATGCGCAATCGTGCTAATAAACTCTTTCTGTGCCTCATTTTTCATTTTCCCAAAAAAATAATTATGACAAAAACCTTTGCATGTAGACAGCCCACTGTGTATCGTTAAAATACTATTATTGTTGACTGTTGATGATGATGCTAAAGCAGTAAATACGGAAACTACAGCTTCATCCTAATTGGACTTCCGTATCCGTATTATTATCGCTTCTAAATGATGGATTTTTCTTTTCACCTTGTTATTTATTCACCATTTTTCACTTTTCTTCTTTTAAATGTTTTACTCGAGAGTATCTTGATTTCTTATTTTGCTTTCTTTCTTTCTTTAACGTATTCCATTCTAAGTGGTATTAATTCTAACACTAACCAACCATTTATACCACCAATAAGACATTCATTTAAACAACACCACCTTTAAACCCAGTTAAAGGTAAAAAATTACATTATTAACACTAATAAGCACAAATACGAGTACTCTTCACGGAGTACTTCCACCCACCATCATCATCATTTACCATTGATATCATTTCATGTACAATTAAAATAGAAAAATATAGTGGGTTTGGGTGACTACCACCACTAGAAGAATGAAAGAAATAAAAGAAATGAAACCGGAACAAGTCAAGACGTTCAGAGTTCATAGTGTAGAATACTTAAGTACAATGTGGATTTCATTATGGTCATGTCAGGGCATTTAAAGCGCATTATTTAATTGAAGTCAATTACACAGCAGGAGCAGGAAATACATTTATCCTCCACTCTACTACACAAGCATACATGCACATACGTGGTAACTATAATAATGGTGACCTGTGGGCTTATTAGGGAAAATACATTTAAAACGTTGCTTGAAATATTAAATTACATGTATTCTAGCAAATCAAGTGAAGAACAATTTCAGATATAAAGCTTTAAAGCTAATTAAAGTAAGGAAATATGAACTGCACTTTTACAGAGGGATCGAGAAAATATTAAAAGAATGAGGATTGCTAACAAGGGAATTATTTAAATCCAACTGTTATTTTATCCAACTGTATTTGATCGACACATAAATAGTCTTCGAGTAATAGTCGAGCAATCTGTTGAATGGCAGTCAACCTTTCAACCATCTTACACGTTTTACTGCCGTTGTTTTTGCCTGTTTCTATATAAGATTGTTTTGTCACAGTTTTTGCGGTAATTGTGCCATTTGTTTATGGTATTTCTTGGTCGACCGCAGTTTATTACCTTTGAGGATTCTACTCAAGTGCCATTCTTGCAATACTATAAGATCTTTCCTTAAGGTATGTTCCATCCACCACCACTTCTTTTACCTTATCTGGTTCATTTGTCAAATATCTTGCATATGATCCTAAGGCATTTGTTGGTGAATACCTCTAGCTTTTGCGTCAAGATGTTAGACTCAAGCCAGGATTCACTGCCGTACAACAGAATTGACTCTACATACTAGTTAAATATTCTGAGCTTGGTTAGTTGTCTGCAGCCGTCCGAATGACGCTCTTGCTTTGTTAAGCCTGTTATTAACGTCTATTTCTGCACCGCCGTTTGTTTACATTGTGCTTTCCAGACAGCAGAAGCTATCTACATACATACTCCATTGGTTGGGACTGTAGCATGATGTTTTCCGCGCTATTGTTGTTAATTCTAATGGTTTTGGTTTTGTTGATATTGATCTTAAGTCCAACATTGCGAGCCTTCTTCTTTTTCTTCTCTTAAGCTTGTCTCTTAAGATTCAAACAGGTAGTTTTTTAGCAACTTTTTTTTGGCAAAACTCAGTCAAAAAACAGCTCAGCTATTTCCGTGTAACAGGTTACTGTCAAACATGTTAAGTTTGGTCTGTAATTTAATCATGAATCGGACAACGCTTGCAGATTATTGAATTTTATTATCAAAACTCATGCTCGACTAAGAAAGGGCATCGTACACTTCTATCCGTTTTATTGTCAGTTAAATTCTGGTTTAATGGATACAAGAACAAGCGAAATTGCCGTATTTGGTGTGAAGAACAGCCAGAATCATTGCGAGAACGGCCAATGCATCCCGAAAAAGGCACTATTTGATGTGGCTTATGGGCCGGTGGCATCATTGAATAGTATTTTTTTAAAGACTACGAAGGCTGAAACGTTATTGTAAATGGCGAGCGCTACCGTGCGATGATTTCAAATTTTTTTGCCCAAAATGGAAGAGCTAGTCATGGTTGAAACAAGACCAAAGAAACAAACGGTGCAAGATGCCACACAGCACTCGACACAATAGCCCAATTGAAAGACGAGTTCGGTGAACAATTTATTTTACGTTTGTGTCCGGTCAATTGGCCGCCGAGATTGTGCGATTTAGCATACTTTTTATGCGGCTATGTTAAGGCTCATGTTTATAAAGACAAGGCCGCAACGGTTGACGCAATAGAAGCCAATATTGAAGAATTTGTTCGCGAGATACTGACCGATATGTTGGAGAGAGTATGCCAAAATTGTACTCAGCGTATAAACCATTTGAGGCCTAGCCGCGGTCAACATTTATATGAAATCATCTTTAAACATTCAATTATATAGATCGTTCTATCGACTCAAATAAAGAATCCGAAAGTTCTTAAAAAATCACCCGATATAACCTGGCCAAACGATTGATTCTGATCTCTAATGTCAACAAATTAACCAAATTGGAGCAAGCAATTCAATAAAAACTGTCGGAATTGATCAACAGTAAAGATGTTATGCTCCATCATGACAATGCCAGACCACACACATTTTTGATGATTCGGCAGAAAAGCTTAAATGCATCCACCATATATCCCGGAGCTTGCATTTTTAGATTATAATTTGTTTCAATCTCTACAGAACTCTTTTAAGGGTGTAAATTGAAATTCCATAGAAACCTGGAAAAGAGTATGTACGCATTACAGATGACTTGTACATCTCCCTCCTAGCGCATATAAAATCTTATCGAGCATACTCTGAGCAAGATGTAAATCTAAAGTCGACAAGATAATTGTATCATTTTAGTGCGGACTTAGACCTGGAAAATCCACTATCGACCAAATATTCATGTTACGATAAATTCTTGAAAAGACCCAAAAAACAACTGGACACCAACGATCTATTTGTCGACTAGAGGGCTGCATTTGACAGCCCTATATGTTCAAAGGTGTTTCAAGCCATTTCTGAGTCTGTAGGATGACAGTGGCTGATACGCGGTCCCCAGTTAAGATAGGAAAGAACATCGTTGAGTCATTCAATACCAATTCAGGAGAGACAAGAAGACAGCTTTTCGTGTAATCTTTTAACATATTGCTAGAAAAGGTTATACGAGACGCAGATGTGAAAGTAGCTGGCACATTTTATACCAGAGATCACTTGTTACTCGCTTTTGTCGACGACTTCGACATCACAGTTACTAGTACCATTAAAAAAGTTGAGAAAGAATCTGCCAAAGTTGATCTGGTAGTACAACGAACAAAAAAGCGATTTTATCTTCCTCGGCTCTGCCATAAATAAAACCAACAACATCAGTTTTGATATAAAACGAAGAACACTACTGGCGAATAGACGCTATTAAACAAGCAAATTAAACAAGCAGGTAAGAACAAAGCCACTTCTCGACAAACGAGCATTACCCTATACAATACAATGATACTACTAGGGAGATCGAAAAGTTATTATTCGACCGGTTTAAACCGATTTTTTTGATTTTGTCGAATACGGTTTTTTTAAATGTCAATTTTTGGAATACTGAATAAACCGGTTATTTAACACGAATAACCGATTAATTTAAATATGTATAATTTTCACACGTTTTTATATTTTTTATTGCAAATTTACTCTTCGTTTAAGTACTTTTTTAAATTTAATATATAACGTCTTACTTTTATACTGTATGTGACAACCTTGAACTTCGCACAAATAACGTGCAAACCATGGTAGATCAAAAAAGATATTCACACTTCAACAACAATAACTTTTTCTCATTTTCGGTAAATAACTATTAATTTTTTATATATGGAGAATGATGATCAACTAGATTCATAGAAAGACACCTACAAACGCCGGCTCCGAACTGCATATCTTATAGCAACTAAAGTTTTTCAAGCGTAAATACTCATAACCAGCCGTTAGCAATGTTGTGAGGTGATACCGCTGTTGAAAATTGTCGGATGATGTGACCTGTGATCAAACTAACAACTTTCTCATTGATAGGCGGGTGTCTTACCTAACATACAACAGTGGCGCGCACTATTAAATACGTGGTGCATGCATTTATGTTTCTACACATATCCTCTAAGGTGTGAATATATTTGGAAATTGATTGAAAGGATAAGTATAGATACTCGTATATTGAGTGTCCTTAAATACTAAGCTGAAAAAAGCTCTTTGACACAAGGAATTATTAACCACCTTAAATATGTTTATGAGATTGACGTTATTGTGCAGCAAAGAAAACTTGACTCTATTTCAAGCAGTCTCTAGGCGCTGGCAAAATGAATCACTGGATGAAATAGTAGGACGTTGCGATGTCGAGAAAGAAATGTCCATTAAGGCCCTAAAAAAGCCAAAATTTATCAATTTTATTTGCTAATGCAACTAAAATTGAGAAGATTTTTATTTTAATAACAGAACCGGTTAACCGGTTATTTGATAAATTTTTCGAATCATTCGAAAACCGGTTTTTGAAAAAAAGTCGAATAATCGACCTCCCTAGATACTACCCTTGCTGTTATTTGATTCTGAAGAATGGCTGCTTGAGAAATTTATATCCCAACTACGTTGGCGAAGAAGACCAATGTCGTGTGAATTATGAGCTGTATGAACATAGTTAAACGTATTAAATCACAGCGATTTCGTTGGCTAGGTCAAGTTGTGGCAATGGATGAACATTCTCCAGCTAAGAAATCATTGGAGCAATAAATTGGTAATAAATCACGCAGAAAGGGTAACCGAAATCCTGGGGAAAGGATCAAATAGAAGAAGACATCTCGAAACTTGGTGTCAGAAATTGGAGAAGTAGTGCAGAAGATCGTAGCGCTTGGAGATCTTTTCTATGTTCGACCACTGGAGCAAACGCTCTATGACGGCCACATATGTAAGTAAGTAAGAAACCTGCTTAACTTAATTAAATCAGTTTTTTGTTCAGAAAATTTAGAACATCTACTCTGAAGGAATAATGGCTTTACCCCAAAAATGGCAAAATATTATTGATTAAAACGGCATACATTTAGCCAAACTTTTAACCGAACTGAACCGAGCACTCGATTTCTGGGTACAAAATTCACAGACATCAGGCTTGACTCGGTAAGACTTGAGTTTTCGGGTAAAGGGGAAAAGAGAATTGAAAGGGGTACAGACTTGACCATACCGTCAATTTTATTGTTTGCATTGCTTTTATTATGCGCAATACATTAACACAAAAGCAAGTTTAAAATAAAATCTGGAAGGAATTAACAAGGCAAACTTGATGTGTGAGACATGGTGTTATTTTGTAGAAAAAGGCACATCGGTGGACTAGTGGACTCTGATCTGCTACACTACACCGTACACTCATCGTCATTTGTACTTGAACAGAGTTGTATTTTTTAGTATGTTTAGTTCAAAAAACCGAGTTGTAACGCTAATTTTACTAAATTTTAAGTAGATTTCGACAAAATCTCGTGCCGGAGTAAATTTTGGTTTGTATGAGAAATATAATTAAAATGTACTAGATTTTGATCGAAATCTCATAAGTACAAGATTTTGTGCAGGTGTAAATACACTATAATAGTTAATATTTAATAAAAGTAATTAAAGAAATTTTTCCATAGCCAACCCTAAGAAATTCGAATTATGTTATAAACTTACTAAGATAAGTTATTAACAAGTTTCTTAGCAATGTACCAACTAGACGAGCACATTTTGCACCTCTTATGTATAGTTTTAATAGAACTATAGACCGTAAATAAGTTTGTGCGCTGTTTTCAATGCAAAATTATATCAGCATATGGAGTTGAAAGCCTAGAATATCTTATCTAAACACCTACTGTAGGGAAAATGCGCAAAATATTAAATCGTAACAGAACTAAAGAGATATAACATATCTCGTATATGTATATAATTTTAAATAGTTTACTGTATTCATAACTTAAAAAATCAAGGTCAACAGATATACACAGCCGTACAAAGTTTAAAGGAAATGCATTAACGAAAACCACTTCTTATGGGGTTCCAGAAAAAGCTTGATATTTTGAGATAAACATCTCACCTGTCGGAAGCTATAAATTTATTTAAAAAAAAAAAACTTTTATTTTCTACTGATATGGGTACTATCAGTAGAAAGTGCAAACCCAATTTGTCTACGATCTAAATTAATTTTTCGTTTTAGCAGGTGGTATATGCAATAAAATTTTAAAATAAGTATTAAATACGAGTAATTTTAGTTTTTTTTCGGCATTAAAAAGTATTGATCTCCATGATAAAAGCAAAAAAAAAAAGGAATACAAGCAAACACACACTGTGGTACGAAGATAAGACACTATATATACGTATATACTATAGTAATTGGACCTGATAATGGAAACAATTCGAAAGTTTCTATAAAAATAGCCAAAAATCATACAAATTTATTCAGTTACTGAACGCAAACGTTAAGGGAAACTTGAAAGTGAAACATCAGTAAAAATGAAAGCTTTTATTTTTATTACCCTTTTGGCTACTGTGCTAGGAGCAGGTAAGTGCTAAAGTCATGCTTAAGCATAGCTTTTGGTTTACGAAATCTAATTTGTTTTGTTGTGTTTTCCTTAACAACAGCTATCGACAATGATATCAGCAGCGCTAATGTTAACTTTGGCACTGCCTTGAAAATGTTTTACACCTCCTTGCGGCGCATTATGCCTTGCGGTGCTCCAGACCTTCACTTACCCGTCTTGGCACCCTTTACTTTGGACTACTTTCCCATTAATGTTAGCAAAGAAAACTATAAGTAAGTTGTGTTTATTCCTGTTCCTCGTTCGAAATTATTTTTAATATTTTATGTCTTCCAAGCATTACTGGCAATGTTGCTAATTTGAAAGTCACCGGCTTGAATAGTTTCCGCATTTTGTCTGGTAAATTTGATGAATCGACCAATCAAACCAGTTTCGATTATATTTTGCCACATCTTCAAATCTTGGGTGAATACGATGTTAAGGCCGTAGTTAATCTAGCCGGTTTCCCAGTTAAAACTGCAGGCAAGGGTTTAATCAATATTAAAATTGAAGACTTTCGCATCGTTGGCGATTTCGTATTGGCTCCCAGTTCACAAAATGCCAATGGTCTTGAAATTACAAAATTTAATATGCAATTCCTTTTGGGCAATGTACTCAATAACAACTGGAACAATTTGTGGGATATTGCTTTCAATAACTTCGTCAACAATAAAGCCGCTGAGATTACCATGATGTGGGCCCAAGAATTCCAATACAGAGTTAAGGATGTCTATGCTCAATATGCTTTGCCACAAATTAATAAATTTTTAAAAGCTGTTTCTATGCAAGACTTAATCAATCTACTTATCTACCAAAGTGCCCAATTCGATATGATTGAATGCGATAAACATTAATTTATTAAAAATAAAATGAAATATTAAATAAATGAAGCAAAAATTTCTTAAACCAAAACTACTTTGTTTTCCTTTTACATGCCACCACACATATCCTCGTAGAGGGCTTCCGCCTTCATATACCTTTTTTGGCTAATATTCTATGAGGAACACCATAGAAATCTTCTTTTGTTTTTACGTTGCTGTCAATATGGTTATAGGACTTGATAAGATTTGATATTTTGCTTGTTGCCAAACAAAACAAAAGGGTAAAATAACCGGAAACAAAAGACTTCCGTGCCTCTTTAAAAGTAGCTGGAAACAGACGAAATAAAGTCTTTTATAATTGGCCACCCTCGGTTAATGTTTTGCCAAAAAAAAAGTAAAGGTAAAAAGCACCGTAAAACAGCGCAAAAGTCTTAAAATTTGTGATGGGCAAGTGACTGGAGGTAAAGCAAAAGTGATTGAATATAATACCCATAGCGAAACATTTTCCTTTTGCTACAGGGACTTTCAATGAGTCACTTTCAATTTAAATAGCGAAATCATCAGATTAAAAACAACATCAGCCAAATGGCCATCATAGCTACGCTTGCAGGACCATATTCTTTCCACTAATTTTTCCACTGCCAATTCCCACATTTGCGGCTATATGTCATCGATAACTTCACGAATTACATCTTTGAGGTCTTGAATTGACTGTGGGACATTAATCTTTCACATACCCCCAAACAAATAAGTCTAAAGGTGTTAGGTCACAAGATCTCAATGACCAAATGTGATCGCTTTTTCGAGATATCACACGGTGAGTTAACTTTTCACACAATAGAGTGATGGTATTGTTACTTATGTTAACAACAAAAGTCGTCCCCTTCTACATATATTTCCCAATTCTGGCCAAATAAAGCCATAAGTCATCGTTTGATAGCCTTATCCTTTTACCAAATGCGATATTTTACTTTTTAACGTACGTTTTTTGAGATAAAAATGGGTTTCATCACCCAAGACGTTTTTTCAACAAAATGCCTATTCTATAAAGACACTAAGTTGTTGACATCATTATGGAAATTACGACGTAATGTCGCTTTTTTATTCTCCGTTAATCCTCTAGAAAGCATATTGGCTTTCCACAAAGCATACATTTGGTTTGTTTCAGTTTCAGTAATCAAGCTGATTTTCAAGCTAAGTAGACGATTAATCGGCTATAGCTCGCCTCCATATAAATGTGTGTAATGGTTAAGATCCTTGCTACGTGGTGGTGCTCAACCTTACTTAGCATTGTAATTTTTTTCCAAAAGTTGGCGTTTCCTCCTGATAATTCGTTTAACGTTCGTCATCATCGCTAGAGCTAAGTTGGATGGTCATGGGCTTCTTTAGATGGATTTATATGGAGGGAGGTTGAAAGTATCCTTATAAAACACTCGAAACAGCAATTAAATTCTTTTTGTCATGTCCTTTGCTGGGATTCGAACCTGGGCCGCTTGTGTTGTATGCCTGCGCTTTAATAACTGCACCACGCCACCCTCATTTCATGTCATTTATGGATGCCCAATTCCAAACAACGACGGGAAATAGAACTCAACACTATGAGCTACAACAGCAGTTTTTGATCGGTTCTCCATACCTCTAACTTATCTCGGCAGCTCAAGAGAGATGGTCGAGAAGATACTTTACGACGACTGAAAAATTATTTAGTATTGCGAACTGTGACCCCGTTTTATTTTCATTAATTTAATCTGACAATTAGTTGCAGGTTAAAATGGTGGGCTATTGAAAAAAGAAACGTCTTATTGAAACACCACACTCTGCATTTCTTCATTGGGAAGATTAGATCTAAGATCCAACAAGTTTTAGAAGAATATATTTTAAATTAATAAGTGAACTGATCATGACCTAGATAGTATTTCAGTCGTCAGCTAGTATCAGAGGCTCATTTGTGGACGTGCCCGCTCTTGATGGAATTGATGTGAACGATGTTTGGTTTCAACAGGATTGTGCAACTCTCCCCACATCTTATGCCACAATCGATTTATTACGTCAAACGTTTGCTGCCCGCTTAATTAGACGAAATTGTGATGTCAGTTGGCCGCCAACAATCTGCGATTTGACACCGTAGGACTGTTTTCTGTGTGGCGCCGTTAAAGACAAGTGTTCTGGCGACAAAACAGATACAATTGAGCATTTGAAAGCCAACATTCGATATGCCATTGTCGAGATTCGACCCCATACACTCGAAAAGTCCGATCGAATGAGGTACTGTGAGGCCAGCTGCGTCAGACACATGAATGAATTATTATTTCATTTCTTACCGGAACAATTGTACTTCACAACAAAATAAATTTGGCAAAATTTCAACCCGTTTTTGTTTTATTGCATTTTTAAATTTAAACTTTTAGATGACACTTGCTCAGTCCCTGGCTAAATAACAAGCTGGCATTGAGGAACAAGGTAACACTATGTTGGGTCCCTGGACTCACTGGTGTTAGGGGAAACGAGATCGCTGACTTACTGGCAAGGCGTGGCTCAGCCACTGAGCTCGTAGGACTAGAGCCGTACTGTGGTGTTAGCTGGTCCACGGCAAGGGGAAAGATCAATGAAAATGGAGGCATGAACTCCGCTCGTTATATTGGGTACAATGCCTAGGTCTGAGGCAGGCGAAGTGATTAATGAAACCCTTCACCTACAATAAGCTGTTGTGAGAAAGAACTATGAGAGAACTTATTAGCTTCCTGACGGGTTATTAGTATCTCAAATATTATCTCTTTAATCTCAATGTGATACCTGAAGCGGAGTGTCGTCTGTGCAAGGAGGAAGAAGAGACGACTAAACATATTCTCTGTGAATGTATTAAAACCATTCGGATATGAACTTTTATGAAAGCCTTTATTAGGCTTAAGCAAGTTCGACGGCTAACCATTTGGGATATATTGCAGTCTTCATACATAAGGCAGAGGAATTCTTCTGGAGATTATTCCGACTGGTGTTTGCAGATCTATCGGACAATCATCCGCCCCGAGGGTATTGAATCAATTGAATTTTTACTGCCGCCGGTTATTGCGCTGGAGGATCTGAACCTGCAGTGTCTGGTACAATAGATTTTTCCAAGCCTCAGTGCCATGGCCAGTTGGGCCTCTAGGACCCCATTGATTAATTAGGTAATATTTCACTCTTACTCTATTTTCTTAGTCCAGACAACCATAACATTTTCGATCACTCAATTGCAAAAACAAGAAATGGAACTGAGATTGAATTGAATATATTTTTTATGAATTTCCTATTCTTGATATAACTTTTAGAAAACTCGTGAGTACTCACTTTAAAAAGTCAAGGCTCAATTTCAAAAAATTGACAAGTCACTCACATCTCTATTTTTCATACATATGTACATATGTATATGACCAGATAATACATTAGTAGCATATCACATCGTGACCACATTTTATGGACGATGAAAAACTGCTGTAAGACTATCTCTGACAGTGTGTGTTTTACAGACGATCCACTTCAACAACAACCGACAGCATCAAACAACATTTTTAAGTAAAATGACGAGAGGTCGTCAAGTTCTTCCGGTTGCTTTTGCTCCGCTTGTCTATGTCCCATTTAACTCGTTGTTGCTGTTGTTGTTATTCTTGCTCTTAATTCCACAGAAACAAACGCTCTTAAGCTGCAGCGGAAATGAGGACTTTGTGTTATTACAGCGTATGTACTTTTGTTTTGGGAATAATACGTAAGTAAGTGTGAGTGTGTGTCTAAAAATATAAAAGCAAGGACTACATTTATACTTTTTAATGTTTTTTTTTACCTTTTACTTTTCGTCTTAAAAACTTTTAATTTTTAACTTTAATAGTAATGGAATGCATTAAACGTGAAAAATTTATTTTAAAAGAAACTTTATAAATAGTAAGTATGTATGGTATGTAGAGGGTTAATAAAAATCGTATCTTATCTATGGCAAATTATGTCATGAGTGTACCTCGCAGACAGATTTACATATATTTTGTTCACTATTTGCCGCCATCTACACATCAAATCGGTGGTTTTTAAAATTACACAGACAAAGAAATAAAATATGTTTTAGCAAAATTTTTATAGACTCCCACACCAGATAGTTGTTCCGGCCAGTCCAGTGTCGTTTGGGATTAAAACTGACAGTAGCGTTTATGTTACTAAGCCCGACCAGAGGTATTCTGGATTCACGGAAGTCAGGAGCCACAGGGGTCTCGGTGCCTGCCTGGTTTTGGTGCAGCCATCTTTTGGCTTTATACCCAAAACGCAGGTAGAGTGTGAGCTCGGTGTCGTGTTACACTCTTAACCTGGTGCCGTGATCCATAGATCGGCTGAAGTTAACATAGTCTCTTACACCTCCCTATGGTGCGAAGGCTTGTATCCAAGCATTTGAATTTGGTACTCACTGGTGATTTTCATCATTTATGTGGGGCGGTGGAAACCGTGGGGTATGCCAGCGCGGTGAGATTCATATAAAACTCTAACTTAGCCCCATAGTTGTAAAGTGTAGAATTAAATTCAAATAAACAACTATTTACTACTCTAAATGCTTTATCACTAGGGTTGAACTTTATTAATTACCAATTACATGAGTAATTGAAATAACCAATTAACAATTTCAAATATGTAATTTATTATCAAATTTTACAATTACACATTCAATTACATTACCGCATTAAAAACTAAAAAACAACAAATTAAACTGCAATGCGCAGTCTGTACCAAAAATACTTCTCTGAACACATTTTCATAAGATTTTTCAATTACATTGTTCATCAAAAAATATCAATTATTTCCAATTAAATATTAAATTCTGAAAATAAAATTCCAATAACAATTATCAATTAAAATTAAAAATAATTGATGGTTTTCAATTATCCATTAAATTTAATTGGTAATTGACTGTTATCAATTACTTTGTAATTTTTTTTTACACATTACATGTAATTATTCTGATAATTACTTATTCTGATAATTTATATTTTAATTATTGATTAATTAATAATGTAACTGAAAGTTGGCATTTAATAATTAATTTACACTTTACATGTAATTATTCTGATAATTACTTATTCTGATAATTTGTATTTTAATTATTGATTAATTAATAATGTAACTGATAATTGGCATTTAGTAATTATATAATTTGTAATTGTCAATTAGTTATTATCAATTACCAATTATTAGTATTTGATGAATTTTTAATTACTAATTACACGTAATTGTTAATTGACATTGTAATTAATTAAAGAATGCATTTGCTGATGCATAATTCTGCTAATATTTAATGAATAAAATAAAAGCAATTTTGTTTCTAAAAATGGGAAATATTCTGCTTTATAGGAAAAAGAAAATGAAAAATTAATCAATTTTAGGGCTTTGACTCAACAACAAGCAATTTCTAAGCTTTATTCATGCAAATATACTGTTGGTTTTGCTTTAACGATCAGCTCTTAGGATAAAAAGACTCTCTCAAAGGTAATGTAGCTTACATTTATATATTTGACCATTATGAGGAGGTCTTCCGTTGTGGTAGCAATAAATCGATTTTTCTTTTTTTTTTCAATAAATTTACTGTCTGAATATTATTCCTTTTAATAAGCTTGGTGAGATCAGAATTTATGTCAACTGTTTTGTGGAATTTGTTTCTAATGCTATAAACAGCGACTATCGGCCACACGACTACGAAACATGCTGGCTACAAAAGTAGCCAAATAACCAGCTATTTAATTATTTTATCGACTACAGCTACAAAAAAAATTTAAACAAATGTACATACATATGATTGTTCTTTTTCAGTGCTGCCACATACATTTATTTCGCATTTATTATGTATATATTTCATGTATTGCGTTTTTAAAACACCTATTCATGCATCTTATTGTATTGACAGCACTAATTAGCCTAAGTTGGCTACGGACTATAACGGTAGTCGTGTAGTCGGTAGCCGTGTTGCCGCTAAAATAATTATTCTCATATGCACACATGTCTTCTATTTTTGGCAGCTTGTAATCGATGGTCGGTAGCTTTGAATGTGTTTATAGCATAATGTTTCTGAGATGTAAGATATCGTGAACACATTTACGTTAAGTTAGAGATTTTAAGGTTTCGCTGCATGTAACTATTGTTGCTGGAATATGTAAATGGCTATATTAACCAATAATAGAATAGCCAGAACCAGCACTAGATAATCAAATTTAGAGTATGATCACCTAGTTGGCAATTATCTCTTCGCTTTCAAATTAGAAGTGCTTTCAGAAGAAAAGATTGCTTCAATATCTTAACCCTTATGATAGCCGTAGATTTGTTTGAGACTGTTGAAGTATGAAGATCATATTAAACTTATATTGACGAAATACTGAGCTTTTCATTCTAATCGTTCTCTACATATACAAGAATCATTATTTAAGTTGTACAGTAGAAACCATGCCCACTTATTCGATTCCACCCACTTTATAACTGATGATTTGTATTAATCACAAAATTATTCAAACCAAATTTGGAGACTCTTAGTATTATCTTTTTAAAGATATCTACATAGAAATGCAAATTTTATATTGGTGTGGCACCGCCCAGTTGAAAAATAGTGAAGCCATTTTACAAATATTTTCTAATTCACACAAATTTTAAATGCTGCAATAAATTACATTTTCAAGTAAAACTTATGCAATACAAAGGGGTTCACTCTAACGTCAGTAACTCGCGAACCAATGGACGTACAAAAACTGCGTATACATAAAAACCTTGGTACTGATTTTACCTTTCGTTTAAGTGGCTGAGAAAAAATTCACTCGGTTTTGGAGGAATGCTTTCGATATGAGACAGTCGAGGAGGTTTATTTATAAGGCTATTGCTGCTCAATCAAATCGAGCTGGGTAATGACTGGTCTAACCAGGCATTGTGGTCATGCCAGAGCATATGTCTCCTAATGCAATACTGCTTACTGGACTACTATCGACCATACTACCATTACAAATTTTTAATTCACAGTGGAAGTTGGCAATCTTACTTGTTTTACAAAACAAAGTTTTACAAAACAAAGTAAGATTTGATAAATTGAATTGAAATCACGTATGAAGAAAAAGACGATGGTGAAAGTGCTTGAGTTGAGATGCTGATGCATATATCATATATCGTTGGCAGCCGCTCTTGCTCTCATTTTTATATCCAAACATACTTAAGCTACTGTCAAAAACAACGAAAAGTCTGTCAAATACTTAATCAACTTCTTAGTGGCTATAATGTACTTTTTGAGTCTTAGTGAGAAAAAATTGCTAACTGAGCGTTGAGTTGAATGGGTAATTAGCATTATTAGTATGTAGATGGATTTATTTTTTTATTAAAAATATAATTATTTTAATATTTTATCTAAAAATTAGAATTGTATCAGAAAAATAACACAGTTTAAATAAAAATTTACAAAATCAGCATACACCCGCACCGCATGTTCAATCGTCGCTGATTCAGTAACGAATAAAAGCAAGAGCATCCATCGCAAAACGTATTTCTTGTGTTATCGTTTTGCATATAACACATAAACAGCTCTTTACGTATGTTCGTACAATGCCAAGGCGATTTCAATAAGGTGGAGTTGCCATTACAACAACTAATATTTTAACAAGAACAACATGCATTTTGTTGCTTTTTATCGTGACTAATGAATGTTAAAATAATTGACATAAACAAAATAGGTTTTTTGTGTATTGACATTTATTTTCACTTTATTTATTGAGGAAATATTTCTTAAAGTGAATATTTATTTATTTCTTAAAGTGAATTTATGAACAATAAAGAAATAACACGAAAAGAAAACAAATTCAAAAAAAAAGATGATAAGATTCAAATTATTTTGGGTTCCCATGCAGATTTAATATTTCTGCCAAGAAACATACCAATCGGAGCTTTTACTGGTGAAGTTTTTCTTGATATGTTGTGTAGGTTTTGCATTGGTCATTTTGAGTCATTGTGAACATCGTAATGTTTACCATGAATACGTAATTTATTGACGAAAGGGCTACCCACGGTTTGGCTGAGCTCTAATGATTATTATAAATTGTATTACTTGTATATCAATATTTTTTTTGTACAAATAAAAGGCAGTGTTGCTGCAAATTTATATGAATGTATTTAAAACTGTCTTTGAAAATGTTTGTAGGTCCTGAAAAGGGCCGATTATAGGCTTTTTAGTTTTTTGTTTATCTCCTTTTGAAAATATTCGCTGATCTTTGAAAGGACCGATTGTTTAATTCATGTTTGAGTTCAGTTCTGGAAGAAAATATAAAAAAAGATTAGATAATAATAAAAAAATGAAAGATTGATTTCAAATTTAAGGTTTACTACAAAGCAACAACAATTCTAAACATAAACAAAACTTTTGACAATCATCAATCACCATATCAATTAAAAAAAAAAAAAAACAATTAGCCGAACTAGCAACACCACCTTATTCAATTCGCCTGGGTACAATGCGATAAGTTTCATACGAAACTGAACGAAACTGCACGAAAAGTTTGTTAAGTACATTATGGTTATATAGATTTGATTATCTGTATTCGCACAGTCGTTGAAGCTAGCCTACGCATATTACGGTTGGGTCTTTACTGTAATTGCACAATATAACCACTTCAAAGAAGTATTTGATATAAAAAATACTGACTCACTTTTAGGTAAATAATTATAAGCATTTGGACGACATACATATATACATACATATTTATGTAGATTTTTTTAAATATAATAAAAACCACTTTTTGTTTCTATAATAGCTATCAGTATATTGAACAATATATATCAGTAGTATAGATAAGCTAATGAGTAATATGTATGAAGTTTTTTAGTTTTTTTTTTCTTTTTTAATTATAGCGAAAAAAAATATTTTCTGATTAAATCATATCAATAATTTAGTTATAAAAAAATAACAATAAATTTGTAAAAAAAAAACATTTTTGCACATATTTTTTTGGGAACGTCCTACACAATTATCATAGATCACCTTTAGTTTGATTTCAAGATACACAGATATTCAATTCAAAAATAGATTCTGAAATAAATCATTCGTTATCCTCTAAAAAGCGATATCTAATATTCAACGGAAGTTATTTGATAAGTAATTTAACCAGCAGTATCGCTCGAAATGAACATGGAGAACATAAGCGATTTCAGAGTGATGGAAATTATCTGTTAATATATTTGCAATTTTTCCACTTAAACTTCAGCCGGTAAACATATCTGAGGTAGAAGGTCTAAATTACTTACGTACTTAAGCTGCTTTACAACCTGAAATTGGTCGTGCCCTGCTTAATAAATTATTTACAAACATCGCGGTCTTGTGCGTGCTATCAAGTTTTTATACGAAGGATTTTCAAATTATCTTCCAAGTGATCTCTGTCTTCTTGGTCTGCGTTGTCGTTTCCCATCGACTGCCATACCCATAGCAATACGCTTAAGTACATTCATGTCGAGATACAGCTTGAGCTCACGGTTTGTTCGATGCCTGGGGAACACAGTCCAAGCAGATGAGCTCATATGTTTTAAAAAGTGTCCATAAATGCTTTGAAGGCATTCACAAACACCCAAGTTTCAGCGCCATATTTAAGCATAAGTAAAATAAGGGTATTGTAAAGCGTAAATTTCGTTTTCTTAACTATTTACCGAGCCGAAAATAACATCTATTTGTCAGCACGACGCGTCGCTTTATTCCATCGTTCTTCTGGTTAATGGCGGATCCTAAGTATATAAATTCTTTTACTACCTCTACGTTACAACAGTCGGCTAGAACTCTATCGTCTTTCTTTTGTCGCGGCGCCTTTCTCGCAAATGCCAACATTATTGATTTGAAGCAAAAACGACTACATTTAACGATTCATCGGAGCAGCTCAGTCTCTGTGTGTAAAGTTTTTAAATTGATTTACGTTTTGCTAACCCATCTATCAAAACTCTTTCTAAAAATTGTTGGATAATAAAAAAGGTGCCGCTGTGTTATGGTAGAAAAGACACCCGACTACCAACCAGGAAGTCTACGGTTCAATCCCAGGCCAGACCATCTGACTGTTTTTAACAGCGGCATCATCTCATAACACTATTATAAATATATTGCCTTCTTTAGTTCCAAACTGGAACAAATGGCCACAACAAAGTTCCTCCATTCCAATCTGTCCTACACTAAAAGTTTTACTTCAGCCCAGATCTTTCCAAAAGAGTTAACTTTCTTATCAATTTTCTTTCTCCAGGTATTGGCAGGTCTACCTCTTCGTCTAATGCCTTTAAGGTTCCACTTAATTGGCTACTCCACCGCACATTCACATAGGTAACTATTCGAATTTACGTTTGGCCAGAAAATTTTCAATATCCTCCGTAGGCCGTATGTCCATGGCTGAGGTGTTCCACGACTCGCAACCGTATAGTAACACAGACCTCACATTCTATGAGAAAAGTGAAGTTTGGTTCTTACATGAGTCTGTAAGGATTTCTATACTTTTTGTTGAGTTCTGAAGGCCTAGGTTGCCCTATTAATACGATTTGCTATGTCCTCTCCCGATCCTCCAACAGAGGATATGGCGCTACACAAGTAAAAAAAAAGATTTTCTTTTCCTTAATGCTCTGTGCCATTCAGCTTAAACTTCGATGTATTAGCTGTATTCAAACGTAAAGCTTTTGTTTTCTTCAAGTTGATCTGTAAGCTGACATCACATGCAGCCGTGTGTAGAAGATTGTCTAACATATCCCTAAAATTGAGTGCGTTATTGAAGCACTTTACATGTCGAACTTCGGTACAGGGCACTAATAAGATCGATGATTTTGTGTCTCCTTTACAACGTAGCGCTTGCCAAATAGCCTTATGTTGGAAGGCTTTAGCAAAATCTATAAATATACAATATAATGTGGTTCGCCTCTAGGCAAAGGCTATTATATGATCAATACAAGAGCGTTGAGCCCTAAAACCAGTCTGTTCATAACACTGCGCTGTGAAAAACTTCTCTAACTAATGAATCTGCGTTGGGAACCGGCGTTAAACTGTACCTCCCTTCAAGAAGGCTAAATTTAGAATCTCGGTTGCAGCTCACTAATTGAAAGAAATCCCCTTTTCTCCCTTGGTATGTTGCGGTAATTACGTATATATGTATGTATGTAATAGGAGAGGTTATTCAAGCAACAAACGTTTTTTTTTTGCCTTGAAAATTATTTTTATGGGATTTGATTGCCCTGTTATAATTCAACACACACAAAAACGCCACAACTCCTTTATAAAGCAGGCATCGCTATAAAAATTAATTTGCAAATGGCTGTTGTCTAAGCTAAAGAGTTGTATTTTAATTTATAACAGGAAGTAAAACTCACAACCCAACAATTAACAACAGCAATGCATTTGCTTAAAAACGGAAATAAAAAAAATAAAATTATTAAAAAACGTTAGACTTTGAATTTATATTTCAAATTTATGCAATAAAAATTAAAATTAAAATTATGCTGAAAATTAAATAATAAAACAATTCTTTTGTTTTATAATCAACTATAATTTATTACTTTAATCTGCTTTTTTATGCTAATTATGCACTTTTTTGTTGTTTTTTTCAATGTCATGATATCTTTAGAATGTTTTTGTTTTTATGAACAATATCCTTAATAATTATTCTCTTTATTTATATTATTTTTCTTTAGTACTTTTAAAATATTTTCAAATTTATTTTCTTTTTGAATTTTTGTGTTAATAAAGCTGTTTTCAGTTAATTTGCAAAAAATTGTTTTAACTATGCTATGCTGGTGAATTCATTTCTTTGTTATGGTTCTGTTTTTTTTCATATTTTTTATTGTTGTTGTTATTATATAAACTAGATTAAGTTAAAATTTTTATAAATACATATACATATACAATTACATAGATTTACATATAAAATATTATTATTTGTTTAAGTTTTATAAATGCTAACAATACTTCTCTTATATTGTTTTTTTTTATTAATATTAATCATTTTTTTATTTGTTTATTTATTTGTTAACATCATTAAAAATAATAAATAAAAAATATTTATTTTATTTTTTAAACATTTTATTTAATAAATTGTTTTCTTTTTTGTATAAAGGTGGTGGATATTTTTTGTACGGTTTGACGTAAATAAAATTATTTTTATTTTTTAAGAAATTATATTTTTTATATTTTATTTAAATAGTTAATTTATATAAATATTATTTTTAAAAGAAATTATGTTTTTAATTTCATTTTATTCATTTATTTTATCATTCAAGCAATAGGTACTGTACTTTATAAATTTAGTTATTTATTTTTTAATAAAAATTAAATTCAGCTTTGATTTTCAATTTTAATAATTGAGGGCTATTTTATAGTTTTGTTATGATTTTGTCTTTTTGTTTTATTTTTAATTCTTTTTTGGTGTTTTAAAAGTCTTAAGTTGGTTGATATTTTCTTTTTTCAAGCATTAATCCTCTATCCAGATGACACTGACTGTTGCGAACATTAGTTTTTTTTTTATTAAAAAAAAAAATCAATTAATTGGCGAATATTTATTTTTAATTTTTTTTTTTTTCTATATTTTTAGTTCAAAAGAAATGATAATTAAAATAGTTTTTTCGCCCCCTTTGAAATTTTTTTAAACTATATTTTATTTTTTATTTTACCTGTGGAGTTTTCAAGATCATTATTTTACGGCCCAGAGCCTCATACTACCCACTAGTCCATTGGTATACCCATTTCCATTTTATATTGCTAATAATGTGAAAACAGAGAATGAGTAATGAAAAAATAATAATTCAAAAAATGTTGGAAAATTTCATGCTTCGTAAAAAGCTTTTCAAATTCGCCATACTAAAACACATCATTAAATAACTTGTTAAGAAATAGTTTAATTATTCCCGTTGGGAAAGATAGCTGAGCAATAAATAAGCCTTAAGTATGCAAGAGCGAGAACGCATCTACACGATTCGTACATTAACGGCGTTATGATCTCCAATTTTTCGTCTTAAGGAAAGGAACTGAGTCTACCTATGCCAAATCCAGTGTCCTCTGGCTTGGTATTAAAAGATAAAGAAGTGCTCAACTTAATTTGTTGTCTGAGCATATAGTATTTTCGGCACACTCTCGGTGCTCTTAGTCAGAAAGTTTACGCACCTATTATGAATTTCACTTGAGTTCGAGCATCGCTGATTGTTCAATATCGAAAAGCAATGTTAAATGCTTAATTTTAGATGGCAACATTATAGAATAGTATTTCGCTTTCGACACCGTTATAAGATATGCATAAACTACAAGTATTTTACAATTCTTTTTCGGTTTCTCTTAATTTATTGCGGGCCTAAAGCAGATTTCGCAAAAAACTGCTCTTCTCCTCTGTTTTCACTCGTACGTAGTAATCACACACATAATCAAAAAATAAGCAATAAATAAACAAAGAAAAGTAAAGAGAAACCAAGTGGAAAAACACAGTGTAAAGTGGCCTGAGTGAGAATCTCAATTACTACCACAATTGTAAAATGCATTAATATTAATTTGCCGAACGCTGGTCTAAAGCTAGGTTACCGAAACATAAATTTCATAAATTTGTCCCAAAGGAATATTTTTGTTACAGATACACAAATAGAAAATACGCAAATAGAAATTGCAAAAATCTGCTTCGAAAAAAATTGCTGTAACGAAAATTTCTGTTTCATGAAATCGGCCAAATTCCTCTCATCGAATACGTACAATACGGATGAGTTCCCATCACCATTCACAAGGGCAGTTTAAGGTGCAACCCATAGAATGAAAAATAACAAAAATGCTGGCACAGTTGACATCTTCTTAAAGGTTCAATTAGACGTGATTTAACGCCATAGTTGCAACGCACGCAACTAAACCTTGTGGGCAACAATGTATTTGATTAGTGGTGACATACCTTAACGCCATAGCCGACTAATTTAATCTTGTTTGATTCGACTATGGTTACGGCTATAATTTTATGTTAAGTCACGTCTAATTGAACCTTAAAGCAGCAGACACGGGTTTCACCAGTGTTTTCCATCATCTACCGTATAAAATCGAAAATGCAAAAACGATGAAGAGTGGAACATCAGCATAATTTGCCCGAACTACAAAAAAGGGATAGAAAGAAATGTTAGAATTGTCAGAGTATCCGTCTTCTTAACGTTGTGTATAAAGTCATGGCGGCCATCCTATACGAAAGATCCATATTATTGGTTCACACCAGATTTTAACACGCTGCCAGATTCTCGAGAAGACCCACAAAATCCAAGTCGACACCCATAACTTCTTTGCCGATTTTAAACACTCCGAAGCAGAACCAATTTGTCATCAATTCTAAGCTCCTTAGACTATACCAAATGACTCTGGACAGAGTTGCGTGAAGGCGAAAGTTTTTGACAGGGAAACGCGTTGCCAAGTAGGCGAAATCGGTAAACAACAATACAGGCAACATACTCTTAATGAATCGGGTCGGGTTCTTTGCCTACGCTGATGATATTGATTTGAACATCGACCAAAATAATCTATTGATTTTGCAGGGCTGAGAAGACCTAACAAAATTTGTCAACCAAGCGGAATCTACCTGATGCGTTTCACAATATCAAACAGAATTACGTTCAAATTGCGCTTTCAACGACTAGAGTCGAAGAAAACTCATAACAAGAACACAAATTATTTTATTATGAGCAATATTTAACTGTAATTTTATATGAGATTCTCTTAACATAATTTCATGCTCAAAATGCCAAATCGATTAACCCCGTTAAACAAAAATTAACCACACCTGGGTGGTTACTGCCTAATTCGGATCGAACAAAGAATTGTACGAATTCGAACAAACTAAACTGTCTAATACAATTATCGCAAAATTATTTCCGAACACACGTACTGTGTAGTAAGAAAACGAATGCCTAAATCGTTACAACTGTTCGTATTTTATTCGAAATTGCTTTTGTAACGAATATGCCATTCGAAATGTTGTAATTTTCGAATTGAATTACGCAGTAACACACCAGAAAAATTTGGTTTTTAGGATCAAGAGAGGTTTTTGACATTACCGTATAATAAAATTGAAGTTGATCGATTTGACAAATGAAGCATTCATAAATATGGGCATGTTCGTAAATGCATTACAGCACTGCCTCACAACATTTAGCGGTTAAAAACAACCTAAATTTACCATTTTACTTCAAAATTTGTTTAAGCAAATAAAAGGTAGTGCTGTCGCAAATTTATATGCATTAATAGTGCGTCATTTTATTTTCTGTATTAAAAGCGCTGTGATGCATTTACGAACAGACCCTAGAATTATTAATTAAAACTTATTTTTTTATTAATATCATGACCGACATATTTAAAAATAAAAGCATATATTCAGGCCTATTATGCAATGGATTCAATCACAAATCTGATATGTGATAAAGCAAATGATTTTAAATCAATTGTAGCTTGACTAACCGATTTTAAATCACAAAGAAATAGATCTTAAAACAAAATAGCATATTCTGGCCTGTTTTTGGGAAAACTGCTATTTCTAATTACTTGCTATTTCGTAAGAACAATTGTGATTTCTGTTTAAGCAAGTAATTTGAAATCGATTTTAGTTTGACTAACCGATTTGAAATCACAAGTATTCAATATAATTTTGTTATATCAACACCTTTTTTATAATATCATACCATTTTCACAAAATATGATTTTCAGAACAGTGGGGAGTATTATGTACTTCGATTCGAAAAGCTAAACCTTTTGAAAGCAATTTACTTTCTAATAGTTTACGAACGTTTTAACGTATTTACATAATACAATTTTTCGAATTCGTAAGTTTTTCTTTTCGAATCGAAATACAAAATAACTCCTCAGGCCGGCCTGATTAATTCGTTTCTGATTAGATAGCTTTTGACGAATATTCGTGGAAGAAATCTTAGTCGAATTATTATTATAATACAAACACCAAATAGCAGCTACAGGGAGGGATAGTTAGAAAGGACCAATCAGTCTACACATGTTTCTCTAATTTTCGAATATTTTCAACTAAACTTTTTTGTTTTTGGTCGTTTCAAATATTTAATTATATAATAAAATAATAAAAGCATGTAAAAATAATTATAGTTTAGCTTTCTTAAATAAATAACTATATAAAATAAGATGTTGTTCTTAAACATTTAAGCTAAAAAAATGCGAAACATTTTTATATTTATTTTTTAACTGATAATCATAAGTTGCACATATTCATAAGACTAACATGTAGTTCCATTTTTAATTTTAATATCGAGTATCTTAAAAAAATAAAAAAAAATGCTACTTACATGGCTAATAATTTCTAAAATTTCTTACGATTTTCTAGCAAAATTTTAATATTTCTGTAGGTATAGTTTTAAAAGCGTATAAAGGTATGCGTTTTCATAGCCCAATTTTGTTTTCTTTAAATTCAATGAAATGTAATTTGTAATGGATTTTTCGGTAATTTAAAACCATTCAAGTGCAAAGTTTATAGTTTTAGTTTAGTTTAGAGTGCCGGTTTAAGTGACCAATTATTTCTTTAATATTAAAATTTATTTCTTTTCTTTTGTTTTCACACACTTAATGGATTAAGAATTGCTTTCCAATTTTGGCTTGTCTTTAACGAAAAAAGACTTAATTTGAAGTTGAAGACAAATACAAACATGTAATGATACAACAGAAATAAAACAAAATTAAAATTTGTTGTGTGTTCCTAAATGTTGTAAAAATGTGTAGTATATTTTATTTAAAGTGTTAAGTATACTGTATAAGTTTAGATTTTTCTGGCATTTCGAAAAAAATCTTTATTCTTTTATATTTCCTATACATAAGATTTATAATTTAATGTTCGATTTTTTAAACGTGTTGTATTTTGTTATGTTTTTGTATAAAAAATATGTTTTGTTTTGTGTTATAAATTATTTGCAATATTTTGGATTACTTTTGTTTTGTTGTTTTAAATACAAATACAAATAAAAATATATTAAAGCTTTTCAATTGTGAAAACTGACTCGAGTATAATAAACTGTTTACTCTTTCTATATAATTTATTAAATTACATTTAACAATACTATTTATTATATATAAATTATATATATTGTATAATTTAAAAAATGCAATATAAAATGTCGAAAAAATGTTGGTTTTTTAACAAATTTTTCAGTGTACATTTATTTCACTAAATCGAAATTCTTTTTTCTAACTGCTATAAAATCTCTTTGTTAATCTCATAAATCAGAATGTTGTAACACAAACAATATACTATAAGACATACTTATGTATTGTTGTTATACATAATTACTTTAAAAATAATTGGAGCTTTATGAAAAATTAATATTTGAATGTTTTTTTTTTTTATAAAAGCAATTTTTATGCAAATGACTAAGAATATACAAGCGGTTTGTCTATTAAAATAATTTAATTTAAAAACTTAAAGGCCGTTTTAAGAAAAGCATTCAATTAAGTTTTGTTTTAAATTTTACAACGAATCAGAGTATTGAAATACCTTCCCAGTGCGATCAACTACTTAAAAGAACTTTTTTTTAATTTTTTTATAGTTAAAGTCCACTGTGGACTATTCATTTATTGAATTATAAATTGATTTTGTGCAACTTTAACTAAATCAATGACGCTATCATACCTTCGACAAGAATGTTTCGACCCAAGGCCAAAAATCATGTAATTTAAGTCTTTTCGGCTCTTTAAAATGTAAAATTTTCGTTTCTTCTTAATCACCAAAAAAGTTTATCATAAAAGGTACAAACTCAAACAAAGAAAAGTTTCGAAAAAGGGAACATCGAATAAGAATGGAGTTTATTTCTTCTGCCATATGGAAGAGTAGCTTAAGTCGACTTAAGCTACTTTTCAAAACCGACACAGATATATTTTTTTCAAGTTTAATTAAGCGCTTTCCGTACATTTTTCGAATATATTTTTCGGCTTTAATTGGTTAAATACTTTTATTTACTCCTCGTGTCGTAAGCGAAAATAGTCAAATTTTTGCAGGAGAGGGTTTCTATTACTTTCCCTTAAGCAGTGTAATATTTTAACTTCATGGCTGCGTTTCGGTATTTTCGAAATAGCCGTTACGTAATTTTATGTAGGAGATAAGCCTTGTCGAACTTTATCTTATTTGTAGCAGGAAGAAATAGTTGAGAGAATCACTTCTAACCTCAGAATTTAGAGAATTCTATGCAACGAATTTCATACTTTTTTGAACTGTGCGTGAGTTGCGTATTAAAGCTGTCCTTTCTTAAGGACAACATATGGTTATTCTCTTGATAAACTATTCTATTGTACTATGTATCGATCAAAGCGCATTGTGGAAAGGCAGCTAAAAATGTTATAAAACAATACTTTCGTCGAAATAACGAAATAAATAACTGCCCTACTGCGATTCTGGCCTGAGCAACTGAGACTAATTCTATCATGAGCTATCTTCCTATCTTACTCAAGTAAGTAAAGGTATATTATTGAACATATCTCCTAACAGTATCTTTTGTGTCACTGTCATACTATATATGCTTTTATAAAAATAATGGTAATACAAATTTAGACTACTAACATAAACTTCTAAACTCATAGTGTGGCTTACGAAAAAAATTGACTGTACGTGAAAATATAAACAAGGCAAAAGGGAACTCTCTGTAATACACTATAGCTTTGCATATTAGCTTTTCGAATTGCTATTACTAACGACTTTGAACCTGCATTAAGCTGACAGAAATAGTTTTGAATTGTTGTGTGGTTATTCAAGAGACAAAAACAATTGTAAAATTTTTACATAACAGTGTAAAACAATCCTTCAAGCAAATTAGTAGGATAACTAAGCTGTTTTATAAAAGGTAGAAAATAGGTATCATACGAGTTCGAAATTTACAATACAGTAAGTTTCGATTTTAATACCTTATGTTACTAGAAAAATTACTGTAATTATTAAGGCTTTATAAGTTATAATTTTCAAATTCTTTTATAGCCCATTTACACTGTTTCAATCAAAATCTAGTGGATTTTTACTAGATTTCCAAGACAAAACAAATTATGCCGAAACCAGTTTTTCGTACTAAAATATACTTCTGTTTTATTATTGACATTTGGCAGAAATTTTTTTATGACATTTAACATAAAAAAAATTAAAACAAATTTTTGAAATATGCAAAATGTAATTTAACTTAAAATTGAATATTTGTTAAATTTAAAAAATGCAATGTGAACACTTTTAATTTTGAGCAAGAATTCAAGTTCTATTGATTAGATTGTAGGTGTAGTAAATGGGCTACAAAGTAAGTCTTTCAATGGCCTTTAATTTTTTTTTTTTTTTTAAATTGGCATAATTTAAAATTCGTTTTGGTACAAATAGTACATTGTTTCGAAATTTCTATGAAATTGATATAATAAAACAAAACAAAAATGTTCGTTTTCAGGTTTAATGTTGTGTGTTGTATTATTATTGTTCTATTAAATAAGTTTTGGTGAATTAATGTATATTTTTTTAAATGTGTTTGATGTGTGTTCGACTATAAATGTGCATAACAAAGTATTTCGTGTGTGTGTGTCAGTGTGTGTGTGTGTGTGTACTTTGGAAACTAACAACAAAGAGAAACAGATGAATTGCAATATATAATAAAAACAAAAGTAATTTTCGGCCAATGATTTTTGATTGATATGGAAAATAAAGTTGTAGTTTCGATAACGATTACAAATGATTTTTAATTTTTATTTTCATATTCATTTTAAATATCTTAATTTGTTTCTAAGAAACACATTTTAAGCTCTATAGATTTTGTTTTTCTTCTTTTTAAATACAAAACTTAATTATTTGCAATTCATGTATGTGGTAAGCACTCTCTGTTGTTAGCTAGCATAGTGATATTATTAACATTATGTTTATAAAACAAAATAAACAAGAAATTAGAATAAGATTGATATATAGATAAAAAATAAAATAAAATAAAATCATAACTTATAATTTAAATACTAGACACATACATACAATACAATAATGTTATTGTTTGTTTTTGTTTTTGTATATATATTAATATTATATAGATTATAAACATAAATACATACAATAGATAAAGACATACATACTACTATGGTCATTATCATAATCCTAATAATAATAATAATAATAATCATCATCATTATTATCATTATCGTCGTCAAAATTTCGTTAACATCAAGACATTGATATTATCAATATTATTGTTTTTGTTTTGTTTGTGATTTTTTTATCTGTTATTTTTGTTATATTTTTGTATTATATTTATAATTTTATAATCATATTTAAACTTAAGCTCTAAATATACATCCACTTTTAAATTTTGTTTTCTCTTTTCTTTTAAAAGTTTTGTTTTTGCTTGTTTAATTTCAATTACAGATTTCCTTTTAATAGAAACTTAAAACCGTCCCATATAAATAATAAAAAAAAATTATTTAAAGACATCACCTCGAATTTCGTCAAGACATTTTGCACATATCAAAATAATAATAATTATATATTATATGGACTTTTAGAAATACAATAGCCAAATAATCGCTGAAAATTTGTAAACAAAAAAGAAATTTCTTTCAATGATTAGTTTTGTTTTATCTCTAAAAAGAAATGGCATTTTTTAAGCTTCAGTTTCAGCACCTTTCAATCGTAGCCGGGCAAAATCTTCAAATATTATATCATCGTCTTGTGCATCATCATCGTCCAGTTGTATAAGATTTGTAGTTGGCACCTCTTGAACGCCAGCCGTAGTGGAATTTGAATTTGTATCCTCTGTTGGTATCACTACCAACTGATTATCGCGTATACTTTGTCGTGGTGATTTATCGCTTAACAAAGGATTCTCCTCCTCCTCAGGCTTGGGATGCATAAGAGTAAATGGCAATTCGGCAACCAAATCACCACCCAATAATGGACCACTTATTAATAATTTCACTTTCACTTTATAATGCACTATAATGCCTAAACTTTCACGTTGTGCTGGATTTGTGATCAGTGTACTGGAGGCCAAATTTGTGTCCTCATGTTTTAATTGACCGTCGAGTGCTAAACCCCATTTGTCTTTATTGTTAGCCAATAAAGGACACAATTCAAATACTTTGGATAGTGTAAAGCCTGGCAATACTTGGCAACCATCTTCGGATTCTGTTTCGGCCACCACCGATTTATATTGAGCCGTCGAGAATAGACATATATCGGCAAATTGTCGCACATATACTTTGATCTTTTTAACCGTTCGATTTGAATTGTTCGCTACGTGAACATTAACTGATATCTTTTCACCATGATGATAAAGCTCCTTGTCAAGACTGGCCTCTAAAATGATTTTATTTGGTTTCATCATAAACTCTTTACTCACTTCTATAGAGGGCTGTTCGCCAACTTTTGAGGGAGCATACATAACCTTGCGTATTGTTAAACGAACGGAATTACGTTTGTGGGGCTTATCATCGATTTGTTCGCCTATAAAGAAAAAATTAAAAATTGTTTATAAGTGTAAACAAGCGCTGAGAATTAAGAAAATAAAAGGTTAAATACATGATACAACAAAAAAAATTTAAAGTTCATTAATATACGTTTTTTTTACCTGTTCTGTAAGAAGTTATAGGCCTGTCACAGAGTGACTACTGTATTAATTGACTAAATGCCTCAATAATATACAACGATTACTTACGAAAACACTGAAATTATTTGGACGAAATCTAAAGACTTGCACTATTGCCGTTCTCAAGATATGCAAAAATCAATAATACTATGTATGGCAGGTGCCATTCTCACTTCTCCAATTTTGCTCTTTTTTTACTGTTTCTTTGTATAGGCGTGTTACCGCTCAATTAGATTTGTTTAAATTTTCTTTTCATAAAACTCTTCTGTAAAGCATAACGAAAACATAGAAAAAATAAGCCGAATCTGTTCAGCCACCTGTTCTTGATCCGGGTCGCCGGACACTGGTCCAGCTTACTTGGGTGCAATACTGATCCCACTGTAATCCCCATAAAAGGTAGCATCCAAGTGGACTTACATGTCCGCGCCACGGCAGACGCATGCACAAAGAAAGAAAGCCCGCTGACATTTACATCACCTACGTTCGATATTGCATCTATAAATGGACTGCCAAGGAATACAGTCCTAATATCCGAAAGATTCGGTCACTGATATAGTGGAACGCCCACAGTATTCATTGAACGGTGATGATCAACAGATGATCAATCTCCTCGTTGCCACACAATTCACCCGTGTGTCAGAGTGACCCCTTACCCAGATAATATCTAGGTCTAAATATCCAACCATCTCGTTTAGAGATGCCAGGCATTCACATACCACTCGCGATAATAGAATACATTAAATTATTAAAACAAAAATGGGATATTTTTTTGCCTTAAGCTGTATCTCCTCTATTTTAATTTAATAACAAAGTAAAATTTAATTTCGTTTTTTTTTTCTTTATTCAAATTTATATTTGTGCAACAATAATTTGCAAAATAGCTTTTCATCACCTGCTCTTTGGTTAAGAAATTTCCTTTGGAAATAAAAATAAAAAAAATTGTAATTGCCAATGAGATAATAACAATAATATGGCAACAGAATAAAAAAGAGAGAATAAACAAATAAATTAGAGGAAAAATGAACTCAAGTGTCTATAAAAATTGAACAAACAAAAACGTATCTACAAGTGTGTATTGTATATACATACATATTCACATACATCTGTACATGAATATGTATGCGCACATATGTTACTTTCTATTGTACATACTACTACTACTACTACTATTCAGAAAAAAAAAACGAAAAAACTCACAATTTAAATTGAGAAAAAAATTAAAGAACGAAAGAAAAAAATATTAAGCAAATGTGGCATTAACAATATTAAATAATATAAAATATAAAAAATAGGGTGGTTCTTAATGCAACAGGATTTAATTATATCTATTAACAAGAATTGAGCATGTTAACAGTCTACAGCTGGGATACACTATAGTTCCAAATGCACCAATATGATACAATTTTTGGTTATCCTTTATTGGCGCAAAATATCAAAACTGTCCCAATTTAATTTACAATAAACATTGGCACATTTTTAACATTTTTGGTTGCCGCATGATTACATATTGAGCCGTCACACGATTGTCATACCAATAAGTGCTACAGCAAAAAATAACCTGGGAAGTGATACTCGTACAATAAGTACGACAACAATTTGTTTTTGAAATTCGAGTAACAGGTAAATAAAGCAGTTATTTGCACTCATAAGCTGATAACTTAGGTAAATATTAACCGATTTCAAGTTTCCGGGATTGAAAAGAAACGTATACTACCTTGTCAAAAAGTTTTCGGAATAACTCCCGTGTGGCGGTACCATCGTTCCGATTTGAGGTTGAACTAATTCAGAAGCTTTTGCTTTAACCGTTCTCAAGATATAAAGAAATCAGTATATAGTTTGTGTGGGAGGTACCACACTCACTTGTCCAATTTCACCTAGTTTTTTACTAATGATTTGTATTAGCTATGAAGTCGATCAGGCCAAATTGTGATACTTTAGCTCTAACCGTTTTTAAGATATACTAAAATCAATATTTACTTTGGACAGGAAGTACCACGCCCGCTTATCCATTTCCGCCCTATTTTGAAAGATGATTTGTATTGACTATGAAATCAATCAGACCAAATTCTGAAACTTTAGCTCTAACCGTCCTCAAGATATACTAAAATTAATATTTGCTTGGTACGAGAAGTACCACGCCCACTTGTCTAATTTCAACCACTTTTTGACTGATGATTTACATTGACTATGAGTCTAGTCTATTTGTGCCAAATTTAGAGTCTCTTCCTGTTAGATGTAGACAAGTAAATATAAAGTTTATATAGCTTATAGCTCCTTCAAGACATACAGAGAGATACTGAAATAATTTTAAGAAAATCGGCTCAGCGGTTTAACTGTCTATAAGGCACAAACAAACAAATAAACATGTATACATACAAACATACATTCATTTTTATATATAAGATTCATCCAATTTTTCCACAAAATGTGATTTGCAGAACAGACTTCAATATTACAATTTATATAATGCTTTTATTTAAAAATGTGTTCTATAAATTGCCCAATATTTTCTTTTTAACAATACTTTAAACATTTTTTTGCCCACCTAATACATAGTATATCCACGACAAAAAAATACATATAAAATTACTTATAGCAGTATGTATGTATGTAGAATGATATACATACATATGTATATAGACACTTATGTACATAAACATTTTTAAAAATCAATATTTAATTTGAAAATAATTTAAAAAAATAATAAAAACAGTTTTATTGCACAAAGAGGCTTCTGTATTCAAAGAATTTACGATATGTACATATGTATGTATATTAACTTTTAACACAAAAGTTAAGAAGCCTTAAAATAATGTACATACATGTACGAAGTTCTTAGAACTCATTTAATATGAACGCGATATTTAAGCAAAAACATTTCTTTTAATAAAATTCGAATTGTCAAAAGCCCTAATGATGATCTTGATTGATGTCTTTAAATCATTAAAATAACAAAGTTATCAAATAAAACGTTACATTCTGTGACAAATTTAAGTCGTAAGGGAAAAATTTTTAAATTTGATGTGTTCAAAAGCGATAATTCTCCTTCGCACTTAGTTGTTATGTTTTATATATAAACTTACTTGTGTCAAAACTTCATCTGCTTGTTCAATTACACAACGTATTCACCGAAAACCTTACTATGTACGAAATCTAAAATGTAATCAAGACCCTTAAGAACAACGAAGCTCCTGGAGTTGATAATATATATTGCTTAAACTGCTGATTCCACTGAGTTCAGAAACTTGAAAGGCATCACTATCCTTAGTATAGTAAGCATGGTGATTGCAAATGTACTGTTAATAGAAGACTGGCAGATACCTTTGCAACGAAATTTGCAACGAACAGGCTAGTTTTCATCCGGTTTTCATTCATTCGCCATATTGTGATGATTTAACGAGTGAAGATTAAACGATGGCCAACTACGTCCAGTGTAGAACTTTTAGGACATTTCAAGACGCACCAAGCTGAATATTTCCAACACCTGTGTAAAGTCTGTTGCCTTGTACGGTTGCGAATCGTTGAATTCAGCTGTTGTGACCTCAGAACCCAGGTTTTTTCAAGCGTTTACTGAGACGAATCCAGTTGAATTTTTGACCAATCACCATAAACAATGCCCAACTCTAGACATAAACCGGTCAGACCCCAATTAAGACCGAAGTACAAAGGCGGAGATAGAGGTGGATCAGGCATTCTTTGAAATTCTCAAGGCAGCTATCGGAGAGGACGCCATAACCACACTTGCCGCCGACTCGAAATAAAGACTGTGTAGACAAAAAAAAACATGTAATGATCTAAAGTCACTTGCAGCGAATAGAAGATAGTGCTACTTATAGGAACAAGACGATAATATATACTATATATTGTACAAGATTATCCATTCATTATTCGGTTTCAAAAGTAAAGTTAAATAAAACACACATGAAGCTATGATTTTGATGAACTTTTTATTTTATCATAATGCACACCAAACAGTTACTTTTTCTGGATCCAATAGCTTTTTCATAATTACTTCTGAAACCACAGAGTGATAAGCAAGTGTTATCGCTGAAGAAAATTTTTATCGAAAGTTCCTACGTCTTGCCAGAAAGAACTGGGAGCTCATACTTGTTTAAGAACCATGGGTCATAAATGACAAGGTTTGCGGTCTCAACGTCGTGGGATACCAAACGATATATATTCACGACAAAGGTAGGCCCAGGGCCTTTATTATGGTCAGGACCTCTATTAATGCTTTACTACATCACAGTTTCAGCGACAGGACACCGTGTGAATGGTGTTCGATCAGGTCGATGGATGGATGGATGTATGGATGGCTTGATCCCATCAATAGATGCTGCAGAGACTTTAACAGACCTTATTGTTATATAGATTTTTCTTTAAATTATAATAAAATGAATGGTAATATTTTATTTGCTTTAGATAATTAAAAATTATTGTTATCATTAACTAATTTTGTATTTTATGTATATTCTTGAAGATAGTCTGTAAGAATCATGAATTCATAGAATAAATAAATAAATAAATAACCGTAAATGGTAAAACTTTAACTAAATAAATGACACTTCAGATGACAGATATTTAACAACTAATAGCCTTACTAGACCGACGGTTTTGAAACTACTAAATGGATGATCCGATATATATTAGAGCTCGATTATCCCATGAGTTCAGAACATTTCATTCCAGCCCCTAATACATCACTTTCTGTACCATCCGTGTACCGTGTACCTATTTGTACTTACTACTCGATAAAAGTTATAGCGAACTTTTTTATGCGAACAAATTTTGAACTTTCATTAAAATTATGACGTTTCGAGTTTATTTCTAACCTTGTTCGACTGTATTTAAAAAAGTGTTACGTTTTAATGATAGAATTTAATAAAAATGTAATTAAAAACTTTTTATGGCATATAAAGAAATGCCTTTGTATGCTGGTTAAGCATAATTTAAATTTTCATATTTTCATTATCAATCATGTTTGTAAAAACAGAAAAAAATATGTAAAACAAGTATATATAGCAGAATATATAAAATATATAATGAACTATAAAAATAAAAAAAGTTCATGTATGGACATACATACATATGTACATATCCATCATTTTATAAAGTAAACAAAACTGTAATAAAAATAAAATTAACATTAAAATAAAAACAAAATGTTGTTGCATTAAATAAACATTTTAATAAAATATCTGAAGTGTTATAAATAAAATATTAAACAAGTATGTTGGTATAGGGAAAAGTAAACTTAAAAAGCGTAATATATATTTTTTTTATTTTCTAAAAGTAAAAATCAACCATTTTAATAGATAGATATATTGAAAAAATAAAATTAAATAAAAAAATAATATCCATTATTTTTTATAATTCATTGTATTTAGAAAAAAAAATATTCCAAATGCAGCCTATAAAACTTATTTCATATTAAAATGTTTATAAAAAACGAAAAAAAATGTATTTTAATTAAATGATTGACATTCTTTACATTAACAAATAAAAAATTATAATCAAGCAGCACATATATGTATGTATATGTACATATGTACATACGTAATACGTCAAAGCTATAATAAATAGTTGATTATGAAGTTCAAAGTTAGAATTTTTATCACACTATTATAGTGTAATTACATGCGAATACGATTAAGCTGCTTGTTTCTCCATGTAATGAAAGTATAAAAAAACTTAAAAGAATTTCATTATCGAATAAAATACATACTCGACACTAACTGGAAGTATACAACAAATGATCACGATTTTTATAGAGCAATAAGCTTTTTAATATGGGGAGCAGTGTTCTTAAACTGCAACCTACAAGCTTAAAAAGAAACATGAAAGATCTCTGAATTGAATGGAAAGAAGTAATTGTTGAAGATTTTGTTGTAGAGAAGGTTCCATGACACCTTTTATTGATCTTGAGCCCTAATATGTGATACCGCTTGCTACTGTCCTCATCTAATCAAGCATTGGGAAATTGCCAGGTGCTTAAAACACTTGAACGCTTAAGAGGAACTTAGGTACGCGAAGGCGGTGATTAGTCAGCCATTTGGACGTGACTTTGAGGTAATCAAGTATAGCCGGCCGGACGTAAAACTCCTGACGGACTTGGCCTCGCCAGGTTGCGTCTGCCAGGATTGCTGACCTGGTGTGCTTTACTATATCGGGAATCAAGTGTCAGTGGAGTTCGATTTTGTTTCTACTATATTTTCCTTCATTCTGTTTCTATCTTTTCTTCTATTTTCGTGAGTTACTGTCTCTTTCTCTTATTTCCCACTTTCTTTTCAATATTTCCGAAAGGCTTAGAGCGCAAGCATACAAAAAAGGCCCAAGTGTTTAATAAAACGGCTTCAACCTCTATCCAGACAAATTCATCTAAAAAAAACCCTCTTGACCTTATAGTTTACCACTGGCGATGATGACAAACATCAGACAAATCATCAGGAGAAAAAGCCAACTACTGGGAAAAAATTACAATGCTAAGTAAGGATGACCACCACTTAGTAAGGATCCTCACCACTACACACAATCACAGCCACAGCAGATAAGTCATTGGACGTCGGTGTAGAGGACGCTCTTGTCTACGTTAAAGAAATCAAGCTAAGAAAGCCCTGCCGGCGATGGATGTGACCAATTGGCGAAAGCGTGTGCTAAGCATGGCAGGTGGTGCTACAGCAGGCCGAAATCAGGTAATCAGTTTGTAAACGCCAATTATGAATGCAAAATTTTAATTTGTCGCCGTTTATGCAGTAAAGTGTTAGCAACCCTAAAGGAAACAATTCGACAGCTGACAGTTTAGGATTAGTAAAAATTGAGTGTTACACGATAGAACAACGGGTATTCATCATTGAACAATATTTCAAAAATAATGAAAGCTTTGCGGCCGCAAAAATTGCATACAAAATATGGCAGGAATAGTGTATTAACTTCGTCAACTGTGAAGAGATTAATTGAAAAATTCAGAGAGACTGGATCTATTGGAAACGCCACAAACTGGTCATCCAAAAATAAGCCGTTCAAATTTTAATATCGAAGCAGTGCTTGAGAGTGTCGGAGACAATCCAGGAACCTCAATTCGGAGTCGTGAACAAAAATTGCTCTCTACAGCGTATACTCACAAAAGATCTAAGTCTCCATACTTACAAAATTCAATTAACACAACAACTGAAGCCTAATGGCCATTCACATCAAATGGATGTTGATTTTTCGAGCAAAATCATTTTAAGCGATGAAGCACATTTTCATCTTGATGGCTTTGATAGTCGCTAAAACTGCCGCTATTGCATCCATGTTTGGTGGGGATTTTGGGCTGAAGACATAATTGAACCATACTTTTTGAAAATTAGGCTGGTTAAGCAGTGACTGTTACTGGTGTTCAATATCGCGATATTGATGTGACCATCAATGACCAATGTGGTTTCAAAAAGATGGTGCCACATGCCATAGAGCCCGTGGCACAATTCAATTATTACATGAGACATTTCCAGGTCGTGTACTGTCTCGATTCAAGAATCAGAATTGGCCCCCTATATCGTGTGATTTAACACCATCATATTTCCTTTTATGAGATTATTTAATATCACAGGGCTATGTCAACAAGTCAAATGATCAAGGAAATATACGACAAATGAGTGCGCACGTGCATACAAAGTTGTGGAGACCATTTGCCCGATATGTTATTCTATAAATAGCCATATCCTATGTACTTTATGATTCAATAAAAAATAACAATCAAGACTAAAAACTGTGATTTCATTTAATTCAAATCTTGCGTTAATTTTGGGACACCCTTTACATACACATGTGTATGAATGATTGGAGATCGATACGATAAGTATGTTTGATGATATCGTTATAAGGCTCCAGACTTTATTTATGCGCCTTAAGATGCCTGCTTTGAATATTTCTACGAAATTAATGTGAATTCAACGCAAAAATATTTCATAGCAAATGCTATTATTGCTAAAAGTGACTTATTTAAAGAAGGCATAGAAAGTAACACACTTAAGTTAGACGCGGATTTATTTTTAGCTAAAAAAAAAACAATTAAAGAAGTATTTCAAGGTAAAATATATGTAAATGCTGCATAACGAAACTATTACTTTATGTGTAGTATGAAAAACATGCCACAAAGGAATAAACAAATATATTTATAGGTATATTCACAAATACAAATTTTGACCGCACCTCTATAATTTATAAAAAATGAAAAGTGTTATATTTTTTTATTTTTTTCTTTTACTCTGCGGTCATTTAATAACGCTTTTAAATGCAACAAATAATCAAATAAAGGAAAATGGTAGCAATTAAATGGTATTAGTCAGCTTTCCAAAAAAATCATAAATTATTAAGATTGTTTCTTATAAAAAAGATATTGTTACTAAAACTTTACATTCATAGAAACAATTGCGTTTTGAGGGTGATATTTACAACAAAATATATACATATTTCAGTGAATACATTTCTTTTTTATCAATCTGTTTTTTTTTATTAAAAACCAAACCACCATTCATTATTAATATTTGCCATTGGAAAATAGCTTGCATTTACTCATCATTTTATTAGAATTATAATAAAAAAATGTTTGCCTATTAATTAATAGACCTTTGTAACCTTCAAGTAATTTAATTTTAGTTTTATTATTTCAAAACCTCGTGATTGACTTAAAACGAATACAATAGTAGAACAAAATATATTTGTCATTAGAGAGCCCCTCTAAAAACAGAAACATGTCAGTGACGTATTTTAAAACGTAAACAATAAAAATCACTCAAAAAAATAATAATAATTAAAAAATACAATATGTGGACTAAATGAAACGTGTTAAAATGTAGTTTCTTTTAAATTGTATATACGTATAAATGTACATTAAAACTTATTAAAGATCAAATGATTTATGATACAAACGTCAGTCTTAACATCGTTTACACCAAATATAGGCATTTCTTTGTATAGAGGCCGTTGTTATTGTTTTCTTTTAAACTTAGAATTTCGTTTTGTTAACTATGCTACACACCAAAATCATAAGACAACAATAATTCATTGAGAAAACAATTAAGTTTTAAAACAATAATGAAAAATAAACGCTAGATCAATTTCAAAGATAGCACACAATTTTTGGGTAAGAGAAAAACTATTTTCACATAAACTGAACTATTGTAGCTGAGTCAACAGTTTGAATTTTAAATAGTTTTCCTAGAAATTCTGCTTAACACATTTAAGAAAATAGTTAGTTGTGAATCAATTAAATTTCTGTTTAAAAAATTTACAAATGTTTTAAAAAATATAATAAAACTACTGGTTACCTATAAAGTTTTAGGGAAAGTTTCAATATTAAGTACATATATAATTTGTTTATACAAAGTATACATTGTTAATATTCAAATACTTGTCAGCATGCTTGCATAGCAAAATCCTCAAATTAAACTTATTTTGTTTCACACTTGCCGAGGGAATTAAGGACTCGTATTTTACGAATTAATAGATTTATTCAAAATAAAACATATAATTCTTATTATCATATATAGGTACCTAAATTATAACTATAATAAAAAAAACTTTAGACTTCCATTGTCTACATTGTGTAAGTAATAAAACAAGAAAAACGAAATTAACTCTTTGAGTAGCTCTTCGAAACTGAAGTAACTTTCAGTAGATTGTGTCATAATCTTTGTTTTTTATGGCCTCCGTACACCGTTTCCAAAACATAATTTGCAAAACAACCGTACAATGTCATGCATTCCATAACGCAACCATGCAATTTTTTGCAGTCTCCAATTCCTAAATGTATTGTAAAAGTTTTAATTGCGCAAACATGACCAAACTTTGTAGTACAAATTCTGCGATACTGTTTTTTACAAAGCAGTAAATAGTGTTGTTTGCTTTGTATAGATACAATACTACTACTGTATCAACAAAATGTATTTTGATGTTTTGGATTTCACTTATTTTTTCTATAATATTTGTAGAATTGTTGTTAGTATTGGTGGCAATCTAATCTTAAGCTCTCCGTTATTTTCTGCTTTTTTCAACGACGTGGTCTAACACTGCGCTTCAAAATTCAGAAAAGGTTCTCAGTAGGATTTAAGCCCGGTGATTGCCAATCCAAGACTTTAATCCCATTAGCTGAAAACCATTCTTTGACCAATTTTGATAAGTGTTTTAGGTCGCTGCCGTCGTAAGACACCCATCGAGTAGCATTTTCTATTCGGCATTTTTAAGTATGTCGTTAGATAAAATATCCCTATACTCGAACAGTCTATTTTTATTTGCATTTCGACAAAGAGACAAACTCAACTCGCTGAGGAACAGGTTCAAAGTATTACATATCCGTCTCCATGTCTTTACAATCACGCGAATGTAGTCGTTTTTCCTTTGGTCTTTGAATGTGACTTATTCGATCTTTATTAAACAAACTAAATTTAGATTCGTCGGCCAATTAAACTGATTTCCATTTCGACACAGTCCATTGGCCAAGTCTAAGCCTTCACTACAGACAATCGCGAAAACTTGTTAAATACAGATGGAATATGCCAAACAAAATTGTTTTATTGTGGCAGCTTATTATAGCCAGGCGGCAATCAGATCTTTTTCGGGTGTAACCTTCAACTCTAAGCTGGTCAGGAATGCCGTGTTTCACGGCAGTTTTGTGTACACCTCATCTGGATATCTGGTCACAGCAACTCACGGTAACTATATCACGGAACACACGACGAAAGTTTTCTTGCAGAAATTTCCTTCAATTCTCTTTTGAACGTCTACACTACGATATTTATTTCAATGCAATTTACGATTTTCAAATAATATTGTTTGGTTATGGCATTACGAGTTTCATAACAAAGGTGAACTTCAGAGTACATGAAAGAGTGTACTCCATTACATTCGTTTCTCCCCTCTCATCGACAAAATCAGACTTTCTGTAAGAAAACTTTCATCGTATGTTCTGGGCCTACGCTACTGATGAGCTCGCTAGGGCAGACGTACATCTTCCAGACATCAATCCGCACGTAAGAGTGGGTGTACCTCTTACCTCGGTTAGACTGCCGATTAAACTGAAGAATATGTTAGACGTTGAAGAGCACCTGGCCTAGGTTGGATATGAAGTCTACCAATCAACTGTTCCAACTGGACAGTCGAAGCATCTTCTCTGCTGTATTTATTCTCACGGCTCATTGAGTCGTGGGTAGGCACACACACAGGCTGACTTTTGTCGTGGCTATGGATCGGCTGAAGGAGAGAGCATGGTTCACTTTACTTGCCAGTGTCCATCTCTTGCACGACGGAGACTTCTCACTTTCTCTCTCTTTCTCGATGACTTATCTTAGGTAGCCATTCTTGACATCAGGTTAATGGACAGGTTTATTAGACTGTCGGGCTGGTTTCCGATGCAATTTAGGAAAGTACTTCTGTCCGGTGCCTCTTTTTGATAACCAGGACTCAGGTGACTAGAACGGAGATAACGCGTTATGTGGTATCACAGCGTGCTCAAGTGTTTCTTGGTTTAGCGAGGCTGGCATTCCCTCCTACCTACCTATCTAGCAAATAATATATGCGTAAGTAAAACATAAATATAAGTAATGCTACTTGCAAGCAACGTCTGTTGTCGAAGAGTTAGCAGAGGAAAATAAAATAGAAATTAATGCATCTCTCGTTCGTAAATATAAGCCAAGCAAATCATTTATTAATTTAAGTTGTGGGTGTGATGGTGGTAAGTTTCCCCGCCACTTCACAATGCGCTAAAAGTGGACTCCCGGTAAAAATTGAACTTATTGTCATTCAGTGTCTTAGTGCTTTTTATATTTCATCTACATTTCCATAACGATGAGAAAACTAAATCCGGATTCCATCAAAGTTTACAGTGACAAAACAGTAGAAACCATTTCTCAACAGATAAATTTAAAATTTTATGAAAAACTATTGTGTTACAAATTTAAACTATTATTTGATATGATCCTCAATAGTATAGTGGTTAATACCCCGCCACTTTACAACGGAACATATGTGGTCTGCTGGTAAAAATGTAACTTATAATAATTTGGTTTCTTTGTGATTTTATATTGCATTTACCTGCCTGACCTTAACGTGATGACAGAAGTCCATCGTATGTTATAAAGAGAAAACAGTGTAAACTAAAAAAATATCGTACATATTCAAACTGAGACTGTGGTATGATGAATGATTACTCGATAGTATAGTGGTTAGTTTACCCGACACTTCACAATGGGCCAAATGTGGCCAATAAAAAAGTAGGAAAACGTGCATTTTTTAACAGAAAAACACTTTTCACGACAATAAACGTTAAATAAAATAAATTGCTTAACAGCTGGTTTCATGAAATTAAAACCTTTAAAACATTTGCTACAATATTTGAATTCTAATTACATCCTCATTAGAATATAAAATATAAATGAATGAATAAAAAGAAAAATGAATAATCCAAAACATGATTTTACATGGTGACACACAATATTATTATGCCAAATGAAAACATTTCAACCCATACCCAATACAGAAAGATATTGTGCGGCGTTAACTAACAGACTTAAACAAACACTCAGTTAAAAACATACTTATAACAAAAAACATGCCCAAAGTAAAATTCCTATATGTTGATCGTGGTAATGAGTAAGCGCATATTTGGAATGTACAAAAATATAGAAAAACAATACAATAACAAAAAAAGCAATCCAGTAACAAAAACTACTACGGGCGCGATTTTATCGAATGGAAAAATAGGAGAAAGAAATTAAAAGATACAAAATTTGTTTAAAAGCAACAAGAGAGTGTGGGTAATGAAAAAATGATGCTGAATGACTGTCGCTCATGATGAAAACGATGAGACATAAACATACAATATAATTTTATTATATTTCTTTGATTGCAACTAACGTACAGTAGTGGAAGAAATAATAGGGACACTTCAAATTTTTCTTAAATTTTATTTATCATTACAAAAATCAAATAAAGAATGAATTGTAATTGAAAGAAGTTCGACAAACGATTTTCCATCTGACCCAAATAAATTTCTTCAGACATTTTCACGTTGCTCTAGTTATTGAAAAAAATTAGTGTTCCTATTATTTCTTCCATCACTGTATATTGGGGGAAAAATTTGAACATCAAGTACAGGGTGATATATAGAGAAAACGGTGTTGATTGATTAATTAACGTGTTTTCGTTTGACTAAAAGAATATGTACTGTGTTCTCAGAGCCCCCTTCCAATGACAATCTTATGACATTTTTCATTACTAATTTCGGCCTTGATCGAACCATACAAACATGAAAAATTTTATTTTTTTTACGGAAATTTAATTACTCACCAACAAATGCTTTTAATTCATAATCTACGCCACATGATTTGCCTGTGTCGCCAGGAGCAGGTTGTAGTGAGACTGAAGCTGGACAATAGGGAGGAACTTCAAAATAAAATGGATATGCATTGGGACCCAATTTTTTTATCAGCCTTTCTTGCAGCCTTGTCAAAGGTCTTTCCGTTTGTGTTGGCGGATAGATTTGCTCATGAGCCAAATATAAATCCTTGCGGAACGTCAAACCCAATACATCCAAGTCCTCACGACCATACCGAAAAGCAGCCAATACTTGACCAAACACCTTGCGATCTTTTACATATTCTGGATCTATGAAAACTACCCCATCGATAGGATCAACATGAGTACCATGGTCCACAAAGTCACGTTTCCCCAGATACACGGTAATTTTACCATTGGAGGAGCTTTTTTTGAATACCCTTGTTGCCTGGCGCCTAGAACTGGCATCTGCATCAGCACCTGCAGCAACACCACTACCGCCACCGCCGCCAGCCTCATCATTGGCCGATGAAGAAGGGCGTATACCAGCAGAGCCATTATTACTGCTGCTGCCACCACCTGCATTGTTAGCACTAAGATTATTCATTATGTTGCCGTTGCTACAACTGCTGCTGCTGCTTGCTCACTCAAAAATTTTATGAAAAAATTTTACAATTTTCCTTAAATTTAAAATTTATTTTTATTTCGTTTTATTCTTAATTTTCTTTTTTATATATTATTTCTCTTTTATGGGACCGGTAAATTCTTCGATTTTTATTTTCTTCTCTTTTTTTGTTTAAAAAAACTTTCGTTGCTTTTTTATTTAATAATTATTAACAAATCATTTCTTCTTTTTTGTTAAACATAAATTTTGTTTTGTATTATTTTGTTCTTTTCATTTTTACAGATTTTTCATTTTTCTTAATTTTTTTTTCTACCAAAAAAGTTCGTATTAAAAAAATTGTATTGAAATCGCAGACCTAATTGTAATTAAATTCCTTCCAGTAAGAAAACTGCGTATTCGTCTTGAGTTATAAAAATGACAAACTAAATGTCAATTTTTTAGACGATTACCAATTTTTTCTGTATACAGCGAAAACGTCATGGTCAACGAAATTATGACAGCACTACACTTCCTCACGATCTGGTAATATAATGAAATAGCGTTTTTCTGCTAATTTTGTAGGCAATATTTTTAACTGAGCGCTTTTAAATTTAGAGATTTTAACGGTTTTAATGTATAAAAATAATGGTTTGCATGATTAAAAGCCTCATTAACCGACCATAGAAATCGTAAATGTATCGTAAATGTAAATGTTTTGTCACTTATAGAACAATTAAAAACGTGTCATGTGTTTTTGACATAAAGAAGAAAAAAATATTTAAGTATACATACATCAAACACTAACACGTGTATATTAAAAAATAACAGCTGTGCAAAACATTAATGGCACTTAAATACATATACATTATTTGAAATGATGTGAAAAAAATACAGAAGTTATTTAAATGGTACCAAAACATTACTTTAAACTTTCATATTTAAATTTTAATAATTTCTGATAATAATAATTTTTATTTTAAATAAAAACTATTTTATTTTTATATCAACAAATATATACATCCATATGTAATTTATTACACATAAATATAATTAATTACATATTTTCTGCCGAAGCTACACAAAGAAATAGCGAAATATCGATTTTAAAAAAAGTAAAGAAGTTTTTATTTAATAATATCTTAGGTTTGAATAGTTATTAATATTTGATTAATAAAGGTCAAAAACCAGAATAATAGAACAACTTTTACATGTAATTAGATTTAATTCTGGTTTTCCACATACATGAATACATTACTGAATATATACAATGTATTATACTTATAAAAACCATTATATTTTTATTCTTATTTTTATTTATATTACCTATGATGTGTATTGTTACTTATATTATCTACGCTTGTACGCACAATTATTTCACAATCCTTAGCATAAACGTACTATATACATGCATAATATATAATTCATACTAACCTATAACTTTTACTACAAAGAAACGCACAGGATTGACAAATGCTCTTATTAGATTTCACAAAAAAAAATTAATATGAAACAATAAACATAATTAATATTTTATGTATTTACCAAAAAATTTAAGTACAAAAAAAAAGAGTAAAAATACCCCCATAACATTCCACATACAAACGGCCCATCTATGATTGACAAATGTCACGTAACGTTGCCGTCAAATTCAATTTCCAACAGAATTGGACGTTACAGTTACATTACATTACGGTCAAGTAAGCACTTTCGCAGCTTTTCATATAACAAAATCGATCAACTGACACGACTACATTTACGTTCGGCTAATTCTACCTTAAGACAATAGTAACGCGAATTTAACAAGGTGGTCTTATTTTGAAAAAAAAAAATAAGTAAAAATACTTTAACCTTGTATCAAAATAGTACAACACTAAAGTAAAAAAATTAGCTGTGTGTTAATTATATTTGTTGTGAAAAAATTAATGGAGAAGCATTTTTACCCAAAGTTAAATATCAGCTGTTGTTTACGTAGGAAGCTGAGGTCACCCAGCGTGAATTCGCCTTGGGGAATAGCAAGTAGCTCAAATATTTCGAAAACAACGCAAGCAAATTGACGAAAAGCTGTTTTTTTTTGAGAAATTATATTTAAGTTCGTGTATAGCCTGGATGCGAATAAGTTTTTTCAAATTGTACAAATTGTACTTTTTTCAGTCCGATTGTACTAAATTAGTATTTATTTGTTTACATTTTAATGAAAAATAACTAAAAACGTAAACACAAATTCTTTGTACATATACATACGTACATACATAACTGGGTAAAATAACTTAACAATAAGACACTGGAAGCTTTTTTGTGCTAAGTACTTAATGTATTTAATATTAACAATTAATGCTTTCAAAAGTACTCAAAAACTATTAGTTGCTGAGATCTAAGTCTAAAGGATTCATTTATGATATAATTGCTAGCTTACTTTTTTCTGAATTGGAGAAGAACGAATTAAATGCCTTCAGCATATCCTTCGTTTGGATTAGATAGAAGACAGTCGCTTCCTCTCTTTGGATTTTATTATATTTTAATACGAATGAGGAATTTTAAAATACTGCTACATTATTCGTTGGTTGGTATTGTACTTTTGACATACAAATAGTGCTAAAGAAAGTACAATTTTACTAACTTTTGTATCCTTGGTGTAAGGAGAGTGAAGCAAAATATACAAATGCATTTTAGAATTGTGGTAGAAATTTGAGTGTCTCTCACTCAGGCCACTTTGTTTTGTATTTTTCCACTTGTTTATTTATTATTTGTTTTTGCTTATGCGTGTGTGTACCGTACGTGTAAAAACAAAAAAAGAAGAGCAGCTCCTTGACTGACGATGGTATAGGGAGAGGTACTCTTCGCTCAAAGGTTGAGAACCATTTAAAAATTTGTTCGAACAAATTAATGTTTATGTGTTTTTCTTTAAGAAATTATATTGTTTTTATATGGAGTTTTGCGTATCCTTCTGAAGAGAAAAAAATTATTTTGCAAACTTCATATAAAAAAATTTTGCCTGGAGAAATTTTGGTCGTTTTCTTAAGTTTTCCGTAATTTTTTTATTATTGTTATAATTTCTTTCAGTGTTATGGAACAGAGGTATCTTCTCTACTTCGTAAGGGTCGTTACATCACTCTTAGTTATATTGGTGCTTTCATTTAATTCCGTGTACTTGGCAACTCTGACTATAACTGTCAAATTTACACGTGTTTGGTTATACATACACATTTTACTTCCTTCAACGTTTTATTACTGAACGATTCTTTTGGTCTGTGAGTTTTTGTTACAAAATAAGTGGTAAATAATAAAATATGAAACAAAAGCAAGTTAAAGCGGCACCAAAAAGTGCAAAACAAACAAATGCAAAGAAAGCTACTCCATCCAAAAAGGTAGTAGCAGCAGCTGTGGAAGAAGTAGAAGAGGAGGCTGTCGAAGAAAAAGTTTTGCCGACAAAAAAACCAGCAAACAAGAAAGCCGCTAAAGTTCAGAAAAAAAAAGTTGTTGAAGAAGTTATTGAAAGCCCTGAAGAAGAGGAGGAAGATGAGGAGGTAGAACAGGATAGTGAAGAAGAAGACGACGATGAAGAGCCTATGGATGAAGAAGGTAAATAACAGTTCTTCAATTAAACGTGGTTTTTGACGTTTCAAGCCAGTGGGTGTTGAAATTATTAAGATATTTATTAACATATTCACCCCTATCATGAATAATTTTTCCTTCACAAAGTTTTCCAATTTCTGACAATTGCATTCATGAATAATTTTCCCATGAAATATTTTCTGATTGTTCAGTAGGAAATGATAGTCCTGTAAGAATTCGCCTGATCATGAATAATGTTTAACCTCGAAATTCGTTCCCTTTTCTCACATAATAATTTACATAATTTTTACTGGGTGGGTTGCATTTATCATTTAAGTATTTTATTTCTTTTATTGGATAATTAAAGTTTTTATTAACTTATTGTAACACTAGAAGCGTTATTAAAATGCGAAACAATATAATTCACTATAAAATGCAGTTTAAAAGATTTATTTCCTGTAGTTTAAAAAAGGTATTGGCTGAATTTTAAAATTTGCTCACAAAAAAAAAAAAAATCGGCGACCTCCGAACCATCAGATTCTTCGCCACTACCGAATATGACATTAAATCCATCCTCACCAGTTTCACTTAGTTCTTTGTTTTGTTGATTTAATGTTATTTGATAGAAGTTGATCAATGGGTATTTCATCGGGATATATATACACTTAGTTTTATTTTTCTATTCTTTTTGGCGTTCAAGCCATTTTTAAATTGTTGCTGTTTGGCGATAGTCACCAATTTCTTTCAGTCCATATTGCTGAAGAAGTTTGTTTTTTTTTTCTTCTGTTCCAGCTTTTGTATATGCAATTCTTTGCATGATGATTGCTTTGCAGGAGTTGTTTTAATTTTAATTGCTTTTTATTCAATTTTTTAATAATGATCATTTTTGTGTAAATATTTTACTTTTTAATAAAAATTCACACATTTTTTCCTTTATTTTTGTTAACATTCAACGCAAAATGATAGCTTGTAAAAAGGGAATAAAAATTTCATGGGAGATTCATGATAGCAGTTTTCCTTTCGAGGCGAATGAAAATTTCATGCGAATAGAAATTTCCCATGTCATTCATGATAGTGGCGATTGTTTGCGGGTCACGTACTACAGTAGTTTTGACTTACCTGTACAACTAATTTTTGCAAGAACTTTTGTGCAGATAAGCAAAAAATGTGGTTAAAATAAATGCATTTACCTGCCTTATCGTGCAGGTATGTAAATAATTAAAGATTACTGCTTCGAAGGACAGCAAATCATCTGAAATTTAATGATGACAATTTGGTCCATGCAACTAGATCTAGTAATTATTTCAAGGAACAAGTTTGAATAACAAAGCAATTGATTCGTTTTTTAAAGTAAAGTAAAACTCAGTTGTTTTTTTGCTAAACGTAGCTTACCGTGATATTTTCTATAAAAAAGTTTTAGAGTTCTAAAAATATCTTAAATGTTCAAGGTAAAAAAGTGCACTTAAAAGATAATTTTGTACTGAATTTAGAGAAAAAGGACACAAAAAATAATTTTGGGCAGGTAAAGCAATGCGCACGTAAGTTAAAAGCAGGTGAATAAAAACTACTGTAGTACGTTTTCCGACTATTGATAATTTAGCGCGGGTCACAGTACAGGTTAGTGTAAAGGCACGTTTTTTCTTTTTCTTTTTTTTCATCGCTTTTAGAGAAACATCGCTGGTAAACACATTATTTGTACAATATCATCTGTGGCAGTCACAATTCACCCACGTACAATGTGTTATTTTTAGTTATCATATTTTTTTTTCTTTTCTTTTAGTTGCCGATGATGAAACTGATGAGGAACAAGAAGACGATGAACAAGAAGACGAAGAAGAAGATACCGAGGAAGAAGGTGACGAAGAAGAAGACGACGAAGAAGAAAATGATGGGGAAGAGGATGACGACGAAGCACCCACTGAAGCACCAATTGATGAAGAGCCCACAATGCCATCGAAAGTTAAAAGTGGTGAAATTCCACCAAGTGTTCCAATCGAAAAAATCATCCACATAAAAAAATTACCCGCAAGTAAGTTGTCTTTGTTGAAAGTTGTTTTTGTTCGAAGGCGAATAGGTTGATAACGTTCTAATTGCTTAATTCTTTAAGTGTTTTAAGCTTTAAGCGTTTTTCCAATTTAGTATTCACTTTTTAAGTGTCTGTAGTAAGGGCGGCCAAAAATTTGTAATTCTTTAATAGCAAATTAAAACCGTGATCGTTATTTTATTTTATATTTAATAAATACTTTTTCCACTTTTCAAGAATGCAAAAAAATCGATATTGTCCAAGCATTTGCTCAGTACGGTGCTATCGATCAAGTACACATTGTCGCACCCTCCGGTACAGTTGCTAATGTTGCCTTCAAAACTGCAAAGGCTGCTCAAAAAGCTGTTCTAGCGGCCAATAAAAAAGTCAAAATACATAATTCCATTATTGAGGTAGCTCTTAAGAAGCCTAGAAAGGAGAAGAAAACAGAAGAAACAAAACCAAAACAACCAAAACAAGCAAAAGAACCAAAAGAAGCAAAGGAATGGTTCAATTACAATGAATGTCGTGATCGTAGTGTATGTGTTAAATTTCTTCAAACCGATACAACTGAAGATCAAGTTAAGGAACATTTTGCAGCTTGTGGGGAAATTGAAAATGTCAAAGTAGTAGTCAATAAAAATAACTCAGTCGCAAATGCCTATGTTACTTTTACCGATAAAAAAGCCTTACCAGCTGCCAAGAAATTACACCACACAGTATTAAATAAGGCTAAAATAGGTGTTTTTGACAATACTTTAATCGGTCAACGAGATCCTAAATTGAGCATAATTTTGAAAAATAAGCAAGAGCTTGAGAGCATTGATGGAGAAAAAGTAGAGAAGATTTTTGCCAAGTGTGGTGAAATCGTAAATATGGATGTTATGCGCAGTAAAAATATTTTGGCTATTATTTCTTTTAAAGACGAAGAAGCGACACAGAAGGCATTCAAAATGAATGGCAAGACTGAACAGGGTATTGAGTTGGAAATCGCAGAGTATAATCCGCATCAAAAGAAAACATCTATTTATGTTTCCAATTTACCAAGAGGTAATGTTACTTTCTCTTAATTTTAATTGAAAATAATATAGTTTAAAAAATTAATTTATTACTTTTATGTACACATAGATTGCACGGAAGAAGACTTGACTGATATTTTCTCAAAAGCTGGAGAAATTTCGAGCGTTTTTCTCAAACCAAGTTTTGCTGTCATAACCTTTAAGGATACGGATGGATTTTGCAAATCATTTTTGTTCAACGAAACCAAAATCAGAAATAAATTTATCTTCGTGCAGCCAAATTCGCTACACAAAAAAAATCGTAATAAAAGTAAACCGTCGAAATTTAATAATTTCAATAATAAACGCCCCGCACAAAATGGCAATAGCTTTGTGTTTAAACCTAAAAAACCTAAACTACATTAAACAAACTAATTTCTTTTTAAAATGCTTTTTTAAAGTATGAACACATTTTTATATATTAATTTTAATTGAACATTTTTATTAATTTAATAACAACAAAAATATCAATTTCAATAAATAGAATAATGCTATTTTAATGCATTTTTGTATAGAAATGAAAGAAAGTTTATAATTACGTTTTATATACTTTAAACGAAGAAATGGAAAAGAAAGAAGGTTGACAACATGAAACCTTACAACGATTAGACCTTAGAGGTCTAGCGTGATTTTAAATCATTTGCCGTTTCAAAAACAAAAATCTATGACCAAATTACCGCATTCGATATCGAACGAAATTTCTATGTAAAAAAATGAAATTCGTTATCGAATGTCGTAATTAATTTGCTCCTGTTCTCTTTAATAATGTTCAAAATAAAGTGATCTCAAAAATAATTTTATGATAAAAAATTAGATGAATAAAGTCGGCTATCCTATCCTCGATATTTTCTTAAATATACTGATGGTATCTGACTACAATATTCGCTAAATAGAACCGCTAGTGTCCCGAATTCGCTCTTGTTTAGCATCAATATCCCCAGTATTAACGGTAAGAAAATGAAATATTACATTTACTACCTATAGCCGAGCAAATTCTCTTTCAGTCCCCTTAAGTATCCCAAAACAACAACGAAAAATGTCTCAAACCCAATAAAAATCTAGCCAAACAGCTATTTCGTTTCCAGGATGGCCTTCATGACCAGAAACCCAACACACAGGGTAAACCTGTTGTTAGTGTCGAATACATTAAGAGATGTCATTTAGTCCATAACAACCTTTGACATAACCTCACAAGTTGACAAGCTCCAAGGGAGCCTGGCTATCTGACATTACATAAGTACTCAAAACCTTCGATTTACTTCTCAGATAGATTGTATATACTTCCGCCTGCAAAGTCGATGAGTATTTGTCCACAAGCAGTCTTTTAGAAATTATAACCAACCTCCCCGACTGCCAGCCTCTTGATTCGCACTATTATGCCAACCAATATGGTCCAATCATAAAGCCCTATGGAACCTAAATTTAACATAACAAGGGGATCGTTATAAAATAGGCGCAATGACCTCGTGTGCTCCACCATGTCGCTAGCCTTCAAACCAAAAACATGGCAATACACGAGCATTTTTATATTCCTTCTCAATCGTTGAGATGCGCAATGAAGGTTACAGTGAAACTTCGATATAACAAATGTGAAGGGGATGGAAAAGTACGTTGTTATAGCTATGTATTTGATATACATACGTATTTATCAGTGAAAGCTTTTTGTAACGGAATATGAATAAATTCGTTAAGCCGTATGTCAACTAGCAAGTCACTAGCGGAACAACTTCGGCAAGCATTTGCTGAAGTGTTTCCACTCAAACCGAAACTTACGGAAGTCTGCTTTCGGAAATACTTTGTAGAAGCTATTACGACGAACTTACTACTGGAAGCAATTGCAAACGTGTTTCTACATAATGTGAGTACAGCTTGCAGTAGAGTTTGTTTTTTTATGAATGACAGTATACAATGTTTTCTGGCAAAATAATATTGGCAGCCGCCATAGCAGCATATTTAATTAAAAATAAAGAACGAATTAAAAAATGGAGCAAAAATAAGTATTTGGGTGAAAAATTGGATGTTGTGGTGCGTTATGACGATTTTTAGTATTTTTATCTTTAATTCAAAAAAGTATTAAAAAGCAGGATACTAAAATTAGATTGGTTATATCTCCCACAGACCGGTTTTTAGTTATAGATTACAACGGTTATACATACCTACATATGTATGTATGTATATATGTAAGTTGTATTTTCTTTGAGTACATGAGATGATGTCAATGTATTTCACTTCATTATAAAATTCCCACTTACTAACATATGCGTCTTCATCACTTTGACCACTTTTTTCCTTTTTTTTACTTCTAGGCCAAATTGCATTCGAAGGTTGTACAATTTCCTTTTGACATCTTCGGGCGAGTCTACATCATTGCCTATTGCCTTTAAAGCTTTTTGTTTTTTTTTTAATTTTTATTCTTAGTCTTTTGAGGACGTGTTCCATAGTACAGGATAATTTTTTGTTTTTCAATTACCATATGTGTTTTAAACAAAACTGAAAACAGAAGAAAAAACCGTTTACCAAATGTATACCCGATTTTTTTTGCAAGTCTTCAAAACACTTGCAGTTCACAGCATGTCGTAAAAGTTACTTCCAGCAAGCAACAGACACGTGTTTCCACATCTATATACATAATTGCTGTAAGTAACTTCTGCAAGCCGTGTGTTGGATGCAGGGTTGGCAAAAACCCAACCTACCGGGTTCTATTGGGTTTTATAAATGCTTGCAAATTTCGTTCAAGTCGACGATATATTTTTTTTGTTTATACAATCAGGCTGTTTTAGTATTTGTAATCCAATTTTGCACTTTTGGTGGGATCAAGGCGTCATTGTGGATTATGAGCTGCTAGAACTGGGTGATCGAAGTAGACTGCAACTACAACATTTGAATCATGCATTATGAGAAACACGGCCAGAATATAAAGACAGACATGCTTAAGTTATTCTGTTGCAAAAGTTTCAAAACTATTAGAAACTACGGCTGTTGCGATGGACACAACGGATCTTTATACTTTACATGGCATTTCGCTATATCGGCCTGAACACGCTTTAAGCGCAAATTAGTCCGTTCTACGGTTAAAAAAACGTGGATTTTCCGTTTTAAAAAAAGTGTAAGAGAAGCAAACGCAACACATATTCATATCGTTTAAAGGCGTTTCGATTTACGGCCTACATTTTTAGAAACTATCTAGGCCGTATAAAGAGGTATGAGTTTATCTGTTAACATGTCACTATGATGTAATTAGAAAACAATAACAGCTGATACAAAAATGTCTGTACTCTGATGTTAACAAGTTTTTTCTTTTCATTTGACCTTTATTGCAATTTGAATGTGATTTTCTTTTTAACGTTATTTCACGCATTGCACAATAAATAAGGTACATGCAAATCTACAACAATTTAAACAATAACAAGAACAGCGGTCAATTTGTTTTTGTATTTTTTTTTAACTAGTTCGAATGTGTCAACGACAGCTGTTACAGTATAGGACAGCCAGACGTTTTGTCTAAATTTGCTTGAATCGGTGTATCAAATAAAGGTAATACTGAGTTTTACGAAGATATAAAATATCATTAAGATCTTATACCGAAGAGTGCTTTGAAATGATCATTTCCTTTAAAGAAATACAAAATCAAAGTGGGAGCGTCTAAAAAGACGAGAAGTTTTTCTGAGATAGAAAAAGTTGAAAATTGGCTCATAGGTGGAGAAAAGATGTAAGCAGAGATTTGATAAATTTTTTATTTTATTATCTTTTTGAGGTCAAAATCAGAATAAATAAATTTGTAGTCCCAATACGTAAATAAAATAAAAATGGGTGTATATTTTTTGTAAACTACGAAAACCTTTAAATAAAGAAACCACGCGCCCAGTGGGTTGCCAACGCTGGTGGGAAGACGACTTCAGATACATGTTTACATAACAAAAACTTCTGGAAACAACTTCCGCAGTGAACACACGGCTTTATAATAATGGTTTTTATCCAAACTATTTTACAAATTTTGTTTCGAATGCAATCATTAATATTTAACGGGACTTTCCCCTTTTGCTTAAAATTTAATTTTTTCTATTGACTTCGTTGCATAGAGGCTTTTGAATGAATGTTTCGCTATATAGAGGCTTTACATATGCCTTTGCAGCCACATAAAAAAATCGTTGTTTTAAAAGAGGGGCTTTCCCATTTTATACTTAATTCTGACTTCGCTGTACAGAGGCATTTGAATGGATACTTCGTTGTATAGAGATCTTATAGCTCAGAATTTCTTCCTTGTACAGTGCTTTTTTGTATGAAAAACTTTTCAATAAAGATTTTTTTAAAGGAACTCAAAAAAAAGAAATTCGTTATCACAAGGGTGTTATTACGGAAACTTTTTGATCAAGGTGGTATGTGTATGAAATACTTTTTCTCTTCTCATTTCAATAAGACCCTACAAATGTTCAAAAGTGAAAACTCAAAATGATTTACAAATTCTTTTTATTTAAGCAAAAAAAAGTGAAACTTTTCCTTGTGAAGCATTACAACGAATATTGCTTTCAATTGTTCCCAGGGATTTTTCTTCACAGTACAGCAAAGATGAAAAATTGGATACGTTGTGTATGCAGTAATAGGGCTTTATTATTATTTTCATATTTAAATTTAGCAAAAGTTTGTTACATTCATTATTTTACTTGAATGATAAAAGAACTCCTACCAATTAAAAGCGCCCTAATAGCTGTGGGCACATATCACAACAGGCAACAGCAAAATCGTAGACAAATGGTTGTAAAAAAATAAACAACAAAAAAGACACGTAATGAGTACGACCAACATACATACACATACCTTGTTTTTAAAGTATTTTCGTATTGTTGTTTATTTAAATAAATAAATGCCGGTTGAAAACGGTAAATACCACACCCTCACCAACAACAATCTACTGTGAAAAAAAAAATAGTAAAAAATAAGATAACAGCATATACACTGGCCCACTACAAACCACTACCGCCACCACCACTACTGTCATCATCAGCAACAAATACCAGACAAACGACTTAAGACCTAAGAAGACAATATATCGTCATTTACCGTCATGAGTAAATAAGGTGCTGGTGACTGTGGCTCTTACTGTCTGTCTTAATGCCAGCAAACAAGCCGGTAAACGAACGTGATTCATCATCATCATCATCATCGGCAACACAACAGGCCATACACACACAGTCGTTGTAGTGGATGGAAAACGAAGACGAAATTATAGAAATACAACAACAAAGTGTGTATGAATACGAAAAAAATATTTATGATTCATATTTACTTAGATGTATGAATCTACGTACATATATACATATGTATGTGCGTATGTACAGTTGCAATTTTTTAATAACCGGATAATAATGGTATTTATTATCTGGTTAAAAAACACAAATTTTTAGCATAAATGGGTAACAGTCTTAATAATACCAAATTTTTGTTGCAATATGTTGATCTGGGGAAGTTAGCACATACTGTTATCTTGACAGTATACTAACGAAAACTGGCGGCTGCAGCGACGATGTTCTCTTCTGAATTTGAAAGGCTAACCTTTCGTGGTGTAGTGGTTAAAACGCACACAAGCGGACATGACGAAAAAAATGTAAATTGTAAAAGCTTCGAGGATTTAACAAAGAGACTTCAACCTCCCTCCAGACAAATTCACTTACCACTGGCGGTGTTGGCCAGAAGAAAAACGCCACCTACTTTGGGAAAACAACATTAAAATGTTAAGTAGAGATCACCACTACCACTTAGCAAGAGCCCTTACAACTACACACAATCATATGGAGGCGATATACTATATAGTAGAAAAAAAAACAAAGCAATGGATGCTTTGTAGGAAAGCCAATATGCTCCCTAGAGGAGTTGTTGTTTGGTATCTGAAAAGTTATATGGCCACTGTCATCTCTAGGCGGACTCAGAAAACCATTTTTAATTCGTATAAAATCTGTCCTTTACGCCTGCCTAACCATTTCCCACATAGAGATTTTTTATCGTAACGACACGACATAATCGGACATACAATATATTAAAATTCTCACGGTAGTTTTGAGCGTCCATCTCACACTTGAAAACGCCAATTAGATTTAGAAGTTTTTCAAATTGGCCCAAGTTGAAGAGAACTCTAACAGTTTGCATCGAATAGAACCGAATGAAAAATTTCTTGGTGGTCCTCTGATGCTTTTGGAAACTATAGGATATTAAAAACTTGACCTTTTTTCCTACTTTCAAAGTTTTTCAATAAATTGCTTTTGGTATAGCCTTGTACTCTTTCAGCAATGGAGTCCTTAGCTTCTCAATTGTGTAAGTTTTAGTCTCTCTATGGGGACAGAAGAAACTTTCATACGGCTAAATTCTGTGAATATGGTTTAGGGAGATTGATTGCGATTGATTGATTGATTGAAGCGAATAAAACTTGAACTTGGTGTAAGTATTACATCAAACGGCCGTCCTGAGATTCCCATAGCCTTTGCAACATCTGTCCGAACGATTGTTAGTGTCGTTGTTGCCTAGTCTGTGCAAAGCTTGTCTGACGAACAGCATTTAACTTGGTAATCGATCAGCACATCTCGCCAAAAATTTTGAACGGTTGATCTGTGGCCAAAAACCTTCTGCAGTGCACAACGGGGTTTTGAGTTCATTCGGGCAATTCAGACACCTATGGCCGGACAGAATTTGCGAAAGATAATAATCTAGTTGGCCGTCCTGTCTTATGTGATTAAGACAGGTTATAAGAGCAAATCCTCTTTGTGACCACTCCCTGATGGATCGTTCTTTGCTCCTGATCCTGCCACTATAAATTAACCCAAGTTCTTTGGAGTAAATATTTATCGATATCTGCCGGATATTGTGCCTCATAGACTGGCCTGGTTGCGCAGAATACACTTAAGCCAGAACGTCTTTGAACTTGTGCCATCTACAGTATCTTTACTGTTCATTTGTCAAAAGCTCACCTCTAATCAATTATTACGTGAAAGTATTTCATTGCCCCTTGCCCCTATCACGCAGGTAGCAATATACCCGCCCTCCAATTGCTGTCTTCGTCTGTGCGCACTTGCCAGTCAGCTTTTGGTTTTTGTGCTGCTGGCTATACGCCAATCTCTGTACTCTTGCCCTTTGATGCGTTGTCGTAAGCCCATTGAATCGGTGCAAATACAGTTTCTTCTATTTTGTTTGAGAGGACTTGGACGGAGCTCACATGTACTTTCTTCATATGAAAACAGGCTCGCGCTCATTCTACTTAGCCGTATTATTTACTAGACTACCTACTAGACCAACTCGTAACTTTCAACTATTAACCCATCAGTTCATTCAAACAACGACTCCTTTCGTTAGCTATGCTCGAAATTTAGTAGTTTTTATCATTTAATTGGTTTCTGTGATTCTATTGCTGTTGTAAACAGAAAAGTTATTTTATATTTGAATCAATAATTATGAATTTTCAATACTTGTATTTAAACTTCAGTGTGTAAGGAAATGTAATTCCGAGTACAAAGCCACGTGGGATGCCGCTTGGGACCCTTTATTCTTTGACATTGGCATCTTTTTCGTCACTAAAATATCTGCTTATTGTTTGTAGCGGTCTTGTAGCCTTTCCATTGCCACCGACATCTACAGGGTGGGCAAGTTTGAGGTTAGGAAGTAAATTCTTTGTCAAATAATTAAATGTCAAGAATTGAACTGTTAACCTTTGACACTTAGTAAAAAATTAGGAAATTTTAACTATGGAACACTACACTCTTGAACAAAGAATTTAATCGTGAAAATTTACTGTTTGAAAAACTGAACGAAAACAACGCATTTTTCAACAAAATCATCTTTAGAGCTGAGACCCATTTTCAGTTAGGCGGTTATGTAAACAAACAAAATTTTCGCATATGTGGCTCATAATATCCACAAACAGTCCGCCAAATACCATTATATCCAAAGAAAGTGACCGTATGGTGCGGTATGTGATTAGGCGGCATCATCGGCCCGTATTTTTTCGAAAATGATCGAGGAAACACCGTCATTGCGAACTCTCTGCGTTACCACACCATGATTACCAATATTTTGTGGTCACAATTGGCTAATGTTAACATCAGAGATCTTTGTTTTCAGTAGGAAGGCGCCACAAGCCACACAGCCAGCCAAAAAATTCGATTATTGCATGAGAAATTTCCCGGTCGCATAATTTTTCGATTTTGCGACGCCAATTGGCCGCCTCGTTCCTGTTATTTAACGACGCTGGATTATTTTCTCTGGGGCCATTTGTTTAACCGGGCTTACCTGAACAAACCACAAACAACTGAAACTCTGAAAGATGAAATTCGACGCGCCATTGACGAGATAAGCGAAGCTTTGTTGCAAAATGTGCTTAAAAATTTTGTGAAAGGAGCGGACGTCTGCCGACGTGCTAGAGGTGGCCATTTGACCGATATCATATTCCATTATTAATTTCCATATTTCTATTTTATATTGGTATGAATAAAACTGAACTTGTCAAAAAATGTGCTTAAAATTTACACACCTTTTATATTCACCTTTGGTTTTATTTAATCTAGGCTTAGCAGCGAAAGCAGCAGAAAGCGAAGAAACTTTCGACAAATTAAATTCAAGTTTATTGTCGTATGACTATAATTTCCTTAATACATTAACATGTGTGAAATTTGCTCTTAAAACTGTTTTTTGCGCATAATATACGCAAAATTTTTAAAATATGCTCTGTTATGAGCAAAATATGCAAAAATATGCTCTAAAAAATCTACGCCAAATTCATAAAATGGATAAATATCTTACATTCGATTTGATTGGAGACATGGGAAAAAATATGTAATTGCATATTGCTAGTTTCCCTGATGATCACATGCTATAAATATGTACATACGAGTATGTATGGCAAAGTATATATCGTATATCTAATACACAGTCCTAATTTATTGTAAAACATGTTAATTAGTTAGTAAAGTAGTAGCAAAGCAGTCAGATCCCATTTACAGATTTTGTTTTACGAAAATATTCTAAACTGCGCAAAGCATCTATGGCTCGGATGAGATAATTGTTAGATTTAAATCTTAGGTAAGTTTTCTTTTTTTTCTTAATTCTACGTTGAAAATCAAAATGCTATTGAAAAAATACATACTACTTCGATAAAAAAGTTCCCGGAATAGTAATTTTTTTGTTTGGTTGGTACATCTGTTGTTGATATTCCCGTCAAATCTTAGCATCATAGCTGGACATTTGCATTTTTATTTCCGGTATGTCCATTAGTGCTTCCAGCGATTATTCCATTATTTCCTCTCGGCTGCTGAAACGCCTGCCCCGTAATAGTTTTTTAACTCTATTGAATAGAAAGAAGTCACAGGGAGCCAAATCCGGCGAACTCGATAGCTGTTGGATGGTATTTATTGCATTTTCGTCAAAAAATTTCGAACAATGTTGTCACTGTGCGACGGTGCGTTATCATGGTGCACAATCCATCCATCTCTTTCGGCGAATCGCTTTACGCAAATGTCTCATAACGTTCATATAATACTTCTTGTTTACTGCCTGGCCTTTCGGCAAAAATTTATGATACACTACACGGTCGTAATACATGAATACCGTGAGCATTGCCTTTTTTTGACTGAAAACGACGTGTTTTTTTCGGTTTCGGTTCATTTGGTGAACGTCATTCACTTGCTTGATGTCTGGATTACGTGTCGTACTCATAAAGCCACGTCTCGTCTCCAGTAATGATCCTTTTGATGAATGTGGGATCGGATTCAGCCCTACAAATCAAGTCTTTTGTGACCTCAAGACTGTCAAAATTGTAAAAAATCGCCAACACACATAGAGATTGATGTACTCTTGGCTAAGTAGCTTTTGCAAATGTAAAGTTATGACGCTAAGATTTAGAGGGAAAAAAAACTCAAATCGAAACGATAGAACCGCCACAAGAAGGTTATTCCGGAAACTTTTTGATCAAGGTAGTATTCTGATTCATTTTTAAGATGCTTATAATGAAATGATATACATATCTATATACATATATATGTACATAAGTATGTACTCATCCAAAAAATAAATTTTATTATTAGCGCTGTTACTCGATTATAAAAAATACATTATTTTTACCCGGTTTATTCTCTTGTTAAAAGTCATAAAAATATTAAAATGAATATTCACTCGTATAAAATATAAAATTCATAATTCCCAAAACACTCCTTTTAAACTGACATCAAAAATATATGTATGGATGTAAATATATATATACAGACAGTTTCATGTATAAACCAAAAAAATACTTATAAATGCAAGTGGGTATGGTTAACATACATACATAAATATGTATGTATTTTTTTGTATGGTGTAGAAAGCACTTGTAAAAATGAATTAAAACGACGTTGAATACTTAAATGTTCGTACAATTGCAAAATTCAAAAGTGCACGAATTTCACAAGACAATATAAAGTGTGTGCACGAAGAAAATTTCTTATGAAACATTACATTACATGACATTTACATTACAACATGACATTTCATTCTCTGCTGTCTCAAGAATAGACACTGCTGACATCTAATACAGAATATAAAGACAACCACTAACCGCTACGTATGACCTATTTTCAAACTATTTTGGAAAGGTGCAATCTCCAACCATTCCCTATGGCATACAAAGCATCAACATCCAATTAAAAAGAAATAAATATTAATTATCGAAAAGCCCAATGGCAGCCATAGAATGGTATGGACAGAGAAGTCAAAGAATTGAATGCTTAGCTCATACGTTAGGTTAGGTTTACTGGTCACTGAAGTAAAGTGAATTGCATAGCCTAATCATGGCCATATTGTGATTTTTTTTCTCTATCTATAGGGAGTATACTGGCTTTCCGCATCAAGTTGATTTTTCAAGCTAAGTAGATGAATTATGTATCGACTGTAGCTCCCCTTTATGATTATGTAGTGTTGAAAATCCTTGCTAAGTGATGCTGGTGATCTTTACTTAACATTGTTATTTTTTTTCCAGTAGGTGGCATTTCTCCTCATCATTCATCCGACCGCTAAAGGTAAGCTAGATGGTCAGGGGGCTTCTTTATTTTTTCATGAAGTTATCTGGAGAGACGTGAAAGTCTCTTTATTAGACACTAGAAAACACAATTAAAGTTTTTCGTCATGTCCTCGTACCTGAGCCACTTGTGTTTTTATGCTTGTGCTCTGACCACTACACTACGAAACGCCCAATTATGATACCTAGAGCCAAAATAATAAAGAATTAGTGGGTATGGCGCCCAAAAAGACTATCAATGGAGTATAGGACAGGAATAGGCTATAGAGAGAAGTAGTGCGAAAAAATAAAGCGGCATTCCAACAGTGCTGGACAATGAGACAGAAGTGGGAATATTGTTTGCTCCGCCCTTACATCAAGGCAATAATCTATTGTCTATATCTGTAATTCGATACTCTACTATTAATCTTCAATTTATATACATATATACGTACATATTTCACGCATCATGCCAACTGCAGCAAGGGTGAATTCTTTCAATCGATGAGTTGCACCCGATTCTATTTTAAGACTCGTTGAAAGGAACTTGCAGTTAAACGCCAGCTGCGAACGGCAGACGTATTAGTTAGAGAAGTTTTTCATAGCGGTAATACTACCTCTTGTTATTGGTACTAAAGAAATCGAGTACATTCCTCAATTCTGCTACTTGGGGAGTATTATATTCGCAAATGAAGGTTCGAGCGAGTATATTGAGAACCGCTTGCAGAAAGCTAGTCAAACTTTTGTCTGTCTAAGATCAATGTGGAAATCGTCACATATTATCGTTAAGAACGAAAATTGCGGTATTCAATTCTAATGTAAAATCCACTCTTTGTATGGTTGCGAAACATGGAACGCTGCCACTCGTGATATGAAAGAGTTACAAGTTTTCTTGTACTGCTGCTGTCTTCGCAGGATCCTAGGCATTTTCTGGCCGATAACTGCATTAACGCAGAATAGAACAGTAATCACTATCATTTGAGATAAAGAGGCGCAAACGGCGGCGGCCACGCTCTTAGAAGGCAACCGAATGATATTAGCAGAATTGCCATAGATGGAAATCCACAGGGGAGCAGAAGAAGTGTACGCCCAGCCCATACATGGAGAAGACAAATTGAAGGCGAATTGAACGGATGCGGCAAGAGTTTTAGAGAAGTAAAGGCGTTAGCACAAAATGGAAAATTGTTTTTGGTTCTATGCTCCTTTAAGGTTTGATTGCAACTTATTATTATTATGAATACTCACAACTATAACCGCTGGAATTGAAGCCGGGAACTCTTGGGCACAGTCTTCAGATTATGTTGACTAGAAATTAGCGTATGAATGCTATATGTTACGGGAAATGAGATAGCTGACAAACTGGCAAGGTGAGGCTAGCCCACTAGACTCAATACCGTAGTATTTACTGTATCACGGTCCAGGAAAAGGTCGATGAGTGGAAATATGAAGTCCATTTTGGGCACAATGACCGAGTCTGAAGCAGTCGAAGCGGCTGATGAGACAGATCCTCTACCTCTATGACAGGGATTTGCGCCACATGGACATGAGGAAGCTTATTAATTTCCTAACAGGCTGCTATTACCTAAAATATCACTTCTTCATTCTCAATCGGGTACCTGAGTGCAATCTGCGCATGGAGTAGTAAGAGAAAACGACAAGGTATATTATCTGTGAATTTGTTGCTCTGGCAAATATTTGAAGGCGAATGATAGCTTCGCCGACTACATACCTAGAATATTGTTGTCTTTCTATAAATAGTTGAGGGTATTCTTCTGGTGACTGTTAGGAGTAGTTCTTGTGGGTTGAATGCGCTTTGTTCTGAAAGATTGTAGCTTTTGCATTAAGGGGTCTAGCCTCGTAGTGTTTGCCACAATAGTTGTTATAGGTGGCAGTGACATGGCTAATTTAGTCTTCCTGTACCTGAATAAAAAAATCAACTATTCGAATATCCCTACCGCATTCTCTATGAAACCTTGACCAGTCCTTGGCCCTAAAGTATTTGCCCAAGAACTTAAAGGATGTTGTTTCGAAAATCAGATTTGAGAACCACTGCCGTTAGTTATATTGCTAAAAACAAACAAACAAACAAAAACAACTACGTGCTTGTTTATACATAAAAATAAACTACAGCAACAGAGCAAGCAGACAACGAAACAAATAAGAAACAACAACAAAACAATAAGCACTGAAACAAAGAAGATGTTTACAATCAGATCGCTTCAGAAGAATTGGAATCTACTTGAAATATTAATATATTTGAGAGCTTTCGAAGCATTGCTTCCTCAGCCATATAAAAAGCAAATCGCTACGGGAGTTTTTTTGGTGTAAATTCAGTGAGTAGAGTTTATTGGATATAATCTCAACGTGTAGAGAATTTATTTGGTGTTAACACAGCGAGTCAGTTTATTAGATATAAGCTCAGAGTGAAGAGAGTTTAATTGGAGTAAACTCGGGTTGAGAAGGTTGTGATATAACCTAAGTTGTAACAACGATTGGGTTGGAAGATCTTTAGGTAGAAAGATCTGTCGGGTAATATTTATTGTTTACAAAATTGTAAAGAGAAAGATTAAAAATTGTGGAATTGTTGTTGCATGTGAAAAGGGTTACAAGCAGTGGAACACAAAACTGTGTTAATAAATAATTATTTAAGTAAACACCAATATAAGATTTCTTTTTATTTTAACTGCAATCTACGAACTCATTAATAAGCCTTTTTAAAAAGTAAAAACGTAACATTATTTTATTTTGAAATCATACTTGGAGCTCTCTTTGTCCTTATAACATTGGCAAATATTATTCGTGAACACACTCTTTTATACCAATAGATAGAAGATACCTGTTCAAACGTGTATTCTGTACCAGGTTATTCTTTTCATTAATTGAGGTTTTATTATTTGTTTCTTTATAACGCATTTTAATGGTTAATTGTGAGTCAAATGTTGCTGTTGGCCATAATAAAGTAAATAAGTTTTATGACCGCTGTTATTACCAATGACTTTCAACAATGTTAGTTGGTTGGTTAGTTGGTTGCTTGATTTTGATTTGTGTGTGTAAGTTGGGTATTAAGACAATAATAAAGTATATCCTCCATAATTTTTTGTAATTGTTAAATAACATTTGGTAACATTTTTGCAAAATAAAAAAAAAAATGTTTTTGTTTCGTTTAACATTTATTATATTTTAATATTGTTAATTTTTTATTTGTTTTTGTTTTGCTTTTGTTGAATATTTTTTTTATAATTATTATTTTTATTTGATTTGTAATATAATCACTGTCCTACAATGCAATCAATTCATATATTTAATTTGTTTTTTTTTATATATGATATTACTAAAATATTTCAAAGTAATTATTTTTTTTTAATTTTTCTGTAACAGCTATACTTTGAAATTCCTTCATTTAAATATTTCTTTCTTTTAATTTTTTTTTTTTGCATTTCTATTTGCATTTCAATATGTTTGAGTTGTCTTTTATCGGAATATGTTTAAGTGTTGCTTTTCTTCCATTTCTATTTTTTAAATAAATAATTTTAAATAATTTATTCAGTTTTTCTTGATATCTACGGTAGTATTTGATTTATTTGTTTTTAAATTAGATAAAAAATATCTAAATATAGGTATACTAGTATATGTAATATAATATGTTTAATTTTTATTTATTTTTTTAATATCGTTAGAGTTCATTAATAGTTTTAATATAAATTTGTAAATGAAACTGATTTATTTACTTAAAAATATTTGAAAACTTAATAACGGTATTCTTAAAGTAAACGTGGCTTTCTTGGACACTCGGAAATTTATAGTTTCAGCCTCTATAATACGTTGAGCAGTTCAATGTTTCCTTTATTTCATCAGAATAAAGTCCGTTGCAGTGTTGAAGGAATAATGAGAGACACGCCACATTATCGTCGTTAATTAGTACCTTCGCCCTTTCCTGTATGCGGTCTAGAAGCTCCAAAATAGATCTTAAAGCAGCATATGTGAGAGTTTAATGGTGTAATAACTTTACGAAAAACTGTGCTTCTTTCAACACCCGAAAAATACAATCGTTCCAACGGCCTTTACAATGAATTCTCATGCTCATCAAAAGCATCTGTCTCTCCAATATTTGCATAACCAACACGTCAATGTTTCAGCATTGGGTCTTGTTCGCACTTAAATCGACTCTGTGCGCTAGACACCATTCGGGGATTTTAACTAAGTCAGTTGTAAGTTACACAAATTTGTGCATATGCTGTAAGCAAACAAGATTTTCAGTAAACATTTATGGACCTAGAATCATCTCCTAAGACGGTGGGACCTTCCATTAATGGAGACAAAACAAAATTTATGGGGGCGAAATATGAAACGCAACATATGTTTGCGAATCCTGGGTGTCGCAATGTTTTTGCTGCTTTTATTCTCCTCCCATTTCTTATTGACTGTCTATGGGTCTGATTATAGTATTTCCTCTAAATTTGGCTGTAGCGAGCTGTTAACCTAACTCGCAAAATTTATTAAGAAATTGAGCACGGCTTTTTTGATTGGATTGGATTTCAAGACGCCTATATAATTTTCTACGTATATATATAGAATACATAGTCGTTCAACCAAATGGTGTCTGTTCAGTTTCACGATTCGCTACCGCATAGTCAAATAGATTTAACGCAGCTGTTAAAGATGTTCACCTTGCTGCGTTTGGATTTTTGGCGAGATTTTCAGATATGGTTATACCGGCTTAATGTTTGTTTCACTTTTTATATCTGCTCTTCAGCCTCCGCTTGTTGTTATTATACTGTCTAGATAATCTACAATCCGTTCAGTACCAGCCTTTCGTGTGCTCTTTTTAACAACTTGCAGAAAAAGGTTATACGAGATGCATATGTGAATGTAGTTCGCACACTTTACACCCGACAACACAACATCATCGGTCGAACATTGCAAGCAGTTACTAGTAACTTTGAAAAAGTCGTGAAAAAATCTGCTAAAGTGGGTCTGACAGTAAGCGAATATAAAACGAAGTTGATGGTAACACGCACAAAACGTTCAGTAGACTTGGGCAGACAGTGAAAGTTGGAAACTACAACTATGAGATAGTCAGAGATTTTATCTACCACGAATCCAACACAAATTAAACAAATATCAGTTTTGAGATAAAAAGAACAATATTGGCCAATAGATGCTATTTTTGATTAAACAAGCAATTTATGAACAAAGCCACCTCTGGACAAACGCAGATTAACCTTCAGATATGATTCTGAAACATTGATGCTTGCGAAAACAGACGAAGGCAGTGCTTGGAGTTTTCGAGAAAAATTTTTCGTACAATTTATGGTCCCATCTGCATTGGCAGAGAACATCGATGTCGTATGTATCATGAGCTGTATGAACTATCATATATGCTGACATAGTTAAACGGATCAAATTGCAAAGATTACGTTGGCTAGGTCATGTTATGTGAATGGATAAACATGCTTCAGCTAAGCAGCATCTGAGCACGAACCTAGTGATGGCTTACGCAGAAGGGGAAGACCGAAGCTCCGATGAGAGGATCAAGTAGAGGAAGACGACTCGAAACTAGTGATTACAGATTACTTCTAAGTTCGGCCACTGGAGCAAACGCTCTGTGACAGCCATCTAAGTAAGTAAGATAACAAAGAGACTGAACATCTTCAATCTTTTGTCCCTGACGTAAGAACGTCTCGGATTCGTGCTTATGCCCCTAATTACGGTTTACAATTCAACTAAGTTGAGTAGAAATTTGACAACTGCTTTTGATGAGTTGTAATGTTTTGTGTTTTTAAAAGGATATGTTATTATCGATAATACCAAATTGTAAAATTTCAACTGAAATTTCAATCAAACTGAGTTGAAGGGGCCTTAGTTTTTATAATGTTTAATTTCGGAGCACGGCTTGTCGTTTCGCTTTCTATATTTTCGAGTTTCAATTGCATGTCGTCGCACCTATGTCTGTATAAGCAAATGTTGTCGAGGTCATCCAATCAGGTAATACCCCTAGATTTAAGGCTATCTTAGTCATAATACTTTCGACGACTACATTGAAAAGCAATGGAGTAGTGGGCATGCCTGATGTATACGTTGATCCCGTGCAGAATACAACATCCAGCTTTATCATATAATGTCTGTATGATTTTATGAGACTTTCTAGTATTCCCTTACACTGAAACGCTCTTCAAATTGAGTGATGTACGCCTTCTAGAAGTCGAACTTGTATGAATAGTTCATTAAACTAGATTGTTCGTGAACTACCTAACAGTAGTCGACAACAAATGTTACTTTATTCCACTTTATTTCCCAATGAATGGTATGCATTATAGCGTTAAGCCTATCTATAAAGTAAGCTCAGCAAAATACTTAAATTACAATTATAACTTCTGTTATTTTGTTTAAAGTCTTTCAAAGATTTATATATTCCAACAGCTTTAAATTATGAAAAAAAAAACTTGAAACTCTAACGATATTGTTCACTACTTTTTGTTTGTTTATTTAAAAAAATTTTTTTTCTTAAATTTTTTCTGCAATAAACACCTTTAACTTCTAAGTAGAAAAAACGAAATTTTTAAATATAAATACTTTTTAAGGTTATAAATAAATAAATATTATAAATAATGTTGGTTTTCTTTTGGAAATATTCATCAAGTAAAACCAATAAATGTCTTCATCTAGGAAGTATTCAATTCAAAATTTAGATTTATGTATTCTATAAATATCTATTTTTTTATTATTTTAATCCCATTACTAATACATTAAAATACGTAAAATTTGTTTATTAAATTTAATGATGTTTTATTTTTGAGATGGTCTTGTTTGTGTGGTCATCGTTCAAATTCAAATTTTTTCAGTCTCATTTTTGTGACAAAATTTTGCAAAATGTGCTGAGTTTATCGATTGTTCCTAAAAATTGTTTTGGATATGAGTTTCAAAAAATTCTAGATGTTGTATGTTTTTCTTTAGAGGGGTTAGTAGGGTAGTAGCTAATGCTAATATTAGGGATAATTTGAAAAAGTGATAATATTGTTAGAGGTGCTTGTATATTTGTTGTTGTTGCTGTTATTATTATTGCATTTATTATAAATTTAATTATAATAATGAATAAACTATGTTCTTTTCAATGCTCGTTTATATATATTTTGTGTTTTTCTTATTTATTTTTCTTTTAGCTTTGTTTTGCTTAATTTTATTTCATTTTTTTTTTATTTTATTTTTTTAAATTCATTAATAAATTTATTAAGTGCTTTTATATTAATTTTATTTAAGAGCTTTTAATTTTTTTGTTTAATTTTTTGTGACTAAAAGTATACATACTCGTACATAAATTTTTAATAATATATTTTTTAAATATATTTGATTTAATTAATAATTAAATTGAATAATAAATTTAAGGCAAATTAAAGTAAAGGGCACTAAGTAAGTAAATTTTTCAAGCAAGGGGAGAAGAGGTGAGGAGTGTAGCAGTTAGGGGAGGTAAAGATGTATAACATTAAGCAAAATCATAAAATTTTTAGTAAAAAGGCAATAATGATTAAATGCTTTTAATAAATTCGTTAAGGTTACATTGTTAAGAATAAAAACATACACTTACATAATAAAAAAATTTTAAATATAATGAAAGTAAACAATTACTTAAACACTAAAAAAATAAATTTTAAAACATGATCTGACAACATAAAAACATTCACACATACGTGCTGTCGTTCTACCGTTTTGTTGAAGCTTTTTTCTATTTTTCGAACTTTAGTTCGAAAAATGAAAACAATTGTTTCTGTAGTAAACAACATAAAAAAAAACTGAAAAGTTAGAATATTAGTAATTTGAAGACATCTCTTTCAGGTGTTACAAACTTTTTAGTCGAAGAAAATAAAATAGTTTCCTTATACATAGGATGCGTACTTTGTTTCTCTATAAATTTTAAGGTGTTTTGACAACAATCCGCTTGTAGCATACAATTACAATTAAAGGTATGGAAGGACTTAAAGCTCAAAAAAATCTGGTGACTAACAAATCTCAAGCCGGTGCAATAGAAGGAGACGCCAATAAGCAGATTTTATTGTTATAGTTGTATGAAGAGGTAGCAAGTTTATTGCAATTTTAAAAGAAAATTAATCCAAAAGGAGATGTATGATTCTGTCAAGAAATTAAGGAACGGACAAAAGAGGCGCCTTTGCAACCACTGGAGTCAATTATTCTATACAGCCACTTAATGAATTTTTATTTAAATAAAAACGATTTTTTTTTTTCTAAAATGTCAAAAAAAGCAACACAAATACATCAGTGCTATCAAGTTTTATTTGTCTTTTTCGATTACAGTTTTTTGACGTTTCAATGCAGGAATACGAATATGGAAACGAAACGACAATAAAACGATAACGTCATAGAAACGACTTCTAAAACGATAACGCCAACGGCCAATAAGACCAACATGTTGATAAATTTTATTCATTATAATATGCGGTGATAAGGCCCCTGATGCTTAGAACAGATTAAGTCGATGTTGCCACAGTAGACTAGTGGTCAGGGAGCTAATCCGGCAAAGGGTCGTGAGTTCGATTCCCACCAGAAAATCTAGTAGTCCGTTGCACTACACCTATCATATAATCAAGCCAAAAAGATTTCGCAATGAAAAATTTTTATAGTTTGTAGTCGGAATTTGATATTGACGTATGAGAATTCTGTCTTGTATTCTACAATAGCCCTCAGTAAAAATATGTATGTGGATAATAAAGTTTGCAACAATTCTTTTTTTTCAGTACGAATGAAAAATAATTGAAAGCAAAATAATCTTTTTTGAATAACCTGGAGAACATTCTAATAAAACAGTTCTAAAGTATCTTAGAGGTTATTTGAAATTTTTTATATTAAACTATTTTGAGTTTTAATATTCTTAAACAAAAAATTCAAAGAGTTCCACGCTATAAGAAATTATGAAAAATTAATGAAAAAAATACAATCCACAAATAAAAAATAAAACAAAAAAGTGTACATTTTTTATTTTTTTATATATTTTATAAATACTTGCAAATACATTAATAATATAAAAAAAATATTTTAAATTTTATAAGAAATTAAGTTGAGCAATTAAAAAGAAAAAAAAGCGAGTAAAAAAATAATACACTGGGAAGAAATTGTTGTGTTGTTGAATGAAGTTCTCTTTTTGTTACAAAAATTAAATATAAATATTTTTTTTTTATTTTTGTATTTTTTTAACTTAACAGGAACAAAAAAAATTTTTTTTTTTAATTTGCTGCAAAATACACAATGAATTAATAAAACATAAACGAATGTTTAAAGACGAAAAAAAGTAAATTAAAAAACAAAATAAGATACTGCATAAATATAAAACGTAATATTAAAATTTTAAATGAAGTAATTAAATAAAAATAAAGACATTTAAGACAAATATGTAGTTTTTTATATGAGTCAAATAAACAAAAATTAACAAAACAAACGAGAAATACGTATGTTCTTAAAGACAATTTTGTTGTTTGACTGAGATTGTGTGTTTTTTTATTTTGAATTTTTCATAATATTTGGAATTATTAATATATTTTTAATTACTTTTGCTTTTTGATTTTATATGTTTTCTTGCTTTGTTTTTCAGTATGAATTTGATGAAACTTTTTTTTTAAATATTTTTTGAGATTTTTAAATCTTTTTTTACTATTTTGAGATTTTTAATATTTTTTTTTAATATTTTGTTTATACTTTTTTAATTTTTTTGTTTTTTAATTCTTTTTTTAATATAGTAATAATGTGTGTATGTATGTGTATGTATTAGTGGTAAATATAAAAGATATGCTTATATGACATTAAGTATATAGAGCATGCATATAAAAATATAACTTGGAATTTGTTTTTTCTTCTTTTTTAATATTTTTTTTTTGTATCGAAAAAATGTTTTCTTCGTTAAAAAAAAGAAACGTAAACATAAACATAAAAGTTAAAAAAACACATTATTTTTAAATATTTTGAAAAAAAAAACAATAGTTTCGAGAGAGAAAAAATATCGTTTTCCTGTTTGTTTTGTAATAGTTAAGAGGAAGAGAGGGAGAGTTAAGAGTGTTTCAAATACTTTTTCAATTATTTTTTAAAAACTACTATTAAGTAAAAAAATTATGTATTTACACCATTTCCAAATAAATTTGCGAATATTATTAAAATTTCTCAAATTTATTAGGAAATGTTGTAAATTGTTATGTTCATTTTCATTTAAAGATTTCTTCACATACAATCAGGCTTTTTTACAAGAGAAAAAAGCTTTTGATGATATCCTTGTTTTAATTTCCTTTAAAAAAAGGTTCAAAAATGTTCAATATTGATATAGAGGCTTGTTTTTCGTCTGGGGCGTCTAGTTTATATACCCTTTTGTCTCGAGATAACAGTTCTGCGTGTCTAAGTAAAAAAAGTTCGTAAGTCTTTGTTGTTTTCTTCTAAAATTTGTTCGTTTAGGCATTTATAGCAGCATCCAGTGGAATTTGTTGTTCATCTCTGTTTGCTTCTACTAAAGACGGCTGTTCCTCGTTTTGCATAGGAATACTAACATCACCATTTTGTTGTTGCTCTGCCGTTTGTTGCACAGCCTGTAAATCACCATTCACTATTTCCTTGTTAACAGTCTGCTCAATTGAATCGCCGCCATTGACAATAGTTTTATCAACGGGTTTTCTTATAGGAGCTGGCTTAGCTGCTGGAGATGCTGTTTTAGAAACGGGAGTTTTAGATTTTGAAGCTCCAGTTGTAGTTGTGGACTTTGTTGGTGTTCTAGTAGTGGCTGGTTTCAGGGGTGAAGACTTGCGTAAAGGTGTACTGCTAGTTTTTGCCGTAGTAGTAGTTGTGGATGCGGCAGTAGTAGTACCGCCCACAGTTATACGTCTAGAAACTGTAGTTGTTGTGGTAGAGCTGGAGCTATGGTTAAATTTAGGTGCTGGTCGTGCGGTAAACGTTTTAGTAGCAGTTGAAGTGGCTGTTGTCGATGTTGTGGAAGTAGTAGTTTTTGTTTTTGCGGCTAAAGTAGAGGAAGCCGTTTTGGTGACACCATTTGTGGCCGTCGATTTAACAGGACTCTTAGCTGTAGCTGTAGCTGTAGCCGAAGCCGTCTTACGTACTTGCGAGGTCAAATTTGCCCGTGGAGAAGCGGGTTTAGTTTTTGGGGCACCATTTGTTGTGGATAGTCCTAGAGTGGTAGGTTTTGCTGGAGCTGTAGCTGGCCTTGGTCTAGTCGAGGCACCATTTGTAGTAGCTGTTGACGAGCTAGCTGTAGTTGGTTTACGTGCTGTAGTAGTTGATGTCACCGTGCGAGATGTTGTTGTGGACCTGGCCGAAGCAGCGGGTTTAGCAGCAGTTGTCGTACGATTAGTAAGCGAAGTTGTGCTGGCTGGTTTGTTAGCCACTTTAGAAGCTGTAGTACCAGTGGCGCTTAAGGGTTTGCGGGCTGCTGTTGTAGCGCTAGTAGTAGTCTTAGTAATTGGTTTCTTATCAGCGGCTGCTGTTGTTGCAGCAGCAGCTGTTTTGGCTGGTGCAGCTGTAGTACGTGGCTTGGCGGCTAAGCCTACTGGTTTTTTAGCTACATCTGTAGGTTTCTTGGCGGCTGATGCTGCGCTTACTTTAGGTTTAGCTGATGCAGCAGCAGGAGTTTTAGCCAATGGTTTCTTAGCTGTTTCAGCTTTTTTAGTCGAAGACGAAGCAGCAATTTTAGCACCTGCAACAGCAGTGGCAGCTACAGCTGCAGTAGCAGCCGCTATAGCAGCCTCAACTGGTATGTCTGGCTTAATATTTTCCTCTTCCTGGGGTTTAACATGCTCCTCTTCCTGATGTTTAACCTGCTCTTGCTCCTTCTCTACTACAGGTTCCTTAAAAGATTCGCTTGCCATTTCTTCAGTTGGTTTCGTTTCCTCCTCCTGTTTGTGTTGTTCAGTCTCTTTATTTAAGTCCATAGGCGGTTCCAATAGCTCGGCTGGAGCAGTTTCTGGCACCATGCTGAGTTCCAATAACTCAGCTGGAGCTGTTTCTGGCACCATGCTGAGTTCCAATGACTCGGCGGGGGCAGTTTCTGGCACCATGCTGAGTTCCAATGACTCGGCTGGTGCGGTTTCTGGTACCATGCTGAGTTCCAATGACTCAGCTGGTGCAGTTTCTGGTACCATGCTGAGTTCCAATGACTCGGTTGGAGCAGTTTCTGGCACCATGCTGAGTTCCAATGACTCGGCGGGGGCAGTCTCTGGCACCATGCTGAGTTTTAATTCGTCTTCTTGCTGTTGTGGTTCAATTGGTTTCTCCTCAACTTGCAGCTGCTCTTCAATTTTGGTTTCGCTTTCAGTCTCTTGGTTGGTAGTTGTGAAAAGTTGTGCGGCTTGTTTAGCCTCCAAAAGGGGTTCCTCAACAGCCATCAATTCACTTTCTAATTCTTGATGTTGTTCTTGTTCTATAGGTGATTCAATCGATTCCTGTACTACTTGAGTTTCGGGTACTATAGCGGGCTCTTCGATTGGTTGTTCTTGTGGTTGTTCTTGTACCAGTTCTTGTGGATGTTCAATTTCCATTTCTTTTTCTGTTTCAGCCGGAATGTGCTCTTGGGACTGATGGTCATCAATTTGATTGAAGGATACATCATCATTAAACAACATTTTCTCTTGTTGTTCTTGTTGTAACTGGTCACGGTGAACAACTTCATCTTCATCGGGAGAAATGAGATTTTCCGATATGTCTTCGATGGTGTTTGTAGCTGGTGTAGCTGCAATTTCTTCGACCTTAAAGTATATGAAAAATGAAAGAGTGTTAATTAAAATTTGCGTCTTGAACTTCAAATTTTTATAAAAAATTTATAATTTTTTTTCTACTGAGAATGTTTATTAATTGTGTGGATCAGCTTATGTGGTACAATGAAATGCATTTTTTTATAATTAAAAGCTTTCCCAACACCACCTGCAAACGTTTCTAGATTATTTGGCATTTCTACATAAGAAATAATTTTTGAATTTATTCGCTAAAATGTGATGTCTTAAGAAAGGCATTTGCCAAAAATTAAATGAAATTATAAAGTTTTTAAATAAACATAATTTACGTTATTTGCACTTTATTGCTAATGTGCATGTCAACAATATACAGTCAGTGGCAAAAAAATATATATAAATAAATAACTAAATAAAATGGTTATATTAAAAAAAAGATAGAATTAAATACTCTTTCATTATTCGATATGTTATGGTTGTCACAATATTTTCATTTAATTATTTACTGCTGAAAAGTAGCTTTAACTACCACAAATACATTGCAAAAATGGCTACTTATTTGCTTATATTAAACATTTTAAAATGAAACACAAAATCATTCATAATGATTTAGCAAATACCGAAAGTCTTAAAATATTTGCTTATGGATTTAATATACTATAATTTAAATTGTTAAGCAAATATTATTATTTTTGCTTCTGTATAATTTAGAAAATTTAGGAAATATTAAGTAAAATTTGAATAACAATTAAGCCGACATTCAGGGTTTTTTGAAATAAGCGGCAGTTTGATATTTCGCAAAACGCCAAAAAAAAAGAAGTTTTATTTCCCAATATAATCTTAAAAATCAATTAGATCCGCCCTAAACGTAACCATAAGCAGTAGCTGTTTAAACCAACCTTATTTGGTTAGGGGGGACTAAACGTAACGTTGTACCCGTTTCTACGGGAGATATCGATGATGTATTGGTTTTTACGGCCACGGTTTACGTCAAATGGAACCTTAAGTCTGCGTTAAATTCGACACAATAAGATTTCTCAAGACCCTTAAAAAAGGTGTTTTCTCATTGTTGACCTCTTTGTTTCACTTTCAACTACTTTTACTTCCTTTTTTTCTAATTAAAAATCAAGTAACAATCGTAAGCAGTTTAACCTCGTGAGATTGTACTGGTTAGAATGGATTTTTACTATAAGTCTAGTAGGTACTAAAACTGGTATTCCGATGGCTCCAAAATGAACGACTGTGTTGGTGCTGGCACTGAGATCATGGCGATGTGGATGTTTGTAGACTGTGCTCAAAGGCATCAGAAACAGCGGAAAACGTATTGTGTGAATGTGTGGTTCTTGATAGGTTTAGGTGGAGGTGTTTAGGTGAACATAGGGTAACATATCCACCACAATGGTTTCAGATCAGCTAGTGTTTATTGGGAACTAAGCAGATTTGCTAAAAAAAGACCGGAAGGGGCACAATAGATCCATAACATTAGCTACGTTATGAAAGACTTCCCTAACTAATGCCTCTATCGTTAGGAGCCGGCGGTAACTGTAAGTGCTTTCCAATGAATCTAAAATATAGCTTCGGGTGCATCTCATTTGTTGAGATAAGTTCACCTTGTTTCACTATTAACTTTGACAGCGGCCATATAGTTGAAACTACATCCGTTGAATTCGCTGTCATTTATTCAGTTTATTTGGCCGATTCACAATGTGGAAATGAAAAAATTGATTTATCAAAATTGGAGTCAAGTAATGTTTTACGCTTCACCAATTATACGGTCGCCATAATTGTGTAACCCTGAGGACTGTTCACAGTGCGATAGATAAATTTGAGTTGTTTTGTCTAGTAAACAACGAATCAACACTCATATAAAACGGAAAGTCTGCTGAAAACACTGCCTTTGTTCGTAAGAGTATACCAAAGAAACCGAGACATTTAATATCGCGTAATTCACAAGAATTCGACCTTTCGCAGACCGCAATTTGGCAAATTTTTCACCGAAAATTTAGCACGAACTTGTACTATAAATTGGAACGATAGCAAATCACATGACTCCCAGTCAACTTAGCGACAGATGATTTTCAAGCGGACTTTTATTTTGTAAGGGAGAAACTTTTAGCAACAGCAAATCTGCAATAACAATAGCAGAGTTGTTAAAAGAACAAAATCTAACAGCGTCCAATGCAATCCGAAAATGTTACTGTTTGATGTGTATTTTAGGCTGGCAACGTTATTGATTGCCATCATCGTCAATGGTGAAAGCTAAAGGTCGATGATTACCTAATTGTTTTGGCCTGAATTGAATGATATGGAAATCAACGACATGTAATTTCGAAAGGACAGTGCCACGTGCCGCACAGCTCATGTCACATTGGGCATTCTAAATACAAAAGCAATTTAAAGGCATGGTCAGCTTATGTAGAGGTGATGTGAACTGTCCACCGAAATCTTGCGGTTTGATACCGTTAGACATTTTCGAATAAGCCAGCGGCGTTCAAACCCAAGATAACCCATGCCTTCGGCCAAATTCAGGCTGATTCATATGCCATATTAATGGGAAATTAAACATTTTAGTTACGTGCTACCCAGCGAAACCGTGGTGGACATTTGTATGATGTTATATGGAATATATAATGACATAGAGAGGGCTTTCAAGCAAATAATAACAAATAATTTAGACGATCTCACATGCATTTTGTTTTATTTCAATCCAAAGTCCTCTATTAACCAAGAGTTTTATATACATATGCATGTACTATATGTAAACTCGTATAGGCTCAAGGTTATAAAAAAGTGCATATAAAAAGAAAGCTTTAAAGGGGCTAAGGAAAATGAAATAATGAAAATAAAATATAATTATTATAATTAAATTATTATAAAAAATAATAACAAATGCTAATTTATTATTAATTATTTAATTTCCAGACTAATCATTTGTATTCTCTTTTTTATTTCTTGAATAGATAAAAAGAACATTAAGAATTTTAATGCATATTATAATTCATATATAATTATTTTATTTATTACTTTTTTTTACAATTTACGATAAATAAAAAAATCGTTATTATCTGCTTTGCAACAAATGACTTAATTTGCTCAAATTTTGTCATAAAATTTATTATTATTATTTTTTTTTTGTTCAATCATAAGGTGAGTAAGGAAATTATATAAGCAGTTATAATAGCCTACAGTACAGTGGTACTTTTAGTTAGTAGCTTAGAAATATTACAGACAGTGATTAATGAGTACACATACATATGTATATAAATACATATGTATATTATAGCAATTAATTTTTATCTACTAACTGCTTTACTATATCAAATTTGAAACCATAAAAAATTGAAGTAGCCAGCTTAAGTTAAATTACTCAAACTTGGCGCAAATAGATTACTTGTACACTTTTTATACAAAGATTTATTTTAAAACAAACTTATTTAATCCAGGTCTGTTGGTGCTGTTATCGGCCATAAAAACAAATCGAAAGTAACTATAATAGCAGACGATTTTGTTTTGATATGTTCATGGTAATTATGTTTTACCATAAAAAGTCGGAGGAGCTTTAGCATTGTGGGATTTTACATTTTTAAACACGTGCTTTAACCGGATCTAAAGGAGCGGGCAACACTGTTTTTGTGTAACATGTTACTGTCAAACATTTTCAGTTTGGTTTACAATTTAACCATGAATCGATTTACGAACGAACCATGCTGGCAGATTATTGAATTTTATGCCAGGTTAAGAAAGTGCATTGTGCACAATTGTGTTCAGCGACGAAGCTCATTTCTGGTTGAATGGATGCGTGAACAAACAAAATTGTTGTGTTTGATGTGAAGAGCTAGGTAACCAAATTAAACCCACCCGATTTTATTGGGTTTTTTTTTTCAAAAGTTTATGTAGTTTATTTACAATAAAAATAATTTTAATCTACGTATTGTGAGTACAAATTAATTCGGTCTATTTTTTTTAGCTCAAAAAGATAATGAATTAGCAAATTTATTAAAATAAAAATTTACCAAATCGCTGCTTACATCTTCTACATACCTCTTAGCCAATGTCCGAAGAATACCGTCTCAAAAAAAGCATTGCAATAACTGTCAATGCAGCCCAAAAATTGCACTGTTTGGTGTGTATTATATAGATCGTTCTATCAACCCAAATAAAAATTTAATATATTTCTCTAAATTTTGTGTTTTTTTAATCAAATCTGAAAGCTCTTAAAAAAACACCCGATACATGGCTTCGAAATAGGTACTCACATATAACGTAAATCATAATATTAGGCACTAGTGAACGATTTGTTTTATATTGTGAGGTCGTGTCTCAGAAGAACTTTTTTATTACCCTAGGAAATGTAGGATTTCGGCAAGATTGCTGCAAATAGTTCGTTCTATGATGACATTACTAGTATGTTTTCAACTTTTTCCATGTCATGTTAAGTTTTCTAGCTAAAAAGCACTGCATTACGCTATAGAAAACGATAAAGTCTTTCTTCTAATTTTTTGGCAAAATGTATAACATTACAATTTACAGATGTAGGTTTGTATGGGAGCTGTTAACAATTCTAAGCTAATCAAAACTTTATATAATAGAGATTGTAAATGGAACATAAGAAATAAATTTACAAAATCTTATCGAATTAACTTTAAAACTGGGACCTTAGACGGTTTTTAAGGCTGCATTTGACGAAGCAAGTGATTCTGTTTCAAACAACATAATTAAAGATAAAGATGGGATTTGTTTTTAACAAGACACAAATATTTTCTGTGGCCGCAGTCATGTCGCTTTCATTGTAGATTTTTTTCTTTTATTTTTAAGCAATACCACCACAAAGTTGATTTTCTTCATATTAGCAACTACACATATACACCACACACATGCAAGTACATATTAATGCATGTGTGTAAGGTAAATACGAGTATGTTTTTTTTTTAATTTACTTTGTGGAAATGAGAAATAAAAACAAAAACAACAACAATAATATAATCTTAATATTATTTTACACTTTTGTTGTTTTGTTTTCTTATTTTTTAGTACATTTTTCGCAAAGAAATTACCAATACACACGAAAATTAAATTATGCATGAGAGTAGTATGAGTAAAACATACCATGTAAGTGTGTGTGTGTGTTGTGTGTATATATTAATTTAATGGTTGCTGCGAAATGGAGTAGGGTTAATGACATTCTCCATTATCCACACTCCTCTCTCTCTCTCTCTCTCTCAACTGGTGTTAGATTTTTTCTTCTTTTTATTTTAAATGCCTTTATTTTTATTTTTGTTGCGGTTGTTTGTTCGTTTTTTTTTTGTGTTTTATTAGTTGTGCTAAGCAGTTGTTATGGCATTTGTAGCCATTAAAGACTTTTTTCATTTAATTTCTTAAGGAAATAGCAGAACTTTCCCAAACGTTTATTATTAACACAAATATTTCACATTCATTTGGAGATCTGCAGAGACGGACAAACGATGTAACACCCGTCGTAGGTATGCATGTAAAGTAAAATACAAATTGACCTTTTTTTTTGATTTTGTTAGTTGGTAACACTTTAACCCAATACACAAACTAAATAATACAGGTGTATGAGTGTGTTGTACTGGGTAAAGTATGTGGACATGTATGTAAAATTTTACAGTTGGCCAACTCTTGCCATTAACCGCTGCTGCAACAGTAGACGATGACGACGACGTAAAACAACAGAGAAGCAATAAAAACAGCAATGCAAGTTTGTTTAGCTAAAGTGTATTTAAAAAAAGTCAAAGAAAATTACGAAAATCGGTCAAAATACTTTCACAAAAACAAAACAAACAAACAAATATAAATGAAAAAGAAAATTTTCTATACCATTTTAATTTTTTTTTTTCAAATGTGCTGCTATTATTTTGTCGTTGTTATGTTTGGTGTTGCTGTTATTTGTGTTTTTGTATGTTTTTTTCTAGTTTTCCAATCGACATATTCTGCGGTTTTGTTTGAAAGTGAAATGAAATCCACTTGTCTCCCAAAACCGACTAAAAGTGATTGTTTTTTTATAAGTTGTTCTGGTCTAATACGGTACGCGCTTCGTTGAACATTTTATTCGGTAATGGTGTTGTAATTCAATTAGAGTTGAAATAAATCAAATGCATTTTAAGAACCATAAATGTCAAAGGCCGATAAAGTAAGTTTTAAAACATTGAGGCTACTATTTAATAGAGAGAGAAAGATAAGAAGAAAAGTATGGCTAGCTGGGACAGCAATAGTTACCCATTAAATCCAACTGTCAAAATTTTCAGAAGTATGACACTTCAGCTTGTATTATATATGTGCATCAAACAATTTTCCTTAATGCTAATTTAATGCAATATTCTTTTATGCGGAACACAAGTGTCATTTCTAGGAAAGTAGGACCCCTGAGAATATTACGCATATTTGATGATTATTTGTCGCCCACTTTTAATAGTTAGACCAATCTTGGTGGGGTAATATTGCAGACCGAGTATAGTTCATCCACAGATGGATCAAAGCAGACTGACAGAGGAGTGGTTGGTTTCAATTTCAAAATAGCTTTGTCTGTCAGCAAATACCTTTCGCTTTTCCAGGCTTAAGTTTACACCACTTTCACTTGCATTAGGAAACATCTGAGAAGAAAATCGAAGGATTTGTTTATTTTTGTGATGACAGATAATCAGACAACCTTGGAGATTATGTCATTCTGTGAGCTTAGGTCCAAGACTGTTATGGAATGCATAACATCTCTTAATAAACTTGGCGCCGACAACAGGGTTACTCTGAGAGTTGGGTCCCTGTTCAAGAGGTCTATTGTTGGAACGAAAGGACTTCTTAACTCCTGGGCTAATAGACAAAAACCCGGGTTTAAAAAACCCAAACCACTGGGTTTTATTGGGTTTTTCCATAGATTTTTAGGTTTTATAACTGCTTTTAAATTTCGTTCAAGTCGTCAATATTACATTACATTACGGCGTAAAGGTTTCCAAACAATTGTTAGAAGAGATCAAATGCCGCGCCCGCAGTACTATTGGCTGTTTCGACAGATGCAATGCAGAAGCATGTCACCAAATAACTTTCTTTGAAAAAATATAAAATCGGTTTCGAAGTTGGAGTGCTTCAAAATACGAGATTTTTCGGCAAAAATTTAATAAATTTGTTAATACATTATTTTTTTTTAGCTAAAAAAACTCACAATACGTAAATTATATTTATTTTTGTTGTTAATAAAGTACGAAAATCTTAAACAAAAAACCCACCCGGGTTATTTTAAATACAATGCCCAATAAAACCCGGGTGGGTTTAATTGAGTTACCCAGTGAGTTGCCAACCCGAGGAGGTTTATTTCGTTTTCTCCTGGTAGATACAGCGGCCATGCTACTATTTAACACACACTGTGCTCTTAAATACCATTAGTGTATTTTAAAAAATATCGAGCATCATCGATGCAAAGGGCCCGCCAAATATTTTTTTTTTTTTAAATGCTATAAAAAAAAACTACTGAATATTTTCTCAAATTTCTTTTTTTATTTGAAAGTAATATCCTTCCGATTAATAATGGAAAATAATTTCATTCAAATGGCTGTCTCGGCTGGCCATGCAGTAGCCTACAGCACCAGTCCAATTTTTAAGCACATTATCGATTGTGTGCAGCTGTATTTCACCAATGGCTTCATGAATATTGTCCTTTAAAGCGTCAATTGTCTCTGGCTTATTGGCGTAACACTTATCTTTGACAGCACCCCACAAATAATAGTCCAACGGTGTCAAATCGCAGCTCCGAAGTGGCCAAACGACATCTGCGGCTGATAATGCGATCTTCAAAAAAAAAAGCGCAAAACATCGAGTGTAGCTTCGACTGTGTGGCACGTAGCGCCGTCCTCTTCAATTTTTGTGAACAAAAATTCGTTCAACATGGCCCGATAACGATCGCCATTGACTGTAACGGCCACTCCTTGCTCATTTTCGAAGAAAAATGGCCCAATTAATCCTCTGGACCAAAATCCGCACCAAACAGTGACTCGTCTTGGGTATATCGGCTTTTCAAAGTATGCGTGCGGGTTTTTTGTGCCCCAAATGCGACAATTTTGCTTGTTTACATACCCGCCAAGATCAAAATGAGCTTCATCTGAAAATTTGATTTTTTTTTTTGCAAAATCGGCAACTTCTGCAAGTCGATCGCACGCAATATTTCCCAGCTTTGTTCAAGCGTATACACAACCATATTCGTTCAGCGGAAGGATAAAACTAATTATCTGTAAAATCAGACATGAGCTAAGTGTTACCAATCACGAAATAAGCACTAGTTGAAAAAAAAACGTTATATGGCGGACCCTTAAGTAGGTGCTGACTCCGTTGAGATATTTGTTCCCAATCCAAATCGGATAACTAGCTTTATTCGCAGCCTCAATCTGATATGTTGGATGTATGGGGCTGCAAAGCAGAACATTCAGGTGGTTGTGCATTTTAAAGAAAACATTTCATGCGTATAATCTTTGGAGCAACACAGCGCGTATAAGTGTCTGATGTGGAAAGTTGCACAGCTGTGGTCAGAAATTTTAACTTCTTAAGTATGCCTTTATGGTCACTCAATACATTAGTTCTCTCGATATCAAATCGTCATAGAAAGTCAGAGTATGATTGGCTGGCAGAGTAGCTTTAGTTTAATAATAATAAAAAAAAAAAAACAGGCTGACGACCTGTCTTGTATTAACGTACACAGTAAAGTCTACATAAATCTAAAGAGGCTGCGCTTGATCTTATTTCACTGGATATTTGCATCCAAGTAGCCTTTGAGACAGACTCACAGACTCAAATGGTATACAGGTGATTTGTATACGGTACTGACTTTAACATCTTACACAGGGCAAACCTGATTTAAAAACTGGTTCGTATGCAAACAAAAATTTGAAAACCAATAATTTTTCTTTACAAAATTTAAATATCAGCAAACATTTGATTTCATTAAACATAAATTTGCATTGAAATTTAGGTCAGAGGTCAATAATCTGATATCTAAAAAATAAATCAATAACATGAAAAATATGCTGCAAGAAAAAATAAATTTAAATGTAATGAAAATCTGTTTATGCAATGTGCACTTATTTGTAAGCCATGGCTAAAAATGTAAAAAAAAAGAAAAAAATAACAGATGAATACATCATATAGACAGACGTCTGGTTGGCTGACTGATTGACTGACAAAACAATTATGATTTAGCAATATGGTTCCACAACAATGAACACACCGACAATATTTATATTGACACATAATTTCATTAATTTTTTTTTAATTTTTTTTTTTTTTTTTTTATTGATATCTGCCACATTAAGATGGTAGTATACACTGAACACAAAAAAAAAATAGTTTAAATGAAAAACAAAAAATCAAAATATTGTAAATTGAAATCGTATTGGCCTTAACCATTCTATCTCGTTTTTTTTTTTTTTAATCATGCCGTGTTTGTCAGTTTTTAACCAGCACGGTTTTAACCGCATAAATTAAAATTTAGCAAAAATACAAAAAATATGTAATTATGTTTGTTAGTGGCAACAACAACAACAAAAAAATCTTAAAAAAGAAAGTTAATTATATACTAAATAATATTTAAACTAATTTTAAAACAAGATTAAAAACAAACAAAAAAAGAGATTAAGAAACAACTATTCTTTAATTATAAACTTTTCAAAGGCGTTTGCAAATTAAATTTATTTTTTTTTTTTTACAATTTTGTGTTTTTGTTTTTACAATTTGGCCATGAAGTTAAGCGAAAGTGTTGTTTCGAAAGCCAAAATTTGAAATGTACTACACACACACATACACTAAACTAATGAAATGAAAAACTTGATTATTTTGAATGATTTTATTACTAAATTTAGATAAATGTATCAGGTGGTTGAAATTTTTAAATATTTATTTGGGTTTTCTACAACTTTTCAGTAAAGCAACAGGTAATCACTAAAATTTTTAATATAAAACGGTAATTTTTGGATTAAACATTAAAATAGTTTTTAAATTTCATCATAGTTATTAATTTTTTATGAACGTTACCATCTAGGGCATTATGAAATAATATTTGGTAAGAGTAATATCTGGGCCATACAACTATTGGGTTGGGGAATAAGTGTGTTTTCTTTTGTGTTACAAAGACTTTTTCTTTCTGTTTGTCAAATTGATAGAGTCCTTTTTGTTTTACACAACTGTGCTAATCGCCTTTTTGAGTACATAATTTAATATTTTATTATTTTTAAAGTTTCGAAATGGAATATCCAGGAGTTTATTCATTATCGAATGCAGTAATTTGCCTCTACTCTTCTTCGCTTCGAAGTCAAAAAGCTGCTAAAGCAGCCCAGAACTTTAGAACGTATACGAAGAAGGTATATCGCTGAGTTTACAGCACGTAGTTTGCTAAGTTAAAAATAGCGCTTTCGATGCGGAAAACGATCGTAAAACGATTTGCAATCATCTTCATTTAATTTAATTTCTTACAAAATTGAAAGCCAGAAAAAAGCCGTCCGAACATAACGAAAACAACAAAGAAAATCGCCTTCTATACAGATTCGTCACGGGAGATGAGAAATACTAAGCAAATAAACGGCTACAAGGTGGCTCCGTGAGAATTAAGTCTGATCTCTATCCTAAGAAGACTACCATATAATCTGTGTTTGGTGCTACAAGAAAAGCAGGGATACTGCGAAATGCTTGAAAGGAATGCCACGGTCAACAAGGATCTCTACAAAGCCCTGTTAGGATATTCAACTGAAAAGATACCATCGACATGGCCAAACCATATTTCTTCATCACAAAGACAGGCCCTAGTCGACAAAGCCACTCCTAGAGCCAAAATAAGAGGTCCTTCACTTAACAATTTCTTTAACACCACACCAGGTAATTTTTGGCTAAAAGGCATCGATAAAGTGGACAATGCATATATAATTGATTTGTATTATTTTTGTTGCTAGGTTGGCAGCCCTTAGCTGAAGTTAAAACAACTGCCGCGCAAACGGTCAGCCTAATCCCGCTAAATCGTTTTAGAGAACTTTTATATCACACACGGTCAAATGCCTCACATAGGTCAAGGGTTTCTTTGAGGAAATATTGGAAGTGGAAGACATTTGATCGTAGAGTTTTGAAAAAAAAAAAAAGCATAATTTAAAAAGGAGCCCCATTGTAGTGTTGTATTATCTCCAACTTTGTTAAATTTCTTTTCTTTTTTTTTTGAAAACTCTTCGCGTGTGGAATTAATAACATATGCCGAAGACTGCGCCATTTTAGAGGCAAAATGCGGCTGATTTAGTAGATTTCTTCACTGGGAGGATATTAAAAGTTCAATTGCCTAAATCCTCGGTTACACTATTAATAACATGGACGAGAAAAATCAGATTGGAACTAATATGATTATCGATGGCACCGTCAACAAATTATTCCAAAATCGTTGAGATCACACTTGACATACTTTTTCGATTCCCGGCGCCTACCACTGCAATTAGCAATAAAATGCGAAATAGGAACAAGGTTCTCAAGACACTAGCGGACGGTACTTGTGGCACTGACAAGATAACCTTGTTAGCTACATACAAGGCCCATATGGTCTCCTGTAACGAGTCCAAAACAGTGGGGAAATCTACAGATATGCCAAAACACAGAATTAAGAACTGACTTGAGTTAGGAAAGCCTCGAAGCAACACCTTTATGAGGAAGCGTAAATTCTGACAGTCCGGGAACATATACCACCATGCTCATACAGCAATTACTATTGGCCTGTAATTATTGTGGTACGTTTGAGAAAAGATGACAAATCATATTGGGCCGGCATGATACCATGATGTCCAAACATTTGTTCACCTGTAGTGATCTCTAGAACCCAAAGAAATTGGCCCAGTTCTCGGGCCTTAGAAGAGAAGTCGAGGAAAATTAATATAACATACAACACTATTACAACAACAATAACAGAATTGATTAATTTACTGTTTTAACTATTAATTTATTGTTCTAAAAATCTTTGATACAGACACTACGAATTTCCTACACTACTTATTCTCTAACCCGATAATAATAATGATTTAAAAACGTTGACCATTTCTATTCTCTTAGGGAAGTTTAGTTCTAATCTAATAGTAGTTCTGGGAATGGCGTAGTTTAGTGGTTAGAGCGCACGCATAGCAAACGGCCTTGGTTCGTGCCCCAGCAGAGGACATGACGAAAAAATCTAAGTGTGATTTCGAGTGTTTAATAAAGAGGCTTCAACTTCGCTCCTGACAACTCCATCTAAAAAATAAAGGAGACCCCCTGTCGAATGATCTGGAAAAAATTACAATGCTAGGTAAAGATCACCACCACCACTTAGCAAGGATCTTCAGCTTCGATATCGATATTCGAATTTGACATTCCATACGGGCTTATAGTAAAGAACCTGACATACCATGACTAACAACTTAATTATGATTATAAAAATGTAAATGTATCGACCTAAAAGGGGTAACTTTTTTAGATAAAATATCACAAATACATTACAGAGCTACATGCGTAGTTTTACATTGTTACACATTCTAAATCTGCTGCTGTGCAACTAATTTATTTAATTATTTAATTTTTTTTTCTTTCATTTTGTGCTACAATCAATTATCAATTATAAAAAAAAATTGATTTATAAATTGGCAAGAAAAAATAATAATAATTAAGAAAAAAAAATGTTTAAAAAGTTCAATCTAAGCAGCAAATAACGATGGGAAAATAAAAACCATAACCCGGTCGAATTTCTTAATTTAAATGGCAATAGAAGAAATAAAGACAAGAAATTAAAATTACAAAAATTTTCCTTTTAATTAATTCCCTAAGCATTTGCATTTTTATTATGAGAAGAAAAAAGAGAGCGAAAAAAAAAGAATAATGAAATTTGCTGTTGATGATGATGATGCTGACGACAATTATAATGATGTTGACGATTTTATCATTTCCGTTAAATTCAAATAGTTTTTACGGTTACACACGATGTTAGAAGAATGCCAGGGAAAAATTTATAAAAATTATGATTTTTATTTTGTGAAAAATAGAAAAAAAGAAAAACATGAATGAATTGTAATAAAATGTAATATTTGTTGGTTTAAATGACTAAACGACTGAATGACTAAATAACTGACGTCTGTATGAATGAATGAATGAATGAGCAAACAAACGAATGAGTGAACAAAAGAAATTCGTTGCGCTTTATAATTAAAACAACAAAAAGAAAAGAAAAAAAATATCTCTTTTGTCTTTTATTTATTTATTTTTTTTCAACTAAAAATCACAAATAGTTCATATGGTAGTTGTAAAAATATTAATTATAATAGAAATCATTATAATAATAAAAAGAATGACATGGAAAACAAATTTCACACAATATAATCTTTAATTTGTGACCACCAGACCCGACCACCAATGAGATTAACCATGTCAGTCTTGAAATGCTCTCAAAAAAAAAAAAAAAAAAAAAAAAAAAAAAAAAAAAAAAACATGATTTGACTTCTAAAAAAGAAATGGTTTAATCGCCAAAAAAAAAATACATGATTAATATTTTAAACTTTGCTCTAATGAAGTTTTTAAAACTATTGCGTTCTTTATTACTTCTCTAAATAATAGGGAGCTACACGAACTTTTGACCATATAATTGTAGTTTTCTGTTATAAACAACAGAAACGTGATATTCAGGTGTGGTTTATTATTTAGCCAGAAAAAAAGTACATTTTAAAGAAATTTTTTAATGGTTATCTTTAAAAACGGTTTCAAATTACGTAAATTTCATGAAATACTTTGAATTCGTACAATTTATAATAAATAAACTGCAGGGCTAGCCTTAAAATACACCTTAGAAAAGTACAACCCCAACTAAAACAGTTCTATTTCACTTTACACCTGCATTAAAAGTAAGTGCCATAAAAAATATTATATAAATTACCTTTGCATATATCAAAACATTTTAAAGAAATTAAAACCAAAAAAAAAAAAAAAATTATTTTTAGTCAATATTGATTATGCGATACCCTCCTACACAACAATGTGAATTTTGAATTATTCCTATAGTTTATTACTACAACTACAGGCATGTCACTACGCAGACAGCAGACAAATGTCGTCGTCACGTTATTGTATCGTCCATCCTCAAATCTCCTGAGGGCGTCATATAAGACCATTAAAAATAATATTAATCAGATGCAGCCCTGACGAACTCCACTTTGTTTTAATTAGATCAGACAAAACTCACTAAATAGAAATTAAAAATTAAGAAAAATCTTTAAATTGGATCCAAAATAGCTTAAGCTCAACAATAACAATTAAAAAAAAAGAAAGAAAAAAGTGACAATTGTTTTGCAACCACTCGGTGTCATATTTAACCGCCGTTGTCACTATGATATTTTCGTCGATGAATAATCGCTAAAAATCAGTATCAAGTCGAAATTTGAATGAAATTTCGTAAAATAAAAATTTCATTGATGAATTTTAGTGACTATGGCACATACAAAGGTCATTATGTATGACAACTACAATGTAATGCCATCATATGAAATAAATCGGAATTTTAATGACATTGTCTGTTGAGCCAACTATACGCGGAATTGTCTGCTATATTTTGTCTGCTATCCTCGCCGTTAACGAATAAAACTTAAAGATTCTCGATGATATTGTTTGTGAGAACTCACTAACGCACAGACGTCTGCAAGATAAAATAAACTTTTGTTATTTATGAAAATTTGGAGCATTATTTCGAAAAGCCATGTATGACACCCAAGAAACTTCATCGCCAGTCATCGATGTCAGTCACCTTTGTCAGCGTTTGTCACTATCATCCCATATGACGTTCGCCATTTGCATTTTCGAATTGCAAAATGTTGATGCCTGTTAAAAGATTTATTTGCGAGATTATTCGCGAGATTCTCTAAAGATCTTCCGATTATTTTATTTCCTGTTGGAATTACTTACACAAATTATCATGTTCCTTCTGCTTGTTCTTGTTTATTTTATTTATTGTTTTATTTGCCGGTAACTGAACTGAAAAAAAAAAAAACTTTGCTATGTGAACATGCCTGGATTCTATCAATATCTCATAGATATTTTTCATGTCTCGAATTTATAAAGTAACACAGACTACTTTTATTTTGACTTGGCCAAATTGGTATAAGTCTCGAGTCATGAAGGCATTCGAGAGAATAATATTGCTGATGAGAGCGCTGCTAGGCGATGTTCTCTGGATGTGGCTCCTACGCAGGGAGATATACATGCCCCTCTAATAGCGCTGATGAGCTTAATATCACATTTTGTAGAATATCCAGAATGCTCTCGTCTTCTCTGTCTATGGAATGGATACATCTCTTCTTAGGCCTGGCAGGGGATTGATCAAGCTTCTTATGGGCATAATTACTAGACACTTGGTATAAAAATGGTTCAAGTCGGCGATCTGGTTATTGTTGTTGAAAGTTCCTCCCTGTGGAAAAACTTTCGTTGTCGCTAAGTTGACTATCTTTGGCCGATTTTGTTGCGCGCCCTGTTCAATTATACTTTGGGAGTTAGGATGAGGAGTAATCAGTGATTTTTCTGCTTTATGGGAGCTCAGGCTAAGACGCCTGGAGGCATGACACTTCCAAAACCTAGGCAGACTCTGGGAAGTGTCCCTGTAGAATTAAGTCATTTTCACCAGGGATATTGTTTGGCTCATGCGAGAGACTCATAAGCTAAATTAACAGTTTTAGGTTGGTATCTTGGGACTCTCTCATGTCTGACTTTACGGCTTCTTTTATGGGTCTGTCTCCTAAAGTGTAGTACCATGGCACCGCCGAATGAACTCGCAGATCGCGGGCGATTCAATCTAATCTAACCAATTGATTGCTAGGCAACAGATCCTACAGACAGATAACATTCTTAACGCGCTTATTTAGGTTGATTTGTATACAGATACTTGTGCTCTTATTATATATGACTGATTGCGAAATGATTAGCATAATTGATTGTGCCTGAAATAATACATAATATGATTCACTTTTTGGAATTGGTGTGGTGAGTTTTATATAAAGAAAATATTTATAAACCTCTCAGAAAAAATTTTTTTATTGTTATTGTTAGCTTGACCCACTTAGCATAAGAAACTAGCTGCCGCTATGTACTCTGCTACCCGAACGGGCAGAAAAGAAATACAAATTGGATTCGCAGGAAATTCAGATTTTGCCCAGTAACTGGTAACTAATTAAGGCGCTTTGAAGAGTTTTTGCTAAAAACTGCTTTAGCGAAGTCAACCTGGCTTAAAGATGGAGGTAGTAGTTAAAAAAATACTTTGGTGAAAAGTGGCAACCTTATAAAACATACATATGTTTTTAGTTTAATATGGATGATTATTTTTATTTTAATTAAAAACCTTACCGTTATTGAAACAAACTTAGAAAAAGGACAATTTTCAGAACATACCTGAAATGAAAAAGAAGACAAAAATTAAATTAATAATCTATTAAATTACTTTTTAAGTAAAGTAAAAATTAATATTAAATATTGTTAAAGGATTAAGAGTTCAAAATATTCCAATACTTTTCAACAATATAGCACGAACTTTATAAAATAAAAATCACCAAATATCACCAATTGACTAAAACTTATTTCAACTCTTAAATTCTTGCTTATTAAACTACGTAATGGCATACATTTGAATTAAGGTTTTTTCTTCTTCATTTTTTTAAATTAAAATACTTAAAAAGATTTCTTGAAATATCGATTTCCTCTTGCAAAAACCCTTTATATGTCAAAATCATGCTTAAAGAATGAGTTTTTAATGGTAGAGAAACGAAAAAAAAGAAACAATTTTTTAAATGTTTGTTACATTTAACGAAAGAATAATGAAAAAGAAAAACAAAAAATTGCAACATAAATCAGGTTTGTTGCAAGTTTGTTTAACTGTAAAATTTAACTGCAAAAATAAATAATTATTTTCAGTTGAAGTCATGATCACATTTTATTTTTTCTTCTCTTACTTTTTGGTTTCATTTTGTGGTTCGTGTATTTTGTTTCTTTTTTATGATTTTTTTTTTCTCTTACAACAACAAATGCCGGTCTGTTTTACAATTTTTTTATCTTAAATTTTATATATATTTTTTCTGCTTAAATTAAATTTTATAATGTTTGTCATAATCCATGAATAATTGTAAGCACAATACACAGTAACAATGGCATTAAATAGAGTGGTGTAGTGTGGTGTTGCACAGCAGCAATTGTATGCAACATGCAACAGCTGATTAACATAAAACTAAAGCAACAAAAAATACAATAGCAGCTGCTTAATATGGTTTAGTTGATACGAGTATATATTTATTGTACTTTTTCTGTTACTTTTCATAATTTTTCATAATTTTCTTTTACTCGACTATTAATAATTTCCTAAATTTCGAAATGTTGAAAACTAATTTTTCTTTATTTATTTTTTTTTTTTCTATTTAAAGACATAATTCATTGAGGGGGAGCAACAATGGAGTGAGTGAGTGAGTGTATCATCATTTCACATCTTCAGCGTTACAATAACTATTAAAAATAAAATAACATTTAATTTCGAAAGTCTTTTTCTTTTATTTCACTTCCCAATTAAAATATTTTATTTTATAAATTTTTTTTATTAAAAAATAAAAATAAATAAATAAAATATAAAAATCAAATAAATTGTATTTCTTTGAAAAGAAAAAATAAATGTGAAGAAAACGAAAATGTTAAGACTGAAACAGAAATAAAAGAAAAATAGTCATTAATACACAATTTGATAAATTTGTACTAAAAATTAAATGAAGCATGCAACATATAAAACAACTGACTTTCAACACTGATAGACACTGGAGATGAGTTTTGTTAGAGGGACAAATAGACAAACAGACAGACAGACAGATAGACGAATATTTAGACGGAAGGAAGGAAAGTAAAGAAAGAAGAAAACAAAAAAGCCAAACAATTCTATTGTAAAATGATTGTCCAAAAAATATATGTATAAAGAAAATAGATGAAAAGAAAGAAAAAACATTTTATTTTCCTTAAATTTAATTGTAAGCTTTTCCCAATTTCCACTTTAAAAAATATGGTTCTTTTAGACTGTAAAGAGTTCTGTAAAAGAATTTAATCTTTATATAACAATCTTTATTTTATTTTTTATTTTTTGAAAGAATAATAAAGGGGACACTTAAATACAGTTTCATGTTCTTAACCAGAATTCGACCTGTTTTCCTCCTCCTATTTGGCCAATTAAAGAGCAAAAATCAAACCAATTTTGTTTAGCTCCTGATAAACTCCGTACTTATGTCATATTTCCTTATTGTCCTTCATTCGAGACAGCTAAGATAAGATATGTTCGAAATCATATCAATCACAAAAAATTGCGAGCTATATCTCAATAAAAGCCCTACAAATACTGCTTCCTACTTAGTCCATGCAATTTAGGTACGTCCGTAAACTCTAATGTAAACTCTAATGTCTCTCGGATTTATTGTTGCAAAAGGCGCTGGACCCTTCAAGTGCACTGTTGGCGATTCACAGTTTTTAATTGTGAAGTGAGATTGATAGGGCAGATGAAAATATGGTGTGTATAACGCGGTACCATGTGGCATTAAGTCCGCCAGAAATGCTCTAATTTACCTCAGCAAGATTTTTCCAGTGTCTGTCAAAAGCGGTAGGTGAGTTTCAAGAACGGCATTCACGCAATATCCTGCAACCGCTGTGCTGATCGTGTCATTTAGCACGTCGTTCAAGGTTGCCATGTACTTGAAGCGATCCAATGGATCCTTCACATATCTGCCATATGTTTTCCCTATATACACCAAGGCCTTACTTGAGATAACTCCTCGGTGACATCCCAGGATGAACCGATGTTGCGTTCCGTGACTGGAAGAACCTTCGTTTCCTCGTTAAAGGTGACCCCCAGGAATTCGGATTATGCACACCACCGAACACGTCGGATGTAAAAGCTACAGGTTCTGCGCAGTAAAGAACCGATGTATTTCATCGAGTTTACCAGTCACCAGATCGTATAATTCATCAACAACCAAACTTTTTAATAATTAGATTCGAAGTTTCCACAGGATCCATCAGGCCCTTCCACGGTTCCTTCTGTACATAGCCCTTCAATGTAAAATATAATGTTTAATTAGCACATAAAGCAAACCACGTACAATTAAAGCCTAATGAAGTAATAGACGAATTTTTGATACCGAAATGGGCGTTGCTTAATAGCTTAATCGTTACGGAAAAATCATCAAATTTTAATTTAAGCTTAATACGATAACCTACTACTAGTGTACTAGCCTGTCAGCACGCGGGTAGTGAACTTGATTTCCACTAGAAACTGACCATCACGCCGAAAATACGGCGTATCTGTTTATAATATTCTTAATGTAACCAAATATACAAATAATAATGCAAACGGAAAAGTAGTTAGTAGGGAGATGGATTATTCGACTTTTTCAAAAACCGGTTTTCGAATAATTCGAAAAGTAGCAGTTTAAAAAAAAAACTGTTTTTGGTTAATAAAAATTCAGATAACTGGTTAACCGGTTCTTTTATTTAAATAAAATTGTTCCTAATTTTTGAAACGCAGGGCTGGACCACGTCGTCTTAAAAAGAAGCAGAAGCTGACGCAGAGCTTAAAATTAAAGTGAGAATCATTACTAACAATAACTCTAACAAATCTCATAAAAACTATGCCAAACGGTGTGCAGAGGACATAAAAAACAAAATTCGAACAGCTACTCAAGGAGCTAATTCCTTTTTTTGTTGTTGTATTACTTGGTAGAGAAGGGAATTAAAGGTTTGTTATTATAGTTATGTGGTAATTTAGGTTCCTAAATATCAAGAATTAAATGTTGTACTTTGAATAAATCAATTAGTAATATACGAGTCATTAATTGCCTCGACTAGAAAAGTCGCTTAGGTTTCGAAAAGCACTATATGTAAATTCATGCACCACGTATTTAACAGTGTGAGTGTCACATTGCTATATTAGGTAAGAAACACACTTCGAACCAAGATGTCGTTGGTTCAATCCCTGGGCACACCATCTGACAAACTTTCAACAGCGATATCACCTCACAGCATTACTAGCGGTCATTACTAACTGATATATCTGCCGTTCGAAAACGGCGTTTATGGGTCGCTTTCAATGCGTTTATTTGAATGTTCTCCATATATAAAAATCAATATTTATTTACAGAAGATGAGAAAAGGTTATTTTTGCTCAAGATTGCATATATTTTTCGATCTACCTTGGTTTTCACGTTCTTTGTGAGACGTTCAAGGTTGTCATATATACAAAAATAATTAAATTTATGCAAATGGGTTAACGATGAGCATATTTTCAATAAGAAAAATTATACTTATTTAAATTAACCGGTTTATTCGGTATTCGAAAAAATAAAGATTTTGAAAAAACCGTAGTCAACAAAACCAAAAAAAAAAACCGGTTAAAACCGGTCGAATAATAACCGTCCGGTCTCCCTAGTAGTTAGTTTAAACCAAAATAAAGAATTCAGTCTTTTTAATCCTTCCTCCTCTCGACGACAAAGTTGATACAATAAGTTTTCAATACACAATCAAAATATGCACTAATGATGACGATGAAAATAGATGAAAGCAATAAAAGAAATTTTTTAATAAAACTTCTGCGCTCTAACGATTTGAACAAAAAAAACTTTGTAAGTGTAAAAAAGAAAAGAAAAAAAAAACAACACTCCCCTACCCAGAAATTTTTTCAAAATCTTAAAGATAAATTTCTTTTCTCTTCTTTTAAGAAAAATCGGGTAAAAAAAATACACAAAAACTGCATCTTGTATATTTGAAAGAAGAAAAATAATAAAGAGGAGAAATATGAATGACTTGGCTCTATTTTTAAATAATAATTCAATGACTCATTTTTGGCTAAATATTGAGGAGGAAATTTTTGAACATTCTAATAATTTTTAAAAAACAAATTTTTTTCTTTTTAATTTAATTTTATTTTTTTTTTCTCATAATAATTACTTATATATTTGAAAGTCAGAAAGCAACAAATGGTTTTGTTGAAAGAAAAAGATTGAAATTTTTTATGTAAAAACCGAAAATTTGTTTAACTGAGCGCAAATGCATGAGTAAATAAATGAATGACTGAATGAATGAATCGAGTGAGTGAATAAATGAAGGGAATTATAATGAATAATAGTTTCATTTTTTTTTTAACAACAGATGTTATTGGTTGATTAATTTAAATTATTTGAACACACTAATTTGTGAAAAGTCAATTTTCTCTACTTTTTTTTAGTTTTATACAGCCAACAATTGCATCATGTACATTTGCAGTCATTTTTCAATATTAATTTAAATTAGTTTATTAGAGATTATAAGAAACCAGAAGACAAAAAACGTAAAGCTGATAATTACTTTCCAGTAATTTAAAAAGGTTTAAAATTATAATGAAAATATGTATAGAAAAATTAAAGGCCATACTGCACAATATGGTGGCTGTTATGCTAGAAAAAATATAAAAATAAAGCGATCTGCTTAAACTATACAAAGTAATAATTTGAGACCTTTTAAGGTCTTTTGAGTAAGTAAATTAAAAATTTACTTTTTATTTTAATGGATTTTTAGAAAAAAAAAATATATATATTTTATAGTGATTGCAATATGAAACCATCAGATTTTTTGTTAGTTTGAGCCTACAAAAAGGCTTCTGGTTATTGTATATGCTTTTATAATGGCTAGAAACACACTATTTTGGTAAATTATACCAAATCGGTTATAGTCATAAAACATTACAAATTTAAAACAAATTCGAATTTGATTTTTTTTTACTTTCAAGAAAAGTTTTTCAAAGAAAACTGCACATCTAAAATCATGTGTAGAACATCATTTCAACGCCATCTAGTGCTGATTTGGCATATTAATATGAAAAATATTAAGGATATTTTAATTATATACTTTATTTTTGGTGTGGGCAACAGCAACTCAAATTAACGACAACGTCAACTTTATGTTAATATAGTATTCTGTAAGAGTATTACGACGACATTGACTGTTTATCGATAATTAGAGTAAACCTTCCCGTGTTATCACATATTGATGCTTTACAGCGAAAATAAAAAACACATATGCATATTACCTCCAAGGCAGATATTTAATCCTTTCGGTACTTCTTTATTGTTTTTGACTTTAGAAACATTTCTTTTTCACTGTTTAACTGTTAAAGCCTACGTAACGGATAATCAAAAATAATTTTTTAAGTTTTGTTTCCAAAAGTGATTTTTGGACAGGATATCATATGGAGAAATTCATTTCATTCAGCTTTATGTGGCTTTATTAAACGTGGTTCGGCTCTTAGTAACGGCAGTGGTTCTCTTATAAATTACTTACACAAATTTATTAAACAAAGTAAATCTTTATATATAAAAATCAATGGGTGTTTGTTTGAAGTCTATAGCCGAAATATTCACTGTATGCCGAAATATTCCTGTATGCCTGGAATGAGACAGGCTATATTTTTTCGATAGGGTCAGGGGGAGAGGTACCCCCACACAAACCAAATATTAATTTTCGAATACTATTACACTGCGATAAAATTTTATTCCAATCCTATTAAAAAAAAAAAAAAAATCTATAGAAGGAAACTAGGTGGGATAGGTTAGGGAGAAAATTAACCTCATAAAAAACAAACATTAGTTGTACAATATCTTTAGAACTGTTATAATGAGAGCACTAAAGTTTTGTCGCATTAACTTTCCTATGAAACTGATTTTGTGAAAAAAAATTCAAGACGGATAGGGTCAGAGGAAGTGGTGCTTTCCAGACCAAGCAAACATTAATTATGGAATATCTGAAGAACTAAGATGGGTGTAGCTAGTTAAGCGGGGTTTTGCTAGTAAGGTAATAAAATTTATAAAAGTATAAAGTAGTATTTTTCTAAATTTACGAAACTTTAGAGGCACGATATCTTCCTGAATCCCCACAATGTGTACTGACCTCACTAAGCGATAAATTTTTCCATTAATTTTTACAGAAAAAATAAAAAAGTAACAACGAATAATATAAAAAAGTAGCAACAATATGTTTTCTGTTTCAAAATAGAGTTGAAAAGTGACTATGCCAAATGGCATAATATAACCGCAAGGGTTGAATAATAAGTTTGTAGATCAGAGTTAGCTACCTTCTGCAATTGTTATCCATTATCCATTTAGTGGTTTTAAAGCCGCTTCTCTGGCAAGGCTATCAGCTGTTAAATATCTGTTATCTGAAGTATAAATATCTGTCATTTACCTAGCGAAAGTTTTGTCGTTTACAAATATCTATGAATGTATTATTGGACAACCGAAGATCGCGTAAATATAGTTAAATCTTACTACAAAAATGGTGATTCAAAGATGGCCGAACTTTCGAACAAAATATTCTCCAGCGATGAAACTCATTTCTCTCACTCAATGGTTAGACGAACTCAATCAAAAAAAATTTACGTTAATACACAGTTTTCAATGCAAATTTTATTTTTAACTCTTTCACTTACTAACGTGCTGCTTTAAATATTCTTTTATCTTTAAAAAAAAAAAATATTGACACAAAAATGCGCTTTTATTATTAAAAATTAAACATTTTTTATATGTATTTGCACTCAATTTTCAAGTTTGTTTGTTTTTTTTTTTAATTGAAATAATTATAATTATTATTTTTAATACATATTTTTTAATATAGAAATTACACTGGCATTAGTCATAGTCATGTTCGTTCTAGTGTATAAGACATAAAAAATATTGTTCAAAGTGTAAAACATTCTGTTGTAAAAACTTACAAGTTACACACACAATTTTAAAGGGGTTTTGAAAAAGTGGTGAAATCTGCGGTAACATCTAATAAAAAAGAGTAAGTTTTCACATCGAGTGTATTTTAGGTGAAAAAAAAAAATAATAATAATAATGCTAAAAATGCAGCAGTTGCTTTCAGCGTCAATCGCACAACTTGTTTCTTTTATAATCGTTGTCTATATGACACCTAAACAGCTGTTTACTTAAGGCCACTATTACAGTTTACAATTCGACTCAGTTGAATTGAAATTTCAGTTTAAATTTTACAAATTCAGTTAAAATTTTACGATTATCGATAACAACTTAACCTTTTAAGAACACAAAAAAATACAACTCAATAATAGCATTTTAAAAATTTCAACTGAAATATCAATTCTACTTAGTCGAATTCCAAACCGTAATGGGGCATAAGTAAACTGCGGTCAGCTTTGCTATTTAGCTTAACAAATGAAACATAACAAAACTTGAAAAAAGTTCGTTAAGTACATTATATTGTAGTATTCGAAAAGTTATTTAAGCTAGCTTCAGCGTTTTGTAGTTAACCCTTAAGCATTTAAGTACGATTAATAAGATATGTGAGAAAAAAAAACATATATTTCTTATATAATATCCTAAATTAATGAAAATTCCAATAATAGAAAACGGTATTGCACTCATCGAACTGCTGCTGTTTCGTACCAAGCAACTTTTCATCAAATTTGGACAAGAATTTCTTGTTAAACACATAAGCATCCACTAATGACGATTAAAGAACGTCAAAAATGAATCCTATTTGAAAAAAGGCATAACTCATTACATATTATTTGTGTATATGGTTTGATGTCTAAAGCAAAGCTTAATACATACTTTTAATGAAAGAGCTGAGATTCAAAACAAGCTCAAAGACTATGTTATAATACAAATTAGGTCGTTAAAGAACTAGGTCAAAGAAATGCGACGCCAGCCATAACTGACCGATTAATAATAAAAAAAGCGAGAATACCAAAGCTACAAATTGCGTCGTTGTCAGAAACCAAAGAAAATGCAACGCAAATCGTATCGGATTAATTCATAATAGAAAATCGATACAAACCGAAAAGACGCAAATTAAATCGTAACCGTATACAATTTTCTTCTGTTTTTTTTTTTTTTTGAAGCGTACTGCATCAGAAATTCTTAATTAGACTTTACACGCCTAATGAAGTGTTACCTTAAAGAAGTGCATAGTTTACAAAACAAAATTCAAACAAAGAAAACTGCCGAAACTGAGAAAAATATTTAAATGGTTACTATGCATTTTCATCTTTGCTTGTGATTGATTTTTTGACAAACCCATTTAGTGGTTTCAAAACCGTCAGTCTAGCAAAGCTGTAATCTGTTAAATATTTGTTATCTGAAGGGTCATTGATTTAGTATACGGTTTAACATTTACCAATATAATTAATAGTTGAAATGTAGCCGAACAAAATTTGAACAAAATTTTCTTCATGGATGGAACTCATTTACCACTACGGTGCTCAAAGCACCCAAAAGTGTTGCTGGAAAAGCAATTGCATCCAAAAAAGCGACTATTTGTTGTTACTTATGGTCAAGCCGTATTTTTTCGAAAACGACGCTGGTAGAACCCTTATTAGACCAATAATCCCAGTTTGGGAATTCAACACTGAATCTCCTGCCAAAGCACAAATCTATAGGCATAACAACTAGAACCGAAGAAGGGTCTCCGACCACCCTGCCTAGAATGGACAGACTTCCCGACGCATTTCGCGATCCCTTAGCGAAAAACTTTGCCGCCGAACATGCTGCCACCCTCATCACAGAGGCCGCAGTTGGACAAGCAATTTGACACATTCTCATTCCCCCAGCTATACCGAGTCTCCGTACCCTGCCTAATTTATTCATGGTGGTAGCTTCCTCAGTAGAGTAATGGCGATATATAATAAGTTACATTATTTTAAAGTTTCGAAGTGGGTTTAATTTTTTTTCTACAATTTATTTCTTGTAACATCATTAGCAATATAAAAATGAGCAAAATCTCTAGTTTTTTATTATTAAATATTTTCGCATTTCGACAAAAAAAAAATATATTTTAATATATTACTTCCTTTCTTACGCAAAACCCTCTCTCTCTATATATATAGCCATGATATTTTCCTTTAATAATAATTCATCATTATTTCCGTTGTTGGATAATGATTCCATCAACTAATGGTTAGTTGGTTAGTTACTTGATTTATTCATATCTGATTATTGTTGAAAAAAGTCTGCTTCATATTTTGTTTCTTATTATCTTGATTCTTGTGGTTTGCAAAGTCACCCAACGAACTGTATTGAATTTATAATTTTTTCATTCTTTTGGAAATGGATAAAATATTTAATTAAAATTAAAACAAAAACAAAAACATAAAGCCACCACCACCAATCAATGGTATTGAAACAAAAAATGTTTATCAAGTATGCGTAGTTTTCAATAGATAATTAATGAAAAGTTTTTTAGCAAAGGAAAAAAGAAAAAAAAGAAAAAATTAAAAGAAGAAGAGGGTTCAATAATTTCATTTGTCATGCTTCATTTAATTTTGTTCATGTTGTTGTTCTAGCAGTTACTCTTTAACATACAAATAATTAGTAATTTAATTTAATTATCAAACCATCAATTTACCATATATTTAAACAAAAAGACAAAAAATTTCTTAATTTAAATACGAACTTATGAAAACAAATAAATAAATAAAATGTATGTGTACTTCTTTTGGGTGTTTCCCTTCTGCTGCTTCGAGTTTGTTTCGAGTTCTACGAAATTTCGTACTCGACTAGATATGTACGTGTTCATATCTATTTTTAATAAAACGACAACAATTATTACTAAAAACTTCCATCATTTCAGATTTGTATTTCATTTTTGATTTTTATATACTCGTACTGAATGTGGAATATATTTTTATACGAGAATATATTTTTTCTTTCTTTATTTTATTATATTTTTAATTCCAAATATGATTTTCTTAAGACTGCCATAGTTGGACAACAACTAACACCACCACTATATAGTCATTGGCAGCAGCTTAATACTTGGGTGCTTTGGCCGTAGTGTGCTGTTGAAACTACTTATGGGGCTGGCTGCTTGGTTTTTTCCTTCTTTTTTTCGATTTCGTCTTTCAACTACAAAATTGCCTCACTTTTTAAAGCGTATGCATGGCCAAATTTGTCACCACTAAGATTTTCAGTTTTTCAGGTTTCCTATATTTAATATATTTTTGATTTTAATGCGATTGTAATGCAAATGAAATTTAAAAGAATTAAATCGTTTAACTAACTTTAGACATTTAAAAAATCTTTATTAAAAGAAGCTTAAATCTTTAACGAGTAAAATCATTTAGAACTATGAAAAAGTAGCTATTAAAGGAGGAATGTGCAACAGCAGAGGACGCGACGAAAAAATTTTAATTTTGGTTTCGAGTGTTTGATTAAGAGAGACTTCCACTTCCCCTCCAGACAACTCCATCTAAAAAATAAACAACCCTTACCTCCGGCGATGATGTCAAAGCATCAGATAAATGATGGAGAAAACGCCATCTACTGGGGAAAAAATATTGCAATACCAAAGATCAGCACCACCACTTAGCAAGGATCTTCCGCACTACATAATCATATGGAGAGGAGCTACAGGGGATTAATCATCTACTTAGCTTGAAAAATCGACTTAATGAAACTGAAACAAGGCAAGGTTCGAAAAATTTCGGTTACAAATAGTCGGTAGATGACTCTAAAATGTGATATCTCTGTTAATATTAATTGCATCAGGCAACAATATAGCTTGTTTTAGAAGGCATTATTAAAATCGCATTATTGTGTGAAAAGTTACCGACTTTTAAAAATGAATGAAAATTCGGAAAAATACCTTCATATTTTGCCTCATAAATGCGTAGCAGGCTGCTGAAAAAAATTTTTAAGTTTACGAAGATGATCAGTAAATAGAAAAACAGCAGCGAGATGATGTGCTGGTTTTAGATCTAATAATTTTGATATTAAATATGTAACTCGCTTTGGTTGACCAACCACTAAAAAAAAAGCGATAAAATCATGGAAAACGATTTATTAAAAAAAACCAGCACATAAGAAGCTTGGAAGTTGCTAGGGTACTAGTCATTTATCATCAAACAGTTATCAACCATTTAAAGAACCATTTGATGCCACATGAGTTAATAGTGAAAAAGTGACCAAACTTCCACTTGTGATTCATAGCTAAAACACTACGAAATCGAAGCATTTCTAAAGGAAATGATAGTGGGCGATGAAAACTATATCACGTAAGACAATAGAGTGCGAAAAAGATCTTAGACGAAGGTGAAGCTTCGCAGACGGTGACAAAGCCAAGATTAACACTAAGAAAGGTAAAGCTGTCTGTCTGATGGAATTGGAAGGGAATTCTTAATTAAGAGCTTCTACAATCTGGACAAATGATTGATTCTGATATCAACTGTCAACAATTCACGAGATTGAAGTAAGCAATTCATTAAAACGGCCATGATTGAACGACAGAAAAAATGTTTTTGTGTTTAATCATCAACTTTGATGATGCCACAGAAACTGAGAGAGCTTGGATGGGAAGTTTTAATGCATCCACCTTATAGCCTGAATCATGTATATTCAGTTTATCATTTGTTTCGATTTCTGTAGAATTCTCTTAATGGTGCAAAGTTAAATTTCGTAGAGTTCGCAATCAGTGGATCAGTTTTTTCCTCAGAAGCCCCAGAAGTTTTACACTGATGGAATAATGGCTTTACCACAAAATTGATCGAAACTGAACATATTTGGTCTAATGAAGCTCGTTCTAGATATAAGAAAAAACGTATTTAATTTTTTTGTTAAATTTGTAAGCGAACTTTTCCCCAATATTAACAAATAAAACCTTTATCCAACGGTGCTTTAAAGTCTGTTTTAGAGCTTATCTATCGCGTACAATAAAGATCGAAAGTGCTAAAAAAATAACGGTTGGTAAATATGCCAACTTCCCTCAAAATATTTTCTTGCATTAGCAGAAACCACTGTATGAGTGAAGGTCTTCTCTTACGTGCTGCCATTAGCTTTAGGTTTTATAAAAAAAACTAGCATTTCGAATGGTGACTCAAGCTCGTGCACAGTAGTTGGCTTGTTAGCGTACACTAAGCACTTGACATGGCCCCAGAACAAATAATCAAAGGGGAATGCTCACCATGAGATGACATGAGTATAGGTTATTTTCTAAGTGCTGATTTTATAAAAAAAATAAGCATTTCGTATGTTGGATCAAGCTAGTGTGCAGTAGTTGGCTTGATAGCGTACACTAAGCACTTGACATGGTCCTAAAGCAAATAACCAAAGAGAAATGCTCACCACGAGATGACCCAGTAGCCAAGTTCTCTTGAACGGTTCGTATTATACGAATTATAGCTACTAAAATCGCTCTATACCGTTAAATATTGAAGGCTCATGAAATTTGATTTATCGTAAAAAGGCTTCATTTTCAGGCTGATTTAAGTCGAAAAATTAATCATATGTAATTCGATAGATTTACTAAGGACACACAAATAGAACTGACTCATTTACAGCTCTGAGGTTGCGTATTAACATCAACTTTAAGGTTTGTGCGTTATTCGATTTTTATTTTTTATTTTACTTGCGGCCCATGTACTTCTATTTTAACTATGAAAGCAACAACTACAAACGATAACTGCCACTACCGGGGCGTCAACATCTTAAGTTGTTGTATTTCTTTTTTAGCTTTTTAACACATACATAATAGTTTTTGTTGTTAATATATACATATGTAGTATGTACTTGTTTGCCGTATATATTTTTAATATTTGTATGTCATTTATTGTGTGCATTTTATATTTGGTATTTAAAGGAAAAATAAAAATAATAAAATTGTTGCCGGCATATAAATGTTATTTACTGCGTGTTATGTGTTGTTGTCTGCCGTATAAAGTTGTTGGCTGTTGTTGCTGGAGAGGCGACAACACTACACTTTGCCAAACGTTCATATAAAACAACAGCAACAGCAGCAGTTGATGTCATCATTTTGGTATATTTTATTTCTAGAAATATTTTTTTTATTTTTTTGAAGTTTTTGTTTTTATTGTCGTATTTTTAATGTAAATATATTGTACTTGTTGTACTTTTCTCGTCTTTAATTTTTTTTTTTGTGATTGTATTACCAAAAAAATAAAAAATTATATTCATACTCGTATGAATCAACGCGTTAAATACACAACTTAAAAAAGTGATGGATGAAGTTGTTTGGACTTATCCGTTTATAACTTTTAATGTATTTTTAAGTTTTTCTTGTTTTTTTAATTTTTATACAATTTATATAAGAGAAATACATTTTTTTATTATTAATTTTGAGTTAAATTCTTTTACAAATTAGCCAATATTGCTGAAAAACGCGTATATTTCGTTTGTTTGACATTTTGCCCATATTTTTTGATGTTAAAATACTCTGTTGCATTGCAACACTGCGATATTTGGCATTAATGCAATTGTTAATTTTTGTGTTTAAGATTAAAAATTGTGATAAATTAAAAAAAAAATAATAATAATTCTTGTTTTTAATATGAACATAAAATGTTTAATATTTCGTAATCATCTCCCCTTTCTTACTTCGAAACTTATCTTTCGCAATCATTCATATTCATTTACACACACACAATCATATAACTAGACATTAATCTCAGAGTGAAGTCCCTCAATGTACCAAGATCTTGTTTTAGGACTCACAGACAATGTCGATAACCATATGTGTCATCTGCTATATGTGTAATATAATATTGAGAAGACAACATGTTTCTCGACTCTGTGCAGGAAACAGTGAAACTACTAAATTATGACTATGTTGATACGTTACAGCGTATGTTGTGCATAGTCTGCGTTTCATTGTTCGAGACATACTACAACGGAATGTGTTTCTACAATATGAAGGCCTTTGTTCTTAAAAATACCGAAAAAGCGAACTAGAAATTTAGTTAATTATAAAAATTGTAACTGATACACGACTACCAATCACCAAAAGGTTCTGGCTTTAATTCCAGACCTGACCGTCCAACAGTATTCAACATCGGCATCACCTTATAACATTAGCTAGCTATTGGTTATGAGTATTACTTAATAAAAAACTTCTCTAATGCATCTGCTGTTTGGAACTGACTTTAAACTGGTGTAGTTCCCTTTTGAAAGTGGCGTGGTTTAGTGATTAGAGCGCAGAATACAACACAAAGTGCCCAGGTTTGAATCCCAGCAGAAGACATGTAAAAAAATTGCGTTTTCGAGTGTTTAATGAAGAAACTTCAAACCTCCTCCGGACAAACCATCTAAAGGAGAAGCCCTCTTGATCTTCCACCACAAGATATTCACCACTACAGTAGATTAATCATCTATTTAGCTTAAAAATCAACTTGATTACTGAAACTAAAACAAAGTAATGGATGCTTTGTGGAAAGTCAATATGCTCCCTAGAGTGAGGGAGAAAAAAGTTCCATTCAATGAGTCTAAAAATAGAATCGGGAACAGCTCCATGATATAAGAACAAGCAGCTCTTTGATAGAGATAAGTCCCTCTGGTTCGAGTTGAGATGCTGCGGAAATTTCGGCCGTAAACTAGTCGATGGTGATCGACTTATTAACGTAGATTAACGGGTGGCATCAATTCTTATGATTGTGGCAGTTGAATAATGAAAACTCAGCGTGAGGTCGTTTATTAAAAATGGCGACTTTCATCTCGTCTCGTGGATATGCAAAACAAAATTAACTTTCTGAATTGTGCTTCTAAGTGAGTGGGTCTGAAGATCAACCGTATCAAGAGCAAAAGTGTGTCTGTGCCAGGATTGAGGTTAGCTAATCAGTTTTACATCGATAGCAAAAACATAGAACACACGAAAAAATTCTGATACTTCGGCAACCTAATCACACCCGCAGGTGCAGCTGCTAAAGATATGGACAGACACATTACAAGGCTAAAACAGCGTTATTCACATCCAACAAATTGCGAAATTTTATATCAATTGTGAAGTCTGTTTTACAGTATGGCTGCAAAACCTGGCTGATGACTAGAATCTTAACAGATAAACTGTTAAGTGTTTATAAACCATTGCCTGGGGCAAATACTGAGGATATGCTGATCAAGAATTGCCTCGAACTCAGAGCATTTGTGCAGGCGCGGTGATCAGTTAGTTTCAGTTTAGCTTCGGCATCGCAAATGGAAGTGGATCGGTCACACCCTATGCAAACCATCCGGTGAACTTCCCAAAGAAGCGTTGGACTGTAATCCAAAGGGTACAGAAGGCGCGGGGCGTCGAAAACAATGTGGCGACGAATATTAAATGCGGTAATTAAAGATTTTGGCAAAAGCTGGAGCGAAATAAGAAAAGAGGAGAAAGTTGTACAGGCCCTTGCCTCAACTAGAAGCCTAATTTAGGATGTGTATGTATATAATAACGATTATTTGGCTTTTAACATAATCACTGCACTAAAATTAAGAGTTTTACTTGAGATCAGATTGAAGATATTTTATTTTTATTATTTCACTTGACTTCTATTTACAGAAGATGGCATATCATACTTTCATTGCAAATTTTGTGTATTTACAGTACATACGAGTACATGATTGTTTAATCCTTCTAACATGAAAGTGACACATTTATCAATGTAATTTCTATTTATTTTTTCTTTCTTTTCCTACCACAAACTATAATAAATCACAACAGGAAAAAACCAATAATATTATATGAGTATTTATACAAATATTACAGATAAGATATGAATATGCAATGAAATCAATAATAAAAATAGAAAACAATGTAATATGATAGTGTTTTTTGTTGTTGATTGAAATACTTTAATTATGGCCAGTTAATAAAACCATGATTAAAGTTTAACTAATTGAGGTTAAAGCCCAGTAATAACAAATTTATTGACTTTTTTCTTTTTTGCATATTAAAAAAAGAAACGGCTTGAGTCATAACACTCACTCAAAGTCAATATACTTTTAAAAATTTTGCCAATTCATAACAGCCCACCATAATACCAAACGATGACGAAAAGGAGGATGATTTCAGAAATTAATTAAAATTCAAATTATATAGTAGTTTAAAAAAGAAAAAAAATACCAATACAAATTAAAGTACACTGAATAAAAATACAGTGGAAAAAAAGAAGAAAAAATTAAAATTTTTAACATGTCTAAACATTTTAGATCGGATGCGAATTGTTAATAGAGGGAGAGCGTAGATAGTTTTTAATATTCGGTCTTCTAATATATGTACAACGAAAGTTAATATTGCATGTAAAACGAAACAATATGAAAAAAATATGTTAAATTTAAATAGAAACAACAACTCGTGTTGTTGCTAAACATTGTATGTGCCATAAGACTCCACCATACATACATACAACTTACAACATCCGAAAATCTTAAAAACTCCAATAACACAACTTGAGAATAATCCAATGAAACGAATTAAAAAAAAAACCCACTTTGCATTATGAAAGTTTTTTTTTGATTTTTTTTTTTTTTAGTTTCTTATTCAGGTCCACAACATTGGAAATAGCAACAGCAACAACCAAATTAAGAAATAATAAAGCAGCAGCAACTGTAGTAATAACAACTACAAAAACAATGATGTTGGTTTGGCAAGAAACTAAAACACAAATACCAGCAAAAGCTCTAAAAAGCACCAACAATTACACTGACAATGGTAACAGCAATACCAACAATACCAACAATACCAACAATAATATTGGCCAAAAATATGTTAAAAATTTAATCATAAAACATACTTAGAGAACAAGAGAACGTCTAAGATACACACCGTCATCATTCAGCCCATTCAGCTTTAGCAAGAAAGATGGCAAAAATAAAGAAAAAAAAATCTAGAAAAAAAATTAATGCTGATACACCCAAATAGAATGCACTAGATAATGTCAGAGATTCCCAAATAGAAAGTGTTAAGATTTCATTCTATAAACTTCAGTTTACACTTACTTGTGCAGAACGTTGATTCTATTAGAGACCAACACTTACTTAAAACACTGGAGCATATTTGAACAGATAAGCGCGTACGAGCCTTATTTGACTGAAAATTATCTATGGCGTATATGTATACAACCGAACGAAAATGAGCAGATAATAATAAGATAATAAATAAAGCAACAAATATTATTTAGTTGTCGAATTGATCTCAATGAGAGCAGACGTATGCGTTATGCTTTTAAAAATTGTTTGTTTGTGTTGTTGTTTACCTTTATAGTTTTCCTTTTCAACGCAGCGTTATAACTTAGTTTTTTAAAGAAGCGTAAGTTAGACTGTGTATGTCATAGGTGAACAAGCTTTAACGTATTAAAATGAAATAGAGTGTTTAAATTCCGTTATCCATGTGGCGACACTTAATTTCGTCAGTAAAACAATTTTACAACCAAGGAGTGCTTAAAATTCCAATGTATAAAGATGAAGTGAAGCATCCATTGCGTCACTCCTCTATGGAGCATATTAGCTTTCCACAAAGCATCCAATTGCTTTGTTTCTGTAGCAAGTTGATTTTCAAGCTTAGTAGATGATTAATCAACTGTAGCTCGCCTTCATATGATTATGTGTAGTGGTGATGATCCTTGCTAAGTGATGGTGGTCACCCTTACTTAGCATTGACACTTTTCCCAGTAGGTGACGTATTCTTCTGATCAATTGTCTGACGTTTATCATCATCGGCAGAAATAAGAGAAGGTGGGCTTCTTCAGATGAATTTGTATGGAGGGAGGGTAAAGTCTCTTTATTAAACACTAGAAGCCGCATTTAGTCTATTTCATGTCCTCTGCTGGATTTCGAATCTGAGCCGCATGTGTTGTATGCCTGCGCTCTAACCATTACACCACGCCACCCTATTTCCAGATATTTCTCTGTATATGCATATATTGATTTATTGATTGATTGGTTGGGACCATACGTACCACGGCTCAGAGGATCTTTTTTGCTGTCTAAAATGTTCATCATATCATACTGAAACTTCGAACAAAGCCAATTACATATTCTTTTTAGTAAGACAGCAAATGTCCATCTCACTATAACTTAGCATGGGAACTTTTTCTTGTAAGCTAATAAAGCATGTCTTTCGTACAGTACGTATTCAAGTGTAGCAACGTACATTGTGCAGAATTAATACTGATGTCTCAACATTAGCTAAGATATGTTGATAGTGCCTAAGACCACAACGACCGATAAGTAGGGCCGTTAGTACTCTAGTTTGCTCTTTGGAGCAATACTAGCTGTCGGGATCGATTTAGAGATAAGTATACCAATCTCTTCGCCTGTCTCTGACCAGAGATGTTCTCTCATAGCCGGGAAAATTACCTCTCAGTCTAGGAGTTAACACTAACCAATAAAAACTCGTCCAATTCTTCTGTTGGCCAAGCAGTTTATAGCAACCTTCGATCTTAGCTGGCCACTAATCATGATTATCTACCAGCACATATACGACTTATTCATATATGTATGCTTATAGCTTGAAAAAATGAAATGGAATAGAACAAATCACAGTTAAAACAGGCCTATGATTCAGTATTTAAGTAATTTCTTAAAGCTTTTGTAATTCCGCCCTATAATGCTCTTAAGCATTATTAATGATAAGACAATTATTTTCAAATCCTTTCACTTTAAAAACTCTTAAAAGAAAAACATCATTAAGAAATACTGCCTTAAAAGAGAAAAAAAAAACTTGAAAAAATACATTCTTTTAAGATAAACAAAATAGAAGCAATAAAACACCTGCTGCCCGTGACCGCTGTTTTAAAAATTATAATAAAAAAAGAAGAAAAAATATAAAGAGAATATATGAGAAAAAGTTTAAAAATTTTTGTTAGTTCTGCGCTTTTTTTTTTTTTTTTTTTTTTTCTCTACAAGTTTAAAGCCGGCCGCTTTCAAAAAATAATAATAAAATAACAAAAACAAGCAAACGAATACCGGCTAACAATGCTAAACTAATATTAATAAGCGTGTTATACAGCAATACTGCCACATTTACTTTTGTTAAAGATTCCAATTCAAAGCAAACTTTTTCCCGTTGTATTTCATTTCTTTCCACATGTTTGTTTCACTTTGAAAAATGTGTTGTAGAAAGAAAAGTATTTAGAAGTGGAAAAGCAAAAAAAATATGAAACGAAAAAAAGGTTTTTCGTTCTTCATTCGTTTGTCAGTTATGATTTCATGATTTTTTTTAGCATTTCAAATAACAAAACGACTTTGAAAGTAGTAACAACAACAACTAAAAACAATTACAATAGCCGCCAAAAGAAGAGCGGCGAATAATTTATAACAGAAAAAAATAGCTGAGACTAGCAAACCATAGCGAAAATTCTCAACAAGGGAAGCGTACAACGAAGAAAATCCATGAGGAGTATAAAATCGATATAAAAGAATGTAATGGAATATCTAACATTAAGACCGTTTGCAATAGTGATTTCGAATACATTTTTTTTTTTTGTAATTAAGTAACGTAGCAAATCTTGGCGTTCTATATATACTTTTTTCTCCATCACTCCTCTAGGGTTAGTTTTTCACAAAACATATATTACTTTACTTCAGTTTCAGTAATCAAACTGATTTTCAAGCTAATTAGATGATTACTCTACTGTAGTTCATCTCCATATGATTGAGTGTAGTGGTGAAGAACATTGTTATAAGTGATAGTAGAGGTGATCCTTACTTAGCATTGTAATTTTTTACCAATAGGTGGCGTTTTCCACTGAACATTCGTCTGTTGTTTGTCATCACCGCCAGAGGTGAGCTGGAGGGTCAAGGGGGCTGGCTTCTTTAGATGGATTTGTCTGGAGGGAGGGATTCGAACCTGGGCCGTTTGTGTTGTAGGACTGCGCTCTAAACACTACACCACGCCACCCCTCTATGTAAATCTACCTCTTCTTTATAAACACGAAAATAGTGTTATAGCATAGATATATCGTACAATAACAGCTGGCTAAGGCCTAAAGAACTCTTAAGCAGTTGAAAACTAACCCTAATTAAAAAAAGAATAAATAATAAAAATATCTTCAGTGATAAGGCCATTTCTAAATAAATGAGTACGTTAACAAACACCACTCTGTTTGGTGAATTTGAATTTTTGTGAATTTTGGGCTAGCGGTGTCATCGGTTCATATTTTCTTAACAACGATTTTGACCATGAGAGCGCTATAGGTATTATTATTATCAGCCAGGAGGTTGTCTAACGGCAGACACCATGACCTAAAATATCTGTTGGGCTACGAAATATGACCCACATGACCACGCCCCACCCAAACTCAACAGTGCATCCCCGCCCGCAGATAATGACCAGTTAACCACGATCGTAGACTAACTACGTCCTACTCGATTGTTGCCCGTATACAAAAGGACAAACAGAAAGCCATATTCAAACACTTTCTCCGCTCTCTCAAGTCAAGTATCTTCCTGAAACGTGCAATCTGCTCCTAGTTAGAGCAACACAGTTGCACAAAATGTTCTCTGTAGTGTCATTTTCCTCAGACTGAGCCGGCACTCCTTATCATCCAGGAGACATAACCTGTTGATATGATATCTCAGGTAGTAGTATCTACATAGCTCTTCTACATACGATAAGACCAACTGTTTGACTTGTCGCAAATCTCGGGAGCCATCGCAATGTGCGATCCTGAAAAAGTGACCGCTATAGATAGATGATGACCAACCTCTTTTAGTTAAAGGGCAACAACGACATTGGTTTCAACAGAACGGCATTACGTGCTATACATTTCATGTCACATTCTACACGAGCGATTCGAGGGCAACGTTATCTCATATGGGCGTTTTGTGAACTGGTCAGTGAAATCATGCGATTTGACACCGTTAGACCTTTTCTTGTATGTTTTTATCAAGTCGCAGATCTATGCGAATAAGCCACAAATCACAGCGGCCCTCATTGAAAGTGACTAACAGTTTAACGCCAATTCCGTTCGGCAAAAGGATTAGAGAAAATTAGCCAGTTACTAGTGTTATTACTAGTGTAGTGCCAGTTAGCTAGTGTTATGAGGTTACTAGCTTGAGCTATGCACCAGTCAAAAAAATTTTTATTTCGGATGCGCACTACTTACCGAAGCAGCGGCGGACACACATAATATCATCGATTGGGCTTTCAAACGAACAAAAAAGACAGGTAGCACTTCACGACAGATATTTTAAAGGAGGCATGAACGTTTTTGGAAGAGTTGAAAATGGTGTAAACAAAATAGAGTTACAATTTATTTAAGAGAAGAAAAAAAAAACAAATATAGATATTTTTCTCAATTGCCCAAACACAATAGTTTTAAACAACTTCATTCTTTTAAATATCTGCTGCCAAAAAGGAGAGGCTAAATTAGAGAGTGTGTGTTATAGTGTGGTGTGGTATGGTGTGATATGGTCATTGCCGTTCGTGCAGTCAATCATTTACAGTATTTTATGGCTTTTTTCCATAGCCATAGCACTTTAACTATTGACGTTTTCAATTCTAGTCTTTAAGTATTGTCTACTTCAATGTAAGTGGAGTTTTCTTTTGTTATAGAGGAAAAAACACTGCTAACACTTCTTTATGAAGACAAATGCATTGATGAACCAAAAAATAAAAATAAAAAATATTAAAAAAAAACTAATCATCTGCCAATAACTGTGATGATGTATGACCGATAAAATTAACTGGAAGCAACAACAAAGTATAGCATCAGTCAAGTTTGTAAAAGCTGAAACGAAATGCTGCTCTGTCCAGTTGCGATCGCTTATTCTTTTTGTGTAGTACAACAAAATCATAATGGTATGAAAAAAATAATTATTTTTTTTCCATTATTTTTTGAGCATTAAGATCTTTTATCTTGTAACTAATCACTTAAAATACACCCTTTTTGTTACTTCATGGTTTTCGTAATGGCATCATAGTATGTCCATAGAAACCAAAAAAGTCTTTAACATTCATATCGAGTCAAGAAATAAATTCAATTTCTATTATAGAAAAAAAATTGCTGATTTCATGCCACAGAAATATTATTTTTAATGCCATTTCTTACAAACATTAAGCGCCATTTGTTGTTTTATGTAGGAAAGCTTAACTAAGAAAAAAAAATTTATAAAAAGAAAAGTTGAGAAATGCATTTAATTTTAAATATTTGCAAACTTATGTAATTTTGTTTAAAAGGTATTGTTGTAAAAAAATATACCGAAATATGGATGGATTGTTTCATTGAGAAATTATTTTTGTGTCAAAAGATAGCAAAAAATCGCTAACACACATAAAGATAGATGTACTCTTGGCTACGTACCTTTTGCAAATGTCAAGCTATGACGCTAAGACAGCAGACCAAGTACCAAGTTAACAAACAAAAAAAAAAAAAAAAATTGGAACGATGGGACCGCCACACGGGTGTTATTCCGAAAATTTTTGATCAAGATAGTATAACTTAATTCTGAGATACCTTCAAAGTGTTTAACCTAATCCTGACAGCTTTAAAAAAAGTCCTGACGCTTAATTGTGATCCCAACACACATTTCAGCAGCATTGGAAAACACCACAATATGGCCGAATCAGTTGTTTTTGTTTTTCATGTAGCAGCAGACCGTAATGACTTCTGTTCAAATTGTTAGTCCATTTCAGCTTCTATATTCAGATCCAATAAAGGAGAGCACCTTGAATAGGCTGTAACCATTTTACCGACGTTGACCTGTTATGGATGACGTTGTGACAAACGAATTAGAACTAATGTCCAGGATTTTCATCGATTCCAGCATGATTTAGGCACATAGTGGCTACAATTAGCGTTTAGTGTTTTCTCGATACACAAACTATTTATATATTAATTCCCATAACATTCCATGAAGGAACATGGGGCCTTCCCTCAGTCAATGAACTGCACCAGATTCTATTTTTAAACTCATTGAAAGGGACCTACAGTTTAACGCCGGCTCCGAACGGCAAATGCACTTAGAGAAGTTTTCAATAGTATTTATACTTATAATCAGTTACTAGCTAATGTTATGAGGTGATACCGCTGTCGAAAAACTTTTTTCTTTTTTAAAATGGCCTGGCCTGGTATTGAAACGACAACCTTCTAGTTGGTAGGCGGGTGTCTTACCTACCATTCCACAGCGGCACACAGATACACAACTAATACATATATTAATACGACAATTAAAAGGAATACGCGTATTCTTCCTATGGCAAGAAACCGGTTTAGATGAACGAATAGATAGACAGAAATGATGCATCATTTGCAAAAACCTCTACAATAAAAGGTAGAAGAGGTCCGGAATAAGTAAATAAAATAAGTAGAAGTTCACACGAACCCTGTACAATCTAGAATGATGCTGGTCATATCACATGAACCCATGATATTTCCTAACGCGCTGGCTAGAGTCACCGTTGTTTATTGTTTTAAGGAATAAGTGCAATAAAATTTTAGCATCCTATGCGCTTATCGAAAATGTTAATTAATGCAGTTGCTGAGAGCGTAGAAGCGTAGGATGACTACACATCACCATTATACGCGACATGCGAACAAATAAGTTATTTTTTATAACCAAGCTTTAAATTTATTTAAAAAAAAAAAACTTATTTCACTCTTAAGCTTTTTAAGAAGACTACTCAGATAACAAGACTGTTGTAGGATAATTAGCAGGATAAGTATTACTAATTGTAGGATAAGTATCACTAACGCTTGACTAAAGTAAATTTTTTTGCATAAGATGCAATAAAATGCATATTTAATTGAAGGTGAAGTTAATTATTAATTAATAATTAATTTGGACATGGCAAAATTACGAAATCACCATCAACACATCTACTACTGCTGATTGAATGACATACCAATCAACATCAAAATTACATTGCTTTCTAATGAATATGAGGGCACAACACTTAACAAATTATTATACACATAGAAACGTAATTTTAAATCAATAAAATTTATTATTTAACCTCAAGTCATACAAAACAGAAAATGTTTTTTCTTCTCCTCTCAAAAGAAATTGTTTGTGCGTCGATTTTAAATTCAATTCATTACCGCCATTAAGAATGCCTCTGATTTCATATTTTTTTCTTCTCTTTTCTTTTCAAATCAATATTTTTATGTATTGTGTGAAGGAAATAAATATGACATTGAAACAAATTGTTGAAGGAAATTGCTTTTTATGGTTGAATTGTGTTAATGGATTTTCCTTTAACACAACAACAAGGATATGTAGACAACATTATTATATTGTATTATCTTGCCATAGAGAGCTACAGGGCATGAACAAAAAAAAATATGTTACAAGAATATATATTTGCTTAACATTTTAATTTGAAAAGAATTGAATTTATCATAACACGGTCAATGACTGTGACTAACTTCTATATAAGATAGCTGTTCAAATCCCAAATGGCTAATGGCCTGTCTGTCTGTTTATCTATGTCTGAAGCATGATTTTTTTTTATTGTTTTAGGGGATTTTTATCATCCCTTGCTGTTTAATTAAATTTAATGTAAATTTTTTTTATAGCCATATGCTCCCTCCCCCTGGTATGTTTATATTAAAGCCAACCAAATTTCTCTTATAGCGTGACTATTGCCAATTTCTATTAATTTTTCATTGTTTTCACTAAAAATAAATTGAATATATTTAAACATCATGATTTATTCAAATTTTATAAACTCGCTTATTATAATGAAGTCGTTAAAATTAATAAAAAGGAAATCTAAAATCATTTGTTTAGCCATTATCACCTAGTTAATATGCCAATTACTAAAATTATAATAGAAACGTGCCCTTTGACCTATAAAAAATTTATTTTTTAAGTTCGACGTTTGTTGTATTTTTATCAATACTAATAATTATTGACGGATGAAAAAAATAGGCAAAATAGTATTATTCGTGACAAGAAATTCAAGCAATCTGATTTGCATAAATATCCCACGAGCTCTTGTAAGTATACGTTGATGTTGTTCTAATCGATACACACTAAGGAGTTCTTCTTAGCTTTTGTACTCGGTCGTGTATATATATAAAAAAAAAAATTGATGTTTTCCTTAGTCAAAAATTAACTCTTGACCACGCTTTCCTTTTACAAAATTTAGGTTTGCTTCAATAGGAGACAAATTCGAAATTGTATTCTATCTACGCGTGTCTTTTCAGATAAGCTTGTACAAATCATCAAGAACAATATTAAAGCTCCTGGAATATCTCATATACACAAACATCCGAGCTAAGACAATGTCAGGTGGCTAAGGAGCAAATTATTCACCTTGTTGTAGGGCCTTCAAATATTTGGGCAGTATGGTGACTTAAAAGGGTGGTGCTGAGGAGTACATTGAAGAACAAATTAACGGGACAATTGCAAAGATCAACAACTACTAAGCTACGCTTATACAATTCGAACATCATTCGAACATCGCATACAGAACATCAATCTTTTGTACGCGGCAAACCAAATATCTGTACCAAATGACTGTGAATAGGCGTCGATGATTAGCTGACAACATTGCTCGATGAGCGCTTCGGTGGAACCCGCAGGACAAGAGGTGTTGTGGCACCTAATAGAACTTGGAGAAAGTCGATTTATGCGGAGCTGCAAGCAGCAAACTAATCACAAAATGACACGAGACAAACATCTCGCAATAGAGTCGGGTAGAAGAGGATGGTTAAGGCTTTATGCTATACTAGGAGGCAAGGACGACAGCAGAAAACAGAAAACATACCTCTGATACGTCAACACGCAGTCATACACATACTTCAACAATTTCTGATGCTGGTCATATTACATGAGCCCGTGATATTTCCTACCGCGTTGGCTAGGGTTACGTAATTTCTAGTTCTTAGATTTGATAACAAATTGTTAGTTCACCTTGTGAAGATTCAATTTAAGAAATGGTAGCAAAAAAAAAAAAAAAAAAAAATCGTACACCTCATGAAACCATCGAATTATTGAAACGTCATTTTGGTGATATGTTTTTTTATAATATGAACTTCTTTCCCTTGTTTCCTTCAACAAAACAAAGTCTATGTGCTATGCTAACCCAACAAATTCTTGAGCAATTGGAGGTCAATATAACTACATATATCATTAATAAAATAAGCTCAGAAGTTATCGAAAAAGTAGTCAAAAAAATGTACTGACGGCATCACTAGCTATGTAACAGCTATTTTTAGGGACCACTTATCAAATACCATTTTCAAAATATATATGTACAAACGCACATACATATAATTTCCCTCCAAGCAATATAATAATTTTATTTGATTTTCTCGTAATTTGTTGTTATTTTATTGTATTTCAAATGTAAAAAAAGCCCTTCTATTAGTAATAACTGCCTTTTAATGAAAGTTCATTAAGTCTTATCTTAAGTTTTTAACTCCCAATTAAAAGTATTGAATGAAAATGTTTAAAAAGAAAAACGTTTTTAAAGAAAAGTTCTTTAAATTAACAAAAATCACATTAATATTATCTCAAAAATAAATTTCCTTTCCCTAAAGGCAATAGATAGATAGAGAGCAGAACACAAGAATGGTAATAAACGAAATACATTGGAAAAATTATAGATAAATTGATTGAAATTATTTTCCAATTGAATTAATGCCAACAAAAATTGTTTACGTCTATGGATATCAACAACTATCTAAATAGTACATGAATAATAATAATAATGGCGCAGACGACTGAACTTTCAAAAAATAAAATAAAAAAATAAATGGGAAAGAAACTGGCTAAAACCAAGTAGAAAAGTAAAACAGCCAGATCTGCCTGCCTGCCAGCTAAACAGCTGTTTGTATTCATACTTCTTAGGTTTTAAAAATGGTTTTCTTTTAATTTTTTCGTTTGTAGGCTTGTTTTCTTTTTCTTCTTCTACTTCGTATTGCTGAAGTATCTAAAACGTCATCGTTCAATGACTGAAAAGTTTTCAATTTTTTTTTTCGCAAGTTATAAAAGATTACATGAGATTATATTCGTATACTCGTCGTAGTTATATTTTAAATGTTAAACAAAAAATTGGTAAAGAAGAAAACTCTATAAGAGAATTATGGTATAGACGACTGACTGACTATACCTATACACTCGTATACAAGACTCTACAAGAATACTATGCAAGTATTACACTATTGTATCTCTTAAGATTTTGTGTATGAAACATTATTCAAAAAGAAAGGACGGGCGTGCTGCTGTTAGGCTGCTTAGCTGCTTTCAAAGAGTACATACAACACAAGACAATATGGTGTACAACACAAGGCGTTGTAGTGAATGTTGCTGTTGTTATATTTGTTGTTGTTGTTGCAGTTGTTACTTCAACATTTTGAGAAAAAAAAGAGAGAGCGAAACACAAAAAAATAGTTGGTCTACCTGCCAAAAACCTAAAAATATAATAAGACTTCAAAAAAAAAAATCTAAAAGAAAACAAAAACTAAAGTAAAGCAAATAAGAAAGAAGAGAAAAATACAAAAAAAAAAAAAAAAACCTTCCAAGGCATAATTGTACGAGCTGTGTTGTATTGTGGTCTTCTTCGCCTTCGTTGCTGTTGTATAGTTAAGCAGCAACAGCAGCAGCACAAAGCAAAATTTCAAGTGAAGCCATTAAAAAACAAGTTCCATTTGTCGCAATACTTTAGATTCAATTTTTATTTTTTCTTACCAAAATAAAAAATAAAAAATTAAAAATTAAAAATAGAATAAAAAAAGATTAAACATAAAAATACACACAATTAACAACGAAGCAGGAAAAAGTAAGTGATTGTGTGGGTTAACTGGATTTATGTCATTCCATATATATTTTGCCAGGAAAGAAAAAGAAAAGAAGCAATCGAAAAGAAAAGAGACTTTTAAACAAAATTCGAATATTCGAGATTTAGACTACTGCTAGTGATAATTGACCATAAATAACGAAATGAAACTTAATATGCAAAGATTTAGATTTTCATATAAAGACAGTGTAGTGTCACACTTGTTACAGATTTAGATAGGATTTATTCTATTAAGAGATGGGCGTTACCAACTGCATTTTGTAATTAATTACAGCTCTAATTATCAGTTACATGTAGCATATATTTGGTTGCGTATTGCAAATAAAATATAAATGGTAATTAGTTTTTGCCAATTAACAATCAGTGATTGTTAATTAAAAAACTACATGTAATGGTTAAGATTAGGTTGCATGTGCTGCCCGCAATTAGCGAGTTCACTGGAGACCTTAGGGACGGACCATTGTGATATCCTTAAGAAACTCGAAACGTCAGGAAGAACCTAAAATCAAAATTGATAGTCGAGCAAAGCAATCACTAAAAGGAATGTGCAAATAATGCAATCCTGGCGATAGTCAACCGGTACCACTGAACAAATTGGCCAGATTTGTCAGTGATATATCCCATGATCTGTACTGTCTGATCATGGAAGAGACGTGCAACAAGATTTATTAGTATAAGCTTCTGTGAAGCAGGGCAGTCACAAAGGTATTGCAGCGACTCGTCCTCTTTATCATCCTGACAACTTTTACAGCAGCCATAACATACAGAGCGGTCTTAGTCCATTCCATTGACAGAAGATACAGCACTCTATATGTAGTATGTGTTCCAACCTCTCTATTAGCTGTCGACTACGTCAACGCCCCCAGAGGAATATGTGCAAGAGCCAAACCAAGGGATGCACACTAATCAGCAGATCATTTCCTAGGCTGCTGACTTGAGAACCGCTAGCAAATGCAGCTAAGGAGTTACTTCAATCTATCTACGTTGGAACTAAAAGCATCATCCAATGTAAGACTGTGAACGTAGATATCAGTAAACGAAGATTCAAGATTTAAGTATCGAACACAAGTAGCAGCTCTATTGATGAGATAAATCTCGGACTAGAAGATTGTGCAGTCAAGGGACAGTCTGAGAGAGACTAAATTCATCAGAGCAAAAATTGGAACATGTGCCTGCTTCTGTCTGCGAGCCATCAGTATAGATTGGCATCTCGCCGTCTTATACTAAAATATTGAGTGCTCGATTAAGTTCGGTTAAAAATTGTTGGTAGATGGGGCTCTAAAGTGTAATATCTCTGGCAATATTAATTGCATCAGACAACACTATAGATTTTTTGAAAGGTGACTTTTTAAGCTTCACTTTATTGTAAGACTTATCAATGTTTAAAAATAAATGAAAATTCTGAACATTAGCCTCATATATTGCTTTTCTGTTTTAGAAAAGGTAAGAATGCGTAGCAGGCTGCTGTAACTTGTTGGCACGTTTCTGATAATTTTGATGTTAAAAATGCACCTCGCTCTGGTCGACGTAATCACTAAAAGTCAGTGAAATTATGAGAAAAGTGAAAAAGACAGGAAAATAACCAATATGGACGTTGCCAGGGAACTAGGCGTTCATCACCAAATACTTACAAACCATTTGAAGAAAGATGGATACACAAAGAAGCTCGATGTTTGGCTGCCACATGAGTTAACAATGAAAAATTCAATGGACTAAATTTCCATATGCGATTCACTGCTAAAAGGGAATGAAATCGAAATAATTATGAAGCAAATTATTACGTGCGACGAAAAGTGGATCACATACGACAATAATGTGCGAAAAAGATCATGGAGAGAGCAAGGTGATACTTTGCGGATGGTGGCAAAGCCAGAATTGCCACCCAGAAAGGTAATGCTGTGTGTCTGGTGTAGTTGGAAAGGAATTGTTCATTATGCAATTCTATAAACTAGTCAAACGATGGATTCTAAACCCCCACTGTCAACAATTAATGAGATTGAAGCAAGCAATTCAACTAAAACGACCAGAATTGATCAACAGGAAAGTTATTATGTTACACATGATAACGCCAGAACACACACTTTTTTTAATAACTTGGCAGAAACTGAAAGAGCTTGGCTTAGCCTGGATCTTGTACATTCAGTTTATCATTTGCTTTGACCCCTGCAAAACTCTCTTAATGATGTAAGTTTTAATTCTGTAGAGGCCTGCAAAAAGCATTTCGATCAGTTTTTCGCTCAGAAAAAAAAAACTTGATCACTCACTAAAGAGCATGTTGAACGAATTAAAATTATAAAATATTAATAAATTTTACCACTTTCCCATTCCATAAAACGCTAAAAACAAACAAAAAAACAAAATTTAACGTAAAAACTACGAAAACGAAAAATTAATCCGAAAATCCATTTGTAATCCATTAAAAAAATATTGAAAAGAAAATATTATGGCTTTATCAGTATTATTGGCAAGAAAAATGTTCTTGTCTACATTATCAATTACATTAAAAAACTCTTCAATTTTTTGTAATCCCTTATCGTGTTCGTAGTATATGAAGATGATGAACTCGCCTTTTTTGCCCATAATTCACAACAAAAACATAAAAAAGAAAGAAAAGCAGCAGCAGAAAATAAAAAGAAAGATATAAACAATTTTAAGATTAAAGATTTACTTATTTAAAATGAAAAATTATTTTAAATGTCAGTTTTATCACAACTGCAACATCTTCGCTTTTACTTTCATCGATACAAACACACACTCAACATAATATCACATCATCATTCATCCTCTTAGCCAGCACTGCCATCCAGCATCACTACAGTCGTCAGTCATCAAAAACAGCCATGCAATGCGGTAGCAAATGGCCTAGACCATCGACTTCGAAAAAAAAAAACAGAAATAAAATAAAAATACAACAACAACGCATTCAAATTGCAAAAAGAAAAAGAGAGAAAATGTGCCTTCAATGTGTATTTTTTCTTTAAGAACGACGAGTGTGAATAATGCATTTCAAAATATGCGTGTGTGTAACCAACGATGTACGAACGATTCTATATTTAAATCTTAAAAAAAAAAAAACTTTTTTTAAATATTTAAAGTTCAACAGTACAACAAAAACAATGCTTATAAATAAAATGAAATTTATAGAGAATGAAGGAGAATGTGGAGGCTTTTCTTTTTAGACATGGTGCTATTGTAGCTATCTTGCTAGCGTCGTCGTAAGGCCAGAACCAAAATTTAAAAGAACTAACTCGTTCTGTTAACAATTATACTGTTAACTTTGTTTCATGATTCGCTCTATCGTTCACAATTCAGTCCCTCATTATGACACGAATTACATAATTTGTAAGTCATTCAGTTTCAATTACAATGTCGTTTACCATAAAATCTCTAATTTTTCCACCCTTAATGTGTTTATTTAATTTCCTAATCTGTTTTCTCTTTATAAAACACAACTGGCCAGCAATTAACAAAACAATAAATAAAAGTCACGTGAAAAAGAAAATCCGTCATAACTATAAACGTATCATATAATCGGGATGATTCGTATTGTATAAATAATTCAAACAACGAAGAGAGTAATTCGAAATCATGTTAACACGTGACTATAAGGGTCTGCTAGACACATCAATTTATAGCCTCAATTTTTGTGTTTGTATGTCTAGTAGACGCTTTAAATTCTTACCTGAATTTAAACATTGGGATTATAGGACAAAAGAGTTAAAAAACATACCTGGAATGAAAAAGAAAATTTAATTAAGCGGTGTTGTTAAAAATTATCAATTAATATTTTGTTGAAAAGAATATTTTATTTAAAAAAAAAAAAAAAAGAAATATCTATTTTGCCCTACACATAGAATTAGCTCCCTTCATAGTATATCAATCTCAGAAATCTGAAGTGATTCGCTGACATCACCATAAATAAGTGATAATATTGACCTTATTATTATTGCGTGGAAGACAGTCGCTCGTGGCGTTTCGATACAAAAAGTCCGAAACACGTGAAATCGAAAAAGGGGTTTCGCAAGGTGGTGTACTATCCCCAATTATGTTTAATTTCAACGTTTCGAAACTCATGGCACCATCAGCGGGAGTAAAATTGATCACATATGCCGACCACTGCACTATCTTGGCGATGGGCAAGAACATTAATGACACTTGCGGCCAAATTTTATCTAGAGGACTCAATTTTTTTCTTTGTTAGGAGGAATTTGAGAGTTTAACCGTTCAAATCCTTGTTGGCGCTATTTACCACATTGGCGAGAGAAGTCAGGCTTGATCATAATGTAATTGTCGATGGCACGAGAATTTCGAAAATGAATTAATACAAAATCCCTGCAGTCGCATTTGACAGCCTCTTTGGGTTCTCGGCGCATGCTAGTACAATTAGCAACTAGATGCGAAGTAGAAACAAGATCCTCAAGTCACTAGTCGGTAGTACTTGAGGCACTGATTAGAAAACCTTGTTGGCTACATACAAGACAATTGGTCGGTCAGTGGTAAACTACGCAGCACCCGCGTGGTCGCCAGTAGAAAACCCAATACAGTAGGGCAATCTACAGAAATGCCAACATGCAGCACTAAGGAGAATTACAGTCTGCATCCAGAAGACATCGAAATAACAACTTCTCGAAGAATTGAAAATCCTGACAGTCAAAAAACATAATACCCTGCTCACAAAGCAGTTCCTACTGGCTTGCCATCGCAGGAACCATCCGAATCATCGGATTATTCCGTAACGCTCTCACTAGGAAACAATGGGCAGACGAATATAACATCTCTAAAAGATATTCATCGTGATACGGTTGAAAGGGTGCTGAGAGACTCTCACGAGAATGTCGCTCTCGAAAGCCACCCAATCACCGTGGTGAACAATGAAAAAGATCTTCCCAGAGAGACCAGATTTGTCGTATCACAATTAAAAACTGGTCAATGTACAAGGCTACATTCGTACTGGGTTGGCATAAATGAAGATATTCCCAATATCTGTCTGGAACAGGTCCTCACAATGGCCGGCATCTGTTTGCATGTAGTGCAAACCCGACAACAGCTCACTCTGGAACAAAGGGAAGTGGCTCAACTCATGAAACTTATAACAGGAGATGAAGAAGAAGAAGAAGCAGAAGCAGAAAAGGGAGAAATGAATGATAATATAATATACTTTCTTGTATTTTCAGGTTAAGCTGCGACAACAACAACAACGAACAGGCGGGCTTTAGGTTTCATAAGTTCTGTATCGATTAAGGTTGGTTGGTTAATGTGTTACTCCACGGCACGTAAACACTCAAGTAAAGTTGAAAGTACTTCGTTTCGGCAAAAATGCACCACTTCGTAATGTATACTATTGTGACATTAGAGATTCAGCCTGTAGACGTGAAATATCTTCGTATGTCGTCAAGTCTATGCCGATGTGTCGTCGTCAAGCAAAAACTGTTTGATAATCAGCATGAATGAAATCTAAGTAAGCCGATTTCGTTTAGCTTTAGAATACGACGAAATTGTATTTTACCTCGTTTCTCCTTAACATTGCTCTGAATATTATAATGAGGTCCATAGCAATGTAGGACATTAGAGATATAGGATAGTGTCTACATGGTAATCTAGATATCTGTTAAAAGACACACAACGTTGGAGCGATGTCAGCCAAACTGCAAGAATTGGTAGATATAACAGAACAAGCTGGACTAAAGATAAAATTTGTTGCTTTGCTAATACAATCGCAAGGAAACTAAAATTTTTATCATTCAAATTGACGTTTTGGAGTTCTCTTATTCATCAAACTTTCTGTTATAAAATATCTTTTGTCACAAAGAGTCCCTTGTGAAAGCTAAGTATACAAACAAAAAAATAAATAAATTTAAAAAAAGAATTATCACTCGGGAGCATATTGGCTTTCCACAAACAATCCATTGCTTTGTTTCAGTTTCAGTAATCAAGTTGATTTGCAACTAGATGATTAGTCGCTTAGTAGCTTGCCTCTATACGATTGTGTTTAGTGGAGCAGATCCTTGCTAAGTAGTGGCTTAGAAGCCTTTTGCACGTTCAAAGTACTTTGCAAAGTATTTTGACAAACTCTTTTACATTTTCTTTTAAACTTTGTTTCGCTTCTGCACGTTCAAATTTTGCTTTGACAAATTTTGTTTTCTTTTATCGGGTCGTTCTGCAGTTTTTGACAGTTGTAATTTTTTTTCACTGTGCGAAATAAAAAATAAAAGAAAATGTCAAATAAAACATGTAAACGATGAACAAAGCAACTTTGCGAGTACATCAAAGTGTGTACTCACCCCCGCTCGTTTTTCTCTTCTCCCTTACAAATTCAAGACTTTGCAAAGTACTTTGAACGTGCAAAAAGCGTCTTATCATTTTAGTGTTTTCCCAGTAGGTGGCGTTTTCTCCTGACCATTCGTCTGATATTTGTCATCATCATCAGAGGTAAGCTGGATGGCCAGGGAGGTTTCTTTAGATGAATTTGTCTGGAGGGAGGTTGAAGTCTATTTATTAAACACTCGAAGCCGAAATTAAATTTTTCTCGCCAGGTTCTCTGCTGGGATTCGAACCAGGGCCGTTTATTTTGTATTCCTGCATTCTAAGCACTACACTACGCCACCCACAAACAAAAAATTTTAGTGCAAAATTCTGTTGAAGATATAACCAAACATGGGGTCTTTTTGTAATCAAATGATGTCGTATCATATGACACACAGATTTTGGTATTAAAAGGCCTTTGATTTGATTTGCCAAACAGTAAAACACATCAATTCTTTTAAAACTCTGTTATTGACGATGAATTTAAAAATAAATCAAAAACAATTTTTTTTTTTTAATTTTTGTTTGCAGCAGCAGTTAACGCTAGTAAAATATTTCTACCGATGCTTTACTCTGGCTGCTAATTTTTGTAGCATGACATGTAGCATGACATTATAATACAACGCAAGTCCCCGATGATGCAAACGCACGAACGAAAAAAACCTTGGGATGGTACATCTCAAGAGTCAACATGACAAAATACATAATAATATTAAAAAATTAAATATATTTTTCTTTATTAGTATACATTTTTTAATTCTGTTGTTCATTCACTTTGAATTTCTGTTTAGTCATCGTCAAGTGCCAAGTTCAATATCTTTTTCAGTGTTTGAAATGTAATGCAACTTTATAGCAAAAACAAACAAATGCAAAAAAAAAACTGCATATATTTTAAGTTAAAAATTGTAAAAAATATTACTTTTTTCTAACCACACCACACATGTGTCACCGACTTAAGAGCTACATGACACATGCTACTGCACCCCAAAAAGCAAACAGCGATTTTGAAAAAAGAAATAAAGACTCCAGAAACAGCCCTCGAAGTATACCAAAGTGCCTGCCTTCAAATGTTTTAAATATCAAATGCTATTTTCTTTTACTTCAATTTAATTTTTTTTTTTCGTTCTATGGTCGTTGCACTCTTCCACACATTAAATATTGTATAATAAAATAAGAAATAAAAATATACATACATATTTATATATTGCCAACAATGTGCCACCGTCAACGATTTAAATTCATTACTGCACCAACTACAATTCTAGCCACACCAGTCACTAACAAACAACCAACCAACCAAACACACGCCAAAGTCTAACAAACAACGTATTTACGAAGGAGGACTACTACTCTGCTCCTTAACAGCACCATCATGTAGACGTGGTGTGAAAAAGACTTTCCCAATTTCAAATCGTCAAACAGCCAAACGGTGTTCCTAATAGGCAACTAAGCCGACAGGCTAACTGACTGTTTGACTGACTACACGTCGTCTTTATTGCCTTCATTTAGTTGGCTGGTTGTACACATCATTTATATCTTATGCGAACGGAGTTGTGCATGGTAAAGCTGAAAATTTCACACAGCACAGCATAGCACACAATGTGCAGTAGTAGTGCAGCAGCAGCAGCAAACACACTTTTCATATACGAATGTATTGTGACATTTTGAATTCATCTTTCTCTGCCTCCTGCCGAGTAAATTGCGCATAATTACAATAAAAACGATATGAAATTGAAATGAGGAGGCTAAAAGTCGTACCAAAACGTAGCATGGGAATTAAACAGTCTAAAATACACACAGTGATCTTAATCCAATAGGAATAATAGGGGAGAACCTTATTTAATAAACAAATAATCCTTGAAATATCCTCGAGAAAATATGGCAAAGCATAAAAACAACAGGTCAGCTTTAAGCTTAAGGCCAAATGCAGGATGGTTTATCTCAAATTAATCATTGACTTATAACCCCTAATATAAAGGATGTATGTAAGGGGTGTTTTTTTATAGAGGTATAGAACTTTAAGTTGCAATAAAACAACGATGGATTATTCGATTGATATGAATTTTATTTATCCGGAAGATAATCTTGTGGCATTACATTTTAAATAAGATTTCTGGCATACGACCGCCACGGCTGACTTTTTCCAACATTTGTGGCCGTATATTGGCAATAACACGGCGATTGTTATCTTCCAAATTGTCAAGCGTTTGTGGCTTTACCGCATAGAACAATGACTTTACATAGCCTCACAGAAAGTAGTCTAGCGGTGTTAAATTACAAGATCTTGGAGGCCAATTCACAGGTCCAAAACGTGAAATTAGGCGGTCACCAAACATGTCTTTCAATAAATCTATTGTGGCACGAGCTGTGTGACATGTTGCGCCGTCTTGTTGAAACCACATCTCCTGGACACCATGGTTATTCAATTCAGGAATGAAAAAGTTATCATGGCTCTATACCGATCACCATTGACTGTAACGTTGTGGCCACCATCGTTTTTGAAAAAGTACGGACCAATAATTCCACCAGCCCATAAAGCGCACCAAACAGTCAGTTTTTCCTGATGTAACGGTGTTTCCACATACACCTGAGGATTACCTACACTCGAAATGCGGCAGTTTTGTTTGTTAACGTAGCCATTGAACCAGAAGTGCGCTTCATCGCTAAACAAAATTCTCTTATGAAAATCGGGAACAACGGTAATCTCGTTTTGAGCCCATTCGACGAATCTGCGCAGGGCGTGAGTCTACTCATGATGAATTGCCAAACCAAACTGAGAATAAATCACTTGACAGCTGTTAAATCGGTCGCCATCTTGAAAAGTAATGCCAACTTAAAGTTCTATATCTCTATAAAAAACACCCTAGACTCTATAAAAAACACACTAGAATATGAATGCTATGTAAGCATGCGAGTCGGCTTAAGACTCTCCATTCAGCGACATTGCCGTAGCTACAATGACTAGAAAAAGGGTAAAAAACAGTCGTCCACTTTCTCTGCGGATGCCTGGCCCTAGCTGTCAAGAGGAAGAGATTCCTTGACAGCTACGTACTACATTACTCGGTTACCCAGTTATCTGTCTCTAAACTTAAAGACCAACTGAGTTATCACACGGCTTCAGGTTTTATTACATAAAGATGAGATTAATTTGATGACTTTGCTACCCTCCGATGTGAATGTAGAAAATAGGGACAAGTGTCATTAAATTCGCTTTAAAAAAATGGAATGTATTGTTGTTAGCCACAGAGCCGTACATTGGAATAGTAAAAAAATTTAAGGTGTACAATATGTTGGGGCGGCGTGATGTAGTATTTTAGGTATTCATATAAAAAAACATGCATCGTAGTTTTGAATCCTAGAGAGAAAATTATATTGATAACAATGAATATGGTTTTCTAATTAAATTCCAAATATTTCATCCAGGAAGGTCAGGCAAAGCCACCTTGTGAAAAACTATCGGTAGGAATCAATGATTAGCAAGGTTTCCCACCATGGGCGTTGTTTCTAGATAACAACAGATGTCAGCGTTATCATCTTAAGAATTGCTACAGTAGACCAAGCACCTGCTAAGCTGGAAAACTAAAGCTGATCGAATTACGAATAACAACGTATCATGTGCATTATTCGATAACGAATTTTGAAATCTCTGACTAAAAAGACTCGATCAAATCACCTCGTTATCGAAAGCATTGATTAGATCCCAGGTTTTAATACTATTCTTAGATGAATCACGAAATCTCAAAACGTTTAAAAAATATTATAAAAACGCTACAAGAAATTTGAAAGAACAATACTTAGCTACTAGTTCCAAGAAGAACAACATACATAGTCTCCAAGCCTCCATATATTATATATGTTCATATTGCTCATTTGTCATATTTATGTTTTTTTTCACAAATAGGCGGTTTCACCCTAATACGTAATATCAATAAAAATAAAAAATCATATCTATTTTAATGTAACTACTCACTGCTGTGCTATTTCAATATACGACCAACGCTTAAGATTTCTAACACAGTTTGAATTACAAGATAAGAGAGAAATTCAATTAAGCATTGAATACAATTTTAATTTAATTTTAGAAAGATTAATAGATTTTTCTATAAGAAACAGTTATACGGCACATGTAACTAACAAATGTTTAATATCAATTTTCACTTAAATTGTAAAAAAAAAATTATATATGGTGGGCAATTTAAAAGTTTAAATTTAAAAATGCAATAACACAAAAACGGTTTGAAATTTTGCCAAATTCATTTTTTTGTTGTTGTTGTGAAGTACAATTTTTCCGGTTAGAAATAAATTAAATGTTGCGCCGTCCTCATTTGCAAAGAAATATGGGCCAATGATGCCTCCAGTCACTCGTAGTGGGTGCATAGACTTCTGTAAGACCACGTTTGGGTTTTCTGAGCTCTAAATACGGCAATTTTACTTATTAACGTACCCACCAAGATGAAACTCCGCTCCATCAGAAGAGATGACTTTTTGAAATTTTTTTATTTTTTTTTTTTTTTTTTTTTTTTTGCAATTTCCGACCAATTGTCTTTGCTTTGGAAATAAATTTCTAATAAATCCCAACGTTGCTCAAGCGTAAATTGATTCACTTCGTTCAGTAGAGATAATATACTGAATTTTGTGACAAATTCGAAAAACTTATAAATTGCCCACCCTATATATATATATGTATGTATGTATATACATATAAATATGTATATGTATGTATATATAAATATAAATATATATACGAGTATATATATATTTTTTTTAATACAGAGTAAAACTTATATTTATTTACTAGTATTTGGTTAAAAATTTAAAAAATGCTATTGTAGTGTAATGCCTACCAATCACTTAAAAGCCTACAAAATAATATTCTTTAAGAAAATATTAAAAAGAGCGGTTCGAGTTAAATAATCTTTTAATAAGATTTCCTAAGGCCTTACAGCACTATTAGCTGATAAGATGTTATTGAACAAGTTAAGAAGATCTGCATGGAAACGTTTTAGGTCTACTTTATGATTATTGATAAAAAAGGTAACCTTTTAATTTTTTTCACATAATTTTTGCATGAATTGCTTTGCTAAATATTTTAAGAACTGGTAGTAATAAAATTGAAGCCAATTCTGTTATAAATTAAACTGCGATTGGAAACTATGTTGATATAAATTAAGTAGAAATGGTTTAAAGACTGGAGCCCTTATTGATATATATTAAAGTACAACTAGATTTAGCAAACGTCTTAGCAGTAACTGTAGCCATAACAAAAGCAAGTTTTTTGTCATCGATTAGTAGTGCTTTAATCGTAAACAGCTGTCGTTGATGTGTTTTTGTTGTAAAATAAAGAAAAAATTAAAATAAAAAAACATGTTTATGTAGCAGTCAGCTGTTGAAAATAAAAATGCAATTGATGCTTACGGTTAAGGTTATGGCGTTATGGTATGTCAACACTAATCAAATACAGCGTTGCCCATAGGGGTGGTTGCCACAGTACGTAAAGACTCGGCTCGTGACCAGAATTTTCTTTGGTTCGCTCGTTTTATGACTCGTGCTCGTGAGTATTATTTTTTAACACGTGAGCCCGAATTTTATACTGCGAACGACTTAAAAATAAGCAAAAAATAGTCGAAAAAGAGCATTTCATTTCAATGCATGTTGTTTGTGTAAGATTAAATGCTTAATACCATGCATTGGTATGTGTATATGTATGAATATTTTGTATGCAGCGACCAATAAGCATCACACACATGCACGTTTTATAGTACACAAGCAACATTTATCAAGCAGAATTGCTCATTTTCAACTCGTTTTAATGCTTTTCGATCCGATTTTCGTTCCGAATTTTATTTTTTAAATTCTTTTGTTTTTAATTCTTCTCACATGTCGTATTTTAAATTCTTTTAAAATTCGGCTGTCAAAAAGAATCGTTCTTTACGAACGAATTCAATTCGAGCACTCTTCCTACTCTGATGGTTGCTGGTTACGACTATGGCGTTACGTTAACTCATGTCTTGTTGAATTAAGCAGCGATAGTGAAAAGACTAAAGCCCATGCTTATAAAAATTACAAGATTAGACCCCATTTTGTTATATGGCATGTTGTTACGTTTGGCAAGCTTTCATATTTTATTTATTTTCAACTCGTTGCTTATTGGTATTATACATATATCACATGATAAAAGGATGATTTTAAGATTTCTAAGTACACAGAGCATAATCTTTTTGCCATATTTCGAATTTAAAAAAAAAAAAAAAAAAAAAAAAAAAATCGTTCCAAAAGGTTTAAAAAAAATATTCACAATTCTAAAGGTCTGTTGCTCCTCTTTTCAAACCTACTGAGTAGCTTTAAATCGCTTAATATTGAGCTAAGGTCTTAACTCATAGGTGCATGAAGGTATGAAAACCCGTTTTTTCTTATCAGTAACTAAAGATTTTGGAAGTATTTGAAAAATTTCAAAAACAGCCTCTTGTTTTACTCTATGATACCTATCAATAAAATAGTATCACTTCCTAGGTACATATCTATACTACATTCTTTTTTACCAAATTAGAGTGAAATCGATTTGTCACAAATTACTCCTTGAAAATTTTGCGAATATATTTACCACTCTAAGTTTTTAAAAACTTATCATTTAATTATAAGTATTTTCTATATTATTATTACACTCTATTTACAATATTAATAATAAGTTTACCATATTTTAATGTAAATTTCTGTAATTTTTTTCTATTAATTAATGTATTGCTTTCTATTAACAATTTAGTATGAAAATATTTGTCAAACCCTACTCTATTTAGTCATCATGTTATCGTCTAAGTAATATTCGATTCATCGTATATTCATTAATATTGTATATCCCATACCATACACCAAATTATAGAAACAAATTGTACTTGTTGTTTATGACTAAAAACGTATCAGAGATGTCAAGATGATTAAAAGGATGATGGTTGATGTCTTTACAGTTTTAAAATATTATATTTAATGAATATTATTACATACACAGAGTGTATATAGTATACCCAGGCAGATATTGCATGTATCCATATTCGTATTAAACGCAGTAAATTATTATGGTTATTTTTATGCATGTATTTTTCATATTTATTGAATACAAATGAGGTTTGTTCAAAAAATTAAATGAGACACCATTGCATCTAAAAACTACGTTGTAACGTGAATTTTCTGCTTCTAACGAAATAAGGTAAGGAGGAGCTGTCGTTACAGTACTGTTATGTACTATGTCCCGTTGTTCAAATCATCAGATTTCATTTAATTCAGTAACGTGCTCTTTATTTAAAATTATAAATTTTCAATGGGATAACCCAGAGGAAAGATCAACTCCTGGCATGGGAGAGAATTTGCTCAGTTATAGGAGAAAGCCTCTGGACTAAGACAAAGCATAATCATTGTATCAATTGGATACATTGGACACCCTTCAAGCACCTAGTGGACTTGGAATATGCCGATGACGCAGGTCTTGTCAGCTAAGATCCAAGACATTTTTCCCCGTCACTCCTTTAGGGAGTATATTGGTTTTTACACTACATCCATTGCTTTGTTTCAGTTTATCATTTTAAGCTAAGTGGGTGATTAATCTATTGTAGCTCGCCTCCATATGATTGTGCGTGATGGTGAAGATCCTTGCTAAGTAGTGGTAGTGATCCTTACTTAACATTGTTTTTTTCCGTCGCGTCTTCTTCTGATCTTTCGTCTAATGTTTGTCATCATAGCCAGAGGTCAGCTGGAAGAGCAGGGGGGCTTATTTAGATACATTTGTCTGGGGGAGGTTGAAGTCTCTTTATTGTACTCGAAACCGCAATTAATTTTTTTAAGTTCCTAGTATCGTGCAGCTGAACTGAAAATCAATATTTCCAAAGCTAAGATAATGCCTGGTGGCTATGGCGCAAATTCTTCACCACACATCTATATAGATGGCTTAATATAGAAAGAGAATATTGCACTTTTTTGTAAGGAAAAAACTGAATAAAACCTAAAAAATCTTCGATATAGGAAAAAATATAATGCAATTTGTAAATCCGATATTTTCAAAGATAACTGCACTACTGAAAAAAATCAAACCGCAACCTTGAAATAAATCTAGATACGCCCTTTCTATATTAAGCCAACGATATGCATAACAGTCGTTGAATGTATAAGCACCTTCAAATATCTGGGCAGGATGATGACTATAAAGAGTGGCGTAGACGAGGATATTGAAGCTCCAATCTATTTGGAGATCTTGGCAAATATCCAGAACTATTAAGCCAAGCATATGCATATCCGCATATTCTAACGTGAAATCTATCTTATTTTACGGTGGCGAAACTTGGAAATGTACAAACGGAATTGATACGCCTACAAATCTTTACAAACATATATACGGAACGTCGATCTGTTGAACACGGCAAACGGCAAATGGAGGTGGGTAAGCCACAAACATCGAAGAACAATTAACAACAATGGTTGACAAGAGCTTTAATGGAATCCGCAGGAAAGACGCCGGTGTGTAGATGCACCTGCAAGAGCATGGAGATGGTCGATTGATACGGAGCTGCAGGCGGCGAACTATTCATGGAATAATATCAGCTTAACATATCGCAAAGGAGTCCGGTATAAGAGCACGGTTAAGGCCTGTGCTCAACTGTGAGTCAAGGATGACAGAACGAGAGGACAAACAAAGAGGTTTACTTTACTACATATATTCTTGCAGAAAGTTACTATTGCTTAACTAGAACGAAATTAGAGTACTAACGGGTCTATTTATCGGCCTTTGTGGTCATAGATACTATTGACATAATACATGCGCTGAGAAGTTCCGAGCCTAGCACATAGATGGCGCTAGTTTTATTGCAGTCACCTCTTTTCCAGTTAGAGCTAACTTTCAAAAGACAGCTGTTAGAATTTCATAATATACTATTAATTAGTTTGTGAGTTATTGTGCTAAGAGTGACGCTACTTTTGTTATTATCAGAATAATGGATCAAAAAGAATTTGGTTTTTTAATTCTACACCGTTCAAGTGAAGTAGTGGCTTGAAAAATGTTATGAGGATTCCGCTCCAACAGAAACAACAATAAAACGTTGGTTTGCTATTTCTCATTTTACTATGAGAAATCCCTAGTCAAGGTGTGTGCCGCGTTTGCTCAATGTTGCCCAAAAACAAGAACGCCTTGATGATGCTCGCCGGTAAGAAATTTCGCACGAACGAAGTGGTTATTGCTAAAACTAACGCCAATTTTTGAGACAAAAGATAAATTGTTCTACAACAGAGCGGCGATGGAATGATTGCATTAATCTAGATAAAGATTACGTTGATGAGTAAAGCTAACTTTGATTTAAAAAACAATTGTTTTCTTTGTTAGCCCCGAGACTTTTCAGCCCATATGTTATGTTAGGAAATGTTAAAACCAATCAGTGTAGTTGCTGAACAATGTACTATGAAACATCTGAACATGTACTATATGTATGCACTGCGATTTTAGCTCACAGGGTAAAGACTATATCGGAAGCTATGGTGGTGAGCATATAAGGCTGCACAAAAGATCTTTTATACCATGGTGCGTATGGTCTCTTCAATCAATAAATAATTTAAACTCTTAAAAAAACATTGATTTAAAAATTTTTATTAAAAAAAAATGTTTTGAGAAAGTTTATCAAGACAAATTTTTTAAACAAACGTCGTGAATGTTCAGCAAGTATGCATATAATGACTGTTATTGTAGACTTATTTCTTTTTTTGTGTGTGTATGCTAAAACTAATATACTCAAGCATATCAAATGATTGCGATAAAATATTTAATGACATGCACCGAATTTAGTCAAGTATGTAATTAAAACAACAGCTTTTAGTTCAAACGTTTGTTCATTTATTGTCTGTTTTTTTTTTAACAGATATAGTAGATGAATAGATAGAGATGAATAGACAAAACCACTCAGTCAGTCAGTCAGTCATTCAATCCGACAGTGAAATAAATTAAGCACACAGGCACACACACAATCATTAACCGATCTATGAATACTTCAGTTCTATCTATCGCATGGCATACAAGATTAGATGTGAATTTATTGTCAAATTTTGAAAATGAGACATCATGAGTCATAGGAATTTTATTTCATTTTTTTCCTCTTTTTTGCTCAATTAATTAATTTTTTATGTGCTGTTTTTGACTATATTCGTAGTTGTTATATTTTTTTGCAAACTTGTTTGTTAAAATAGACGAAAATAAAATAAAAAAATAATGAATGAATATATTCGTATTGAATGAAAGTTTTTAGTTTAACAATTTTGTATTATAGTGTATTTGGCTTTAACTACCACTGACAATACTCTTGCATAAATTTAAATAATTTTGATTTTATTTTATTTTTACGATTAAAAAAAACATACAAATTTTTTTTAAATAAAAAAAAAACTGAACTTGAAAACTTTTATTAGTCGTCGTCTTCGTTTACTTGCATCTTTTTCAGTTTTATTTATCACTGACTATAATTTTAGCTTAATTTGCATAAGTTTATCAAAACTTATTAAAATGAAATCAATAAAATAATAGAATAAATAATCTAATTATCACCTAAATTTAATGCACTACATACTTACTAAATTTAGAATAAATATATAATAAAAAAATTAAATTTTAAATTGTATTTCTATTCAAAAGGAATTGAACTATATTTTTGCATAAATTTTAAGCAAAATCGTTGAATATTAAAAAAAAAAACAATTACAGAGAAACAATTAATCTTTCAATTAATATTATGAAGTATCTCAGTTCCTATGCCCGGTATATAAAAAAGAAACAGAACAGAAATCAACCAAGTAGAGTTGCCAGGTTCAGCATTGAAAATTCTTGACATTTATAGAAAAAATCTCGATTTTGAAAGAAAATCTTGACAGTTAAAAATATTGGTGTTCGAACAACTCTGGTTACAAATTGTCGGTAGATGTCTCTGGTACAATTAATTTCATTAGGCAACGCTATAGCTTGTTTGATAGGTCAAAATGATTACTGGCGATGAAAAGTGGAGCACGTACAGCAACAAGATGCGGAGAAGAAATAAGGTCCTCAATTCACTAGTCGGAAGTACTTGAGAAATCTTTCTGGCTACATACAAGACAATTGGCCAGTCAGCGGTAAACTATGCAGCGGCCTCGTGGTCTCCAGTAGTGAGCCCAACACAGTGGGGAAATCTACAGAGACGTCAAAATGGAGAACTAAGGACTATCACCTGCTGCATGCAGACGACATCAGAGCAACACCTTCGCGAAGAATCGAAAATCCTAATCATCGGATGCTCATCACTAACGCCCTCCCCCCAGGAATGTGAGAGCAGAACTTCGCCAATATGAAGGGGAGATCCGACGATACCTTAGAATGTATATAAAACATTTCTGCAGGACATTCATTGTGGTACGATTGAAAGGGTGCTGAGAAACTATCACCAGCATGTCGTTCTAAGGAGCCGCTCATCCCCGTAGGAGAATATAAAAAAAATATTCGAACAGAGACCAGAGTTATCCTAGCACAACTAAGATCTGGTCACTGCATAAGGCTATATCCGTATTGGGCTGGCATCAATGAAAATATTCCCAATATCTGGTCGGCCTGTAGAGTAGGTCCTTATGACATCCAGCATCTGTTTGCTCGAAGGGCAAAGCCCAAGTAGCCCAACTCCAATGAGTGATAACATAATATTCATTCTTGAATTTTCAGGTCAAGCTATCACAACAACAACCACAACAACTGTGAAGTTAAGAATATATCAAAAAGTACCCTGAAAATATATTTTACTATCCGCCAGATTTTGAAATTTTTTAAAAGTGGACTTTATTAGGTTTCAGAATACAAAAACCTCATCAAGGTCTTTATTTCGCTAAAATTTATTTATAAATATTTACAAACACTAAAAACTGAAATACATAAATAAGCTATTAAGGAACCAAATCCCTTTTCATATTCCCACGATGTCTGAAAGTAAACACAAAATTTAATACCAATTAAATATGAGAAGGTACATACATGCACACATACATATGTATATGTATGTAAGTATAATTTAAATGTTTATTTAATAATTTTTAAAATATGTACTTTGAACAAGAAAGATGAAATTCTGTATAACATATCGACCTTCACTTGTTTCAGTTTATTAATGCAATAAAAAAAAAACAACAAGAAAAAAATAACATGAAAGAAAGAAATAAAATTAAAGCAAATATATAAATAAAAAAAAAACAATCTTGTTTATAAAACATATTTAACCCAAATGCAAATTTTTTTCTTTAAATAATTTTTTTATTTGTTCTTTCTTTCTTTTTATTGAAAAGCATTGCAACTGATGGTGTTGATGAAAACCAAGTGAAGGCAGTAAAAAAAATAGGAAAAGAAACCAACCATCCCACATAAATGAATGAACAAACGAACGAACCAACGAATACTGGAACAATTTTTAATACTTAAATCCTAAAAGTCGACAATACTCATACAATACAATACATCTGGCGCCCGTTTCAAGTCAAGCTCTGTTTGTCTAGACTCTGCAACTGCTGGTTGCTGTTGCTGATGGTGGCAACATTTCTAGCACACTCTCACATACACACACACACACACACACACACACACACACACACACACACACACACACACACATGGCGTTTCACCTACTCTAGGCTCAATTGCTTGTTTTTCCGTTCGTTTTACTCAATGTCTTTTTTCTGCTTTTCGCAATCGATCCAAGTGATTGTTGTAATAAATGGTGGTGTGGAGTGTGTTATAGATTTATTTATTAAGTTGTGTCAAGTATGCCACTTAAAATTTTTCTATTTATTTACACACAATAACACATAAAGTACAAAAAACAAAAATTTATAAAAAATCTACGCCAACCTGCAAAAAATATTTTCGAGGCAGCATTTATTGAATAAAAAAAAAAAAAAAAATATTGAAAGACTTTGTTATGAGTTATCACCTTTTAATAGAAGACTTTTTAAAATTAATTATATATTTAAGACACAAAATAGGAGTCACGAGTGTCTGCTCTAGTGTTTGTCAAGTGGGTTTTTAAATGAAGAATTTAAATACATATTTACTTGATTTTAGGTCAGTGTTGACCAGATGCACAGAAATATTTAAACATTTTAAAATTCATGTGGCAATAAAAAAATTAACTGTTTAAGTCGTTTTAGGTGAAATTATTCCCTTATAAAGGGTGTTCGAATTAGATGCTTCATTTTCAGTAGACTGCTATTTTAACACAGCTCATGAATTAACCTCTAACTACTTGACACTATGGAATGCATTGAAGTTATTCGAATTCACTTCAAAAGTAGTGAAATTTTCGTGGTAAATTAAAGCCTACCATATTCATTTCGGAGACTTCGTTAACAAGCAGAATTGTCTCATTTGAGGCCAGGAAAACTCCAGAATTATTATTGAAAAGCCTGTCCCCAGCGTGTGGTTGTTAGATGCGAAGAGGAAAATTAATTTTTACTGATAAAGTCTATGATATAAGGATATGTCAACAAACAAAATTGTTCCATCTAGGCTTCTGAAAATTGAAGAGTAATTGTTGTTTTATGTATGGTGTGATAATTGGTCTGAAAGAGTGATTAAGCCATTTTTTTAATTAAGCTGGTAATCCATTTAATGTGAATGGATTTCCGAGACTATCGAGGTATTAATACCAAGCAGAGACGACGACGGACGGACAGACTATTTTAAGACAGGGTGGGTATTAGAGCTGGCGTCTACTGTAGTCACACAAATTTAAAAAAAAGAGTGTTTTCCGTGCTGAAGTGTTTATCGTTGATAGAGCAGTGTAAGTGATGCAAGGTACGATGAGGAGCGTTAAATCGTTGAAATCGTCTTATACTGTTGATAGGCTTAGGGAAGACTTCCGTAGGACTTTATAGGTTCCGGATCACTGTGATATTGCGGAGAATATGTTGAATTTGTGCGACATGACCCGGAGTAAGTGGCCAATTCTAGTACAATGACCCAGGAGGTAGTGTTTTAAGTTCCATCTGGCAGGTCATCTCTAATAGCCAGACATCTTCCTTTTTATCAATGAGCAAGTCAGAACTGAGGCTGGTGGCTACGCATGTTCTCAATGACTTGTAAATGGGAGAATAACGACACCGATTTTTATAGACTGTGTGGGGATGAGAAGAAAATAGAGACACTCAAACACGTATTGTGTCACTGTCTTACGCTTTTTGACAGGAGGCAACGATTTTTGGGTGGACATAGGATTCACACTCTTACCTCCCTTTCGGGCTCGGTCACTAGGATGCTTTGGCCTAAGCTCAACAGCTCTATAATTGAATAGATCCTTAATTTGAGAAAGAAGTCCATTAGAACTCATATTTTTTCTGACTGGACATTGCGCTCTAAGGGCAAAGACTGAGCTATGGGAAACGGGCTCCCCTAATTTCCGCTGAGTTTGTGACAATGTGGGGAAGCCAGAGACCGTCGACCACATCTTCTAACATTGCCCAGCTTTTCAGAGGCGCAGGTTGAGGTTTCTAGGCCAGGGCTTTATAATAGTTTAGATGAGGTTGCGTCAGCCAGGGTCTGTGACCTGGAAGGTTATACATCGGGTATAGGCTGTATTGCTAGGTGTCACCCCGTTTTTCTTTTAGGTTGTCCTTCCTTCTTCCTACTTTCTCCTTTTCTTTCTTTTCTTTTTTCATACTTATTTTTTTTTTCTCTGCTCTTCTAAAGACTTTCCCCAAATAACCTTTCTGGTCTCTGGGTGGAGTGTGGCTGCATTGCATTTTTTACTTAACTTAACTTCGGGCTTGAGCTTACTTCTATTTTCCAGTTTTCTAAGGGCTATAATTGACTTTGACATGATAATTAACCCGGACGCAGGGCGTTTCTGAATCTTCTCCTTTGCGGTCTGGCCGCATCTCGTCGGTTAACCTTTCCCTTTTTCTTTCTTTCTACTCTTTTTTTCTTCTAGGATGATCACAACGAACTACATGGTTCCCAAATGATGCAACCAGTTCTTCTATCGGTTACGAATCCTCATAATTAACAAAATTTTGCTCTTTTAAATACAATAAAAATTTAAATGATTTTCATATAAATACTTCAATATAGTCTTTTCTAAAAAACAAAGTTCTTACTGAAAAACTCTTTTTATCTTTTCTATATAAAAAGTTCAACAACCTACACTCGCTTATTTTTGTAAGTGTTCTCTTGTTATATTAGAAAAAACTATATGTAATAGAAAAAGAAAATACTGAACAAAGTCCATAATTTTTTTTTTAATTTTGTTCAGAAGCTAGTCATTTATAAAAACATAAATTATAATTATCTAAATTTGCTCATCTTAACTAATTTACTTAATAATTGTACTAATTATGTGATTTAAAACAATCTAAAATAATTTTAAACAATATGTACTTATGTATGTATTAGCTTTCTTCATATTTCTTCATTTTAGTTTAAAGATTGCAAAACAAACGGAAAATCAAAGTGAAGGAAATCAAATCAAAACACTTGTACTTTTTCTGACAAAACATTTAAATTAAAGTGTAATTTGAGGAAGAGTGTCTATCTATATCTATGCACACACAAACACATACTATACAACACTAAATATACACAATAATGATGCAACTAATAGTAGCAACAACAATATGAAAATAAAAGATAAAAAGTTAAATAATAGCTTTTTTGCTGATTTATCATAATTTTTGTTTGTTTGTTATTCTTTTTTTTTCATATTATATTGTATATACATAATATTATATTGTTTCTTTACAATATACATAAATACGTATTTATTAACAAAAGAAGTACTTTTTGTACAGAGTAACACAAATTATAATGAGGGGGCATGTACGAGTGGAGTATGTATAAAGTAAAAGAGCATTGGTAAATAGCTGAAGCAGCAGTAGCAACAGAAGAATATGCAAAAATATTGATGCAACTCAACATACAAGAGAAGAAAAATGGAAAAAAAGAAACTTAAAATTGTATAAAAAGTATTGCTCTTTTGTTGCAGGAAGTTTGATAGTGATGACCCAATTTAATGAACCCCATAAAATGTGTATGTGTGTTTATGTGCGTTTATGTTGTGTGTAATTGCAACATGATGTAAAAAAGCATACATTGTGTGTGTACCAACGAAGGCAGCAATTATTTTCATTTATATTTTTTGTATTTAAAGCATGATTCTACAATAACTCATGCTGCATATGTATGTATGTACATATGTAAGTATGTAAGTATGATGTATAATAATGCAGATAAATATAATAAATACCTGCAAGCAAAGAGTTTAAAAAGAATAAAATGTTTTGATTTTAAGACACTTTTTTCGGATGTTATGGCCTATTCACAATCACTTCTGGGTTCTACCAGATCCATATGCGACAATTTTTATGTTGACATAATCACTGAGAAATGAGTTTCATCGGTAAAAAAAAAAAATGTTGAAAGTGGCCACGTTTGAATCACCATTTTTGTAGTAAGTTTTAGCTTTTTTTACGAATTCTTCGGTTGTTAAACGATCCATATTCGTAAATAGCAAACCTTCCACTAAATAAATGACTCTTCAGATGACAAATATTTAGCTGTTGACAGCCTTGCCAGATCGGTGGTTTTAAAAACACTGAATGGATAACCCATTCTGTTAGAAATGGATATCCATAGAAAAAAAAAATAAAGATCAAGACAACCGTGACTCAAGGGATAGCTTCTATCCATTATCTTTAAGTTAGGAAACAAAGTTAAAAGAAGGGGGCATTTAATTTCATATCTTTGACATTGTCGGACTTAGGCAAAACTTTTAAAAGTCAGGAAAGTAGGGTTTAAAAAACAATTCTAGGAAAGGGTTTTATATCTGACAAGAAAAGCGGCAACTTTTTAGTTAGGTAAGGAAGGTTTTAGTCTTAGCTTTTTAAAGTTTCACAGACTATGTGGTCATGGTATGTAGTTTCGATAGAAGGCCCTCAGTGAAATTTCCCGAGTGAAAGGAAGCAATAGCTAAGTTTTGTTAGGTTGTTATGCAAATGGCCACGCTTTTTTACGGATGGCTCTAAGCCAAAGAAAGGCACTGGTGCTGTGGTCTATTTGCTAGATAGTGTTTAAAACTGTCCTATGGACAGTCAGGCTGTCATCAGAAAAACACTGCCTGAAATTCAGTCCAGTATTATATTAAAAAAAACAGTGTGAGTTTTCTAATTTAAAGGTTTTCGTAGTTTATTAACAACAAAAACAAGTAAAATTTGGGAGTGCAAATTAATTCCGTCCGATTTTTTAGCTCATAAAAAGATGATGAATTAACAAATTTATCAAAATTAAAATTTATCAAATCACTGCTTACACCCCACCTCTGAGCCAATCTCCGAATCCCGTCTCAGAAAAACTTCTCGTCTTATAAGACGATAAAACTTTAAAGCCGATTTTATATCGAATTGATTCGGTGACATGTAAAAAAAATATTATATCCGTCAAAATATCCAGTCGATAGTTCCCAATGATTTTTTGACAGCTTTTGCTACGTGAGGAAGTGTTGTCAGGTAAATAACTTAATCATGTCTGTTTTTATATTCCAGCCGTTTTTCTCATAACGCGCAGTTCAAAAGAAGTAATTGTAGTCTGCTTCGATCAGCGAGTTTAGCAGCTCATAGTGCGCAATTTAGCCTTGATCCCACCACGAGTCAAATTTGCATTATAAATATGGAAGCAGTTACAAAATCGAATAAAACCCAACAAAAAAAAACCTGATGGTTGGGGTTTTTTAAACCTCAGTTTTTGCTAGCCCTGTTTCCGGGACACTATGGCATAGTAGCATAGTGACGAACGAAACTAACATTGAGCTAACGGAGAAGGTGCGACGAAAAGTGTGAGCCTGGAGCACGGTTCTGTAAAACCAGTAGAGTTTTTTCGCTGGCTTGGTGAACCTATCGGTGTGTTGTGGAGTGGAAGGATCTTCAGTCTTCTAAGGCTCAGACTTAGACACCCGAAAACAGAATGGGCCAGTATTTAAGTAATGAGCCTCTTGGGAATCTGATAGGTTTTCTGACTGGACACAGTCCTCTGAGAGCGAGGACTAGGTTGTGGGACTCAGCTAGCCTTGATTTCAGAAGAATGAGTGCCAATGAAGGGGAGCCTAAAATATTCTGTGATTTAGCCCTGCTTTTCAAGACGCAGGTTCAGTTTGCCGGGCAGGGTTTTTTCTGTGGCCTTAGCGATACTGCGTCTGCTAGTATTTATAATCGTACTTCATTGCGGTCTCTGCTTTCACTAGCTTCCTAGCTTTTTAAAAGGCAAACAAAAAACGCTTTAAATGCCACTACAACGTAATATTTTTTAAAGATATTTTAACTTTAACTAAAAACTACTTTCGAACTATTTACTTTAAACATAATAAATTTACGTAAAACTTAGTGTGCAGCTGTTTCAAAAGGGCGTGGTTTTGACACACACACATAAACAGGCAACATGCAGACAACAAAGCTTTTACATAAATGACATGAATGAAATTGAAATTTTTCTTTGTTTTTCTTCTGAATATGTTACCTGCAGTGTTTAAATCATATGGTTTTTAGAAGAAACTAAACTAAAAAGGAATCATTCACCAGCATGACAATAATAACATGATTGGCTACACCACACACCACCTAGAGTATTACAGTATTAAAGGATATTGATGAGTCGTTCGTTACTTACTTTAGTTTTGTTCGGTTTTCTTTCTGTCTACGATGATAATGATGATGATGACGTTATGCGTATTGTAAAACAAAACACAGCAAAAGCATTGAATGTTTTTTTATTTTTATTACCATTTTACAACAAGCACTTTATATTTGATTGTTTGTTTTATTTTATGTCGTTTTCTCCTTTATTTATTATATTTTCTTTTTATATTTACATGCCATACACAACACACATACATATGTATGCATGTGTGTATATTCTCATTTTTTACGTTTCTGTTCTACTCTACTCTTGAAAAATCAACCTACAAGGAGAAATCGTTATAAATTGTCAGTCATTTCTTATACCTACATGCGCATGTGGGCGCATTAATGAGCAACCCAATATGCATCTACAACAACAATTGCAACAAGAACAATGGCAATATCACAATTGCAACAGCAATAGCAATAGCAATGATGATGTTGAAAACGATGATGGCGCAACATATACAACGGATATGACTGACTACGATAAATACTCGCGTATCACACCAGACAATTGAAAATAGTGTGTTTGTCGTGCGCTCTTTGCCGGCTGTATATGATGAAATTGCCTATAGCAGCAGTTAGCATTAGTAGTGGTGGTAGTTAGTCGGCTGACTGACTGACTGGATGTGTGTACTTATAGAATATATTGCATGTGTCAGAGTGCCTTAGTTTGATGAGAGGGGTTGGTTGATTGTTGCTGCTTGCCGGTCGATTGTTTGCCGGCAAACAAACAAGTATTTTTTTTTTTTTTGTTAAATTCGAAATTTTCGAATACCACGAGTATATATTTGCATGATCTCTCATACAAATTCTTTGTATTGCTAGAGACGACACACTAGTCATAATCGTTCGTATTCATTGGCAACATTATTATTGAATTTTATCATCATATGGTTATTTTCCCAATTTATATATATTTGTATACAGGGGATGATGATGATTTTTGACTCAGTTGTTTTTCTATTTAAATTGAACGAAAAAGAAAAGTGTGTAGGGAGATTTTTTGTGGGAGGAAGGGTAGGGAAGGTATGATAGCTTGGAATAATTTATTACTCATGAATATGTTTGTACATGCATGAAAAAAAAGAAATGAATTTCAGTATATTTATTTATTCATTTTATTTCAATTCACTTCTGTAATTCTTTTATTTTTTTTTTTTCGGTAATAAATCTGACCTTGGATAATGATGATCATGCAGTATATAAGCCATTAAATTTATATAAATTTAATGTCATTTTCTAAAAATAACATGATTTTTACTACGGCGTTTAATTTTACGCTTTGTTCACTTAATTTCCTTATCTCTTACAGGTCATTAGCAAATTTCCTTGTTAAAATTTATGTTAGCAGCAATAGTAATTAGTAATCCAATTAGCAAAATAACAATTATCAAGATTAAAGGGTAATTTAATATGGAATACAAATTAATCCGAATTTTCTATTGTAACATGTACATGAAAATTCAATGTTTAATAAGGAAATCTTAATTTAAACAGCATCATACGCTCATGTTCAGTATGCAACACAAGAAATGTGTAAAATCTATATATAGTTTTTTTAATTTTTTTTTTAATCTTATGTTAACACGTTACGGTCAAATTAACACATCTGTCAAGTATTTGACATAAAAAAACGTGACCACTATTTTAATAAAATATTTTTTATTTTATTATTAATTTTTAAAATTAAGTAATTTAAAAATATAAATAATCTTTTGTACTTTTATTTGTTTTTAAATTATTTTTTAATAAACGCTGACATAATGAAATATTATCATAACGTTTTTATAAAATGGTGGTTACGTTTTTTTTTCGTCAAATATTTGACAAATATGACCGTAGCTTAACTCATCCCAATTTAAGCGACGTTGCACTTGCGACACGGGACGTTATCTGGTGAAAGAGCACTTTTTTCTTTTGCATGCGGCGATCTTCTTTTTTAATTTATGCGCTTAACCATTTTAATAACGCCATGTAATTGAAATCAATGCACAAAAATTCATGTGCAACCAATTTTTGAGTTTTTTACCACAATAAATCCTACTTATTTCACTTAAGCAGCACTAAAAATCGTTTTGAATCATCTACACGTTCTAATTTTAGGTCGGGTGTGAGAACAAGTTGCTCATGCCCAAATTTTTAAATAAAATTGATATCTTATACACATCTAATAGAATGTGTTCTTAAAAAATATGCACTTATTTCGAAAAATCGAGTGTTTAATCGGAACACTCATCTTTTTTAAGAGCTTTTCCTTTTGTGGTCAATTTATCAGTGAATCGCACAACGTATTACAGTCAAAATGGAACAATATATCTGCAGAGATTTTTTCAAATCCAATACCTATAAATACTACTTTCTCTTTTCCCCCTCCTCAGGAGTTATGCCTTGAATAATGTCTTATTTTTTTACCAATCACATAAAAGAAAATTTTTTTAAATTGTTAATGGCTTCAAGGGTTCAATTGGTTGTTATGACTTAGTTGATCGATTTCTAGAATTTTGTTTGCTTGTTCTTTTTTTTTCTTCTTGTTACAATTTAGGTTCTACTCAAAATAAGAAAAGCTTATTTTTGAAACAAATGCTTTAGAAAATCCTTGAAAATTTCACAACTTACATAAACATTTTCACACATTTTGTGGTAGAATGAGCAATTTTAAGCAAAATTTAAAAATTTTCATAAAATAAAAATGTATTTCTGTAGATTTTAATATTAAGGCAGAAAAAAGCAAGAAAAAAAGAACAAATAAAGCTTAAGTAAATAATTTTCTTAGACATACCTGTGAAAGATTACCATCGTTATTGCTTAATATCATTTCACTTAATTGTTGCTCTAGACCAGACATTGAAAGCTGTTGTTGTTGTTGTTCTTTAGTTTCTTCGAGTAAATGTTTTTCATCAGCAGTGGTCGATGAAGGAGATAAAACATCGCTAAGAGCTTGTTCTTGTTGACTTTCAGATATTTCAACGTTAAGAGAATCTAAAGTTGGCATCGATGTTGTTTCATCGTTTGGTTTAAATGGTGAATAAGATTCATTGATTTCTTGTTGTTGCTCTTGAGTAATGAGAGAATTGTCTATGAAACTTTCGTTAGCAGTCAACAATGGATTAGTTGTATCTGCCAAAATTTTTTCTTCTTCGACATGGTATGGTTGTTGCTGAATGTCCTGTCCTGATTGATTTTGGAATTCATCATGTTGGTTTTGTTGTTGTTCTGGTTGTACCAATGGATCATCATCTTCATGAAGTTCTTGTTCTTTAGTAAGGAATTCTTCAGTATGTTTTTCTTCATAAAATTCTGGTTCTTTAGCAAGGAATTCCTCAGTTTGTTTTTCTGTTACAACTTCTTCTTGTAAGTGCTCATCAATTTGTTCTTCTACTTGTTTTTCAATAAATTGTTGTGGTTCTGGCAAAACATTTTGCTCTTCTTCATGTTTCTTTCGTTGAGATTCATCTTCATGGAAAACATGTTGTTCTTCTTGTTGTTGGTGTAATTGTTGCTCTTCAACATTTGATTTTTCTACCAGTAAATCATTTTGATCGTCTGCCTGGTAACTTGCTTCTTCTTCTGGTATATCCTGTTGCTTTTTGTGTGATTCTTCATGTTCCATGTACATGGATTCTTGCATATTATTGGCATTATCCATATCAATGGGTAATTGTGGAATATCCTTATTCGAGGAATTAAGAGCATTTAGCAAATTCATTTGCATCTCCTCTATTGAGGGTGAGTTAGATACATGTTCTTTTTCCTCCACTTGCAAAAGTTCTTTATCATTGGCTAATTGATTAACAGCTGATTCGGTAGCTGACTCTTCCATGAACGAATTATTAACGCTGTCTATCTCCGTTGGTATAGGTTGAACACTGTTTAGGACATCTTCAATGGCCTCATCATTACTGACATATATAGATCTCTTCATAACATCATCTTCTCCGGGCAGAGAATTCAAAGCTTCTGCTGGTTGCATATCCAAATCGTTATCAACACAAGTCTCTGGACCATGATCCATAAAAGATGTAGGTTGGAAGTCTGTTGTATCTGAGAGAGGAACCTGTTGTTGTTCCTGATCTAAGGCCAGATCATCTAAAGGCAATTGTTGTACAGCCTGGTCTGGTGTCATTACCTCATCCCTTTCTTCGGTTTCTAGTTCATGTGGTCTTTTATCAGCTTCCTCTTCAAAATCAGACAAAGCTCTAGGTAAAGGCACAGTATCTAAATCATTGTCACCTTTGCCTTTGCGAGGACTTTGAGCTACAAAATCATCATCATTAAGTAGATTTCTAGGCACAGCACATGGTGCTTGACCGAAATACATTTGAGTTTCCATGGTCTCACTTAAGATAATACCATCATTTTCTTGCTCACCTGAGGTGAAAGGAGAAGTGGGTGAAGCAGGATTCGAACCGAAACTGGGTATGAATTCTTTAGCATCTGGATTAAGTTGAGAATGTCCCAAATCCAAATCAAGCTCTGCAGGTCTTTGAGGCACTAAAGGATCTGTATTTTCTTTGTTCTCTACATTAGGCATGTAATCGTCAAATGCATTAGATTGATGTTGGGACTCAGCTACGGCCTGTGGTGCTGGAACGTTTTCACTCAAACTACTAGTGCCATTTGTGGTGTTAGTGGCCAAAGAAGAGGGTTCCTCTTCATCCTGCATTTCAGGTTGATGTTCAGGCTTTGCTTCAATTTTAACATCCACCTGAGGCACCACAAACCCTTCAGCAGACTCTGTAACATTGGTGGAAGATGAAAAGTCTGCTTCATGTTTAAAGCCATCCATATCACTACTTTCGAAATTCAGTTTCTCTTCAAAGCCATGAGTATTGGCAAAGTCATCATGACCATTGCTATCATGGCCATTGCCAATATTAAACAAGTCATGATGCTGCTGCTGCTGTTGTTGTTGTTGTGGCTGTTGTTCTTGATGATAATCTCCACCAAAATCAAAATTACCATCACCATTACCAAAATGATATGCTGCAGCGTTGGTAATTTCTTTTTCTGCCAACTCATGGTGTTCATCATCTGAACCATCAAAACCAAAGTTTTTCAACGATTGTTGCTGCTGCTTCTCGCTCTGTTGCACTTCTTTAACGTACTTTAGTTCGTCGTCATCTCCAACATCGTGTTCTTCGTTATGATGTTCGTCGTATTTAACACCCAAATTATCTCCGGCAACTCCACCAACAACACCACTTACCATATCGGTATGAACAACGCCTCCTACAACGGAATCACCACAGCCGGCACTGGCCACATTCATATTGGTGTGCTGTATACTACTGTTGTTATCCATCATGTAATTTTGTCTGTTTTCTAAAAATTGTTCCAAGATTTCCTGATTCTCCATTGCAGAAGTTCTTCTTGTTACTCTTTTACTTCTTATTTAAAAAAAAAATAATTTTCAATTTCAAATGCGCACTGCAAAAGCACTGTGTCCTTGTGTTTTTCTTGTTTCTCTTTACTTTATCTATTTCTCTCACACTCTTTCAAAACAACTCTCTCTAGTACTCTTTTAATTTTACAATTTTTTTTTTTGTTAATTTCTCTTAACTGTCCTGCGCTTAACTGACGTTTTGTAATTGTATTGGTGTAATGGTTTAATCTTTTCTTTTTTGTTTCTCGAGTTTCTTTTCAACTCCTTTTTCTTATTTTATTTTTTTCTTTTGAATTCGTTTTTTTTCTTTTATAATTTACAATTATTTAAAAGCTGTAACAAAAAAAAAATTATTCTTTAAAAAAGGAAATCAAAAATAAAAAAATTTAAATATTTTTATTTAAAATTTCTCTTTTGTATTTCTTATTATTTTTGCAAATTATCTCTTTCTCCTAAAGATCGTTTTATCTAAAAACGTTTTAAATTTATACGCGTGATTCACCTCTTTGAAATTTCGCAAATTCCTTTTGCTGCTGTTCCTTCTTTTTTTAATAATTGCTTTATTTATTGTATATCTATCGTCCACTTCTCTACTTTATATATGTATTTTTTGCACTCTATAGACACAAAAGTTTTCTTTAAACAAAAAACGTTTTTTTAATATTTCCCAACACGACTCTGAAATTTGCAAAAATAACAAAAAAAAATAAAGAAATTCGCGTATACACAAATAATATCTCAGAAAAACTGAAATTGTTTAAACAAATTTTATTGCTTTGAACACACAAACACACACAAACGCACACAAAATACACAGTTTCAAATTTTCTGCCTTTATATACTTTTTTGTTGATGATTCTGGAATACAAGAACAAATAATGCCGACTTCCGCAGCTGCCGTCCTTTTACTTCAACGAACGCGTATTGAATATGGGTGGTGAACTCGTAGATATTCTGCAAAAAGCTGTGCAGCTTTTTCATATAGTGCTGCCAAGTTTTTATTTGGAAAGTGCAATAAAATGTGAAAAAGTACTGGCAATTCAAAGTTATTCCGAAAGGCGTTTATAAAATAAATAAACGTTTTTTTTGACTCTCTTTTTTCTTTAATTAATAAAACGAAAAACCAGTATAAATAATCCCGTACTAATTACAGCTCTTCAATCCTCTATCTCTAAAATATTCGAAAGATGCGTAAATATAATCAATGTGTATGATCCACAATTTAAAAAACGTACATATAATAACCATTTTTTACTTCACATTAGATTTAGTGCAGTCTAGTTTGACTACACAATTTTAAAAATTTCATCTAATATGGCAGCACCATAATTAGCACTTGTCATCTCCCTTCTGCAAACAGTATAATACATATGTTTTTGTTTACTGCAGCGGCCTAGAATTTCTATTAAAGTCCACGTGAATTTAAAAAAATATCTTTTAAATAATAATGAAAAAAGTTAAAAATATTGAATCAAAGCAGACTGAAGCACCTGCGCAAAAGGTTAAAGAAGGTAAAATCAAGAAGAACAAAAATAAGAAAGTAAAAAAACCAAAAGATGCTATTACGAAATTGGCCGCTCAAGAATTGGCTCCAAAAGTAGAGCAGATCTCCGAGCCCAACAAAAATGTTGATGGGTCGGTTAAAATTAAAAAGAAGAATAAGAAAAACAAAAATAAAGTGGCACAACAGCAAAAGATACCAGAAACAAATAATGGTCAAAATAGTAAGTCTCCACAAAAAGTGGCGAATAATGAGAATCAGGCTGCGAATAAGAAAAAACAAAAGAAATCCAAAAAAGAAAAGCTCACAGAAAATATAATTCCAAAGCAAACTGAGCAGCATAAGGAACTGACAGAGGTAGATCTTAAAAAGATCGAAAAGAAAAAAGCCAAGAAATTGGCACAGAAACTAAAAAAACAGCAAAAACTGGCACATAAAAAAGAAATCGCTAACAACAAGGACGACTCAACTAAAACTAATGGCTTTAAAAAGGACAAACCAGCTGATAAAGTAATTGGCTTGACAAGCACAAAAGTATTGACTAAAAAGGAAAAAAAAGCCAAGAAAAGGCAACTTATAAAAGAACAAAAACTAGCAGGTAAATAAAAATTAACATCCATCACTATTCAGTCATTAGCTTGAAAAGATTAAAAAATTAAATATTACATACATAATTTCTGTAACATTGCAACTGGAACGGGGAGTTTCACCCGATGTTATTTGTAGACTCATTTCTATCAATTTATTATTTAAATTCTTTAAAAAATATTCTTAACACAAAATTATGTGTTTCATTTTTTAGAAAAGCAGACTCGTGACCCTGCTGTAGAAGCGGCTACAGTATTTGTAGGAAATTTACCGGTTAACACTAAACGTGTACAACTTATAAACCTATTTCAGGATTATGCACCCGTTAACTCAATACGTTTGCGTTCAGCCGGTGGAAAAGTGTTACATAAGCACAAACAACGTAAAGAAGCGGGTGCCTTAAACGCCTATGTGGTGTTAAAAGATAAGCAAACCGCTGAAAAAGCTGTTTCATTAAATGGCACAGAGTTTAAAGGACACCATTTGAGAGTGACACTAGCTTCCATTAACCCGCAACATAATGCAAAAGACGAAGGCAAACGCACAGTTTTTGTAGGCAACCTGAAATACTGTAAGTAAAGCAATTTTTTGTAATAACTTAATAAAGATTTTTCAAAAACTTACTTTAAACTTTTTTATAGCGGCTACCGAAGAAGCTTTACGTGAAATTTTTAGTACTTGTGGTGAAATTGAGTATGTACGCTGTTTAAGGGATGGAGATAAAGGTTGTAAAGGTGTTGCCTATGTCTGCTTTAAGACACCAGATGCTGTTGGTTTAGCTTTAGAACTAAATGAGACCATCTTAGACGAACGGCCCATACATGTAGAACGTTATAGTGTAAAAAAGTTGGGTGCAAAAGAAGCGAGAGATGCACAGGCAGAAAAGGAGAAAATATTGAAGAAGGGTGCCAAGCAAAAAGTAGAAGGCAAAAAATCGAAAAAAGATAAATTTCCACAGAAAAAAATTAGCAAAAACACTGAAGACGACGAGGACAAGAAACCAAAGAAAAGTGAGTTCCGTGGAGTTAAGGTGGATGCATTGAAAAAGAAACAAAAATTGAAAAAGAAAAAATCTAACAACCAAATGTTAGAATTGGCCAAAAAAATTGCCCCAAAGTCTAAAGCTGAATAAAAAATATCAATTTTTTGATATGTACAATAGCAATCAAACTTTTTATAAAAGAGATATGAAAGGTTCTTTAGATTTGTGTATATGATATATAAATTATTTTTTATTATAGTTCAAGATGTAAATAAAATCTCGTTTTTTTTTATTTAAAACGATAATTGCTTCTTAAGTTTCTGTTGTATATCTAGAGGAAATCTAGTCGCTATTTTCTTAGCACATCTTAAACAATAGGTACTTATATAAAAGAAACTGCATTCGTTATCCTTACATACTACTTGATTACATTCCTTACAATGTGCTCCCAAGGCTACAAAATACTCAGCTTTGATTTTCCATCGTGGTGGCGGTGGTTGAAATGGATCTCTCATTACATATGTGGGTTCGTTAAATTTAATGCCAAATGTGAATTTTGGCTCTAAACCAAAATAATGTACCATTTCTTCCATATCACAAGAAACACAGTGAAATTTTATTTTAGCTATACGTTCATCCTCCTTAGGAACATCATATTTATCATCTTTCTCTTGTGTAGTTTTATTGGTTCCCTCTAATTCTAAGCGTTCAATTTCGGCTTTATCATTTTCAATATACAATTCTAGATTTCCATCATCTTCAAGAGACTGCAGTGTATTGTCGTCACCTTTCTGTAATGATTTGGAACAGGATGGTGTTGGACTGTCACCAGGCATTTTCTAAAAGAAAACTATTAGAAAAATACGCTAGAGACTATAACAAGTGGAAAAGATTTCTTTATTATATTTGATTTATTTTTATTTAATATTCTGATTTTTCTTCAATTTATAACAAACCATTATAATAACATTCTACAAGTCTTTGATTTTGTTTAATTTCGTTTGATATCAAATATCTTTTCGCATTGACGATACACCCATTGATTGCATTTCTTGTGGCCACCATTCTGGTCTTTCGGTAAAACATTTACTTCCATTAACTGCTAACTCTTTAGCTTTTAAAACTTTTTCAATGCGCAATAAACCCAAAGCTCTATCAGCTATGGTGCCAAAAACTGTGCCACAATTTGCTCCAGCCTCATCTTGCACTGTAGCTGTAGTATTGAAAGAATTTAGAGGCTCGATTAATTTGACGGGCATATGTCGTTTACGTATTACACCAGTATGATGAACTCGAGCAGTTAATTCTTGACCAATATAGCAGCCTTTATGAAAACTAACGCCATTCAAGAGATCACAGTTGGCTTCTAAAGGAAAACATTTGCCAGGCGGCAAATCAACTACACCTTCAGCTATACCCAAACTATATCTTAGTAAACGGAAGTTATTATTGTCAGAGGCAGATTCCGTTGGTTGATCAAATAGTTTAGTAAGTTCTGAGAATGTTCTATCACTGCTAGCCAATAAACGTATGCCCAAATGTTTCAACCTGGGATCAACAGTAAAAGTAACATCTTCTACTGCGGTATTTTGTACATCTTTAAGTATAGCATCACCATGTTTTACATAATTAAATGCCTGCCATATCTTAATTTCCTGCTGCAAAGAATCTATATCAATGCTACGTCTCACACGGTAAAGTCTTAAGTGACGTTGCAATTCATTGGAAACATTTCTGTCACATTCAATCAGAAATGTATTAGGTTCTGAGGTATTATATAAAATAGTGTCATAGAGTACGCGGCCAGATTTGCTTAAAAACATAGCATATATGGCTTTGTGTGAAGTGGGATGCAAATGCTTAATATCATTTGTTATAAGACCCTGTAGAAATTGTACCACTTCGTCTCCTTTGACACGTATTAGCTCACGGTCCGTTAAGGCTTCAATTACTAAACTATTATTTATAGTTTTCGTTTGGAAGCTGCATTTTCTAGTTAATGACCACCATCTGCCGGTGTAGTTTTGTGGCAGCCGATAAATATTACGCATTAAATTCATTATGTGGGAGCGCTTGATTTAACTGTTTGGCGGAATTTTTGTCTTTTCAATGAGATATACTTCTGGAATATAAAAGAAGTTTTTAACTTACATTTTTAATTATTTGTAATTTTTTATTTTTAAAATAGCGATAAGATCTCGTAATAAAACATTTATTTACTTTATTTTTTGATTTATTTCCAATTGTCACTAACCAGCTGAGCATAGCGTTGCCACATCCAAAAATTTTATTAGCGTTGCAAACATTGCGCTTGTAAGCTAATTAGGATAATTGAAAAAAAATGACTGATATAGCGACTTTGAAGGAGCTCCTATGTAGGACTGCTGTGCTATACAGAAAGCTTATGGGATTTGAACTTTGACTTGAACTACACAGAATTACTACAGCAAATTTGCACCATACTATACGTTTTAGCCATCATTTTTCTTATCTGGCAGGCTAATGGAAATGGCGTCTTATAAGACGATGTTTTTAAAGTTCAGAAAAATAGAATAAGAGATTAAAAAATAGGTTTTTTAAGGCCGGTAGTATTCATTTCAGGCATGGATTCCTTAACTACAACAAACCAAAGGTCATAAACGCTACTGCCTACAGAGTTCCGTAAGTCGCCCAGTGGATCTCACTGCCACCCAGGCGAACTAACCGAACTCTACTATTTTCAAATATTTTGTTATGCAAGTGGAAGCATTGCATTGCTACATAATACATTCATACGTATTGGAGTACATATGTATAACCAAACATACAATTTAACACACTGACGCAAACTAATTGCTCATTGTCGTGTTTGTTAGGAAATCAAATACTTGTGCGATTGACTAGCAAGCAAGCGACGTAGAGGGAACACATCTATTAATTAGTCCTATATTTACAACTGCATACAATTTATTTGTTAAACAACAGTTTTGTTGTTGCGTAATTTGCACTCAGAACTACGCAATTACACAAAAAATATTAGTCGTTTAGTCTAAAAAATATTCATGATTTTATTATTAGAATGCAATATAAATAGAAAAATTCATATTTTCAATAACTATAAACGCTATGAAATTTAATTGTTAATAGTGTTAAGCTAAGCTTTTTATGTTCCTTATTTTCTATTTTTCTTCTTTTACTTATTGGCCAATATTTCGAATTTGATGCCATGTTCATGTTTCTCCAATTCACTAATCAAGCTAGTTTTGGCAAAAGCAGCACCAGGAGGCAATACTCCACCAGTACCAGGCATTTTATCACTTTCCTTGAGTATAGTTACAGCACTGCAAAGTAAGGCAACACAAGTAGCACCATAACCTGGATTTGGACCTGAAACTTTGACCATTAATGATTTCGAAGGAGGACTTGTGTATTGATCGGTGGGTTCGGCTAAACGTTCCGATTGTGGCCATCCCAAAGCCTTCATAATTATAGAGAAATATGTACGCTCCATAGCAGCTTCCGAAGGTCCCTCATGTGAAATTAAGCCCAAAGAGAATACACGTGGATATTTAAGCAATAAACGACGTCCCAAAGAAAACTTCGTCATAAGGCCAAAAACCACTGCAAACAGAGCTACCAAAGTAGCTGTAAAATAGGAACCGAACGTAACGTAGGCATGCATTTGCACAGGACGTTTACGTTCTAGCTCATACAAAAAACGTTGAGATCTCATTACCACAGAACGATCTGCACCGGGGAATGGTAGACATACACCATTAGCAATATCAGACTTGAATATAAGTGGACGACTTTTCAAAACCGGCTGAAATTTTGGCAATCTTTCGCTATACAATTGAGAGCGTATGCCGCGTAGTTCGTTGGAATGAGCCAAACCATAAACAGCACTCTCCCAGGTGCCATAATGAATACCAGCTCCGCCAGTTCGGCCACCTTTTGTGTAGCTTTTTAGGTAAGTTTCCACTGAGTTGACTACACCATCGAAATTTTTCTCTATAAAAATGACACCCATATCGGCCGGTATGGAATCGAAACCACAGGCAGATATAATGTAAACATTTTTCTCTTTGGCTTGATTGTGATATTTCAGTTGCATTGTTTCCATATACTGGGGCTCACCGCTAACATCTACATGATGAGTACCGGCCTCAAGGCAAGCACGTACAACGGGTTCGCCATAAAAGCGGTACGGACCACATAAATTAACTAAGACACGGCACCGCTTAGCCATATCCACCAAAGACTTTTCATCATTAATATCAGCTATTATAATCGGCGTATTCATCAAATTCTTATTGGCTTTGGCTCCCATGTCTTTTAGCACGTCCTCCAATTTGCTGCGACTGCGACCGGCAATACCCCATTTAAAGTTTTCCAGCACAGAGCAGGCCTCAAAGACAGTATATTTGCCAGTAAATCCCGAGGCTCCAAATATGATGATATCCAGTTTTTCCGCTGCCATTATTTTTCGTTTTTGTTTTTATATAAAACCAATCGAAACTGACTCACACTTGATACAATGGTTAAGGAACCTTTTTAATAATTTCTTATCAAATTTAATAATATATTTCAACCACTTAATATTGTTCTTCTCGTCTCTTATGTGCAAAAAATATTTTCGGTGTGTGCGCTGGTATGGATGACCTTTGATTAGCGCTGTGCTTATCGAATCAAAAAAATGTATTAAAAATTTTATACATCAGCTAAAACATAAAATAAATATAGGTGTTTACCTAAAAATAACAGGAGTGGAGTTGTGTTATTTTCTAACGAAAATAAAATTTTTTAGAACTTTTTCTCTATTGCAGCTGCTTTACTTCTCTTCAGACGCCCGGCAGAATGAGTGAATATATTTTTGCAATGAAAAAAGAAAACAAATATGCAAACACAGTATTGTCAAATAAAGATATTGTAAAAGCGTTAAGATTTAATTTTAAGAACTGATGAATTTTGAATAAATGTAATCTAGAAAGTTTTTGGTATATAATTATTTTACCTTATTTTTGATATATTAATCAAGAATCCTATGGCTTGTCTTGCAATAAAAATGTTATACATATATTACAGGTTATAAAAATCCAGTGAAATCTTTTAAAAAGGTTCTAATCTTATAAATTCCGCTGGCAGCACGATGTAAATAATTTGTAGAGAATTGAAGAATGTGTTTTAACTGGTTGTTGTCTCAAATATTTTTATTGTAACGAATCTTGACAATGCTATGTGTATGTGTTAAATTTTCACATGTAGGCATATTTTAAAGCCGTTAAATTTTAATTTCACACTGACTTTGATTTCTTACGGCTAATACAACCCTGTGTGTAGCCTTTTTATGTGTCAAACACAAAGAGTATATTTTTTTTCTCGGTTTCAGTAGATTCTTTTCGTTTCTTTTCTAACCTTTTAGTTATTTTGTTTATATTAAGAATTTATTTATTATTTTTATGTTAAAACCAATAAAAAAACAAAATTCACTTGCAACAAGTGTACGTGCGTGATTTAAATTTAATGCAATAATTAAATGAAATGTATTGTGTAAAGAAAATAAGTTTCTAATTTTTGTGTTAATTATTATTGGTGCTTGTAGTTGTGGTGGTAGTGGTGGCTGTGGCTGCTCAACATTTTAATCAATTTATTATTTTATGTGTGTGAAGAAAAGAAAATCAAGCAAAAAACCAAAAGCAAACAACACCAGCCTGCAAAGCCTCCGCCTTCTAGAAACGCGTTTTGTCTCGGTTTTCATTTGGTTTATAGTGTCTTTTTGTAAAAACAAAAGTCTGTGTGTGTCTTTAAAGTGTACTTGTTGGTTGAGAATTGAATGAGTAGTGGTTGTGGTGGTGGTAGTTGCTAGTCTGGCAAACTGTCTGACTGGCAGGTTGGCTGGCTGCTAAAGTGAATTGTTGGTTTATTTTTAATGTGCCTTGGCCAAAATAGAATAAAATTTGCTGAGAGAAGTATTACCACTAACAACTGCAACAACAACGACAACTGCTATACTACTCCAACTTGCTCCAGAGAAGAAAAGTGTAATTCCAAACGTTTTCTACGTGTCTGTTAATTTCTGTGGCAACTTTTTGGAAACGAATACCGATCGATTGAACAAAAAGTTTTTGTTTTTATTTATACTCGGCTTTTGGTATCACCACAGCAGCAGCCGCAGCAGCAAAACAGGATCAAGATTAGAGAGTCTAAAAAACCACAAAACAAACCAGGAGTAGAATAGAAAAAAATATCGGTTTCAAGTTTACGACGACTGCATACATCATTAACAGACTTGTCGCTTGTTATTCGTTGTTTCGTTTTGTATAGAAAGAAATAAAAACAAAAACCGATAAGACACCAGCCAACAATCCAAAAAGCACAAGAGAAAATTTTAGCCCCATCTCTATACTTAGCCACCACGCTCAGCTTGGGAGAAGTAGCAACAACAACAACATTAACAACGAATTGTAAAATTGTTTCTTTTATGTATTTTTTGAAGCTGTTTAGAAAGAAGTTTAATTCACTTTAAAACCTACTTCTTTCTAGTAAACCTACCAGACTCTACGGCAAAGGTGTAAACGTCGATGTTATAAAGTTTTTTTTTTTTTTGGGAAAATTTTAAATGTGTATACTTTTACAACCAACAAAAAAATACAACACTAAGACGACATCAACTACAAGTATAACAAGAAAAAAAGCAATAATATTTGTGTCAGACTTCTTGGCATAGCACTACATTACCTTTAACCATACCATCATTCATCTATTAAATCATTCAACTATCTAAATCATCTTGTCTGTCCCCTGATCGATTAAAGAAGCAATAAACCTTTTTATTTGTATACTCTTCACTTGTGTGCTTGCTTGATACGTAGTTACGTGCAAAACTCGGTTAATGTCTTCTCTTCCACTGACACCAGCTACCTTCTACAATAGTAACAACCACCACAACAACAAAAATTTATTTTTATATGTTTCAAATATTCGTCTGATAATTACTGCATTATCTCCTACTTAACTACTGCCAACAAACCATATAACTAAAGTAAAACAAAAAACAAAACAAAAAGAAAGACAATAGCATTATGTTGCGTTTTCTAAGTCGTCGTAAAGCTCGCAATACTTATGCGGATAATGCTGGCGGTGGTGGTGGTAACGACCGCACTGATGCCCGGGGATCCTCAGTAGCAGGTGGTGGTGGTGGTGGTGGTGTTACTTCATCTCATATAAAGCCGCAACGTATACCCGTTAATAAGAATAAAATAGATTGTCGTGTTATATTATTAGATAATACAGATCTATCCATTGAATGCTCGGTGAGTAAAAAATTTATTTAATTTATTCTATTATTGTTATAGATTATACGTATACGTATAATTATTTTATAATAACTAGCAATTAATGCCGCCAACAGATTTGAGTTTATCTGTGTGTTTTATTATTTTATTATTATTTTTTGTAAGGCATTACGAGGGAATTCCCATCACCATTTCATAATAACAATGTGCAATAAATAAATTGCTAAATTTGTTAATTACTATGCAGTTTCTTTTCTTGACCTCTGCCTCTTTTTAAGAAATAGGCTAAAACTGTTGTGTCTGCTATATTTAATTGAAAGTTCTAGTTTTTTTTTTTTAACGAAGAAGTATTAATTACATTGCTCTTTTAGCCGGAAGTTAGCTGAAATGAATTAAATATGAAACGATTTTCATTCACAATTTTAAATTTTGTTTATGTTATAGTTTATTCAGTTAAAAAAATGAATTGAGATTTGTCGTAATTCATTTATCCTCTAAATCTTTCCTTATATTTTTTTAAAGCTTTAATTCTAATTAATATATTCATTTATAAACTTTATTTTTTATATTTAAAATATTATAAAATGACACAATGCAAAAATGCAAGGTCTCTTACAAAAAGTAATGATTTTTACAAATTACTTTAACACGTTCGCTGAGGCTACAAATAGCAGCTAGTTAGTTGCAAAAATTAAAAAATTTTTTATTAGTTTTACTTTCTAAAATACGTAGCAATGTTTAACGGTAAATTTAATAACTTTGTTTTTAGATTTAAATATGCACTATTATCAGTTATGCAATTACAATGACCCTGGACAAGTTAGTCAAACTAAAAATAAATACTCATTTAAATAAAAGACAAAATCTTGTTACAAATGTCAAAAATTATGCCAAATTATGGCATAAACGATCGATCTCATTAGAGGAAAGAGAGAGGTTGCAAAATGGCTCAATAAGCCAATTAAATTGTCCGCCATTATCCCTTTGAAATTTTATGGTTGTTATTGTTGCATATTCTGGACAAGAGTCCTTGGTACTATGAGTATTCACGATAGTAGGCATTTGCCTCATCATTTCTGTACTGCAGCACTTTATTTATATAAAAAATAGCGAAAAGTGAATTTTTAAAAAACGTAATTTTCAAGGCACCATATGTCAAAACCGGTAATAGTCGTAGACCTACGGTTAATTAGAAAATAATCCTTGGTACCATGAGTATTGATCCAAGAAGGCATTATTGCTTCGCCATTTCAAATCTGGAACACTTTTTCCAAATTAATAAAATAGTTAAAAATAAATTTTCAAAAGTAAGACCTTTTCAAGGGACTATATCTCAAAATCAGTTATAATTGTGGAAATACAGTAAACTGCACAGGAATCCTTGGTAGTATGAGTAATGATCCTAGTGCGCATTATTGCCTCATCATTTCAATTTTGGAGCAGTTTTTCCGAATTGAAAAAATAGCTAAAAGTGAGTTTTTAAAAATGCGTAATTTTTAAGCCACTATATCTCAAAATCGGTGATACGCGCTCTTACCTCACCATCGCTGTGCCGGAACTCTTATTCCAAATTTAAAAGATAACTAAATGGGAATTTTTGAAAATATGTAACATTACTGTTCTTATGCGCTATCTGAAGGCATTTTTAAAAATTAATTCAAAATTTCCAACAATTTTCCATAAAAATTAAAAAGAAATAAGTAAAGAAAAGAATATAATCGACGTAGCTTACTTTAAACACTTGCTTGCTTGAGTCACTATAATGACTCATTTACATAATATTGAGACCCATCCATTTGATTCCTTATTAAAATTGATTTCAAAATTTTGAAAAGATTTTGTCACAAATCCGAGGTAATTAATAAGTATATAAGGTATTGAAAGTTTTCATGGAAAAACAACAGCGTTTATTTTAGATAATCTAATATTTAGGTCAATCAGCAAATTTAAATTGTGTAAATTTAGCAAACCTTTAATAATAAAGTTTGCATTTTTATTATTTATTTTAACACCGGCAATAAAAGATTCATATCTTTTCAGATTATGCAAAAATTGTACTTTTTCCCCTTTTTTCTAAATTTATGTTCTTTTTAAATTTAAATATGCAAAGATCTAAGTTAATTGTTTCTTATAGTTGTTTAATACTTTTTTAAAATGTGTTTTCGATTCTGTTTTGTGTTTTTTGTTTAAAGTAAGAGTGATGAACACAAATTAGAAAAGAAGAAAATACGAATTTTGCTTAATCAGTCACAAAAAAAATTGGCAAGAGGAAACAATACAAAATCTCTCTTATTTGACGTAATGATTTCACTTATTTTTTACATATTGTTTCTATTTAGAAACAAACCTAAATTCAATAGTTAAATTTTCTTTTTTACGTAATGCCTTTAAAGAAAGTTTAATCGATATCAGATATTGTGAAAATGGTTAATTAAAAACGCCCTCAATTTGTATGGTTGTACTATTTCATTAATATTAATAGAATAAATTTTAATGTTCTCAATAGCTCTTCTTTTGATCATTTCTATACATTTAATTTGAATTTCAGAAAAAGGCTATGGGTAGTTTTTTATACGAACAAGTATTCTATAATCTGGATATTATAGAAAAGGATTATTTTGGCTTGCAGTTTATGGATGCTAATCATGTTAAGCATTGGTTAGATCCAACAAAACCTATTAAAAAACAAGTTAAAAGTAAGTTTAGGTTATTTATTTAAACTGAAATATGTATACAAACTTTCATGGCTTTCCATTGTAGTTGGTCCACCGTATACGTTTCGCTTGAAAGTTAAATTTTACTCATCCGAACCGAATACTCTACGTGAAGAATTGACACGTTATTTATTTTTTTTGCAATTAAAACATGACTTACTAGAAGGACGTTTGGATTGTCCAGATGATAAGGCTACTGAATTGTGTGCCTTGGCTTTGCAATGTAAGTTTATTTAAATAGGAAATGGAAAGATTTAAATGAAGTATTAATATATATTTTCTATTAAACAATAGCCGAATTGGGTGACTATGACGAAAATGTGCATACAGCAGCCACAGTCTCAGAGTTTCGTTTTGTACCCGATCAAACAGAAGAGTTGGAAATCGATATATTAGAAGAATACAAAACTTGTCGAGGACTAACACCGGCACAAGCGGAGACGGCATTTTTAAATAAGGCCAAATGGCTTGATATGTACGGTGTGGATATGCATACAGTTTTGGTAAGTTTTTTTGTTTTTGTTAGTACTTAAAATATCAGTTGAGTTTTAAAGAAAAAATTATTTGTTTTCAAGGGCAAAGACGGTTGCGAATATCATTTGGGTTTAACACCCACTGGCATTTTGGTATTTGAACGTGATCAGAAAATTGGTTTATTCTTCTGGCCAAAAATAAGTAAATTGGATTTCAAAAAGAAAAAATTGACTCTTATTGTTATCGAAGATGACGACGAAGGTCGTGAACAAGAACATACATTTGTCTTCCGTCTGTATAATGAGAAAGCCTGTAAGCATTTATGGAAATGTGCTGTTGAGCATCATACATTCTTCCGTTTAAGAGCGCCAGTAAAAGGACCTTCTGCCAGGCAAAACTTCTTTCGTATGGGTTCACGTTTTCGCTATTCGGGTCGTACTGAATTTCAAGCGACAGTACAAAGTAGAGCAAGACGTACGGTGCAATTCGAACGTAGGCCATCACAAAGATTTGCCAGCCGTCAATCGCATTTATTACGTGAACGACAAAAGGCTTCACAAGAAAATGCTGCCTCAGCTTTGGCTTCTGTAAATGCTCGCGCTGCGGCAGCAGCTGCTGCAGCGGCTACAAACACAGCGTCAACAGCTGCACATCAAAGCCCTGAATCAGTTGATTCAATATTATCTTCAGCCACTGTAGATAATCAACCAACTTTAAATACCATAACGCCTTCACCGTCTATACAGACGGTTATACATAATACTTCCAATTATGATGATGCCATATGTGGTAGTTCTGTACATTCGGGTTCACAACAAAATGCATGCGCTTCATTAGGCCGTAATTCGATTAGATCGAATTCGAGTACTGATGATCCTGCCTATAGTAAAATTGGTTCATTCGGTAAAGCTGGTCTAACTGTAAAGTAAGTTTAAAGAAAATTATTTAAAAATTAATGCTTTATTAATTCATAAATTTGGATTGTAGACTTGATAATGAATGTACGGGTGCTAGTAATGTTGCTCCATATTCGCCTAATAATACTAAGAATTTTGAAGATACTAATCCGTTTCGTAACAATGCATCTCATAATAATTCATTTGGCAAAGCCTCTGTACATTCCGGTCTGAGGTAAGATTGTTTTTTGATTAACTTTATTAAAATAAATAATAAACAGCTTTCATATCCGTATGTGCTTTTGTTGTAATTGCTTACTATTAAAAGCCAAATGTATTTGATTTTTATTTGCCATTTAATTATAATTTTAGAAAAAAAGTGCTTTATCTTTCTTTCAATTTACCTGTTTTTTTTTCACGAAATCTCATTATTTTAAAGTGAAAAATACATATGTTTTTATTCAAAATTTTCATTACATATAACTTTTCAAAACTTATTCATTATTTGCTTGTGCTTAATGTTGTCGTTGTTATTAAATTTGTATATCGACAAATTTTGTCTCTTTTGTTATTCATTTTGTATTTTTTGTATATTTAGCATTAAAAGTGGCTTATCGGATAAAGATAAAGAGCTAGATTCATTACTTAAGTCCATAGTTAAAGACCCATCCCCATCTGTTTTAGCAACTGAAGCTATCAATGATGCTAACAATATCAGGTAGTGTAATGCATAATAATATTTTTGTTTGTATTTTATTTACATTTATTTGTTAATATATTGTATTATTCAATGGTTCTGAGGGTAATATATTTTTCTATTGTATCTTTCTTTTAATAAAGGGTCACCATCAATAAAACTTTCGATATGGATCATAATACGGAGACTTTAAAGCGTCTTTCGAATTCAGAAAAACCAAACAATCAAGTGAAACTGGCTAATGTTGGAGCTGGAGCATTGCCACCAGGTCACATTAAGTGTAATATATTGAAAGGTAAATAATGAAAACTATTAAATTAGCATAGTTGTTATTTTTTATATAGATATAAACAAGACTGTTATACAAACAAGTATTATAATTTACTTTTACTAGCTGCAAAATAATATGCCTTATAATATTCTCAATATATACATATATATGTATAAACATAAAATCTTAAATACCATGTTTAATTATATGCGTTATTGTGAGAGTCATTATTTTAATAGAAGGTTACGATATATTCTCTATGCCATATTTATTTACTTATACAACTAATCTACTTGTTAATAAGTTTGTATGGGTGTTTATTAAATTTAAGAAAAAATAAAAGAAACGAACACGTGGTGAAAACAAATGTTAATTGTTTAAAAAAAATTAGCACAGACTTGAGAAAATAAATATATTACCTTACAATATCTGTACATATTTACAAATTACATTAAACGAATAATATGTAGTAAAGACTTTAAATTCATTGAAAACATTTTTTTATGTCAATTTTATCTTCTTAAAAGATAATAGACATATTAAAAAAACTTTTTATGAACACTATTCTTAAGCAAGAATATAGATACAAATTTTTAAAAGCGGAGCGGAGATTTTTATAAAATATCAAAATTTTGAAATAAGTAATGAATTTGATTAATTAATGAATTTGATTTTTTTATTAAGGGACAATTTTCATCAAATTAAGCATCGAGAACCATATTACAATTGAAACTTCTTTTTGCGGATCAGTTTTTTTCCATAAAAGTGCTTAGAATTTAATATATACACATTTCTTACTCTCAAATGGGCTAAGATTATTTATTACATATATATTAGCTAGGTAGTTTCCCATTATGTGTAGCTTTGGTTGTGAAGTTACTTTTAACAGATTCTTTATAGCCTTTGGTAGACAGATAGTCAGTATAATTTGGCGTATCATCAAGATCAGCTATTTAATTACCTTGAATTTCAATGTTCTGGGAAATTCTTAATATTTAAATTTTTTGCGTTTTTCAACAGACTCAAACCGATATATGCTCTAAAAACGGCTTAAAAGATCTCGCTGATTTATGTGGTAGCGAAATGTTCGACTTTCTTTAAATACAGGCAAGTTTATCAAGTCTGTAGATATACATATGTGCACATAGGACAGAGTTCGCTCGCTATGCAATTCTGTAAAGAGCAAACCTATTATGATGAACTCCGTACTATGGATATATTCCTTAAGTATCTTTCATGTTTGCCGCTGTGGTATGGTAGGTATGACACCCGCCTACCAACCAGAAGGTTCTCGGTTCAATACCAGGCCAGATCATCTTTAAAGAAAAAAAGTTTACCGACAGCAGTATCACCTCATAACATTAGCTAGTAACTGGTTATGAGTATTACTTACTATTGAAAACTTCTCTAATACATTTGCCATTCGGAGCCGGCGTTAAACTGTAGGTCCCTTTCAATGAGTTTAAAAATCCCATTCCTTCATGGACTGTTATGGGAATTAATATAATATCATTTGAGACGTCTATAGCGAGAAATACCAGAAATCGTGTCGTTTCCACGGAATTTCGACTTACATATTTATCAAGTTGAACATTGACCCCAACCTGGCCTTAATGCCTCTTTGTTCCATAATCTCAAATGAATGATAATTTTTATTGCCGTGGGCACTACTTAAACAGGGTTTGAATTAAAAAAAATTGTTTGGTTTCATATTCCAAATTTTCGATAGAATTATAGTAAAAGAAATGATTTAATTTATGTATTTATATTAAAAATATCTTTATGACGAGCGAATCGAATAACACACCAGTATATTTTTTATGTTATGTGATTTAAAAATTCACTTCTTTTCAAGGTCAATATGTTAAGTAAAAGTTTTTTAAAAATATTTTCTTTAGGAATATAAAAAAATAAATAGTATGTTACTTTAATGTTTGTTTATATATCAACACTATGTTTCGGCATAAATTTTTAAAACATATAGTTTTTTTTTTCTAATAAAACATTTGTGCATTCTCTCTTTGTATAGCACGAGTTGAGGAAGAGCTTGGAGCTAACACGAATGCTAAGCTAACAAATCAAATGTTTGTGCCGGCAGCAACTTCACTTAATAGCTGCAACAATAATAATATACAAAATACAACATCGATACACCATAGTGAGGGGCCAGACTCCCTCAATGCTACATACATTTCAGTTGTAAGTATTAGTTTTCATAATAGGATTTACAAATGCTAAAATGCTAATGATTTTGTATACTACATGCGTGTATGTATGTATGTGTGTGTGTGTTTGTAAAAGTAATAATGTAATTAAAAAAAGCTAAAAGTTTAAACCAAATGTTAATCTATTAATTTAATTTCGAATTTATTTATTGCATATTTTGTGTTTTGTTTTGCACTTTCACCTTATTTCATTTGTTTTTTAAATTATGTTTTCGTTTTTTCGCATTTATTTTGTTCTTTCTTTTTATACCCCCTAATTATGTGTTGTATACCTTTGCATAACTTTGTTCGTACACAATTTCAAAAATAAAATTAAAAACTCAACTAAATATACTGTATAAACTACGTGCGTTTGTGTGTAAACATTGTGGCTGGATACAAATGTGTAGGGTGGCGATAAATTGACTTTAAGCATAACAGAACAAAAACCAACAACCGGCGCTCATATAAATTCTGGTAATAATATATTTGGTTTTACTAATAATAGCACTGCAAATAGCAATAATAATGGCAGTAATACGTCAACACCCACATCTCCATTTGCAAATGCAACTTTTATATCAGAATTTGAAACAAATACCCCTACATCATCACAGCCAGCACAACCACTATCATTATCACATCATTCCTCTTCCATTCATACCAGTAATTATCTATATAGCCACCAAACTCCACCAAATTCGTTGAACATTATGAATTCATATACAAATCACAATAATAACAATACTGGCAATGCCACGTCCACATTTTGTTCTACCAATTCCACCTCTGCCCCATGCTCATCTAAAGCTTCAACCAGCCCATCTGCCAATAATATCCTTAATTCAGTATCATCATCCACATCTGCAAATACCACAAAAACATCTATTATGAACTCTTCATCTATCAACCAACCAACTTTAAATTCTTCTTCCACTTCGTCTATAACAAACTCGTCTGGAAATTGTAATAAAAACGATTCTACTGTTTCGAACGATCAACCAAATAAACCCACCACTCCAACTCTTACGTCCACTACTGCAGAAATGCTAATCAATGAGATTTTTATAAATAATATTATTAATAATAATGTGAAAGGAAATGCAGCAGAGAAGCAAACAAATGGCAGCTCAGAAGTTGATTCAACGACAACAAACACAAATTCTAAATTACATCACACGTCGTCACAAACACCCTCGGTAGGCACTTTACTTTTCTCAACGTTGAGTGAACAGGAACGTCAGCAAAAGCAACGTGATGCCATTAAACAACAACAACAGCACAATAATGATGTTAATGAACGTATGCTTGATAAAAAGGTTTGTTTTTTTTTTGCTTTGTATTATTATTAATTTGTTTATTGTTAATTTTATTTATTTATTATTATTATCCTATTTATGTTTTCTAATTTATCACTCATTTTGCTTGTTTGTTATTTGTTTTATATGCTACGTAAAATCTTTATGTACATATTTTCTAAGGTAAACAGTACTTAATGTGCTAAAAACATTTTTATTAACTAGAATCATTCTTAATTTTTATAATCTTTTACATTTTTCGAATTTAATTCAAATAATTCGAACATGAACTTTTTTATTATAAATTATTGAATAACGCTTCTTTTCTGAATATTTACCAATATCACCTTGCAAGGAAAAATTGTATACGATTTTTAAACGGTATAATAATCCCATACAATAAACCAGCTACTACAATTTTCAATTTTTTCGAATTGAATTGGTGTTTTGACAAATTATGCTGCACCCCCGCAAGTAACGTTTTTTTGCCTTAGAAACATAGCAGTACTTTCGATCTACTAACTCAACCCCAGTCGCAATTTATTAAAAAACATTCAACCTTATTCTGCCTTTCGATTATTTTCCGCATTTATTCGATGAAAATACGTATTAAAAAAAGTAAACTGAATCGAAAGAAAAAGAAGACAGTAATGTTCACTAAAGCAGTTTTTTGCAATGAAACATATGAAATAGAAAGAACTTTTTTTTAGTCGAATCGAAATACAAAACAGGGGTGATTTTCTCTTTTGTTCTTGAAGTATATGCCCGTTGGTTTAAGTCCTTGATCGAAAATCTGAACTTTTGTAATTCAACTCAATAAAAAGCATTTTTATAAGAGGGTCTTAATATGCTGTTAGTTCAGTTTTTGACCTCTTTATAATCCATAATACATGGATTAAATGTTACATCGAAAAAAAAAAGAATAATAATGAAGAAGCATCAAATATCACGATTATAGAGCTCAAGAAACAGGTCTATTTCGTAATATAACATTTTTCACTACAATGATGTTTCAATTTTATAATGACTTCGTAAGATTTATGGCACTTATTGAAGTTTATCTCATATATTTTGGAAAACAACAATTTCTGGAATATACGTTGATAACGTAACGTACAGCATTTGTTGTAAAGGCAGCCTTTGGCTATCTATTAAAGACCTACAATTATAAAATGTTTTACAAACATTGTTCTAGAATTTAACATTTCAATGCTTAATTAGATAACTGGGGATAAGTTATTAGAGCTGCATTGATATTAGCCTAGTTGTAATATTAAAAGTCTATTTTTTTGTATATTATGTCTATAGCTTATTGAGTACAGTACTTTCGCAAGCAATGCTACAAAAAATCGTGTATATGACGTAGTCGTTGTATACTTAACATTTTGGTAAAAGATTAAAGAAAAATATTGCTTATTGCCTTTAAGACGATTAGGGAACATCGCTTTTATATAGAAAATCTATTTTTTTATCTTCCAGCCCCTAACACTCAAACAACAAAATAATTATAATCATCACCATCATCATGTTATAACAACACAAAACGATGCTATGGTATCACCTTGGTTAGTATCATCAGAATGTGTATCGGCGCCGAAAGGTAAGGAACCGACGATAATACGAAAATCTGTTATAACAACACAGTTGTAAACAGTGAAAAGTAATTTAATTTTGTTGTACTTGTCTATATTTATTTTATTTAAAATGCTCTTGAATTTATAATTATTATACTATTTTTATTATTCGTGTTTTCTATATAAGTTTATAAACAAAAGAAAGAAGACAATTAAAAGAAAAGGAAAATATTGCAACTTTATAAAAGTTAAAATAAATATTTCATAAGTGCCTTAAAAGTATAACAAAAATCTATATATTTTTATGCAGCTATTAATAACTATACACAATATTAAACGACAAATGTTTTATAAGTATGTACTTAAAAGCAATCGAATACTTAAGAAATTTCCTTTATTAATTAATTTAATATAAAATTATACTTAAAAGACTTAAAAAGATGAAATATCCCTAAACAAAGTTAAATTTAAACATTTTATTTTAAATTTCATATTATACAAATAGAGATATAAAAGAAACCATCGTTAAAAGGCATTTATTTGTTTGTATTATTGAAACATTCCTCGTATGTTTTATATGTTTTTCTCGATTCCTTCCAATTATTATTATTTTTATTAAGTAGTAAATATTTTTTGTTTGTTTTAATACTAAACGTTATGGCTATTCCTGTCTTTTATTTGTATGCTATTATTCTGAAATTTATTATAGTTATTGATTGATTATACATTTAAATGTATAAGTGTTTTTAGTATTATTTTATGGCAATTATACAATAATAATAAAAATAAAAAGCAATTATAAAAATACAATAAATCCCATTAATACGGCAATTTTCTTTTTGAAAGAAAAATATATATGTACGATTTATGAAATATATACGATTTCTATATTAAACAACGATATTTTCTTTTTGATATAAATACATATTTAAATCTAAGTGTATGCATAATATATACATACATATATATAATTATTGTTATAAGACTAAAAGTATATAAAATGATTAAATAAATATTTCTTTTTATTATATACAAATATAAATAATTAACTAATTTTTTAAATTTTTTAAAGCCCTTTTACAAGTAAGTGTATATAAAAAATGGAAGATTGTGAAGTAACTTAATGCTATTTATTTATAATTTTCAATTGATGCGTAAAACGATATGGGCTTTATAAAAAAATAAATATGTTGATTTTTGATTTTATCTTATGTTAAGTACAAATCTTCCAAACACACAAACAACACAAGACGGAATTTTCCGACTTTACAAAGAAAACGCAACAAATTTGAGACAATTTTTTTTCCCCAACATAATCTCCTTTTTGCTTGATACATTTTTTTCAGTGATATTCTATATCATGTTAACAAAATTTAATACCCTGCAATTTTTTCCAGTTTCTAAAAAAAACAGTAGAACCGAGATCTGCGTCTATTAAGTATATAAAAAAAGATTGTATTCCTAGAAAATCTTTAGTCTTTAAGGTTAAACATATATAAACAAAAAACTGATGATTAGACAAATTCGTTCTATCTGTTGTAAGTTATTTTGAAGCACAGAAGAATGGCATTGAACTTGTTACAGACTTTTTAATTTTCCTCTTGTGTTGAATTACAAGAAAACGAAATACCTGCACGGGGAACTCAAAGGCGGAATTATCGTAAAAATTCTAAAGAAGTAAAGTCTTTCAGAGTATGGAAACTGGGGAGGAAGCATGTTGAATAAGGTAATTGCACATATCTTCACAAATCGTCTTGCTAGCATGTTGGAACCTGACCTATTATCTCGCTAAAGACATCTCCAGTACCAGATGTACTGAATTCTTTTTCGATATTTGCAAAGGCAACAGTTAATTTTAGATACATGGTATCAAAGTCATCGGAGTTTGTGGGTAGCTGGCGTATTTTGGTGTAAATTATGCTTGCATCACACAAGACCTTTTCTAATAAGATATTGAAAAGATCGCATGATAAATTACTACCTTGTCTAAAATCCCCATGATTCAGAGAGGTTATTCTATTTTAAAGTCTTGTCATTTCTGAGGGGATGCCAAACTCAGATATGGCTTTAAATCCTTTGCACAAATCTGACTATCAAAAGCGGCTTCTTAATCGATGAACATACTTACCTATCTAAACTTAAGAAAATAATACGATATACTTTTACTTCTCATATTTAATATATACATATGCTTGCATACTACCTTGATCAAAAAGTTTTCGAAATAACCCCCGTGTGGCTTTTGCAAATGTCAAGCTATGACGCTAAGATTTAGGGGGAATATCAACAACAGATGTACCAACTTAACAAAAAAAAAAAAAAAAAAAAAAAAAATTCAAATCGGAACGATGGGACACGGTTATTCCGAAAACTTTTTGATTAAGGTAGTATATCCATTTCTATTCAACTATTAAATGGATGAGATCAAGAAATATTTTTAGATTTTTTTTCATAAAAATAAAACAAATATTCTACATACATACGTACATACGTATAAAAGCGAGTTGTATATAAACACTTGAGCATGTATCGGTTTATTATCGTCTAGTTGATGGTAAAATATGTACGTATTTCCCCTATGTCTGGCACTGTCTTCCCGCACATTTTATATTATGCATTATGGAGAAACAAAAATGAGGCAAAACTAAGGGAAGGTAAGTGAAACCTAGGAAGTTGCTTTAAATGATGTTACCAGTTGCCCTAAGAGTATGTTTTCCACTTAACTTAAAGGAAATGTTTATATTTTTCTTGTTCAATACAATTAAATAAAAAAAAAACATTGGTGATGGGTTGTGTAAAAAGAAAATAAAAAATAGTTGTAGCCTAAGTAAAATTTTTAAAGTACATACACTTGACTTCCATTATTGTTGGAGGGGGTCGGCAATGTGGCAAACATCTGGCTGCCAGACTATAGTTTTTTGTTTTTTATAAACAATATTTAGAAGATTGTTTTTATTACACTATTTTTAGAATAAGTTTTATAGAGTTACTGGAAATTCGTATAAAAATTTTATTTTATAACAGGCAGCATGAACTATTATTATTTGCTATTACCCCCTTCTCTCTCGCTCTGTTGTATCTTCAAATGAAAGATATATTTTTGTTTTAATTTTTTTAATTATTTATCTTTTTTTAAGGTGTTGATTTTTATTTATCATTATATGTTTTCGATGTTCTTATCTCTCAATTTATCCTTGATTATCTATCAATAATTTATCTTGTTTATTTCTAAAAAAATACAATAACTTCATCATCTTCATCTTCATCTTCATTGTCAAGTCCATGTGCGTTTTTTTGGTATATATAAATAGTTTTTAATTTTTTTGATTTTTTGTTTTTAAACTTAAATGATTAATAACATACATAATTAATTAAAAAATTAAAATGAAAAATTACAAATAATAAGAAGTATTTAAAATTATAATGAAAATAGTAAGTTGTTTTGATTTTACGAGGGTGATCATCATTATCATTACGATTATGATTAGTTGGTGGATTGATAATCGCCTCCGTTGAATGCAACTGAGCGCGTCGCTTAGAAGCACTTGCGGTGGACAATGCCGGGGCCGGATTCGTCGTATTCTTGTTTGGAGATCCACATCTGTTGGAAGGTGGAGAGGGAAGCCAAGATGGAACCACCGATCCAGACGGAGTATTTGCGTTCTGGTGGGGCAATGATCTTGATCTTGATGGTGGATGGGGCCAAGGCAGTGATTTCCTTTTGCATACGATCGGCAATACCGGGATACATGGTAGTGCCACCGGACATGACAATGTTGGCGTACAAGTCCTTACGGATATCTACATCACACTTCATGATGGAGTTGTAGACGGTTTCGTGGATACCGCAAGATTCCATACCCAAGAATGAGGGTTGGAAGAGAGATTCTGGGCAACGGAAACGTTCATTACCAATGGTGATGACTTGACCGTCAGGAAGTTCATAAGATTTCTCCAATGAGGTGGAGGCGGCAGCGGTGGCCATTTCTTGTTCGAAGTCCAAGGCAACATAGCACAATTTTTCCTTGATATCACGAACGATTTCACGTTCAGCAGTGGTGGTGAAAGAGTAGCCACGTTCAGTCAAGATCTTCATCAAGTAATCGGTCAAATCGCGACCAGCCAAATCCAAACGGAGAATGGCATGGGGCAAGGCATAACCTTCATAGATGGGTACAGTGTGGGATACACCGTCACCAGAATCCAAAACAATACCAGTGGTACGACCGGAAGCGTACAAGGAGAGTACAGCTTGGATGGCAACATACATGGCGGGGGCGTTGAAGGTTTCAAACATGATTTGAGTCATCTTCTCACGATTGGCCTTGGGGTTCAAGGGGGCTTCAGTCAATAAAACTGGGTGCTCTTCTGGAGCGACACGCAATTCATTGTAGAAAGTGTGATGCCAGATCTTTTCCATATCATCCCAGTTGGTGATGATACCGTGTTCAATGGGGTACTTAAGGGTCAAGATACCTCTCTTGGATTGGGCTTCATCGCCGACATAGGAGTCCTTTTGGCCCATACCGACCATGACACCTTGATGGCGGGGACGACCAACAATTGAGGGGAAGACGGCACGGGGAGCATCGTCACCGGCGAAACCGGCTTTGCACATACCGGAACCGTTGTCAACGACTAAAGCAGCAACCTCATCATCACACATTTTGGAGTTTTTTTATGTGTTGTTACTAAAAAAAAATAGACAAAAAAATAAAAACAATAAATAAAAGAAAATCAATTGGGCTGATTTGAAAAATGGAACAGCGTTGTGTTTTAAACAAAGGAAAAAGTGACAGCAAATCAATAAAACAGGCGAATACTGTGGAATATTTTGATTATGAATAATAAGAAATTGGCAGCGAAAAAAAAAATTGTTTTAAAATTAAAAGATATTGATATTTTGCGTGAAAATCTGGTACATAATTAAGAGAATTTTCGAATTTCGATTTTTTTTTAATATGTATTATCCAGTTTTCTTTATGATTTGTACTGTATGATAGTGCATTCAATTTCTATTGCAATTTTAAGTTTCTTCTTTTAATAAAATTATTTATTTATTTATTAAGAAATTATTTTATAAAGAGAATTTAAAAAATATAAAAAAGCGCTGGTAGGAAGACCATATGCGCTCATATAGTGCGTTTACATATTCATATTTCATATTGTTGAAAATTTAAATTGAAAAATAAAATTTCATTCTTTTTTTTGCTTTTTATTGTGTTTTATGTAAACTTAAAATTTAATTTTTTCAAAAAATTATATATTTTTATTATTTAATGGATTACAAAATATTATATCATGTTGATTTGTTTATTTTTTTTTTTGCATAATTGGAAATTAAAAAAAATATTAATTTGAAAATTTATTTTCATATGTATTGAGTCATAAAGGTATTGAATTTCTCGAATATGTTGGCTTAAAGCCAAAAACAAAAATCTGAAGACGTTTAAATAATATTTTTAAAAATTGTTAATTTTAAATATTAATTTTATCTATCATTTTGTTGTTGTAATAAGTTTGATAAATTTTTAAAATATTTTTAAATCATATTGCATTTTGGTAATTTTCAAAATCAAAAATTTTTAATTAAAATTTAAAAAATATATTTTTTTTAATAATTTTTAAAGAATTTCTTTTTATAGAATTTATAATCATTTTGTTAATTAAAACACTTTTCAATTATAAATCATTATATTATTTAATAATCCATTAAGTATCTGCGTTTCGGTTCAATATTCCATAAATTTAAATATGAGGTAATCCTTGTTGTATTCCACCAAATATTCGCTTGATTTATAGGTATTTGCACTTTTTTGTTTCTTGAATGTTAGTTCAAATATATATTTTCTTTTAAATTTATTTGTATGTTAACACTTTTTTTCTTCTATAAGAATATATTTGTATTTTTCTGAAATACTAACCGTTTCAACAAAAAAGAAAAACTAAGAGACTAAATCAACACTTTCGCTGTAGAACTGCGAGTGCCTGCTGGATTCTGTTGTACTAATATTTATACCAGACGTTGGAATTCATATATCATCGGAACACAATATGAGATCTTTAAAAATTTTTTTAACTAAACATATACATAGCGTAACACCCATACATTTGAATCAGACAATTTACAGATGTGTAGGAAAAACGCGCAGGCGTTGCATAGTTAAAGGGGAAATTTCAGAATCTTTTTTTCAATATTCCCTCTCATACTCTTCCTTTTTATTCTCATTTATAGTGAAAAATGAAATTTATTGAACATTTTTAAAAGATTCATTAAAAAAAAATTTTCTCTCTCATATGAATGCTTCTTTTTGATTATTTGTTTATATCCTCCATATGTGTTGCTGTTGCTGTTGCTGTTGCTGTTGTTTTTTTGTAGAACATACAGTTGCATTTGAAAATTCGAAAAACGAAATAATCAAAATTTCTTGGCTTGTTATTTTTGTAATGTTATTAAACGATCGAGAAATTTTATAGAAAACAAATTTTAAAAAAGGTGCAGGGGGTCAAGGGAGTCGGACTACTACCGTTGCGTTAACATTACCAAAACAATTTTCATTTTTTTTCTTCTAAATATTTTTAAAATTTTTGTTTTCATTTCTTTCTCTCTAGAGAAAATGTATAAACATTTGTGTCTACACGTTTGAAAAAAAAGTACAAGAGATTTTCTTCTTTTCTATTCATATTTTCAAATTATATCTGTGGAATCTCAACAACCCATACATGGATTGGGTGGAAAATTATAAACAGAAGCAAGAAAAATTAGAAGAAAATAATTTATTTTTAATAAAAATATTTTTTTTTTATTTTTCGCTCAAAAACCAAAAGAAAAAATATTGGCAAAAAATATTATTTGAATTTTATTTAGAGAAATTATGGTTATTTTAGTTCAAAAAATATATTGGTTATAATCAATATATTTGATTTCATATTAGAAATTAATAAAATTAAATATTTTGTTTCCGTATGATTTAGAAAATATCACTGAAAATAACTTATTAATGTGGTAAAGGCCAAAAAGCCAGTCTTTTATTTTTCTGTTTCATTATTGCAATAATACAATAATTAAATTTATACATTTATAAGCAACATTTTGTTTAGCTATATTGCCAAACGATTAATTTGAGGATGAAATGAAAAACTCTTTTGATAGTTTCTTAAAGTTCTTTAAACCTAAACCTTTAAAAAAATTAATTTTGGCAATTTTTAAAAAATTATTTTTCGAAGAACTTTACTCACTAAAATGTGTGAGTTTTTAAGTATACCAATATGTTGGTAATTAATTAATTGTTAACCCCCATATTCATAAAATTTAAAATACGTTTGAAATATATTTTATTTATAATTTTTTTTGATACGATATTTTCTTAAAAAAAAAAAATCAAAAACATTTTATTTTTTAAAGATATAAATATAAGCCTTAGTTTTATTTTACAAATGCTAATAAATATTTTTCATTAAATATATAAAAAAAATAACAATATTGATATAAAAGCCTCAGATTTATAACGTTCGCCGTTCTCATTATTGTATTTTGAAATATTAGATTGGGAAATAAGATTGTAGCGTTCTTAAAGCACTTGGAAGAAGAACGATCGCTAAACAAGTCGCGAATGAGACGAAAAAAATACACTGTGAAAATGAAACTATTCTCAACCATCTTCATTTAATGGGTTTTATTAAAACTTGGGAGCTTGGTCTCCTTACGAGCTAAGCGAAAACAACAGAGAAAATTGTCGTCGAATTGCTTCTCAACATCTGGTTCGCAATCCAACAACACGGGGTCGTAAACAGCGCCGTTTGTAACGAACCGCATATGGGAGATGAAAATATGTATACCAAAGTTGCGAATAAAGCTTGACTTTTCTCCATTCATTGGAGGCACCCAGTGGGACCATTTACGACAATGACAAGCTGCATATAGCACACACAATTCATCAAACCCGCACTGCAAGAGCTCGATCTTAAAAATTGGCTCAAAAGTTTTTTCGCTAACAGACCGGCCTATGTTTGGCGACGAATTGGGCAAGGGGTGGGAGGAGGTCGTAACCAGCAGCGACAAAAATATTATTGATTAATTTATTGTTACAACTATTTGATTTGTCGTTACGAATTTATTCCCCAACCCAATACATTTAAGGGAACAATTAAAGTTTTTCTTACGACAATCAGGCTGAATGTTTGGCTCATAATCATCCTTATCGTAGTTGGTGTATTCGTATTTTAGGAGATTATTTATAGATGAATTTAAAATGTAACTCAAAACTTGTCGACTACGACAGATTTGTAAAAATAGCCATAACGGAATAGATGGGTTTTTATGGGTGGCGTGGTGTAGTGGTTAGAGCACACTTATAGTAACACAAGCGGTGGTTCGAGCCCCAGCACAGGACATGACGAAAAAATTCCATTGTGGTTTCGATAACTCTATCTAAAAATAAAGAAGAAACCCTCTGATCTTCCAGCTTACCTCTGGTAATGATGACAAACATTAAATGAATGACCAGGAGAAAAAACGCCACCTACTTGGAAAAAAATTACAATGCTGAGTAAAGATCGCCACCGCTACTTAGCAAGGATCCTTGCCACTATACAATCATACGGAGGGGAGCTACAGAGCAACTTGATTAATAAAACTGAAATCGATGCTGTGTGATAAGCTAATATGCTCCTCTAGGGAGTATAAATTTTGTTTCAGTTTCATTAATCAAGTTGATATGCAAGCTACGGCCTTTTGGATTTTATGTGACAATATATATATAAGAATACATATATGTGTATTAGGCTACTCAATAAGTCCGTAGGATGACACATAGATGGCGTTACTAGAATTTTGTCCATATGATTTTTATTTAATACTAACCTTCGAACGGTACGTGTATAAATTTGACAGCAATCTGATTATTGATTCGTGGGTTATAGCATTTTGTGTGCAGCAAATTTTCTTAATAAAAAAAAAAAAAATGAAAAAAAAGCCGATTTCAAGTTTTGGTAAAGCATTGCTTTTTAATGAAAAAAAAAAAATAAATAAATAAAAAATACAGTGGAAATCAAACACTGGCTTGATAATCATTATCCGAACTCTGCTTCATCGCGACAAATGGTAGAGAAGTAGTTTGCTGAATTGAAACGTGGTCACACCAGCACAAATAATGCAGAGCGTAGTGGACGACCAAACGAGGCTGTTATTCCAGAAAACATAAAAAAAATCCACAAATTGGTTATGAACGATAGGAAATTGAAGGTGCACGAGATAGCTGACATTGTAAAGATATCAGATGGTAGTGTTTTTACCAATTTATACGAATTTATTTGGGTATGTAAAAGCTCCGTTCAAAGTGGTTACCGTGTGAGCGCTCACAAATCCTGCCATAAATCGATGAAAACGAAGGCAAAATTGAATGAATTGGGCTTCGAATTGATAACCCACCCACCGTATTCTTCAGATTTAGCCCCAAGTGACTTTTTCCTGTTTTCAAATCTCAAGAGAATGTTTGCTGGAAAGAAATTAAAGTCCAATAATGAGTAATCATTGAAACTAAGGCCTATTTTGACAAGAGAAATTGTGCTATAAAAGTGGTATCGAAAAATTGGAAAATCGCTATACTCGTTGTATCACCCTCGAAGACAACTATGTTGAGTAATAAAATCGAGTTTTGTCAATATTTTGTTTTTTTCTTACTTTTCCTATGGATGTATAGGAGATACCACGCCCACTTATCCGATATCTCTTACTTGACTGCCAAGTCATTTAGACCAAATTCATAAACTTCTTTTATCGCTTGCAAGATAAACTAAAATCAGTATTCACTTTGTATGGTAGGTACCATGCCTACTTGTCCATCTCTGCCCATTTTTTGACTTATGATTTGTATTAACTACCATGTTGTAGCGACCAAATTTAGAAACTTATACTCTAATCATTCTCAAAATATATAGTCAATATTTACTTTATATGACAGGTACCATGCCCACTTATTCGCTTCCGCCCACTTTTTGATTGATTGTATTAACTACCAAATCATTTAGATCAAGTCTAACGGTTCGTGAGATATACAAAAATCAATATTATCCTTTTATGGGAGGTACAATGCCCACTTGTCCAATTCTGCCACTTTTTGAGTTATGATTTGTAAATATTAACTTCGAACCCATTTTACCCAAATTTAGAGATTCTTATTATTACTGTTTTGAATATATAGACAAATTAATATTTTTATGGGCGTGGCACTGTCTGTTTCTAGAAAAATAAAATCAGTGAAAGTAGACCTTTCTAACGCATGTAATGGTTTGTAAATCGGTTGAGTGGTCATCGAGTTATAAAATGTCGAACATAGGACAACTAATTTTTATATTTGTATAGATATTGTTGGAAAAAGTGTACCATATTTGTTTAACATATCATTAATTAAATTCCTACATATGTAATTATTTAAAAATAATTTTAAAAAGTAGGTGGTTGCTTATTCATTTTATTTTTTCTGTTCTTTTATTTCGGAATTGAAATCGTTTTATAATGCAAACCATTATTAATGGATATATTTTCTATTTTATACTTCTCTGCGAAAATTCGGTAAAAAATGTCATCCATTAGATATAAATAAGAACATAGTAACTGAACAGAGAAAGAAAAATATTCAAGAGAAAGAAAGATGAAAAATTAATTAATTATAATTTTGTTAAAATTTGGCATTAAATTTGAGTATTGTTTGTTTAAAAATATCCAATATTATGATGTTGTGGTATATGAGTATTTTTAATTAAAAAAAAAAAAAAAATGTTTTTTATTCCTCTGACAATACAAATTAGAGAAAAAGACAAAGAATGTCTGCTATTGTATTTGAAATTTTTGGATAAATATTTTTTGAATGATGTTGCTGCCTGCGCTCTAGAGAAAAATGCGTTCAAAAGCTATGAGACGACGATATGAAGGAAAGTGGTTGTACGAGAGTTTGTTTATTTGTTGTGAACACCTGATAAATATATCGGCAGATACTTAACAAAAGAAAAATAAAATAAAAAAATTCTATAAAATAAAAATTAAGTGAAAATTTCTATTTTTAACAAATTTTCAATATACTTACATATACAATTAAGAAGTACATACATATGTATATATGTGCCTATGTACGTACGTTAACGTGTACGTCTGTATGTTTATCAAAAATTTATTTTGATATGTTTCATTTAATAATGCGATTTTTGTTTCTGTATCAGCAAGAATTTTTCTTTTCGGATTTTTGCATAATTATGTGTACGTTTATGGTAATATTTAGTCGTGTACAGCTCGTTAACAATGATTCACTCTTTATTTCTTTGTATACCCTACACCGCCATTGGTGATTTGTATATATTTTCTTGTGGTGATATTTTCAACTAGACCAGCCTCCAATTATATTGATTTAGATAATTACACTCATGTATGATACTGCAAATTGATGTTTTTGATAATTTGAAATTAAAAAAAGTGTAAAACTTGTATATAATCGCAGGATTTTTTTATGAACTGTTTTACTTTGTTTGACCCATAAAATATAGAGTATTTTTTGTTTTTGTTGCATAACTTTATTTACTGTAAATTTGTTTTCTATTATTTGCTGATAACACTGGTCCACAAAAAACAAAAAGTTTTTCTGCCTTTAAATAAAACTATATGAAATATAATGATTTCGTTGAATTCAAATCCGTTTTCAGTTGTTTGCCATCGGTCTAATTTTTTTTTATGGGCGTGGCAAATTTTTCAAAAGACTTGATCCATTTTAATGCAAGTACCATCAAATGTTTAGGAACAAAATTTCCTATAAGTCACCTGAATAACATTTTTTTGTATTTTTAACAGCTTTCGAGTTATTAATACCTTAGTTGTGAAAAATAATTTTTTTGCGCAAAATTAGAGAAAATTTTTTTTTGAAAAGGACAAAAAATTTTTCAGAATGAAAATTTTCCATGTTAAGCACTTAATTAAAGCTTAAGATGTTCAGAATAAAATGAGCTATAAATCATGAAAATCGGTTGGCTATTACTGATTTTATTCAAAATTAAATGCAGGTACCTAACTTTGACCAAAATTAGCGTAAAAAATTTTTCTTGCAAAATTAGTGGATATTTTATTTTCTTTTGTTTCCAAAAAGTTATAAAAAAATTCCTAGAATATAAATTTTACATTTTAAGCATTTAAATGAAAGCCGGATATGTTAAAAGTAAAAGAACCAATAAAGGTAGGAGGTACCTAGCTACTACGTAGGAACTTTTTTATGACTTTTTGGAAATAAAAGAATAAAATGTGCACTAATCTTGCAAGAACAAATTTTGTCGCTAATTTTGGTCAAAATTACAGCAATTTTTTTTTTCAAAACTACAAGTAGGTACTTTCACTTTATTATGATTAAAATATGTATTTAGCAATCGATTTTCATGAATTATGGTTTCTTTTATTTCTGTTATGTGCATGGTTATGAATAAATAGTGAAATTGGTAAATATTTTCTGCTTTATATTTTTTCGGAATTTTTAGAAATCAAAAATATAATATATATCAAAAATATAATATAAAAAAAACATAATTTGTTTCTCAATATCTCCAAAAATATGGGTTATATTATAAAATGATATACAAATGACCTAAAGTTGGTATAATTTGGAATATGGCTTAACGAAATCGAATTAGTCATTTCAAAGTTATCATAAGATGTATGAAGCAGCCTTTTCAAGAATCTCACATTTTTGGAAAAACGCGCATCAAAAAAATATAGTGGTTATCCAAGGTATTTTTGCATGCTGCATAGTGTAATTTATAATTTACAATAATTATGGTATATAAAATATAGCAATGTTAACTAATTTTCCGAGATAAGATCTCGAAAATTTAGTTATTTCACATCAAATTTTAATTATTTGTTATTCGTGATTGTGCAATTTGACATCAATTTTATTATTCTTTCTGATGCGACGTTAAGCCCAAAGTCTACCCTAATAAGGCAACTTTTTTGACCCCAGTTGACACCATTACAATTTTGTTAAATTATATGGTTTACTAACTAAAACTTTTTTGTACACATTTTTTTTTTATTTGAATAAGTGAATTGTTTGTTCATGCATTTTTTGTGGTTTAAATTAAAAAAAATTAATTTTGCATTTATTTCTAAAAAATAGTTTTTTTTTCTTTCCGAAAACTACCAAATTCCTCCAGGTAATTATAATTTCTTTTTAAATTCTGAATTCGAGAGTTCGAATCGTTATTGATTTGTTAATTTATTATTAATTATACGATTTTCATTAGAAATAAACTTTTGTAAGTGTTAACACCAGGGTTGGTTATCCACTGGGTATACAAGTTAATAATGTCGATTTTTTCGCTTGAAAAATGCATTTATTATTATTATTGATACATTACTCAAAGTATTGTCCATCGTTAGCTACTACTTTTGCCCATATTTCTGGTAGCATATAGACTCCGCGACAAAAGAACTGCATCGGTTTTGGGGTAAAGAATGAATCAACCCAATTTCTGATATCTGTGAAGCGTTTCCAGTGGTAGTTAGAAGTGGTAAGGTCATAGCTATAAGGCGGATGAGCCAAAACTTCCCATCCACGGTCTTGCAACATGTGGCCGGGCGTTGTCATGATGGAAGATTATGGCCTCGTGTCTGGTCGAATATTCAGGGCTTTTTTCATTGACTGCTCTCTTCAAACGAATCAATTGTATTCAATACAGGTCGCCTGTGATCGTCTGACGAGATTTAAACAGCTCATAATACAAAATACCCTTCTGATCCCACCAAATACAGAGAATTGCCTTGTCGTCATTGATATTCGGCTTCGGTGTTGATTTGGCTTCTTGGCCGGGCTTTACATATGATTTTTTGCGCTTAGAGTTATCATAATGTATCAATTTTCCATCACCAGTAACAATACGGTGCAAAAATGACTTCTTTTTGTAGCGTTCAAGCATCATTTTTGACCTGCAAAATCGCCTTTCTCTAGGCTTTAATTCATATGGAACACAATTTCCTTGCTTTTGAATGAATCGCAATGCTTCTAAACGTAGGGAAATGGTTTTTTCTGTGACTACCAATGATAATGCAAGTTCGTCTTGGTTTTGACAACAATCTTCGTCGAGTAATGCTTTCAATTCCCCATCTTTAAACTTTTTCTATCTTCTGTGTCGAAATCACCACTTTTGAATTGCGCAACCATCGCTCACAGGTTTTTTGAGTTGGTGCAAGTTGACCCTAAGCTTCCACAAACAATTGGAGCCGTGGTCTTTAAATGAAAGAAGGTTATCGGACTTCCCCGCAAAATATCTTTTTTAGGCACAAAATTCGACATTATTATAGCGATTGAAAAAAATGTGTGTTTACACTTTGTCGTCTATCGACTACTGAATCATAGTGACAGGTGTTTATCCTCCAAAATATCATAATTGTTATTATTGACACAAACCATATGTGATAGTTATGCCATATGTTGTCCAAATCGATATTATTAATAATAATATTTGTTAGGAAACAAATCATTTCTTTTTTCAACAGATCTTCATGTAGATATTTTTTTCCTAATTGAGCTGAAAAAATAAACAACGCGTATCTTAAAATATGCGTATCTCTATTTGATTTATTAGGTATGAGCAGAGTCTTGGATCTAAGTAACTTATGAATTGATTATCGGTAAAATTTTTGATTTTTCATATTTATTTTGATGCTATGCGAACTTGTTCATAATATGAATGTTTCAAATGCCAAATCGATTAACTCCATGAAACAAAAAATTGAGAAAAATTAAAAAATAATTTAAGAATTTATATTAAGCTATGGTCGTATTTTTGTCTTTTAGTAGTGTTAATAACTACGATCAGATAATTTTATTTTGAATATAATACAGTTTATAATAAAATTTATAAAGTGGAGTTAATCAATTTGGCAAATAAGGCATTCATACGTATATGATACAATTATTATATCGGAAGGTGTTTTAGGAAATACAGTTTTGCTTTCAAGAATAATTTCAATTTAAAACTAATTACTATTCATAAAAATTACAAACAATATTAAGGAAGGTTGTAATTGATTAAGACTGACTATGTGGTAACCTACACAATAATATGTTTATTGCAATGATGGTAAAGTTCCTAACATCAAGCTTGATTTCATATAATTTTGCGGACTTTTAGGCACAATTTTATTTTTTATTTCTTTGTAATTTATTTAATGTATACTTGTTGTATACTTAGAATATTTTTCAATATCTTAATTGTATTACCGAACACTTGGGATTTAGTAGGATTAATACAAAGACCATTTGTACTCTGAGCAAACATTTTCTTCTTTTCTTGTCTTTGTTCGTGCTTAGATTAATATCAATGTGATCAATGCAAAAAGTTGAACAAATGTCTTAAGGTAAGGGTATTATTTTGCATCAAATTATGTACATTGCTGATGTTACACGTTATATATGTATGTATATGAGACGTTGCAAATGCAAGCATCATCTATGGTAATGTACTTACCTATATAGGAATAAGTTAAACAAATGTTTTAAGTGAAATTATAGTTTTAGCTTCTAATCATAATTATTTTTGACATTTTTCCCATAGCATCCCCCCTCAACAAATGTCCATTCAATGCTTTTCATTTTTTCCACTCTTTTTTTTGGCAAATGTGTGTCGTGTCGTTCAAACGTCGCGTTGACGAGTTGCATACAAATGATGTATGAATAATTTTGAGTGTGCGTGTGTGTGTGTTGCAGTTGCATTTTGTTTCAGTGATTTTGCTGCATCGCATCCTTAAAAGGTGCGCTGTTCAATTCATGCTGTCGTTGTTGTTGGTTTTTGCTTCAACATTTTACCTCAATTTGTATTATATTTATAATTTTTTTTAAAACATATTCATTTATACATACAAACATAAATATTTTTTCAATATTTTTATTTTTTAATTTTTTAAATAAACGTAGCATTTTTTGTCATGTTTTGTTTATTTTTTTAATTCTTTGCTTGATTCTCAAAAGGAATTTTTCTTTTTCGACGTTGTGAATAATTATGAATAAATGACAGGAAGAGTGTTTTCAATAAGATTTTAATTAGTAGAAAACTAAAAGCTAAAAAAACAAAAAACAAAAATTGTATGTAATAATTGAATTACAAATTATGTACATATAATTATTATGTATGTATGTATGTATCTTATACGAAATTATGTTGTACGAATTCTAAAGATTTTTTTAAATTATGCATAATATTGAATATGTACTGCAAAAATTTGAGAAAATTAATTTTTTATTTTTATAGCAGAAGTTTTTTATATAATTTATTACTAAAATATAATAAACAAAAGTATAACTATTTTTTTTATCAATTATTTACTAACTATGATTTAGGATCCCTTAATTTTGGTTATTAAAAAGGAAAGTATTACTATTTTCCTGATAGGTGCTATTAAGTGCAACCAGAATCTGTTTAGAAACTTGAACAATTTTAAGTTACTGATAAAAAGACCGATTTACCGCATTGATCGTAAGTCAATTATGAATGTGATAATGTTTGTAAGACCAAAAATAAAGTCTTTGGTGCTTCTTCATTACACCAATCGACTCAAAATAACTTTTAAAATCAAATTGGGCATATCTATTAGGTTATTAATTTCAGTTGGCTAAATTGTGTTAATACGAGGAAATAGGAAATAACAAATATTTTTAAATGAAAATGGCTTTAATGTTTTCCAGAATATTCTCCTTGATGATCAATACACTTTTGTTTCCATTCCTCTTGAAACACCTCCAAAACATGGTTTTTGAACACTTCAATTGCTTCTTCAGCGCTCGTAAATCATTGACCACACAGTTTACCTTTGATTTTCGAGAACAAGAAGAAGTCATTGGTTGCCAAATCAGGACCGTACGGAGGATGAGATATCAATTCCATGTTTTGACTGCACAAAAATTCACCTGTTTGTTGAGATATGTAAGAGAACGATGGAGAATGATTCGTCTTTGGCAGGCGGTTTCACGAAGTTCTCAAAAGAATGGTCGTGTACCACTCAGAATTGACCGACCTACGTTGCTCAAGCGAACCAGTGGCCATATGACCCATTCGACCGAAGAAACAGGCGACCATTTGCTTCGCTGTGCTTTTTCAACGAACAACTTTTGTTAGATTTAGCTTATCATGGAATACGCATACGGTCGATTGCTGTTTTGTTTCCGTCTTTTGAAGCACTACGGTCGACGTTTTCAATCATTTCCTTGCACCAATCGACGCGAGGCTTTTTTGAGCGATTATGGAGTATACAACAAGAACAAATTCTTTTTACAACTCGGTGTTCATGCAAAATCGTATGTATTGAAGTAGAACTAATGTGCAAGGATGCCTCTATCTCACAATATGTCACATGACGATCATGCATTATCACTTCACGCGCTGCATTGATGTTTTGTGGCAGAACAACCGGTTTTGAATGACCTTCACGGACGACCAAAGTACGACCACGATTAAATTCACTATACCAGCGAAATACTGTGGTTTTTGATGGTGCTTTATCGCCATACAAATTGAGAATTGAGTTCATCGACAGCATTTGGGATATTCTACCTCCTGTGTTCCATCATCAGGGAGGACTCCCTAGTAGTGCATTTATCAGCAATATTAGTTCTTCGAATGCTTGTATGACTCGGAACGCGCGTCATGAGTGAAAACAGTTGAAAAGATATTTTGCATTGCATATCTTGCATTGATTGATGCAAGCCTGTTTACATAGATTTCAAGGCCCCGAGAGTAGTAGACTTTCGCTTGGAAAACAGTGCAATCATCTGAGAAAGAGCCTGAAGTCAAATTCAATAGAAAACAAGCCCGATGGCTTGCCCGTTTCCGCCTTCAAACCATCGGTATAGACCGAGACTGTGTTTTCCCAAAGAATGGTGCCGTGTGCTATGCTAACGTGCCTCTGTCCGCCTGACTTCCTAAGTCTAAGCGTAGATTTCCCAGAAACACATTTGTTATAGATATCCAGGAGGGGCAGAAATGCCTAAATGGTAAAAGATTTAGCTTAAGATATATCATATCCTTGACAAATAACATATGTTAAAAGTATCAAGCTTGACTTTCATACTCATTCTCTTTTTTGTTTAATGGTTTGTGGTTTCTATATAAGAATTTAGATTCTACTTTTTCTTTATATCGTATAATAATTTCAAAATTTATGGATTACATACAAAAATACGTTATGTATGTATGTATTTATGTAAGTACATATGTATATTTTAAAAATTTTAATTGAGACAACTAAAAAAATAATTGTTTTTCCCTATATATAAACAAATTATATAGGTATGTACATACAGTGTGGAGTAAAACGAAACTTATGTTTTGAAGTTGAACCGAAAAGTTCCTGTGAAAATATAAATACTCATTCAAATTAAACAAAACTTCACACATTTATTCATTGTTTAATTCTTTCCAAAAAACATTAACAAAAAGTATGATATTCCAATACTGGAGAGAAAACCAACCATATGAATGAAACTGCATGCACTTAGTTTTGTACTTTTCGATTAAATAGAGAGGAACTTATATTTTTAACATTCTTCTGAGAGATCCTTATTTTATATGTCGTTTTTAAAGAATCTAGACATATTTTATTTGGCTTGGATGGTGATCCAAGCCAGAACGGCTGTTGGAACAAAAATTGTAGGTAAATTAGTGACCACTGTCACCATAATACACAAAATCTAAAATTTGAACAATAGTAAAAAACGCATGGAAAAATATAATTGGGCTTCGAAAGACATGTTGAAGCTATGGTAACGAATATAATACGAATGAGACCAGATTGCTCTTATGTAATAAATAAGGAGCGCTAGGAAGAGTACATATATATATGCTCCTCCATATTTAAGCGAAAAGTCCAAAACTAAGTGTTTGAGGATTCTTTTATATGATTGACTTTCTCTCAATCCAGTATTGGAGTTTCATACTTTTTGATTATGTTTTTTGTAAAGGACTTAATAATGAATAAATGTGTGAAGTTTTATTTAATTTGAATGAGTATTTAAATATTTAAATGCACTTTTCCGTTCAACTTCAAAACATCCACTTGGTTTTGCTCCCAACTGTTTGTATGATATTATTCATTCTAAGTAAATACATATTCATTGGAATACATACATACATATGTATGTATAATTACTGTTCATGCATATTATGTATACATACATACATACATAGAAATTTTTATATATGCGTTTTTCATACACGCAAGTATAAATTTGAATTATCCATACTAAAGTGTGGTAATATTTTTAGCAATTTAAAAAAAAAATTTATATATTTTTTTTATTTTTTAATATTTTTTTTAAATCTATTGAATACAGATATAATAGATACATATGGTGTGTATGTGTGTGCCTGCTAATATTAGGTGAGTAAGAATGTGAATAGTTTCTTAAGCTGTTGGTATACTACAAGTGCATCATATTCAATTAGTAGTTGAGATATGGCAGCTAAAAATCTTCTCAATGGATTCTCCAAAAAATATGAAAGTAGAAAATTAAAAGAATAGATATAAGTGCGCGCATGTCTATTGGGGAATGTTCTCAAGAGCTGAGCAAATGATGTCTAAAATACTGGCAGTATAGATGTTCTCAAAAAGATTGAAAAAATAATTTTTAACGCTTAATCTGTTTTTTTTTTTTATAATTTAGTTTAAAAAAATCATCTGTGCATATAATTTTGTTTGCTTTATTTTTGGAATTTTTTTTTTATTCTCTATTCAATCGTTTTGCGCGAAAAAATATGTATATTTTTTCTTAATTTTTTTTTATAATTATTTTGTTTTTACTGTTTTTAGTATTGGCATCTATTCTTATTCTGGTGTGGGTGGATGGGTTTTACGAGCATATCCGAATAGTCTTTTATTCATACACTCAAATAAAATGTTCAAATACTTTTTTTTTTTACCAATTTTTTTTAAACTTTTCTCATTTTCGTATTAAACGATTCTCTTTAAAGGAATTTTTTCTTGTTTTGCTAAAGATTTTCATTTAAATACTTTTCACACTCTCCGTTCGCCTACACGTTGGTCTAATTCTGTTTATCTCTTGCTGGTTTTTGAAATTAAAAAAAAAAAAATTTTTTTTTTAATATACTTTTTTTAAATTTATTTGATTGAAAATAGAAACCATTTAATATAAACATTTTTGTTAATAATAAAGGCTTAATAAACAAAGATATTTTTCTGAAATTCTATTGTTTTTTGCTATTTTGTATTGAAAAAATAAATATTGATCGTAAAATTTGATAATGTTTATTAAAAAAAAAAAAATTATAATTAATTACGGGAGATAATTTCGTTTCAATTAAAAAAAAAAACAAATTAAATAAAACAAAATTATTTTAAAACGTTTTAAACCCTTACTTGCGTATATTCATATTCGTATTTTAAAAGTTTTTAAATAAAAGCTGTGAAAGCCATCTCTGACTTCAGAATATTATCGGAATACTATTACATGTAATCGTTCCTTTAAAGTTGTCGTGGATCATATTTTTATTAAATTAAAACAAAATTAGTGTTACTTTTTATGTACTGTGAGCGTCGAATTTTCATCCTCATTTTTTTGGAATTTAGTTTATATTTCAGTCATTTAAAATGGGATGAATTTAATCATTTTATGTTCTTTAAGACTGTATTAATGGCTTTAAAGAATCCATCAAAAATAAGAACAAATTTCTTACAACAATTAAAGTTATATAACAAAAATGAAAGTGACTCCATTTTTCACGCGTCAAAAAAAGTATACAAGACAAAAACCTATGCTACGAGAAAGAAAAAAAGTATAAATATCTGGGAAATGAAACCATTTTTCTGATAGATGCTATCGAGTGAATCATATCAGAGTCATATTTTGGAATTTTCGTAACGGTAAAAAACCGTTTTTCTTACCTGCAAGCACTTGTAAGCAAATAACCGATTTAAGGATTTGGGGAGAGGAGAAACAGATCTATGAAATGGTGTATACAGCTTAATAGTCTTATCGATTTTATTATATATGCAAATGTTTTTCGCCACACATTCACTGAGTGGCGTGCATTCACCACAAAAAAAAAAAAAAAAAAAATTCACATAAAAAAGTATAACGGCGTCAAATCACACTATCACATTATCTGCACGTGAGATAATAATAAACTCAAATTGTTCGTGCAGAATATCCAATATGGCATGGGCTGTGTGACATGTAGCAACATTCTGTTAAAACTATACATCGTATCATTCGATTTAGGCCAAAAGAAGTTGGTAATCATTGACTTATAGCGCTTGCTCTTGACAGTAAAGGCCTTAACAACGCCGTTCTCAAATAAATATGGACCGATGACGCCATTAGTCCAAATCCATATGTTATTATATCATGTTTTAATGTTGGTCAGGAACAAAACGCACCGCGACCCGAAGTCTCTTTATGCAGCCCCATAAGTTCACCATATAAGATTGACGCTGTGAATAAAGAGCTCGTAATCTTATTTGCTCAGAGAAGAAATACCCTTTTGTTATCACAGAAACCTCTAAAAAACATCTAAATCGTATACGGTTCTGCACCAACCTCGTCAACTCATTCCAATGGTGTTCAGCTTGTTCTCCTTCTTTTATCACTGTCCTGCACCACATTGCCTTCGGCCTTCCTCTCTTCCTTGAGCTTTGTGGATTCCAGTCGAGCATGGTCCTTTAGACCTCATGTAGCGGTTTTCTGAGGATATGGCCAATCCAACCCATTTTCGATTAGCTGTCCTAGAGGACACTGGGCGCATTTTACACTAAGGAACAAGTCGGTATTACTGTTGATGTTTGGCCAGAAGATTTTCAAAATGCGTCGACTGCTGCGGTTTACAAACGTTTCAAGTTTCTGCACAATAGCATCCGTTGTCAACCATGTCACAAAACCATAAAGCAACACAGAGATCAAGTTTGATCGAAATGGTATCTAAGCCTACAATGACCGATAAATTAACCATTTAGTACCATGGCTCGCTCTTATTGATTACTAATCCACCGGAAGAAAACGAAATAAACTTCCTCACTTGCCTCAATCCGGAGGCACGCCTTTAAAACCGAGTAAATTCTTCCTCAGCACAGGAATCAATCCTACACCACAGGGAAACCGAAAAATGCCTGAAGTCTAATAAAAACCCGGCGAACTCCCTATTCACTAAACAGTCAGCCCTTTTGTTGCTAGGATAGTCCTCATGACCAGCGAACCTACACAGAGTAACCCTGCTGTGAAAGCCAATTTTGTTGAGGGATGTGATGCAGTCCATAACAACCTTCGATCTAAGCTCATAAGATGACAAAGCCCCACTCAAACCATTCGATTTTCTCCTCAAACATTCCCTAGAAAATGAAAGGGTATTTGCTCACAGGCAAAGCTCTCTGAAAATTATGACCAACCACACCGGTTCCTGGCTCACCGTCAGTCTTGACAAATGAACAATAAAAGCTATTACTGAAAGAATTAGCTTCAACAATATTGGTTTTATAAATTTTTAAAGTTCGTAGGTCCCTATTATAAAAAACGTTAGTATTTTGATGTAATTTTTTGGTCTAGGCTTTAGTTTTAATATCATTATTATATAGCCACGATTTCTCAGAAGTTGCAGATACTTTTCAGGCAGATACTATGCAACAGTTTTTCAACGATATCAGGAGAAAGTTTTCTGGTTTTTCTATAACATTCTACAAAATGGCGTAGCACAATTTAACTATAATGCTTGACAATAACAGTCACTATCACGATTCCCTAACATTATATTTTTTTATTATACTGAAGTGCATGAGTCAAGTTCGTCAATGGTATCAACACCAAATTCGGAGCAATATTTTTGTAATAATTGTTTAAACAGCAAAAAATCGATGAGCACCGACATATGTAAGAGCGAGTGTAACCACATTAAATAAATAAAAAAGCGCTAGAAGTTATGAAGTGCTATTTTAAAAATAAGCTTATTTTTTAAGAAAAATCATGTTTTTGAGTTGCATTTTTGACTTTGTGAAAGAACATTTTTTCTTTGCAAATTTTAAAATGTTTATAAAAACTTTGAAATTTGTAATAATTTTGCACCCACCACATCTTATTTAAATAAATTTTTTATGCATATATTTGGCCAATTTCAATCTGGTTTTACGTTTCACTACCAACCAATAAACCAGTTGCTCCATGCCAAACGTCAACAAGGCAAATAGCAATAAAAGGCCAGTGAAAGCAAAACTACCACCTACTTGGGCTATAGTCAAACTCTTAAATGGTTCTTCTCGAGCACGTTTTATTTCTTCGTTAATGCGTCGACGTCTATCCAAGTCTCGTGCCCATTTTTGCATGTGACCCGATTCAATTATATGCTGTATGACTGGATTGATTTTGTGCAACAAATGAAATTTCTTGGGCATTAACATTGTCACCAAATAAATGTAAATATTTTCATTGCGATCAAAGCAATAGAGGCTATCGCGTGGTATGCGGGGATTATAAAATGAGTGTTGGCGGGAGACAGCAACAGCCAGTTTGGTATCTTTGGCAGCACGTTGTAAACACTCTTCGATATTGTAGCACATTTGAAATTGTTGGCGTACATAACGATAAATCTACAAAAATTTTAAATTTTATTTTGGTTTTAAATTAATAAAAAAAAACGTTTTCAATAAATAACATATAACAACCAACCTCGCCTTCCTTGTTTAAATGGCGCACATTATCAACACTACCCATGATGTGCATTTGATTTTGATAAATTTCACTCAAGTGACTAATTTGGTATAATGATTTGGGCGTTGTCAAGGTACTAACCAAAAAACTTTGATAGATGTTGTTAAACAGCAAACCCATAAAGAATATTGTACCAAAACTCAGCCTTAAACTGGTTGGCATGGGTCGTAGGTTAATGGCCTGTCCTAGTATACTACCCATCACATAGATAATGATGCTGAAATAACTTCTTAAAATGCTCAAACGAAATTTTAGACATTTTTGTGCATTAAAAATGCTAAACGAAGCAGAGAATAAGAAAACGAGCGTAAGCAGCCAAGCGCCTATTTTAAATGTTTCCAAAAAATTAAACAGACTATGAGTATGTTGGGCCTTGGCCACACACCAGGTCAAATCATCTTGATGATAAGGTATGGTACTTGAAACAAATTGACTTATGCTAGGATCTTCATCGATGCCACCGATCACCATTTCAATGTTACTGAAATTGAAAGAAATAAGAGGGTTTCACCAGTTCTAAGGGTAATTTAAAAGTTAAAAAAAAAAAAACAAAAAGGTTCCAAAAGTTGCACAAATTTCTTATCATTTTCTTTTAAAATGAAAAGATTATTCTCGGCTTAGGTCAGTAACCATTTTGCAGTCCAGATAATTACTCAAGTCAAGTTCGATCTTATTGTCTTCACGTGGCCGTCCGCAGCTACAACGGGTGTCAATTCGTGTTTTGGGATATCGATTTGAGAATTACCACAGCGTTTGAAATCGCACGATGTAGGCAAGAGCTCACGCTCATACCGTCAGTTTGAGATATCTACGAAGATTACCCGGCGCAATGCAAGATATCGCGGAGATGTCATTTATAAACCATTCGCAGAAGGCCTTTCAGCGACGGTTCATAAGTTCCAAATATCAATGTAGGAAGTAATTAACCGTCACCTCCATCTTCACTTTACCACAGCTACGACAATGACTAAAGTTAGTAAGCATCGCTGGCAATAGAAGACTTGTTTTATACTTTGACTTTTAATCCTGATTTTTTTAATCCTTATTGGCTCTGATAGTAAATATTGGATTGCTGTTTTGCGGTAAGACGTCTCGTTTTTAAATCTGTACGCTTTAGATGACAATAGTTAAGATCTCTTTTTTTCAATCGCTCAGTTTAAAATCCCTAGGACCTAGCCTTAAAGTTCTATGTACCCTAATAATTTACTTTTTTATCTCGAACAATCAGTTATTTCTCTTAATGATTGCTAAGACCTTAGACTGAAATTTTGTGTCACAATCAGATGGTTGATAGAAAACTCAAAAGCTACCTGCCGTAGAGTTTACAAGAATCATGATTGGCATTAGGTAGCTAGCGCGCATGCTAAGAGACTGGGTCTAACTACCGTTCAATGATTACTATAGGAACTGTCAGCATGAAGAAGAGGAGGAGACTGCCGAGTATTTTCTATGTCAGTGCCAGTGTATTTTGGATATTAGGACTGTCTTCATTGGCAGTTAGTTTCCGCATGCCATATCGGATCCAGCTGATGTAAATGTCAGCAAGCTTTCTTCCTTTGTACATGCGTCTGGTTGGTTCGTTTTGGACTGGAACGCGGATATGTTGGTCTGCTTGGATGCTACGTCTATGGCTATCACAGTGTGATCAGTATTGGGCCCAAGTGAGCTGGACCGGTGTCTGGTTACCCGTTGTAACTAACTAACTAACTAAGATTGCCATTGAAGACATCTATTCCTTATCTATTAAGTCCTCATTATCGATAAGATTTAAGTTTCCAATCAAATCTCAATAAACTTTACCATTAACTTACCCATCTATGAGCTGCTGAAACAGATGATATAGATTCGAATTTTCCACTTGCATTTCAATGCTGATATGCAAACGTTCCGCTATGGTTTGTATCATTTTATACTCGATGCCAGTTAATTTTATTTCAGAGGAAGTGCTCGGCATGTACTCATCTACATCTTGCGGTTCATTATAGATCATATAATCATCGTTATTGGTGGTCTCATCGTCAACCATCTCTTCTCCACTCAAACTATCATTATAGGACATCGTAATATTGTCTTCGGTTTCTTCTGAACCGGTATATAAACTATTGTCCGAGACTTCATTAAATATATATGGTTCCCAGGGACGATAAGCTGCGACCAGAGGACAACCACTTAAATCTTTAGGGAATTTATCCAAGAATAAACCACGATACAGTTCTTCAACATAAAGTTTTGGATATTCAGGCTGGTTGGCATTATTAGCGTAACGGGAAGATTTGTAGTTATTAGATATTTCACTGGAACCATCGTCTATATAAGCAACTTCCGAGGAAGCTACTTTACTAAGGGATGTATATCTTTGCGTGATGGTTATTTCCAAAAAACTTGTTTTCGTGGTTTCAGTTACTGTTGAAGTACTCAACGAGCTGTTATCACTTTCATTACCATCTTCATTTGTCGTTATTTGAGGAGTATTTGGCTCATCTTCTGTAGTTTCTGTCTCTGTGCTATCTTCTTCTTCTTCTTCATTTTCCTCCTCATCATCATCACTATCTTCGCCTTGTTCCTGATAATTACAAATATCCAATGTTTCTATGGATATAACACGATTACCACAATTATTATCCGGATGGTAGGGAAAGGCTGTTTTGCCAAAATAAAAACTGCTCTGCTCACTTTGTCCAATGACATTGACGTTATAGATTTTCTTACTCATAAAACTTAATAAAATTTCTGTCATTATGTCGGTCATTTGTTCTTGGGTCTCCTCCACAGCCGAAAAATACACCACGAATTGAGCCAGAGGATTCCAATTTAAATTACTTCTCCAACTTTGAAATATTTCATCCATATCTTCATCATCCATATTCTCAATGACGAAAAAATAGCACTGAGGTTTCTCATGCAAAACATGTTCAGCAGCCCGTGTAGTCATATCTGTATCACGTTGAGTATCTTTTACGACTATGGTCCAAGGATAGTCTGGATTTGAGTTTAGAGCATGTAACAAGGACTGTTGAAGATGTATAGCAGCTGATGTTATACTGACATGAAGAACAGAACCCGATAAAGCTTCGCCGGAGTGAAAGTATTTTCCTAATAATGCTACAGTGCATACAGTCTGGGAGCGATCTTCGTCTGGTATTTTTATGAGATTCATACCAAAACCTTGGGCTTCACTTTGTAGCCATAAGCTTAAAACTAATAAAAGCCAGCACAGATATATCATTGCAGTTGTTCTGAGCTCTTAGAGTTCCGCTGAAGTTGTGTTACGAAAACCCAAAAATCGTAAAGTTTTTGTAAAGTCAAGAGCAATGGGTATGTATGCAAGTGTGCGATTGCCACTGTAGCCATAATAATTTAATTATATTTACAAAACATATACCTGAGTAAGCAATACAGTGAGCATGAAAAGTATACTCAATAATTTTACATGAATACTATGGTTATTGGGGTGGCGTGGTGTAGTGGTTAGAACGCATGCATAACAACAAAAACGACCCAGGTTCGAGCCCCAGTAGAGGGCATGAAAAAGAAAAAATTTAATTGTGGTTTGATAATGTGTGTTTAATAATGAATGAAAAGGCTTTAACTTGCCTCTAGACAACTCTATCTAAAAAAAAAAAATAAAGAAAAAAGAGCCTCCTGACCTTCCCGCATACCTTTGGCGATGGTGACAAACATCAGACGAGTAATCAGGAAAAACACGCCACCTACTGGGAAAAAATTACAATGCTAAAGTAAAGATCACCACTTGGTTCAGAATTGAAATCTGGACCCTAAAAGAAGCGGAATATCAGTAGCTTAGTAAGTGTTATTTTTTTCGAATTGGCTTTTGTAGAAGATCTTTGGAGACAAAAGCGGAGAGAGAAGACGGCATGCTCTTTGCACTACATCAAGGGGCGCAAAATAAAGTATTTTAATAACCAATTATTTGAGTACCTTAAGAACACAAGTGTAATTTTAAAAACGCTTATGTAATTTCTCATACATTAAGTTCTAGTAACACCGCTTATGCTGCCATCTGATTTAACTTGCTTAACCTAAGATAGATAGATATCATTATCAGCTATTAGGTTGCTCAAATGGCTCTAAAATGACTAGGGACTCAGCAAATCAAGATCATGTTCGCCGCACCAAGTTGTTGAGGATAGTCAAACCACTCCTCGACTAGACGCTTTTTCATCGTACATGAAGCCAGTTTCCTCGGGAATCACTGAGAACTCAGCAAATTAGGAATCTGTTCGTCGTACCCAGCTGTTGAGGATAGTCAAAGCACGTCTCGACTTTCCGCTTTTTCATCGTACATGAAGCCAGTGCCCTCAGTGTTGCCTGACTATCTCAAAATGTAGTTATGCGCTTACCTCTAATACCACTCTGTAGGTGCGCTGGGTTAGCACACGGAAATTGTGTGAATTTCAGACACTTGGCCATCTGCCCATAGTTACGGAGATTTATCATTAACATATGATAATCACAGAAAAGTGTAGGGTGGCTTGGTGTAGTGTTTTGAGCCAATGTTTACAACACAAACGGCCCAGGTTCGAATCCCAGCTGAGGACATGACAAAAAAAAAAATTGTTGTTTCGAGCGTTTAATAAAGAGAGTTTCACTTCCCTCCAGACAACTCCATCTAAAAAAAGAAAAAAGAAAATGCCCTCCTGATCTTCCAGCTTTCCTCTGGCGATGATGACAAGCATCAGGCGAATAATCAGGAGAAAAACGCCACTTACTGCGAAAATAAATAACAATGCCAAGTAAAGATCACCACCACAATTTAGCAAGGATCACCACCACTGCTTACAATCATAGGGAAGGGAGGTACAGTGGATTAATAATCTACTTTGCCTGAGAAATCAAAATGATTAATGAAACTGAAATAAAGCAATGAATACTTTGTGCAAAGCTAATATACTCCCTAGAGGAGTGATGAAAAAAAAAAATCAGAAAAATGTATCTTTAGCTTTGATAGAGGAGAATGTTTTAGTCGCTTTTAAGCTACGATATGACAATGTCAAGAAAAATGGGTATCCTTATTTGCAAACTTGTTTTTTTAGAGAATGTGGACCTCATATGCAATGTTTTATTTAAGAAAAGAGTAAAAAATAATTTCTTACATCACTTAAGATAAAATCAGAACTATGCAGTCCGGTTTCCTGAGAAGCTAGTACGTAGTGTGTTAGTCTGTCAGCTCGCGGATCGTGGATTCGATTATCAACGGAGATTTTGGACACCATGCTGAACTTATCGTTTTATGAAATCCAAAAACCCCTAAGTTACAAAAAATTTTAAATCGACTTTTTGATTGATTATGATGCATTCTTTCGAATTACATATTCCTACGAATTTTTACACTTTCACAATTCAAAAGGGGGGGAGTGGTGACGCGGTGTATTGGTTAGAGCGCAAGCATAGCAACACAAACAACACAGGTTCGAGCTGCAGCAGAGGACATGTCGAAGAAAAATTTAAATGTGGTTTCGAATGTTTAATAAAGAGGCTTTAATTTCCCTCCAGACAACTCCATCTAAAAAATAAAGAACAAGCTACTATGACCTTCCCGCATACCTCTGGCGATGTTGACAAACATCATACGAATGATCAGGAAAACACGCCACTTACTGGGAAAAAATTACAATGCTAACGTGAAGATCACCACCAAACCACGTAAAGGTTCTTCACTATTACACAAAATCATATGGAGGAAGCTACAGTGGATCAATCATCTACTTAGTTTAAAATATTAAATTGATTGAAGAAACTGAAACAAAGCAATGGATGCTTTGTGAAAAGCCAATATGCTTCCTAGAGGACTGACGGAGATAAGAAATTGTAATTATAGTTTAATATATCAATAAATAAATAAATAAACAAATAACTATCCGCTGTATTGAAGCCATGATTTTTATATTTTATTTCCTATTTTAAATGCTTGTTACATTTTTTTTATATAAACACATCTATTTAAATATTAAAAATGTTTATATAAAAAGATTTAAATATAAGTTTCTTATATTTATGTTTACGTACCTTACTTTTGTGTTGCACTGTATATTTACGAGTGTTTACACTGCTACAGTTGTTTTGCAGTAGTTTATTTAACGAACCTATTACAAGACAATCTAATTGATTTTGATCTTTAATTATAATACAACTTTTATTATAATACGATAGTATTTATTTAAATAATACAAAGTAAAGAATAATACCTATGTATGTAAATGACCCCAATTCAAATATTAGCATTATTCGTATAAATTTTCATATATTTTGTGGCACCACTTCCGAAACATTATTTCTTATAGAAATAAAAAAAGCATACAAAACGCTTACTATGAAATTGTATAAAGAAAAACATAAAAATATATGTATTATATGCTAAATATACGTATAAAACCACTCCTTGGGGTGTTAGCTCGATATAAATAAGTTGGCAACAGACACTCAAATCAATCCAATCCAAATCAAACTTAAACAAACCAACCATTGACTCTATCAATTTAACAGTAACACCACAATATTCAATTGAGTGCTCATATTTCGTAAAAGAGTATAAAATTAAAAAATTAAAAAAATATAAGTATTGCTGCATGGGGCCATTGCTTGTTAAGGTTGGCCAACTGACCAATTCTAAGACGGTTAACCAATCACTTTTATGTTCTAAAGTCATTAATGCCTTGACGAGTATTTTGTTGTTGGATACTTTTTAGTCGAAAAATGGGTAATTATTATAGCTTTTGTCTTAAATCAGTAAAGCCATTTAAAGGTAAACATTATTATAGGATTGTTACTGTTTGGTAATGGTGTGCATGTTATTATAAATATATACATACATAATATACATATATGCACCAAATATGACATACATAAAACAAATAACAAATGCAGTGTTTTTAATTACATGTTAGGTTTTAAGTTCGGCTGGATGAGCTTATTTTAAAGCATGTTTTTCATAGAACCGCATTTCTAACAAAATATGCAATCATACTTTCTAGCTATGCGATACTGTACAGTATCATCAAAATCATTATTGAAAATGACATATGTTTATTGATTTAGTTCAGCACTGAACTTAATGATATTTTATCTTAATAATTAGGGTTTAGTTCTTTTACTTTTATCTTCGAACTTACTTGACAATTTCGCAAGAAATTTCGATTAGAGGCAATCAAGCCCTTGTACATTCGTCAGTAACTTCTTTTTTAAATTTTTATATAAAATATTACAACCTTAAATGCAAACAGGCGTAACTACATATTTACTTTTTTACAGGAAAAGCAAAAAATGTTACAAAATCAATAAGAATAGTGTATTCCTTTTATAGGGGGTGCCTCAAATGAATACACAGAAATGAATAACTTTTATGCAGAATCAATAGTTTTAAGTTGGTAAGATAAGAAATGAGCCATAATCAATCAAAAACTCGATTTTGAATTTTTGTTTCGTTAGGTCTGTTTGCATTTATGGTGGCGATATGTAAAATTATACGACACTATGGAAAGTAATTCTGATTTTCTGATACAGGGAAAAACCCGCTTTCTTACAACTTTTAGCGCCTACAAGCTAATAACACATTTAATATTAACAGATTTCTCATTGGATTTTGAGAGAAGAGAAACTTACAAACCTTTTGAATGGTATAACACATAGACTAAAAAGTCCCACTGCGTTCTGCATCATCGGTGTCAATACGACCACGTTTGAAGTTAGCAAATCAACGTTTTATTGTTGTTTCTGATGGAACATAATACTTTTCAAGTCATTTCTTCGCTTGAACGGTATTTTTTTCCGAATTAGAATTAAAACACGATATTATTTTTGATTCATTGTTCTGAAAATAACAAAAATAGCTTCACTCTTAGCACAATAACTCACTAGCTAATTAATAGAATATCATGCAATTTTAACAGCTGTCTTTTGAAGCTTAGCTCTAACTGAAAAAGACGAGAATGCAATAAAACTAGTGCCATCTATGTGTTAGGCCCAGAACTTATCAGTCCATGTGTTATGTAGATTTTATTAAGGTAACCTTGAGGAATCCGTCTACACTTCTAAGCAAACGTATTTTTTTACATCCAGCCTCTTATTTTTATATTTTTAAATATTTTTTTTTTTAGTTTCTAGTTTTACATGTAAATCTAATAACAATTAATTTATTTTAATTTTTTTCCATTTATTTCTATCTTGAAAAATATTTGTAATTTAAACCAGATACGCTTGAACTGTCAGAAGTTTTTTAACCTTTTCAAAATTTTATTGTTTTTGTTATTGCTGCTGTCTCTTAAGCAGCAGAATTTATTTTCTTGTACGATATTAATTTTTTTTTTAAAGTATGAGATATTTTTTTTTATAATAATATGGGGTGATCAGATCAGTTAACAATAAGGCTCCATCACTACTCTAGGAAGCATATTAGCTTTCCACACAGCATTCATTGCTTTGTTTCGGTTTCATGAATCAAATTGATTTTTTTTCAAGCTAAGTAGATGAATAATCTACTGTAGCTCGCCTCCATATTATTGTGTAGTGGTGAAGATCCTTATTTAGTACTTAGGGGTTTTATACTGATTATTCGTCGGATATTTTTCATCTTTGCCAGAAGTAAGCTGGAAGGTAAGAAGGGGTTTGTTTTAGATGGATGGATTTGTATGGAGGGAGGTTGAAGTCTTTTTATTAAACACTTGAGACCGCAATAAAAATTTTTGTCATGTCCTCTGCTGGAGATTCGAACCTGGGCCGCTTGTGCTGTATGCGTGCACTATAACCACCACACCACGCCACCCCCAGGAATAAGACTTACATAGGTGTTAAAATATTTAGAACAGTTTTATCATTTCATCAAACATCGTTTTACACTTTCTGAAGATTGTGAATTTCTTGTCAGAGATAAGTTTAGTCGATACCAATTTGTTAGCGTTTTCATTTGATGGTAGAAAAGATGATACTGTAACGAGATTTAAAATAGATGGGAAGTATCATACTAGAATGGTAAAAAAATCGCATCTTGTTATTTTGAGAGAACTAAGTTCTCAATTGATTGGTTACGTAAGACTGGAACATGAAACGGCTGAATAGAAAACAACCAAATTAAATGATTTTATCAACGATAAAAATTTAGTGAATATCACTGGATGCATTTATTGGTATATGCACTGATGGTGAGCCAACAAACACTGGGCCACACGGTGGAATTATACGACGATTTGAATTGCTGTTAAAAAGACCATTTCATTGGTTCATTTGCCTTCTAAACTTCAACGAACTTCCGTTTCAGCATTTATTTCAAGCTTTGATAAATCAACCAGCATTGGACCAAGATCGGCAATCGGAAAACTGAGCAATCAAATCGCAACTTGTGAAATTCTTCCGGTAAGTAATTGCTATCACTCATTTATTATAATTGTCCACCGTTTTTAATTATTTCACTACTTTATTTTACTGTTTTCAGTTGGTGGACAGCTTTGAGGAAATTCAATTTCTAGCGGCATGGTTCCGGTGGATCTGGGTAACATCAAAGCATGGAAAATTTTACATTCTCGCTGGCTCACCAAGGTCGCTAAATTATTGCGAATATATGTATTGCAGCTCAGTCGTGTACGGTAGTGTATTATTTTTCCAAGTTCATTAGTCGGTCACGGTTTCTACAACCTTCTTTACGCAGTATTGTCAATCAAGTAATTAAAGATAATTCATATTATGCACATTCGGAAATATCAATTTGAGTGATATAAATAACGTATTTGAATCACCATTTACGCGAAGCATTCCATACGATACATTGAAAGAATTTAAATAAAGATAATCCACCGTTTATTGATTTAAACATTCCGTCACATATTCAAGAAACGGAACGACATGTTCAATTGCTAGCTAGCGTTTCCAAACGAGTTATACCGGAAAATGTAGACGCTGTTATGGCGACGACATCAGAGAGCCGTGTGAAATTGCCCAGACTTGAGAGCAAAAAATATTTTTTTTAGTTTAATTTCTATTATTTTTGTATTAAAAAAAACAGCCATTTCGTTGATTGTTTCATGTAAAGTGCCAAAAATGTTGATTTTCTGAAATTTTTGTTTGGGGACCCCCAGAGACGTTCCGGGGGTGTGCCACTAGCATGGGTGGGTCGGCCCTCCAAAGTTAGTGGTGGTCGGTTATACATTTAGACTCGATTGGAACACTTTAAATGGGTCAAATTATGGGTCAATTAAAGAACATCAGAATTCATTTTAGAGGTATGGTTCCTCGAGCAAAGTTTCTTATTTTGATCCTTAGAATACGATTTTCCTTGTTACTTGAGCGATTTTTAAATCGACCCGCCCTAAACTACATATATGATATTATTGCGTAATTTCTTTGAAATACCCTGTATTATACACATACATACATATTTGTTAAAGTGACAACGTGAAAAGTAGTTTTGCCTAAATTCTTTTGAATTTTTTTTAAATTTTTTTCTTACGCAAAAAATACACGCAATGTTTTGCAAATTAGAACATATTTGACTTTATTTGTTCAAAGTTATCGATAACTGAAAGACATACAAAAGATTTGTACTGAGATAAAAATCTTAAACAACGTTAATGGACAAACTAGCAATTAGTTGTATTATTTAATGCTCTATGATCATAGAAGGACACTGTTTATAAAAAGCAATATCTAACTTAAGAAAGGATAAAAATTGTTCATTGATATGATGATAAGAATTCATGGATATCCGAACGCTATGAATATTATTCGCCGATAATTGTTTCACTCTTCTCAAAGTAATCAATGTAAATGACCGACAGATCTTTGGTGGATGTTCACCCGAATCTATACACGGTTTGAATTGTTCTTTAGTTTCCAGGGCATTGCGACAATCGCGCTTATGTATTTTTTTCTAGATAATTATATGACTTCGACGAATTAATAACACAGTGCGACAAAAAAGAATGAAGTTGTAAAACCTGGTAGGCGCTGTCGAGTACAATAAGAAATTGTTTTTGAAATTTTAGAAACACCTTCAAAATTTTCAGTTACGGGTAAAAAACCGGTCTTTCTTACTTACTTTCTGCACTTATAAGCGGATAACTTAGCTAAATATTAACCTATTTCAGAGTGGATTTGGAAAGAAGAGAAATAGGCATCTTAAGAGATATATATTTTACTTAAGTAAACTTGTAAACTTAAGTAAATCTGTCTGTATTTCTCGTGTGTATTTTCTTAAAATCAATTTTTTCACATTTTTCAAGTATCTATTTTAACCGCACAATTTATAAATTAATTAATAAACTATGGGCGGAGGTCTTGGCTATACTGAGGGCTGTGCAAGTTGAGCGGCGATATTTCCTGAAAATTTTCGAGTCGCAATCATGCCTTGAGAGCGTTATGTCTACGTCTTTTCTTGTTCATGAATGCTGAAGGTTTTCTCATGGAAATCTCTGCTCATTCGAAAGTAACTCTCTTATTGGTTTCAGGACATAGAAATATAGTCGGGAATTGCTTTCTGACAAACTGGCTAGGGAGGGTACTAAACTCGACATTTTCGAACAAGAGCCTATCATTGGTATCCCGATTACCTCGTCTAGACTGGATATTATCCGGTCAGTGTATGTCGAGGCTCAATCTTGTTGGCGGCACGAGGGCATGTGCGGTATCGCCAGCAGGTTTGCCAAAAACCCGGGTTTTTTTAAGCCCAATCTTTTATTATTGGGTTTTTATGTTTTTCTTTTTTGTTTTTTTTTTGGTTTTTCCGTTCAATTAGACAATATTTTTTTATTTGTTAGTAAAATTGCGTTGTTTTAGTATTTATAATGCAATTTTGCACTCTTGGTCGAATCAAGGCGGCATTGTGCACGAGTATGTACTACAGGGCGCTAAAGCAGATTGTAATTTCTCTATTTGAACCGTGAACCAGCAGGAATATGAAGATAGACATGTTTAAGTTATTCTTCTGCATGACAACGTTCGGCTTCACGTCGCAAAAGTTGCCAAACTATTGTCAGAAACGATCAAATGCGGCAACCGCAGTATTTGACGGACAGAATATCTTTCGTTATGCCACCGAATCAATTCTTTTCAAAAAATATTAAATCGGCTTTAAAGTTGAATCGCCTCAAAAGACGAGATTTTTTTTTGAAATGGGATGGGACTGAATTAATTTGTACTCCCAATAAGTAAGTTATACTTTTTTTTGTAAATAAACTACGGACTGCTTTAATTAAAAACCTACTTGGGTTTTTTTTAATATAATACCCAATAAAACTCACCCGCTTACCCAGTGGGTTGCCAACCCTGATCGCCAGGCTCTGATGGGCCGACATCGATGAAAGAAAACTGAATGTCTCCTTCCCCTAAGTCGCATGGTCATCCATTTCACAGGTCATTGCTAGATTAGGAGGCATGCCGATAGACTCGGCATCCCCTCGCGTGATTTTTTCAGGAGTTGTGATTCTGAAGAGGAGGATGAGTTTGTTTTTCACCTCATGTGTTAGTGTCCACCCTTAGTTGTCAGACGATGAAAGTTTTTGACCTTCTATTTCCTGACTGAACTTTCCGGAATGGAGGTCAACGCAATTGCGAGAATTTTGGAGTCAAAAAGGTTTACTATGGAATCTGTTTGTTCCCAGGGTTAGCTTCTATGCTTATGGTATCACTCCTTCCCTCCAAGGGTGTTCACCACCCTACCCAACCCAACCTAAGAAACAATATTTTGTTATAAATCAAATAAGTCTTTGGCTTAAGAAATCCATAGGAAATTGACGGAACTATTAAGTTTTTAGTAAAGCAACTGTTAATAATAACTTAGCTTAACAATTAATTATCGTTATCCTGATATTATTTTTATAAAAACAACATCTTGTTTTTTGTTTTAATTTACCCGAAATTTTTCCTTCCTGATTGTTGCAATGCATTACAGCCGAAAAGAAATTTCAGTTTCAACTCGAAAACCATAACTCGTTCATTTTTATTTAATTTATTGGTAGACCATTAAATGTTAGTCGACAGAATTATTAAGCTTTTTAGCAAAGCAACTCTTAATAATAACTTAGCTTAATAATTAACTACAAATCAATTTAATCGTTGAATTTAAAACGAAGGAGAAAATAATTTTAATAATTACAAATATAAAAACAAAAATATTAAATAAACAGCCGAAAAGAAATTTCAGTTTCAACTCGAAAACCATAACACGTTCATTTTTATTTAATTTATTGGTAGACCATTAAATGTTAGTCGACGTAATTATTAAGCTTTTTAGTAAAGCAACTCTTAATAATAACTTAGCTTAATAATTAACTAACCAATTTTGATGCATTATTTATATATAGAAAATTTACTCGTTATCCTGATATTATTTTTATAAAAACAACATCTTGTTTTTTGTTTTAATTTACCCGAAATTTTTCCTTCCTGATTGTTGCAATGCATTACAGCCGAAAAGAAATTTCAGTTTCCACTCGAAAACCATAACTCGTTCAATTTTATTTAATTTATTGGTAGACCATTAAATGTTAGTCGACGGAATTATTAAGCTTTTTAGTAAAGCAACTCTTAATAATAACTTAGCTTAATAATTAACTAACCAATTTTGATGCATTATTACTATTTGGAAAATTTACTCGTTATCCTGATATTATTTTTATAAAAGCAACATATCGTTTTTGTTTTAATTTACCCGAAATTTTTCCTTCCTGATTGAAATTTCAGTTTCAACTCGAAAACCATAACTCGTTCATTTTTATTTAATTTATTGGTAGACCATTAAATGTTAGTCGACGGAATTATTAAGCTTTTTAGCAAAGCAACTCTTAATTATAACTTAGCTTATAATAATTAATTAAATCCGGACTAACCAAATTTGATGCATTATTACTATTTAGAAAATCTACTCGTTATCCTGATATTATTTTTATAAAAACAACATATCGTTTTTGTTTTAATTTACCCGAAATTTTTCCTTCCTGATTGAAATTTCAGTTTCAACTCGAAAACCATAAATCGTTCATTTTTATTTAATTTATTGGTAGACCATTAAATGTTAGTCGACGGAATTATTAAGCTTTTTAGCAAAGCAACTCTTAATTATAACTTAGCTTATAATAATTAATTAAATCCGGACTAACCAAATTTGATGCATTATTACTATTTAGAAAATCTACTCGTTATCCTGATATTATTTTTATAAAAACAACATATCGTTTTTGTTTTAATTTACCCGAAATTTTTCCTTCCTGATTGAAATTTCAGTTTCAACTCGAAAACCATAAATCGTTCATTTTTATTTAATTTATTGGTAGACCATTAAATGTTAGTCGACGGAATTATTAAGCTTTTTAGCAAAGCTACTCTTAATTATAACTTAGCTTATAATAATTAATTAAATCCGGACTAACCAAATTTGATGCATTATTACTATTTAGAAAATCTACTCGTTATCCTGATATTATTTTTATAAAAACAACATATCGTTTTTGTTTTAATTTACCCGAAATTTTTCCTTCCTGATTGCTGCAATGCATTACAAATCAATTTAATCGTTGAATTTAAAACGAAGAAGAAAATAATTTTAATAATTACAAATATAAAAACAAAAATATTAAATAAGCAGCCGAAAAGAAATTTCAGTTTCAACTCGAAAACCATAACTCGTTCATTTTTGTTTAATTTATTGGTAGACCATTAAATATTAGTCGACATTCAAATATTGTTTGTAAATTTATATAACTGTCTGGCTTATAAAAAAAATATATATATTTTGCAGCATTTCGTGCCACAAGTAACAAGCACTCTGGTTTTCATGAACATAAAAATTTAAATTTATGGTGTTTATATTGCGATAAAAAGACATTCAATGTTTTTTATCACTTTTTTTAACACTTTTTTTATATAGGAAAACAAATTAAGATGTGATTCCAGCAGACCTGACTATTTCTCTTTCAAATGTCTTATAACAGCAGCAACCTTCATATTCATGCTGATACATTAACCAGAGTTTATGTTTTTCTTTATTATATTAATTAATTTAACTTATTTTTTAATCATTAAATTTTTTAAATTTAAATGGGATACATTAATTATTTTTTTCTTCTTGGGATTGCAAAAAAAAAAACAATTATCTTTGACTTGTAACAGCACAAAATGTCAATCAAATCAATAATTCAACTTAAATGGTAAATCAGCTCAAACGTCTATTTTGAAAGTTACACAAAAAAAAAATCTAAAAAGTTAATATGCTACCAGCAAAATAAAAGAGAAAAAATGTGAAATAAAAAAATTTTGTATCCCATGTAATATGGTCGTCATTTTAGGCAATTTGTTCAAAGAAGGTATGCATGACCATTGCTCGAAATAAAGTCAACTCTAATGATTGATTTCTTTTTTCAAAATATTACATATTTGCCGGATTATCAAAAGAATAATTGCAAGAATTTTTTTGTTTTACTTCAAATAACTTTATTTAACTCTTGTTGCAGGTTTAGTTTTTCTATAGAATTTACAAAATTTTATTAATTAATTTACAGGATTTCTGTTTAAAATTATAATAAAAAAAATTTACATTTATTTTTAGAGTTTAACCAGCCAAAGCAAATCAATTTATAGGTAACGCGGGTTGTAAGATAAGTTTAAAATCAAGATTTACGAATGGTAAGTGCATTTCAGTGAACAAAATTCAAAAGAATTATAAACTTTACACTTGGTTGATATAAAGGGTCCGCTAAATATATATATATATTTTTTTGAAAATGCTATAAAAAAAACTACTGAATATTTTCTCAAATTTCGTTTTTTATTTGAAAGTACAATCCGGTTAATAATGGATAATAATTTTATTCAAATGGCTGCCTCGGCTGGCCATGCAGTGGCCTATACGATCGGTCCAATTTTTAAGCACATTATCGATTGTGTGCAGCTGTTGTCCTTTAAAGCGTCAATTGTCTCTAGCTTGTTGGCGTAACACTTATCTTTGACGGCACCCCACAAATAATAGTCCAACGGTGTCAAATCGCAGCTCCGAGGTGGCCAAACGACATCAGCTCTGCGGCTGATAATGCGATCTTCAAAAACATCGAGTGTAGCTTTGGCTGAGTGGCACGTAGCGCCGTTCTGTTGAAACCAAATGTTTCTAATATCCTCCTCTTCAATTTTTGTGAACAAAAATTCGTTCAACATGGCCCGATAACGATCGCTATTGACTGTAACGGCCACTCTTTGCTCATTTTCGAAGAAAAATGGCCCCATTATGCCTCTGGACCAAAATCCGCACCAAACAGTGACTCGTCTTGGGTGTATCGGCTTTTCAATGTATGGGTGCTGGTTTTCTGTGCCCCAAATACGACAATTTGGCTTGTTTACATACCCGCCAAGATCAAAATGAGCTTCATCTGAAAAATTGATTTTTTTTGGCAAAATCGGCATCTTCTGTTAGTCGATCGCAGGCCCACTTAGCGAGGCGTATACACAACCATATTCGTTCAGCGGAAGGTTAAAACTAATTATCTGTCAAATCAGACATGAGCTAAGTGTTACCATTCACGAAATAAGCACTAGTTGAAAAAGAGAGTTAGATGGCGGACCCTTTATTTAAGGTAAATCTGGCTTTAGGCAAACCACTGGATGTATCCCATTTTTAAAATCCGCTTAAAAAAATATATTTTTTTTAATTATGTACACGTCAGTAGGAGATTAAATAAATTAATATTTCAGTCGAATAATATCTGTCTTATTTTGTGTGATTTATCCATTTTTTTATAGATAGAAATCTAAATTCTCGGTAAAGAATTCTTTTAAACTCAAAAACATATTAATTTTTTTATTGGGTATATGAATTAATTCCTACTGTGATTAGGCTTATTATGCAGATGTTAATATGTTGAAACGTAAGCAAAATAGATTGACTTCATTAGTAACTTTTTAGTAAACGCATTGTAGTTGATGGTGATTTTCATTTGTGTGATAAACTGAGTTAAATGCACCTCGAATCCGCTTCCAAAGCACATAAAATGTATATTGGTGCCTGCACGATGGACCCTCTGTTTTTTTTATCAAACTCAAGTGGAATATTATCAGTACCTTGGCAGTATAATCACTGAAAGCGGTGGCTTATGAAGGCAATAGTTGCATATACATATATAGTTGCGAAAAATATGGTACTCCTACACATAAAGCGCTTGTAGTGAAATACACATATAGTCACCTAAAATCAAAAGGGCAGTAAGCGACAAAAAAAAAAATTCGAAATCGACTTTTTGATTGATTATGATGTAATTACGCAAAATACATCATAACCAAACAAAAAGTCGATTGATTATGATGTAATTACGCAAAATACATCATTTTTGTCGCTTACTGCCTTTTGGATTTTAGGTGACAATATATGTATTTAACTATTTTACTTAGTTACATCATAATTAATCAAATAATCGATTTTGAATTTTTTGTCTCTTACAGGTTTTTGGATTTTAGGTGACGATATACAGAATTTCTGTTCTTTCTGTATTACTCTGTGCCTGCCAAACTTAGTTTGTCACAGAGGAAATACGAAATAAACTTCAGAGTTTTGTAAGCCGATGCCGGCGTAGAATTCTCGAAATTCTTAAAGTTTTCCGCCTTCGCACCATCAGTAACGAGCAGTTTTGCACCAAGATGACATACATAAGTATATAAGTACATTGGTTACATTGGTAACACCCTTCGTAAGCCTCCTGCAAGTACGCCCATATATACTTGTGTGTTGTATAACAGAGGAAAAAGGCTCCCAAAGACAACATGGAGACTGTCCAAGCTCTAAGAAGTAAACTCGATATCGGACGGCTAAGCTAAAACTTTTAAAAACATTGGAGAGTTGAAGCAGATAGCAACACGTCGATAAATATTGAGACAACTAGTTGATGACTTACAAAAGAGACGACTCATACTCGCAAAAAGTTGATCAAGGCTAACATATATATATATATAATGAATATAATAGATCTATTTAAAGTAGGGATGCCAGGTTTTTGAGATGGAAAAAGAGTACTTTCAAATTAACAAAAGAGAACAAATGCTTAAAAAAGAGTACATTTTTAATTTCTACAATTTCTACAATATCAGAATCCAGCAAAATTTCACGATTGATTATTATTCCATTGTGGACATCTGAACAAATAGCTTTAAATTAATTTAACATCCAGTTAAAGAAATTAATCATTATATATGTATATAAAAAAAGTGCTTTTGAGATTTCTTACATATTTTTAGAGTACGTTTTGTAAAAAATAGTACGTGCACCTCTAATTTTAACATTTTTGTAAGACATTCACCCCTATCATGAATAATTTTTCCCTCGAAATGTTTTGCCATTTCCCTCAATTGCAATCATGAATAATTTTCCCATGAAATGTTTTCTGATTATTCAGTGGGGAATGATAGCCCTGTAAGAATTCCCCTGATCGTGAATAGTATTTTCCCTAGAAATTTGTTCCCTTTTCCCATTGATTTGTTTACATCATTTTTGCTGGGGAGTTGCACTTATCATTTAAGTATTTATATTATTTATTACAATATAATTCACGTGTTGCCTGAATTTTAAAGTTCGCTAAAAAAAAAAAAATATATAATATTATTATTATTATATCCTCACCTTGCTTTTTATCGGTTCCACTTCGTTCTTTTTGTTGATTTTTAATTTTATTTGAAAGAAGTTGAAGTATGCACTTTTGGTTTTATTTTTCTATTCTTTTTGGCGTTTAAGCCATTTTTAAGTTGTTACTGTTTGGCCATAGCCACCAATTTCATTCCGCCCATATTTTTGAAGAAAAGTTTGTTTTGTTTCTTCTCTTCCAGCTTTTATTTATGCAATTCTTTGCATGATAATTGCTTTGCAGGAGTTTGTTTTAATTTTAATTATTTTTTATTCAATTTTTTTTAATAATGATCATTTTTGTGTTAACCATTTAATTATTTATTTTTGTTAACATTTTTAACATTTCTTTATTTATTTTTGTTAACATTCAACGTTAAATGATAGCTTGTAGAAATGGAACAAAAATTTCATGGGAGAATCATGATAGCAATTTTCCCTTCGAGGGGAATGAAAATTTCATGGGAATAGAAAATTCCCATGTTATTCATGATAAGGGTGATTGTAAAAAAATGCCAGAATATTTAATCATAATGCCATGACCAGTAAAAAACTCGTAGAAAAAATTCATGGAGAGTTTTTTTTCATCTCATAACTTAAGCTGCGTTCACATTTGTTAAACATTTGACGTAAAAAACATGCCCACTATTTTGACCGCAGCTATATAAGGGTCCGTCATCTAACGTTTTTTTTTTCACTAGTGCTTATTTCGTGAATGGTAACACTTAGCTCATGTCTGATTTGGCAGATAATTAGTTTTATCCTTCCGCTGAACGAATATGGTTGTGTATACGCTTGAACTTCGCTTCGATAAGTGGGCCTGCGATCGACTTACAGAAGATGCCGATTTTGCCAAAAAAATCATCTTTTCAGATGAAGCTCATTTTGATCTTTGCGGGTATGTAAACAAGCAAAATTGTCGCATTTTGTGCACAGAAAACCCGCACGCATACATTGAAAAGCTGATACACACAAGACGAGTCACTGTTTGGTGCGGATTTTGGTCCAGAGGCATAATTGGGCCATTTTTCTTCGAAAATGAGCAAGTAGTGGCCGTTACAGTCAATGGCGATCGTTATCGGGCCATGTTGAACGAATTTTTGTTAACAAAAATTGAAGAGGAGGATACTAGCAACATTTGGTTTCAACAGGACGGCGCTACGTGCCACATAGCCGAAGCTACACTCGATGTTTTGCGCCCTGTTTTTGAAGATCGAATTATCAGACGCAGAGCTGATGTCGTTTGGCCACCTCGGAGCTGCGATTTGACACCGTTGGACTATTATTTGTGGGGTGCCGTCAAAGATAAGTATTACGCGAACAAGCCAGAGACAATTGACGCTTTAAAGGACAATATTCGTGAAGCCATTGGTGAAATACAGCTGCACACAATCGATAATGTGCTTAAAAATTGGACCGATTGTGTAGGTTACTGCATGGCCAGCCGAGGCAGCCATTTAAATGAAATTATTTTCCATTATTAACCGGAAGGAAAAAAAGAAATTTGAGAAAATATTTAGTAGTTTTTTTTTTATAGCATATTCAAAAAAAAAAAAAAAAATTATTTGGCGGACCCTTTACATTGCATTGTATGTAATGCTTTTGATTCTGAATGCCGTACACTTCAAGACAAGGTACGATAAAATAGCTGAAATTCATAGAGTAAAATGGAAATTGGAAAAGACCATAAGTAAATATATTGGGCCAATTAAAGAACAATTTTCATTTAATGCCTCTAGAAGACAATCAAACGAGATCTCCACAATTGGTTTATATTAAGGCTGAGGTAACCAGTAGCGGCGAGAGTTGGCTTAAGCCAGGGTTTGGATTTGGTGGTATTTGGAAAATTTAAAATTTCAATTATCAGAATAGTAGTATCACTTCCCCGGTATTTTTTGCCACATCGTGTTACTCGTATCTTTACAATTTGTACTTCGCCTTTTAGTAAAAAAAAAAATGAATGAGGACAGAGGTGTTGACAGATACTTATTCAATTTGATTCCAAATAAAATACTACGTTGATCGTTATTACGTTATATTGTGTATGTACATACAATGTGTATAATGAGGACTATAAAGTAAGTAGAAAATAATCTTGCGGTACCTCAATTTTTCGAATGGAATTTTATTGATAAGGACCCTCTTAAAACCATTTGTTCGATATTAAATAATGACAATTTCCACTAAAAATTTTATCTATTTTTGGAGACTGCATATTTTATAGACGTATTTCAGAAAAACAGTGAGAAACAATCTTACAACAAACAAAAAAAAAAAAAAAAAAAAATGTTATTGCTGTAATATTCAACTAAATTTTATTTTATTATAAAATTCCCCAGAGTACATATAGATACCCCACAAATTGCAATTATAATCATACAATACGTTTATTTGTTATTAAACCTCAATTTTTTCCTTTATTAATGGTAACTTGTTTTTCTAGGAGTTGCACTGACAGTGTAAGAGGGAGAGAGGGGAAGATAACAACTCCACCTATATGGTCAATTCTAATTTAAACAAGTTTTTGACCATGTTAAACAAAGTGTTTTGAAGTTAAAAATATTGCATAAATCAATGAAATACCAGTGAAGGTTAAAAAAACCGTCATTTTTATAGCCGTTATTTTTAAAACCAGAATAAAGTCGATCTTACACTAATTTAGTCTTGTAGAGTCTTAAATATAGAATAAATTAATGAAAAAAAAAAAAATTATAAAAAAATGTCTTTGACAAGTGGACAACAAGACACATCCTTTCCATGACAGAGCCAATAATAAAACGAAAACTCGCATAAGCCAAGATTTTAACAGTCAAAACGCTTGCAATTTCAATTGTATCGCTTTCAATTGGTTTTTTTTTAATAGAAAAATGAATTAAAGCAAAAAATGCTTTTGTAACATAAAAAAATATGTACGTTTTGTTCTTTTTTAATTTTTATTTTAGTTAAAGACTTGTTTAAACGTAAACGTGTTCAAGCCTTTCGTTCAATATGAGTATGGTATCCGACTTAACCACCAATAGCCAGGTGGTATTTGTGCAGTTTTTATTTTATACAATTTTTTATTTTTGCATAAAAAGTCAAGCTGTATAAGTTGCCCATGAAAAGGCCTTTTTATAGACCTTCATTATAAGCAGCAACTTTCGAAGCCAAAGTTCTCTCTTGAATTGTTACCTGCTACACAGCCACCGAAGAATTTTAAGCAAGCTGTGTCTATTGGTTTGGTTTTGACAGCCATTGAGAAGGACAACAATGTGCGTTCTTGAGAGAGGTTTCCCACTAGTCCGCTCCCACTAGCCCGTTAGCAATTTTTTTGCATAATCATGTTCGCCATACCAAGCTGTTGAAAGTAGTCAAATCTCTGTAAATAGCCGCAATTTCATAGTACATGAAGCCAGTGCCTTTAGTGCAGACTGACTATCCGAAAACATAGTTATACGCACACATGGCCATTTGGCCATTGTCCATAGGTACGAAGATATTTGTTTTTTGTTCAAGGAACCTCGCCCCTATACTCCTGTCACGACTAGCTCCAGTTGTAAAACACTTCAGACTTCTGAGGTCAACACAAGGCCCCGCAACAAATTCCTCCGTTCAGGGAACATTATCTTGAACTTCCAGTCGAAAACTTATTTTTGGTTTTTTCTCTTCAGATTAGCAATCAGGGGATAACATCTACTCAGGCAGTGCATTGTGTTGGTACTAGGAAAATTGGTTGTGGGAAGGAGGGTAGATAGAGTAGTGTCTGTGGACGTTCGATTTAAGTTTGCTCACGAACAGAGCGACCAAAGAACGAATTCTCCCTATAATGCGTTGTGCGATTTACTGAACAATCAACTACAAAGGGATGCGCTCTACAAGAAATACGAGTACTACGTAAGAATATATGATTACTAAGAGTTAATTACATAATTTCGTCAGAACACGTTGCGTTATATATATAACAATGCGACGATTTTTTAATGAATCGATAGAGTTGGCTACCCTACCGTCATTATTGAGTATCTTCGGTCTCTGCTGTACGCGGTCGAGAAGCTCAAAAATAAGCTTTGAAGCATCGGCCTATGCATGAGAGTTGTATTCCAATTTTGGTCGGATATAGATCTTGTTAATATTAAGGAGATCAGATGGAGTGAAGTAATTCTTGCACAGTCTTAAAAAACTGAGCCAATTGAGTACCTTCGTTACAATGAATGTCACAGTGAATTCTCCTGCCCAGAACATCCAGAGCATGTGATTCCTCAATATCTACATTACCCACAGTTACAGATGACAACACACCACCACGTCTGTGTGTCAGAACCAACACTGCGTCTTGAGCGCATTAAAGTCGATCTTGTTATCGCGACTTCACTCGGATATTTTCCCCAGGTCGTTTGTAAGCGTATCATTTATATGCCGCCTTTTTGCCCCAATCTCCATAAGGCTCGGCCTACTATCAAAAGAATTTTATGACAAATATTGCTGTCATAAGTTTAGGATTTATATTGCTTGAGATCGAACACACGATAATACGATCGGAAACGCTTACTAGTACGCTCATGTGACTAAGTCAACTAGCTGTCGTAACTTCCAAGCACACTTCTTCACAAAGATTGTGAGGGGGTTAGCCCTATTATGGTCTCAATGGCCGCAATCAGAGAGCTGCGCATCACATAACCCATTTGTTTGTTAGCGACCACCTGTTCAACCTGTGGTGTGGGCTATTATGCGATTGGTTAAAGCGACTTTAGTTTTTTTGTAACTAATCATTAGTGCCTTATAAATATTAGCACACCGTAGGCCACACAAAAGCCTTCAGCAATCGGGCCTTGTCAAGTTATTAGACTCACGTTCACTTATTTAAATTCACGAACAAGAAAAATACATTATGAATGCCTGTAGAGGGCGACTTAAAATGATAGAAAACATCTACCAAAAAATATTACCATGTATGGAAAGGTATGCATTAATATATTACACATTAAAAGTCATACAGGATTTAAAGTGCATGTTGTTTCTGTGCCTCCTTTTGATTTGACAAATATGTACGAAGTGTCACTTAAAATTTCTTTAATAAAATACAATATAGCCGGAATGGTTATATAACCATTCCTTTTTTGTAAAAATCAATAAAATTTAAAATGTACTCTCCAGCCATTTAGCGAATTATTTTCAAATTTTGGCGAAAAAAAAAAATTAATTTTAAATGTAATTCATTACGCAACTTATAAATATTTTCTTCTCAAAGCTTTGATTTTTCTTTATTGGTTTGAAATAATATTTTATAGAGTATGCATGCATAATACATACATTCATACATACGAGTACAATGTAGTCTAATGACATAATGTGTTACAAAAATGCTTAAAATGATTTTAAATTAAATTAATAAATTAAAAATAATTTATAGACAAAAAATATGAATTAATGTTCATATTACTTAGAGCAAATTAAAATCGCAGGTGAATTTATTTTTAATTTTTTATTTTTTGTTTTATGGTTATAAATTCCAAAGGTAAGCAGTTTACGAAATATATAATTGGTTTTCATTCAAAACATTTTAAAATTATATCAACATATAAACTTAAAAAAATATGGTTGTAAAAAGTCGTTTAAATATATTATAAAATACCCTACACCAGGTAACAATTATAAAAACAAAAAATATCAGATTCAAATTCATCACGATTCGCTTTACACGAACGTGAAAATCATCTTGAAAAACTGTTGTTTAAATTCATGTCAACAAGGAAAATTGTAGTTATCGGGACAAACACTGTTCATAAGTATGTAAGTATGGCGTCGTCTACGGATTCTGTTTCTATTATCGGGTGACTTTTTTTTTAACTTGAGACCAGCACTCAGGGGATGACCCCTACTTATGCAGTGCATTGCGCTGGTACTGGGAAAATAGTAGTGTTTATGTACGTTTGATTTGAATTTATTCATATCGTAAGTGACAGGATAAACTTTCGTTGGAAGGCTATTCCACAAACGAACTGTTCGACTGAAGAACGAATTTTTCCATATGCTTTAACGAATCAATAGAGTTGGCTACCCTACCGTCATTAAAAAGCATCTTCGGCCTCTCCTGTACACGGTCGAGAAGCTCCAAAATAGACTTTGAAGCACCGGCTCATACATGCGAGTTGTATTCCATTTTGGGTCGGATATAGGTCTCGCAAATATTGAGAAGGTCAGATGGAGTGAACTATTTCTTGCACCGTCTTAAAAAACCGAAGCACTTGAATGCTTCTTTCGACACTCGGAAAATATGATCGTTCCAACGGCCATCACAATGAATCCTCATGCTCAGAACATCAAGAGCATCTGACTCCTCAATAACCACATTACCCACAGTTGCAGACGACACCACTCCACAACGTCTGTGTGTTAGAAAACACCATTGGGTCTTGCGCGCGTTGAAATCGACCCGATTCGCACGACCATACTCGGAGATTTTTGCCAAGTCGCTTGTTAGTGTGTTGTTCATATTCCGAACTTTCGCCCCAATCTCCAGAAGGCTCGGCTTACGATCAAAAGAATACGAGTCACAAATGTTGCTGTCGTTTGCGATAGAGTAGATTGAATTGGAAGTGAGAAGAAGAAAGTCATTAAGAAATATTAAGAATATAATTAGAGAAAGAACAGAGCCTTGCGGTACCCCTGAATTTAACCTAAACTCGTCGGATGAGAACGCATCTATAACCACTCTTATAGAACGATCTCTGAAAAAGTGACTACCAACACCAAAGGCAGTAAATTTCGATACTAATGCCACTTGTGGGGTAAAGTGTTGACAACCCTAAAAAACAGTTCGACGGTTTAGAGTTAGTAAAAATGAAGCGTTATCGGTTGCCAACACCGTACAGCACAAATGGCGACAAAACAAATCTTATAAATGTTCTTACCAAGAAGTAATAGAATTTTGTTAAAAATACCACTGAAAATATAAATTGCAAAGAAAATAGCTTCGCATAAACTGAGCTTGGCAGCGAGCTTTTCTTAAATATGATACGTTCTCTCGGCTTTTATGTTTACTGATTTTAGGGTCAATTTAAAAATTTTTAAAACTTTAGTTTGCTTAAATTAAGCCCGATTCACTTGCCTAACCTCGAATTTACTACATTTCCAGCACTTTGGAAAATAATGTTGGTGAACTATCGCACCTCAGATATAACCTCTTGAGATCCCGGGTACACATATGTGTACTTCAAATTATCGTTATTTATTACAAGTAGCGACATTTTTGGGAAGCTGTTGGAATTGTTTTTCTTGGTATAGATTCTAGAATTTCTAAAACTATCAAAAGATGATATTTCCAGCAAAGTTATCGCCATTTTTTTTTAACAATTGGAAAATTTTAATTTTTTTTAGTAAGTTCACGTGTGTTTTAATAATGACCAAAAAGAAACGAGATAAACTGTTATCATAATCGCTTCATGTTCAAGTCTCAAGGGGTTTAGCCTTTAGATTATTTACTTTTGGATAGCCTGGTGGCCGAGTTCTGATTACAGATTTTACTCTGGCACAGAATGCCTAAGAAGTGGCAAAGCCATTTACTCACTGTGAAGTTACATTTTAGTTCATGCTGGGGGTTGTATAGCGTAGTAGAAATTGTGCGCCTCCAATACCCAAATTTTTGCTTTAAACACTGTAAGCACAGTTATAGGACTACTCGTGAAGTTTCAGCTGTTTCGGTTAATTAATTTTTTATTAACAAGCCTTTTAGCATCGACGCATCAATGGTTTTTTTATTAGAGATAAAATTAAATATCGTGCGGTAATCTAGATTTTATAGCGAATGTACTTTTTTACGATTATTTAAAGCGTAGAAGCTTTACTTTTAAAACGTACTGTGGAATTTTGTGCTGCTGAATTAAAATGTGGTCGTAGAAGTCTTGAAAATCATGAACGTGGTAGACAACAGTAGAAATCATCAATAAGTCTACGATATGGTAGGTATTGATTGATCGATGAGTAAAATAAAAAGTAACTGATTCCATAGGCATCCCAATTGGATGAGTTGTTCATATTTTACATTAAAAATGAAATATGATGGTTGCCGCATTTGTTTACAATTTTTCAAAGAAGTTTTTTAAATGCATGTCAATGACAAGGCCAAAATTTAACGAATTGCAGTACAAATTGCTAGAATATACACCGTACTCATCAAATTTGACTTGTAGCGATTACTATGTGTTTACAAACCTATAAATTTTTGTGTCCGAAAAGAGTTCTTTTTATCGAATTATGAAGTGATTGCAGCCGTGGATGAGTATTTTGAAGATTTTCCGGAATCGTTTTTTAGTGAAATGATAAAGATATTGGAAAAAAGTTGGAACAAGTGTATTGAAGTTTTAGGAGATTATATTGTAAACCCTATTTCAAGCCAAAAATATTTGCCCATCATTGCTAACGTAGAAATCCTTCCTACTTTCCTCGAATGAATTTGTTTGTAAAATCAGTCAACATTTTGTAAGAAGTTAACGGCCTAAATAATCATTTTAATGCTTTAAAACTCTGATCTCTGTGGGTTCTATGCTCTGTTTGTGACACATTTGTTCGGCAAAATTTATTGCACTTGTTGTATTTCTAAAACAAAGTTTCTTTTAATATAATTATTTTTAAGTTTTAATAGCTGTGTTTGCATATGAGAACTATTACTAGTTCAGGAGGTATAATATGTATTGAAAAAAGTTTTTACAAAAATTGATGTGGAATATAATCATCAAAGATATTAATCTGTCGCGGAAAAATAAAAGATTTCATAACTACTAGTATATATTAAAGAGGGGACATTGAAAAAACAAAAGTTTAAAACAAATCCAAACTACCACCTGGGAAAATTTCTATCAAAATTATCTGCCATATCATGGCATGCATTTTAAACACGGTCATCTGATTGTGACAAATCATATAAGATTGTTTAAGTGAATAATTTTAAAATGATTTATTATGGAAATTATAGTGATTTGTATCTTTTTATTTTGTTTAAATTAATTTATTGTTATTTTTTATATTTTTTATTGTGGTTGTTGTTGTTATAAACAACAATTCAAGACTTATTGCAAAACTTGTTCACTCTAATTAAAGAGACTCTTTATTATGGTTTTTAAATTGCTCTATTCAAATTACTTGACGATTTGGCGCTGCGGTATCAAGGTTTTCTTTTTTAAGGTTTTTTATATTTTTGGATAAAATGAAAATTAACTGCTACATTGTAATATTGTGGAGGTGATTAAATGACCACTTCTGCTAAAAAAAAAATAATACTCCACCCATTAAAAATCATATCAGAAAGAAAAAGTAATTGTTTCCGTCATGCACCTTTTTTGTCGGCTATAGAAACTGTAAACAAAATTGCCCCAAAATTGGTACTGAAAAAGACAATAGTTGGAATCAAAACTCAATGTACGAATTATTTTGAATTAAATTAACTAAAATCTAAAAGAGTAGCAGAATGAAAATAGTATTTTATTAAATCTCACGCCAAAAACGAGAGGTATATTATGTTTATGCTTGTATTTGTTACAAGCATTTGAAGAGCTTTGCGATGCTTGAGTCAAATTGCATATCCGAACCGGCCTATTGATATATGTTCGCCTTAATATGGTCCAGTTAATCATTATTCAAACAAGCACCGATCTTTTCAAATATAAATGATGTTCTTGTCTGTTCTTTGATACTGACTTCTAGAATGGCAGCCCAACAGAGTAGACTCAAGTTTAAAGTTGTCCAAAATGCAACGAATTGTTTAGAGGCCTAATAACTATTAATCTCATAGTGATCTCAACTTGAAATGCTTATGTTATGCGGGTCAGGATCTAAACGTACCGCAACCCGAAGTTTATTTTGTGCAGCCCTATAAGTTTACCACTACTAAAAAGTTGCTGCCTGAAAGATTGCAATAACTGGAGAGGAATCACTTTACTTAACACCATAAATAAGATAGTAGCAGTCATAACACAGGGAAGGCTTCAAAGCAAAATAGAGAGCATATTGAGAGATGAACAGACAGGCTTTCGACCAAATAAAAGCCGCATAGACCAAGCCAACACTATACGCATCATAATAGAACAGTCTCTAGAATTGCGTACCCCTGTACCCACTGTTCGCCGACTTCAAGAAAGCCTTCGATATCATCAAACGGACTGTCATATGGAAAGCATTGAGAAGAAAGGGAGTACCCCAGAAAATAATCCCAATAATAAGAGAACTGTCTGTTCTTCACAACGGCAGCAACAGTCAACCATTTCATACTAATGCTGAAGTAAATCGTCTCTACTGGATGAGATCATAAGCGAAGTCTATTCATGGAAAAAAATATAACATGGAGTCATTCACGACAATTCGAGGATCTGGAATGCCATTATTTGTCTCAAGATCTCCAACATGCAGTCAAATAAGAAGACCTGAGAAGATTGGCTTGCGTTGTTGAACCTGAGATCAATATCAAGAAAACCAAAGCCATGAGAATTAACAACAATAGCACGGAAAACATCATACTACAAGGCCAACCAATAGAGTATGTAGATAGCTTCTGTTATCTGGGAAGCACAATGGCAACAAACGGCGATGCAGAAACAGAAGTTAACAACAGGCTCCACAAAGCAAGAGCGGCATTCGGGCGACTGTAGTCAATATGAAAGAGCTCATATATATCCAGGCAAATTAAGCTTAGAATATTCATCTCATGTGTAAAGCCGATTCTGTGGTACGGCAGCGAAATCTGGCTTGTGTTTAACAACATCGCGCAATTGCTACAGGTATTATTCACCAACAAGTGTCTTAGAATATATGCAACACTATAATCAGCATAGAACTGTGGAATTTGACAAATGAGGAGCCTATACTGTATTTGATACCTTAAGGAAAAATCCCTATTGTTTTACACGAATAGCACATGATTGGATTCCTCAAGGATCAAGGAACCGCAGTCGACCAAAAAACACCTGACGACGCACTATTATCCAAGAACTAAGACAAAACAATCTTACTTGTGAAGAGTTTAAGATAACGGCTGCAAACCGTGTTAGATGGAAATGCTTGGTAGAAGCCCTATGCTCCTAAAAGGAGTAACGAAAAAAAAATAAGTTCACCACACCAGATTGAGGCTGCGTATAAAGCCAGTAATCCTACCCGGTAAGAGAAAAATATCCCTATTACAGTCACCACAGCATCTCCCAGAAACCACAGCCTCTGTGACGAAATAACTGGGCACTCACAAAGCAAGTGTTCAGAACATACATCGATCATCCTCAATATTTCCCAAAATACAGTAATGGTACCCAAGACCACAATGATCGGTATCTAGACCAGTTAGTACTGTGATCTTGCACTGATCAAGTAGCAATAGTCTTTTGCATTTACAGTGAGAAAGATAAATAAAACTTCTCGTCTGTCTTATACCGGAGACACTCCTTCAAAAGCGAGCAAATCACATCTCAGTCCAGAAGTGAATTATCTCCACAAGTATACTAAAAAATAGCCCAGGCTCTACTATTCGCTAAACAGTTGGACCTTTCGTTTCCACATTGGCTACGATAAACTATATGAAACACTATCATACAAAAAGGTTATTATTTCTAATTAACATCACGATGTAAGGTATCACATAGTCGTACTGGATCGTCTATAACTTTTTTGAATGGTTGTTTTTGGCAAATTTTTCGCTATTGTTTTCTTAGCCGGCAAATGTGGTGGCCAACTTGCGCCTCACTTTGACGAAGGTAATGGGTGGGTGTGTTCTAACCGTGAGACTTTTAAATTTGTTTTATATAATACACGTATTGAAAACAATTAATTTAATTGCGCCGTTTAACGTAGGGAGCATGTTTCAAGTGAGTTGCAATTATTTTTGATCACTTCACCAGGGATATTATTTAAATTTCTAAAATAAAATTTATCATATTTTTAAAAGATTATAGTTTTAAGAAGGTAAAGGAAAAATATATTTCCTGTAACAGTGGCATATCTCAAAAATATGGAACTGGCCGTTTTTCTCATAATTCACGGTCCAAATTAAGTAATTACTGTCTGCTCCGATCACCAAGTTTTTGCAGCACACAGTTCACAATGCCGCCTTGATCCCGCCAAGAGAGCAAAATTGCATTATATATACTGAAACACCAACTTTATGGGTGATTTAATGGTCTTATTAAAGCGAAATTTGATAAACTAATATATTTACTAGACAGAAAATTTTTTATATTATTTATTAATAAAAAAAAGAAAAAATACCAAATTTCGCTGAATATTATTATTAGCAAACTTAGCTACACTCTCAAAATTTTAATGGATCTTACAACTTTTTTCCGATGATCATAGTGAACAATTTATAATTTTTATATATCAGCACAATTCAGTCAAATATTACGTTGAGATTGTAGCAATAATGGGTAGGATTCGAAATACCATTCGAAGCATTATGCAGTGTTTCAAAAGATTCTAAGCCTTCGAAAGTGTACGGCTTACAGGCCGGTGTAAGTCTTTAAGCGTGATTGTAGCCAGATAGTCAGAAAAATCATAGTGATTCTGAAAATAATTTCAACACAGATCGCTGCTGAGATTAGAAAGTTTGAAGGACACCGCAAAAACAAAATATAATTGTAGTGTAGATAGATTTTTTCCCCCGTTACTCCTCTTGGCAGCATATGGCTTCCACAAAGAATCTCCATCTAACACTGTTTACTGCTGTTGACTTTGCCTCCTCACATGCTGGTCTGTTCTGTCTCAGTTCTTAAATAATTGTGTCTCCAGGTGTTTTTTGGTTGACCACGATTACTTGAGCCTTGAGGATTCCACTCAAGTGACATTCTGGTGATACTCTCTGGACTTTTTCGGATGGTGTGGCCGATCCACCCACACTTTCTTTTCCTTATCCATTTCTTTTCCTCATCTATTACTTATGGTGTTAGGCCAGAATATTCTGCATATGATTCTGAGGCACTTGTTAATGAATACCTGGAGTTTCTGTGTGATGTTATTCGATACAAGCCAGGTTTCACTGCCATACAGCAGTACTGAATTAACACATGAGTTGAATATTCTTAGCTTAGTCCATCTGTATATATGTAAGCTTCTCCATACTGACTGCAGTTGTCAAAATGCCACTCTCGCTTTATTCAGCCTGTTATCTACGTCTGTTTCTGCGCCACGTTTGTAGTACAGACCTTGCTCATTATGTCATCCAGCACGATGGTGAATAGCTGAGATGATAGTGGGCATACTTGTTCAACTCCAACATTGGTGTGGAATGGTTGGCTGATGTTTCCATTGTGAAGAACTGAAAGTCATTCTGATTTTTCGAATTATCTTCTGGGGTACTCCTTTTGTAGTGTAGATAGATAAATTAACCAAAAAAAGCGTTTAGCATATACCAAAGGGTATTTGAGAAAGTCAAATGCTTTTTTCATAATATTTCTCTCTGATGACCGTCAAACTCTGTAGAAAAACCTCGTCGGTAAGTGCCCGATGCATTAATGGCCGAGCTGGAAAATAAAATATTTCACTATACTTAAAGAAAAGCGCAGTTAACCAGCGTCGTTCCCTTTCTGACACGATAATGACCCAAAGCATTTATATCATGCAAGGCGTATGTGGCTGTATACAACGTTTTGCACATTCTAGCTCATCAGTCCAATCGCCAGATCTAAATCTGATAAAGAATTTTTGGGAAGATTTGGTTATGCCAGTAAAAAGCGGGCAATGACCATAATGATGAGATGAAGTAGGTATTCGTCTAAAAATTTTAAAATATTGAAGCAGCGGCTACCAAAACATTCAAGAATTCTATCCCTAAATGACTGGATGCAGTTATAAAACAATAAGTACCAACAACTTAATATTAATTTTCGCGCTATAATCAATAACTTATAGTTTATAATGATGTGTGTCAATTTACGAAATATGATATTTTTCTGCTTTTTCTTTATATATATATTAAGTTCAACATTTTTGGAATGAAATGAATTTTATGGGAAATTTGTCATTCTATCTACCAAAAATTTCTTTAATAAGACCATGAAGTTGAAAAAGTTTGCTGTGCCAATAGCTTAGTTCGTCACTGTATGTAGTTGTATTACAAACAAAAATTTAGTCGACTTGAATGAAATTTGAAAACCGCTATAAAACCAATCAAAAATCCCAATTAAACCGATGGGTTGGTTAAAAAAAAAAAAAACAGTTTTTGCCATCCCTAAAACCATTAGATAATTATCGAAATTTGTCGCTTCATATAATGTGACATTATTGCAATAAAGGAGAGACTTGTATGTCTAATATGCAAATTAACTTAGAAATTACCTTCCTTGGTTCATGATTTCACTCAGTCACACATTAATTAAATTTAATTCCTTGACAATAGAAACCATTGTTTCTTGGACACACTCATTAATATGATCAGTATGTCTTAGGAGCAGCACATCTATTTGAAATTCTAACAGGTTTTTATTTATTTATTTATTTTTTTTTTGCTTAAAATATCTAACAACAATGGCACTACTTTTCTTTAATTCAATACACTTTTCAAGAGCAAAAAATGTGTATCCAACACTTAGCACAAACATACATACATACTTAAAATTTATAAGTATTCATCGGCAACAATTAATTGAATTCTTTTATATTTATTAAGATTTATTGTATTCAATTGAATAGTTACGATTTTATCGCCTGCATTCTCTTGCTGATAGCAATTATTTAATTTCATTGGTATTCACTTTTTCTGTTAAAAACGTTAATTTTAAATTGAAATTGTTGGCATTACGTATTCGCACAATAATTTATGATATATTTTAGCAAAAATTTTTATAAATTGAAAAGTGTTAAGCAATTTCGGAAATTATTTGTGAGCAAATAAAAATTATTACAAAATAAGGAAGAAGAAAATTAAAAGTTTTGTTCCAGTTACCAGTGACTCTCAAAGTTAAATTGTATAAAATTTTAACAAAAATAATGAAACAAGAAATATGAAAATAATTATTTTCAAACAAAGATAATAAACCAAATTTTTTCCAATATTTATGGCAATGGATTCCATTCCAAAATTGGTTTTCATAATTTGATGCCTGAAATGAGTTTCGTTATGATCAATCACATCAGCATAAATGACGCCAAACGTTCAATTAGCCCAAAAGCTTGTCGATGCGCCAAAAACTGGCGATAGATTCTGTTGAATGTTTACGTAAGTTTAAATCATAATAAAACGGGCTTTGTTGGGTAGAAAATTTTATGACATTAATGTTTAAATATAGCGCAATCCGGAACATCAATTTTCATAAACTTTTCGCAGCATATGCGGCCGTATTTTGCCAAAAACTCAAAAGTTGCTTTCCAGTAGTCTGTTGTTTATCAACGTAGACAAGTGACTTTACATAACTCCAAAGAAAATAATCCAATGGGGTTAAGTCACACGATCGTAATAGGCAACATTTGAAGTAGTTCATATTTAAGCCATGAATTGTAAATCTATTCACACGAGATACACAGGGGGCGTTATTTTTAGGCAATAAAAGGTAGAAGCTTAGCTACGAGACAGTGAAACAAAGCAGACACGCTTTGTAATAACTTTACGCTACTAAGATGAGTAACGGAAAAAACAGACTTACTGAAATTGATAATAGACGGGACCATCATAGTTCTTTTCCATAAATAGAAAGAGAGTATCGAAAGGATAGCGTTGAAGAAGAAGAAAACGTCCAGGGCTCTTAGGACGCCCAAAGACGAAATGGTGCGGAAATCCTAGTTTTCAACATTCCTGTAGAATCTCTATGCTGCTAAGTGGAATAGATAAAGAAAGAACAAAAAGTAATTACCAGTGACTTAATACAAAAACTAAAAAATTTGGTGTTGTCGTTCAGTCACTATGGCTAAAATCTATTAATTAAGGTATGAAATCCTTATCCTATCCAGCAAATTTTCCAGATTTATCCCCTTGATTATAATGGGGTGCAGGGCGAAGTGCATGTGGTGGAAGAAGAGAAATTATTACAACATTCTCTCCGTGATTATTCCGCTCTATGGGAGCTCAGACTAAGGCGCATATCACTCCATGATTTGGATTCTTTCAGGATGCCGTCACTGTCATATTTAATCAATTTCGTCAGAGGTATCGGTTGGCCCATGCAATGGTTTCATAAACTGGATTAACAGGTTTAGGTGCGGCTCTTGAGATTTTTACATGTCTGGTTTTTTGAATTCCTTCATGGGTCTGTCGTAGGGTTGCCAGATAAAACATAGCTAAATTCTTGACATTTCTGGAAAAAAATTTGAATTTAAAAATTTTTTATATTCAAAAATATTGGCTGTTCGAAAAACTTTAGTTACAAATTCCCAGTAAATGGCTCTAAAATGTAAAATTTCTGCTAATATTAATTGCATCAGTCAGTACTATAGCTTATTTGATAAGACTGAATGATTGCGGGCAATGATTTGCAAAAAAGATCATGGACAAAGCAAGGTAAAGCTTTTGCAGATGGTGGAAAGGCCAGGATTAATCCAAAAAAGGAAATACTCTGTGTATGGTGGGATTAGAAGGGAATTTGCTCATTATGAGCTTCCACAACATGGTCAAACGATTGATTCTGATCTCTTCTGTTAACAATTAACGAGACTGAAGCAAGATATTGGCAATAACACGGCAAATGTTGTCTTCCAAATGGTCAAGCGTTTGTGGCTTTTCCGCATAGACCAATGACTTTACATAGCCCCACAGAAAGTAGTCTAGCGGTGTTAAATCACAAGATCTTGGAGGCCGAATTCACAGGTCCAAAACGTGAAATTAGGTGGTAACCAAACGTGTCTTTCAATAAATCTATTGTGGCACGAGCTGTGTGACATGTTGTGCCATTCAGGAATGAAGAAGTTAGTAATCATGGCTCTATACCGATCAACATTGGCTGTAACGTTCTGGCCACCATCGTTCTTGAAAAAGTACGGACCAATGATTCCAACAGCCCATAAAGCGCACCAAACAGTCAGTTTTTCTGGATGTAACGGTGCTTCCACATACACTTGAATGGAATGGACTCATTTGGGTCTTCCTCAATGCTACGCTCTACAGCAGCAATAGCTTCCTCTGTACGCACCGTACAGCGTCTCTGGGATGCGAGTTATCAATAAGAATAAACGTGGTACGAAAATGTTCCATGGTTAATCGAATTAACTGCTCTGATGGACGATTTTGTTGATACGTTTTCTGCACAGAACCATTATTTTCGAAATAAAATTGCACAATTTGCAAGCGATGTTCAGGCGTGAGTCTATTCATGATGAATTGCCAAACCAAACTGAGAATAAATAACTTGACAGCTGCTAAATCGGTCGCCATCTTGAAAAGTAATGCCAACTTAAAGTACCTCTATAAAAAACACGCTTTATAAGAAAAAGGTGTTTAATTTTTGGACAAATTTGTAAAAATTTATAAAAATTTAAGCAGAAATTTTTTAGATAAATGAAATTAGGAAATAAATACACTTAAAACATTTTTGTTATTAATTTACTAAAATGTTTAATAGCTTTTCATAAAACTTTGTGTAAGGAAATCTTAAACAATGTTCTTTAAAAAATCTTTCCAGACCACATTCTTTTTTTCTTGCCATATTGACAAAGTTCTTGTAAATCAAGCGAAATCAATATGGCAACCTGTCCTTTAAAGGGTAGCACAATAGCCCTCCGAGTGAGCTTGCGTATAGAGGACGACACACATAACCTTACCTAACCCTTTGTTACCATTAAATGCTAACATATTTGAAGAAAAAGTAGGATAGCAAAAGAGAGTTTTGAGAAGAAATTGTGTGAGAAATTGTGGAAGCAAAAATTAAATAGAAAAAGTCTAGACGACTAACGACTACCATATGTTGAAATATAAAAGGTTTTGTTTCGAAATAAATATTAATTAAAATTTACTTTTATTAATATCATACATTATTATTAATTCCCCTAACATTCCATGAAGGAACATAGGGACTTCTCTCAGTCAATGAGCGGTAGCCGACTCTATTCTTAAACTCATTGAAAGGGACCTACAGTTTAACGCCGGCTCTGAACGGCAAATTCATTTAGAGAAGAGTTCAATAGTAGTAATACTCATAACCAGTTATTAGCTAATGTTATGAGGTGATACCGCTTTTTTTTAAGATGGTCTGGCCTGGTATTGAACCGACGACCTTCTGGTTGGTAGGCGGGTGTTTTACCTACCATACCACAGCGACAATATCATACATATATGTATGTAATAAAATATATTTTAATGAAAAACAAAGGTCAAAATATTTGTTTTTTAACTGTTTATTGTATACGAATAAAACTTGCGTTTAACTTTTTGCATACGCAGTTATTTATAACTGTAACATACATGTAATTACTTCAAGTGTTTATGAACAACCCACTGTGCTCTATTTATATCTATGGTTTACGAGATGTTTGTAATCATCAAAAGTAGTTTTTGGACATGATTTGTAAGTTTTGGGGCATTTTCTAATCCACTCTCGCTTTTATATGAAGTCAAGCATGCGTAAATTAATTTCAGCGACTTACAAAACACATTTTTTTTTAAATGCGAAATTAAATCTTGTTTAATATAAACCGATATCCTCTCAAATAAAAATAAAAATAAAAAAAATAATAAAAAGAAAGAAGCTGTCGAAAAATTCAAAATAAATTTGTTTAGACAGGCAACTGAAACGTTTTATAAAATACCGCATGATATTACGAGTTACACCACACTTTTTCCAATAGATGACATACATGAAAATGAAATATTTTCTTCTTAAAAAATAAAAAAAAAAGGAAAAAAGAAAAATGTTAATGACATTCAAAAAAGAAATCAAATATTCGGTGGCACTTGTATAAAATTTACAATTTTCCTTTCACTTTTCTTAGCATATCAGATAATCTTTTAAACATAAAAAAAAATATTTAAGTATCAAATTATCATTTATATTGTATATGTATTTCCTTAAATGTGTCACCCCGATCAGTGAGGCATGTTGTATTATGTATTGTAATAAAAGAAAAATTCAATAGATCTATTATTTGTAATTTAAAACGTATTACATTACTCGTAAATACGAGTATGATGAATGTTTGCAGATTTTGATTGTCTTACGCATATAACACCGCAAAGAAGTTTTAAATTTAAGACTTGAAAGGAAATGATGGCAGCAACATGTTGTTAATGTTTAAAATTGTCAATTCAAAATTTGCTGTTGATTCAAGTTAAATTTTATTTATTCTTTGGTTAGTAATAATTTTCTATTGAAAACTCACTTAATATAACTGCATTCGCGCATTCTTATGTTATTTGCTTTAAATAGTTTTGTTGCGAACATAACTTCTCTAATAACCATTAGTAACACGGGCGCTTAGCTGTTAAATCATTCATGTCTATGGCTTTTCAAGGAGGCCTAAATTATGCAAACGGTTTAACTGAAGCTAATGGGTAATTTTGGTGTAATTTAAAGAAAATGTTTGTGTCAATAAAATTATACTCGAAAACATGTTTTTTAATTAAATTAATTGGAAAATATTTTAATTTAAGCAATTATTTTTTTAGCAGAAAATTATTTTTAAAAAAACTAAAATTGATTTGGATATACAGATATATGTATGTACAATGTATGTACAATGTACATATATGTATGTACAATATATGTACAATGTACAATGCATATGTATGTACAATGTATGTACAATGTACATATATGTATGTACAATGTATGTACAATGTACATACATATGTATAAATAAAAAGTGGTCCAATCAATACGCATGATTTAATTGTGAAGTAAAAAAAAAAAATTAGAAAATTATCTTAATATTTTTTTTTTTAGGCTAGAGACGTCTATGACAATTATGTGTGAAAGAAAATATCGGTCAAATGCTCGCCACGGTGGCTTCGGTGGCATACCTCTATGGCTCTGCGACATAATTAAGATTCAATATCGTTAATGTGCTGAATTATCTCATGTTTGACGTCTTGAATTGTTCTTGGCTTATTGACGTACACTTTTTCTTTTAAGTATCCCCAAAGAATGAAGTTCATCGGTGTCCAATTACATGATCGTGGCGGCCAACTAACATTGCCACGACATCAGATAATATGATCATTGAATTTCTCGGGCAAAAGAGTCATTGTTTCGTTGGCTGCGTGTCAAGTGGCACCATCCTGTTGGAACCACATATCGACCATGTTCATATCCTCAATTTCTAGTCACAAGAAGACCGTTATCATCTCGCGATAGCGATTACCATTCACGTTAGCTGCATGGCCGACCCCTCATTATCGAAGAAGTACGAACAACAGCAATATTTTCCGCAGAACGAATCGAGCGAGCATGTACAAGTATTTCCACATTTCCTACAGACCCGATTTGATGATATTTACGCACAGTTCTCCCGATTGTGGACACATTTGGTAGATTACGCTGACCAAAAAAATCATGAAGTGCGCAAAATGCATTTTGATTTGAACGCCAATTTCCGTCAAAAACTCTAACAAAGAAATGTCAAATTAAATAGGGCAAAAACTTGACTTTAAGGTGTGACTCACAATTAACATCATGTGTTATGGTTGGACCACCCTTTATACATTTTAAAGCATAATGTTATAAGAAATGTTTCAAAGGCGTTAAGTAAGCCTACAGTGGAAGAGAATGGAGAATGGAGACTTATAACAATTTTAAAATTTTGAAAAATGTTGAAAGATTTAATCAAAACCGCATGTTATGCTACTCATTGTCCAATTTTTGGTAATCTCATTCAAAGAAAAGTGATTTGTTTTTAAGCAACTGTGCAAATTTAGGACTTACTATAGCTATAAAATTGGATCAAAAAATTGGATCTTATTTTATTTGAGTCAAATGTAAAAATTTCTGAAATCGCTATCTATAATTTTGTTATGAATCTGAATATTGTAAAATAAAATTTTATCCGGCATACATAGATAATACACATTTCATGTTTATGTGCAAAAAAATATTTAATGGTATGAATAATTTTAAATAAATCGTTTGTTTTATAGCATCTGCTTTTATATAATTAACCAAAAAATATTAAGCATTTTATTTACCTCATTTTTTAGCCTGTACAAGATTGGAGAATCTGATTGAAAAATTAGATAAAAATTTGGTAAAATATCAAAAGGTTACAAAAGGTACACTTTTGTTGGTTCATCGTTCAAGACAGAAAGCATTGACTCGGTTACTTTAGAAGGATCTTAAAATACTTCCAATCTTTAATATAGGGTCCGCCATCTAACGTTTTTTCTTCAACAAGTGCTTATTTCGTAAATGGTAACTCTTAGCTCATGTCTGATTTGACAGATAGTTAGTTTTATCCTTCCGCTGAACGAATATGGTTGTGTAAACGCTTGAACAACGCTGGGAAATATTGCGACATTACTTTGAAAATTTTGCCAAAAAAAATCATCTTTTCAGATGAAGCTCATTTTGATTTTGGCGGGTATGTAAACAAGCCAAATTGTCGCATTTGGGGCACAGAAAACCCGCACGCATACATTGAAAAGCCGATACACCCAAGACGAGTCACTGTTTGGTGCGGATTTTGGTCCAGAGGCATAATTGGGCCATTTTTCTTCGAAAATGAGCAAAGAGTGGCCATTACAGTCAATAGCGATCGTTATCGGGCCATGTTGAACGAATTTTTGTTCACAAAAATTGAAGAGGAGGATATTAGAAACATTTGGTTTCAACAGAACGGCGCTACGTGCCACACAGCCGAAGCTAAACTCGATGTTTTGCGCCTTGTTTTTAAAGATCGCATTATCAGACTCAGAGCCTATGTCGTTTAGCCACCTCGGAGCTGCGATTTGACACCGTTGGACTATTATTTGTGGGGTGCCGTCAAAGATAAGTGTTACGCCAAGAAGCCAGAGACAATTGACCCTTTAAAGGACAATATTCGTGAAGCCATTTGTGAAATACAGCTGCACACAATCGATAATGTGTAGGCTACTGCATGGCCAGCCGAGGCAGCCATTTGAATGAAATTATTTTCCATTATTAACCGGAAGGATTGTACTCTCAAATAAAAAAAGAAATTTGAGAAAATATTCAGTAGTTTTTTATAGCATTTTCAAAAAAAAAAAAAAAAAAAATTATTTGGTGGACCCTTTATGATATTAAAACTTCATACTGATCTAAAACGTGATCAATGCAAGCCAACCATTTAGTTGCTACTTGTGATAAAATTGTATGTACTGCTTCTTGTTTGTTATACACCATCTTGGTCACCAGTCCGAAGGCGTTTGGGACTCACACTGGTAGTAGCATTTATGCTACGAGGCCTGATCGGAGGCTTAATTCTGGTGCCATGGGTGTCGGGAGCCCCAGGAATTTCGGTTCCTGCCCGACTATGGTGAGGCCCCCTTTGTGGGAGCAAGGTGGTGGCTGTGGTTTAAACAAAAATCGCGGGGAGAGCTATGCTGGCTCGGTGTGAAGATACATTTTTAACCGGGTGCCGTGACCCATAGATCGGTAGGAGTGTAGATAGTCTCCGGCACCTCTCCAAGGTGTGAGGTCATGTCCAAATAACATGGCTTAAATTGGTACTCACTGGTGATTCTAATCATAGGTGGGGACGTTGGTAGACGCATTGTATTCACTCGCGCTTTGGCACCGTGAGGTAACGTCCTAGGGCAGGTACTCACGTTAAACCACTGACTTAATGTATGTACTGCTATTTGGAAGTATACATTTGATTTTTTCTATAGTTATTAAAATAATACGAAAATTATACAAAAAATTTGGGGTACAAAAAATTTTAATATATTACGGATTTTGTATAATTATGTGGCAACACTGCATTTAATGTACCATTTAACAACCAAAAAATGAGTAAAAATATTTAAAACTTAATACAAAAGTAATGATTCAAACATGGCCGAACTTTCAAACAAAATTGTCTTCAACGATGAAGCTTATTTTGCAACCGATGGTTACGTCAACTAAAATTGTCGCATATGTGGTCATGGGAACCCAATAGCGATTGTGGAAACGCCATTGGATCTGGGAAAAGTGAGCGTTTGGTGTGCATTATGGTCAGGAGGTGTTATTGGAATGTAGTTTTTGGAAAATGACGCTGGAAGAACCGAACGCTATTTGGCGGTAATTTAAATAACATATTATTTCGTATACAATGGAAAGATCGAAACATAGCAAAATAAAAGTTCCATCGACATACATACATAATACCTTTCTGTGTGTATTACTTTACTTTACTTAAAAAAAAGAATAACAGGTAACCTTGTACCTTATAATTAAAATCTTTTTTGATTGATATAAACCATGTAAATGGCTTAAAGTCATAAAACATAGGTGATGTTTAAATCTATTTTAGTAGGCGATTAGCTTCTAAATAGTTTTTAGCATTTGACATATTTTACAGCCAGACAATCAGCCTCTATATATAAGAGTTATTAAATGTAAGTTATAAAACAAGAGGAAATGAAATGTTTTATTTTAATCGTGACCTTAAGTAATTATTACTTATTATTTTAGCCCTCTTACACATAATGACTTTTAGACCACGATAATCATTTTTTTTGGTGAAATAAAAAATAGCAAAAAAGAAGTGAAATATATGCATCCTGTACCGAAATTCATAAATCTAAAACGTTGATGTTTCCATAAATCTGATAGTTTATTATTGTATTTTGAAAAAATATTATAACAATTTCTATATGCAGCCATAAAATATTTAGCCACTAATTAATTTATAGCCATGAAGCTGGAGCTCAACCAGCATATCAGACAACTTTTTTCTTTTAAAATTTAAAGATTAAATAGGAAATGAATTTAATTAAAAATTGCCACAGGTTTCATTTCAAAAAAGTGTTAAAAAAAGAAAAAAATTATTGATTTCAATCAATTTGTTAATTATTGATTTCAATCAATTTGTTAATGAATATTTAGCATTTTTGTTTAAAAACCTTTAAAGATCAATTGCAATATTTCACACATTATAATTTCGTAAATACCCAGGGGGCAACCTAAACTTGTATCTTTTCTGAATTTTAAATAAGTAAATGTTGCAAGCAGTAACTAAGCTCGTACTACACTTATTATTTTACGTACATATGTGAATAAGTATGTACATATGTATGTATGCATATGGTCGTAAACTCACAAAATGAATTCATTAAAATCTGCCGCAAAGATACTGCAGTGGTTGTTTTCGTAAAAGTTTTTGTCTTAAAGGTGTTAAAAAAATTTTAAATCAAACTCGAGCAGTAGTACAAATGGCAGTTTTTATTTCATTTTATTTTTTGTCATAACAGTGCATAAACAAAAATGTATTACTTCATATTTTATTATTATTTTTGGCTTTTTGTTTTACTGCGATCACACACTATGCCATTGTTTTGTTCTTACAGATTTTCAAAAAATGGTGCTAATGAATTAATACAAAATCACTTAAGGAACCAGTAAGAAAGTTAATATATGTATAGTCGGTCAAACACAACTATATGATACCCTATGCCATAATGTAATTTTTGGTTTAAAACGTGTCATGTGTCATTTACAATGGCGATTAAAAGCTACATTTAGTTTATCGCACTCAACTTTGACACATATTCGTCGTTATTGTGGTTGTATATTCTTTTAGACGAATATGGACTGAATTTTGTTTGAACATAAATCTGGAGTTACAACAATAAATAATTCAATTATGTAAGTTAGGCTATGTAGGTCGCTCGCGATTTACGAGTTCATTCGGAGTCCTATGGGCCTATGTGATACCCTTTCCAGGAGAGACCTATTAAAGAGGCCGAAGTGTCGCACATGGGAGTCACAAAAAAGATTGCCAACTAAAGATCCCAACACTTCAGTTCTCTCACGTAAGACAACCGGTACCATTGACGAAGTTAATCAACTTCACCAGTTACATCCCTAAGACAGTCCAGATCATGGAAGTGATCCCTCCTATAGAGGGGGACAGTAAGCGAGAAGGTGTTATACCTATTCCTCCTCATTTTCATCCTGACAGCTCCTACAGTAGCCATGACGAGGACGCCACATGCGCTCTAAAATGTGGCATATTATACAGTGCTAAGAAGAGACTTAGCCCTTTCCATAGAAAGAGAGGGTTAAAGCATTATGTATGTTCTACAAGTGGTGGTATTGGAAGTCCCTAAGACAGTCTAGATCATGGAAGTGATCCCTCCCATAGAGGGGGACAGTAACAGAGAAGGTGTTATACCTATTCCTCCTCTTTTTCATCCTGACAGCTCCTACAGTAGCCAAGACGAGGAAGCCACATGCGCTCTGACATGTGGCATATTATACAGTGCCTGATAATTATGCTCTAAAGAAGCCCGATCGATCACCTTCTAAAGCTAAGAAGAGACCTAGCCCTTTCCATAGAAAGATAGGGTTAAAGTATTATGTATGTTCTACAAGTGGTGGTATTGGTTTACCCGTGTTCGGTCTTGATCAGTGCCCATCTATCTTTATACTCGACATCGCACCCTCTGCATGAAAATCAGAAAGGACCCTCTAGTAACGCACTCATGAGAGCATTGATTGCGGCGAGACTGGCTACATAGATGCTAATAGGCTTGAAGCCTCGAGATTTAATTCTCGAATACGCCTAGCGGCCCTGCCTATTATCTATAAATCATTTATGTGCCTTGCGACCAATTTGTCGATGGCATTCGGGTAAGGTCTTCTTCATTATCCAAGGAAAGATCTTTCATATGGTACGAGAATACAGATGATGCTGAAGGACCTCACATTTGAGTTCTTGCAGTGCGGCTTTTATAACGTGTACAACATGAGGCCTCGCTTGGCCTTGCCGATGGGGGCTTTCAATAGCTTTTTTTTCGTGGTATAGCTGGAGCACTTTGTTCAACTCCCTCCAAACATAGATCATGGCGTTGTCATCCAGATCTCCCTTAAGACCTAACGACTGAAATCCAGCTGGAATTCGAACTTCAGCAACATATACATATGTATGCATATAAATATGTATAATTCCTAGTTGAAGAGGGTGTCATTGGTACGATAGTGGATTTTCTATCGGGACACTACTACCTGAGATATCGTCTCAACTGGTTACATCTCCTGTATGAGACACAATGTACCACAGGGTACAGGTGCGAGTATGGTGCGCCAACTAGGATATGATTGCATGTTTTCAACCGGCGAAGATTCCTGGGAAGAATAGATCTGTGACTATCAGAGCCCGACTCGACTTTATGCAGAGGGCAAAGAAAATGCTGATTGAACATGGCTTTTGGCCTGTCAACTGACCACAATTTGTGAGTAGACGATTGTGGTTATCTGGACATCATCTGCTGGCAAGGACGCGCTGGTGCGTGTATACAGTATGCAAATCTTTCGTAACTACAATAGGAGTGTTTGCTGTTGGGCATCCTAGTGCCTAATCAATGATAATATGTAATATGATTCACCAAAGAGCAAGACTAACATGATTAATTCATCTTATATTAAAATTCTGACTCGTTCCGTTAAAAATGAGTCTATGACTTCTTTGTAAGATAAAACACACCACCTGTTTGTGTTGGTAGAGGATATAAAACAACAATACAGTTATTAACACATTTTGGCAATATAAGAGAAACAATACCAAACAGAGTATGAGAGTTTTGAACAACAAAATAAAAACGAAAACGAAACAAGCCCCCTCAATGAAATCTCAGTTGAAAAAGCATTCATTCATTCATTCAGTTCTTCGTCAAACACTACTGGCTGTTGTTTTACCACTGCTGCCACTACAAGTTGGGATGTTGTCTTGTATGGTTTGTTGCTATAGAGTCTTTAAGATTTGTTTTGTTTAGTTTGTTGTTTTTTTTATTATTTTCTTTAACTCTTATAAAACTAAAGGTTTTTAGCGACAGACTGACAGTCAAATTGAAACTATTGAACAATTCGGTCGGTCACTCGGGTGAATTGTATGGTTTAATACGTTCGTTGAAATTTTAGTTTAAAGCGGTTGTTTTTTTTTTGAAATTCAAATTTAATTTAAAACAATTTGTTTTTGAACAAAAAGTAAGAAACATATAAAAGTCTCTACTCGTATATAAAAATTAATGAATTATAAAATAATAATAATAAAAAATTATATTAATGCTGCAATAGGTACTTCATAGTAATTATAAAAAAAAAACAAGTATTTAATTGTGTGTTAAAACTACCTTTTTGGTTTAATAAATTAAATATTTTTCAAACATTATATAGATACAAGTTCATCTTAATCATTTGTATGGACTATTTATTCAATATCCGGTTTTTTATATGGAAATTAAAAATTTGTAAAATTAAAAAAAAGAAAAAAATACTTTTGCTTTTCATTTGCAAGTAAAAGTGTTTCGATTTATTACATACCAAACCTAAAACAAGTGAATTAATTAATTTTGTCATTTGACAAAAAACCACAAAAGAATTCAAGCTGTGTATTGTGTATCTAAATCCGCCTATATAATGTATCAGTAATGTTAAATGCATATGTAGTGCTGGTATAGTGTATAAATAAAAGAATTAAAAATAACAATTAGAATAATAAACTATTTTGTTAAAGCTTTCAAAAAACCTTGAAATGCAAAGTTTTATTGAAAATAAAAATCAAGTGTTTCAAAATAAAAATATATTACAGGATACCCAACCAACAAAATACTCTTATGTGTTAAAATTAAAATTAATTTATACAGAAGAAAAAAAAAACGTCACTAAATACCTCAACTAAATGTATTAGTCATTGCATGAACTAAAATTCTTTGCCTGAGATGAATGAACTGTTACGAACACACGTTTAGGGGAAATCCCCAGAACTATTGCATATATACATATGTACATACATATATTCAGAAATATGTTCTGGAAATTTTTAAAAAATAAATATTACAGTTTTAAAATAAAATAGTTCTTGATGTGATTTACTAAAAAGCAAAAGTGATTGATATTGTTTAAGTATAAAATAAAATAAACTGCAAGTCACACTAAGATTAAAAAACTTTTAAACATTTTAATAGCTGATAATAAAACTTCTGTTATAATAAAAAAAAAACAAATAAAAAACTGAAAATATCGTAGATTAAAAATAGAAATATAAATTTAAATATGTTATGAATATACCATACATATACGTATATACTATACCATTACATTCCATATGTATGTAGATACTATATACAGCCTTTTTGAAATCTTATTCAAAATCCAGAGCGTTTACATTTTTTTTTTTTTTTGAAATTTTGCAAGATTTTTGTTTTATGTGACTGAAGTAAAGAGAGAGAAATAAAAGAGTATGCTTCTAAATGATAAGGTCACCTTATTATTTGCTCAATTCATCCAATTCCACTTTTATTGTTACCGCACTTTTCATGGAATTCAAGGCCTTTCGTGAAATTAGCCGAGTTTCACAGGCAGTCAGGACCTTCGGACGACCCGTGCTTTTTAATTTGCACAACACACGAAGATCGTGCTAGTTTTTTAGCCATTCCACGCGTACTCAATCCCTGTTCCGGAATGCTACAATTTGTCCTTGTTCATAAGGTGACAAATGCTTCCTGCGACCCATAATGCGCAGATATTATTTAAGTTATAAATTATTAAAAAAAAACAACAATTGTGATACCTTCTGAATAGATTAATTGCTTATTAATCAATGACCTTATCATTTTGACACATTCAATTTTGCACTTATTTACATAAATTTGTAAATGTAATATAACGGTACATCTCTAAGAGCAAAATCGGCTTATTATTCACTTATTTGGAAGCAGAATTTTTTTGAAGAAGGTGACCATACATAACATTTTATAGTTTGGATGAACTGAGCAAATATTAAGGTGATCTTATCACTTTGAAGCACACCTTATGTATTTTCGATTTGCCTCTAACACCGAACTAAAATATTAACAATAACATTATTATGCTCAAAAGTAATATTTTTTAAACAATTTCTATTTATTTATTTTTAATTACTTTTATATTATATGTTAAATGCACTTCTTTTTTTGTACAGTTTTGCGTTTTTATTTTAGTTTAATTTGTAAAAAAAGTGGAGTTGCATTACTAATTCTTCGGATTTTGTTAACGAAATAAAATTTTGTTTTGTTTAGAAAATCTAGAGAAAATTTACTAGATTTTGATTGGAATCTATCAGGTGGGTCATTTAAAAGTTTAAATTTAAAAATGCAATAAAACAGAAATAGTCTGAAATTTTGCCAAATTTATTTTGTTGTTGTGAAGTACAATTGTTCCGCTTAGAAATGAAATATTATTTTATTCATTTGGCTGCCGCGGCTGGCCTCCCAGTACCACTATCGATCGGACCAATTTTCGAGAATTTTTTCGACGTACCCACCAAGTTGAAAATGAGCTTCATCCGAAAAGATGATTTTAAATGATGATAAATTTCCAATAAATCCCAACGTCGCTCAAACGTAAATCGAGGTATTTCGTTCAGTGGAGATAATATACTGAATTTTGCGACAGAATAGATTAATATAAGTATTGCCAGATTCGAAATAACCACTGGTTCAAATTTAAACCGATGGATGGCCCACCCGATAGTATTAAATTTCATAATGCAAATTGGCTATTTGTCATCATGCGACGACAATAGGCGTTCACAATAATTTCACACTATGTTGGCCCCGGTTCAAGAAGGCCACCCCAGAAACAAAAGAGCAGGTTGTTTGGCGACAGAGAAGCTCGAGTCATTTGTCGTTTGTCTCCCTTTCTCGCGGTAGAACAGCCGTAAATTTTTTTCGGCCCAGAGGTTCCTGGCTCCAAATGAGCTTTTATTCCTTCTTCAAGTCGAATAATTGGCTTTATTTGTAGAATCGGTTTGATGTGGTGAACATATAGGGGTGCAGAAAAGAAGACCGCAGTAGTATGAGTCCCAGATCAACATTATATAAATACCAAATTTAATTTAATACCATTTTAGAAGTGAACCCTTTTTAACTCGAAACTTAAAAAAGATTGATTCGTAATTGATAAAATGTGTCATACGTACAATCATTTATAATTCCCGCGATAACTCAAATGGAACAAGCGGGACTTCTCTCAATCAATGAGCTGCACCTGATTCTATTTTTAGACTCATTGAAAGAGATACCAACTCCGAACGGCAAATTCATTAGTTAGTTAGTTACGACAGGTAACCCACTTGGGTCCAATATTGATTCCACTGTGATGCCCATATCAGTAATCCAGAATTCCGGTCCCAACCGAACCAACCAGACGCATGCACAAAAGAAGAGATTCCGCTGATATTCACATCAGCCAGATCCGTCGAGACATTGAGAAACGGACTGCCGAGAAAAGAAGTCCTAATATCCGAAAAATTTTGACACTGGCACAAGAAATGCTCGACAGTCTCCTCCTCTTCCTCATCCTTACAACCTATACAGTAGCCATTGAACGGCAGACCCAATCTCCTAGCGTGCGCAGCAGCCACCCAGTGCCCAGTAATCATAGCAACAAGAATTCCGAGTGTACCCGATCATACAGGGGTTAGATTTGCCTTGATACAGAGCACATGGGTTCATTATACCACCGTAGCTGTGCCCTGCCCAACAGGTACCATAAGTATTATTTAAAGAAGTTTTCCATAGTGTAAATACTCGTAACCAATCGCTAGCAATGCAATAAGGTGATACCGCTGGATTAAAAAATGTTAAATTTCATATGGTTTAAATACTTAAGAAAAACACGGAACCATCCCAAGAGTGTGTTCTTTTATGAGTAAACATATACGAATTATATCCGTTCAAAAACCTGTTCAAAATTTTGTGAAAAGACCGGACGTCTGCCGACGTGCTAGAGGTGGACATTTTCCTGGCATCATATTCCATTATTAATTCCCATATTTCTCTTTTATATTGGTATGAATAAAACTGAGTTTGTAAAAAAAATTGTTCTTAAGCCAATTTACTTCCTAACCTCAAATTTGCCTACCCTTTACTTAAATTTATACAATACTTACATACTTACTGTACTGGCCTTCTTCCTTCCTTCTAATTCAATTTGAATCCATTCAATTGATTGATTTTTTCGTGTAATAACTTTCACGATATCTGTTGTTAATTTTGTTAAAACTTAAAATCTTTACTTATGATATTATTAATTAGTTCCAAACCCAATTTGTTATAAAACATTAAGTTCTTTTTATATTTTAAATTCAACAGTTTAAAGATTGTTGATAACACATGAGCAAACATTTAAAAAACATTGCCATTTAAATAAAATTGGTAGTTGGAGTAGTTCAATAATAATCACCAATTATTGCACAATATGTGGGATATAACCAACCTATAGAGTGGAAGTACAATACTCTCATATACATTGCAGAGATTTGAAATAATTAATTTGAAATTGATTGTTCTTGTTTGAAATTCAAACTATATTTTTTTTAATTTTCGAAAATTAGGAAATAGAAAAATTTCAAACAAATCGAAAATGTTAAATGTAATAATAGTTGTGTTTTAAAATTCTATTTCAGTTGATGCAATTACTTTAAAGGTCGTTTTATTTTTTAACAAATTATTGTGCCTTTAAGAATTACAACAACAAAAATAAGTATTTTGGTTAAATATATAAAACAGGCAATAAAACAAATATGACGTGAGATTGAAAACAATGGGATAAATAATAGACAATTTTATATAAACGACTATTAAACACGCCCACTTCTTCTGTTAACATACCGTAAAGTTCGAAGAAAACAACAAAAAAATTGCAAGAACAACTGACATTTACACAAGATGTAGAGCAAAATAATTTTTTTCTATTTTGCCAAACAATTGTTGGAAATTCTTGTTAAAAACCAAAAGATAGAAAAAAAAAATACTAAAACGTTTATTTAAAAATTTTATTTAAAAAGGTGGGGTTCGTTATATTAACGGATATTATTTGCTTAGAAAAAAAGTCAAAACGACAGCACAAAGAACAAATCTTTTAAGACTTGAACTAAAAGTGCAAAACCTGTTGGAAATCGATATAAGCAAATATTTTTCAGCATAGAAAAGGTCTGCAAATTCAGTAAAATTAAATAAATATGATAAAATAAATTTTATGATTTAAAAAAAAATAAAATAAATAAAAATAACATGTCGAACCTTTTTTAGATAAATAGATCTTTAAATTTAAAACTAAAAGTCAAAAATGTGAAATTAACACTTAAATTGTTGATTTAAAAGGACCTTTGCAATATTATCACAAGCAATGAGCTTGCAGATGCATTATGGTAAAGCAAAAGCTATGATCTGTTTTCCTCAACTTCGGTAATTTTTTTCCATAATAAATTTTTCGTCAGTATTATCAACAAACTTCAAAAGAAGAGAGATTTGACCGAATGCCGCAACTGGAGAGGTATTACGTTACTGTCAATGATAAACAAGGTATTGGCTCGTGTTATGCATCAACATTATTATCTTCGAAACTCCAATATGAACAAACTGTTTTTAGACTTAATCACTCCTCCTCCGATCATATAAACTGTCTACGGATTATAATATAGCAGTCAGTGAAATGTTCCCACTGCCGTTTTGATCATATAATCAGCGTACGGATTATAGTAAAGCAGTCAGTGGAATTGAAATCCCCTCCCTATTGTGTTTTTATTGTTTTTTCCAAAGCTTTCGACACCTTTCAACATTAGGCGATTCAGCAAGTATTCCCACGCAAGAGAGTCCCACCGAAGATGGTTAGGTCAATAAAAACTCCTTTATAGAACTTCCACATGCAGGATGTTGGACGAGAAAGTCTTTGGCAGCAGCTTTAGCGTAAGCACAGGTGTTAGACATTTATGTGTTTTGTCGACACTCTTATTCAACATGGCTCTAGACTCCGTGATGTTACGGGCAACAAACGTTCAAAGGGGCATTTTATGGAGGTTTAAAAGGTCGGCTTGAAGGCCTAGATTATGCTGATGAAATCTGTTTATTTACGCACAGGTATGCGAATATAGCAGCCAAACTGCTGGAAGTGTTTTCGTTCCAACCGATTAAGGTCTGAGCGTAAATTTTGGAAAGGTCAAGATTCTTTCCATTAACACAACCGAACACCCGCAAATTCACAATAAAGATAGAAGATAGAAGACTTAAAATTCCTCCAATAACTGACTTTATAATATTATCCTCCTCAGACGGTTTATGCAATGATATTCGGAACCGAATTAAAAAAGCAAGTCAGGCATACGGAGCCTTGCAGAAGGTCTGGAAATCGACATAACTACACATAACAACAAAACTAAAACTCTTTTCATCTAATCTTCGCTCAGTCTTCATGTACGACTGTGAACCATGCAATACACCGGCGAACGATTTGATGTCACTTACTGCGGAAATCGCTTAGAACATTCTAGCTAAACGCAATATTAAACCGAGAACTGTGAAGAAGAACGGGCACACTATTAATTTGACTATAAAATGACGAGCGTAAATGGAACTAGATAGGTCAAATTCTAAGATTAGCATATGATATTGCAAGAATCGAAATTGCTTGAAACACCTAGGGCAACCGGGGAGGGGCCAGACCGTCGAACGTTTTGAGAAGACAGAATAGATATTGTGGCAAGCTCGATGGAGAGCCAAGTCTTCAGAGGTGAAACTATTTATACATATATATACATATACATATGACGGGCTGATTCGGACGTAGTCTAATCTGAGGGTCCGATGACTGTTTCCATCATTTGTGGCCGTATATCAGCAATAATTCGGCGAATGTTGGTCAACCGTTTCGGACGTATCGGAGTAGACTAGCGACTTCACATATCGCCACAGAAAATAGTCTAGCGGCGTTAAGTCGCACGATCTTGAAGGCCAATGCACAGGTCCGAAACGTGAAACTATGTGATTACAAGCTGTGTGACATGTTGCGCCGTCCTGTTTAAACCACAGCTCCTGCACATCATGTTTGTTCAACTGATGAACGAAAAAATCATTAATCATGGTTCTATAACGGTTATCAATAACTGTAACGTTCTGACCAGCATCGTTTTTAAATAAGTAGGAACAATGATTCAAATGACCAATGAAACAAAATTCGCTTATGAAAATCGGGATCAACGGCAATCTTGTTTTGGGACCATTTGGGACCATTTGGCGTTGTTCAGGCGTCAGTCTATTCATGTTGAAATGCCAAACCAAACTAAGCATATATCACTTGACAGCTGACAAAATGGCGGCCAGTTAAAAAAGTATTGTCAACTTAAAGTTTTATACCTCTATAAAAACACCTTGTATATGTATATATTCTAATAGATGATGCTTTTACTCATACTTAGCAAACAAGAATGACAAAATGTTCAAGGCCATTACTTCCTATATGAGCGAGTGTGCTAGGGGTAACTTAGTAAATAAGTAAGACGCCGGGACAATGAACTGCAGTGTTGGTTCGTGACATAAAACGTGAACCTAAGTCTTAAATCAACTGAATACCAGACATAGTTCTGAAGTAATCACGAATACATTCACAATAATAACAGTTTGTAAGATACTATATGATGACAATTTTAGTGTCAATATTGGAATTATAGACAAGTGTTTCTATAATTAAATTCATACACATATGTATTAATCAGATAGTGTGAGAAGGAGCTATCAAGACTGGCTCTTCCTTCGCATAAAGACTATTATCGTAATGTACAGGAAGACGAATTAGCCAGAATGAGACTTGCTTTGAATATCTTTAACGCGTTCTCAGTCGCAATTTCGCTGGGGTTTATTAAGAATAGTATCCTCAGGCTGAAAATAGATGGCGTAATCTGATGGAGTCAGATGCTTGCCAACAGTGGACTATCACAAGAACCACACCAACCACAACCATTCTTAACCGGTATTTTGTCTTTTCACAGTGTTGTTTTATTTATTACATTAAAAGATAAAAATAAACTTAAACTAAATAAGAGAAACAGTGCAAAAACATTAATAATTATTTAATTTACATTTTTAACACACATGGTGCAGAAAATACGAGCAATAAATAAAACAATTCAAAAACAAAAAAACTAACGTATGTACACGAGTAAGTATAATGACAGACAGACTTATCAAGATTAAAAAAAAAATCAAGAAAAATAATAACAATACCAGTTCAAATTGTAATAAGAATGGTAACACATTAATGCAATACAAGTATGTACTTGTCTAGCAAATGTTTAAAAAGTACAACAATTAAAAAAATAAAACAACAATGTAGCAATTTAATTAACAATGAATCAATTTTGGCCATCTCTTCTAAATAATTCACACATTGGTTTAGAACCGATATTAAATTGGTTAAAAAAAAACAAAGAAATATAAACTGTGGGAAACTAAAGCAGCAAAAAAAAAACATGAAAACCAAACACTTGAAAAATATCGTGATTTCGGAGTCATTTGCAGTATTAAATATAAAATATAAACAAATGTCAATCATTTTTAAATCCCGTTCTGTGTGTCGCTGTGGTAAGATAGGTAAGACACTCGCCTGCCAACAAAGAGGCAGACCCCCGGGCCAGACCATCATCGAGTGGCGTGTTGTAGTGGTTAGAGCGCACGCATAGCAACAAAAGCGGTTTCGAGTGTCTAATAAAGGGGCATCAACTTCCCTCCAGACAACTCCATTTAAAAAACAAAGAAGCCCTCTGACCTTCTAGCTTACCTCTGGCAATGATGAAAAACATCAGACGAATGATCTGTATAAAAACGCCACCTATTAGGTCAAAATTACAATGATACAATGAATTACAATGACTACACAATCATTTGTAGGAGAGCTGCAGTTATCTACTTATCTTGAAAAATCAACTTGATTCATGAAACTGAAATAAAGCAATGGATACTTTGTGAAAAGCCAAAAAAATCCCCTATAAACGTTGCTAGCGACTGGTTATGAGTCTTTATTCTATGAAAAGCTTGTCTAACTAAAGCATCTACCGTTCGGAGTCGCCGTTAAATCGTAGGTCCCTTGCAATGAATCAAAAAATAGAATCGGATGCAATGTATTGATTGAGAGAAGCCCCCTTTGTTCCACTTGGGAGGTCGGAGGATTTATGAATTATGTATGTTCTTACAAGAAAACCAAACTTAAAGGCTTCTTTAGATAACTTTATGTAAAGGGTCTGCCAAATAAATTTTTTTTTGAAAATGCTATAAAAAAAACTACTGAATATTTTCTCAAATTTCTTTTTTATTTGAAAGTACAATCCATCCGGTTAATAATGGAAAATAATTTTATTCAAATGGCTACCTCGGCTGGCCATGCAGTAGCCTACACAATCGGACAAATAATAGTCCAAAGGTGTCAAATCACAGCTTTGGCTGTGTGGCACGTAGCGCCGTCCTGTTGAAACCAAATGTTGCTAATATCCTCCTCTTCACTTTTTGTGAACAAAAATTCGTTCAACATGGCCCGATAACGATCGCCATTGACTGTAACGGCCACTCCTTGCTCATTTTCGAAGAAAAATGGCCCAAGTATGCCTCTGGACCAAAATCCACACCAAACAGTGACTCGTCTTGGATATATCGGCTTTTCAATGTATGCGTGCGGGTTTTCTGTGCCCCAAATGCAACAATTTTACTTGTTTATATGCCCGCCAAGATCAAAATGAGCTTTATCTGAAAAGATGATTTTTTTTTTTGCCAAAATCGGCATCTTCTGTAAGTCAATCGCAGGCCCAGATCCCCAGCGTTGTTCAAGCGTATATACAACCATATTCGTTCAACGGAAGGATAAAACTAATTGTCTGTCAAATCAGACATGAGCTAAGTGTTACCATTCACGAAATAAGCACTAGTTGAAGCGTTAGATGGTGGACCCTTTATAATGCCATATTTCTCTTTATGACCATTTAAGGACCTGAATGCATGTTGCACTACATTTTGGCGATATTCATAAGTAAATCGAATAAATTGTTGTTTTTCATAGAAACCAAAGGTCAAAGAAAAATAAAACAAAATTTCTTGTTTTATTATTTTAAATAAAAACCGGAAACTTAATCTATTTTAGGCTTGAATACTTGCTATTAAAAGAAACAATTAAATGCTTTTCCTTAAACAAAAATCTGTAGAATTCATGGAATTCCAGTTGAATGCTATAAATAAAACTTGTTTTTGAGCAATAATTAAACATGTGAACAGTCAAATATTTACAAATCTAATGCAATTAAAATGCTCATTTAATTGTTAACGACTTCTTGAATTGTTTTTGGCCAAAAAAAAAAAAAAATTCCAACAAATTGTAGTGCTATAAGCATATGTATGAAATATACTGAATATACTGAAATATAAAATTTGATGATCAATGTCAAGGTATACTTATATAATCTCTTCTTCTTTTTCTTTTGTTAAAATTATTTCTTTGAATCATTTTCTTTTATATGACTTGTTTTTCTTTAATAATACGCTTTAAGTTTTGATAAATAAAACAAAAAAATTTTTATTTTTACCCCACGTGCGCCATTTTGATGAAAACATGACCGTCCTATAATGAAAAAAATATATTTCCCGGTTGTTGCCGTTGTGAGAACGATAATGAGGAATCGGTGGCGACTTATCTGCTGTGTGAATGCCCGGCTCTATGCAGGAACAGGCTAAGTACACTGGGCACTTCAAACTTTGCAGACCTCAGCCACATGACGGATTGTGAAATTTCTGAACATCGTTGACTGAGTATAGTCTTCATTAGCTGATATTAGATTAAAGCTAAATGTGATACTTTCTGACCTCAGAGCTTGTGGTATAGCTTTCTCGGCCTAATATCTCCAACGTAGACAAAGGCGTCTTCTCCGACGTAGCCTCTGGATGTCAATTCACTGAGCAACTTTCATGTCGTTATATAGCTCTACAGCTCACTACTAGTTCGAATACGGAATTCATCGCCAAACCGCAAAGGACCAAAGACCTTACGTAGAAATTTTCTCACACCCAAGGCAGCTACATCGGTGCGTGACAACGGTTATGCTTCCGCTCTATAATAAGCGCCCCTATACAGCACGACTTGTATACAGAATCAATTTCATTGCGCGAGAGAGGTCTCTGCTACTCAATTTCCTCTTGCGAAATAACATTTAAATCATATAAATCTGTTGTGGTAAGTAAGAAAAGCTTAAGTCGACTTAAGCTACTGATAATCGTTGGGAAGAGTGATTCTACGCTTGATCTCTAAACAGGCATCAGTGCTGGTGGTAATGGCAGTACCAAGGTAGATAAATTCATTCACCACATCGAATGCATAGTTGTCAACCGTAACCTGGGCCCAATACGCTTCACGTCCCTGCTTGTAGACAACATATACTTTCAAGACGAATAGAGCATGTTTATTAGGGTGGGTCCATTCTCTTGGTTAAAAGGTGTATAGCAAAAAAGTAATCTACTAAAAAATTTTAAAAATTTCACAAGAAACCATATTTCATTTTTTATATCAAGCTTTTAATAAAACAAGTGTTGGCAAGAAAAATTTGATCGGAATGTAAGTAGATTTAGACCGAATTATTTCAGCAGACCAAACTAATAATATATTTTGTTTGTTTTAGTTATAACATGTCGTTTTCCCATCACATCTACGCGGTTTTTTTTAATCTGCATGTATTTTTGTTGTTGTTAATTTTCTTAGAATTTTGTGTAGATTTCGATTTTGCTATACACCCAAACAAATTAACGACATAGGGTGTCTTTATTAAATTAAAATTAGTGTTCATTTCAATGACGACTTTATTGTTAAATAAAAATCTTTTATCGTCGATAATCCGAATATCAATTCGCAGCTCGATTCACGGATTTTCGCTCTAAAGTCTACGCCAGTGTATTCCGCCTTAAGAGCATAGCACTTTTTTCTCTGCTAGATAAGGTTATTTTGGCTTTAAATTTGACTTTAAACTTTGTATACATACATACATATCTGTGTCGACATGGAAGAGATGCTTAAGTCGACTTGAGCTATTCTTACTTATCGGCGGGACAGATTTATCATATTTAGAGACAAACTCAGTAAAAGTCCAACAGAATACACTTCTTTTGAAAAAACTCTAGTCGTTATCGATGTTCCCTTCTTCGTGTCTTGTCTTTTATTATGTAAACCTGTTGTGGTAAGTAAGAAAAGCTTAAGTCGACTTAAACTACTGATAATCGTTTTATGTGAATGCATCTAAAAAAACTCTGGCTATATTTCTGAATATTTTTTTGAGATGCATACTAAAGTTCAACGTTTTTCATTTTACACAGAATTATTAAATTGTCACAAAGTTATCAAATTGCCTAAGTTTTTCTAAAGGATTCGTAAATATTCCTTTCAATAGTCTAAAGATAAATCCTACAGTTTTTCACGAATATCGGTTAAAAATTTCGATTATCTTTCATACAAGTTTGTATTCCGATAAAAAATGTTTAGCATAGTCAACTAGGCGGAGTAGAATTATAGAGACTGCTAATTGCATTATCTTTTCCGTCACTTCTCTAGGGAGCATATCGGCTTTCCACAAAGCATCCATTACTTTGTTTCAGTTTCAGTAATCAAGTCGATTTTCAAGCTAAGTGAATAATTAATCTGCTGTAGCTCGCCTCCATATGATTATGCATAGTGGTGAAGATCATTGCTTAGTAGCGGTAGTGGTGATCTTTACTTAGCATTGTAATTTTTTCTTAGTAGTTGGCGTTATCTCCTGATCGTTCGACTGATGTTTGTCGTTATTGCCAAAGGTAAGCTGGAAATTTCTTTTTAAATTTCTTTTAAATTTCTTTTTTGCTTAATGTATTAAAAGAAGTTTAGTATTTTTATTGTGATTTAAAGCACTGTATGGTCGGACTTTATCGACTATATTTTTTATGCGGCTTAAACAATTGAGTTAAATGACACATAATTTGCTGTATTGTTTTCAATTGAATTAATAAATTTATTATTTTTATTGCTTTTTGTCAGATCTATTACTTACTAAATTGTCATTGTTTTTTTCATATTTTTGCCTACTTGTGTGCTTTCACTGTGAAAATAATTACTAGTTTATTACAAATTTGCCATTTGTTTTAGAGAAACAGTAGGTTATAGAAAATTATAGTTTTTGTGAACGTGCCACAATTTAATTTGTCTTATTTTGTTTTCAAAAACAATAATTAAGTTGTTATAAGAAGAGATGTTTTCATATATTGAAAAAATAAACTAAAATTTTAATAAACATTTTTCAATGATATTAGTCAGAGTGAAAAATAATTTCATTAAATTTATAATTTATGGAAACTAAATAAATAAATATTAATATTTACGTTTAAAGGTTAAGGCTTTAAAGAGTAAGAGACATATGGCTTACAAATGGCTTTAACATATCAATTGCGATAACAATTAATGTCCGAATTAGGGCACTTGAACTAGCATTTATTCTAGTTTCATAGCACATAGCTCAGCCCAACCATCATGGAAGATATGTATGATTTATTAGCAAGTTCCTAATCGAAGGAAGTATTGGGTGTTGATAACACTGTACGACAAAAAAAAGAAGTTGAAATACCTGGGAACTGATATTACTTTTCTGATAGGCGTTATCGAGTAGAACAATGATCTGTTTTTGGAATTTTCTAAACACCTCTAAAATTTGAAGTTACAGGTTAAAAACCGGTTTTTCGGACCTTCATCCACTTATAAGCTAATAACTGAGCTGAATATTACCGGATTTTAAGTTGCTTTTCGGATTCGGAAATAAGAGGAACAGATCTTTTAGGTGATATATTTAAAGGATAAATTTTTCATAAGATTTCTAAGCCTTAAGTCTTATTTTATTCATAACTTCGTATAATACTTTAATTAATTCATAAATGATACGGTTACTATATGAAATAGTGCGGAAAAACGCATCTAAGCTTGCAAAATTTGAATTAAAAATGTTTTTGAAAAAAATTGAATTAAAAATGTTTTTGCTTGCGAGGCTAATAAAACGCCATATATATCATTTAAAAGGTCTGTTTCATTTCTACCCAAATCGAAAAAGAAGTTACTAGTTTATAAACGCATAAAGGTCAGACAAACCGGTCTTTTAGCCGTAACTCCAGATATTCGGGGTTTTTCGAAAATTTCAAAAATATATCCTTGTTCTATTCGCTAGTGTCTATCAGGAACATAGCATCACTTGGCAGGTATTTTATTCCCACCGTGTAATCTGTGTGCTGAATAACATGTGTGTTAGATTACACATAGCCTTTGTGCAGTCCACTAAACTTCAAATTTTTGCAAAATATAGAAAACAGCCCCCAGATAAGTATATTAATGCCTACTCCTCTATAAAAATTTCCATTTAAAATATGTTTTTCTTAATAATTATGCCCACTTATAGCATAGTCCACTTATTGGTTTCATCTTATCTACAAAAAAATCTCGGTACAATGAAAAAAAAAATACCAAATTCTCCAACGTTTTCTGAAATCCAATTAAAATTTTAACTGTTTTTTTAATATTTTTAAATAAATTACTTAATTATACATAAATTGAATGTGCTGGGCACCAACAACAATTCTCTTTTTAGACACAACCTTTTATGAAAAACAGTTCTTTCAACAACGATTTTATGCATTTCAAACAAAATTATTTGATCACCGCTACGCTGAAACATTTGAAACGTTAAGTGGTCTCCTTATTTGCTATTTTCGTTTGTTTATTTCTGAATTTCTTACGATTTTCAACTTAAACGGACTGCTGTTGCTTTAATTAAATTAACAAACTTCGATAGAAACACACTCTTCAACGTACTGTAATTTTAAAATATCCGCTAAAAAATGCTCTCCTTAAACAATGGCTGATAAATAGAAAAACTAATTCTGAAAAAATAATACCAACGGGTGAAATATAAACAAAAAAATAACAAGAAGTTGACAGTCCGTTGAGGCCGTCATAGAAAAAAGAAAGAAAAAAAACAGAAAAGAAAAAAGTTGTTTAAGAAAACAATCCACACGCTATTGAATTAATGAATGGAGTGCAGACATGATCACAGGTAAACGTCAAATTGGACTATTGAACAGAAATATACGAGGGCAGTTATATAAATAAATGATTTTTTTATTTAAAAATATTAACTTTAAATGCAACACTGCTGCCGTTAAGAGTTATTTATTACTATACTTTTGTTGAATTATGAACAATTTGCGTCTATTAGGGTTTTACTGACGGTCATTGAAAGTCGATAATCCCCCAAACCAAGAATAGGCTTAACAAATACTATAAAGACTCCGCATCAATTTTAAAGGTAAAAAAAGTTATTGAGTTCATCAAGCCAAAAATAGACGATCAAATCCATGGAATACAATTCAAAGATCAGAGAATGAAAGTGTGTATGGTATCTGAGGCTGTGGGCATCTTAAACAAGTGGGTATTTTTTTAAGAACATTTGTAGCGCTTTGTGTGAATGGCGTCACGATTGGTTTATATTCGATTATAACCTTCTGGGTTAAGTGGAAGGTATATAGAAGAAAAAGTCTACTCCGAGAAAGACTAGACATGGGAACATCATGACATGTTGAACCTTTATCTACATCTGCAATAAAGGTATGCGAAAACGACAGTGAGGTATTGCTAAATCATTTGCTATGTGAGCGCCAGGCTCAGCACACTGGGCGATTCAGACTTTGTGGACCTCAGAAATATGGAGGATATAAGCCGAGCTAGGATTGTACAATTCCTAAACATCGCTAGATGGATATTTTTCCATGTTTCTTCTAGGAAGCATATTGGCTTTTCGCAAAGCATTCATTACCTTGTTTCAATTTCAGTAATCAAATTGATTTTCAAGTTAAGTAGATGATTATTCTATTGTAGCTCGCCTTCATATGATTGTGTAGTGGTGAAGATACTTTTTAAGTGGTGGTGGTGATTCTCACCTAGCATTGTAATTTTTTCCCAGTAGGTGGCGTTTTTCTCCTGATCATTTGTCTGATGCTTGTCATCATCGCCAGAGGTAAGCAGGAAGTTCAGGGGTCTTCTTTAGAAGGATTTCTTTGGAGGGGGATTGAAGTCTCTTCATTAAACAATCGCAAGCACAATTAAATTATTTTTATAATGTCCTCTACTGGGGTTCGAACCTGGGCCGCTTGTGCTTTAATAAATACATCACGCCAACCCCCGTTGGATAGATACTACCTTGATCGAAAAGTTTCGGAATAACTCCCGTGTAGCGGACCCATCATTCCATTTTGAATTTTTTTTGTTGAGTCGTCACATCTGTAGTAGATATTCCCGTATTAATTAGAATATAACTTGTAATTGTATTGTTATTTAAATAAACAATAATATATTTTATCCACAAACTAATGGATTTATTAAACAGACCTCGTATTAATGATAGTGAAAATAATCATTTTGAAAAAAAGAACGAAAAATAAAAAATCTATTGAAGTCAGTTTCTATAGCTACTGCTATACAATGACAACGACAACTTGAGCTCATTTAAAAATGCAAAATTATGTTTTATATTTAAAAGAGTAAAATCTTAACATAAAACATATTTAACTATTAAGTAACAATTTATATGTATGTATACATGAATTCTTTTCCATCTCTGAATTGAAATACAAAATATATACATTATGGCCATTTAAGTCTTCTAGACTCAATATTTTTTTGTTTTCAATATTTTTTGGTCATGTTTTATTTAACATTTAAAGTTTGTTTAATAAAATACGAACTTTATTTGTGTCAATTTTTTTCAGAAGTACAAACAATAAAAAGTACTTTTTTGTGTTACATGTAAAACGTTTACCATGGCTGCTACTTAGTATTTAAAAATGACTTTTTTGCTTTGAAAAATAAATAAAAATTCCTTCTACATTATACCTGCTGTTATATATTGATCTTTTCAATTTTAACTCTCTTCTTGCAACAAAGTAAGATCAAGTAACCTTTTAAAATTTTTATTGAGAGTAATAAAGATAAATATTCTAATATTGTGTTTTTCGAAATAATGTTCACTTGACATTAAATAAATTAAAACGATAAAAAATTGCATTAAATCATTATAATGGGCATCATTTTCAATTTAAGATATAAAAAGATTATTTATGGATCTAAAGTATAATTACTTAAAAATCTCTCATTTACAATAATTTTTGTCAATATTTTTATTATAATTATTATTGCAGCCGATAGCCACTGATTCTAGTACTTTTTCTTCTTTTAATTATAATTTTTATTTTTATAATTATAATTAAAATTTATATAAATAAAAATAAATTAAATTATTATTGATTCTGAGTATTTTTTATTTTGCTTTACGCATTGAAACGTTTTTTTTTTTTCAAAATTATAATCAAAATTATTTGATTAGACAGTACATTAGAGTTTGTCACAGCTTTTATTACAAATAATGAGTTAAATATGGGCATCTGGTTAAACTACATAATATAGTATTGGTATAGCGTTCAATACACTTGCAATTTTTATAATTGTTTTATCATAATGCGTGATTAGGACCATTTGTGGATGAATGGATGAGTCATCAAATAAAATTGTCGAATTTGAGACGAATCGCTCCACACGAGATTCAAGAGCATCCCGAAAAAGTGTGGCTTTTGAGCTGGCGACCACTCGGTGTATATTTATTTAAAAACGACGCCAGACCATCCTCGCCAAGGGTGAGTTGGTGTTTACCAACTACTTTTGGCCTGACATGTGATTTCAACAGGATATTCTAAACGAGCGATTTGAGGTGGTCATTTCACGTGAAGAAGTTGTACACACACACTGGTCATCGAGACCGTGCGATTTCCTTCTTTGATTCACTTAAGTCGAAAAACTAATATATTTCATGCCATTGGTCAAATTTAAACTGATTTATGTACAAGAGTCATGAGTCATTTTCTAATGCCGTTAAAGTCGCGACAGACATTTGCACTATGTTATATTCCATACATAACGTCATCGAATACAAAATTTCGGTCATACACATTCACACTGTGTTCTACTCAAATTTAAAGATAAGAGTTATCTGATGTAGACTTGCTTGGAAATATTTTCGTAGAATTTTTTTTTTTAACATCCGTTAAATATCCATCAATTTAGTGGTTTCAAAGCCGGCGATCTAGCAAGACTGGCATTTTTTAAATATCTATCACATATTATATATTTAGTGAAAGGTTTGCAATTTGCGAATATAAATCGTCTAACTATTGAAGAACACGTAGAAATAGTTAAAACTTGTAACAAAAGTGGTGACACCACCAGTGGTAACTGATTTTAGATTTTTCGAACGATATTCTCTTCAGCTCATCTTTCACTCGGTGGTTACGTCAATAAGCAAAATTGTCGCATAAGCTCGGCTCGGAAAATCAATAAATTATTGTGGAAAAGTAACTTTTTGGTGCGCCTTAAGGCGGCGTTACCGTCAATTCAGGGAAAAAACCGTGTTTTTTTAAGTCAAACCCTCAGGCTTTGTTGGGTTTTATTGGGTTTTATAACTGTTTTTAAATTTCATTGAAGTCTACAAAATTTTTTGTTTTTTAGTACAACTGCATACACTGTTTTAGGATTCATAATACAATTTTGCACTCTTGGTGGAATTTAGGCGGCATTATGTGCTATGAACTGCAAAAACTCGATGATCGGAGCAGAATGCAATTATTTTATTTGAACCGTGAATTATTAGAAGAACGGCCGGAATATAAAAACAGGCATGATTAAGTTATTTTGTTTGAATGACAGCGCTCGGCCTTACGTTGCAAAAGTTGTCAAACAATTGCTAGAAACGATCAAATGCCGCATCCGCCATAATCTCCGATCATTGTTCCTTTTGACTTCACAAGACGAGTAGTTTTTCGGAGGCGGGATTTGAATATTGGCTCAAAGGTGGGGAAAAGATTTAGGCGTGGATTTGATAAATATGTTAATTCATTATCTTTGAGCTAAAAAAAAGACAGAATTAATTTCTCTCCCAATACGTAAATTATATTTTATTTTTATTGTTAATAAACAACGAAAACCTTAAAATATGGGTGAGTTGAATTGGGTTATGTAGTGGGTTGCCAACCCTGATGATTAGCCTCTTTTTTTGGCCTACAATTGAAGATTATAAACCGGACGATATGTGGTTTTATCAAGACGGTGCCACGATCCACACAACACTACCAATTCAGTCAATTGACCACCAATATCATGAGTTTAGACCAGATTCCCGCAAAGAGCAGATCTCCTCTTCTATTTTCACATGTACGTACTCACAGGCATAGGCAAAAAATAAGTAACAAAGAGAACTAAAGGGAAAACAAATTGAAAAATACAATGCAAAATGGTCTGAGTGAGAGCTCTCAAATTACTAACACAATTGTAAAATGCGTTAATATTAGCTTACCGGACGCTGGTTTGGACGCCGTTAGACTTTTGTAGCACCAGCATTCGACAAGTTATAGCCGATATACCGCCTGAAAAGTGGTCGAGAGCTATCTCATCGAATGTGTGCTTTGCTTAACTTTACTTTTGAAACCGAAAAATGGTTAAACCGTTAAACCGTTATTATTTTTGTTTTAATCTACGGTTTTTTCTAAATATTATAGAATTATTATAATAAAACAGACAATACTACATCATAACACATGTTATGAAACCGCAAATCACTTATTTTGATGTTCAAAATCATATATGGTAAAATTGATTAAATTTTTTAATAAAATTTTGTATTATTAATACATACATACATACATACATACATACATACATACATGTGTATTTATGTGCATGCATGATATGATATTACCATTTATAGATCGTTTTTTATGCAAATTAGCACAATGAGTGATGATGGATGATATTGTAATAAAAAACAATCATAATTTTTGGTTTCATTTGTTTTAAATTACTTTCGTTTTGACCCAAATTATACCTGCATTATGTTTTTGGTCTTTAAGGTGTTAAATTGATTATGCAGCAACAACAACAGCAACATCAGTTTGATATTTGCAAATATTTCATTTATTTTTATACGTCTATTCTGTTTTTCTTTGTTTTTGTCTTGGAATTAATTTTTGTATTTGTTTTTTGCAAACCAAATATAAAAAGGTGATGAGATTGAAATCTTTCGCGAAACCAATTTTTTAACCAACAAAATACTTTTGCGAAATTTTTCAAAAAAATGTTTTTCGTGTAAATTGTTTTTCTGTTTTTCTTTTCATTTTGAGTTCAGATTGTTGCTGCAGCAGTTGCCAATGTTTGGCAGAAATCGTTTTAATATTGCTGTCTGTTATGGTTTCTGATTAGACCAAGATATTGCAGGAAACAACTGTGAGGGTTACTAGTGTCATGTGGCAAATGTTGTTGTTGTTGTTGATCTTTCGTTTTACATATTTCTATTCTATTAATTTGAAAGGAAAAAATCTATCTGCATTTGAAGTAAAAATAACATTAATTAAGTTTAAAAGAAAAATAGATTTTTAATAGTTTTATAAGCAAACATTGCTTTTTATTGCTGTTTAAAAAGTCACTGATAGAAGTATTGCTTAAATGCTGTTGAATATTTCCCCCCCAAAAAAGTAATAAATTATTACTGCAACATTTAGTTCAACATCATTTGCTTAGTATTTATTGATGTCATGTCATAAATTGTTGCATTTCGCTTTTACTAAACGAGTAGACAGATATGCACATATGATTAAACCCTGCTTAAACCGAAATATACTCCGGAGTAAATTTATTTAATAAAACATTTTTAAATTTTTGTTGTAAAAGCAGCTTTTATAGTCATTGGATTTTTTTTAGTTTTCCTTATAGGCCTTTTTTGAAAGGTGCTCTAGTTGCTCTTATTTAATGTTGGCTGGTTTATTTGGGTTGTTATATGGCCCTGTACACTCCTATCATGTTATAGTTAACAAGTTGACATGCTTTTTTTCTTTTAAGATTAAAAGTTATGCTTACACACGCAAAAAGTATTTCTAATGTCTGTGTTTGGCAAAAAAAATAATTAAAAAATTTTGTGCGTTTCGTTTACTTAACTCAGTACACTCAGACCTCGTTTTATGCGATGAATTTGTTCCACAAAAATCCGCATAAGCCGAATACACTACTTCTATATAAACAACTGATTAGTTCTTAAATTAAAAAAACCCATAAATTTAAATCAAAACAAAAGTCAAACAAAATCGCATTAAAAAGTCAACAAAAAATTTATTTCATTTACGAAAACATTGTATATATTGCTACGGCAATAAAAATGCTTAAAAAGACGATACAACACATCAATGCCTTTAGAACAGTATTGTGAGATTTTGGTCTATTGATTTGTATCAAGGCTGTATATGTGTATTTGGCAACATTGCAAATTCGATCATCTTTTGGTAGCACGATCCCACATTTTTGTTTAAATTAAAGGACGACTAGAAGATTTGACAGCGCTTATAACTCTTTTAGAACTTTCTAAACTGTAGGCATTTAAGTATATAAGGGACACTGCTTTCCGTATGTCAGTTAGATATAGTTTGGCAGCCATGGTGTAAAGTTGGAATTTAAAAGTCATAAAGTAAAGTCGTGTTAAGGCGTTTGTAAAAGTGTTGAGTAATTTTGTAGTAAGTGGAAGTTAAATAAGACTAAAAAGTAAAATATTAAATTCGCTGTGTTTATTTTATTTTACGCAATTTAAAAGAACTCAAACATTTTAAAAAGTTTAAAACGTAACAATTATGTATAAAAAATAAAGAATAAAAATTATAATATTATTTCAATAAATAGAAGAAAGAAAAATAAGTTCAGCATAATATTTTATATATCAGAAGAGCTAAATACGAAACCAGACCGCTTTTGAACTGGTTCCATATCACTTATATCACTAGAGGAAACAATTAATGTATGTTATTGTCATCGTGTTGTAGATCATCCCCATTTTGATTACCAGAAATACTCTTATTATGACTGTAAGAAACAGTCAACGAGTTTTCAAGAAATACATCTTTTACTTCTCGTGCAAAATAATTTGTCGTCATACTTTGTGAGGTTAAATTTTTCAGTTGTTTGTACAGCTTCTGATATCCAGAAAATAGATCGTTCAGTTCACATAAAAGGTTCATTACTCGTTCCGTATCTGGATGCACATTGAGAACAGTCGCGCCAAAGCATTTGAAGATATAAGCAAGAAATCATCCGGCGTTATTTTACATTTCAGAAGAGATGCCCATATGTAGACTGATATTATTGTTTCTGCTTTAAATTCAAATTTTAAAACCGTATAAATTTGAATCGCATAAAACGAATTCACATAAAACGAGGTTTGAGTGTACTCTAGTTTCTATAAAAGTATCATAAATCACAACTGATTTATTTTTAACTTTTAAACTTTAATTTTTCAGTACTTAAATCTATAAAATTAATAGAGACTGTAGGATTTTTACGTTTTTAAATCTAATTTCGAGCAATGCTGATATTAGAAAAATAATAGATTTTTTTACAAGAAGTAAAAGAAGTACCCTTCCAATGGCTACGGTTATTATTATGGTATTCTGTCAAATAAGTATGTCCAGAGTAAAGGACACAAGAAAAATAGAGTGAGCCATGATAGGAAAGCGGTAGTTTTATGCAAGAAAACAACAAGGTAGTAAAGGAAAAATTTCAAAACTTATGTTAATACTATCCAATATACAAGTTTTTTAGTGACGGAGCAGAGCCATCAAATTTGATTCCAATTTTCTACTGTCATAGCCATCATAGCATTACTTCGACCCCTCTTTCTCTGTCCAAGGCCACATCCCTTCAATTTCCCATTTTTATCTTCTTTATGTCAGCTTCTACTTCACCTTGCCATTGCTTTCTGGGTCGTCCTCTTCTTCTACATCCAATAAGTTGTAGGCCGAATGCTTTTCTAGACATTATATCTCTAGACATTCTAAGTAGATTCCGCTTAAATAAAATTTATTACATATTCGCATTCTCTATAAGTGCCTCTAACTTATTGAGCAAAATTATTGGCCCAAAAATTTTCCTTAGTATTATTCGTTCAAAGCACATCAGTTGGTTAATGTCAGTTGATGATGTGTTCAGGATCCATAGGTGTACTCTGGACTCTGACTCGCGACAACAGTTTAGATGGAATAAATTCAGCTGGTGAAATAAGCCCTATTGTTAGCTTTTAATCTTTCATTTATTGCAAAAGAATTATCTGATAATGTATTTTAATTTATTCACTTTCTTGAAGACGTAGTTTCGAATGGTTAGATTATCACCATTTCCTTTAGTACTGGAGCAACCCGTATATTTATTTTTTTAGCTTTCAGTACAGTCGTTTTGAAAGAGTACTTTTTCCGTTGTGTCTGTTAGGATCATAAAAAACACCCCAGTGGTCATAGATGAGTAAATTTTTTGTTATAAAAAGTGTAAAAATTTACACCTAACGCTCCTCGTACGGCAAGACATGGAGTTTTTAGCCGAGAATGACGCTATGGGTATATGTCGCAATTTTTCGGCCCATTATCACTTATGTGTCGATTGCTTGGTGGAGAAAAGCTGAGAAAGCTACCACCATGAATAAATTAGGCAGACTCTCGCCAGCCTCGGTATAACAGGGGCAATCAAAACATGACCAACAGTCGTCTTGGAGGTCTTGCTTGGTTGAACACCACTTCCACATTCATGCGATGAGGGTAGCGGCATATTCGGCGAAAAAATTCTTTGCTAAAAGGTTTCGAAATGCGTCGGAAAGTTTGTCCATTCTTCCTAGAGCGATCGGAAAACCATCTTCGGTCCCTGGATGTTATACCTTTGGATCTGTGCTTTGGCTGGTGCTTCAGTGTTGAATTCCCGGATCGGAATGGGGCCTTAGTGAGTTTGGTTTGAATTGGTATAACGATGGCTCTAAACCGATAGTTGTCGATCCCACTGGGAAGATCACTGAGTGTCTTTCAGGCTGAGACCACGGCTATTGCTATATGTGCAGATATCAGCTGGAACAGTGGACTTAAAAGTAAAACCATTAATATATTTTCTGACAGCCAAGTTGCCTTAAGGATACTTGACTAGAGTCGTATGATATTTAGACTACGAAACGCTACAAAGGCTTTTGCTCGAAAGTAAAGTCCAGTTGTCTTTGGACACTGTGGAATAGATAGGTAATGAAATAGCGGATGTATTGGCCAGAAAGGTTTCCATGACATCCTATATCAGTCCGGAACCTTCCTGTGCAGCATCACTTACTACCATCCTCAATCTAATCAAATTGCCAGATGCTCAAAGGGAATTTCGCCATTCTAAACGGGCGTTAAGTCCGCAATTTGGGGCCACTGTAGACTAAGAGCGCATCTGAAAAGGATGGCGGTCCCATATGTAGATGTTTGTAGACTTTGTTCATAGACATCAGAGACAGCTGATTGCGTCTATGTATTTTCTATTTCCAAATTTGAAAAATAGTTGAATGGTAAGAGAATTAAGTCTAACAAAGTAGTCATTATTTACACTAATGTCTATTATAAGGGTCTTCGAGAGACAGGCCAGAAAAAAATAGGAAGAACGCTAAATTAATTGTATTGAGTTTGAAGGCAGAAATTCTGAGAAATATTCTTTGTGGCTGAAAAAAATAATTACCATGAAAAAAGTCATGGAATTACCTCATGGTCCTTGTAGTAAGACGTTTAGCCATTTGATTTTAAACACGTTTAAATTGTTGGCCTAAAAACAATCACGTTGATAGTCTTAGCAACAGAATCTTCCTGTTAATCAAACGACTTGATCATGATCTGTTTCGTTGAGCTCTTGATAAAAGATTTAAAATCAATTTTAAGTCTTAAACACAACTTGCTAGTTGATAATAAATTTTAAAGCAACAAATCGTATGCTGTAGTAGTCATTAATAGTAAGCTTTTATCATCTTGTTTAAGTCATTATTTTTTATGCATGTGTGTATGTATGTAATTATGTATTTCCAACAGTTGTTTTATTTTTATATCTTTCAGTTATCAATACAATTATTTTTTTTAGTATTTATTAAACAGCTTTAATTTGGTTTTAATGGCAGTCAATTTACAAGCCATCGACATAAAACTTTTTTTTAATTTATTCAATTAAGCACGTGCTAAACAGTCACCTAAAATAACCACTTAAATTAATAATCAACTACAAAATGTAATCAAAGCAAAACGACTTTAATGATCAAATAAATGTCATAATTTACAAAACTCATTATTTTTTTGATTTTTGTTTTTAAATCAATTATAATTAAGTATCTACAGTTATGATAATAATTAATTTAAATTAGATTTGAAAAGAGACCGTAACTAAGGGTGTCCCTACATACGAAATGTATAATTAAGATTTTATATACTTTTTAACCTGATGCTGATAAAGGCAGTAACAGACTTACTGAGATGAAGATTTTAAAATAAATACTGGTATTTTGTTTTCTGTAAGGGACACCCTAATCAAATTAAAGATCTTAATGACTTGTCATTTTAAATTCTATGCAAAATCAACCAATGGGTGTTAATAAAAAAATATTACAAAAACCGTTGAAAACATAACCACCAACTAACTGGTCTATCAACTTGAACGCAATAAGTCTTTATAAATTATGAATATTTTGTTAATGAACCCATAAATTTGTATATAAAAAAAAAACAAAATTGCCGGTCTGTTTTTCATCATAATTTTCCAAAATAAATGCTCAAGTTTTTAATTTTTATTTTTTGGTAATTCATATTTAACTTCTTGTCTTTACTTACAGATCTTGTACGATTTTGCACTTCATTTTTGTATGCTTTTTGGCCAACCGGTTGTTCATGGGCTTTGCATATCTTACTATAGTCCGTTAGCACAGCGGTGGTTCAATTACCTCTTTTTATGATTTTTGCATATTCACTCACTCACACACAACATATTTGACTGTATAGATAGATCAACAACCAACAACCAACAACCAACACAACACATGATAAGTAGCCAAAACGGCTGTATGATGAAGCATTTAGCGGCAACACATAAAATATTTCCCAGTCTTCTACTACCGTGTCTAAAGATTAATCATAAATGTAACATGATGTTTACATTACGACTCATAATCGTGCTGGCTACACTCTTGAACTTGTGCGGTGCGGTACAGTATCAGCCACCGTCTCAGTTACAGCCACAGGCATTGCCATTGCCACTGCCAGTGACACATCAGCAACAACAACAACATCGTCTTGTAAATGCACAACGGCCGCCAACTTCTCTTCAATTGGTTAAACAATGGAAATTGTTTACGTTCAACTTCCTACCGCATGCCCCCATGCGTGATATGAATTTTTTCAATCCATCAAATATTTTAGCAACTGGTGTCGCCATAACAGAAGATCGTATTTTTCTTGCCACACCGAAATTATTTTCTGGCGTGTCTTCAACATTGAATTCGATTTCAAGAACAGATTTTGAAGAATCACCAGTTTTGCAGGTATAAAATGAATAAACACAGAAAAACAAAAACAAAAACAAAACAAAAAATCAAATATTTTTTCCACTTATCAAGGCCTACCCGGACTGGTCTTTTGCCACCACTGGTCGTACCGATTTCAATTGCAGTGATTTGGTTTTGGTTTCCGTTTACCGCCTACGTCTAGATTCTTGCAATCGCCTATGGGTCTTGGATGCTGGCATTTCTCGTTCATTGGAGGATTATGAAAAGACCTGCCCTCCTAAAATTCTAGTTTTCGACTTGAAAACCAATCAAGTCGTTAGACGTATCGATTTTCCTCAGGGTGTTTTAAGAGGTGAATCGTTGTTTACAAATCTGATTATAGATGAGACCACCTCCAAAGCAGGCACTTGTGATGATGTTTTTGTTTACATATCGGATACAGTTGAACCTGGTAAGTCTATAATACTTGCATTTACTTTAAAACTTAAAAATTATTTATTTGTTTTATTAAGTTTTTTTTTTGTCTCGGTTGCACAAGTGAAGTCAAATACTTCACACGTTATTAGTTCATTATTTACGCAATGTAATAAATAATTTATTTTTTGTTTAATATCGTTAACCTTAATTACCGTTGAGCTTTTAGCCGGCATTTTATTTCATTTAACAAAAATATTCTTAAACTATAACAAAAATAATAATTTTTTATTGTTTATTTTTCAAACCAATTGTTTACTCAGGCGATCATTAATTAGCGTGATTTACTTTATTTTTTTATTGTTTTATTTGTACGATAATGTACTCTACATCACTTGTTGATCATATTTAATATTCTAATTGTTATGCACTTCAAAAGATAATTATAAGAGTCTTTGAAGGCGAGCTGCTCCGTTTCTGAGCAGTTGAGGACAGTTTGAAATTTGGGAGAGTTTTTTTGTAAATGGATAGTGTTATCGATAAAAAATAATTTATTTTCCAACGTAAGTACCCCAGTACTCTAGTGAGGTGTTAGCTACTATGCTAGTTTAGGGATCGTTTGTTCAATTCCAACCAAAGCATGTAGACTAGATTAGATTGCAGGAGTCGTTTGCAGTTAGCGATTGCACTCGGAGACCATATGGGCAATTATGACATCGTCAAGATACTTAAAGGCTCATGAAGGGCTTAAAGTCAGACAAATAGATAGCAAATCGGTAGCCTTGAATAAATTGAAGACATTCGTGCAGAGTTCTTTGGGTTACCTATGTTAGGGCTACTGTAGGAGCTGAAAACTGTGTGAGACAGCTGTTACAGTAGCCATAATATAGGTAACCCTTACTTTCCCACATGCCCCCAATCAAACAGTGCTCAGTAATTTTACCCCTCAGAAGCCTAATCCACTGCCTACATAAAGGAATGATTTCGGTCCTTTCCATTGACAGAGGAGACCTAAGCATCCTGGATATCCTACAAGTGGTAATATTAGACTGCCTACGTTCGATTCTCTCTAACATCCATTCATCTATCAAGTTCATCAGTTATGGAATGTCTGAAGAGAAAATCGAGGGGTTTGACTACTTATGTGACGTCAGTTAGACAAGTTTTTTCGGTGCCTCTGTGATTTTTTGAAAGAGGTTTATTTCACTTTCTACCGGTAGATAAAGAGGGCTATTGCTGTAAATAAAAGCAAGCTCGAGCTCCTTCGGTTCGAGATACGTTTTGGCCCTGACTCATATCAATAATGATTCTCTTCAAAAGCTCTGAATAATATTCATCGGTAATCGTTTAATCTTTCTTAAGCTAATCGAAGTAAATGACATTACGAGTATGTGCCTGCTAAAAAAGCCTTATAAGCTTTTTTGAATGTACCCAAAAAGCCGCTTGTGATAATAGTTCTTTGGTCTCTGATAAGTTGCGATGGAATTATGTCTTATTGACATATTAAAAAAAGTTGCTAAAATCTGTTCGATTACCGCCAAACTGTCTTTGGAAGTGGTATCACGGTTGAGCTTATGGCGAAGTGTGAGTAATCGTAGCACTTATAGCACAAGTATTTATGAAAAATGTGGTGTAGCCAACCGATATACCGTTTGCTATCATTTCATGGTTTTTCTCGATTTTACTAGCGTAGCAATCTCTTTTCAGCAATGTAATCTTAACACTAGAGAGTATACAATGCATTTGCCAACGCCCACGAAGCCTCTACTTTGGAACTTTTTAAGAATTATTAAACTTAACTGAGAAGTATATAAATTATTTGCCTTCCGTAGAACGTCGAATTGACTTCATTATTCGACTGAAAGGGCCATTAGAAATGAGTAAAGGCTTTGTAAACAGTAATTGGACAAGAACAGATTATTCAGACTTAAGCAGTTTTTAGTTTCGTTATACACCGTGACCACGAAAGAAAAAATTCAGTTCTTTATAGTTGAGATTAGTAGACACTGGTGTTTGTAACGCAGAAATCAAATCTTTTAAAGTCACCTTAAAATTATATTAATCAACTCAGAAAAGCTTTCTCTAAATTATTGACTTCAATTGGAAGAGGCACAACAACCATAATTTTTATTGACCCAAACAACTTAGTGGTCACTAAAAATCATCAGGGCGAAATTAGATAAGTGGGAGTTGCATCTCCCATGCAAACTAAATACTGATTTTTGTATATCTTTGGAATGGTAATAGTGGATAATAGTGGAATAGATTGGTGCCAAGTACAAAGTAAATATTAATTTTTGTATATCTTTGGAACGATATTAGTATGAGGTTTTGAATTTGGTCTAAATAACTTCGCAGTTAAATATGAAATATGGGCAAAATTTAATAAAATTAATGGGAGTGGCACTTTAAATACAAAGTAAGCATTACTTTTTGCATATCTAGAAGACAGTTAGAATGGCTGTTTCTGAAATTAGCCTTTATGACTTGATAGTCAGTACAAATAATAATTTTAAGGCATTCCTTTATATTTTTCTTATAAGGAATGCATTTTGTAGGTATAGAGCACAAGGCTCCCAGCAACGCGGGAAGGGTTACTCTAGTTTTGTATGGGAGGTAGCTTGACCAGTTGTCCAATTTCACGCACTTTGTGACTGATGATTTGTATAAAAAATAAGTAATTTGGATGAAATTTTAGGACTTTCACTATTACTGGTTTCAAGATGCTACGCCCACATATTTAATTCGGTCCACTTTTTGTTTGATAATAAGTAATCACCACGAAGTTATTTACTGCGTATGGGCGTGGCAATGCCCAGTTTGAAATTTTGAAATATTGTATATATCCGACAGTTTCTTACAGACATACAGAGATACTGGAAAACAGTATCAGTATAACAGTAGACAGCCGTTTAGCTGTCTATAGAGTTTAAACAAAGGAACATATTTACATGTATTAATAAGAAGCAATAAAGAGCCTTAAAGAAACAATAATTTCTGCTCTCAGTTATGTATGACTATTTCAGATTTGTAAGGTTATTAACAAATCGTTGTTACCAATTTGTGTTGCTTTTGTTGGCAAACTGTAAAAAATACGATATATTTATTACCTTTAAATTTTAGTTATAGATGCATATAATAGAGCATTTTCAATCAAATTTAAATTTTATTTATTTATTTAATTTTTTTTATTTTATAAAATAATTTGATATTGAAAGTGAATTACAAATTTGATTCTTGGCTTCAATATTATCGTAAAAGCAATTTATTTGTAAAAAATTTTAATATTTTTTTAATGTACAAGTATTTTTCACTTTGCAATTCTATACAAATTTCCTAAAGTTAAATCAACTCGTTGAGAATTACAACAGTATTTTAAAATTTCCATCAACGTTACAAACGTTATATGTTTTTCTCTTTAATTTCTATAGGTATTGTGGTTTATGACAGCGTACGTGACACCACTTGGAGAGTTAGCCATCCTGCCATGTATCCTGATCCAGATTTTGCACAAGCTGAAATCTTAAATGATCGCTTTGTGCTAATGGATGGTATTGTGGGCTTAACGTTTGATGCCAAAAAGGCTTTAGTTTATTTCCAACCTTTCGCAACTGATAGGTAAGTTATAAAAAAAAAACTACAAATCGACAATATTACTTTCAATTTCCTGATTTTCAGAATCTTCTCTGTGACACGCGAAGTCTTAAGGGCTGGTCCCATTGCCATCAATAAAGTATTGCCCGTGAAATTGGTAGGCAAAAAGTCTTCACAGGGTATAGGTTTAGCAGTAGCAGACGATGGCACCATAATCTTTAGCCCTTCCACAGAAACGGCAGTAGCCACCTGGAATCCCCATACAAATGAACAATTCGTTTTGGCTAAAGATAAAGACCAACTACAATTTATCTCGGACATTACTCTGACACCTCATGATCCGGGTTATGTTTATGTAATTTCATCTAAATTTCATAGATTCTTTTTGAAAAATCTAAATGTTAATGAGTTTAACAATCGTATTATAAGACTACCATTGCCGGGCTATACTCCGGCATTGCATGGCCTGCCACCCTCTTTACCGCCCTATGCCCCTAAACCGTATAACACACGTAACAATATTAATTCTTACTATCAATTGCCAAATTCCATACAACCGAAGTCTACTAGTATTACACCCATTGTTTCCCATAATTACTTTAGCAGACCAGCGACTTCGGCGACAGTTAGTAGCAGTCATCCTTATCCATTTGAAAATACTGGTATTGTTAACTATTCCGTTAAGAATCCATTCACAGCTCTCAATCAAGGTGAAACGTTTCCACCGCGCAAAGAACAACGAAATCAAGATCAAATATCATTTTTAGAAAGTTTACCAGCTATTACTTCAGGTGGACCACAATCTGCCATAGTAGCACATATGCCCGAGCCAGTATTAAATATACATCCTCATGGTGGTAGCGGTTCGAGTTACTATTACTCAAGACCATCGCGTAGTGCTAAAGAAGCTGTTGATAAGAAGGAAGAACAGTAACTGAATGATTTTACTATTTTATATCCTGAGTACAACTGGTATTTTGAAGTGGAGTGCAATAATGGTGTTCAGTATAAAGTGCAATTATATACGTAAATAATTAAGTGAAAATTTATGTAAATTAAGACAGTCGTTGTTTTTGTTATTTTTGCTATGAAAATATGGCTAGAAAACGTGTAAATATTCTTTTGTATTAATTTTGACTTTTTTAAATCGTTCTAAGTGTGTGTGTAAATAAATTATTTAGAAAACATATTAAAATAAAAGAAAGTTTTATATTTTTATGGTAAGTTTTTGTTTAAAAACCCACTACATCTGCCGGTTTCTATGGGAAAACTCGTACTAATGAAAAACATAATCGTGTTGATTTAGTATTTCTCACACACAACAATTTTAACTCACACCATATCAATTTAATCTATGGTGAATATATTTAACACAAATTAATTGTTTAGCATACTTTAAGGCATACATGTAAATATGAAATGGGGAAATTTAAATACATACAATTATCATGTACGACTTATGACAGGCATTTAATTATTCGTTTTAAAAAGAAATTGATTTCTCATTAAACGTTCATTAATAAAAAAATCCAATTTAATTGAAATTTTGTTAAATTACAAATTTACGTTATTTACACTTAAGTATTACACTATGCAACGAAAAAGATTAAAATAGAAATACTGTAACTAAAAGTTTATAAGCCGGACACATGGTTTCAGTAATAAAAACAAGAAAGAAAGTTATAGAATAACCAGATTTGATTCAACAACAGACGGGTTATAGAAGATAAATTTGGAGCTATTAGGTGTATAACTTAAAAATGCGCTGCTTACAAAAGAGGGCGTATCTTTGACAGTTGGTTTATGTTTTTAATAACTTATACACCATTTTGGAGGTTAAATATCTGTCATCTAAGACCCAATTAGACCTGACTTAACACAACGTCATAACGTACAGTTGGTCGGTAATGGCATTACGGTATGTCGCCACTGGTTAAACACATTGGCCATAAGGTTGGTTGATTGTGTTGCAACTAGGGCGTTATATTAAGCCACGTCTAAATGAGTCTTTATTCTTACTTAGTCAGTAAACTACCAAGTTTTTTGTGATACAGTTTACAAATATTTTGCTCTTCGTATTGAATTCGAAAAAAGCGTTTGAACGCCGAAGCTTATTTAGAATATGTTCAGAATATTGTTACGTATTAGCCTTTTAAAAGCGTTTGAGTTTTTTCAAATTGTGTTAAACAAAATAAATGTCACGAATTTTTGTTTAACTTTATATAGTCTTTTATTTCCACAATTAAAATTATACGACAAGGAACCTATTTAACTTCCCTTTAATACACAAATTTAATCAACACTTTTACTAACGCCTTAGCACGACTTTACCCTTTGGCAGCTAAATTATAAATGACTCACTTAGCACAATGCACCGCGTTTTATAGTAAATTACCATTAATTAATTTTGAATGTTCTAGTAAAACCCAAAACCTTTTATTCAATAGCCGCAAGAATTTGAATTACATATGGGACTTTTAGTGGTACTGGCAGCACTGGTAAAATAAATACATAATTGGCAGGGTGATCGTAGCCTTGAAACAAATCAATAGAATAAATTCCATAATAAAATTTATAGCTTCAAATATGCAAATGTTGGTGTATCTTCTTAAGCACTTTCATTTTCGTAACAGTATGTTCAATCGAAGTGATGAATTTGACATGAACGACAAAAACCGTTTAGGTCAGTTCGTTGAATTGAAGATATTTAACTCAATGAAGATTGTCCAGCACAAAGCAAATAAGTTAAGTACCACACGAGTTGAAGCCGAAGAAGTCATTTTTGTAACGAATCACTTTTTTTTCTCCATTCTGCTCTTGGTTGATCACGAGTGACATTCTGGTGACATTGTTGGAATTTTTCGGATGATTATTTTTAGTATCTGTTACTCATTGGCCATTATCCACTTGTTAAAAAATAACTGGATCTCTCGCCTGATGTTATTTGACACAAGCCAGGTTTTACTACCATCATCAGCAGTCAAAATATTCGAGATGACGTATGAAAAACAGAGTATTTAAAATTGGTTACATTCGTTTTTGGCCTCCAAAAAATAGTAAACCTTTTGACGCAGAATTTATATGATGCCAGACATACGGAAAAAAGTTATAGTTAACAATTGCCAATACTTTTAATTGTACTATGATTCAAACGCCCAAAGTACAAAAAACTCACAGAGAATTAAAAAATTTACTGTATTTTTGGGTAAAAGTTCTTTTAACAGTTTTAAAAATCGTGCATTTTTTTTTTAAAGAGAGCCTTTTAATGTAGCGTCTTTCAGGTGGAGATATCGGCGATAGTAGATATTTTGATGATCATTGAAGGAAGGGCATCGTCTGCAAGAGAGATATTAGCATACTTTCGAATAGCCAAGCGAATGGCGGCGAAAACTCTGGGATCTTACAGGATGAGCTTGGAAGGCGGTTATGAACTTCGGTCTTAACGACATTGTTGATCAGCAGAATATAAGCATTATTTGGGTAACGGGTCACAGTTGTATTCCGGGAAACTGTAGAGCTGATGAACTGGCCAGGCATTTCACAACCATCGAGTTCACGGGCTAACTTTCCACGTTGGTAAGTCCTTTGAAAACTTGCAAGCTTAAGATTTGCAATGAGGTAACAAAACTCCGTCAATGCCGCAATGGCAGTTTCAGAGACGGACAACATAGCGTAGCAAATCTGGTTATGGACGCACGAAAGGTCTTCTCAACCTCTAATGAAGCGCTGTCAGCATCATTGTGGTGGGTCATTACTGCGCATGGTGTACTGCTAGGCGGAAGCTGTGGAGATGAAAAGAAAATGGGCACAATTCTTTACCTATTGTGTAAATGTCCGGTGTTATGTGCAGGAGAAGGAACTTTTCATCTCCACAGCTTCCGCCTGTGGGAACGTGGGAACAGCCACCTCTACCTCCTACTTTTGTTGATGCGGATCGCCATTTTATGTTTTCAATCCAAGTGTTTTAAACATCTGAAAAAAGTATTCTAATCTACGCTGTATTCATGAATCCAGTTCTTGCAGTTGTTACGGGTCTTGATCAAACTGAGTGTCTAATTGACAATATTAAAACTTTTTGGATGATTGTTTAATTTTTTTTTTTAATAACATAGTAATTATACCATACAGACACATCATTTAACACTAGATAAGCTTTTTGAAACAGATTGTAATTATAAGAAGTATTTTATTACATAAAGCAGGAGGTTTGGATTAAGAAGTGTTGACACAAATCGAGCTGATCATAATTATTCTATAAAATAAGGATGCTTAACGTTAATCAATTTTTAATTAATTTTTAATTGATTTTTTCATCTTATTTAACACAAAATCTTCATTCAAGTGCAAATCACTATTAAAGAAAAAATAATTGCAAATTAAAAATATTTATTTGTTTGAGCCCATTATTTCGTAATTATAAATTAAATTTATTTTATAAACAAAAAAACCAAATTTATTTCATATAATTAGCTTTATAACAAAAGAAATTGAAATTTGTATTTAAGTAATGACAAAGTCTATACAGATTTTTATTATAGAATATTGGTTGTTTTTATGAATTCATCAATGACCAATATTTGTGTTTTATATATGTTTGTGTACACATACATATGTATATAAAACACAATTTTTTTGCAAAAAAAAAAAAAAATATTGGGGAATTCTTATTTTTGATTTGTCATAATAAATAATACGTTGCACTGCGGATTAAATATTTTTATATTAGTAAGTACTAGTATTTATATACATACATGTGTATGTATGTACATATGTTTATATGTTAGTATATTATTTAATATTAATTTTATAAATATTTGCAATGTTTAAAGGCTCGACATATGTACGTAATATTGAAATTTCTACAATACAGTGGAAAGAAAATTACAAAAATTTATCGATCAAAAACAGCACATGTTTGGTTTATCAAAGCTCGTTGCAAATACAAGAAAAAGTGTTTAATTTGCACCAATATATGAACTTAAGTATTCTAATACATACATATAAAAATGAATGTGTGTTAGTATGTTTTTTTGAACCTTATGGATGGCTGAACGGCTGAACCGATTTTTTTTTAATTTTTCCAGTATTTTTTTGTATGTCTAGAAGGAAATATAGGCTATATACCAAAAAGTTCACGGAATAGCCCCCGTGTGGCGGTCGCATCATTCCGATTTTTTTTTGTTAAGTTGGTAGATCTGTTGTTGATGTTCCCGCTAAATCTTAGTGTCATAGCTTGATATTTGCACAAGATACATAGCCAAGAGTACATCTATCTCTATGTGAGTTGGCGATTTTTTCCAATTTTAGAAATTTTAAATTTTGCGTAAAAAACGGATTTAATGTTGCGTGAAGTTTGTTCGAAAAGTGTTTCGGCAACGGTTCTCTAAAGAAAACGATCGTTTACCCGTAGCACGAACGGTTCAAAAGCGGTCGAAGATGATGAACGCAGTGGCAGACCATCGACATCGAAAATCGACGAAAACATTGATAAAGTAAAAGACATGTTGGTCAATAACCGCAAATTAACCATCAGAGAGATAATGAAGGCTTTGAACATTGCCTATGGATGCGTCCAAGACATTTTGGTTAATGATTTGAGTTTACGTCGTGTAGCAGCAAAGTTGATGCCAAAAGACTTCAATTTCATGCAAAAAAAAGACCGTATTGTGGTCGCAAAGTACATAATTTGCGAGGCTGAATCCGATTCCATATTCATCAAAAGGATCATTACTAGACACTAGACTTGGGTTTTTGAGTACGACACGCAATCCAGGCATCAGGCTAGTGAATGGCGGTCACCAAATGAGCCGGGACCAAAAAACCATGTCGTTTTCAGTCCAAAAAGAAGGCAGTACTTACAGTTTTCATGGATTACAACATGTAGTGCATCACGAACTTTTGCCAGAAAGCCTGACAGTAAAAAAGAGTATTATTTGGGCGTTATGAGACGTTTGCGTGAAGCAATTCTCCGAAAGAGACCAGAATTGTGGGCAGAAAATTCGTGGATTTTGCACCATGATAACGTACCGTCGCACAGTGCCGTCATTATACGAAATTTTTTGACGAAAAATACAACAAATACCATTCAACGGCCACCGAACTCACCTGATATGGCTGCCTGTAACTTCTTTCTGTTCAATCGAGTTAAAAATCGAGTTCCCCGTAATAAACGTGTTTCAGCTGTCGAGGAGAAATAATGGAAAGATCGTAGGAAGCACTGATGGACATACCGAAAACCGAATATAAAAAATGCTTCGAGATTTGGATCAAGCGCTGGCATAAGTATGTTGCAGTCGATAGTTATTACTTTGAAGGGGACAATATAGATTTAGATGGATAAACTTTATTTTTAATTTTCTGAATAAATTCCGGGACTTTTTGATCAAGGTGGTAAATTTCAAAAATTTCAACGGGGCAGTGCCACGCTCATAAAAAGTACATATCTTTTTTCTTTCTATATCTTCAAAATGGTAACAGACAAAGCCTCTAAATGTGGCCCAAATAGATTCATAGCCAATACAAATCATCAGTTAAAAAGTGTGCGTAGTACCTCCCATACAAACTAAATATTGATTTCATTATATCTTGAAAACAGTTAAAGCTAAAGTTTCAAAAACTTTGGTCTAAGTGACTTCATGGTCAATTCAAATCATCAGTTAAAAAGTGTGCGGAATTGGACTAACGGGCGTGATACTTTCTATACAAACTAAATATTGATTTAAGTGTACCTTGAGAAAACGGTTAAAACTAAAATTTTAGAATTTGGTCCGATTGACTTCACGGTCAAAACAAATCATCGGTCAAAAACTGAGCGGAATTGGAAAAGAGGGAGTGGTAGCTCCCATACATTTATTTCTTTATATCTTGAGAACGGTTAAGCCTAGTGTTTTTGGTCCAAATAAATTCACAGTCAATACAAATCATCAGACAAAAAGTGGGTGGAATTAGACAAGTGGGCGTGGTACCTCTCAGACATAGCATATATCGATTTGTGTATATTTAGAGAATGGTAATAGTAGAAGTTTCTAAATTAGGTTCGAACAAAGTCGTGATGTGAATACACATCATCAGCCAGTAACTGGGCGAATTGGATAAGTGGGTGTGGTACCTATTGCGAGGAGTCATTGGCCATGTTTCTTTGAAAATGAGGACGGCGTAATCATTACGGTCAATGGAGACGCTTTGATTACAGATTTTTTTTTTGTACCCGCTCTTCATGGTATTGATGTGAACGATGTTTGATTTAAACAGGATTGTGCAACTTGCCAAACATCTCACGCCACAATCGATTTATTGCATCAAACGTTTAATGGCCGTTTAATAAGCCGAAATGGTGATGTCAGTTGGGCGCCAAGAAGCTGCGATTTGATACCGTTGGACTATTTTTTGTGTGGCGCCGTTAAAGATAAGTGGTATGACGAAAAACCAGAAACAATTGAATATTTGCCATTTGCCATTTTCGAGATATGACCCCATATACTCGAAAATTTTTTCGAATATTGGTCCGATCGATTGTGGTACAGTGAGGCCAGCCGTGGCAGCAATATAAATAAAATAATATTTCATTTCTAAGCGGAATAATTGTACTTCACAACAAAAAAATAATTTTGACCAAATTTCAAACGGTTTTAAACTTTTAAATGACCCACCCTATTATATACACGTATACTATACAGAAATAAATGTGTTTGTTTGAAGACTGTATACAGGTAAACGACAGATTCTACAGTGTCTTTCTAGAAGGAACTATAGGCTATTTCAAATGTGAAGGTTTGCAACGAAAGGTGACAAGAGGGGGGGTTTAGCTAGTGTAAGTATATTATTTAAAATTACAAAATTTTATAAATATTTGCAATGTTAAAGGCTCGACGTACGTAATATTGAAATCTCTACAGTACAGTGGAAGGAAAATTGCAAAAATTGATCGATCAAAATAACACATATTTAATTTAATAAAATAAATATATGAACTGAAGTTATAGCCTTTGTAAAAATTCGAAAATTATACATAAGATCTACATACTCGTTACACTGTGCCTATTCTTAAGAAGAGATAACATTTTACTATACAAAAGTGTGTGAATTATGTACGAAAACAAAATAAAGCTAATGAATGTGTCAATATTTTCATTATAGAACATCAATTATGGACTATTTGTTTCGCTAATATCATCATCTCTAGCTCTAGTGGGGGTACTAGACAAAAACAGGGAAATATCCACATCCAATACTAATCAAACAACCGATTAATACTTTAATACATGCATATATGAAAATATTTAAATAGATGAATAGACGTGTAGTCGGCAGAGACGTTGTTAAAATACGCTACAATTCATAAGAGCTTCATAATTGTAATTTTCATCAATATGCTATTCGGATACCGAGACTTACAAGAAGTTTTTTTCTATTTTATTATATAAAAACAACGATTATTTTCGCATAATGTTGTCATTGTACAATAGCCCATTCTCATCCCTAGATTCCATTCGTTTAAGAAATGGCTTGATTTCATTCCGTTTGGTCAAGGCTTTCCAAAGAGACATTCGTTTAATCATGTTTTTTGGTATTAATTGCTATTGCAACTAATTAACATGCTTCTCTTTGCATCCAGCTTTGTGAAAATGGTTTCAAAGCATTTTACTGTCAATCCTTAGCTCCTTGGCTACTACTAACATGCAGGGCAACTATGATTATATTTGCGATTTTATTGACATTTTTGACACAGAGTCTGTCTTTATGGGGTGCATCTTTAACATCACAAATACTATAAAAGAAAAGCACCGCAAATATCGTTAACGTTCTGTCTGCCAGATATGGACAATCAGAGAAAAAATGAATGACTGTCTCCTGCTGTTTTGCAATAAGAGTTAGAGGGCAAAGTCGTGTACACCGCTATGAGTTTAGAATTGGAATGGCGGGAGATCTTCAGAATTTTGCATGTCCTGTTCCTGCATACCAAGGCCACAGTGTGTTCGAAATAGTGCACGAGGAGATAAAGCTCCACCTGCTCAGTGGCTTTCCACGGAAAATAAACTACAGAATTCCCTCTTGACGACAGAGCAAATATCAGAGTAGAAGATGATGATAGGTAAGAAGGTAGAAGTGACTGCCACAAAGAAAGGATAAACGTAGGCCAAAAAATAGTCCGTTACAACAATGGATCGTCATCTCCCTCTACTCGGAATCATCCGGAACTCATAATAAAACCGATAAGCTTCCCAATGTCCGTACTCGACAGCCCTGCAAGCTCGGTCGCTTGTTAGAAGCTCAGGTGCCGCTTACTTCTGCCACATAACGTCGGGCATGTGCACAGTGGGTGAAGAATTATTTCTTCCTTCTCCTCATCCCTGCAGAAGTCATTGGCCAGGTGACTCAATCTAAGCCGACTGGCATGCCTATTATACAATGCCCAGTAATGACACCGAGAACTGCGCTGAGTGTGCTTCTTTGGAGATTGAGCAAATTTTTGCACACTTGAGATCCTGCTTTATCCGGATTTGCTGCGCCAACTTGCCCGTACACGGATGCCCATGCATGAATCATAAGTTTTCAAGTTCCCAATGGGATGACCAACTTTGAAAATTCGCTTGTAAGTTCGATAATTGTGCCAGCCCTACAGTTCACCGCAATATCACTGTGACCCGGTACCCATATAATATGAATATCATACTGCTCAGCAATCTAGAACTATTCCAGAGATCAGCATGTAAGATCTCGGAACCCTCACAGCTATTCACTGCTATTGAAAATATGATAATATCTCTCCTCTCTAGAAGGTGACACATTACACACTCACCGAGTCCTCGTTACAATTTTACCATACCTTTATTTTCAGCGAATGTAAATGGTATCTGCACTATTGAGAAGCATCGAATTTCTACCAGGCGACGGTAGGGCTTTGGTAGTAGCATGGATATTAGAAAACAATTTTTACTCTACCCGCAGACGCCGAATTCTCACCATTCTACATGCTTGAAGGATCTTAATAACCTTAACCTCACTAGAGGTCTTCGGTAATCTGGATACCATCTTGCATCTGTTTGTGTAGACTGTAATACTACAACTTGCGGAAATCCTAAATCCTTCCATATTCGTGCCTTACAGGAAATAAGTAACTGGCGCATCTTTCCAAATCAACCTTGTAACTCACAATTGAAAGGATCAAAAAAAAAAAGCAATCGAATTTTTTTAAGTACGAAATATCACTTTGACAGCGACCATAAATCAATAATTATTTGATCGATAGTTTACGAGATATCAATGACCACAGTCATTTATCGAATAAATAAAGAAATTTCTTTTCCCCAACCTAATATTTTTTTTGCCACAATTCTTTATTACAGTGAACTCCAATGAAATAATTTTTTAATTAAATCTTATTGAAAAAATTGCTTGTCTTCTACTTACCGATACTCAGAGAACATAGAATATAAATCATTTCCTTTAAATACACTTTAAGCGGAATGATGAAATGGGATAGACGTGGAAATATTGACCTATTTTTAACCCATCATACGTGCTCTTAAAGTAGGTCATTTTTGATTATCAAGTAAGTTTTGTAAGCATGTTGAAATGTTGCAAACGTCTTACAAAGTTGAGTACACACCCCCTCAGAATCTAGAGAAAGAGAAAAAGAGAGAGTGTAGAACAAAACCAATATTAATACATGTATTAAACACATATAGAAACTAAGTTTAAGTAGCCGCTTAAAATATTCTTAAATGCGACGCATCATTCATTCTTCAATAGTTTTTTAAGCTGTTTAGACGTACAATTTCATATACAGTTTACTTTTTTCTTTCTTTTCTTATATCAAGTGATAATAGTAACAGGTTTCAAATTTGTGATTTTAAAATTAATTCTTCGTTTTTTATTGCAAATAAAACAAGTTTCCTAAATTTAAAATTTTAATTAATTAATTAAATTCTGCGTTTGAAGAAAGGTACTACGACAACAAATCTTTTACGCACATTCCATTTAAGAGCATAATTATCATATAAATTATACAAAATTTACATCTTAAAAGTAAAAAATCCAAAAAATAAATAATAAAAAAGAAAATGTTTATTTTTAAATAAATTTAGAAATAGAAAACATTTTTCTTAATTTTTTTAATTGTATGTGTTCTAAAATATAAAAATTAGAAAAAAAAATATAAATAAAATTTCATAATATGAAAAGGTTATCAGTGACAAAATTGGCGGGGTCTTAAAAAACACAAAATTTTTGAAGATGCTTCCTAAAATTTAAAATACAAAGTTTAAAAGAGGATTTCATTGTTGTGTAGTGATAGAACAAAAATACGTTCAGACTTGTTTAAAAGTCATAAATATTAAAAAATTAATTTAACTAAAATGTATTAAGTAAACAATAAACAATAAATTTAAAAAGTAATTTAAAAATTAAAAATAAAAACTAGTTAACAAGCTATTATCGTCCATGTCCGTGTGACAAAACATATGCACAAACTTCTGATTAATACAAAATGTCTCAATAACATAAGCAAACACTTTTGGATTTTAAGCTATAGGTTGGGCAATTTAAAAATTTTAGTTTAAAAATGCAATTAAACAAAAACGGTTTGAAATTTTGTCATATTTATTTATTTCTTTTGTGAAGTACAATTGTTCCGGCTAGAAATGAAATATTATATCATTCATATGGCTGCCGCGGCTGGCCTCATAGTACCCCCTTCGATCGGACCAATTTTCGAGAAGTTTTCAAGTGTATGTGGTCGTATCTAGGCAATGACATCACGAATGTTGGCCTTCAAATGCTCAATTATCTATGGTTTATCGGCATAACACTTGTCTTTAACGGCGACCCACAGAAAATAGTCTAATGGTGTCAAATCGCAGCTTCTTGGCGGCATCAAACATTTGACGCAATAAATCGATTGTGACATAAGATGTGTTGCAAGTTGCACCATCCTGTTGAAACCAAACATCGGTAACATCAATACCATGAAGAGATAGGTTGTCTCCATTGTCCGTAAGGGTTGCGAAATATGAAATATGAGCCAATGATGCCTCCGCTCCACAAGCCGCGCCAAACAGTCAGTCGTAATGGGTGCATTGGCTTCTGTAAGACCACTTTTGCGTATTCGGAGCCCCAAATACGACAAGTTTGCTTATTAACGTACCCACCAGTATGAAAATGAGCTTCATCCGAAGAGATGATTTGAAATGACAATAAATTTCCAATAAATCCCAACGTTCTCAAGCGTACATCGATTCATTTCGTTCAGTGAAGATAATATACTGCATTTTGTGAAAGAGTACGAGTAGAATGACATAAGTATTGCCAGATTCGAAATCACCGCTGGTTTAAATATAAACGTTAAAATTGCCCACCCTATATATTATTTATTAACAAAATTAATCATCTAATTTAACTAAAGTATAAAATAAAAAAAACAACAAAAATTTGTATTTAACTTAGAAAAAATCATTTTGTACGTTGAACACAGTTTCTTGAATGCGACAAAACATAAGCACTTCTTCAATAAATTCACAAAACAATATTAATTTGTTAATATTTAGTTGCGCAACCCTTATTTTTTTTGAAAATTCTTTACATTTTAATGGTATGGATGGACACGATTAGATTCGATAATTTTTCACCAGAAATTTCATTCCATGCAATTTCCACTTTTCAATTAAGTTCGCTCTTATTTCTGCAATTACCGCGGTTTTCTGAAGAATTAAGACCTATCGGTTTCGCTAGACATTTCAAAACATTAATTTTATTGCTTACAAAGCACTTTTCCACTCATTTATCTGTGTATTTTGGGCATTTTCTCCTCCGAATCGATCCATTACACCCTTTATTCTATGTATTGGCCCAATTCCATGGTCAGAAAAGTATATAACATTTCCTCCATCATGTTTTACTGTGTCTTTGGTATACCGAGAATTAAGACGCTATCATTTTTATTTAGATAAACAGTCTAAATCCATAAGAACGCCTCACATTAGACTTCCATTCAACAGAGAAGAGTACGGTCTTCCTTTGAAGCATACATAAGTTAACTTTCTTCTTTGTTAATTCAATTCTGATCAATCTGTTTTTGGCAGAAGTAAATGGTCTTTTTGCACTTCGATATGATATTAATCCAACATCTACAGATCGTGTTTGGATGCATCTAATCGAAACATTTAATTTTAATTGATTTGTAATAGACCGCCTGCTCGTTCCGTTTGCTGGTTTTTAGGGTTCTACCACCTCTGTGTATGGTTGTCAATAAACTTAATGAACGGAAACGGCTTATAATACGGTAAATGACACTGTGATGAATTTCATATTTGTTTGCGATTGATGTCACCGATTAATCTTTATTATTACTTTTTCCTTTAATTGCTAATCACTGTTAGCCATTTTTTTTTAAATATTACAAAATATTGTGGCCTATGGGCAGACTTTGATAGATTCGGAACGATTATAAAGACGTTCAAATTTTCTCTAATTATTCCTCTAATGTTGAAATAATCGTTTTTATTATTGAACAATTTTTGTCGTAAGTAATTTAACTATCTAACCTTTCCGTGCTATTGTTTTGACGCATGAAAAATAACGGTTTTGTAAATTTAATACATATTTTTGCTGTTAAAATTTGTTTTTCATTTCTTATATTATCGTTATAAATTAATAAAGCAAATTAAAATTCAAAGAGCTCTTCGATGTTAAAAACACCGCAAGTTAGTTTTAGAAATTAAAGCTAGGATCACACGATTGTCGCAAATATTGGTACATTTGACCCATTTTCTGTTCTGCTTTATTGTCGTAAAATATCAAAATTATCCCAATTTATTCTGTGAAAACAAATTTCAAAATTTAGATATTGGTACGTATTGTCAACTTCGATTATCGCATTAGAACACAATAAATATTGGCGCATTTTAATATTTTTGTTGCCGCATTATTACTTATTAGGCGGTCACACAATTGCCGTACCCATAATTGATGCATTGCGCTAATCGTGTGAATCCAGCTTAAGAGTTAGAAGATACAGTTGAATATTATTAACAAAGGCCAGAAAAAACCGCGACAAAAAAAGTTCTACAATGTAAAGCCTATTGCATTAACCCTTTATCTTAAGGCAAACAAGGAATTTAAGGAATTTAACTGCACTACTCGTATGTGAAAAGGTGTTTGATGCATCAGCCAAAGTATATATGCATCTATTAAATACATAAACACTTTTCGTCTACTCACCTACTACGAGTGTCAAGTAGTGTCCTTAAACACTGTTTTGAGAATTGCCACAAGAATACTAAGGTCAAGTCAACTTCATTATCTTGCAGAACCCGACAGCCTTCTACCTGTAGTCCGCCCGATCCACGTAGAAGTCAAGAATAGCTTTCTTCAACGACCCTGTAGGCGATGCCACTGAGGCCGGCCACTTCCATCAATGATTCTCCATGATTACTTGAATGCAACATATATAAGGTGTGCTTCAAAATAATAAGGTCACCTTAATATTTGCTCAATTCATCCAAACCATAAAATGTTATGTATGGTCACCTTATTCAAAAAAATTCTACGTTCAAATAAGTGAATAATAAGCCGGTTTTGCTTTTAGAGATGTACCATTATATTATGTTTATTTAAGTTTATGTAAATAAGTGCAAAATTAAATGCGTCAAAATGATAAGGTCAATGACTCTGAGATTCAATGTCGTTAGTGTGTTGAATTATCTCATCCTTTAACTCTTGAATGGTTTTCGGCTTATTGATTTATACTTTTTCTTTTAAATATCCCCAAAGAAAGAAGTCCAACGGTGTCAAATCATCTGATCGTAGCGGCCAATTAACATTGTCACGACATGAGATAACACAGCTGTTGAATTTCTCGGGCAAAAGAGCCATTGTTTCGTTGGGTGTGTGGAAAGTGGCATCATCCTGTTGGAACCACATATCGTCCAGGTCCATACCCTCAATTTCTGGTTTCGCGATAGCGAACACCATTCACGGTAGCTACATGGCCCTATGACACCGCCAGCACATAAACCGCACCAAACAGTCACTCTTTGTGGAGGCATCAGCATTCAACAATCACTCGTGGATTCTCATTTGCCCAAATGCGGCATTTCTGCTTGTTAACGAATCCATTCATTTCTGTCTGTTTAACCAACCATTCGCCGTATTGACGACGCTTTAAATGGTCAATAGGCTCTAGCTCTTAAATCAATTGAACCCCGTAAGCGTGTAAATTCAAATCTTTATTCAAAATTCGCATCAGTGATGTTCGTGAAATATTCAATTGTTGTGCACGACGATGAGTTGACGGCGCTTTTGCCACATTATAGCGAACAACAGCAATACTTTCCGTAGAACGAACTGAGCGAGCATGCACAGATGTTTCCAGATTTCCTATAGACTAAGTTTCCTGACATTTGCGTACAATTCTCCCAATAGTGGACACATTTGGTAGATTACGCTGACCAAATAAATTCACAAAGTGCACGATATGCATTTTGTTTTGAACGTCCATTTTCGTAAAAGGCTTCAACAATCTTAACGAGCTGCTCCATTGTGTACGTCTCCATGGTTGAATTTGTCACACACTGAAACAAAGAAATGTCAAATTAAGTTGGGTAAAAAACTTGACGTTAAAGTGTGACTAACAATTAACATCCTACTTTATGGTTGGACCAGCCTTTAATACGATATAGAAATATTTTTCGATTCGAATATCATATCGATCACGAATGCCAAAATTAGACCACAGGCATTTTTTGTCGCACCATGTTATTTGTAACAGACTTTTAGAAGCAGCTTCAAGTTAGCTCCATAAAATAGATAATGTTGCATTTAAAGTTACTGCGTTACGAAATTATTAAACTGCCCTCGTACTTAAATCCAAATACAAACAAGTTCTTAAGCTTAATACTCTTTCACTTTAACTATTTTGTATTCAATATGGCTATGGTAACCAGGTTCTCTTACTGCACATCATTGCTCTTTTTTGCTTCAGCGTTCTGCAAAATAATTAAAATGCTGAATTTTAAAATTTTTAAGATTTAGGTTATACTGCCGATCGGCAGTCACACCCATAATACCAAAGTTGCATATTGATTTTTAATTAATAAATAATACAAAGTTTAAATGTGTGTTCGGCTCTTAGCAAGACCAAACAAACTGAAACATTAAAAATATTTTTATTTATTTTTATTTTTTTATAAAGCTCATCATGAAGTTATTTTACCTGTTTTTATGCGCCGTCATTCTAAAAAGTTCCTGTGGCTACAAGAAACCACCTTCTAGTTCACCGTCTACAAACAGTAATGCACAAATACCTTATCAATGGAAAGTATTGGAGTTTGGTTTTCCAAATAATACAGCAAAACAACAAGCCGAGGCTCAGGGAAATTTGGTACCAACTAATTCTATACCCATAGATGTACAACCTCACTATCATAGTAAGTGTTTCATACGCGTTTTCTTGGCTTAAATAATATATTTTTTTTTTCATTACCACTACAGATAAAAGTCATTTAAGAGTTTTCGTTACCATACCCAAATTCAATACTGGCATACCCTATACATTGGCTACCATTTCAGAAGAAATGGGACCCAATGGCCCCTTACTGCAACCATATCCCAATCTGGAAGCCCATAACAATAATAATGGTAAAAATTGTGATGCCATAACTTCAGCTTTTCGTGTGATGGTATGTTTTCAGTTCTCTTTTTTATATCAATTTATTAACTCAGAATTCCTTTGAAGATTACCGAATGCAATCAAATGTGGGTTCTCGATTCTGGTATGGCAGCTGGTGAATTTCAGTGCCCTCCCCAACTTCTATTATTCGATTTGAATACCGATCAACTTATACATCGTTATCGCTTTGATGCTTCTATTTACATACCCACCGCTTCGCTATTTGTTACCCCCATAGTAGATGTCAGAGATCCTCCCCCTCGAGGCAGCTGTAGACGTGCTATGGTCTATGTGGCCGATGTTACTTACCATGGGTTGGTGGTCTATGATTTTATGCAGAACAGAGCTTGGCGTATAGAAAATATGTACATGTACCCTGATCCTAAATATGGTAATCACACTATAGCCGGTGATAATTTCATTTTAATGGATGGCATTATTGGCTTGGCAACAGATAAGAAAAATTTATATTTCCATCCCATGGCTAGCATAGAAGAATTTGCTGTGCCACTAAACGTTATAGATGATCGTACTCTTTTCGAACATAACATGGATGGACATCAGAATTCGTTTAAGCCTATAGGTAAACGTGCCAGTAATTGTGTGGTCTCAGCTATGGATAGTAATAACAATATGTATTGTGTAACCTTTAACCCCATTGAATTGATATCGTGGAATGTTAATACTCCTTATGATATAAAAAATATTAAAAAAATACCTATTAACCCACAGCTAGTGCAATTTGTTAGTGGCATGAAAGTGGTTAGAAATCATCTAGGCAATGAGGAATTATGGATGATCTCCAATAGATATCAGGTACGTTACAAAAAAGTGTTTATACATTGGTATGCTTTAAATAACTAATATGGGTTTTGTATTACACAGAGAATGGCAGCTGGAACTAGAAATTTCAATGAATTAAATTTCCGCGTTGTGGTGGTTCCCTTGGTGAAGGTTATGCCTACAAGTCCTCAAGATGATTTACACAATAAATTGGTATTCAAAAGTTAAATGGACCGACGATATTAAAACAATTGGTTCGTTAACTAAATTATAAATGAGAGGAATATCCCAGAAGTTGATTTACGTAAATCTAAATGTGAATTATTATTTATTTTATACAGCAAATAAAAATAAAACTAAATACGTATTTAATATAAATAAAAAAATATATATATTGTTTGTCACATTGTAAACTTTTTCATGCGCCAGATAAAACATTTGCCGCTTTTACTGAGAGCGAAAGAAAAAGTATTGCAAAGCATGTGTTTTAATGATCATTAGTTAGGTTGGATTTTATAACTAAGGCTAATCATATTATTATTAAATATTTAATATATACGTACATATGTATAGAGTTGATAAAAAATAAATATTTCTTTTGTCAATTAGAATTAGGTCAGTTGATATACCCCAATTACGGGTAAATTTGCTTTAAGACGTAATATTCTGTATCATTTTAAGAAGTATGTGAAGAGTAAGCAGTGCGACCATATTAGCGTTTTTAAGCAAAATTTTGCCTTTTAATGTTCGATTAAGTTTTGAAATTTTTCCTTAAGGTTTTTGCCTTCTTTTTTTTAGTTTTTTTCAAAAATAGAGCAAACGCATATGTAAATGCTTAGTTACCATATAAAATCGCCGCACAAATAAAACAAACAGTAAGTAAAGTTGTAGCATCACGGAACAGTAGGATGAATGCTGTGAGTGAACGCCGAGCTCAGTAATCAAATATTGTTAAGATTGTTTCAATATCGAAGAGGCACTTCGCTACTTCTGGGACAAAAACAATCAAGCATATAGTGTTAAAAAATCATGTAGAAAAGGCTGCTTTTCAAAGAATTGATTAAAGAAATTTTATTGCTGGAATTGTCATTAATTAAAAAGCAACGAAATCGGAAGTGAGTCATTACGGGGGATGAAAATAGGTAAAAGAATGAGAATATTAAACTAAATAAATTTTAATTAAGGCTTGGCCATTACAATACCTATGGAACAAAGATCCACCGTAAATTGACCATATGTGACCATGAATTTTTTAAATTCATGCATCCCTTAGGCGGGACTATACCTTTTTTCAGGTTTTTAGCCATTGGCTAATATTGAAATTTACCAAATAAAATCAAAATTTACTAAAAATTTATTCTCGAACTTTGTTTTAAAACTACCTTCACTCATCCAGATGTGCCTTTTGTCTTTATAAGAAAAAATGCAAAGACGACGGATGAAGTGGATGATGACTGTTAGATTTCAAAAAATTGCTTAAAAAATATATACCACTTTAGAGGAAACGGGACTCATTTTGCCTGTTTTTTCCCGAAACTTTTAATTTTTAATTTTATGCGCAGACTTAGATTGGCCAATTTAATAAATTTGCAATAAAGGGTCCGCCAAATAATTTTTTTTTGAAAATGCTATAAAAAAAAACTATTGAATATTTTCTCAAATTAATTTTTTTATTGGCTGCCTCGACTGGCCATGCAGTAGCCTACACGATCGGTCCAATTTTTAAGCACACTATCGATTGTGTGCAGCTGTATTTCACCAATGGCTTCACGAATATTGTCCTTTAAAGCGTCAATTGTCTCTTGACAGGGCGCAAAACATCGAGTGTAGCTTGGGCTGTGTGACAGGTAGCGCCGTCCTTTTCAAACCAAATGTTGCTAATATTCTCCTCTTCACTTTTTGTGAACAAAAATTCGTTTAACATGGACCGATAACGATCGCCATTCACTGTAACGGCCACTGCTTGCTCATTTTCGAAGAAAAATGGCGCAATTATGCCTCTAGACCAAAATCCACACCAAACAGTGACTCGTCTTGGGTGTATCGGCTTTTCAATGTATGCGTTCGGGTTTTCTGTGCCCCAAATGCGACAATTTTGTTTGTTTATATATCTTCATCTGAAAAGATAATTTTTTTGGCAAAATCGGCAGCGGAAGGATAAAACTAATTATCTGTCAAATCAGACATGAGCTAAATGTTACCATTCACGAAATAAGCACTAGTTGAAAACAAAAACGTACGCATGTGACTAATTCGGCCTGTTTTCCGCCAGATCCCATTTTGAAAAAAGGCAGGCTGTCTTGTAAATTTTAACCAAATCGATTCAGTCGTTTTCAGTTGATTACCACATAAACAAATAAATTATTATTTGCAACTGGTCCTGGAGAGTTTGTCCTTTCTAATGATCATCATTTGAAAAACGTTGAAGTGGTCCTTAATGTGGTCCATAATGAGCTGTATTCGCCGACTGCGAAAAGATACCACTACCCACCGCTCCGTTCAACTCAGAGTCTTTTAGAAGGTGCGTCACACAATACGCCCATTCCCTCAAGTCCGGAATCGTAGTTCGAAACTTCATTGAAAAGTCATAGTGTAACGCTTGTACAGCCGCTGACCCTTTTTCAATACAGGTCCAGCGGAGGTAAATGCAGGATTACCTCCATCCCCAAAGTGGGTGTAGTACTTAATGCCCCCGTGATAATAATGCAAGCAGACCTTTGTACCCGTTTTAGTAGGCTAAAGTTAGACGCCTTGCAAAGGGATTTCCACCATACATTCTGATACTTATGTACTTAAGCAAAATTTCACATTAATTCAGTTTGTTAACCCTTGAATACCTAAAACCGTCTACAGACGGTCATTAGAAAAAACAGGAGAATTTTTTCAAATTCAGATATTTAAGGGTTAAGTTGACTAGATTCACAATATCCACAAATATCTGATATCCATTTGCTTTGCTTAAACTAAAAACAATATTAATTAACTTTTCCAACAATTGCACAAAACTATAGATAGCAGGCCACAATGGGCATCTGTTGTCTCTGGTTGGGGTACTTCGGTACCGCCTTTCGTACCTACCTACGGTAGCAGACGGTATTCTAAGATGTTTCGAGAAAATATATTTAAGTATTTGAAAATCACAATATTACGGAAAGACATTATAACTTCAAAAGCTTATCATATTATACGTTTGTGGCTTTGTAACTCACAAGAACCTTAAGTGAAATGCACTACGTTTCATTAAACATTGTACTTTTTTTTCAATAAGACCAGCACTCAGGGGATTACCCCTACTCATGCAGTGCATTGTGCTGGTACTAGGAAAATAGGTTGTGGGAAGGAGGATAGATAGAGTAGTGTCGTAAGAGGCAAGAAAAACATTCGCAGGAAGATTGTTCCACAAACGAATAGTGCGACCAAAGAACGAATTATCCCTATCATGCGATGTGCGATTTACTGGACAATCAACTACGAGCACTACGTAAAAATATATGATTACTAGGAATTAGTTCCTTAATTTCGTCAGAACACATTCCGTTATAGTACCGATAGAACAATGAAACACACACCACATTGCGACGATGCTCGAATGAATCGATAGAATTGGCTACCCTACCGTCATTAATAAGAACCTTCGCCCTCTCCTGTACCCGGTCGAGAAGCTACAAAATAGACTTTGAAGCACCGGCCCATACATGAGAGTTGTATTCCAATTTGGGTCGGATATAGGTCTTGTAAATATTAAGGAGATCAGATGGAGTGAAGTAATTCTTATACCGTCTTAAGAAGCCGGGACACTTGAATGCCTCTTTCCACACTCGAAATATGTGCTCGTTTCATCGAAAGTCACAATGAATTCTCATACCCAAAACATCAAGAGCATCTGAATCCTCAATATCTACATTACCCATAGATACAAATGACAGTACACCACCACGTCTGTGTGTCAGAAAGCAACATTGGATCTTGCGCGCATTAAAGTCGACCCTGTTTGCACGACCCCACTCAGAGATTTTCGACAGGTCGTTTTTAAGTGTGACGTTCATATTCTGCCTTTTCGCCCCAAATCTCCAAAAGGCTCGGCCTACGATCAAGAGAGTATGAATGACAAATGTTGCTGCCATCTGCAAAAGAGTAGATAGGATTAGAAGTGAGAAAAAGAAAGTCATTAAGAAATATTAGAAATAGAGTTGTAGAAAGAACAGAGCCTTGCGGTACCCCTGAATTTATGCTGAACTCGTCGGATGAAATCCGGTCTCTAACCATTCTTATAGTGCAATTGAGAAAGCTCGATATGAATCGAGAGAAGTGACTACCGACACCAAAGGCAATAAGTTTGGATATGAAAGCCTCTTGACAGACTCTGTCAAACGCCTTACTCTCACCAAATCCATGAATGGAATGTTCACCCTTCGGAGAGTAACGTCAGCATATCACCAGTAGAGCGACCTTTACGGAAACCATATTGGCGATCGCTCAGCAAATTGTTGGATTCTAAATATTTCACAAGGTGATGATTAATCATACTCTCCATAACTTTGGAAAGTGCCCAACAAACTGCTATTGCACGGTAGTTTTCAGGGTTACTAGCCTCACCCTTTTTAGGGATTGGCACGATAAGACGAACTGAAAAGATTAGCCAACGGACGCGCAAGCGTCAAGAGCACTGCTTCAGGATCAGCGCTGGAATGCCATCCGGCACAGAAAACTTATTAACGTCGAGATATGCAAGAACCTTTTTAACTGCACGGGCTCGAATGAATATACTAGGCATAGTCACTGATACTGTTTCAAGTTCGGGCAGTGGTTGAACGCTCTCCGGTAAGTTCGAATTACCTGCAAACATTTCAGCCAGTAGGTTTGCCATATCAACGGGGTTAGTGAATATTTGGTCATCCTTTATAAGTACTGGAACCTTTTAATGAATGACCAAAAGCTCTTACTTCCCCGCGGAAAAGTAAGAACTACAGCACGTAGGAGCTGTTCATATAGAGACTTTTCTCGCCTAAGTACTTCGGCACACGAAGATCTCGCCTGTTTGCGTAGAGAATCAGTATGATGGCATTTGTTATGACGCCAATTTCTGAATGCTTCCTCTCTGGATCTGACTGCAAGCTTGCACGTCTGATTAAACCAAGATTTATTACTTGATTTAATCCGAAGCTTTCTGGATGGGATGAAATTATGCGTCCCTAGCTTTATTATATTGACAACCATTTCGGCCATAGCATTCATGTTAGAGTGAAGGAAACAAAGTTTCCAATTGAAATGCCCATGGAAATCGTTAAGCTCAGCCCAACTAGTCCCGTAATTGAAAACCAAGCGCTTCGTAGCTGTACGTGAAGCGTTGCGAAGAGTGGAAAACGGGAAAGAAGTAGAAATAGTACAGTGTCCCGAATTTCCGAGAGATGCAAGGCCTCACCTACATACTTTTGAGGGTGTGTAGTGATGTAAAGGTCGAGGGAGTTATTTTGGTGCCCATCTACACACGATATGTGAGTAGGATCATTCACTAATTGCGCAAGGTGCTTGTGCGCGGCAAATAGCTCCACGTATTGGCCTTCTGGAGCCAAGACGAATTATGAATATTGAAATCACCAGCAACAACAATTTCACTGTTCGGGTAATTTGCAAGGATACTCGATATTGAATCGGAAAGAGAGTCAAAGCCAGATATGGAAACTTCCCTTCCCGCGTTTGGGTTTCTATACAGGAACATTTCGGGCACAAAAGATGTGCCCTAATTTTTAATTAAACCCAAAGACAGTTAAATTCTGCACCATACATGCCAAGTGGTTGCTAGCATTGGTACACAACTTCATGGCGAATGTACATTGCAAGACCCCTATGAAAATTAAAGAGGGATAGAAGGTGATACCCAGGGATATGAAAATCCTGTGGATCAGCATTTTCAGAAACCTGGGTCTCACATAAGGCGAAAACATCCTGCCTATAGAGACAAATGTGCGTATACACGGAGAAGAAGTTCGCCCGGAGTCCGCGCACATTGCAGAAATCTATCCGTAAACGTCCTGCCATTACGCAAATAAAACAGGAATAAAATATAATATAAATGCCAAAAAGGGACCATAAGCAATCAAAAATCGAACAACCAACCTCTGGGTGCGGACGGCAAGAAAGTGGGTTGCTGCTAGTTGATTATTTAGTAGCCAGTGTTATACCTTCGCTACTGAATAACTTAACAACAACCCCTCCAAGCGGTACGCACCTAGAAGCTTAGTAGGAAATAAAAGAGAAGATGGGTATTTCATTGCCGTTTTAATTTTTTTATTATTTATTTAGGTGTCAAGTGTGTGTTTAATTTTCTGCATTAGTGTTTATCCCGTTTGCTTGACTTTTTGTTATTTGTTTTAATATTAATACTGTAATATTTCTGTTTCGTTCTTTTCTCCGGTTTTGTGGTTTGTTTTGTTATTTGTTATTTGTATTTGTATTTGCTTTTCTTCGGTACGAGTGCTGGTCACTTTATTTTTGTACCTGTTATTTTTATTACGAATTGTTTCGTCAAGAGTTGTTGCAATTATTGTTATGTTTTCTGTTTTTCTGGTGTGTTTTTAATAAAATTCTCTTAAATTATGTTGTTGTTATTAAATTTAAAATCCTAATTATTTGTCAAGTGTTATAATTGTGTGTATGATTTTTGTAGATTAATTTTTTTTTTGTCTTCATTTGTGTTCTTGAATTTTGTTGTTCTATTTTAGTTTTTTAATTTTTATTTTTATTGTTTGTAATTTAATTTAAAGAAAAAATAAATAAATAAATAAGAAATGGCGCTGAAACATTATGGACGGACATAAGAAACACGTATTGACGACAGGAACGACAGAACACGAGTTCGAAAAATACATACATAAAGAGGTGATAGAGGTGATTGTTCTATATCACACCAAAGTTAAACATTAAATTTTATTTCTTTTTTATTTACAACTCCCTTCAAAGCTGTTTTAAAACGTAAAACAATAAAATTGCTCAAAAATAAATATCGTTTTTGTTTTTCAATCTTTTCAAGTCAATACACTTTTATCAGAATTTGTATCAAAAATTATTCTTTTTAAATTCAAAAAAAAAAACAAACGAAAGCAAAATGTGTAGCCTTTCTAAAACGGGTTAAAAGTAAGTTTTTTTTGATTTTTAAAATATTCAATTTTTTAAACTTGTCACAAAATCAAATTTATTTATTAAATTATTTATTTATTTTTTTAGGAATAGCGAAATACACAGCGATCAGATGTATAAAAAAAATTTTGAATAAAATATAAAAATATCTATATGATGTAATAAATAGACTGTAAAATATAATTTAAAATATAATTTAATTTAAAATATAATTTAATTAAAAAACGAAATAAAAAAAATAATAAATAACACTGCCAGCAACATTTTAAAAAGCAATTAATTGTAAAAAGGATGTCATTAAGATGAATGTTATAAATTGTTAATAGAGGGCTATTCAATGGTTTAATTGTATAAATAACTAAGTAAATATGTGAGGCTATTAGTGTTCGAGTGATATTTTGTAACACCGTAAAAGTAAAAAAAATGTATAGAACCAGTATGGTGCAATGAACTATTTTCATCTCTCTGTATATAAAATGTCTGTCCTCAAGGCACAGAGAAGCCGACTACGTTTACTATCGATAGATTGAAGAAGTTGACACAATTAACATTCAGCTGTAAAACTATTTACTAAGTTTTACAACTAATCATACCATTGTTTTGCGCTTGGCTAACGCATAAAATAGATTTCGTAAATTTTCAAAACTACCCTCGTCACAAACAACATAGTTAGTACACAAATAGCAAGAAATACTCAACACTAATGTTTTTGTTTTCCCATTAGTATGTTAAAAATTTGAAATTGAAAAAAAAATTTTAATTTCTTAGAAGAGCATAAAATCAGCAAATTCTGTATAAATTAACCAAAGGTATGTAAGAACCCAAATTAATTAGAAAATACAAATACAACAATAATAAAAAATAAATTTTATAACAGTATTGTATTAATTAATATATTTACTCGTACATACTAATATACATAAATAAATAAATAAGACAGATTATCATATTAAAGTTCAACAAAATATATAGCCTTGTCAAGAAAGTCAATGTACTTAATACAAAAACTACTTTTGTATAGGGTAAATCATTTATGGGTGTTTTTCAGAATAGCAACTAAATGGTAAACAAGACAGCACGAGCTACTGAGGCGAACAACGTAGTGATCAAACAGTTGAAGTGTTAAAGGTGCTTTGGCTAGCTATATAGGCATTTTGATAGGTAAGTCAAATACATTGCACATCGACCGAAAATTTTGAGATGAGAAAAACAGTGTCTTGAAGATGTTTCAATAGAGTGTTTGGTGGCGAACGAAGCCGAGTTTTTGCATCAATTCCTAACCATAAATGGAACACTTCTCAGCTGAGGCAAAGTAATAGTCAAAGTAGTGGACTGGATTGAGAGAATCATCAGGCCATGGCATCCGTTGCGTCTGAAATAATTTTCAAAATTATCGGAGTACATGTGGCGCCCTGGTCATAGCTACTATAGGTACCATCGCGGTGAGGAGGAAAAGAAATTCTCTGACTAGCTCGCTCTATGGGAACTCAAACTAAGGCATCAGGGTGTACGTCAGTTTTATGATCTGGATTGAATCAGGGACTTGTCACTGTCGAATATGATCAACTTCGACAAGAGTTGATTAAATTATGAACTGGATTTTCAGGTTTTAGCTGAGGATCTTTTGGGCTCTCTCATGTAGCACAATGGATCGTAGGGCCTCCGAGGCAACTCGCTGATAGCAGTCGACCCACGTAACCTAACCTATCTTTAAAACGGAAAGGAAACAATCAACGGCGAGTATTGTATTATTGCAGCGTTTAAGTGATAAAATTAAGAATAAAAAGCTTGTTTGACGAAAATGAAAATGTTGTTTCATCAAAACAATGCACCAGTTCACATACCCACAATTACGATGGTCAAAGTCAAAAGTATTTAAATTGAAATTGCTTCATCACGCACCTTATTCACGGGATTCAGATTCCAGAATTATTTTCTATTTCAAAACTACTGGATCGCCTAAGATCGACGGATTATTATATCGCCAGCTTTGATTGCAGGGAGATACACACTAGTTTTGCTTGAAAAGGACAAGTAGATAGGATCTGATATGCTGTTTAATGCGGAACAGTTTTCACGAATGTGTCCAACAGATAGTTTGGGACTAAGGAGGGGGGTCTACATTCCGGATAAATGCTGCGATTTCCAGGCTTAAATACCGAATATTCTTCAGTCAACTCACATTATAGTGTGATATTGTTACGTTTTTACCTTTTTAAAAACGTGTATTTATGAGTTCATAGATTGTAGTTAAAATAAAATAATTTTTGTGTTTGGTTTTAATTAAAAATCCTTAATGCAACACAGTTATGTGCACCACTGCCTGTAATCCTTTTACAGGCAATAACAATTTTTATTCTTAAGTACTCTATCTGTTTACAACATTGTAAACAACAACAATTACTCGACAGATCTTTCTTCCTAAAGACCTTCCAACCCGATCGAAGTTATAACTTAGGTTCGATCACAACCTTTTCAACCAGAGTTTACCCGCACTTAACTCTCTTTACTGAGTCAGCTCCAACTAAACTGGTTTTTACTTCACTACTAGCTTCACGAGTTTACTGTTTATAAACTCTCTTCACACCAATAGCACTTCGCTGAGATAACTTTACTTAAAATGGTCGTTGTTCACATCGATGTGCTTTCTACATATATAGCTGAGTAAACAATACATCGAAAGCTCTCGAACCTCTCGATATTTCAGGTAGATTCCATTTCTTTCTTTTAATTTCTTTTTTGTTCTTTTGTAGCCATGCGTATGTAAACATCTACCTTTTTCAGCTTTTAGTATTTGTTGTTGCTTGTTTATTGTCTGTTACTTGATTTCTTTGCTGTTAGTTTGTTGTTGTTGTTACCGTGTTATTTTTATGTATTTTAACTCTGCTATTGTTTGTTGTTTTAGATTTGGTTATTTGTAAGCAGAACATATAGTTGTTCTTGCGGCTTTTGTTTATTTATTTTAGCGAAGTAATAAACGCAGAGGTTCCCAATCTCATTTTCGTAACAATATATTTTAGCCAAGTCACACTAAGGATACTGATGGGGCACGCTGTGAGTATGAAGTCCCTTAGAGGGCTTATATTCGTCTCGGTCGGTCTATTTACTAGGTGGTCTTAGATATTATCAGTGTATCTTGCTATTTCGACACAGAGGATAAGGTTCCTGTGGAATGCTGTGGTGACTCCAAAGACGGTATTTCTTCTCACGTCAAATAGAATTAGAGCCCTGAATATCCAGAGCCCTGTAGTCCAAGTTAGAATAATAAGAAACAATATTACTCTGGAGTTGTATAGAAGAGTGTGATAGGGAGAATAACTGTATAATGTCTCTCACAATCGAGGACCTTTCCAGGCGAAAGAGGTACTCAGGTATCCTAATTCTGTAGGATATGTGTGAGAAGGAAGATGAACTGGAGACAGTCAAGCATATTGTCTTTTGTTGACCGTGATTGCAGAACCTGGGATTTTGATCTGGGTAAACAATTAGGTTTAACAGGGAAATTCAGTGGCTAAGGGAAGGAAATATGCAATATGAGTGTTTATGGATAGGTTAAGGTCGAGGAAACTTTGTTAGATGGGATTTTCTTAGAAGACATCCAAAATAGACCTAATTTTTGGTCTCCGAGTAAAGATGTGGCCTGTCATCTTGTCTATGATTTACGGGCCATGTCTGCCTTACTTAACTACCAACCCAATAAAAAGAGGTGGTGTACTCGTATGTACTGAATGTGTATGTATAAATATGTACCACCTTGATCAAAAAGTTCCCGGAATAACCTCCGTGTGGCGATCCCACAGTTCCGTTTTTTTTTTAAGTTGGTACATCTGTTGTTAATATTCCCGCTAAAAGCTGGCATATCATCGACATCTAAAAACCGACGAAAATACTGACAAAGTGAAAGAAATGTTGGTCAATAACTGGCGGAGATAGCGGAGGATTTGAACATTGGCTGTGGATCCAACAAAGACATTTTAGTTAATGAATTGGGTTTCGTGTAGCAACAAAGTTGGTGCCAAAAGACCTCAATTTCATGCAAAAAGAGACCATATTGAGGTTGCAAAAGACATGATTTGCGAGGCTGAATCCGATCCCACATTCATCAAAAGGATCATTACTGGAGACGAGACGTGGGTAAGAGGCCAAAAAACCCACGTCGTTTCCAGTCAAACAAAAAGGCAATACTCGCGGTTTTAGTCGATTACATGAAATTTTGCCACAAGGCCAGACAGTAAGCAAAGAGTATTATTTGGACGTTATGAGATGTTTGCGTGAAACAATTTGCCGAAAAAGAGGTAGAAAACTCGTGGATTTTGCACCATAATAACGGGCCATCGCGCAGTGTCATCAACACAACATTTTCAAATGTTCTGGAGAGGCAAAAAACTGTTCGTAAAACATTGTTGCAAATTTGAATTGATCGGTTATGAAGTTATGGTAGGTCACCACTAATCGATTTCATTGTTGCCCTAACGTTGCAACTATATATTGCATTACAATGAGTCACTTCTAACTAAACCTTTAGTTGATTATGTTCAAACGATACAAGTGATATAACGGTATTTTAAAGAAGACAGATATGCAAACGAAATTATTGTGGTCGTTGGAGATTTGATCTGTGAATTGATTTATGCAATAAAAGAGATTTTGATAAATTTTGAGTTGTGATTGATCATGGTATAGTGTGCGATATATGCACATTGTACAATATATAGAAGTGTATCGAGCTAACAAAAGATTATATCGAGAAATAACAAAATTTTCACGCAAATTTTTTGTTTGTTTTTATCATAGTTAAATAAAATTCTTTAATGAAGCCATTTAGAAGGCCACGCTAAATAAGCTGCTTAAAACAAAATTTAACGCTGATGAAGGTCGTGGCAAATCTTGGCAAACACACCATAAACTTAACTTTGGTTTGTCCAAGCACAAGTCACCATTTTGCGGATACGGAATTATTTCATTTGTTAATAAGCGTAAATAAACACATTTCGAAATTTAATTTTTAGAATTCGTATTATATTTAAAAGCAATTTATCAAGAGCGTTACCCTGTATTTAATTTAAAATTAATAAATATAATTAATTATTAAAATTATTTAAGAAAAAAAAACATATTTTTTTATTTATAAATTCTAAAGACACACAGACCTGTATTAACACTTATTAACAATACATGTTAAGAATATTAAAATTATTTGAAAAAACACATCTTTCGTCAATCATTCACATGCAATATATATATATAATATATAATATAATATATAATATATTTTTTTATTTAATTTTTTTTGAATAACTTTCTTCAAAAATCATCGAAACCAAAAGCCAAAGTAAAGAATTCAAATGTCAATTATATAATGCAGAGTTAATGAGAATCTTATTAACAAAAAAAAATATTATTTAATAAATAAATTATATAAATTATACAAAGTATTAAATGAAAAATAAAAAAGAAAGATAGAAACAAAAACAAATTAAACCAGTTGTAATTTAGTTTTTTTTTTGTGTGTTTTCGATTCATGCAGAGACGAGTATATGTATAATTAATATATATTTTGAGAAGTTATTATATGTGAAAACATCATTAAATTAAAAAGAAAACAAAATAAAAGCCGCCACCACCATCGCAGTCAATTGAAGACCAGACAAATCAAGACCAACACCACCAACCAATCAACCAACATCGATTTAATAAAATCGACGGACGACGCATTCTTAAATGAGACCAGATTTTAACTGAAACGACGAAAAAATTAAATTGAAATTCAATTACATTTTTGAATGGCAGATGCTCTACACTCAGTTACTTTTCGTTTGGCAAGAAAGAAACATACGTTACTTTAAGACCTTTTTCAAAAATTAAACAATAAAAACAAATTTTCAAAAAAAAAAATAATTACAAAACGGCAATAAAAATTAAATCTCTTTATCCAGACAATTAAATAAATAAAAAAGAAAAAATAAAACAAAATAAAAAAGAAGACTACAAGTCATTTTGTAAGATATTTCTTACATTTAAAATAAACGATGTGTAATTATATATCAATAAAAGTGAAATTTTAGTAACAATTAAAAAATCCTAAAAAAAAATATTTCATAATAAAAAGCATAAAAACCCCAAAGTTAATTCGAAGAAAGAAATTCAATTTTAAATAAAAAAAAAATGTGAGTGTAAAAATAAATATGTAATACAATTACAAAAAAAATTTCAAAATTAAAATCTAGTGACCCCAAATACTTAAAAATGTTTAAATATAATTTTTTTTTTTTTTTTCATAAATTAAAGCTTTAAAGTGGCTTTCAACTTTCTTGTGGCATTTAAATATCGACTTGAGTTAAATTTATTGTGTTATTAACATTCAAATATAAATAAAAACTTGTTTCAAAATAAAAAAAATCTGTAATTTTGAACTCCAGTTTTCATTTAATATTCTGGTTCGAAATTCTTCCATAAACATTTTTTGCCAATAATAAATAAGTAAATACAAAAAACCAATATAAAATATTCGTTTAAAATCAGTTTTTATGACAACGTTATTTAAAAAAAATCCACTGTTTCATCATAACATATATCAGCAGGAATTTTAATATTCGAAAATATTAAGATTTTCAATGTGAAGGCTAAAATATAAACCAAAGAATATTATTAACATTGCACATTGGGACAGCCAAAACAACTTTTGAAAAGAAATTCGTTTTTTTAAAATGAGAATTGAGGGAAAATATATATGGGGTTTAATAGTCTACACTTTTCTTAGTTGACCTGCACAAAGCATTTCCATCTAACACGGTTGTTCTGTCTCAGTTAAATTGCACTTAAGTTTTTCGTGTTTGACGAACGGCGTGTCCTAAAAGTACAATCTTCAAACTAAAAAAAAAAATTTATAAAATTCACTTTTTATTCCACCAATTTTAAATGGCTACAAAATATGAATGCTTTTGATTTAATTAATTTTATCGTAATAGGGTTGGCCAAGGTAATTGTATATGAATTATTTAGTCTAAAGTGTCAAATTTACAGGAATAGTAATTTCGTTCTGCCTACGTCAGCTTTATTACAACTTATTGTTTGTTTTATTTTACACACGCAAATAACACGGTGCGTCAAATCAACACCTGGGATGTGATGCTGTTTTACTGATAAGCACTATCGAGTACAACAAGAATCTGTTTTTGAAATTTTGAGTTACGGGTAAAAATCCACTTTTTCGTATCTTCCTGAACTTGTGAGCTAACAGCTTATATGAATATTTAAATTTCTTTGCGGATTTGGAAAGAAGAGAATCAGACCTTTCAATTTATATATACATATTTCGTTTAAGTAGCATTGAGAAATTTTTATACATATATGCGGGGGTTGGCGAGGCTTAGTGGTTAGAACGCACGCTTAACAACACAAATGACCCAGGTTCGAGCCTCAGCACAGGACATGACAAAGAAAAATGTAATTCTGGTTTCGAATGTTTAATAAAGAGGCTTCAACTTCCCTCCAAATAACTCCATCTAAAAAATAAAAAAGAAGTCACCTTGACCATTCCGCATAACTCTGGCGATGATGACAAACATCAGACGAACGATCAGGAAAACACGCCACCTATTGGGAAAAAAATTAAGTTAAGATCACCACCAATTAGCAAGGATCTTCACCACTACGCAAAATCATATAGAGGAAGCTACAGTGGATTAATCATCTACTTAGCTAGAAAGATCAAATTGATTAAAGAAACTGAAACAAAGCAATGGATACTTAATGGAAAGCCAATATGTCCCCTAGAGGAGTGACGGAGAAAAAAAATATGAAAAGGATTCGGGAAGTATTTAAAACAGCTTATGGCCAAAGCCTGGTGGTGGTAATTACAATGATAAAAATACTTCCAAAGTATTTTTAGTCAGTATAAAATTTTAGGAAAAACAGGAATAAATGTCGACCTAATAAAAAATATACATATATCGGGTGATTTTTTAAGAGTTTTCCGAATTGTGTAAAAAAAAACATAAAATTTAGAGAAATATATGAAATCTTTATTTGAGTCGATTGAACGATAATTCAAAGTTTAAAGATGATTTTATGTAAATGTTAACCGCGGCTAAGCCTCAAATGGCTCATACGTTGAGTTCAATTTTGGCATACTTTCTCAAACATATCGGCCGGTATCTCACAAATTCTGTAATATTGGCGTCAACCGTTGCGGGCTTGTACCTAGAGAAATGAGCCTTAACACAGCCCCACAAAAAATAGTCTTAAAGCATTAAATCGCACAATCTAGGCGGCCAATTTATCAGCCCCATTGTTTTGCGTGCTGTGTAGCATGTGGCGCCGTCCTGTTGAAACCATATGTCAGCCAAGTTCAGCTCTTCCATTTTGGGCAATAAAACTTTTAATCATCACACGGTAGCGCTCACCATTCACAGTAACATTCCTACTTACGTCGTCTTTGAAAAAGTACAGTTCAATGATGCCACCGGCAAATAATCCACATCAAACAGTGCATTTTTCGGAATGCATTGGCAGTTCGTGAAATGCTTCTGGCTTCTCCTCACACCAAATACGGTAATTTCACTTATTCATTCAACTAGAAATGAACTTCGTCGCTGAACACAATTTAGCAATAAAAAAGTGGATCATCATCCAACTGAATTTTGATGATAAAAATCAAATAGGCAAACAGGGAAATTCTGGTTTTGATCAGCAATTTAATTCTGATACCACGAGCACTGAAAATCCCAGGAGTCTCTTACCATAGAAGATACTGAAGGACCCTTTGGGTACTAACCAGAAACTTAATTCGTACCGGCACTGACTCTGTCAGGCACTTAGATTTCTGACCAATGACTGGTTAGTTGGTAGTTGCGGTTTAGATCTTATATTCATTGATGTACTAAAAACTGGCAATACTGCCACTTAAAATTTGGATCTTAAGCAAGCCGAGGATACTACACCCAGGTCGTGTAGTCGTAAATTGTAACACGGATGTCTTGGCATTGGCAGAATGCTATAAAGTCTTTAAGAAACAAGTGAAGACGTAAAACGTATGAACCATGTCCAATTTTCGCACACTGGGTTCATTCTCGTTTATTAATCACACCTTTTGGTTGATATTCCTGTGTTGAATGTAGCAATTTGTCCTTCAGTAGTCTAGTGGCCGACTAGAGAAAAAAGATCTAGGTCAAGATTGGATAAGAAATTTTTTACCGGTACCAAGGTTTTACTATGAATGAGGAAAGGCTTTGACATTATAAGGAGTTACATTTTAAACAAAGCTGACAATGCTGCGTTGAAGTTAAAATAGCTCTTTTACTACTGAGACAGTGTAGTCCTAAAGGTTCATTTCGACGTGACTTAACAAAACGCCATAGTTTCAACGCAGCCAACCAAACTTATGGGCAACAATGTGATCGATTAGTGGTGACATACCATAACGCCATAACAGAACAATTTGATTTTGGTTGTCTCAACAATTGTTACGGTTATGACGTTATGATATTTCACGTCTATTTGGGCCTTAAATTTTAACTAAGCTGTCTTTAATGGTAAATAATTCGTAGGGACTAGTAAACACATTATGCTTACAGCCTGCACCATGTCATTACCCCTATTTTGTCTCAATATTTTTACTCCAGAAGATCTTAAAATAAATTTTCTAGATTTTAGTAACTCACTAACTTTTTAATTCTATTTCTACAGGCAACTTGATACATGCCTCTGGTTAATTAAAATTCTGATAACATGTATAAACCCAATAAGCGTTCAATCTTATGGATCGTATTTACCGCTTGATGCTTACACAGCTGACACTCTGGTTAAGCCGGCTTACGTAAAACCGCCACCACCCAGTCGATATAAGGAACTTATACCAGTATATGAGGCACAAAATTTAGAATTTGGTTTTCCAACAGAAGCTATACGCAGAAGGGCTCTAAGCAGTGGTGAATATGATCCAGACAATCCGATACCTATAGATGTTGATGTATATTACAAAGGTGAGTATTCACTAATTTATGAAAGTAATAACTATTAAGTATGATAATTATTATATTACAGATCCTAGCTCGGAACCAAAAATATTCGTAACAATACCGAGATTCGGTAGTGGTGTACCCTATTCTTTGGCAACCTTAACAAATGTCAAGAGACCCAATGGCACAGAATTACAACCATACCCGGACTATTCTTGGCACAGTTCTCACGGTCGTAATTGTGATGGCTTAACATCAGTTTATCGTATACAAGTAGGTTTTCTTTTTTCGGATCTGGTTAAGATTATTAAAACTAATATAGGGTGTTTGTTAAATAGATAGATCCTTGTGGCCGTATGTGGATATTAGACAGTGGTGAAATCGAATTTGTACAATACTGTCACCCTCAAGTGGTGGTGATAGATCTTTTAACCGAAACTTTAGTGCATCGTTATCGTTTACCCGAAAAAGTCTATAAGCCGGGTGTAAGTCGTTTTGTTACTCCTCTAGTCGATATCGAGGATCCGCCACCATTTGGTGTTTGTGCCAAAGCTTTTGTATATATGGCTGATGCTACTGGTACCTCACTGGTAGTGTATGATGTAGTCAAAAGTCAATCCTGGCGCATTGAGAATAAATATACTTTCCCCGATCCCGATTTTGGTACACACACCATAGACGGGGAAAGTTTTGAACTCATGGATGGTGTATTTGGCTTAACGGTTACACCTCGGGGCTTAGGTCTAAAAAGACAGCTTTACTTTCATGCCTTATCCAATGATGCCCAAGTAGCAATACCTTTGGATGTGGTCAACAACGCTACTAATTGGGGTTTTGGTTTAGGTTCATCACTTGAACAATTCACCTTGTTAGGCAAGCGAGGTGTACAGTGTGGTGCCTCGGCTATGACGGCTCATGGTTTCTTACTCTGTGGCTACTTGAATCCTATTGCTTTGGTGGGTTGGAACATACGTACTCCCTATACACAACCTAATCGTGTAATGTTGGCTGAAAATCCTCAAACTCTACAATTTGTAAGCGGTATTAAGGTAATACGCAATCCGGATGGTAAGGATCAGGTATGGATGTTATCAAATCGTTTACAAAAGGCCTTTAGTGGCACTAGCAACTATCGTGAGATTAATTATCGTATACAAAGATGTGGCGTCGATGAATTGCTGGTGGGTAAACCCTGTCGCCGTTAGAGGATAAGTGTAAAGGTAAGCGCGAGAGAGACTGTGGTATCAGGGTCCAGTACAAAGTCAACAAAGAATTATTTCTTTACTATAAACACTTTTATTGTACATATTTAACGCGTAAGAGAATTTATCTTTTGAAAAAAATAAATCAAATTTTATAATTTTTCATTCAGAAAAGAAAACTACATTTTTATTCTTTAATTCGAAATTTATGATCTCTTGTAAAAAAAAACCTTTTCTTTTAATGTAAAAGACACATTCGTTAATATTCTTTCCAATTTTATGGTTATTTTTAAATTAACGTTATTTTTCACAGAGTCAAGTGGTTTTTATTATTTTCCTTTTTCATTTTACTCGTATTTCATTTCGAAAACAGAAAAGAAAAACGTGTTAAAAAATTCCTCCTTCTCAATCTCAATCTATACGGTAGGTAATTTTGAAAAATGTGATGTTAATCCCTTTCCCAAATAATAGACACCAGAGACCTTTCTCATATTTTGACACTGGTAATAACTCTTAGCCATACTACAGCATCATACCAAATCGAAACGGCCAGTACAAGTGCAAGACATTTTTTTCATAATTTTATGCTGTTTAACACATATGGGCGTTTCCATGAAAGCAATTGTATACTGAAAGTAAAGATTGCGAATAAAAATTTTTTTAATTCTTATGGGAATTTTTTTCCAAGTGCTCCTCTAGGGAGCATATTGGCATTCCATAAAGCATCCATTGCTATGTTTCAGTTGCATTATATCATCACACTTTTAAGCTAAGTAGATGATTATTCTACTGTAGCTTCCCTCCATATAATTGTGTAGTAGTGAAAATCCCTGCTAAGTGGTGGTGATGATCTCTACTTAGCATTATATCTTTTTCCAGTCATTCGTCTGATGTTATGTCATCAACTCCAGAGGTAAGCTGGGTGGTGAAGAGGGTTGGTGTGATTTGGTTTGGTTTGAGGCGCAAACACTCGGAGACCAAATGGTCCATTGTGACCGTCCTGTGTGAAAAAGGAAATCTATAATGATAGAAAAAAAGAAAAATAAAAACAATTCAAAGGGGAAACCTAAAGATAACTAAAAAAAGAAAACTGGAAGCTCCCAGACTATCAGGGCCAGCCGCAGGATAACGGTAGGGTCGGTGCGCGAAAGAGAAGTTAGAATTTGGATCGTAAATTCGCCTAAGAGACAATGCCTCCTGCCCGGAAGCCTAGGTCAATGTCATAATAGGTGTTCGATAGTCTCACACAGCCTACAGTGATCAGTGTCGGCATTTGTCCATCTACGAGTCAGCGCACGGATACCGCAATGAATCGTAATGACCTCCATAGTCAGCTTCAGCTCCACTTTACTTATATACTTTGCTCTAGCACGCTGATGTAATAACTCAATGGCGGCAGGATAGAGTTCCTCAGTCCGGAAGACGCAGAGCCATGACGAGCCAATTCATCAGCCTTTTCCTTTGCCAACGACACACAATGACCTGGTACCTAGTAAAGTTGGACCTTTTTCCGTAGCCTACTATTTGCAGTTCCGAACTTCTTGGATCTGACCAAGCATAAACTGAGTGCCCTGAGAGCCGCCAGTCTCTTCACGAAAACAATCAGCTGGTCCTCAATGCACCCAATCTCTTTCCCGGTAATCCCCACTGCCTTCCTAACCGCAAGAACTTCCGCCTGGAATACACTGCACTCACCCCTCAACTTATAAGAGAACCTAACATCAAGTTGTTCGCAGTAGATGCCAGCGCCGGTGCCTCCCTCCGTCCTAGATCCGTCCGTATAAAACGCCAAACAGCCAAGAGAAGAGTTACATCTCTGCCAATCTTCCCTTCCAAGCATCACATTCAAAACGAACCCCCCTAAGCAGATTGTAGCGTTGCGCTTCGCCCCTCATAAGGAGGCGGTTAAGAGTATTCCTCAGGCGGATATATACATCAACAAGTGACTCACGTTTAGGGGATAATGCTGAAGACAATTTTATAATTTAAAGGAATTGTCTGTAAAATCAGGGGAGTTGATTAAAGTCAGGCCATATATCAACTTTAATAGCTTTGCCAAGGTCTTTATAGCAGTAAATGCGAAAAGCCTAATTCAGATTGATCACATAGACAGTTTTAACAAATAGTGTTAAATATTATTAAACAAATAGTTATTAAACAAATAGTTCTGGTTTCAGCGATGATTAAACAAAAATATTTTTTCCCTTTATGCTGATGGAAACACCCACATGAATTGCCTGTCCGCAACAACAAAGAAAATTGTTGCGGCATTAATAAAAAAGAATCAAATGTTTACAGCAATACCAACAAGCACAACAGTGCAAAGAGCAATGTTTATATTGATCTCAAAGACAAGAACAACAGAAACAACAAAACATAATACAACAAAACTTGCTAAAAAGACAACAATAATAACAAATAATACGTGTAATATACAATTAGAGGGACATTTGTAGGTACAGCAAGTGTATATTTAACACAAACACAGATACACACATAAATATGTATATAGCCTTTTACTAAACTCTGGAATGGATACATTCCTATTGACTCGACGATATAACGTCGTCATATATCATAATGGACAACTACTACAACAACTACCTGATAACTGAAAACAACAATAAAGAGAAAAAGGTCAAAAGGAGGCGGCAGAAAGCAACTCTCTCACACTTGAAAAACATCAAACAACTCCAGCAACAAGACAACATCAATTAAAGAATTTTTCAATAGGTGGTGTTATTTCTTGTAGAGTTTTTCACAAAATAACCCATAATTAGAACTTGTTTCGTTTTCTCATACATAATTTGGGAACAAAATGACAAAGCGGCGTTATAAGAAAGTTTTTTTTATTTTATAAATGTCTCGTTCGAATGCTGCTCGAAGAAAAATATTTGCTGCGAAAGTGGTGAACCGTGTTAGGTATTCAAAGGTGTTGTAGGAGTTAATTTAATAGTGTTTCGTCAGCAAGTCTTTGACTAAATTCACACCAGAAGACGGATCCAATTGTCGTAGTTAGAGTTTTTCATTCTTGTGTTAAATACCCAGGTTATAACTGTTGGCGACGATAAGGCTCCTTGTAATACACAGTCAAGGAACACGTTGAACAACAGGGTAAAGATAACACATTCTTGTCTAACACCAGTTTTGTCGACTGATGCTGCCATCATATGTACATTTTTGTACAGTGACTTTAAATATGTCGATAATTTTCTCAGGTGTTGTTCTGCAGACGAATGAAAGCCTTTTTGAAATCTATAAAAGCAAGGTAAAGTGGGACGTGGCTCGTTTAATGGATTTTTGCATAAGAGTGGCCTAAGTGGAGGACTGGCGGCTTGTGCATAGAACATGCTCGCCCTACGTTGACATTTAAAAGTGATAGGTATCGTCGTGACGGTGGGTGGCGAGTTTGCTCAACGTGTCTTTAGTATGAGAAGGATTGAGGATGTTAGATGATAGGTTCCTCTTGCGATACACCTCTAATGGGTGTTCTGTGGGCGTACTCTGTTGGTTGATTGCATATTCATGTGCTTGTCTGGCTGTGTAGTTGAGTATGCCTGGGAAATTTAAGAGAAAGTGGAACCATGGGGACCCTAGTATTAACCCCAACTGTTTACAATGGTATAAAGATGAATCTAAAATGCATGGTAATGTGGGCGTGGGGATTTTCGGGCCTAGCGTTTTCTAGGCGGAGATCCAGGCAATTTACATCTGCGCACGGATTAATACAGAGCGTGGGATCAGGGGCGCTTAAGAAAGCAAACATGTATATTTCGGCAGTTAAGCAGCATTAAAGATTCTTTCTACGGAGAATATAGACACGAGAGTGGCACTCGAGTGCCACACAATATTGATTTCGTGGGACCAAAGTCGTACTGTGGTTTACTTAGTCTACGGCTAGTGGAAGATCGATGAATGGGAGCATGAACTTCGCTTGTCATGTTGTGTACAATACCCAGGTCTGAGACCGGAGAAGCGACTAATGAGAACCTTCACTTATAATAGGGAGTTGCGTTACATTGGCACGGCAACTATGAGAGAACTTATTGCCTTCCTGTCGGGCCACTACTATCTTAAATATCACCTCTTTAATCTTAATGTGGTACCTAAATAAGAGTGTTCCTGTGCGGGAAGACGACAGAGCAGATTCTCTGCGAATGTATTGCTTTGGCAAACATTCGGAGGTAAACCTTTTTGGAGCCCTTTATTGGGCCTGAATATAGATCTTTCTAGATCGCAGTACCATAGGCAGCTTGGTGATTTAATGGTGTGCGAACGTTGGAAATGTTGGAAAAGTGTTTCGGCAACGATTCTCTAAAGAAAACGGTCGTTTACCAGTTGCACGAGCTGTTCAAAAGTGGTCGTGAGTCAATCGAAGATGATGAACGGAGTGGCAGACCGTCGATATCGAAAATCGACGAAATCATTGATAAAGTAAAAGAAATATTGGTTAATAAACGCAAATTAACCATCAGAGAGATAGCGGAGGACTTGAACATTGCCTATGGATTCGCCCAGGACATTTTAGTTAATGATTTGGTTTCCGTCGTGTAGCAGCAAAGTTGGTGCCAAAAAAGAGACCGTGTTCAGGTCGCAAAAAAACCATTACGGGGAACGCGTTTCAGTAGCCAAGAGGAAAAATGGTAAAATCGCAGTGAGCACTGGTGAACATACCGAAAACTGAATAAAGAAAATGCTTCGAGAATTGGATCAAGCGCTGGCATAAATGTGTTGCAGTCGATGGGGATTACTTTGAAGGAGACAATATAGATTTAGATGAAAAATCTAGTATTTTTAATTTTCTGAATAAATTCCGGGAACTTTTTGATCAAGGTGGCATATGTATATCATTTAAAAGGTATGTTTCTCTTCTTTCCAAATACGAAAAGAAACTTCAAATCGGGTAATATTCAGGTAAGTTTCTAGCTTATAAGTGCATGCAGGTCCAAAAAACCGGTTTTTACACGTAACTCGACATTTTAGAGGTGCTTTGAAAATTCCAAAAACAGATGCTTGTTCTACTCGACATCGCCTATAAAAAAAAGCAGTATCGTTTCCAGGTATTTCAACGTCTTTCATTTTTTGTCGCATTCAGTCCGTTTTTTTAGCACAAAAAAGATAACGAATAACCAAATTTATTAACACAAAAATTTATCAAATCACTGCTTAAATCGTTTCCTTACTTCTGAGCTAATATCCGAATCCTGTCTCGGAAAAACTTGGGGAGTCTAACATTGAAGCCAATGTTTTGAAAGAAGTAATTCGGTTACATACCTAAAGATGTTGTATCCGTCTAAACATCCAATAGTCCGAAGGAGCAATTTTCGGAGAATACTGCGAGTGTGAAAAGATATGTCATTTATTCATTTCTAACAATTGTTTGGCGACTTTTATAACATGAGGCCGGTAGTTGTCAAGCAAAAGAATAACTTAATAATCATATCTGTCTTTATATTCCGGTCGTTTTTCTCATAATGCACGGCTTAGACGAAGTAATTGCTGCTTCGATCACCGAGTTTTGGCAACTTATAGTACACAATTCTTCTTGAAATGCTAAAATGACGTTATTGTAACAAACAACAAACAAAATATTTTGTTGAATCAAAAAACCAATAAAACCTGTGGGTTTTTGCAAACCCTGCTTTGTTCAGCTCATTTATTATGAGAAGTCCCTCTTTTTCTAGTTTTGATGTTGTGGGATTTATGTACATTTCTATGTATGTAACATTAAAAAAAGCATACACACCCGTTGAATTTGATAACTTTGGACTTTCTCAAAATGTAGAAAACTTTATGGTAACAATCAGACGACGACTTTGGTAAATTTTAACTTTTTTAGAATAAAAATAAAAAATAAAATTTTACTTTATTATAACGCTTTACAATAAAGTTTATAATGCCTTTAAAATCTTGTCTATTATAAATCTCCTATGAAACTAGTTAGACATTAAAAAATAGCCGTATTAGCATTTTATTTTTTTTATTTGACGTCATTAAATGAGTCATTTTAAATCAAATCAAATAAAATTAAATTGTTGTTTTCTTAACGAAGAAATTTATATCTTCACCTTTATAATTAATGTCAATAACATTTCCGAACGTAAGAGTCTGTTTAACGACACTATTGTGTTTGACAAGAACTCGAAATTGTAGTCCCATGATAAATAACCAAAGATAAAGGGCATAAATAGTCAATTAGAACTTGTTAGCGCCTAAATACACACGATCATTTCTCAACAGACAACAGCAAGTGCACAACAATGACTCTAAAGAAATTCGAAAATTCCCAAGAAAAAGAAGTTGTTGGCCAAATACACAACAGACCGATTGACTGACTAACTGGTTAGTTGGTTGGTTGGTTGGTTGATTGTTTGTAGGCAATAAACAAACAGAAATAAAAGAAATTAAAGGGTTTGTTTAGATTAGAATTGCACGATTGTATTAAACAGACAGACAAACAAGCAGACAGAGAGACAAACAGACAGAGGCAAAAAAAAACGTAAAAACCGACGAAAAAATGAAAGGAGACCGATAAAAAGAGAAAAAGAATGGGATTTCCTTAGGAACTGTCTGTGTTGCATGTTCTAAACGATGCTTATTCTATAGGTATTATATTGGTTGGAGTTGGCTTCACTATAAAACCAAAGAAATGTTTCAGGTAAAAACTTGGCTGCCGTTTCAGTTGTCAGTTGCTACTTGTTGAAGGTGTAGTAAAGACGTGTCTGGTTGTGTATTGGCTTCTTTGAAAATTTTGTTTTTTTATTATTTCGCGAAGAGAAAAACAATAAAAATATAAATGATGTTCGTTAGCGATTTGTTTACGTTTCTAATTGTAATCCTTTGGTGCGCTGTGTGTGTTCAATGTCAAGAAGCTGTATTACGTCAGCGGGAGTTTTATACGCTGCATAAATGGTCTCGCAGCATAAAGATGACATTTCCAACTGTAATTGATAAGGAAATCGCTGTAAAGAATGGTTTTTATGATACGAATCGCATACATTTGCCAGTAGATATTGATGTGGAATATAAAGGTAAAAAGCAAACAAACAAACAAAAGTACTCACAATGAAAACTTTTGTAATTTTAATTTTTTAAATTAAATGTAAATAGATCATCTTTGACTTAAAAGAATTCAGTGTACGATATTGTAAAAAAAGCAAAATCAGATAATCTTATTAATGGAGGCTTATTTCAGATTGCATTTTTAAAGGCTTTCATACAAATTAATTAATTGAAAAAAATTTAGTCGGTACGTTTATTAAAACAAAAAATAAATGGTGATTAAAGACATGATTTTTCATCTATTATTTCCAAATGCATTTTAACTGATCGAGCATTTGAATAAAAGAGAGTTACAAGCTCTAGTGTGGCCTTACATTCAAGATCAATTGTTTTTTTAACACGGGAGGTTAAACCCTCCAAGCAGTATTAAGCGCTAACCCAATATATACACAAATTTTCTATCCTCAACGCATTACCTTCAACGCAGGTGTTCGTCAAGGATGTGTCATATCAAAACTCTTTAATATCGCACTAGACGAAGTTATGAAGAGGATCACGAGGGAAAAAAGAGACATTTCTTGAAGCCTGCATGGAAATTTAGAGGACTTAGAATACGCCAAAACGAGTGTAGTGTGCCACAGGATGAGAACTTTGCTGTATTTAGTTAACAAAAAAAAGTACATTGAGATCAAGTGAGCAGTACAATTAATAAAACAAAGTACATTGTTTTTTAAATCAAACCGACTTAAAAATTCATTAAATATCATGGAAAAACAATTAGTACAACAAAGAATATAAAAATGCAATCATTTTCTATAGTAATTCTATCGAATACTTAGTCAAAATGTTATTGTCCGGTTACACTGAGGCAAATATTGACCAAACTGCGTAATACCTACTTTATATAAACATTTTATGGAAACATTTCTTTTAATATCCACATTAAAAAATATGGGATTTATAACGGCGTAGTAAATATGTATTTTTTCGGGACGTTTCAAACTACTTTTTTTTGGCAAAAAAAACGTCTAACACAAAAAAAGTACAATAGGAAGTACAAAAAGCTTAAAAGTACTTTAGCGTACTTATGCAGAAAGCAGTACAATGATTAAAAAAGAGTACGCGTACAGCTGAAAACAATACGTCTGGCTGCCCTAGCATAGTAGACAAATGGGACCATCGCAAAGCTGAAAAGTCATGGAGAGGCAGGGACAACTGTTAGGCCTTCAGGCTGGTTTGGCCTAAACTCGAACTTAATCTGAGAAAGGAACCTTTTAGAACTCTGATAGGTTTTTTGACTGGGCACTACGCTCTTAGTGCAAGGACAAGGCTATGGAAAGCAAACGCTCCTAATTTTTGCCAAGTATGTGGCAATTAGGGGTAGAGCCAGAGACTATGGACCATATACTTTGCCTTTGCCCGGCCATCCAAAGACGTAGACTCAGGTTGCTTGGCTGGGGTTTCTTAAGTGGTCTCAGTGAAGTTGCGTCCGGCGGGATCTCTGACCTGAAAGGATTTTTTACAGGCATCAGCTGGCCGTTAAGGTGACACCCGGTGTTGGGATGTCATACTTTTCTTCTGTATTTAATGTCTCTTCTTCTATGCTCAGTGTTTTCTTATTCTTCTCAGTGTCTTGTACTTCCTCTCCTGTTTTTTTTTTTTACTTATTTCTCTTTCCTATTTTTTTTTTTTTTTTTTTTTATATAAGAAGGCTTCCGCAATGAACTTCTATTTGGTCTCTGGGTGGAGTGCGTAAACATTACTTTTCAAACCTAACCTATCCTAAACCATAGAAATAAATATTACTAAGACCAAAATAATGTGCGTGAACGTCCAAAGGCAACGGTTCAATATCAACTGACAAGCTATTGAGAACGTCCAACGGTTTTGCTATTAAGGCAGTACAATCTGTCACTGGTGGTTCCACGGAAGACATGCAGTAAAGAATTAGGAAGGCAGCGGGCCATATTTGGCTTACTAAACAAGGTTTGTAACACATATCCAGATACATAGAGCGTTCGACTCAAATGTGAAATCAAGTTTTTTGTGTCCTTCCGTTACTCCTTTTGGCTAAAGTATGTCCATCTTACACAGTTTATCGCTGTCGATATGTTTGACTTCAACATTAGTGGTTAATTAATGGTTAACTGATGTTTCCGTTGTCAAGAATTGAAAATTCTGTATCCTCGTACATCGCTCAAATTATTCGAATTATTTTCAGTTCTTTCGTACGGCTGATAATATAGGAACGCTGCAACACGGGAAATTCAAACAATGCTAACATTCATAAGCAGATGCTTGAGGAAGAGTTTATGTGTATTCTGGCCAGGAAACTTTTCTAATTTCAGCGCAACAAGAACCAGTACAATGCGAGATAAACAGTCAAAAGTGAAAGTAGTTAGGTTTGTTAAGACCACGTATTCCACCAATGGACTTTCTGGAATATTTTCTTTCCGTGACTCCTAGGGAGCATATCGGCTTTCCATAAAGCATCAATTGACTAAGTTTTATCAATCTAGTTGTTTTTCAAGATCTTTGCTAGGCGGTGGAGGTGGTTGCAAATTTGCATTGCAATTTTTTTCCCAGTAGGTGGCGTTTTCTCCTGATTATTCGTCTGATTGTTTGTCATCATCTCCAGAGGGAGGTTATTAAATATTCGAAACCGAAATTAAATTATTTCATGTCCCGTGCTATGGATTTGAACCTGGTCCACTAGTGTTGTATTCCTGCGCTTTAACCAATACACCACGCCACTCCCTGGAATATACATAAATATCTATTAATAAATAGTCCCTCATATTCGCTGTATACATTAAAATGGTTGTAAGGCCAAAACAGACATTAATTTTTTGGCTCGTTGTACTTAACATTATGTGATTGACGTTCATATGATATCGTCCATTAAAGATATAACGCACAGTGGCAGACAGGTTGACAAGGCCTCTACATCAAGAATTATTCGAGTTGCAATTTACACCCACTTTGCTTGCGAGTAGAGGCTTTTACTGAAATATAGCTCTAAACTACAGCCACCACTTGTACTTCCTGAAAGGCTGCACCCAATCACTTAGCAGAAAATTGAATTCCTGTGAAAGTAAGCCTTCGGACGTATATCCAGAACAACATCGAATTTAACTGTTATTAGGCCTGCTCTGGCCAGAAGACTGATTTCTATCAGCAATTTGCAAAAATAACGAAATCTGTTAAACTGATGATTTCAGTATATCTCCGGAAATAATGCCTTATTACCTGCCTCTTGCGAAGGGGTACATATACTATATATTCCCCTGGTTGCGTAGTTGGGCTTAATAGACAAGTGGACACCAACATCATCACGTGTATAATATCCAGAATGCGCTGGCCTCCAAGGTCTTTGGAGAGGACTAAATTTTTTTTAAGCTTTAAAGGTCGGACTTCTTACAGGCATTATTAGCGGACACAGTATGATAGAGCGTTTGGGGCACCCTGGTCACGGCTAATGTAGGAGCTGGGACTGCCCCACTATATGAGAGCTCGGACTAAGGCATCTGGGTGCATATCACATCCACGATGTGGATCTTCTCAGGCAATCGTAACTACCAAATTTAATCATCTTTGCCAGTGATACCGTTTGGCTAACGTAAGGGTCTTATGAACTGATTTAAGGTGGGTTTGTCCTCTGAGGGGTGCCACAAAGGACATCAAAGTTTATTCACGGCTCACAGGAAATCCATATAACGTAACCTAAGCTTTCAAACATTTTCCCTCATCCTTTTAAATTAATTTTCAGCGTCAGCGACAATTTCCAAATAAATTTTTCCTTTCCGCCAATTACTGATTTTTTTCAACTCCAATGATGAAATGAAAATATTGCACTATTTTCCAGATAACAACAAGCATCGAATATTTCTTACAATACCACGTTTGAATTTTGGCGTTCCTTATACATTAGCCACTATACTGCCAGAAGATCGCAATGTCATCAGTAATCCCAGAGTAACAGCATATCCCACATATGAATGGCATCAAAGTCATGGCTTAAATTGTACGGCAATAACATCGGCATTAAGAACTTATGTAGGTTAAAACAAATATAACTTTTAATACAAACACTTTTTATTAACCATCTCCTTAACAGATAGATGATTGTCGCAGATTATGGGTTATAGATTCAGGACAAATAAACTCATTACAATGGTGTGCACCACAACTTTTGGTGTTCGATCTGACAACCGACAAACTAATTTATCGTTATCGTTTGCCCAGTAATAGTTATAAAGCAGGCATATCGGTTTATACCGATATGGTAGCCGATGTTAAATCGCCTAAAGAGTGTTTAGATACTAAAGTCTATATATCTGATGCCTGGGGTCATGGTTTAATTGTGTTTAATATGCTGCAAAACAAGTCTTGGCGTATAGAACATGATCTAATGAAACCGGATAAAATATTTAAAAGTAAATCCTATGATGGCATATTTACCGTTAGTTTAAGTCCAACAAATAATCAATTAAAAGGTATAGGCGGCATTTGCGCTATTTTCTCTAAAAAAACAAAAACACAAAAAGCAAAAGGATACTAATTCTCTTTAAATTTCAGAACGTTATCTATATTTCCACTCCTTGAATAGTTTTAATGAAATACGCATACCTTTAAAGTACATTAACAATGAATCATTGTGGTACTATCCCAAAGGTACTTCGGTACTTGATAAATACTTTACTGTATTAGGTTCGAGAGGTCTACAATGTGAATCCGAAACCATGGATATGTACGGTAATTTATATTGTAGTCTGATTGGTTCAGGAGCTTTGATACGCTGGAGAGAGGGTAGAAACTATACGACCGATGATCTTAATGTAGTGGCATATGGACCTCAACAATGGCGTTTTGTAACGGGTCTAAAGTTAAGTTATAATCAAGAAAAAGAACAAGAACTGTGGGCTTTAAGTACCGAACCAAAGGTAAGTTTCCTGTAATAATTATTCATATTTGAAATGAATTAAATAAAATTCAACTGCAGCTTTTCGTGAACAATAATATCCAACACAATCTGATAATGTATCAAATAATGGGTTGCCGTGTTAAGAATTTATTACGTTCAGAAACTTGTACGATCGGCATGAATGAGACAAATTAGTATTTAAAATAATTTTTAATTATAACTTAATTGTAAATTATACAAAAGTATTATTATTTTTTTAAAATTACAACAATAAATATAAATTGAATTTAATAAAAATAGAACCTATTTAATTACACAACGAAATACGAGGGCGGTTTTATAATTCAGTGACTTTTTTCCCTAACAAAACAATTTGCTTCTCAATATAGTGGTCTCTACGACCAATACATTCCTGACATGAAAAAATTAAGATTTGTCAAGGCCCACAAAATAGGCGTTTTCACAAAACGGCGACCTCCTTGTTTAACCCTAATGCCTTACCACTTAGAAGTCTAAGGCTCACTGTGTCAACAATAAGTGATTCAACTATTGAATTCTAAACTGGTATACCAACCTAGATTTACCGATCCCACTAAGTGCCTTTCAGGCTGAGATTATTGCCATTGTTATATGCGCGGAGATCAACCTAGACAGTGGGATCAAGGATATATAATATATTCTCTGACAGCAAAGCTGTCTTAGGGGCACTTGGATCGAATCGAATGACATCTATTGCTACGATACGTTGCAAAAGGTCCAGTTGTTTTTGGTACCTGAACACTGTAGAATAAATGGTAATGAAGAAAGAAAGGATTCCATGACAACGTACTCGTATATAGGTCCCAAACCTTGCTGTGTAACACTACTCACTACCATCCTCAATCTAATCAAGGATTAGGAAATTGCCAAATGCTTGGAACAATGGAATGTTCAAAGGGGGCTTCGTAACTCTATGGCGGCGATCAGTCTGCAATTTGGGCCTCGTGCTGAGGGTCTCAAGTATGGCAGGCCGGACTGTAGAGCGTATCTGAAGAGGATGGCGATCACAGATGTGAATGTTTGTAAATTGTGCTCACAAGCATCAGAGACAGCGGAACACATATTATGTGAATGTGAGGCTCTTGATAGGTTTAGGTAGAGATGTTTAGGTGATCAAGATCTGCTGGCGTTCATTAGGAAGGCAAAAGATCTTCTGAACAAACTATAGACCGGAAGAGGCACAGTAGATTCTATGGGTCGCAGTGACTTGCAATAGTACCTGATCGATATGATGATGATAACGATTAAATTCTCAGATAAAGTAAAATATCTGGAGATCATTCTGGATAAGACATATGTTACCAACAAGGCGATTAAAGCACATTACGCCTGTCAACGCCTATTTGATAAAATGTAGGGTCTAAATGATCCTCTGGCCTTTCGTAACGGTATTAAGACCAGTACTTAGGCTGTCTTATTGTGGTGGCCTAGAACGAAGCAGATAATGAAAAGGCTCTACTTGTTAGGGTCTAACGTCTTACTTGTATATCAATTGCAGTTGTTCATTCCATATTTTGATAGTGAAGGAGGTAAATAAAAGGCAGGCGACATGTTGGGGCACAAGAGAACATTGAGCTAATGTTTGATCGTGATCGCTAGAACGATTATATATCGTACACTTTGATGTTGGACAGGAATTTTGAGATCATTATACCAAAAAATTTATGGTGGTGGCGTAATATAGCGGACCAGATTTAGTTCAACAATGGATGAAAACAGACTGGAGGTGAGACTTAAGCTGTTGTACTTGGTCCCAAATTCTAAAGGGCTTTGGCTATGGGCAAATACCCTTCGATTCTACAGGTGGAGGTCATCTTCACTTCGGTTAGGGAATGTCTCTGAGAAAATCGAAGAGCCTGAATATTTGTTGTCAAGTTAGATAGTCAGGCGGCCTTAGTTGAGAGTGTGTTTTAGACTTCCCGGCCACTGCAGTGTCTTACAGGCAGAGGTCTCAGCGATAAAGAGGGCAGCAGACTGATTGATGTACTACGGGGTATTCGATATTGCTATTCGAATCTGTACGGACAGTCAAGCTGCGATCAGGGCGTGCCATCCGTTGTCTATAATCTGACACTCAAGAAAATTGTATGGCGAACGCACTAGCGAGGGAAGGGCCGCTGCTTGGCAACGAGGAGTTTGAGGTACCACTTTCCTCTTGCAGACTTCTGGTTTTGTAATACATGTAGGGCAGGACACGGATACGAAGAGAGAATGAACCTATCTGCTCTGTATCAAGACAAATCTGGCCCATATACAATCGGTCTCTTTCAGAGTCTATGATGAGGATGCCGCGACATAGGCTACGAACCCTGGTAGCTGGTGCGCATGCTAGGATACTGGGTCTATCGTTCAATGACTACTGTAGGAGTTGTCAGGATGAGGAAAAGATGGAGACTGTCGAATATTTATCAGTGTCCGAATCTTTCGGATATTATGACTGTTTTCCTTAACAGTTCGTTTCTGTATGCATATCCGAGCTGGCTGACGTAAATGTTAGCGGTCTTTCTTTCTTTGTGCATGTGTCTGGTTGGCTAGCTACGGGCCGAAGTATGTAGATCTGCTTGGTCGTTACCTTCTTTGGGCATCACAGTGTGATCAGTATTGGATCCAAGTAGGCTGGACCAGTGTCTGACTATCTGCTGTAACTAACTAAGTAGGTGCTTTGGTAAATGCTTTTTGTAAATGTTGAGTATGATCGTTATAGATTCTCCACGACTTATGCCGAGACTTCTGAACATGTACTTGATGAGTGCTCAGATGGTTCAACCCAACGAATGTGATTCCTGTGGGATGTTAGTGTTGACTCCCAAAAGGTTTACTGGCCAAGGATAACACACCAAATAGGATTACTGACTTTGTTCGCAGCCACAATCTGATGTTGTGAAATTTTGGGAGTGCACAAAAGAAACTTTGGGTGGCAGTACGTTTTATCATATCATAACATGTCTTACCATTTAACTATTTCCTTAAATACGAAAATATGAAATAGTCGCAAGGGACTCAAGCTAGGATGTAAGCTGTTAAGGATTGCAATTAACTGTCCAAATCCTGGATTTTCACAAAAGTGAGTATAAACATTTGCATCCACGCATTCTCTTTAAGGGACAACGATCGCTAAATGAGATAATTTTAGCCTGAAATCAATATTTTGTCTATTTAAAATCTCTCATTAATATTGTGCGGTAATCATTTGTAAAGATATCCCATAAATTTTTAAAATCTAAGGCCACAACCTCACATAAGGATATATAAAAATAAAACTTCATATTGAATAAAACAAAATTTTTAAATAATTTTTTTAATTTCTAAAATAATTCGATACAAATTAAAACTTAAATTAAATTATTTTATAGTTACTTTATTTAATCAAATATTTTGCAATCTATATCTGTAAATTTTTTAAATCAAATTTAACGGAAAATACGTGCTTCATCATTTATTACATTGCCAACTACATTGCTTATTTATGTTTTGCTTTTAATAGTTGGTAGCAGTGCTGTAAACAGCTGTGCATGTTGACACATCGCCAGTAGCCAAGAGCAAAAGAAAACATTTTAGAAAACAATTTAAGAAATATTTTATTTGAAGCATTTTTTTGTAACGAAAAAAATACATTCCCTTAATTTTATTTAAAAAAGTTAACTAAAAAATATAAATAAAATGACAAATTTACAAAGATGGCTAATGTATTTAATGCTGTTTATCGTGCCATATTTTGCAATTCTATTTGCCACCATTAAAACGCCGGGCTTGGAAAAGTTATTGTCCCCATTGCAATTGTTGCCTTATATTTTAGTTATAATGTTTGGGGTATGTAATAAATGATAAAGAATTTTAAATATACGAATATTAATTTTAAAATTATATATTTTAGTTATATGCTGCCGGTACTGTTTTATATCGCACTTTTACTTTTAATGACTGCCCCGAAGCTGCCAAAGAACTGCAGGAACAGATACAAGAGGCACGAAAAGATTTAATTTCTAAAGGTTTTAAATTTCGTGATTAGTTAGTGGAATATACTTTTTATAGTAATTTATATTTGTATGTATTTGATAGTGTAAATATGTAGTTTAAATGTGTAATATATATGTATGTATAAAGTTATTACTCAATTGCATATTGACTCTACAACAAGTGGTTTATTGAACTTGAACTGTTGCGTACAACAATTGCAGTTGCATGTTGATATCATGGAATTTTACTACATATTTTAATTATAATATTAATCTATTAATATAACGATATATTTACGATATTTAAATTATAAATCAGCAACGTCATGCGTTTTATTTTAGACAGACACTTTAGCATATAAAGTTGAAATTATAGCTATTGGATGTACGTAATATTAGTTTTAAAAAACTCCTCCCACTCGTTTTTCTATGAAAATTTATTTAAAGAAGTAAGTACACTAAGTATCGATTTAAGTTTTTCTTTCGATTTACATCATTTACTTTGCGTCCTTATAAAATTTTTACATTTTAGAAATTAATTTAAAAAGAGGTAATTTTTAATCGGAAGAAAATACTGACGACACACTCAACTTAGCACCTAATTTTAGTTTAAACAAAAAATTATTGTTTTTAATTGAAAGAAAATTTTAGCCCAACATTTGAGTTATCTAATATCTAACCAAATAACTTAAAATCGGCGCAAATACATCGGAAAATATGTTTATGTTTACGTTTCTTTACTGTGCTTATCATTTACTACGCAAATCGAGACTGGTGTTCAATTTCATTAAAATGCCGATAAAGAAGACACATTTATAACGAGTGATTTTTCTGCTATTTGGTTTTTCAGTCTAAAACAAAGATTCGTGACATGTAGCAATGCCAAGAATACTTAGTAAGGTTTGTCAATTAACCATAAATAGACTAACAAACGAACAACGCTTGCAAATCAATCACCTTTATTGCGGTTCTCGAGTCGACGTCGTTTTTCGACTTTTTTGTAACAGATGAAAAACAATTTTGCTTTTTTCTTTACTCTAGGACAAAACTGTTGAAAAGTACCGTAGTAAGGGCGATTGAATTTTATTATTAAAATACGAGCTGTGTGAAAAGTATTTCTTTTGTCTTTCATCGAAAAATAATATTCAGTGTTGGCTCAAAGGGTACGTTAGGAAACAGAATTGCCGAATTTGGTGTGAAACGTAGCTAGAGGCAGTTGAACAAGTACCCATGCCACGTATGTGTACTATTTGGAGCAATATGTGGGCCGGCGGTAACTTCTCCAAAAACGTTGAAAATCGCAAAGGCACCGTGAGATGATAACCTACTTTTTTGCTTAAAATGGAAGAATTGTACCTTGTTGAAATGTGACTTCTGCAGAACGATGTCACTCACATGCCTCACGTTTTAGAGCAGAGATCAAGCGATTTGACGTCACTAGAATAGGTTAAGTCTTTCCTGTACAGGGATAAGTTAGCCACAATTCTAGCCCTGAAAGACAATATTAAAGCTGCAATTGAGGCCAATATTTGGAGTCTATGGATAATCTTTAAAAAGTAAATGACAGGCATTTATTTATCGCCCTAAAAAATATTTCTCCTACTTTTGCAATTTTTTTTTCAATTTTCAAAATCTAAACGGTTAAAAAATCACCTGTAGTTATATGTTTATACATACATATAAAAAAATACATTTGCTTTTTTAGTATGTATTTATTTAACAATTGATTTGATTTTCAAAACTCTGTTTTTTCGATTCATATTTCTAAAATACAAATTTTTTAATCTGTTTATGTTTTTGTATTGCAATTGTTTTATTTATCGACCATGATTATGGCTGTTTTCTCAAAAGAATATTTCGATAAATGAATTTATAACAAACATGTTCTAATTGGAAATTAATATTTTGTTATAAACAAAACTTTGATAACAAAAATCAACATGTGATTGTAAATATTTTTAAAGGTAGTCTGACGATAAGCACAATAATAAATTTTTACATTTCGAAATCTAAATTACATACTTATCTTATAAAAAAAAAAAAAAATTGGTTAAATCGGTGGATAAATTATTTTGTAAATATTTTTCTGTAGTGACTTCTTACCGCACTTCTTCAAAGTTTAAATATTTTAATTAAATATTAAAATATATTTTTTTATGAAAACCAAAGCAAATCGCGCATGTATCGCTAAAGTAAGTCAACTCAAAATTTATCAATTTTCAGTCATATCTACCCGCTGTAAAAGTTGTAAATCATTCTCTCCACTTTTTCAAAAAAAAAAAAAAAATACACTTGTTATCCACTTATGATATAATAATAAATAAATTTCATATTAAACAGAAAACAATTTTTACCACTGCGGTTTGAAAATTAGTCGACCTAACCTACGTATGAGAGATTGAAGTAGTTTGAAAATAAAACACTTTAATGAAAAGTGGCAACCTTATAAAAACTTATGATATAACGATCTCAGTGAACTTGTAAACATATAAAAAATTAGTCACCGTTATGTAATTCAATACCTTTACTGGAAAGGTCTCAGTCCAAACAATAGTCTGGTACTTCCTTTACGATTATAAAATATTGGCAGCAGAGTTTAAACGAGACCGTACGAGCTGTCAAAATGAAAACCAACTGAGTGGTCGACCACTGAGGTGTCCACATCAGCAACGATTAAGAAAATCTAAAAAATAGTTCTGATAGAACTATTAACTGACTACTTCGACTGAAGGTGAGGGAGTTAGCTAAAATGATAGGTATTTCAAAAAGTTTATATGTCGCATATTGACCACAAATTTGAAGATGAGAAAGCTGTGTACAAGATAGATGCCGCGTTTGCTCTAGTATTGCGATGCTTTAATAGAGTGTTTGACGATGTGTTAACACAATAAAGCCGAGTCCTTGCATCGATTCGTAACGATGGCCCTCAGTTGGTTTAACTTATAAATATATGAAATGATAAATCTCTTTTAACTTAATTAAATTATGAATTCATATTTATATGTACATATGTATATATGTATGTATATGTAAATGTTTAGGGGTGGAATTGTACATACTCGTATGTAGTATTTAAATAAATGTGCATGCAACTAAAATCATCACGTATTTTTTGGGGAATTAAAATAAAAATAGAATTGGAAGCATTTGACATTTTGATGTGTAAAACTAAAATAAACTGGAGACTCATAAAATATTCATTTAAATCATAATTACTATGTACAAGTATATTCAAGTTTTGTTTATAATTTTTGCTTGCTTCTACCTTACAAAGGCTTCTAGGCACGTATTCAGGAAGTTTACAAATTTATAACCAAATATATAAATACGAGTATGTATCGTTAAATTAACTTTAAAATATTGACCTGTACTCCCAAACATAGCACGACTGATGATCAATTTTATATATGTGGGCAACCAGAGGTAACAGTGATAGTTTTCAAATTACGAAATTTCAAGAAATGATCTTCTCGACTCCGGTCAATTTTTAGCTAATCGTTTATGTGTTTGATCAAGCATTCACAAAATATTTGACAACATCGATATATGTATTCGAACTGTGTTTTCAACAGAACGGCACCACATACCATACCAAAAAAACATCACACTCTACGTTTGCTCTTCCTTTAGCTGAGAAAAAAAGGTAAAATTAGCAGTACTGAAAAATATCACCCAATAGCAGTTGCTTCCGTACTCTCCAAAGTAATGAAGAGTGTGATTAATCATCACCTAAGGCATAATATTTAAAGTCCAGTAATTTGCTATGTATATAATCATCAATAATCTTTTCGGTTATCGTAGAAGCACTAATACAATAATAAAAGTAATTGCTTTTGGTTTCGGTATACACATTGTTCGAATTCGATCAAGCTTATTCAGAATTGAGATTTCATTCGATGAGCTTAGGTTAAATTGAGAGCTTTGTTATATTTCGTATTATATTTTCATGAACATTTTTTATTTATAATTCTATCTACTCTTTCGCAGATACAGCAACCTTTTTCATATTTAATTGATCGTAGGTCGAGCCTTTAAAATATTGTGATGAAAAGACGATGTTTGAAGGACTCATTTCCATTTATTCTCATCATCATACCGACCAGGCACTATTGTGGGACACTGCAAGCTATGGGATCTATTGTGCACCTTCCGGTCTATAGTTTGTTCAGCAGATCTGTTGCCTTCCTAATGAATACCAGCAGATCTCAAACAATAATGGCAGATTTCATATGACACACAGTGAGACCGTATATCTATTTTAACATTTTCATCTAAATCTATCAAGAACCCCACTTTCACGGTATGTCATACTTTAGAACCTCAGAGCCACGTCCAAATTGCAAACATCACCGCCCTACAGTGGCGAAGTCTCCTTTGAGCTTTCCAGTGTTCCAAGCATCTGGCAATTTCCCAATCCTTAATAGGATTGAGGATAGTGTAAGTGGTGTTGCACAGCAAGAATTCGAACCGATATAGGGAGTCATGGAAACTTTTCTATCCAAAGCATTCACTGTCTTATTACCATCTATTGCACGGTGTCCTGCTACCCAAAATAACTTTACCTTATTTCTAAGTGAAAGCCTTTGCAAAGTATCGTAGCAATATTTGAACAGTCCAAATTTCATACGATTTGTCTGAAAATATATTAATAGTCTTACCACTGTGCCCAATTTCTATGTTGATTTCAGTACATATGACAATGGCCATGATCTCAGCCTGGAATACACTCAGAGATCTCCCCATTGGGATCGACAAGTATCGGTTGGGAAAGTGAACACCAGCAGCGAGACAGTCATTCATTTGGGATCCTTCGGCCTACCAGTTTAGATCAAACTAAAGCCACATTAGACAAACAATCCCAGTCCGGAAATTAAATTCTAAATCTCCTGACAAAGCACAGATCCAAAGGCATAACATCTAGGACCGAAGACATTCCTCCGACTACCCTGCGTAGAATGGACAGATTTCCCGCCACCCTCGCCATATAGATGTGATGCGGTGTCAAACCTATCAAGGCCCCCAAGGCCGTTCTCATTGCCCCGGTTATATCGAGGCAGGCAAGTCTCTGTTCCCAGCCTAATTTATTTTTGCACCAAGATGTCGTCACATTAGTGATAATGGGTCGAATAATCGCGGTATATATCTATAGTCTCATTCTCAGCGAAAGACCCCATGTCTTACCGCAGAGTCGTGACATGCCCAGAGGGCCCCAATGATTGAGTTTCAACTAAGCCAACCTAGACACTTCCTATCCAGAATGACATCAAGAGAAGAGCTGATGATTCTGCTGCTAAACATGGAACTGATCCAAGCTATCATTAACATTTACACCACTTTTCGCTGCAAAAACCTAGTACACTTTTAAATAACCGGGTTTGATTTTAACGCGTCCAAGGCCAAAAGTTATTTTACTAAAGCATAAGCTATTTTATTAACGTATCGTATGTTTCATGTATCCCATACGATACATGTTTTGGAAAACATGTGATAATTTCTAAATTAATTATAAACACTTTTAGCCCCTATTGTTTACTTCACAATAAACAATAATTTCGAAATGAGTAAAAACATATTCCGCTCATTTTTTAAATGCTTTAGTTTTAAACTGTACACCGAGGAAACAAACGAAGGGGTCGAAAAGGTTTCTTTTTACTCGTATCTCAATTAAAAATTTTAACGAACAAAAACAAACTCAAAAACAAGTTTTTTTTATTAATATACGAACCCAACCCAATAACTGAGTGGAGCTCAATTCGTTTAGAAATGGAAAACAACAACTACAACAACAAACAGTAGCAGCATTAAAATGCATACGAGACATTTTTAGTTAAATGGCTTAAACATCAAACAGTTGGTGTTTAAAATTCAAAGTGATCGTTAGCAACAGCGGAAGATACTCAGTCAAGGAAAAGTAGAAATTGTTTTGTTTTGCTTTTTCTCATAATTAATATTCAATACAGAGAATATTCTAAATAAAAAATCTTAAATAAACAAATAATCAACGATCGAAATGACTCAAAAAGTCTTGGGATTATTTGTGGCTTTAATTGCTGTAGCCAGTGCTGTCAAGGTAATATTTGAATTAATTTATTTTTTTTTAATATTTAATTTAAAATTTGATTTAAATTAAAAAACAAACACGTATTTTGGATAGTAGACAAAGCAATGGCTAAGGGTAGAAGTTGGTATATTTTAACATTATTATTTCAACCAGTCCCATGGAATTAACCCACCATAAGTTTCTTCATAATATTAAAGTCGATATTTAGATGTGTTACAAAGAACAGAGCTACTATGTAAGGTATACTTAAGCATAACAACCCTTAAACAGTTACATACGTATTAACCATTAATTGGCCAGCCAGCTAGCCAAACAGTCAGCCAGTCCTCTTATTTCTAATGGCCTTTTTCATATGATTTATTACCAAACACATTTAAAGTTGGCTTAAATGAAATGAAAAATAAATGTTTTACAAATTTGTTGTTAAAAAACTGTACGTTTTCTAAACTTTGGTAATAAACCGGTTTTCCCATATTCATCGTCTGTGTAATTATTACATCAAAACTCTACGATTATATCAACTAATGGTAAACTAACGAATTACGAGCATAAGTTAAATGTTTGGAAATTTTTTAGTTTTTCCATTCTTCCATACATATGAATTTGAAATTCAAAAATCAAGGTTAAGAATATCCAACAAGACTAATGACTGCCATCGGTGGAAGCATAAGTAAACAAAATATTTGTTTATATTTCTAGACATTTTTTAACACTTTACTACGCTGCTTTTATTTAGTCATCAATACATAGTTTATTACCTTAAAAACCATGGTCGTGCATTTCTCAACCCTCAAGCATTTAGTGCTTTGAGCTCTTGAGATTGAGTTCTTGAAGTTGTACCTGTTTTTATCTCCTCAATTGTTACAATTCTTCGTTTCTACACAGCTGTGTTAAATTTGGGAACTGAAACAGCCATAGCCGGTGAATATGTTGACTGAGATAAGGCATGATAAGGCCGAGTCCAAAACACGCGACAGCTCGATTTGTCTTGCGCTAACTAGTGCCACTTTGAGATTGCCAAAGCCATCAGGGTCTGCTACACTTTGTCTCTTCAACGGAGATGTGGTTTTCCACTTCCCCGCTTTGTACTCTGGGGTACCGTCTCAAAGGTCTGCCTTGCTGAAGTTTTTTGTCCATACGAGAAATATCGTCCAGACAGCGCAGCCGCTATATCTTAAATTTTTTTTTCGCCCTTACTCCTCTAGACAGCATATTGGCTTTCCATAAAGCATCCATTACCTTGTTTCAGTTTCAGTAATCAAGTTGATTTTAAAGTTAAGTAGATGATTAATCCACTGTAGCTGGTCTCCATATGATAATCTTTGCTAAGTGGTGGTGATGGTGATCCTTACTTGGCAGCATTTTACCAGTAGGTGGCGTCTGATGTTTGTCATCATCGCCAGAGGTAAGCTGGATGGTCAGGGGGACTTATTTAGATGGATTTGTCTGGAGAGAAGCTGAAGTTTTTTTTATTAAACAATCGAAACCGTAATTAAATTTTTCTTCGTCATGTCTTCTGCTGGGATTCGAACATGGGTCGTTTGTATTGTATGTCTGCCTCTAACTATTACGCCAGTATACAGTATTCATCTCCTACACGTAGAGGAGCGAAATCTTACAAAATATTTATCTTTTATCGTTGAACGTCACTGTTCACAATTTTGCGCCATATAGCAGGACAGGAGTGGCAAGTATTTGCTCTGCTTCTCATTTGTTCTGTTGACTAGAGTGATTCTCCGTTTGATCTCCAGGCTGATGTCGTTCATGGTGTTAATACTGATAGTAAGATAGACAAAGAACTTCACCCCTTCAAAACCTCGATCCGCAACAGTTACGTTTTATCCAAGAGGTAAAGATTCTGTTGGTTGACAGAACGTACATAATGGTGTCCTCATTCACCACCAGATCCTCGTTCCTGTACAGCTTTTACAGTTCCCTATACCAAAGTATACGGTACTCATCTACTTATAGGGGGACTAAAGATCTTGGGTAGTTTTTTCCTTTCGTAAACTCCCAAACGAGCCATATAGCAGAACAGGGATGATAAGAAATGATTTTTTAGAGCGTAAGTTTGCTTTGTCAATAGGGATGATACTGCATTTCAAATGTAGCATCTAGTGGCAAGAGTGAATCTTCGTTTGATCTTCTGAAGATTAAAAAAGTAAGTAAAGTACTTGTAGATATTAAGATGGTCAGATGGAGTGAAATATTTTTTCACCGTTTCAAGAACCAAAACGTTTTATTCGATACTTAAAACATGTGACTCATGCAGTGAACATCATGACCGCACGTACTTGAGTCTAAAAACAAGGTTGTAACAAGGTTAACACACTATTGGACCGGTAATTCTCATCTTTTTTAGGAATTTCCATTATGCAGACAACATAATGAACAAATATCTACACAATACGACGCCATGGAAAGGTAAGCAAATGGACACTTGAGCGTCAAAGAACAGTGCTGTAGGACTACTTGATTTTTGGGGGGAATAAAACGTAAATTTTTTTAAACGCTCTCATCTTTTCGACTGTTATTAAACGATATTTTATTGTAAATGTATGGAAATAAATATTTCCTTTTATATTTTTTAATGAAAAAACTCATGAATTTAAAAAAAAATATTGAATTCTGAAAACACAAATAAAAATTTCAAAAATAAATATTTTAAATCATTAATATAAAAAGAAGATAAGAAATTAAAAAATTTTCCGTAAACTCGTAATTTTTATAATATGAAAATATTATTCGATTTTAACAAATATTTTCGAAAACAAATAAATATTTCTTAAATCATAAATCTCTTTTTGTTTGTGATTAAAAATATAATTAAATTGTCTGTTAAATGCTCAAGTGAAATAAGTCATAAAAACAGTATTTAAAATACTAGAAAGTTTAACACATTCACACAAAAAATATGTTAATAAATGTTAATTTAATAAACATTTCTCTCCGTGAATATTGAAATATTTCTGAAAATAAAAATATTAATTGTGTACTGGGAAAGTAACATATACTTATGTAGTATAACAAAAGTCAATGACTTGAAAATTTTGTTTTTTGGAAACTCTACATTACGATAATAATTTTTATGGTCAATGATTATAATTTTAAGCTCGTAAATTAACATCTAGTACATCAGAGTAAACAAATTATTACCCAGCTCAAGCTTGGCTATGCTATTAAATCGCTCCACTTAAAAGTGAAAGATACCAAATCAAGTACGATGAGTAAGAGGTTATATGAACTTATAACTGCCGTATCTCTACACGATCGCAATAAAGCTCTGTAGACAAGGATCATTAACGTGAAGCTTTTAAGAGAGGGATATATGTACATATGGATGTGATGCTCAGGTCATAATACAAATCTATCGTAAAAACATTTTTGCTTAAATGGTTTAGTTTTAAATATAAGTTAACTAAATTTGTAGCCTATAACTATTTATTCAAATAAGTTTTAAGTTTTAAAGTTACAATCCGAAAAATAAATATTTTTCTGACAAAATTAAAAAAAATATTTAAAATTCCGCTCCATTGACACTTACAAAATCGAACGAAACAATGGGAAAACCCAATAAACCATTTCAAAAGCATTTTATTAATAAATGTTATAAATATCAGCACAAATTCCACCTACAGTAGTGTAAGTTCTTAAAAAAAAATATATTAAAAAAGAATTAAAAACACATTTCCATACCTGTGTGTATAATTTCGTTATTTCCCAAAGGGTTAATTCGCAACAGTAAACATGGCTGGAATGGTAAAATCCTCATACAAACTCACTCACCGGTATTTCGTAAACAATTTGTATAAACAACTTGTTTTTGTTAATTTTTTTTGTTTTTTTGTTTTTTGTTATTTTTTATTTTATTTATTTTATTTATTTTTTTTGCTCCCTTTAACACACAATTGTCATTGTTGGCATTATAAGCACAAGCACACACGCACACACATGCAAAAAAAGATCTTAATTTATCGATGATCGTTTAAACATCAAAACAACAATAGCACAAACTATAAGTAAACAAGAAAAAAATCCAATAAAAGTGAATTGAATAAGCGCAGCAGCAGTAGCAGACGGTTAATTGTTTTATTATGAAGCAAAGTAGAATTATAAGACGTAATTATGTTTTTTTTTTTAACTTACCGTCAGTTATCTTTTTATTCCTATCCACTACTAGGAAGAAATTGTATTTGCTGCTGTTGCCTTTTTGTAATATTATTGTTTTTCTGTTTTGTTTTCATTTTCTTCTTGTGAATAACCGGGTTCTCGATGAGACTTAATTAGTTGTTTTTATTGTTCTTACATACAATAATAACAACAACACGAGCATGAATAATTAAATCCACATACCATACATATACTCTCTCTCTCTCTCTCTCTCTCTCTCTCTCTTTTAATAGTTTTAACACAAAAACATTTTGAAAGTTTTAAAAGAGATATTCTCTAGTAAAATTGTGATATAAAGATTTATTGTTATTACATTTGTAATGCATGTAAAATTTACAAATGCATATATATATGTATGTACGTACATATGCGTGTAGCCAACAGACACAGTATAGGTAATAATTATAGATACCATTATGAAATTTAAAGTAATTAAAATATAAAAAAATCAACAATTTAATCTACACTACAATGGATCTTATCCAACAATAGTGATGAATACTAGGCCAATGCCTATCATTTAGGTTAATTATGGATTAAATCTTGTAGGTCATTTGAATTATTTATTCAAATTGTTAATTTAACTTAAATCGCCCATGTAGATTGTGTTCGAACTAAATTAGAAATTATCGCCAGTCTGTGCTATATGATTCATTGATAATAAAAAGTTTCGGCGATTCTTTAATGGAAACAAAGAAACTAAAGCCAAAACAGATGATTTCTGACTTAAGATCAAAATTTTGCCATGTGTAATCTTTAAACTGACGAAAATCACAAAAAGGGCCTTAAGAATTTCCACTGCTGTTGCAAATTGTAATAATAGTTCATTAGATCAAATTGATGAAGATCAAAATCAAGCCAAAAAGGATCTTTAGGTATCATTAAGTATACTGATTTAAATAGCGCGTGGAATCAGGGGTGCTCCGATAGATATATATTCGGATTGTCAGGCAGCACTGAGGGCCTTTTTTCAAAATATATAGACTCGAAATTGGAATACCAATATCTACACCCTGGCCTTGGGAAACAGAATGGGATTTTGTTGGGTTCCTAGAGACAGAGGTGTTATTAGAAATGAGCCATACTGTGGTATACTAGTCCATGACCTGGGAAATGCTAGATTTTTTTGAACATAAGCTCCGGTTATTTGCCATAATGCTTGGTCTAAGACAGGTGCAGCGGCTGATGAGACCCTCTACTATAATAAGGAACTACGCCATAAGGGCAGGGTAATTATGAGTAAGTTCATTGGTTTCTTGAAAAACGTCTTTGCAACTTCAATATGCTATCTTACATGGAGTTCCATCTGTGCAGAAGAAGAATATATTGGTTTGTCAAATATTCGTAGGCGTAGGACGTAAGAGTCCTTTATTGGGTCTGAGCCGGATATTATGGTCTCCATGCGATGAGTTGAGGGTATGCTGATGGAGACCGTTCAGTACCCTTTATCGATCCAGATACACTACTAGAAATGCAATATCGTTCATAAAAACATCGATGTTTGAAAACAATTTAAAGGTTTTTTAAGGTCACAGTGCCATGATTGTGTGCCGCTGTGGTATAGTAGGTGAGAATCCCGTCTACCAACCAAGAGGTCAGACCATCTGACAAATTTCAACAGCAGTATCGCTTCATAACATTGCTAACGACTAGTTATGAGTATATACGCTATAGAAAACTTCTCTAACTAATGCGTCTGCTGTTCGGAGCCGGCTTAAAACTGTAGGTTCCTTCCAATAAGTCTAAAAACAGAATCGTGTGTAGTTCATATGATTAAGAGAAGTTCTCCTTGTTCTACTTGGATTGACGTGGGAAGTTAAGCCTCTGCGTCCCTGATAATAAATAATACAATACTTATGAGGCATTAGCCAATAATCCAGCTTATTAAGTTTTACAAAAAAGTCGATTGAGTGCTTAATGTATGTATTTAAAAAGTACGCTATTCTTCAGACCACACAGGAATGCAATACGTCTGTCAGCGCATACGAAGCTCTAGTAGAAGAGCCACTCGAGTTGGAATATAAGGCTGCAGTGTCTGGAGTTAAGGACTATCCAAACCTCCAATACAACTTTGGCAGCATTAAATGCAATGCAACTCTACAGCAAGCCCAACCAGTGGCTAGAAATCTAACCCTGATTACAGAATTAAGGTTTTGATCAAATAACGCATTCCCAGCAACAGACTGTTTATTTACGCAAACAGTGGAACTAGCACTGTGAATTCAATTTAAAAACTTAAGCATAATCTATCAGAATTTGAATAAAGCTTTGTTTCAAACGATATTTGTGTAATCCCACTGAATTATAGGTTAATCTGTCATTGAAAATAATCCCAAAATTGTTTACCTCAACTTTTTTTTCTAGATTACGAATGATTCATTATTATTTCAATTAATAGATTTGGGAATGTCACTACTCCAGTGAGAATAGAAAATTTAAATATAAACATTTCCTCAATCGATAAAACATGTTCTGAAAAAATAAATAATTGTGTTATTCAGATACGAATTTATATTCAAAATCAATTATCATCTCAACTTGTTAAGTGAATGTTAATTAAACCGTTTTACTATTCACCAAGTAATTCTGTAACCACAAAATCTTGTAAAACATCTGCAACTGCTGAGATGAAAGAAAGTTGAGATGACATCAGAAATCGTAAATACTTGTATAAGTACGATCGATATCTCTCTTTAAAAAACTTTATTTACTTTTCAAACTCACATTGGTATCTAAATAATTACCTGTTTGCTTTATAGAACTTACAAATGAAAATTTCTACTACAAAAAAATATATAATAAAATAAAATAAAAAAATAATTTGTATTGTAGTATTACAATAAAATATTTAAATAATTGCCTTTCATTTTAAAATTAATAGTTTTTTATTTTTATCGTATTATTATGAAAATTATTAAATTAAATAATTTATTACATTACAAGTCATACTCAAATGAGTATGAAATGAGTTGGAAAAAAGTTTGAAAAACAAAGGCGGCAATTGCAATCAGTTCAATTCTTAATGAATTATTTTTAATTACTTTACGTATGGGGGTGCGCCGATTGCCTTGTACGTAGTGTGCTAGTGTGTCAGCTTATGGATTCGATTCCATAAACTCTGGTCATTACGCCGAATACATGATTTTTAGTTACCTGTTTGTAAGAATTATAATATAATTTGTAATTGTATTCTAATCAAAATCTTCTTATACAATATATTTATGAAAAATGAATGTGTGTTTGTATGTTTGTTTGTTTGTTTGTTTGTTTGTTTGTTTGTGCCTTATAGACAAGCTAAACGGCTGAACAGTACCTCTCTGTATGTCTGGTAGAGCATATTGGCTTTCCACAAAGCATCTATTGCTTTGTTTCAGTTTCTTTAATCAATTAGATACTTCAAGCTAAGTACAGTGTCCGCCATCTAACGGTTTTTTTCAACTAGTGCTTATTTCGTCAATGGTAACACTTAGCTCATGTCTGATTTGACAGATAATTCATTTTATCCTTCCGCTGAACGAATATGGTTGTGTCCAATGCATTTTCGCTTCGCTAAGTGGGTCTGCGATTGACTTACAGAAGATGCCGATTTTCATTTTTCAGATGAAGCTCGTTTTGATCTTGGCGGGTATGTAAACAAGCGAAATTGTCGCATTTGGGACACAGAAAACCTGCACGCATACATTGAAAAGCCGATACACCCAAGACGAGTCACTGTTTGGTGCGGATTTTGGTCCAGAGGCATAATTGGGCCGTTTTTTTTCGAAAATGAGCAAGGAGTAGCCGTTACAGTCAGTGGCGATCGTTATCGGGCCATGTTGAATGAATTTATGTTCACAAAAATTATACACGTGCCACACAGCCGAAGCTACACTCGATGTTTTGCGCCCCGGTTTTGAAGATCGCATTATCAGCCGCAGAACTGATGTCGTTTGGCCACCTCGGAGCTGCGATTTGACACAGTTGGACTATTATTTGTGGTGTGCCGTCAAAGATAAGTGTTACGCCAACAAGCCAGAGACAATTGACGCTTTAAAGGACAATATTCGTGAAGCCATTGGTGAAATACAGCTGCACACAATCGATAATGTGCTTAAAAATTGGACTGATCGTGTAGGCTACCGCATGGCCAGCCAAGGCAGCCATTTGAATGAAATTATTTTCCATTATTAACCGGAAGGATTGTACTTTCAAATAAAAAAAGAAATTTGAGAAAATATTCAGTAGTTTTTTTATAGCATTTTCAAAAAAAAAAAATTTATTTGGCGGACCCTTTAGATGATTAATCCGCTGTAGCTTCCTCCATATGATTTTTTTTTTGTGTAGTGGTGAAGATCCTTGCCAATTGGTGGTGATTTTTACTTTAGCATTGTAATTTTTTGTCCAAAAATGGCGAGTTTTTCTTGATCATTTGTCTGATGTTTGTCATCATCGCCAAGGTATGCGAGAAGGGTCGGGTCCATCTTTATTTTTTTTTTAGATGAAGTTGTCTAGAGGGAAGAAGTTGAGCCTTTTTTTATTATTCGAAAGCATTCGAAAGCACAATTAAATTTTTTCTTCGTCATGTCCTCTGCTGGGGTTCGAACCTGGGTCGTTTGTGTTGTTAAGCATGCGCTCTAACCACTACACCACGCCACCTCCACTATAGGCTATATACATTCTAAAAATTTCAACTGGCCAACTGGTACCACGCCCATACAAAGGGTAGGTTTACTTGTCTATATCTTCAAGATGGTAAAGCCAGATTCTCTAAATTTGACCCAACCCAAGATTCATAGTCAATGCAAATCATCAGTCAAAAACTTGGCAGAATTGGTCAAATGGACGTGGTACCTCTCATACAAACTAAATATTGATTTTAGTATGATATCTTGAGAACGGTTAAAACATAAGATTCAGAATTTTATGTGGATGACCTCACAGTCAAAACAAATCATCAGGAAAATAGTGGGCGGAATCGACCAGGAAGGCGTGGTACCACCCATACAAACCAAATATTGATTTCATTATATTTTGAGAAAGGCGAAAATAAAATTTTCTGAATTTGGTCTTAATTAATTCATAGTCAAAACAAAATCATCAGGAAAAGGTGGGCGGAATTGACAAGTGACCGTGTGGTACATCGCAGACAAACTAAGTTTTGATTCCTGTATATCTTGGGAACGGTTAAAGCAAAAGCCTCTGAATTTACTCTGAATAATTTCATAGTCAATACAAATGTTTAGGAGGAAACCGGGCGGAATTTGACAAGTGGATGTGGTACCTCCCATACAAAGTAAATATTAATTTTTTTTATATATTGCGAACGGCAATAGTAGAAGTTTCTAAAAACGACGTTAAAACAATGTCGTGAACAATACTAAATATTAAATTTTGTGTATGTGGCGAACGACAACTGTTAAAGCTTTGTTATTCATCCACATTATCCATACAGCGGGAATTGCAGAAAGCACACTGTATAAAAGCTGTCTATATATATACTTATACTATATAAAAATGAATGTAAGTATGTTTGTATACAGCTAAAGAGCAGAACCTACAGCGTCTTTTTGGAAGGAACAAATGATTGGATTTTGACCAGAAGGGGACAAAATGGGTTACCCACCCAAATGGTAAAAAATGTAACTAAAATTTCATTTTAGATAGTAACTAAGATGGGCTAGCGAATCAGGCCGGGTTTAAGCTAGTAAATGAATAAAATAGTTTAAAATCCATGTGTTTTCTTTTGTTATTGAGACAGAAGTTCGGGTATATGTTTTGTCGAACACTGTATATTTTTTATTTTACACTGTTTGATAGACAGTCCTATTTAAATAACAATTTCAATCTAAAAAGAAATCATATTTTCTTCCAATTGGTAAGACTGGCCTTAATTGTTAACCAAATTTATTTTTCTAATGTTGAATTTAATTTACTTAATATTGTACAATAGATAATATGAAGAAAAAAGGTTATTCGTGTTTTGCATTTAAATTTATTAATTTACGCATTAAAAATATTATTTTTTATATTTTTATTATTATTTTTTTATATTAGCGGCAATAACAATTGCAGCACGTAGCATACTTTTATGCATGATACGAGTATATATGGACACCACTTTTTTTAAAAACAAAAGGGCAAGAAATTGAAACATACAAGAGAAATACGGCAAAAAAAGAAACAAAAACATAACAAACCATTTGAATGACAACAATAAGTCAATGAACGTTTTGTAAAATCATAAATGACGTGAACTGTTATGCAAATGCAATATTTCCCCACCTTATGTTGGAATGTTTTATAAAGGGTACGCCAAATATTTTTTTTTTTTTTTTGAAAATGATATAAAAAAAACCACTGAATATTTTCTCAAATTTCTTTTTTTATTTGAAAGTACAATCCTTCCGGTTAATAATGGAAAATAATTTCATTCAAATGGCTGCCATGGCTGGCCATGCAGTAGCCTACACGATCGGTCCAATTTTTAAGCACATTATCGATTGTGTGCAGCTGTATTTCACCAATGGCTTCACGAATATTGTCCTTTAAAGCGTCAATTGTCTTTAGCTTGTGGGCGTAACACCTATCTTTGACGGCATCGCACAAATAATAGTCCAACGGTGTCAAATCGCAGCTCCCAGGTGGCCAAATGATATCATCTCAGCGGCTGATAATGCGATCTTCAAAAACAGGGCGCAAAACCAAATGTTGCTAATATCCTCCTCTTCAACTTTTGTGAACAAAAATTTGTTCAACATGGCCCGATAACGATCGCCATTGACTGTAACGGCCACTCCTTGCTCATTTTCGAAGAAAAATGGCCCAATTATGCCTCTGGACCAAAATCTGCACCAAACAGTGACTCGTCTTGGGTGTATCGGCTTTTCAATGTATATGGGCGGGTTTTCTGTGCCCCAAATGCGACAATTTTGCTTGTTTACATACCCGCCATGATCAAAATGAGCTTCATCTGAAAAGATGATTTTTTTTGGCAAAATCGGCATCTTCTATAAGTCGACCGCAGGCCCAGATTCCCAGCGTTGTTCCAGCGTATACACAACCATATTCGTTCAGCGTAAAGATAAAACTAATTATCTGTCAAATCAGACATGAGCGAAATAAGCTCTAGTTGAAAAAAAACGTTAGATGGCGAACCCTTTATGTGTGTGTACTTGGATTACTATTTATACTCTCTCTCCCTCTACCTCTCTCTCTCTTTCTTTTACTCTTATAGCATTACCGTTACAGCACTATATTGACATTATGATGAAAGGTTAACTAATCGTTGTTGTTTTTTCGTTTTGTTTTATTTTGCAGGTGCCCGTTACCCTTTACTATGAATCACTGTGTCCCGATAGTGCCAAATTCATAAACGAACAAATTTATCCAGCTGTTAAGGGCGATTTAAAAGACCATGTGGAAATAAATTGGGTACCATTTGGCAAATCAACGGTAAGTCAATGAGTTAATTTTGTTAGTTTCTCTCTTTTTTTTTTTTTTTTTTTGAAGGATACAGTAGTTTACAAAGAAAATGCACCAAGAAATATAAAATGCAAAAAATTTTAACAATTTTAAGAAAATTTAATTTATTTTTTATTATAATTATGGTTCGTCGTATTGAAACGCTTGTGGTTAAGATCGTGTTGAATTGAATTCGAAGAAAAATCAGTTCAGAAAAAAATAAAATAAAATGGAGTCAAACATCAGATCCACACAGCGCAACCAGCTAACCATTTGAAAGTAGTGCTGAGCAATGACCAGGCGCAATTTGAGCAAATTTTTGCGTTCTTTTGTAACTGTGGACGAAACATAGATTCATCAACACACCTGAAACTAATAACAATCAAAAGGCTAAGGATGGTCTGTTTTCTAACGGTATCGTGACCGTAAATTGGAAAATGCTAGCAGCAGTAATCGGTAACATAAAGTTTCGGTCTTCCCCTTCTGCGTGAACTGTCAATGTCAATGTCGGTATTTAGTTGATATAACTCATGATTCATACGACATCGATGCTTTCCGTCAACGCAGATGGGACCATAAATTTTACGAAAAATTTTTCTCTCGAATACTACAAGCACTGCCTCGTTTGCTTTTGCAAGCACCTATGCTTCAGAACCATATAACAGCACCAGCAATATCAGTGTCTTATATAGGGTAAACATCGTTTGTCGAAAGGCTGCTTAAACTGCTTGTTTAATCCGAAATATTATCTATTCGCCAGTATTGTTCTTCTTATCTCCAAACTGATGTTGTTTGTTTTATTTATGGCGGAGCCGAGATAGATAAAATCGCTGACTATCTCAAAGTTCGATGATTTCACCTCGTTATATCGCGAGCCGCATATCGACGATTACTCATATCTTTGAACGGATTCAATATTGATTTTTTAGTACAAAAAAAGCAGTAGGGAAAAAAAGTGCAATAACATCCCTTTAACATTTTAACATTTAGCTTCGTGCGACTATTTTCCGCTTCAAAATTTTAAGAAATGGCTAAGTGGTAAAAAATATAAAACAAATTTCTATTTTGAGGGCCTTGAAAAGTATAATTATTTGTAGAAAATAAAAAACGTGAATCTCAAAAATGATTTTATGGTGTCATGTTAAGAAATAAAATGCAATTTTTGAAACTACCTTTGCATTCGGCTAATTAGGTTAGGTTAGGTTATGTGTGTCGCTCGCTACTTGCAAATTTACACGGAGGCCCTATGGCCCATTATGCTATCCTTTATGTGACAGAAAGAAGTCCAGACATGAAAGAATCTCGAACGATCTCCACCTAAAAAAATCAGGATAATTAGTAGTTAAACAATAGCTAACTTTTGAACTTCATCGCCTGACTTCGCATTTATAATTCTTGGTCACAAGCGAAACTGTTTTACCGCTTACCACACGTTAAATTACTTTTTATTTCTTTCCAGTACTCCACCCAAGGGCAAGATGTAATGTTTGAATGTCATCATGGTCCTAATGAATGCTATGGCAACAAAGTGCATGCCTGTGCCATTGAACATATACGGGCCAACTCTTATCAAATGGAATTTACACGCGAATCATTAATATTGGATTTCATCAATTGTATGATGAAAGCGGGTAAAAATTTCCCTGATAATGTGTATCCAGGTGCCAGATGTGCTCGTGAAAATAACATTAATACTTGGGAAAATATACAACAGTGTGCCAATAGCACCGAAGGCAGTACTATACTGATGAGATATGGTCAGGCCACCTTAAATTTCCAAAATCCTTTGCAATCTGTACCCACTGTGGTATTTAAAGAGGTAATGTATTCAATATAAATTTCTAATATTTGTTGTTTTTTATTTTTTTATTTTTATTTAATTTTTTTTTTAGCAATACGACAAGAAAGTTAATGATCGTGCCCAAAACGATTTCGTTGGTGAATTGTGTAAATTTGTGTCTCTACCTATGCCACGCATTTGTGCCGATCGCAACTCGGCTGTAAGCATTGCTGCCACTACTCCTTTAATGGGTCTTTTGGTCTTTGCCTTTATCAAGCTTTTCGTTTAGAAAACAAACCTACAAAAAAAAACTAACTTTCGCTTACGAAATAATTTTATTTTTCATTATTATTTTTATCGAATACTTATTATTCGTTATTCGATTTTTTATTTTTTGATTTAATTTTATTTGTTTTTTTAAATAATTTTTTTTTAATTTCAGTAAAATTAAAAGCAACATCCGCTGTATTTTATTAATCCGTCCAAAATAAATTTTGTAAATAAACATTTTACTGGAATGAAATTGATAGTTTTTTGATGGAGATTATTGAAATACTGAGTTTTTACAAAAACCGGTTTTCAAATTATTTGAAGACTCTTCTGATTAAAATATATTTTAAGTAGTATAACCCCAACAACCAACCTTATTTTGGAAGACACAGCACGTCAAAAGCGAATGCAAACGTTCAATAAGTAACGAAAATGGGTCGATTATATGGTCACCCATAGTTTTCTAAATAGGAAGTTTGGCTTTGATATCGCAACTAAAGACTTGCACTCCAACGGATGAGAAGTTTCTGACAATGCCCTTGACGTCTATGCCAAAAGTTTTAAAATGCTGGACAGAGTGGCATGACATAGAAGGTTCTGGCTTTAGGCTTTCCTATAGGTTGCTTGCCCACTGTAATGTATTTTAGGCGGCAGTCATGGCCATACTGAAGGCTGTCCAGTGCTTGTTGAGTGGTAGGATTTTCCTTGAAAATATTCTGACTTACACGGTGCCAGTTTAACTTCTATCCTCGTTCATGAATACCGGAGGCTTGTCACTGAATTTTCGGATCATTCGAAGGTAGCTTGTATATACATAGCTTCCAGACCACAGGGATACCGTCCTATCGTTAGACTCTGCTAGACCGACTTAATTATGAAGAGAACTGACTTCTTTCCTTAAATCGCATGATCATCCATCGCACTACTGCGGTTCTAATGGGCCATTGCTGTTTTGGACAAAACTTACAAGGCTTTGACTAAACTCATCAGGATAAGAGTTACGAATGGAGACTGGTTGGTCCCCAAGTCTACTTGACATCGCGACTGGAATGTGAATGTCGAGCATCTCTAAACGAGATAGCGAGACATTCAGACCTAGGGATTATCTGGATAAGAGGTAACTCTGACACCCGGGAGAATTGTGTGGCGAACGAACTAGCGAGGGAAGGCTCTCTCCTTGGAAACGAGGAGATTGCCTATCTAGTTTGACTATCACTTTCCTTCTGCAGACTTCTGCTTCAGCGATACATGTTGGGCAGGACACAGATACGGTGGGAGAATGAACCCACGTGTTCTGTATTAAGGCAAACCTGGCCCCTATATGATCGGGCTCGTTCGAAGTCTATCTTGAGGTTGGCGTGACATAGGCTGTGATTCCTGGTGGTTGTTATCCTGGTGGCTGTTAGCTCTGGGTGGCTGATGCACGTGCTAAGAGACTGAGCCTACCGTTCAATATTTACTGGAGGAGGAGACTGTCAAAAATTTCCTATGTCAGTGTCTGAATATTTCGGATATTAGGGCTGTTTTTCTCGACAGTCCATTTCTGCTTGCCATACCGGACCTAGCTGATGTAAATGTCAGCGGGCTTTCTTTCTTCCTACGCGCATGCGTCTGTTTGTTTCGATTCGGGACGGGGAGTGGACATATAGGTCCGCTTGTACGCTCCCTTCTATGGGCATCACAGTGGGATCAGTATTGAACCTAAGTTAGCTGGACTAGTGTGTGGCTGCTCGTTGTAACTAAGTAACTAACTAAATATCCCAATGGAAGACTCAAAACTCGCGAAAAAGCATGTTATTTCTAAACATGGTTTCCTTAAAGCAAGAAGCAGTTTTCTTGTTTTTTTCTTAATTCGCTCAAAAAAAGACTTCCCAGAGATCTCTGACTCGAACCTCTGATCACCCAGCCAATTCTTCAAATTTAAAAGCAGGAAATAATCATAAGGCCATAAGTCTAGAGAGTTAAACGGGTGGAAAGTGTTGTAGATGGAATAATAGCTAGCCAGCTGGCTGATGGCAAACATCAGATGAGAATAATCAGGAAAAAACGTCACCTACTGGGATAAAAATTTCAATGCTAAGTAAGGATCAACACCACTTAGCAAGGATCTACACTACAGATTGTGATGGAGACGAGCTCCAGTAGATTAATCATCCACTTAGCTTGAAAAATCAACTTGATTGCTGAAACTGAAACAAAGTAATGGATGCTTTGTAGAAAGCCAACATGCTCCCTATAGGAGTGATGGAGAAAAAAACTCGATAAATAAGCCTCTAAAAGTTACAATGCTAAACGTGACGAAGTCCTCCTCAAATGAAAGGAAAACCATTATTGAATACTAACTTAAAAATTCCATTATATAGTATTGCGTATCATTCAAACACATGTTGAGTCTTCTAATCCAGCATTTAGAAAAGAACAAAGTAACAGAAAAATGACACCTAAAAGCTATTAAAAAATAGCAATAATCGCGATTATTATTAAATATTCAATAAGCAAAACAGCGATTTTCAAGTGTTTACAAACACTTTGATTGATTGTTGTCTTGGTATCAAAAACAAAAGTGCCGATTATCAAAACAAATACCAAATTTCGGGAAAAAATATAATCCACAACCAAATGAAGGTAATGCACCACTATTATCAACAAACTTCATCATCATGATTAGTATCAATGGGCAAATTGTAGTAAACAAACTCACCCGCTACCCTACGTTGCCCTTTGTGTTGTTTTATTAAGCATTGTCAGCTGTTTATCTCTTGTTTAATTCCCTTGGATACTGACGTTTTTGTTTAAAACAAAGTCTAATCCCAATATTGGCACACAATAACAGAATTAACAGAAATAAACAATAATCACAGGGTAATAAAAAATAATTGAAACAAAATAAATAACTGCTCTTCTTTTTCATGTTTACGCGTTCGTACTCACACGCAAAGGGAAAAAATAAGCAAAAAGTAAACAAAGAGAAGTAGAGAGAAATCAAGTGGCAAAACACAGTGCAAAGTGGCCTGCGTGAGAGACTCTCAATTCCTACCGCAGTTGTAAAATGCATTAATATTAGTTAGCCTAACACTGATCTAGGCCATCGAGAAGCATAACACGACTCTAAGCAAATTTTTCTTTTGTTCTCACATGTACGTGCGTACTCACACCCAATGGCAATAAATAAACAGAGAACAGAGGAAATAAAGGGAAAAATACAGTGCGAGAAAAAATTTTATTGATGAAGTTTAGCGACGGGAAAGCTGATATGATCGTGCTCTTTTTTGATACTATTGAACTTCAAAAAATAACGTGGTACTGCCCTAAAAGATTTGATACTCTCATAAGTATTTCTACATTATTTTACATCCTTTACTCCAGATTTTCCGGTTTTTATTTATTTTAAGTATTAATGGCAACTTGATTACACTATGGGACAAAAATGACTGAAGCTGATACTATACAATCTGTCTGATTGATGAATACTATAATCTGTCTTCAAAATATTCAAAACACCCCTAAATTATGAGTTATGGGTAAAAAATCGGTTTTTCTTGTAGTCATACACTTATAAGCTCGGATGAAAAATGATCGATTTTAGGTTTCTAATATGGAAAGAGGAGCAGCAGATATAAAGCCAGGCGATTTGTCCATTATTACGGGATATTCAATAGTGGTATCTTTGTATTTACCTTAGATCCCCGAATAATGTGCATAACATGTAAGGAATTGTTTATGAATCCCGGGTATCTGTGGATGACACAGCGAGACATTCGACGGTTACAATTACTTGGGTTCAGGAAAATAAATAAATTGAAGGTAACTGCAGGGCGAGTGTACATTAGCAGGTAGATACCACTTTCGATCCGAACGGATGTATTGAAAACATCAGTGCCGTTATTAGGACGAATAGACGACTGGAGTCTCCAATATTTCCCCAAATGGCGATCACACAATGGGAAAATAAACCCACTTGCTATAAGAGTAAAAGGATCTGGCCACATTTGAGTTACCGGTGTATGAAGATGCCTAAAGGGCATTCGTGGAGTCTTAGTCTATCAGACATGCTTAAGGGCTAATAATTCTATATAATTATCGTTGTAGAAGCTGCAATGATGAAGAGTAGGAAAAGTCTGCGGAACACTTTCTATGCAACCGTTCAGAACTAGACTATAATAAGATTACGTTCTGTACATCTGGCTTCATTAGAACAACTGAATGGCTAACTTCTTCTAGACAAGAGCTGCGAAGACCATGGTGTGATAATGGACACATGGTACCACATCGGGTAGCCAATGATAGATGCCAGAATAATCTAACCAAACCTATGCTTAATTATGAATCAAATGCTACCTTGCTTTCGAAAGCACTATAGTAGGCAAATTACCCGTAAGCAACAATATTACCGGCAACATACTTTACAGTCTTAAGTTTGGATCACACGATTGTCGCAATACACCAATTATTGGTACGGCAATCGTGTGACCGCTCAATAGGTAATAATACGTCAACAAAAATATCAAAAATTGGCAATATTTGTTGAGTTCTTGTGCGACAATTGAAGTTGACAATACATAGCAATATTTAAATATTGAAATTTATGTTCGTAGAATAAATTTGGATAATTTTTATATTTTACGACAATAAAGCACAATAGAAATTGTGTCATATTGGCACATTTGAGACAATCGTGTGATCCTAGCTTTAAACACGTACTTTGAATTTAAAGCAGTGTTATTTGGTGTCCTTACAGTATGGAGACCTCAATATATATTAATTTATAAGTACTTTAAATGATTAACAACATTCTTACGAGTGTAAAGTGTGTTGGCGGTAATATTGTTGCTTAGGGATAATTGGTGTACTTTAATGTTTGACCACTGTATCATCTACAGAAACTTATATAAGCAACAGATTATGATGAAATCCTCCGAATGTGTATGCTATCTTCACCCGAAGGAAATTAAACCACTACGAAGGGTTATAATAGGGGTTGCACTGCAAAGTGTTCCAAGAAAGGGTTCAATGATAACAACATTACTATATTGGACTGTAGGTGTAGTCTTCAGGTTTAAATGCGATATGGAATTTGTCGAATGTGGTAAAAACAACAACCAAAGAAATTATTATGAGCCTTGGACATTAATTCAGGCTACATGGTACGATATATCGGCTTCAGTAGTCCAAAATGCCATCGACTCTATGGCCAGACGATATGAGGCAGTTTTAAACAATCAGGGAGCCTCGACAAAGTATTAATCCCTTAAGAACAACATTAGAACTGAAATTAATGCAAATCTATTACTATATTGGACTGTAGGTGTAGTCTTCAGATTTAAATGCGATATGGAATTTGTAGAATGTGGTAAAAACAACAACCAAAGAAAGGTGTCCTACAAATTATTATGAGCTTTGGACATTAATTCAGGCTACATGGTACGATATATCGGCTTCAGTAGTCCAAAATGCCATCGACTCTATGGCCAGACGATATGAGGCAGTTTTAAACAATCAGGGAGCCTCGACAAAGTAGTAATCCCTTAAGAACAACATTAGAACTGAAATTAAGGCAAATCTATTATCATATTATTTCTTTCTTATATTATAACTATTTCGAAAATACCGTAGTGTCCTTATTTTTTTCACAGGGTGAATTTGTATTTTATGTTTAATTTAAATAAAATTTTGAAATGCAAGCAATAAATCAATAAAAATTAAGTGAAACATGTTTCTATAGTTTATTAACTAAAAATAAGAACAATTATTTATCAGCAATTATCTCATTTTATGTACTTTTTGATCAAATATCAATATGCCACATTTGTGTCCTTATTGTTTTTCACATCAGTGTATGTAAACTCAAAAAGTGTGAAAGCACTTTTTCCAGTGTTCTTCACCATTTGTGTAAGAAACAAAATACAATTTCTTCTGGCAGTGTATTCTGATAGAGACTCTCAAATTAATACCACAATTGTAAAATGCACTGGAATTAGTTTGCCTGTCGCTGATCTAGACACTGTTTCAATACACAAAGTAAAGAGCAGTTTGCTTTTAAGACTTTTCAAGAAACATAAACATGTTAAACGTTTGTGGCTTTGTCAGAAGCACAACGTGGATGAAACCGTGCGCTGTTTTTATTTAACGGCCCCAATTTCGGTGGACAGTATACATAATTATTCGATGATAGCTGCAAACGTCTGTCTGTAGTATTCTGTATGATATATCCTCTGTCTCACTGTCATCATCTGTTAATCTCTATCTCCATGCGATAATTACAATATTAAAAAAACACCAGATAATCGCTAAAGTCTATTAGAACTTTTAGATTTGGCTCTCATTAATCACAATCATAACGGATCGCAATACAATCAAAACAAACAGCAAAGCAAGAGTAATGGCTGCCCGTTGTCAAGTGCATGTCAAACACCTTAATCGATTTATTATACATTATCTAACAGGTAAATTAATTGTTTTTATATGAAATGTATGTACGAAAAAAATTTACTTAAATAACTCTAAGCAGGGGGTGACATTCTCAACAACATCATAGCTGTTGTAAAAACAATTAAAACAGCCCAAATGCTTAATAATTTGATTAGATTGTTTATTAAGATTTAACTGTGATTTACGGTGTTGGAGAGTTATTTGCATAAATTATGTAAAAACATATCATACATACATACATACATACACATATACACTCATAATTACTAAATGTAATAAAGGATTGAAAATGCATATTCGAAGTATAAATGAAAGAACATGTGGTTTTATTGCTTTGGAAATGTATTTTAAAAAACGTGTTGCCTATTTTTAGGAGCTTTAAGATTTATAAACACTTATTTAAAGAAATAAGCAATAACTGTAAAAACGATATAAAAATTAAATCAACATACTTAAAAACTAAAGGCCCTCTTCCTCTATTAACATTTAACTGCATTAAATCTAAATTCTTCACTTCATTCTAATATTTCAATAGAATTCGGGATTTAGTATGAAGATTTGAAAATAAAAAAAAATCCAAATATATTGCAAGACATACTTAGTAAGTGTTTGTCTTGAGCATTTTTCGAAGTAGTTATTAATAGTTTTCAGTTTCCTTATTTAGTTTCTTAACTTTATGTTATAGTAAACACATTCAAGGCTACCGACCATCAACCACACGACTACAAAAGTAGCCAAGTAGCCAGCTACTTAATTATTTTAACGACTACGTCTGCAAAATAAACATCTGATTTGACACATTGAACATAACCTAAACAAAACATAACAATGATAATTATTCTTTATCAGTGGTGCCACATAGTTTTTTTTTGCTTTTTTAATGTATATATTTCATATATTTCGTTCTTAAACCGCCTATTTCATATATCTTATTGTATTGACAGCACTAAACTGTTTGTTGTCGCCCAGAAAAATAGAAATTAGCCTAAGTTGGCTACGGGCTACAACGGTAGTTGTGCTGTCGTTAGAATTAATAATTATTCACATATGCACACATATATTCTATTTTTGACAGATTGTAGTCGATGGTCGGTAGCCTTAAATGTGTTTATAGCATTATCGTATAGGAATCTAGAGTATGAAGATCTTTTAGACGTTTATTATCGTTTCAGCCATTTTGTACTTTATTTAAATAGTGAACTTTTCATCGTCTCCGTAATGCTTTTTCCAATTCTTACAGCTTTTTATTGAAATAGGCCCCATTTTTTGCGTTGCAAACTTTAACTTTTCAATAATTGCAAATATTTCTCATCCAATTTTGAAAATGGGGCAAAAGGCGCATACATTATACTAAAAGTATATGTTCATCATCATCATCTTCATCATCATCATCATCATCATCATCATCATCATCATCATCATCATCATCATCATCATCATCATCATCATCATCATCATCATCATCATCATCATCATCATCATCATAATACTCATACCAACCAGACACTATTGCAGGATATTGCGAACCATGGGATGTTTTGTAGTCCTTTCGGTGTACAGTTTATTCAGCAAATCTTCTGCGTTTCTAATGAACACCTACAAAACTGAGACCACAACGGTGGATATGTCACCCAGTGAGACTCTATGTTCACCTAAGCCTAGCAAGAAGCCCACAGTCACACAATATGTGTTCCACTGTTACTGAGTGGGCACTGGGAGTGGGCACAGTGTACAAACATTCACATCTCTGACCGCCATCCTCTTCAGATGCGCTCTTAGCTACAGTAGCCTGTAAAAAACTCCGTCCTGCCATACTTGAGAATCTCAGAGCGAAGCCTAAATCACAGACTGAACGCCACCGTAGAGTGGCGAAGTCCTCCTTATGCATTCCAGTGTTCCAATCATCAAGCAATTTCCTAATCCTTGATTAGATTGAGGGTGATAGTAAGTGATGCTGAACAGCAAAGTTCCGAACTGATTAGGGTGTCATGGAACCTCTTTTAGCCAATTCATCCACTATTTTATTACCATCTATCCCACAGTGTCCAGGTATCTAGATGTACGGTGAATGCTGTTGTTTTCTTTTCTAAAGCAAAAACTACTGAACAGCTAAAAAAGCATAGATCAGAGAATTCCCTCTTGGTTGCATCTTCAAGTGATCTGAATTCCTAATATTCTACTCCAAGGTAGCCAAAGAAAGCTGTCAGCATAGTATAGAAATTTGGCCCAACTAGACCTTGTCCAGTACGCTTTAACAAGTCAGTAAGCAATAAAATCGTTAACAAAGCTTCGCATCATTTGTAAACTTAATTTTGGTGAAGTTCGCAAGTCGTTTGATTCGTATCATTTATTTTTATTTTTTATTCATTTATTTTGGACATAAGACGAGTGAAATATGAAATTTCCTGCCAAATATTTAATATTTTTTTGTATTCTACGTCCTTAAATACAGACAGTGGTGGAAGAAATAATAGGAATACCTTCATTTCTTTCAATAACTAGAACAACGTGAAATAGCCTGAAGAAACAAAGACAGATGGATAATCGTAAGTACGAACTTGTTTCAATTATAGTGCATTCTTCATTTGATTTTTGTAATAAAAAATAAAAATTAAATAAAAATTTAAGAAAATTTTGATGTGTCGCTATAATTTCTTTCACCTCTGTCATTACATATTATTTTCGCATGTACCACACGACGTATGAGAAATTGAAATTAATGTTAAATTTGAATTAATATATTACTCATACGCCCGACAGGTCTTACAAAACAAAAATTGGCATTATTATGACACATTTTTGAAGCCTGTACCAGTTTTGTAAGCCTTGGGATTAAAGTTTAGATCAAAACTAAACAATAATTCAACGATATTTGGCAAATATGTACCTGACTGTATAAGTATACCTGCAGACCAATATTGTCATCAGTTACCTCTTTTAGGTGGGTTAGATTAGGTTAACTAATCAGAGAGCTGATTTAGATCAGAGCCCACATATGTAATAGATGGTCTGTTGCAATGGTTCCTAAGACCTAGCCACTCATTTTTGTAGGTAGGTTTACAATGACGCTACCAATTATGAAGGCATTTTAATATACATATACTGTATCGTGCAAAACAAAAGCAACAAACTCCGTAAAAACGAATAATCTCATTTATTTCTGAAAGTATTTCATTTAGAAAAAACAAATTTCTGTAATTTGTTTAGATTTACACACACTTAGACTTACATGAAAAAAAGTATAATATGTAGTTTATGTGAACGTTTCTTCAAATATCGGCATAAATAATCGAGCTCTTCAAATAAAGGCATGCAAAACAAACCCTTATTTCTTATAGCTTCGCCACATCTGCACGATATGAAATCAATAAGGCTATTAAGGACACATTCCGAGATACGTATCCAATCAAAATCTTTCTCTGCAATATTCCAAAGAGGTTTAAGTCGGGTGATTTTGTCGGCCAATCAAGAACTTGAACCCTATTTACTTTTATGAATTCTTTGACTAACCTCGATTTGTGTTTCGGGTCATTATCGCTCTGAAACACCCATTGAAGTGGCATATTCCACTCAGCATATGGAATCAAAATAGTTTTCCCAATTTTTTTCCTTCAATAAATTGATCCATTATGTCTTCATTTTTATGAAATGGTCCTATTCTATTAGTTAAAAAGCAAGTCCACAACATAATGTTGCCTTCTCCTTGCTTAAAATTATTTTTTAGAATTGCATAGATCAAGCTTCTTAAGAGGCATACTCCTGACTGTACACGTATAAAATTGAAGTTTGATACGAGGGCGGATAGACATTGAAGCTACCTAGCGCTAGATAGCAGCACAAACACAAAAACTTTTTCTTTCTTAGAAATTACAATCTGTCAAATGTCAGCTGTTAAAATTTTAGCCAAATTCATCGATTAGTTTATTTGTTGTAGTCGTTTGAAGTAAGCAACTTTTGTGTTTCTTGGAAAATGGAAAAAAGTGAATTTCATGTAGTGATTAAACACTATTATTTGAAAGGCAAAACGACGAAAGAGACAAAAGAAAAACTTGATAAACATTACGGCGAATCTGCTCCGTCAGATTATATGGTAAAATATTGGATGGCTGAATTTAAACGGGGCCGAACAAGCACTGCAACAATACCATCAACAGGAAGGCCAAAAGAGGTGGTTATTGAAGAAAATATCAAGAAAATCCTCGATATCGTTATGAATGATCGCCGGGTCAAAATACGTGAGATTGCTGAAATGGAATGAACGTGTGTTCAACATTTGCATATGAAAAAGCTATCGGCAAGATGGGTGCCGCGTTTGCTCAGTGTTGAACAAAAACGACTTCGACAGATCACTTCACAGCGGTATTTGGACATGATAAAGCATAATCCTGCTGATTTTTGGCGTAGATTAATAACTATTGATGAAACGTGGGTCCACCACTACACACCTGAAACCAATAATCAATCGAAGCAATGGGTGGAAGCTGCTGGAAGTGCTCCGAAGAAGGCGAAGACAGCGAAATCGGCTGGCAAGGTTATGGCCACTGTATTTTGGAATGCACACGGAATATTGCTCACCGATAATCTTGAAAAGGGAACCACAATCACAGGAGAGTTTTATCGGGCATTATGGGAGCAATTGGTTGATGCAATCAAGGAAAAACGGCCACATTTAAACAAGAAAACAGTGCTCTTTCTTCAAGACAACGCACCGATTCACACAGCATTAGATACGATGCTAAAACTACGAGAAATCCACTTCGAATTGGTTGATCATCCACCTTATAGTCCACATTTAGCCCCTAGTGACTTTCTCCTATTCCCAAACTTGAAGAAATGACTCGCAGGAAAAGGATTCATCTCAAACGAAGAAGTAATTACCGAAACTAATGCGTATTTTGAGGAGTTTCCAAAATAGTATTATTCAGATGGTATAAAAAAAGTTGGCAAATCGTCTTACTAAGTGTATTGAGCTAAAAGGCGACTATGTTGAGGAATGAATGGTTTTTGAAAAAAAAAATTTTTTTCCTACTTAGGTAGCTGCAATATCAATCCGCCCTCATACATCATTAGATACTTTTGTTTTGTACGACGCTGTATAGTAAAAAAACGGATTGTCACTAACTTAAGAAATATAGAAAAAGATACCTTTTAAGGCAGTTTTTCAATATTTTTCAATCCTATAATTTGATAAATAGACCTGTAAAACTAAAACTAGACAATATTAAAAACAATAAGTGTTCATATAACACATACGCACATTTAATGAAACTTTTTAAAGGTCTGTAATCTCAAAAATTGATGTAAATGGGGCTTATTTACATGCTTATGCATCTTACTTAAGGCGCAGAAATAATTATTTTTCAAATGTTTAATGGTGGAGGCTTGCAATAACAAAAATTAAATAAGTTTTAAATGAATAAATAAGTTTCAAGTGAAAGACTTAACTCTTTTTCTCTTATTTTATATTTTCAGAAAAATGCTGCTTTGGGAGGGTTTTCTTAATTTTAAAATATAAAAGACTAAGTCTAAAAGTTAAATATGTATTTTAACAAAATGGCAGCTAATAAATAAACTTTTATATAAATACACGTATATTTCTGATTAAAAAGTTAAATGTCACAAAATGCGTTTCTAAATTCATACGTCACTAAACGCCAACACAATTCATACACAAGCAGATACATAAGCACAAGCTCTTCCACTCATAACAATTCAAAAGTTCAAAACCATCAAAGTTAACAAATATGAAAAAATTATGTTGATTTTGAAAACAAAAAATAACCATAAAATAAAAAAGAGAAAACAAGAAAAACATAATCAAGTTAAAACACAATTTCCCGTTAGAATATGTATTTTAGCCAAATCAAACAACAGGTACAATTTCTTTTTTTATTTGTATTTTTTTTTTTTTTTTTTTGGTTTCCTTTTATTTCACCTCAAAACAAAGCCCACGAAGATTCATTCATTCTTCATTCATTTATTATGTAGGCAAAATAGTCAACAAAATAATAACAACAATTGTGTTACTATTACTTCCATAAACACACTCGCACTCACACACCCAATACATTTCACAACAACAAACGTAGTAATACCTTCGTAAAAAAGCTCTTCAATTCTGATTGGTTGTTTAGTTTAGTATGCCATGACATTCGGCTAAACATAGCAATAAACAACAGCAACAAAAACAAAATAGCTTTTACACAGAATCCTGCCTGCAATCCCGTCTGTGTGTTTGATTTGTATGTGTGTACGTTAAACGATGTCATCTAAAGCCAAACGAACATGTCAAGTTTACGAACCTTGCAAAAGAGTTAAATTCTAAACTCAAACTATAAATGAACACGGCAAACTTATCTAGCAGTCATTGAAATTTTGGCTGTTGTTCGATAACATTTGTCCAAAGGTACGAATATTTTGATTTTTCTAGTATTCTTGTTTATCGAAAAGAACACATCACAAAAAAGTGTTTTCACAGCCGTGAACGAGAATAAACAAATACTAAGCGCATTGAGAGAGAAGTGAAAGTGTTTTAAAAATAAAATAAAAAATATTTATATTTAACAGTTTGAACGGCGTTATTTTAAAAAATCCATAAAAAACTATAAAATTAAGCGAAAAATATTTATTAAAAAGGAATAAAAATTTAAAGTGTTTTAATATCAAAAATATATAAACCAGGTAAGTTTATATGTTTGACTTTTAAAAACTTTCTCAAAAAATGCTTAATATTAGGCCATATATCAGGGCGATCCGAAATTATGTAGCTGACCTAACAAACTAAATACAACTAATTTGGGAAAACTTTTCTTAATTTTTTAACATAATTTCCTTTTATCAATATTATCATCAGCCATTATGTAGCCAACAACAGACACCACGATCTTTTGCGTCCTACGATAGTCACAGAAGATGAGCCTTCTGATCACCTCATATACGCAGATGATGACCAGTTAACCACATATGTCCACCATCCCAAGGGGCAGACCGAAAGTCATGTTGAAACAGCAACAGGAACAGGTTTGATGTCCCCCGAATTCAGTTGATAGCAGTTGAACTCTTAAAATCTGGCACACAATGATCACGCTGGTCTCATTCTTCCAGGTACCAATGTCCACCTTTCGCAATCCTGACAGCCTTCTGCAATAATTCTCCAATTTCCTCTTAGCCCGCTATACTTCTCCCAGCAATATTCTTTAGCTTCGTTACACTGTTCATAATAGATTACTGTTGTTAACTTCTTAAAATCGACATCAACCGCTCTTTGTTGTTAAATATTTTGCCATATACTATAGTTGGGTAGGTCGAGAACAGGCTATTGAACTATTCTTATATGTGAACTAAGAGTGCCATTCAAAACAATAAATTTTTCTAACTTCGCAGTTCGTCTTTCTTTTCATTCATGTTTCTTTTTCGTTTATATTTGTGATCTGAAAAAAAACTTAACTGCGCACCAAACTCATTAGCGAGCCTATTAGCGAGCCATTTTTCTGAGAGATCTTCTAAAGCAGACGAGTTACTCGTAAGAGAGCGATAAAATACTTCGTGCTATTTTCTTCCGTTACTTTCTTGCGAGTATATGGCTTCCACAAAGCATCTCCATCATACACGGTTTAGCACTGTTGATTTTGCTTCTTCCCATGTTAGATTGTCCTGCCGTAGTTCCTGGATAATTGTGCGTCTCTAGGTGTTTCTTGGTCGACCACGATTTCTTGAGCCTTGAGAATCCACTCGAGTGAAATCGGGACTTTATCGAATGATGTTGCCAATCTGCCACCATTTTTCTTACCTTATCTGTTTCAGTACGGGTTCTTCATTAGTTATATACCACAGTTCTGTGTTACTTATGGTATATTCTGCATATGATTCTGTTGATAACTACCTGGAGTTTTTGCATGATGTTTGTTATTCGGTACAAGCCAAGCTATAACACTATGCAACAAGCAAAAATACCTTGGATAACTACTAGGGAGATCGATTATTCGACTTTTTTCAAAAACCAGTTTTCGAATAATTCGATGAACAAGCAAAAATACCTTGGATAACTAGTAGGGAGATTGATTAATAAACTTTTTTCAAAAACCGGTTTTCGAATAATTCGAAAAAATTGCAATTTTGAAAAACCGGTTTTCGGTTATAAATTTATCAAATAACCGGTTAACCGGTTCTGTTGTTAAATATAAATTTTTATCAATTCAAGTTGCATTAGCAAATAAAATTGATAAATGTTTGTCCCATGTTGTAGTTTCTAGCAAGTAAGAATGCTAGAACAATGTTCAGCTTTTTTAGGGCCCTAACGGACATTTCTTCCACGACACCGCAACGTCCTAATATTGCATCCAGTAATTCAATTTTTACAGCGTGTTTTGTAAGAGTTCTACTTGCCAGCGCCTACAGACTACTTGGTATAGAATCAAGCTTTTCTTGCTGCACAATAGCGTCAACCTCATATAAACATATATAAGGTGGTTAATAATTTCTAGTGTCGAAGAGATATTTCAGCTTAGTATTTCAGGACAATCAAAATATCTAGACTTAACATGTCAGAAACATAAATGACATGCCTCATGTATTTAACAGTGTGTGCCACTGTGGTATGTTAGGTAAGACAGCCGCCTACCAGCCAGAAAGTTCTTAGTTCAGTTATAGGCCACACCATCTGGAGATTTTCAACAGCAGTATCACCTCACAAGATTGCTAGCGTCTGATTTTGCCTATTTACTAACTACAACATCTGCCGTTCAGAGTTGGCGTTTGTAGGTCCCTTTCAATCAGTCTAGTTGATCATCAATTTCCATATAAAAAAAAATAAATATTTATTTTCAGAAAATGAGAACAATTTATTGTTGCTCAAGCGTGCATATCTTTTTTGATCTTCCATGGTTTTCACGTTTTTTATGCGTCGTTTAAGGTTGCCAAGGAATACTTAAAGAAGAGTGTATATGCACTAAAAAACATAAAAAACATAAAAATTATACATATTTAAATTAACCGGTTATTCGTGTTGGAATAACCGGTTTGTTCAGTATTCGGAAAATGAACATTTTAAAAAAACCGTATTCGACAAAACCAAAAAAACAGGTTAAAACCGGTCGAATAATAACCGTCCGATCTCCCTAATAACTACTATATTTTTTTCATGCGCTATGATATGGTTTCCGTAAAGGAAACCCGCTCTACTGGTGACCTGCTGGCGTTACTCTCTGGAGGGTGGAACAGATCCATTCATGGGTACCGCAACTCAAACTCTATTTCTAATATTTCTTAATGACTTTCTTTTTCTCACTTCTAAGCCTATCTACTCTTTTGCAGATGGCATCAACATTTGATCGTAGGCCGAGCCTTTTCGAGATTGCGGCGAAAAGCAGAATATGAACAACACACTAACAAACTACTTGTCGAACTAATTCCTAGTAATCATATATTTTTACGTAGTACTCGTATTTCTCGTAGAGCTCATCCCTTTGTAGTTGATTGTCCAGTAAATCGCATAACTTATTATAGGGAGAATTCGTTCTTTGGTCCACTATTCGTTTGTGGAACAATCTTCCTGCGAATGTTTTTCCTGCCACTTACGACATGAGCAAATTTAAACCGAACGTCCACCGACTCTACTCTATCTATCCTCCTTCCCACAACTTATTTTTCTAGTACCAGCACAATGCACTGCATGAGTGAGAGTTATCACCTGAGTACTACTATTGAAAACTTCTCTAAATGCATTTGCCGTTCGGAGCCGGCGTTAAACTGTAGGTCCCTTTCAATGAGTCTAAGAATAGAATCGGTTGCAGCTCATTGACTGAGAGAAGTCCTCCTGTTCCTTCATGGAATGTTATGGGAACTATATATGTATATATTACACTAAGTACTTAAGAATGCTTAAGTTTCGAACAGCTACTCAAGGAGCTAATTTCGTTGTTATTGTATTACTTGATAGAGAATGAAATTAAAGGTTTGTTATTATAGTTGTAATTTAGGTGCCTAAGATGACAAAAATTAAATGTTTTACTTTGAATAAATCTATTAGTAATATACGAGTCCTTAATTGCCCCGACAATAGAATTTGCTTAGATTTCGAGCAGCACTGTAGGTAAATTTATGCACCACATATTTAGTAGTGTGTGTGTCACTGTGGTATGTTAGGTAAGAACCTACCTTCCAAGCAAGAACTCGTCGGTTCAATCCCAGGCCGCACCATCTGACAATTTTCAACAGCGATATCATCTCACAACATTACTAGCGACTCGTTATGTGTATTTACGCTGTGAAAAACTTCACTAACTAATATATCTTCCGTTCGGAACCGGCGTTTGTGGGTTTGTGGGCTTTCAATGGGTCTAGTTGATCATTTTCCATATATAAAAATCAATATTTATTTACAGGAGATGAGAGAAGGTTACTTTTACTCAAGAGTGCATATCTTTTTCGTTCTACCTCGGTTTTCACATTCTTTGTGAGACGTCCAAGGTTGTTATATATACAAAAATAATTTTCTATAAAAAAAATATATATACAAACATATAAAAATTATACTTATTTAACTTAACCGGTTATTCGTGTTAAATTAATCGGTTTATTCGGTATTCGAAAAATGAAGATTTTTAAAAGAAAGCCGTATTCGACAGAGCCAAAAGAATAATAACCATCCAATCTCCCTAGTAAATAACTATTGTATTCCTGATAGATTGAAAGTACCTTGTTTTGAAAAAAAAAAAACATTTTTTGCTGTAATTGCAGAAAATTCCACTGAGCGGAATGGTTATATTTATGAATTTTGAAAAAAAAATATCACTTATACGACACCTATTACATACAACTACAACAACAAAAATTGTATATATCATTTATTAGTATTCCATTTATTGCCCTCATCTTTACGTCAGGTAGGCTAATTTTGGGACCGCCCTCGTAAACTAATAAAGATAATTAAATTGTATTTTCTCACCCTTTTGTTTTAACTCACTCATAAACATTTCAAAACAAATTCTAAAGGGTCCGCCAAATAAAATGCTATAAAAAAAAACTACTGAATATTTTCTCAAATTTCTTTTTTTATTTTAAAGTACAATCCTTCCGGTTTATAATGGAAAATAATTTCATTCAAATAGCCGCCTCGACTGGCCATGCAGTAGCCTACACGATCGGTCCAATTTTTAAGCACATTATCGATTGTGTGCAGCTGTATTTCACCAAAGGCTTCACGAATATTGTCCTTTAAATAATAGTCCAACGGTGTCAAATCGTAGCTCCGAAGTGGCTAAACGACATCAGCTCTGCGGCTGACAATGCGATCTTCAAAAACAGGGCGCAAAACATCGAGTGTAGCTTCGGCTGTGTGGCACGTAGCGCCGTCCTGTTGACACCAAATGCTGCTAATATCCTCCTCCTCAATTTTTGTGATCAAAAATTCGTTTAACATGGCCCGATAACGATCGCCATTGACTGTAACGGCCACTCCTTGCTCATTTTCGAAGAAAAAATGGCCCAATTATGCCTCTGGACCAAAATTCACACCAAACAGTGACTCGTCTTGGGTGTATCGGCTTTTCGGTGTATGCGTGCGGGTTCTTTTACTTGTTTACATACCCGCCAAGATCAAAATGAACTTCATCTGAAGAGATGATTTTTTTTTTTTGGCAAAATCGGCATCTTCTGTAAGTCGATCGATCAAAGTAATGTCGTTCACAGCGTTGTTCAAGCGTATACACCACCATATTCGTTCAGCGGAAGGATAAAACTAATTATCTGTCAAATCAGACATGAGCTAAGTGTTACCATTCACGAAATAAGCACAAGTTGAAAAAAAACGTTAGATGTCGGACCCGATATAACTACTTTCAGTCAAGCCTAATTGGCCCTGTTGGCCCATAAATTATATTCTTCAAAATATATTATATGAGATTTATAAGTTTGTTGAAAATATTAATTAATTGGCGATATTTCATGTCTAAGCATAAAGCTTAAATGTGGACTAATAACATAAATTGTAATTAAAGAAATATTTTTTACCCCAACAAATATTTCGATTCTTTCCTACGTGAGCCTGGCACAAGTCGTTCGTTTAATAAATATTAGCTGAAGTGTTTTTATAAAGTAATTGCTGATAAAATAGAAACTGAATAATTGTTTTTATTAAATATTTAGAAGATCGCATATGATTTCTATTTCATTACATTATATTTTATATTTAAATTCAGTTTTCAAATGCATAACACAAGGAAACAATAAACTTTTTAAATGGCCGCAGCAAACAAACACACAAATTCTACAAAAATCCAAATCAAAAGGTCGCCTTAATTGTTTTTCAATCAATCATTAGAAAATTTGCTTTTCAACAGTACTTTGTTTTTGTTTTATTTTTCCAGTAAAGCAAATTATCAATAAATAGCAGGAAAAAAAATTGAAAATCAAAAATAATAAACAAAAACTTAAATCAAATTAATCTGTGTACTAGGGGATTAACAAAGATCAAGTGATTAAACGAAATTAGGGTAAAACCAATTTATAGAAACTATATACGAAGTTATTTATTTTCAAGACGAGACATCTTTTGATGTATCCGTTCAATTTATTGTAGTTTGCCTCTAACTTTTCCAAGACCCTCAAAATAAATTTTATTTTAAAGACAATTTCTACGTTCAAAGAATAATTGCAAGAGTAGCGCTTTGCACCGCAAACTATAGCTTTTGCATTAAAGTAATTACACACCCATGGATTAGTGGATTGTCTGGCTGACACAGAACTTTTTTCTTCAAATCGATATTAAATCTGTTCAAAAGCTCTTGTTAACCTTCTTTAGTGTAATTATACTTCAATAAACCGTTTAAGTTGTTTTTTAACATCCAATGACGCCCGAATAGCTTTTTAGATACCCTTTTGATTTAATGTTATTCCATAGATCCTATCGACTATATCTAACATTATGAACCATTTTGAGCGGTTGGAGCGTTTGAGACTCAGTAAATCAATTTTTACTGTGAGTATAGTAATTTATCACTATGACTTAAGCCATAGGACAACGCTCTGATTGGACCTTATCAGTGCGGCTGCAGACTTAATAAATCTATCATTGACCTGATATTTACATTACGAATCAAATCGATACGCACCATCTTTTTGTCGACTACAAAGCAGCCCTCGACAGACCGATTAGAGATCGCGTGTATGTCGCAATGTCAGAGATTGGTGTTCCTACAAAACTGGTAAAACTATGCAGAAGGAAGGCAACTATCAGAACCTTTTGAGACCGAACGAGGTCTTAGACAAGGCAACCCCTTATCGTGCGACTTCTTCAATTTCTTTATAGAGAGCGTTCTGCGAAAGACGGGTAAACATCGCAGTAGCACCATAATTTACAAAAGTGTCCAGCTTCTTAAATGCGACAACGATATTGACATCATTGGGTGAAAAAGAGTCTACCAAAATGGGTCTAACGGTAAATGAGGCAAAGACGAAGTATATGTTGTCGACAAGTAGAGATGTGCGGCGTATTAGTTAACAGGTCATGAACAACTGTAATACATGCGATGTGGCGAATTAATTCATCTACCTTGGCACTGTCAAGTCAGTCTTGAGGTCAAGCGTAAAATAACTCTTGCCAACAGGTATTGTTATGGTCTCAATAGGCAATGGAGTAGTAGAGACTTCTCTCGCGTGACGAAATCGATACTTTACAAGTCACTCATACTCCCTGTTCTTCTTTATGGAGCAAAAACATGGATATTGTTACGCACCGCTGTAGCTGCCTTGGGTGTGTTTGTAGGAAAAGTTCTACGTGGTTCTTTGCGGTTTAGCGATGAATTCCGTATTCGAACTAACCTGTACGAAGTATGTAACGACATAGACGTTACTTAGCGAATTAACATCCAGCGTCTTCGCTGGCTAGAACATGTCGTTCGAATGAAAGAATTTGCTCCAGTGGACGTCGGCGTACAGGATGCTACGCTGGTGAGTTCACCGAAGAAGCCTTGTCCGCAATGAATGTGACCAATTAGCGTAGACGCGTGCTAAGCATAAGTGCCTAAAAGGAGGTGCAGCCGCAGGCCAAAATCTAGTAAACGGTTTGTATAGTATAGGCCTGCATTACTGCATTCAATTCCATTTACTGCAAAACCAAATACACGAAATCAATGAGAGAGAGAAAAACTTTATTCAGCATTCTTTCATTCTCTTAAGCATGAATGCTCACTCACACTATTCACTACACAGCATAGCAATTAAATCAAGACAGTGTATAGCAGATTTCGGCAGCTGCTCTTCTCTTCTGTTTTCACACGTACGTAGTCACACGCATAGGCAAAAAATAAGCCAAGAAGTGATAGATAGAGATGTCCTTTATAAAAACACTAGTGGAAAAACTGAATGCAAAGTGGCCTGAGTGAGAGACTCACAACTACTACCAAATTTTTAAAATTCATTAATATTAGTTTGCCGAACGCTGGTGTATAGTAAATCAAAACCATGCATTCATTAAAAAACTACTGCATTCATTCTTCTTTTCTTTGTCATTTCAAGCATTAAACACATAGATGGCATAAAATTTTATTGCATATCTTTAGGACACTTAAATTTTATTTGTATCGCTTTCTTATGCTGTCTCCTTTCTGCCTTTCTACTTTGTTTTTTTAATAATAAGTCGTTACAACACAATGACTGCATACTGTGTACTGTGAAAGAGTATTCACTGTTGTTTTGATTCAGTGTGCCCATGATTCACTCAAACACAAATGACTGAATGCAGAGAACAATGAAACGCTGAAGCATTCATAATTTATCAAAGATATATACACACTTCAACACACATCAATAGATGAATGAGATGACAACAATGATTCGTTTTAAAGTGAATGCACAAATTTGCCTTTTATTGACAATCATGCTAGTCTCTATTATAAAGACCAGCTATGTTCTTTGGTTTTTGTAACTCTTTTTTCACATCGCAAAAATGTTCAATCAAGTTTAATAAATACTTTTTTAATTGTTACCACCCTATTATTTGTAAGTTATAAATTATTTTTCAAAAGGAATTTTAAGAAAATTTGCAGATTAAAGTGATAAGTTTTGTTGATATTATTTTTACATTTAAAGCGAAAATAAGTCGTAAGACACTAAAATGGAATATTCTATTAAAGTGACCTTTTTAAATGTAATACTAAAAAACACGTTGACACTTCAAACTGCCAATCACGTGAAAGAATGATTCATTTATTGATAACCTAAAACGTCAAAACATTTTTTATTAGAAATTCCAATATTAAGAAAACAGCTGATGCTTATTCACAACACCAGGTGGAATGCCATACGTAGTTAAGCCTTCTTATCTTTGGCAAGCATTTTTATTTTCGTCCATAGTAAAAAAACTGTTATATCCTGCCTATACCTTCTTAGATGTAGTTCAACTTTAAACAATTAAAATGACTTAAAATTTTTTAAACTGAATAGCAAGTGCCTATATTTCTATCCATGTAGAGGTTATATTCAAAGTGAAACGTTTGCAATAAAAGGTACAAAATATTATTTTCTCTGTCACTCTTCTAGGGAGCATAAAGCATTCATTACTTTGTTTGATTGTTGTTGTTAGATCAATAATCTACTGTAGCTCGCCTCCATATGATTGCTTATAGTGGTGCAGATCATTGCTAAGTTGTGGTTGTGATCCTTACTTAGCATTGTAGGTGGCGTTTTCTTCTGATTATTCTTCTAAAGATTGTCATCATAGCCAGGGGCTTCACATCACGAATTTCTAATTTTTCTATTATAAAAAAATCACTGAAGCGCCTTTTTTGAATACCTGTTACTATACGAATAAGATGACAGATATAAATGCAATTTAACTTGTGTTTATATGACGGATGGAAGTTTCCATTATACAAAGTTTTTTGCTGTTTATACCGCCATTACTATGTCAGACTAAGAACATTTCGTACTGCCCTCAAGATTAATGATCATAGACAACGATATGTGTGAACTGAATGGTCTCTAGAGTAATTGAAAACTCACCTTAATTAGCATTAAAAGTTCGCCTTCATTGGTGGGCAACATTTCTGGATTTGAGACGATACCAAACAACATAAGATACAAGAACATTCATCGCATTCTCAAATATCACTGTGCATTTCCAACTTCTTTTGGCCTGAATTGGATGTTACGATTTAAGAGTATATAACTGAACACCGAACATCGAGCGATTTGACCACGTTTGACTTTTATCAAAATCGTCCCTATTTTTTTGTTAATTTGTTATATCTTTCATTGATATTCCCGCTAAATCTTAGCGTCACAGCTTGACAAGAATACCGTCTATCTCTATGTATGCTGGCGATTTTTTTCACAATCTTAGAAATGAATTTAAATTTGCAACAACGAACTTGTATTAAATTTTGCATAAAAAACGAATTTAATGGTGCGCGAACGTTGGAAATGTTTGAAAAGTGATTCTCTAAAGAAAACAGTCCTTTACCAGTTTCACGAGCAATTCAAAACTGGTCGTGAGTTAATCAAAGATGATGAACGCAGTGCGAAAACATTGATAAAGTAAAAGAAATGTTGGTCAATAACCGCGAATTAACCGTCAGAGAGATAGTGAAGGATTTGAACATTGCCTATGGATCCATTCAGGACATTTTGGTTAATGATTAGGGTGTCCGTCGTGCAGCACCAAAGACGGAGACCGTGTTGAGGTCGCAAAAGACATGATTTGCGAGGCTGAATCTGATCCCACATTCATCAAAAGGATCACTACTGGAGACGAAACGTGAGCTTATGAGTACGACATGCCATTTACACATCAGGCAAGTGAGTCGAGACCAAAAAAACCACATCGTTTTCAGTCAAAAAAAGAAGGCAATACTCTAGGTTTTCATGGATTACAACGGTGTAGTGCTTCATAAATTTTTGCCAGAACGCCAGACAGTAAATAAAGAGTATTATTTGGGCATTATGAGATGTTTGCGTGAAGCAATTTACCGAAAGAGACCAGAATTGCTGGCAGAAATTTTGTTGATTTTACACCATGATAACGCAACGTCGCACTGTGCCATCATTATACGGAATTTTTGACGAGAAATGCAACAAATACCATCCAACAGCCACCGAATCCATCTGATTTGGCTTCCTGTGACTTCTTTCTGTTCAATCGAGCTAAGAAACCATTACGGGGAACGCGTTTCAGCAGTCAAGAGGAAATAATGGAAGCGAATATAAAAAATGCTTCGAGGATTGCATCAAGCGCTGGCATAAGTGGTTTGCAGTCGATGAGGATTACTTTTCTGAATAAATTCCGGGAACTTTTTGATCAGGGTGGTATTTCATAAGAGATGGTATTGATAGGCCTTTCAAGCGAAAATAATTCGATTATATCTCACATACACTTGGTTTTATTTAAATTTATTTATAAGAATCCCTAAATCCCTAAATATTTAATATAAAATCTGTATATTAATTTTAAAACAAAACCCGTACACCATTCATTAAACGTACATAATTGTATAATTTGTTTTTTATTTTCCATTTATTTCCTTCCGGTTCATGAAAATATCTGTTATTTGTTTTTTCTGTCGCATATTTGACTTTGAAGAAAATAGACAAGAGGGCGTCTATTTAAACACTCTTAATAAAAATTGTTAAATGTTTACTCATCATTTTTATTTTCTTTGTCTGATAAAGTAAAACATTAAAAAAAACTGCTCATTTAACGTTAACTTTTTGCCATTTTTTTTATTTCATAGCAAATAAAGCCTTTAGGCAAATTACGTTTATTTATGGCTGACATCTGTGAAGGGTTTCAATTTGAAACAAGTACTTGTTATGTAATAATTAAATCATAACCAAAGCAGTTTTTTTGAACTGGGGTTCAAAAAAGCAAAGATATAAAGTAACACAAAAATTATAAAATTTATATAAACAGTCGTTGGTAAATTCTCTTTTAATACATTATGAACTACACAAAGTACAAAGTCTTGGGAAGAATTGAAAAAACTAACTAATAAGCATAGTTAGTAGCTGCAATATTAAAAGCATAACTAAGCTTAAGGAATATACAGATCGTAGAAATGACGAACATTAATTGCCAAATGGGATACTAAGTCGATCGGTAAACTTTTCATATTTTCTTTCTTTTTTTCAGTGTATTCTTGCTACATGTGTTTTCTTAGCTTGGCTCTGAATTTTTGTGTGTGTTTTGTTTCCTTAAACATAAAAGGTTAGTAAACATCCGTTGTGTCTGTACATTTGTTATAACAAAAGTTCAACATAAAAGGTTAATAAACATCCGTTGTGTCTGTACATTTGTTATTACAAAAGTACAAGAACTTCCAAAAGTAAATAAACATTGAGTACAGTAGTACTTTTGTTCTCTCTCTCTCTCTCTCTCTCTTATACCGCTAACTGCTTTAAAGTACAATTTAACTATTTATGCCGTAGTTGCAAGAAAAGAAAAGAGAGTTAAAGATGCGAGTAAATTTCTAAGGGTTTTTCTAAAGAGAAGCAGTAGTAGAAAAAAAGAGGGGCTTAATTAATATTAAAAGGACTTCACACCAATAATCACTAACATCTGTTGTGGTCACACCAGCACAAACAGCGTAAAACGTTCAAAACATTTGCTCAAAACAGTTCGTCACACTATATTGGAGAATAAAAGTTTAATGGATGACTGAGGCTGTCGATATCTCCAAGAGTAAATATATTAATTTTTACATGAATATTTAGATAAGGGAAGTTATCCATGCAATAGATACAGCGATTATGAATACTTGACCGTAACAGTAACTGTGTGTCCACTTTGAAGGAAAAAATTTGTCTTCATTATGAAAAAGTCCACAAAACATGAAACCAGCACAACCCACCAGAAAACTAGCACTAAAGAACAATTAAAACAGTAGCTTTTTTAAGAAAACGTACTTTAAAAAAAAGGTACCTTAAAGCCTTTTTAAAGTACGTTTTCTTCAATATTTGAATATTGATTTGAAGCAACAACTACATTAAAAAAGTGTTGTTATATCAAAACAGTACACGTATATACTGTGTCACCACGGTAAAAATTCATGAACTAAGCTATGAACTACTGCCCTATACATAATGCCATCCAGATTTATTGTTTTTCTTCGTCACTCCTCTAGAAAACATATTGACTTTCCACAAAGCATCCATTACTTTAATCTACTGTAGCTCGCCTCCATATGGTTGTGTGTAGTAGTGAAGATCCATGCTAAGTGATGGTGATTCCTACTTAGCATTGTAATTTTTTCCAGTGGGTGGCGTTTTTCTCCTAATCATTCGTCAGATGTTTGTCATCATCGCCAGAGGTAAGCTGGAAGGTCAGGGGGTTTATTTAGATGGATTTGCTATTAAAACGCTAAAAATAAAAAACGCTTTTAAATTTTTGTCATGTCCTCTGCTGATATTCGAACCTGGGCCGTTTGTATTGCTTGCCCGCGGCTTAACCAATGTTAAGAGCTATTGTAGTACTGCGATCCCTCACCTAGTATAGGGTTTACGAGTATCTATAATATTCCTTACATATGTGTGCCGGCGTGGTATGGTAGGTAAGGCATTCTCGTCTACCGATAAAGAGGTCCTCGGTTCAATCACAGGACAGAATACCTGACAATTTTCAACAGCGATATCACCTCACAGCGTTGCTAATACTTCTCTAACTAACGCATTCGATGTTCCGAACCGGCGTTAAACTGTAGGTACCTTTCAATGAGTCTAAATATAGCATCGGGTGCAGCTCATTGAGTGAGATAAGTCCTCCTTGATCCACTTGGAATGTCGCGGGCATTATATATGTATTGTATGTATCCCTTCCGTATATGTTGCTCTGACGAACTTCAGGATATCTATTGGTGCCAGTAGTTCTAGTTCTCCACCTCTTAACTAGTAGGTGTCACCCTTGACATCATAGGACCATAACAAATTCCTTCCAACTGTGCCTATTCAAATCTAATACTTTCATCTGGCTCCAAGCCATCCTATAGGAAACAGAGCTTCTTTCTCCACCTGTTTTCTCCAAGTCTTCAGTTTTTTCAGCTTTTTTGTAGTGGGAAGAATTCTATGGCCACTTTCGTTAAGTAATCATCGGGTATTTTCAAGATGTGTAGCTTTATTAGAGGAACTTTGAGTAATATTTGCCACAACAAATGTGTGTCTGGTCAAAATACTATAATGTTACTGCGTTCTATGATTTGCAGCCAATGCAAAAATATATACTTTACACACGGGGATACTCTTTTTTGAATTATTTATGGCAATTTCCTGTTTTTTTTTTTTTTTTTGTTACTCCTCTTGGGAGAATATGGCTTCCACAAAGCATCTCCATTTCATATGGTTTGACGCTGTTGATTTAGCTTCCTCCCATGTTAGATTGTCATGTCTTAGTTCTTGGATAATTGTGCGTCTCCAGGTGTTTCGAATGGATTAACCGAAACACCACCATTTTTTTTCCACAGTTCTGAATGGGTTCCTCATTAGTCAGGTTCCACAGTTCTGAATATTCTCCATATGATTCTGGGGCACCTCTTGATGAATACCTGGAATTCTTGCCTGATGGTATTCGATACAAGCCAGGTTTCACTGTCATAAAGCAGAACTGATTTAACGCATGAGTTGAATATTCTGATCTTAGTTCGTCTGGATATACATATGTAAGCTTCTCCGTACTGACTGCAGTGGTCCGTATGCCGCTCTCGCTTTATTGAGTGTGTTGTCTAGGTCTGTTTCTGAGCCGCTACTTGTACTTCCTAGATGGCAGAAGCTATCTACATCAATCATAAGCTTGTCATGGGACTTTTGTCCCCGATCAATTCACACGTATTCTTACGCTCTTGCTTTAGTCGTCAATTACACAGTTTGTTTAAGGCAGAGACAAATAATAAAAAAGTTTCTTTCGCTTTTGCTTTTAGCTGTCACTGAAACAGCAACAACTACACACATCAACTTTACTCTCTCTAAAAGAGTAATTTCCACGTTCTCACTTACACAACTACATTCTTACTTTTGATCAACACTGATCTACATACTTAATTGATTGGCCCATGATGTTTTCTGTACTATTGTTGGTAATTCTCATGGCTTTGGTTTTCTTGAAATTTATCTCAAATCCAACATTGCGAGCCAATCTTTCTAGGTCCTTCAGTTTCGACTGCATATTGGAAATCTTATGTGAGAGTAGACAAATGTCATCTTCGATTTTGCTCATTATGTCATCCAGCACGATAGTGAATAATTGAGGTGATATCCGGAATAGGAATGGTTGACTGATGTACTTGTTGAGAAGAACTTAAAGTTTTGCCTCCTCGTACATCGCTCTAATTACTCGAATTATTTGTTGGGGTACTTCTTTTGTTACCAGTGCTTTTCATATTGTAGTTCGTTCGATGGTACCAAGTGCTTTCTTGAAATCGACGAAGCAGGGTACGCCATTCTATAAATTGTTCTGTGAGGGTTGGAATGAGTCCCCTCTGAAGCCTGCTTATTCGTCTCGCTATATGTTGTATATTTTGTTTTAAGGACTCTCCTGTATTGTTTTCTATCACTCAATTAAAAAAATAAGGCTGGGTCTTAAGTGAAAAGTTGCCGAAAAAGGGCCTTGAGGAATTATGTTATTTAATAGCGTTTTTATTTAACACAAATTTAATTCCATTATTATCTTTTTTATAGTTTATGTTACCAAGTTCGATTAAAATATAAATTTTCTAATCTATTGCCGAGCCATTATACAAATAACAGCAGCAGCAGCAGCAGTAGCAGCAACATATGGGTCAAGACAAATAGAAAAAACAAAAACATGAAATTTGAAACATTAAAGTTTTCAATCGAATAATGAAATCAAGCGCCTACGTTTTTTACTCATGCAAGTGCACATAGGATTTCTGTTTTCTTTCAATTCTGTTTTCTAATCAATTCGCTCGCTCCATATGGAATGTAATGTAAAAACAAATAAAAACCAACAATTTACGAGAGAGTATATTATCACTTTTTAAGTGATAATGCACTCAGAGAAAAATTCCAACTTTGCTGCAGATTAGCCGCTACAAATTGTGAGGAGAGTTGATTATGAAAAAATAAATAAATAAATAAATAAAAAAATATGCGCTACTGCCAGATGCTGTATTTTATTTTTATTTAATGGTTTTAATTGTTTGTTTTCTGTGTTTGATTATTTAATAAAAATAAAATATACACGTAGTTATTTCATAAGACATGATGCATTTAAAATGTTTAACGTAAAAAAAAAAATATGAAAAAAAAATATGTTTACTTGGGAGTGTGATAAGTAATTACCAACCTCACTTTCAAAAAAAAAAAAATATTTCAAAATAATCATGAAAAGAAAACAAACGAAACAAAACGGCCTTAACCGACTATATGATAACTATACATACCATGATACCCTACCCTACCGTAAAGCATACATTGCTTGTTTCAGTTTCATCAATCAATTAGATGATTCATCCACTGTAGCTTCATTCCATATGATAGTGTAGTAGTCAATATCCTTGCTAATTAGTGGTGTTGATATATACTTTTTTTCCATCGCTCCTTTAAGGAGCATATTGGCTTTCCAGGGAGCATTCGTTAGTTTGTTTCAGTTTCAGTAACCAAGTCGTTTTTCATGTTAAGTAGATGATCAGCACACTGTAGCTCGCCTCCATTATCGTTTGTAGTGGTAAAGATCCTTGCTAAGTGGTGGTGGCGAACTTTACTTAGCATTGTAACTTTTTCCCAAGTAGGTGGCGTTTTCTCCTGATCATTCTCGTCTGATGTTTGCCATCATGGCCAGAGGTAAGCTGGAAGATCAGGGCGGTTTCATTAGATAGATTTGTCTGGAAGAAGGTTGAAGTCTTTTTATTAAATACTCGAAACTGCAATTTAATTTTTTCGTCATGATCTCTGCTGATTTGAACCTACACCGCTATCGTTATATATAACTTTTATATCCTTAAAGGACTTATAAGACTCCATTTTACGTCCTCTGTACTGATACTGTTCGTCAGTTTATGTTTGTAATTTTTTTAGGCCAAAATACTATCCTTAGGCATTGGTTCACGAATACTTGTAGTCTCTATGTTATGTTATTATTCACCGGCCATGTTTCGCTACCATACCATAGTGCGGATTTGATATACATACGAGATAAATACAAGCATCTGGGACATTTGTTTCGAGAGCCATGATCCCATCTTCCTGAATTAGTTGTTTATGGCTTCTTATACTTCGTTTTCGGTTGACATCACTTGACTTAACCAATATACTCGTACTCGTAGCAACATTTTTTAATATACACATTCACTGTCTGGTCTTACATGAAAAAGTGATTGTCATTTATATTGTCAGTAGGCATTGCACGGATCTTTTCTATATTTATATTCATATCACTTCCACTTGCCAGGTTCACCAGATCATTTAGTATGCCTTGCATGTCATTGAACTTGTGTGACTTAAGGCTCAAGTGAGACTTGAGTTAACGTAATACCATAGTTGCAACGCAACCAACCAACCTAAAGGATTGATTATTAGTGATATACCACAAAGCCGTAAGCGATCAATTGAATTTTGCTTGTATCGAATATGGTTATGGTTATGACGTTATGTTAAGTTAAGTCTAACTGAACCTTAAGGTATAAGTCATCTAGTCAAAGTCAAAGTCTTAGACGTGTTTGCTCCTCTTTTGCTTGACACAGTTACAGCTTCAGCTCGTCTCGGCATTGTTGTTGTTTACATTTGGAGTTTGTTTCTGAACAAATTCCAAATCAATTGATATGCCAATCTATAGATTCATTAGAACACCTCGACAATGTGGTTAATTTTCAATGTTCTATTGTTACTACAACGGTATGTATTTGTTAAAAGTTTGTGGTCGAGTTGCCAAGCGAACGCACATTGCATTCATTCAGACAGAATTCATATGTTGTCCTATGTAGAAGAATCTCCCTGCAATAATGTTTTCTTCATCTGCAAATGTAAATTGATTCAAATCTTTTATTTCTCTCTCATGCTATTTTCCAACTTCCAACTCAATATACTACATGAATAGGGGCTCTCCCCCAAAAACAAAAACACTTGTAATACTTGCACTTATGGCGGATTTTTGTATCAATGACTAAACAATAAACAAGAGATGTTAAAAATAGTGCTAGAAAGACGTAGACACTACATATGTATGTGCATACGGTCATGTGAGAAATAATAGGCACACTTATCACAATAGTTAAGAACCCAACTCTGTTATAAAAGATCTTGTTAATTGTTTGCTGGAATTTCGATTACTGTATGTTACTGTAATGTAAATTTGCCGTATTCTACAATAAAAAATACGTTAAATTAGATCTTCGAACCTGTTTAAATTCAAATTTTTTATTATAAAACACTTCGTTCAAGCAATTATCAAATACTTGAAAGTCCAATCAATTTCAGTTTTAATAACAGAAAACAAAAATTATTGAAAACATCCTTCTATTTTTAAAATGAACTAAAAAACTAGTTTTCAAATAAACCAGTTCATAACCTGAATTATCATCAATTTTGATTTTATTATTAATAAAATGAATATAAAACAAAACAAAAAAGCGCCTTCCTCGACAGCAAAGAAATCAGAGCAAAAAGTTCAATATACACAATTATAAATACAGCTATAACAACAAATGCCAAGAAAGAAAAATCAAAACAACAAATATTATGGGTGGGAAAAAACTTAAAGATTGTTGTTGTTATTGCCTCTTTCTCTTTTTTAAATATGCCATCAACATTTACAACGATTGATGATGATGATGATGATGCGAAAGAAAAAGAGAGAGAGAGAGAGAGAGAGAGTGAGGTAAATTGAAGTGATGGAAAAACCGAAAAGGGGAAGGAACAAGAAGGTGTAAAGTTTGATTATTTACATTTTCGCTTTAATGACAACGACAAAAACAAGTGCGACCCGCAATAATAAACATTGTTTTTTGTATTTTATTGAAAACATTCAAGCAAAACAAACGCAAACCAAAAAAAAAAAAAAAACGAAGAACACTGTGCTGTGTGTTATGCTTATCAAAGAGAACTGTATCCGTTTGTGCTGGTACGTGTGTGTGTGTGTGTAAGTGCGGTGGGTCTATTTAATTATAGTATTTTAATGCCATTTTAAAACAAAACGTATAAAAATAACAATTCATGTCTTAAAATAGCAACAATTGCAAGAGACTGATGTAGGAATGCCCGTTAAAAAAAAGCGGCGTCTAGTCGGTGTTGTTTACATTTATTTATTTTATTTATTTATTTTTTTATTATTTTTTTGCATTTATTTATTACATGGACTCAATAAATTATATTTATATTTTCTTCTTGTAAAAGGTTAATGCTTTAAAACGTAAACAAATACGAATTGGATATTTTAAAAGAAAAATATTGTAAACTTTTTCTAGGACGTTAAACTCGGATCATATCAAGCATTTAAAAACGATTGACAAATCGGTTTTTTACTTGGTAAACCAATCAGCTTCAATAAATGCTTTTAATTAGCCAACCCACTTAAGGTATTTTACTCTCTTATACGAAATAGTATGAAAAATACATAGAAATTTAAAAAGTTTAGGAAAAATTAGAATAGAAAGTGAGAGGAAAATGTGTTTAAATTTTATTGTATTATAGCTCTCAATTGAGAGTGTTTTTTTATGAGTTTATTAGAGATAATATTTAGAGTTGCCAAAAGTATTTATTTTAATTAGTTAAGGATTTTTGATAGCCCCGTGAATCTTTGGAAAAGAGAAGAGGAAGAGGAAAAAACCACTCAGCACAAGACGCTGAGAAAGAGTTAAAAACGACGAGTAACGGAAGACGAGAACGACTACTAACGCCATTTGGGCAACCCCGCTCAGGAAATCTTAAAGAGGTATACAAAACAATCAGGAAAATAGGCTCTATCTCTATTCCTGGTAATAGACCAATAATGAACGAATAAGGCATGCTCGCAATTAGCAAATATGAACAGGTCAAAGTCTGGAAGAGCGCTCAGTTGAGACAGAGCCGCTCGAACGGAAAATGACATCTGCTTCCGACCGACTGCTTTAGACCATCCCGAAAGTGCTAACATCGCTGTTTTGGGAGGTGTTCTGGCCAAATGGAAGGAGTCAGTCATTATTAAACTGTTGAAGAAAGGTAACTCCAGAATTTGTAATCGAATTGGAGAGGAATATTAGTTATTCCCTCTGTTTCGAAAATATTTAATCAGATAATATTGGACAGAATTGACAAGCATTTAAATGCTCTAATGAGCTACACACAGGCATGTTTTTGCCAAATGGATCCTGTCACAGAGATCCACTCATTAGATATGAGCTCGTTTTTTTGTGTTGCCTTTATTGATACCGTAAAATTGTTAATGGACAGTTTTAAAGGCCAGATAAAAACCAAGTAAAATTATCAGCTAATAAAATATACTTACGAGAATGCCCCTTCACCACCACAGGCGGCGTAAAGCAAGTTTGTTCGTTGTTACCAATCCTGTCTATCACGGCACTGGGCATCGATTTCGAATGGCTGAAGTAATAACTTGGACGATGAACCATAAATTGGGCGGACCGATATATGTGGTTGGTTATTAAGTAAAACCCTCACCAGTACAGGCGGCGTTAAGCAGGGCTGTTCGTTGTCACCAATCCTGTTTATCACGGCACTGGATATCTAAAAGCATAGCTTGGAGGATGAACTATGTAGATGGAATCGCTTTATTGACGGAAATCAAAACCGATACAGCACGAAAAACTAGTTTGAGTATCTAAGTCGTAAAATAAGTACTGATGGTGGATTTAATGCTCTCTCTGCTTAAAATCTAGTGGTCATGGACTATTATCAATGATCGCCTATAAATATGAATGTGATAAGTACGATTGAATACGGAATAAAGAAGAGAAAATATGGATGGCTTGGGATGACGCTTCAAAATAATGCGGAAGATATAGCATAAACCTCCTTGACATGGAGCCCACAAGGGTCCAAAAGCACTAACCCATACGGTCATCCTGGCTTAGAACGATTGGGGTGAAGCCGGTAAATCCATGAACGCACTACGATTTATGGCAGAAGCAGGGATGTTTTGTTAAAATTTTGATGAGAATAGACTAAGTTTGTTTATGCAATACAGTCATACCTTTTTATGTTTGAACTATGGAACACATTCGCTTCGCGACGCAAATTATCTCGTTACTATCATTATATCGACCAGGCACTATTGCAGTACACTGCGATAGTTTGTTCAGCAGAACTGCTGCCTTCCTAATGAACACCAGCACATCTGACACCATAATGGTGAATATGTCACCAATGAGGCCCTATGCCTGTCTACCTAAACATTTCCATCTAAGCCTATCAAGAGCCCCCACATTCACACAATACGTGTTCTGCTGCCTCTGATGCCTGTGAGTACTGTCTACAAATATCCATATCTATGACCACCATTCTCTTCAGATGCGCTCTTAGTCTACAGTTGCCCGTAAAGAGTTTCAAGTCCGCACTACCATACTTGAGAACCACAAAGCGACTCCCAAATTGTGGACTGATTGTCGCCCTAGAGATTCGAAGTCCTAGTGTTCCAAGTACCTGGCAATTTCCCAATTATTGATTAGATTGACGATGATAATAAGTTGTGCTGCACAGCAAGGTTGCGGCTCAATATACCGTGTTATATGGCTAGAAAAAGCTTGGATTCACCGTTTTTCATTAAAAAGTGCAAGGCAAGCAAAATCAACACATATTCATCTCGCTTAAGGGCATTTCGATTTAATGGCTACATTTTTAGAACCTATCTGGCCGGGATATCACTTTCGTTTTTTTTTTTTTTTTCTTTCAAAATTCAATATGAAAATTTAAACCTAATATTCTTTATATCGTGGCAACACTGTTAGAAAGATTTTCAATCTGTATTCTCTCTCGCTTTCACTCTCTTGCTTTTTGTCTGTTAAATTCTTAAGTTGAAAATTTAATTTAAAAATAATCTCGAATTTTAAATAAATTAAAAACAGCAAAATGCTTATATTAAGCACAGAACTCAAAAATTATTCCTCATTTAGTCGGAAACATTCGAAAATGTACCACGTTGTACTTTGTCGAACTATAATTTAAAAGAGTTACACGCTGAACTCATGATCGATCGTAAAAATAAAGGAAAATAATTGCAAAAATAAGTGTGCGGAAGGAAAATCGAAAAAAAGAGTACGAATTAGATCCTGTGGCAGAAAGTAAACAAAAAACAAACACGAAAAATATTTTTTTGAAAAATATCAAAAAATTCAAGAAAATCAAGTGAAAACAATCTGTGATTTGTGAAACAAAGTACCTTATTATACATAATTTATTTTAAAAAAATACGAAAAATAATAATTACTACACAATTAAAACTGCATGCAAAAAAAATAATTAAATTTTAAAAATTACAAGCAATTTGTCATTTAATGACATTAAAGTTGAGTAATTATCCTGCATGTGCGAATAATTAAATTAAATATTCTTTGTTGAAATTCTATTTTTAATCACAAAGAAAGAAATTTTCTTATTATCTAAGGTGAGTTTAGAATAAAAAAAAAATAAAAATAAAAGAAAAACAACTCAATTAACCCTTTAAGAGGTCACATTACAACTGATAAGATTGACAAAAGAACAAACACACACAAAAATGTCAAATACGTAGTTTTGTTATCTCAAATGCCTATTTAAAAGAGGAAAAAGGGGGTTTATAAAGAGTCATAAAGAGCTTAGAAACAGCTTATATGCTAACGAACTTCTTATAATTTCACATTTTGTTACTATTTGTAAACTCTAAGCTTGTGCAAGTATTACTGCAGGTGCCTATCTTGGGCACAACATATACTTTCAGCTCCCTTATAGATACATATTAATAATATTCAATTTACAATTTATTTTTTTTTTTTATAAAATGGGTTAAAAGATTTGTTTTTTCCCATATTTGTACAAATATTTCAATATTTTTCTTAATGAACTCTTCTCTAATTGCTTAATAGTAATTACAGGTCTATTTAATTGTATTATAAAAGTAAGAGTTAAATTTGATTATAATTAGTCGGATACATATTTCTTTGTAATTTATAATTAAAATATTTCTCTTCTTTTTTTATTTAAAAAAAAATTACACAAAAAAGTCAGTAAGTTTAAATACAAACATAAGCCTATAAATTATTAGCTTTTAATTTCCGTTACCCTAATAGCATTTATTGAACAAATATACATGCATTTATATGTATGTTTGTACATACGAGTATTATTCAGTAATAATAAAATAATACCCACAGGGCTTTCAAGTAAAACATCAAAATAAACTAGAAATAAACATTTGAAAGGTCATGTAAACATCTTACCATTGAGATTTAAACGTATTAAAAATAAATATACAGACAATATCCTTTTCAATATAAATATTAGCTGAAATAATAAAAAAAAATGCCAGTGGAACAAAAATAAATATTGTATGTAAAGAAAATAATCTTAAGAATCTTACATTTATAAAAAACTCTATGACTCTTACAACGATATACCAAAGAATATCATTTTTTGAAATGATTTAATAGCTTAACATTGTATTAATATGTCATCCCTTAAGTTAATATCAACGATTAGACATTTCAAACTTTTTCCCTTACCTAAGATCTTACTTTTTCTACACACGTACTTAGGAAGAGTTAAGGACCATACACACACACACATACACATACACAAAACGACCTCTGAAAGTATTGATAGCCAAAGCATCACCTCATTTTTCGTTGTTTTTTCTTGTAAAATCTCTCATTCCTATTTTACTCCTATTGCAATTCCTCTCACGTAAAAACTAAGTTTTGGTTTGTGACGAAGAGTTCAATACACATTTGTTTATTTATTTACTTTACAATACAAACAAAATAACATCGATAACAAAAACAAAACTATACCCACATACAATAACAAATAATGACAACCTTTTTTAGCATACTCTTCGGCCATAACATACGGGCATATTTTGTATAACAAATGTAAGCAAACATAAGCCATTCATATTTATATAACAATTAAAAGCACAACAACAAAAAAATTATAAATTCTTTCATACACACACATATGCAATTTAATAAAACATGCATTGTATGTACGAATATACCACACGTTAAATGAAAAGCAAATGTCCTTTAAGGAATACATGTACACATATGTACGGGTACATACATATATATTTTCTTATGTAAATAAATATGGAATATCATTTTTCTACAAACTTGTCTAAACATGACTTTTTATATTATTATTGCTAAAGTTTTTAATCTCACCTAAATTGTTTTGTTATTTTTAGTAAAGAAAAAACTTCATATTTCTCTTATCCATTATAATGTTATTAGTGATGTGTGATTGTGTGATGTGTGTCATTGATAGTTTGTACATGTGTACGTTACATATGTATGTATGTAGATGTAATTATTATAGTCCATAATTTGACATCTCGCTTAAATGTGTGTATTAAATAATAGGTACACATAAGTAAAACACATATTTTTTTTAAATAATCACGTCAATTAATTAGCAATAATCAATTTTATTTATTCTGAATGAGGAAATAAATATGTTTGTATAATCAAAATATATCCTTGAACTATTACCTTTTAGTTGATGTTATAAAATTATATATTTTTTTCTATTTCAATCATCATCAGCTAAAGCAGTGATGCCAACTTAGCCGTTTTCGGGCTAGGGTTAGTACTTTTTTAAGTACCTCAAACGAGTAAACAAATTTTTTAAATTTTTTATTTTTTATTTTGTCCGTTTTCACTTTTCGCTTTGTATGGTTACATTTTTTGCATATCTGGCAATATTATCATATCTAATTTTCATATGTTTGCTAAAAGTAAATGCTGTGCTATTTTTAGATGGAGCGCTACACCCCAAGGTATCGTAAAATATATGATATATTTTAAAAGAATTAGATAAAGCCATGCAAAAATTGGTCTATAGCTATATGTATTTAGTCTAGAAATTCGGAAATAAAAAAGCATGAAAAAGCTTAGTGTATATGAATACAACATGCAACAGCCTATTCATACTTATCAAATACAGTCTCAAACGAAATATTCGCAGTCATTCAAGCAACGAAACATACAAAAAGTCACAATATTAAGTAGACAATAAATATATGAAATGAAGTGGATGACTAAAACGTGCAAATTTTATTTTGCAATAACCAATTCTAAAAGACTCGAGGCAAATCTGGCCCCTATATGATCGGGCACGCTTGGAGTCTATTATAGGGTTGCCGCGACTTAGGCTGCGAACTCTTGTGGCTGTGATTACTGGGCACTGGGTGGCTGATGCGCACGCTAGGCGATTGGGTCTGCCATTCAATGACTATTGTAGGGGTTGTCAGAATGAGGAGGAAGAGGAGACTGTCGAGCACTTCCTATGCCAGTGCCCGAGTCTTTCGGACATTAGGACTGCTTTCCTTGGCAGTCCGTTTCAGGATGGCTTGTCGTATCTGGCTGGTCTGAATATCGGCAAGATCTCTTCTTTTTACATGCGTCTGTTTGGTTCGGATCGCACCGGGATCGCGGACATATAGGTTGTCCATTTTCTGGATTACTGATGGGTATCACAGTGGGATCAATACTGGACCCAGGTGGGCTGGACGTGTCTGGCTACCCGTCGTAACTAACTAACTAACTAATTCGAAAAGACCGTAAATGCTACACAAGGCTACATTTGTGCCTTAATTCAGTTGAATGTAAAGTGATCTCAATAATATTTTTAACAAAATTATTTTATTTTAAATTTTTGGTCTTTTGCTTTAAAAAATAAAACTTTTGTGCGTTTTTTTTTCTTTTTTGACAAATTTTAATAAAATGTACTAAAACCGTAATTTTTTTTAATTTAGCCCTATGTCCTATGTCTTGACACACAAAGATAAGAGAGGGATCACATTACGTAAGTACGTACGTTTGAGTGATACTTTGTTCGTCAAACAGATATATCACTCTTACGTGTATATTTGCGTAGTTTGTAATGTGATCCCACTGTTTTTTGCCAAAAAAAAAAAAAATATATTTCTAAAACGACTGAGCAGAAAAACGCAACTTTCTTTATGCGAGTATAACCACTGTGTGAATTCTCCTTTTCTTTGTGATCAGTGGTCAAAAAAAAGAATAATTACTGTCGCATTAAAAAAGGTAAACCTCACCACAGTTATATTAAGTGAAATACCTACTTCCGAATTGTAATTCAAATAACAAAAACTGCAAATTCTACACAATTTACAGAGAAACTTATTTTTTAAGTAAAAAACTTCAAAACTGCTCAGCGCTTAGAAAAACTGTAAAATACAAATAAATCTGCACATTTGGCAACGCTGCTATAAATTGTATGGATGATAACATAGTGGCGCCAAGTTATATTCTAAATAAACTGATTTAAAAGTGTGCGACACTATTCACTGATTCACTTATTCATTTACACTATGCAGGTATAATACTTATGCTTATTTACTTATGTAGGTAAAATAAAACAAAACGTATGTACTTATTTCTCCAAATTCGTTTAGCTTTTGTTAAAATTTTATTTATAATTGCATGCATCAAGCCCTCCTACACATTCCATCGGAGTTTATTAGAATGAATTTTGATTTGTCACTAAACAGAACAGTTTAACATTCATAGAAGAGAATAGAGTTCAAATTCTTGATTGGCCGGCATAATCATCCGACTTATATCCCATTGAAAACCGCTTTGAAATATTGAAATGGAAAAAAACGATTCAAAAATCAACACAAACTCTTTAAAAATCTAAAAGCTAAATGGAAACGTATGCCCCCGATAAACATAATTAGTTATTTTATTGGGTCCATACAGCCTAGATGTGTCGAAGTTATTAAAAATCAAGGTTTATATACGAAGATCTTAATTTTTTATCTATTTGGAGATGAAGTTAATTTGTAAATGGCATTATTGATTTATATAGGATTTGTTTCTTTTGTTTTACACGATTCACTGTACATAAGTCGACTTTTAGTAAGCAAATGGTTATAATTATTGTTGATGTTTATAACGAGCAAGTATTAGAAGACCGATTTACTTTACAGAAAAAAAAAAAACTTAAAAATATTACAAATTAAAAGATTTTTTAAAGAAACGAGGAACACATTTTTCTTTCTATTTTATCTATTTTATTATTTTTTTAATATTTTCATCTAATCAAATTATTTAACTTTATTTTATATATATTTTTTGTTTTATTTACAGATTTTACCGTAAACATGAAACTTTCAGTATCACTTTTCTTGGTTGTCATCTATACAATGTGTTTAGCTGCCCAAGAAAGTCAAGCTAAAAGTAAGTGCATTATAGAATATAATCTCTTTTAAAAAGTAAACCATAAAAGCAAAAGTAAATCAAATACAAATTTTAAACAGGATATTTTATAAACAGAGTAACTATATAAAATTGAAGATGTTACAGTATTTGTGACATTTTTTGCTTATTTATTATGCTCTTTATTTTAAAACTTAACAAACAAAACGTTTAAACTTAAATACTGCACGTAATGTGATTTTTCTTTTACTATATATTTTGCTTAAAAATAGGTAGTAAAAAACCTTAAGATTCGATTTAAAACGTTTAACCTTAAAAGTAATGCCAAATTTAGCTACATTTAAATTAAAATTCCCTTATGGCAGCACTTAATTAATATAAAAACAAACATTTTCTCCTCTCTCTCTCTCTCACTCTCTCTCTCTCTCTCTAATTATTCATTCACTTTTGCGAGCATCACTCATTTAAATATCAGCACAACAATGGACGGGTATACAAAAACAAAACATAAACATACAAATTGTCTGTGACACTGATATTGTTGTTGCATAAAATTTAAATGTAAACAAAACAATAAGAATTTATTTTCTTTAAATAATTGTACCACTTTAAGAATAATTTTCACCTACATTTTCGTTTTTTTTTTAACCCAAATAATTGGGACAATTGCAGGCAGATAGTCAGGCAGCAGCATGCTCCTTTTGTTGCTTTTGTTTTGTCTTTTTTTATCATACAATTGCAGCAGCAAAGCATTTTCTCAACTGTCATACATATAAATAAGCAACAACAAAACGCACACAAAAGTATTCTTACATATGCCTGCTCTCGTTAGTAAATAAAATACAAAAACACAATGCGTGAAACGTACACTCACACATACCTTTTAAGGCAAACAAAAGCTACTCGGTTGTGTTATTTTTCAACATTTCTACTGCAATTTTCATGTTCATAATTTAATATAAAAAATAAAATAAAATATATAAATAGATGGGAAAAAAAAAACAAAGAAAAAACAAGACAATCATATTGTAAAACAAACTGAAAATGAAAATTGCAAGCAACTTCCGTTTTCTATACGGTAAAAATTGTCAACACATACATACGCAATATAAATGAATGCTATCGTTAGAGTTTAAACAGAACAGAAAACATTGGTAACAAAAAATAAAATAATAGACACAATAGGATGAGCAAAATATGAGTTTGTTTACATTTTTTGTGTTATTGTTGTTTCAAGATTAAAAATAACATTGGGATTTTCGTTTTTTTTTTTTTTTAGTAAACAATAATAATATGCGCATACATTTACTCGTATAGTCATTTGCAGTAACTGCAGTCAAAAAAAATAAATGCCAATAATTTTTTACAATTTTATAATATTAACGTCAAGCGTTGAAAATAATAAGAGAAAAGTCATTCCTTTCAAGCCAACAGTAAACGGAAGGAAAAATCTCGTACAGAAAACTAAAGATACCTACGAGTATATGTACATGCTGCTCTATCTCTTTAGACGTTGCAGATCTCCACACTTTTATGGATCTCCTAGGTTTTGCGCACAAAATTCGATGAATATGGTAGCTCCAACAAGCTCTTTCTAGGAACAAATACCAATGATGAATCTCATTCCAGAGGCCATAACACTCTAATAATTGAGAAAAGAACTTAGAAAAAGTGAAGAAATAGTGTTGGGGGAACTACTATTGAAGCAACTGCCAATGGTCGTATAATTTTTTAACTGAAAAGGTTTAATTTTAACAAAAACTGCTGAATGATATTAAAAGTTACGTTAGGTTCGCCCAACAGCTGTGCTGCCATGTGTCATTCATCGTACCAATGATCTTAAATTTCTTGGCCACATTCCGACAGACCATTCTTATCAAATTTTCTCCTACTAATCAAGGATAGCCTTATTCCATCAAATGCTAGCCTATGATAAAACAATTTTTTGTAGTATGACATTAAAACAAATTTGCGCAAAAGTGTTATGATGTAGAGTGAATCAAATGTGTCGCCATATGCATTCGAAAGACCTATTCCCTATTGTGATACCCTAGGTTAGGTTCGGTTTAAAAGACAGAAATCAAACAGTGGCCCATTGTGTAAACCCTTACAGAAAATAAAACAGGAAAGAAAAATAGCTAAAAGAAAACATGAGAGACGAGACAAGGCGCTTAGAAGAAAAAGAAGATGATACTAGAAATAGAAGAAGAAAAATTAAATACAGAATAAAAGCATATCACCCCAACACCGTGTGTCATCTTACCAGCCAGCTGATGCCTCAAAAAATGCCTCCAGGTCAGAAAGCCTGACGGAGGCCAGGAGGGACCACTAAAGAAACCCTGGCCTAGCAACCTAAATCTGGCAAAAACAAAGTATATATTCTGACTCCCCCTCATTGCCACATACTCGGTAAAAATCAATGCTGCCCGATAGAACACAGTGCCCAGTCAGAATTCTAAGAGATGCCGTTTTTAAACCAATTCAGTCTTCGAGCGGTCGAGTTTAGGCCCTGGATACCTTACAGTCTCCCCTGCCCCTCCATGACTCTTTTACTCAGCGACGAGCCTATTTGTCCACTACGCCAACAAAGAACATCCTCCAGTTCGACACAGTGGCGAGAGCGGCTAACAATCAAAAACTCATGAAGGACTTAAAGTTAGACATAAGATATCTGAACAAAATCGCCCCTAACATGGGGTGTGCAAATCATGCAGTCCTCGCGATAGCCAAACTGACAAAATTAACCAAATTCGTCAGTGATAATTTCATGAGACCACACATAATCCATTCGACGCCCTGAAATCGTCCCGTCCACTTCCAGTGGTATGGTGAAGTAATCAATGCGAGCATGTCACAGTCCGTCTGACTTCCTAAGTAAGAGATGCTATGCCCAGCATTGTCTCTAGACTGGTCTGAGGATCGGAATCTAGGGAGCCAGTAAGAGGAAAACATGCAAGACATGCATAGTTATAACTAATAACGAATATTGATTATATGACTATGACAACGAAATCAAAATCCAATCGTTCTAATAGAAGCGCAAAGACCTATATTACTCACAATTCAAGTTTGTGCTTCGGTTTCTAGCTAAAAACAATAACATAATCATGCCTTAGCCAACTTAATCACCGGATGTGGAACTCTTTGGCGATTTACTGTCTATGAAACTGATGAGACACATGACAGAAATGAGATTTGCAACGATTCTAATGACAAGTCCTACCTTGCTGAAAGAGTTCTAGATTAAATCAAATATATTTGTAATAAAATACATGTGTATGTATCTAAAGAAGAGAATAATTACTGTAATTACTTCTTATTATTTCAATGGTAGTCTAAATAATTTCTAAAAATTAAAAAATTTAATTACCCCCCCCCCCCCACCACACAAAGCATTAACAAAAAATAAAATAAAAATAAATAAATAATAAATAATTCGGTACTCAATGATAAGATAAATAATATTGCCGAAATATGTTTTAATTTATTTAAAATGATTTAATTCGTTATTTGACTAAAAGTTCAAATCAAAGCAAATCTCAATAGACACTTGTTGCTGAAGACAAACAAAAAATAAAATTTATTTCAAAAATAAACCATTAAATGAGAAACTTTGTTAAAAACAAACGCTCATCAAAAATGTTAAAAAACTTAAATATTTTATTTCTTTTATTATTAAGCACATGTATGACTAATTTAAAAGTAGGAATTCCCTTTAGAATGAATAGCAAAATATATACGCAAAATAACAACTAAGTGAACTTTTTTATAGGCAAACACACACACACACACACGCACACACACAAACGTATTATGTATTTCAGTTAAAATATCAAGGAGGCAGAGGGCACATTTAATCTTTGTAGTACAACAACTAACTAAAAGAGAGTTAAACAGGAGCTTAAACTGGCAATGCGTATGAATGTATGTTTGTGTAAGAAAACGTTGATTAAAGAGTACATGTTACAAGTTACAAACGAAAAAAAAACAACATCAAAACAACTGCCATGTAAAATAATAAACAACAAAAAACTTTAGTCGGTCATGCTGTTTAACCGAAAATAAAACTCTAGAGAATTTTAAAAACGATTAAAATAAATAGGAAAGGTACTAAGGTACTCTCTCCGTATGCGTGTATGTGTGAATGTAAACAACTCTTTATTATGGCAAATGCAAATTGTTACAGTGGCTTGTTTTGAAAAAAAAAATGCTGTCGAGTTAGTTTTAAAGAAAAATTTTAAAAATAGCGGTTTTTTGCAACAACGAAAATCCGTAGCAAAAGATTTCGTTTAAACGAAGAGTACCAAGAGAAATCTTTTAATTTTGTTTATTTAAACGTAGAAAACGCTAAACTTACGAATTTATCAAAGGGCGTTCGGTTATTTCCCTATTTTTCTGACACCAGAAAACTACCAAGCACTTCAAATACTTCCAGCCTTTAACAAACGAAACAATAATGCTTAAGTTCGTATTCGACCCACTGTATTTTATTACAATATTCCTTTTTTCTATTCTATTTTCATTTTCTTTCAAAGCATAAAAATGGTATTCTTTTAAACCATAAAATTTTAATTTATATTTTTATTAAATTTAATTTGACTCAAATTGAAACTTACCAGACAATTATTTTATGAGCCTTGCAGATAAAATTTTTTTATTGTTCAATCACTCTTCTCTTTCCCTTTTTTCGGGGTTTTTGATCCTTTCTCATAAAACTTTTTCTTTTAGTTTTTTTTTTCTTGCAGCGCCGCTGTTACTGTAAACTTCTTGTGCCTTTAAAATATTCTCTTATGGCTTTGAGTTCAATTTGTTGGTTAATTTTCTTCTTCAGTTCATTTTCGAACTTTTAAAAATTCTTCTTAATAGACTTTTTTCATTATCCTTAAGTTTATATGTAAAATGTTTTTAAATTTATGGTTTTAATGTGATATTTTTTTACGAATATTTACAGAGGGCTGCAATGCATATGGTTATGCCTGCTATGGTGGTCATGGCAAACGTTCATTGCATTCACAACCGTCCGATGCAAATGCTTTGGATTTAAATGATTTACAAGAACGTTCCGAAACTGGTGTGCAATTTTATCCAAGTGAAGCCAATGTGTTAATCGATGGTAACCTGGAGGCAATACCCAGATATAAATTGATTAGAATGATGAAATCATGGGTAAGTTTTAATTAACACTTAAACAAGTATACACACATATGTAGGTACATACATATATACATATATTGATACATAAATATTTCAGTACATATGTATGTATAACCAATAATTAAAAATATTTCTCAGGAAATAACCAAAAAGGTCATATATGTACATACAGTTTATAAATCAAAACTAATAGCTTGGTATGCAATACGTACAAAGAATAGGGTTAAAAAAATAAAACCTTTTTAAATAGCTCCGAAATGTAATATCTCTGGCAGCATTGTCACAACATCGAATTTTTTGTAACCAAATTTCAATAAAAAAAGTAACCAAAAAATAACCAAAATTTTGAATCATAATTTTAATACAAAAAAAAATATATTAAAATATGATTTTATATATGGAATTTATAACAGTATTGTTTACTTACGAGTATAATGAGGTTTTAAGATTTATTTGTGGATCATTTTAGCTCAATAGCCTTTAATAACATATATCTTAATGGATCGCTAAATACCCGAGGAACATAATAGCGTTGAAGTTAAATATGTCTGATATTTATTCTCACTTAGCCACTGAACGAAATAATACCATATACACAGCGAAGTTTTATTGCTTTAATTGCTTGCCAAAGCTTATCCTGAATATGTTCCACCGATCTCAACGTGCGGGAGATTATTTATGCAGTTCAGAAGTAATGATTTGTCATGAAAAAGGAAGACCATTTTCGGAGACAATCAGCTTAGGCCATTACTCTATGAAGATTATTTTTAAACTCAAAAAGCTATTCAAGATGGAAAAAATTGTTGCGGAAATTGAATTTAGAGAATAGTTTCAGCCGCCTTATAATCCGAACCTTACCCGTCAGACTACCATTTGTTTCTATCGGATTAATTTTCACTTTAGAGCAGAGTATAAGAAATTGGCCCAATTCGTTATTGGCCTCAAAAAATTTGCAGTCTTTTGGTACGAAATCCATATGTTACCAGATGGATGAGAAAGATCATGTTCACAACAAAAGGCCAAAGTTTGCCAAAAATCCCGTTTTTAAAGTGATATACTCAATAAGAACCTGGGTAATAAACGTTAAAAAAAATCATCATCTTTATTTTTTACGTCGAGAAAAAAGAACCGAATTGGAAAAAAAGTACACGTCTACACATCAAAGAGAAAAATAACCAATTTTATTTAAAAATAACCAAAACGGCAACACTGACCTCTGGTAATCTTAATTGCATCAGGCAGCACTATTAAAAGGTGACATTTTAAGCTCCACTTTGTTACAAGATTTATTTAAAATCGCATTATTCTGTGAAAAGTTATCTACGCTTAAACATGAATGAGAGTTAAAACTGTCATCTTTTGCTTTTCTACTATAGAAAAGATGAAAATGGATTGCAGGCTGTTGAATAAGTTATAATGGAGTCTGTTGTTGTTTTTGTTATAGCAGCTTGACCAGAAAATACAATAATGTATATATATATCACTCATATCCCCCCTCTACTTCGTCTTCTTCTTCCTCCTCATCTCATATCCAAGGCTCAGGAGTTACGCTACTTCCCTTCGACTGGTCCAGAGTGATCTGGGAGCTAGAGTTGCCATTTTTGCACTACAGGCAAACAGATGCTGGACATCATAAGGACCTGTTCCACAGGCCGGACAGATATTGGGAATATCTTCCAGGACGAATATAGCCCTGTGTAGTGATCTTAGTTGTGCTAATAATAATAGGGGGTGAGCGGAGACGCCATTCCTATGAGAGTCTCTCAGCACCCTTTAAGCCGCATCACGATGAACGTCTTTTAAAGATGTCTTATATGCGTCCTGATCGAATGGATCCTTGAGATATCGTTGGATCTCCCCTTCATAGTGACGAAGATCTGTCCTTGCATATCTGGGGAGAGCGTTAAGGAGTAGAATCCTTTGATTCTGATGCTGTGATTACCACTGACCGGCCAATTATATTCTATGTAGCCAACAAGCTTTTCTTTTCAGTGACCAAGTACTGGCGACTAGTGACCTGAGGATCTTGTTTCTACGCCGAATCTTGTTGCTAATTGCAGTGACATGCACCGAGATCCTGAAGATACTGTCAAATGTGACTCCAAATATTTTAGGGAAATTCGTTGTCGAAATTGTCGAGCCATTGACGATTACATTAAGATTAAGCCTGACTTCTTTCGTCCATGTGGCAAATAGCATGGCCGATGGTTTGCACGGTTGAACTCTCAAATTTCTCCTAGTGAAGAAATCTATTAAGTCCTTCAGATAGCTATTTATGCTGCCGTTGCCAAGATAGTGCAGACGTCTGGTAGTGCCGGAAGTTTCGAAATGTAGAAATTAAAAATTGGGGATAATACACTTCCTTGCCTACCAACCAGAAGGTGCTCGGTTCAATACCAGGCCAGACCATCTGAAAAAAGAAAAAGTTTTTTCAACAGCAGTTACATTAGCTAGTAACTGGTTGTAAGTATTACTACTATTGAAAACTTCTCTAGTGCATTTGCCGTTCGGAACCGGCGTTAGGCTGTAGGTTCTTTTCAATGAGTCTAAAAATAGAATCGGGTGCAGCTCATTGACTGAGAGAAGTTCCCGTGTTCCTTCACGGAATTTTAAAGGAATAAATAATAATATAAATTAATACACCTCCTTGCGGAACTCCTTTTTTGATTCCACCGCTGATGTTGCAATTATCACCAAACAGTTATCAACCATTTGAAAAAAGCTGGATGAACGGTGAAAAACCTAACGGATCGAATTTTTATTTGCAATTCACTGTTAAAACAGAACGAAATCGAACCATTTCTAAAGCGAATCACTACGGGTGATGCGAAGTGGAACTGAGAGAGCTTGGCTAGAAAGTTTTATTGCATCCGTTATATAGACGGACAGTGCAACTTTACATTATCACTTACTTCGATCTTATAATAATATAATCTGTCTTAACAGTAAATATAAATTTAAATTTCATAGAGACGTGCCAAAAGCAATTGCATCTGTTTTTCGCTCGGGAAACCCAAAAAAGTTCTACACTGATAGAATAATGGTTTTAACCCAAAAATTGTAAAAAAAGTTGCCGAACAAAATATAAGAAAAGGGTATTTAATTTATGGTTAAATTTGTAATCGAACTTTGTTAAAGTGCTTAGTCCAAAATTTCTCTTAGCTTTTACACTACTAAAAACTATAATATTTTTATTTATATTTTTGTTGTAATAAAATTAATTTGAATTTAATTTTTGTTTTGTTTCTTTATCATTGCAGTTGGGTTATCCTCATCGAAGGCCTGCAGCTGAACGTGTACCTGAAATTGATTATCCATTTTCAGCAGAATTTTTAAACCGAGACAGTAATTTCAATACCAATTTGAATTCCTATCAATAAATATTAATAATCAAACAATATTTATTTCAAAAAGGGGATTTCACAGTTACCACGATTACATAAATTTTGTTTTTTTTTTATTTAAATTTTTTTTTTAAAACAACAACAAAATTGTAACAAATTCGAAGGTGGAATTCCAAAACGCTTATATTTTAAATTTATTTAAAACAAAATTCCTTATCAATGAAAAAACAAAACAAACTTGAAATGTAAATAAAATTGAAAATATTGAAAAAAAATTAAAAATATATTTAAAATTCTACTTAAATGGTCACAAACTGAAGAAAATGTAACTGAAATTTTTTTAATTAAAAAATAAAAAACTAAACAAGGGCTGGTAAAAAAATTTCAGTTAAGGTTTCGTAAAAATGTGGAAAAAATATTTTTGTTGTACTTGTTTTTGTGTATATCAGTAAGGAAAGCAAAAGACTATTTAAACTAAAAATTGAAATGTATATATAAGATATATAAAAATTATTAAAAAAATAAAAATAAATATATTTAAAATGTTAACTAATAATATGAGTAATTACATACGAGTACATGCATAAAAATTTCCTATACAAAAAAAAAACTATTAATATACGTACACACATATATAATAGAAATATACATACATATATACAAATTATAAAATATTTTAATGTATTTTTTCAAATATTAAAATAATAATTTTAATTTCATTTTCCATTTTTGTCACCTATAGGCTATACATGTTTAATAGGCACTTTTTTGTTTAATTATTAATTATTATTTTTTCTCAGTGTATGTTTCATATTACCAAGTACTGGAATAGAGTTTTAAATTAATTAAACAATATATTTATTTAGTTTTAATTACATTTTTAATTTAAATTTTGTTTTAATTCAAAACATTTTTAATATTTAAGCCTTATTTAGTTTAATCACTACTGATCTCAGTTTAATTAATTATTACCATAAAACTCTATCCGTAAAAAATATGAAGTTTCCAAATACATACATACATATGTATAATGCATGTATTTATTCTAACCCATTACTACCTTAATAAAAACATACACAGTGAGAAAATATGCACAAAAAGAGTTCACAGCTATTAAACAATAAAATAAAATTCATGTATAAATACATTATTTGTTAGTAAATTTGTAAAAATAAAAAATGAAAATAATATAAAATCAAATGATATACATACATACATAAATATATACTTAAAAAAAGTAAAATTGAAATTAATAAAATTAAAAAAAAAATAAATAAAAATCAGCAAGAAAAGCTTAATTGCGAGTGTTTTGTTTTTACTTCAATTTTTTTTTTTACCAACACAAAGAAGATGGCTGCTATTTAAGATTCAACTAGACGTAGGGTTGCCAGATTCAATATTACAAAATTCTTGATATTTATAGAAAATAATCAAAAATATTGGGTAATCGAAAAACTCCGGTTACAAATTTTCGATAGATAGATAGGTCCGAATGATTACGGGCGATGAAAAGTGAATCAGGTACGACAATAATATGCGAAAAAGATCATAAACGAAGTAAGGTGAAGCTTCGCAGACGGTGACAAAGCTAATATTAACACCTAGAAACTTAATGATAACTGTAACTGTTACAACAATTTTTTGCTTTCTGAAACAACTGCTGTTGTGATGACAATCGTTGACCGAGTGAAAATCCATTTCTAGTGGGAATGTAACGACGTTCGAGATATCATCTCAACCATTGTGTACCAAATGGCCAAAGCAGATGCTTACCAACTGTTGCATTAGCGAGCGGTATCAAATGTAATCAGTGAGTATAGGAGCAACAGTTCCTTCAATAAACACCTACCGACGATTGCAAACAATAATAGGATCCTACCGTGTCGTGCTAGGACAACCTTGGTACAATTAAGGGCGGAATGATGCGGATTGTGCCCACCACTCAGAATCGATGCCATGACTACCAACAGAGTACCAACTATATGGCCCATTTATTTCAGTGCCAGACTTGCGCCCCATACGCTTATGGCTGAAACCAAGCCTGCGCAGTATTTACCTCTTTCTGCAGACAACAACAAGTAGCATGAATTTCTAACTCTCCCATAGAAAAAAACCTCACAGTATGAACAGCAATAAATGTCTTCGGCCCAAGTCAATTCAACCATGCCAAGCTTTATTTTCAATTCATCTTCTGCAGGTGATTCCAATTAATCGCCGTTTTGGCAACATTTTTTATAAATTCTTTTCAAAACATGACCAACCCAACTCCACATTCTTTGACGATTCAACAAACTCAGATCTTTGTGTGTACTGAAGTTTCGGCCAGAATATTTCCACAAATCTTCGTAGCTAAAGCTAATGCGAGTCGTTAGGCGAGGTATTCCAAGATTCACACAGCATGGCTCACGAAGGAAAAAAAGAGTTTAATTCTTAAGTGAATTTGTGGCAGGCATATGTGAAGTATCCCAAGTGCCTGGCTTGCCTTCTCCATGTGACTTACAACATCCTCTCCTGAGCCCCAGAATTCTACAGTCTATCGTAAACTTTGTAGCATTGGTGATATGCAGGGTAGGTCTTTCAAATATTAACTCGTATGCTTATATGATGTGCAGTATCTTCAAAAATGTGAGTATGAAGACAAATTTCATCGGCAAAATTAAGATCTTCAGGCCAATATTAAATAGCAGAAGAAATAAAACACAGCGTTGTCGAAATATTTTTTGCACTGCTTAAAAAAGCCGCGACATTTAAATGCATCCTTTGAGACTTTACATTCAATTCTAACACCATTCCATCGAGAGTTGGATTTCCCAATATATAAACCAACTGCATTGACCTTTTTATCAGCCAATAACCAGCATTAAGTTTTGTACTGTGTAAAATCGACACAGCATGGGCGTATCATTTCTATTTCGGCTAAAGAGTTCTGGAACCAGTGAATTTCCGGTTCAGTGAATTTATTTATGCTAAGATCTTAACTGCACCTATTTGATATATTATACTAGGCTTAGTTACTGATTCTGTTTGAAATTTTTGGCAGTGTTAAGTGCTCTCCGGTAGGATAGAATAACTGAGCAGCGATACATAAATTTTTTGTAAGAATATTCTTATCATTACTTTATAAACCTTTGTATCCAAGGCAAAATTATAGATGGAATGGATGAAAACTCAAAATTTGGTAGCTGTATTTCTTAAACCAAACTTTACTTATTAGCACTCATGATGGTCTTACAATTAACAAAATCATAGCGGACTTCGGGAATTACTTTTAAGTTTTAATTTTATTAATGTTATAAAAATGATATTTTTCTTTTTTTGTCTACAATTTTATATATAATTTAACCGTTACTTAAGTTTTCTCTCTTTACAGCGGCAAACACACACGTATCATTCATCTTTTTTTTCCAGTGTAGCACATGTTGCTTTAGTGGCGGTGTTCATTATAATAACAAACCACTACTCTCTTCTCCTCTACCCGCTCTCTAAAAATAAATCTCTTTCACTTGACAATCGAATGCGAAGCAAATAGGAGGGCAGCACATCCGCGTGTTTTTAATATTTTCGTATAAAAATTTTGTTTTTAATAAAAAAAATCAAGACATTTAAAATTAAATAAAAATAGAAAACCAGAAAAAAACTGAAAATGACAAACTTAAGTGACAATGAAGTGGATAAAAGCTTAAAAGCAAAAGTACGAGACAGCAGTGTTATTTTCAGACGCAATCGTTCCTTGGGATATGTCAGCAATCATGTACCAGCTGTGGTTCGTTACATACTGCGACGCAAAGATAATCTAATAACTACTTGCATTGGCCGTTCCTTTCAAGTCTATACAGCCAGCCATTTTCGTTTGCTCCATGTAAGTAGCCAACATCCAGACGAAATCACGGCCATGGCTACAGATCATTACCATATTTATACAGCATGTAATAAATGGATTTACGCCTGGCGTGCAGGTAAACATGTACGTCACATCTATAAGGGCCATACAAGAAATGTCCATTTACTTTTGCCCTTCAGCAGACACTTGATAGCTATTGATGAGGCCAACGTTATGAAGGTATGGGATATACGAAACGAAGAAGTTTATTTGGAAGTGCCTTTTAATGCAGACGAATTTCAAATTACGGCCATAGCGCATCCTCCAACTTATGTGAATAAAATTGTTTTGGGCTCTAAACAAGGCCAGCTTAAGATCTGGAATCTTAAAGATAATCGTTTGATTTATACATTTAATGGTCATGAAAGTCGTGTTACCTGCATAGAACCAGCCCCAGCTATTGATGTAGTAGCTGTAGGTCACCAGGATGGTACCATAATAGTTATGAATTTGAAATACGATGAAATTCTTATGCAATTCAAACAAGACTGGGGGGCAGTATCGAAAATAACGTTCCGAACAGATGGACCGCCTATAATGGCTTCGGCCAGTACAAATGGTTATATAGCATTTTGGAATTTGGAAGAGAAAAAGGTATACTCATTAAAACAAGCCAAGTGTTGGCATGGAAATTAAGGCATAATACTCATTATTTTATAGATTGCCAGCCAACTTCAAGCTCATGATGATGCTGTCACTACGGCCATTTGTATGCCAAATGAACCATTAATTCTGACAACTTCACCAGACAACTCAATGAAATTGTGGATATTTGATTTATCTGATGGAGGAGCACGCATGTTACGCATACGTGAGGGTCATAATGGCCCACCTCTATGCATACGTTATCATGGTAGCAATGGTCATACCATATTGTCATCTGGTGAAGACTGTAGCTTAAGAGCTTTTAGCACTATATCGGAAACTTTAAATAAAAGTTTAGGCAAAGCCAGTTATAATGTGAAGGCATCAAAAAAGAAAAGTATAAATTAAACCTAGAACTCTAATTCAAAGATATAATTTTCAATAAATTTTCTTGTAGATCGCTTCCAGAAAGATAATCACCGCATGCCGCCTATCATTGAATTTACCACTGAATTGACACGTGAAAAAGAATGGGATAATATAGCCGCCATTCACTCGGGTACCATACAAACTACAACTTGGTCTTTCCATAAATCCCGCATGGGTGAGCATCGTCTAGTGCCAGAGCATTTTACGAATGCAAAGCGTAGAGATTTTAAAAGTGAAACAACCTGTGTTACTCTAACACATTGCGGAAATTTTGTTATCATTGGTAAGTCGAGAAGCAATAAAACATCGTCCACTACTTTTTTTACATATTGATGATTTTTTCAGGTTATTCCAGTGGCGATGTAGAACGTTTTAATATACAATCTGGCATACATAGAGCCAGTTATGGTAAACCAGCTCACAAGGCTGCTGTACGAGGTGTAGCCTGTGATAATCTCAATCAGGTAGTGGTCACTGGCTGTAGTAAAGGCCTCTTAAAGTTTTGGCGTTTTAAAGCTCACTGTGAGTAGTACCATAACATTATTTCGAATGGATTTTACTAGAAATGCCCCTTTTTTTGTAGTGAAAAAAAGTTTTGCCAGAATTGAATTCGAGAATGGCATTGCTCTAATACGCTGTCATCGTGAAAGTTCTATGATTGCTGTGGCTTTAGTTAGTTTTACTTTATTCGTCATTGATATGGACACCAAGGTTGTGATACGTAAATTTGAAGGCCACTCAGCAAAAATCAATGATGTCACCTTTAGTCCTGACAGCAGATGGTTGATATCGGCCTCTATGGATGCCACCATTAAAATCTGGGATATACCATCCTCCTATATGATTGATCACTTCAGAGTCGAGAAACCCTGTATATCGCTAACAATGTCGCCAACAGGAGATTTTCTGGCTACTGCCCATGTTAATAATTTGGGCATTTATTTGTGGGCCAATAAAATGCTATTCAATCAAATATCTTTGCGTTCCATTAATCCTACATCATCAGCACCTTATGTGGGTCTACCTTCTAACATGGCAAATGAATTAAGTTTGGAGGAAGCTGTAGAAGAACTCAGTATGGAAGTTGACTCAGATAATGAAGAGGAATTGGGCGAAGAAATTACACTAAAATATGAAACACCCGAACAATTATCAAAACAATTGATAACCATGTCGGGTGTAGCTGCCTCCAGATGGCAAAATCTTTTAGATTTAGAAATTATTAAAAAACGTAACAGACCCAAGGCACCTCCAAAAGTACCAAAACAAGCACCCTTCTTCCTACCCACTGTAGCTGGCTTAGAAATGAAATTCGATGTTAGCAACAGCAATAAATCAGATGATGAATTGGAGTCAAGAGTTATTAAAGCCAGCACGCTTAATAATCTAACAAATTTTGGTAAGCTGTTAGAAGCATCTGCCGCTACACAAGAATATGAGAAATGTGTGCAATACCTCAAACAATTGGGTCCTTCAATGATCGATTTCGAGATCAAATCTTTACATCCTATTGGCGGTGGTACCGTTAAAGCAATGATCGAATTTTTAAATACTTTAATATTTATGTTTGAGTCAAAATTGAATTTTGAATTAGCTCAAGCATATTTAAGTGTATTTTTACGTTCGCATGGTTTAAATTTAATCGAAATACCAGACGTAGTAGCCAAATTGGAAGAACTATCAAAAGTTCAAGAAAATTCTTGGCACCAACTGGAGGAAAAACTTATGTATGGCATGGGTGTAGTAGCAGCCCTCAGAAACTTTGTATAATATGATTAAAGATATCTATCGTTAATGTTAAAAATTTATTTTATGAAAAATAAAAAATAATATGACCAAGTTTTAAGTTTACTTGTGTTATTTTTCTAAGTGAAAACTGTTCTCCACCTATACTATTTGAATTAAGTAGCGGATAATTACTAAGCAAGTTGATAAATACTATTATTGATTTCATAAAGCAATTAACTAAAGGGACATACGAGCTTATTCATAACACAAACAGGTGCAGGGTTTGCAGTACAAACAAGAAACAAATTGCGGCAAAATTAAACAAAAGGGACTTTTGAGCAAAATAAGAAAAGGGCCATTTAAATTGTGGTTAAAATTGATTGTGCTCTGAGCCGATTAGAGAGATGCAGATCTTAGAAATATAGCATTATATGGAAATCTAAACTAGAAACTCATTTTAGGGATTTGTCAGAGTAAGAAGGATTAACAAAGGTTTCTTACGGACTTGCAAATAGTAGTAGTGGCGTAAGTTAGATGGAAAATTGCTCGATTTTGAAACACAACAAAATCGATCTTAGTGTTCTGGGAATGAACATTTTGTTCCCAAAAACTTCCTTCAATCGGATTGCAACCTCTATTGTTACTTTCACACAGTTACAGATAAATAAAAGACACATCATACTTTATAATACATCATATATGAAAGCACTTCAATAAAAAGTGAGACGCAATGAAAGCACCCCCGCTGTAACCACAGTGATAAAATATTAAAAAAAATATGGCCATAACAAATATTTATTAACTATGCTTTAATAAAAAACGTTAAAAAATAATATATAATAAATCAGTTTAAAATTATGACTGCAAGTGATTATTAGCATAACATTGACCGTCCATTAAAGCAACAAGAGACCAGAAAAAAATCGATTTATTAAATCAATAATAATTATAAATATAAAAATCAGTTTAGTTTTAAATTTTATTGAGTAAAAATTGATTGCTCTTCTTGCAACAAAATGAAGCATCAGCAGGTGGTTGTAGACTATTGGACCATGTTGAAAACATCTTGCACCTGTTTGCTGTTGGCCATATCGGGTTATGTCTTGATAAAGTAAGTCATGCTTAACTAAATAAGTGCAAACATTTTAAAATTCAAAACTCCTTTTTTCAAAAGAATGGTGCAAACAATTTTCTATCTGCCGGGCTATTTAAAGAATAATCAAAAACGTTTAGAGCAGTTAGCCGCCAAATACAATATAGATTTGGACAAAGAAATTGCAGAAGCTGATCTACTTACAGATGAATTGCAGGCATATGGAAATAATAATGCTGAAGAAAACGAAAATCCTAAGGAAAACATAGACCCAAACGCCAAAAGTGACACCGATATTACAAGCGATGTAAACAAGGAACCAAAAAAAGTTAAATAGTTCAGTATTTTCCGCAAATTTTATTACTTAATAATGTTATAATTTGTATTTCTTCTCTATAAAAACTAATAAATAAAAATGTTAATTTGGTATTTACATGTACACAATAACATTAATTTGTTTCTACCACTACCGGCAGATCATCAGGATCTTCATCTAGTAGGCCATTGAAAGACCAATTCATAGATGTGTGTAGCTTTTTAGTTAGGAATTCTGCACTTTTGTGAAGACCACTAAGACTTAAGTTAACTAGTAATGAACGCACATCTTTGTAGACAGTATTACGTTCCGAGGGTTCCATTAGCTCTTCTGGTAGGTGGGGTAATTGATGCACCAGTACTTCACTGTATTTCATATATAAAAGTCTATACTTGCTAACTGCTTCTTCTGAGTGCGAAAGCAATGCCAATATTTTACGCCAAAAGGCCAGAGACTCTACTGAGTTGCCTACTAGGAAAAAGGCAAAAGAGATTTGTATTTCTTGTATAAGATCTTGTGGCTGTTTAAAGTTTTTCAGTAAATCATCGCAAGCTTGTATACAATCCAAGGAGTGTTTTGATATTTCAGCTGGCGTAGATTGTTTGGGCACACGTTCTGGCACCGCAGTAAATCTAGGTGCTGTGCCTTCCACCGGTTTTAATTGAGGCAGCAAATCATTTTCATCATTTACTAATTTAGCCGCCATGGCAGGATGAGCTGTTGATAAAGGGCCTCTTGGCCTTTCTGCATCAGGACAAGACAATAATTCAACACATGTGCGTATGGTACCCAAAGCAGGTTTACATCTATTCACACATTCCTCTGTTATGGTATCAGTCAATTTCCTCCACTGGTCATAATAACGAAAATCGTATGGAGCCAAAAAAGTATCCAACATTTTCAAATTATCTCTCAAACGCTTTTTTTCCAAATCAGGATCTGCTATTTGTCTGTCTCTCAACTCTTCAGTTTCTGCATCCCATTCTTTGACCACCATCTCCTGTTCATGGAAAAAGTGAGAAAAGCCCACTCTGGGTGCAGTATCACCATATGGTCCTTTAGCTGCACACCACACAAAATGTGGACCCGGTGGTATCATTTTGATTCCACGAAAATTTTCATCAATAACGTACGAACACAAGTCTATGCCGAATTCAGTGCCTTTAGGTACACCGGTAATAAACATTACAGCTCCGTGATTAAAAAGCTTCTTGGCCACTTCCGGGTCCAAATCCATTGATGAATTGTCCTGATTCATTTTGTTTTTTCTTCTGCTTTGTTTCTTAGATTCTCTTTATTTACCTTTTTTAAAAAAATTTCTAAACGAAATTGTTCCACCAGCTGTTTTAAGTGCAAATTTTTGCAAGTATATAAAAAGGGTTGCCAGATTTATATTTCTTTTTAAGCAATAGTTTAAGTTACCACTATTTGAGGAAACTTTTGGTTGTAACAAGGTGGTGTTCGTTGATAAATACCTCACGAAGGGGTGAAATTGAATTTATTTTACGTTCAGTTTGATGTCATCTGTAGTATCAAGTCCGATTAATATATAGAATTACGACTATATATAGAACTTCATTAGAAGTCGCATAATTAGTATAACATCTCATTAACAGAAATGAGAATAATTTTTTTTAATTTATACAACATCTGCTACTCTGATCCATGATACCCTTTCGCAAATGACAGTTACATTTGTGTCTTTTAGATGTTGGGGGCAAAATATTATATATAAATGTTGCACCCAAATCCCTAGGATCCTTAAAATCAGTCAGTTTTGCAATATCAAATGCGATATATTTGGCAAAATATTTGGTGGGCCAATTAAAAGTTTATATCAAAAAATACAATAAAAAAAAACGGTTTAAAATTTTGCCAAATTAGAAATGAATGAACGAATGGAAAGGAAATATTATTTCATTTATATTGCTACCGCGGCTGGCCTCACAGTACCCCTTTTTCGAATGTATGGGTCGTATCACGCCAATGCCATCACGAATGTTAGCCTTCAATGATCAATTGTCTCTGCTTTGTCGGCATAATACTTGCCTTTAATGGGGCCCCACAGCGTCAAACGTTTGACGCAATAAATCGATTGTGGCATAAGATATGTGGTTTCAACAGGATTGAAACCAAACATCGTTCACATCAATACCATAAAGAGCGGGTACAAAAAATCGGTTATCATGATGCAATAGGTGTCTCCATTAACCGTAATGATCGCGCCGTCCTCATTTTCAAAGAAATATGGGCCAATGACGGCTCCGCTCGACAAGCCGCACCGAACACTCACTTTTAATGGATGCATTGGCTTCTGTAAGACCCCGTTTGGGTTTTCTGAGCCACAAATACGAAAATTTTTCTTATTATCGTACCCACCAAGATAAAAATGAACTCCAGCTGAAAAGATGATTTTTGGAATTTTTTGTATTTTTTTGCAATTTCCGACCAAGTATCTTTATTTCGGAAATAAATTTCCACTAAATCCCAACGTTGCTCAAGCGTAAATCAATTAATTTCGTTCAGTGGAGATAATATACTGAATTTTGTGACAGAATAGAATGACATAAGTATTGCCAGATTCGTAATAACCGCCGGTTAAAATTTAAACCGATAGATGGCTTACCCGATATATGACTTGGCTTTGTCATCTTACCAAGTATTTTTTTTTTTTTTTTGAATACAAAATAAACCGAAGTTCGAATCAATAAATTACGATTCAAAGATTAAAATGCCCATAGCTGTTGCTGTACATTTTTTATAATATAAGAGCCGTCAGAAAGGCTAAAAAATTTATTTTCAATACTTGAAGTCTAGCCGTCGCATCCGATAACGATAGTAATCAATTTTTTTGGGCATAATCTTTTTTGAAATAAGAAACTCTCTAATTTGGTGAAAAAAATGACAAAACGACCCTTCGAAAAATAGAAGTCTATATAAATATAATTATTATCGAAAAACTATAGTTTAGGAGACATAGACCAATAATTTTTCATTTTTCAAGTTTTTGTTTGAAATATTTGTTGTGCCGGAACTTTGTTAGCACTGACGGTCTACTTACCATAAAATTCTGAAAAATTCAGTTTATGAGATATAGACTAACAAACTTTTCGAAAATGGGAAAAATTTCATAATGTCATTATATTATTTTTGCATTTTTATGTAAAATATTTGTTGTGCAGAAATTTTGTAAACAGAGATCAATAGGCCATAAAACTAGAAATTAGTGGTATAAGCCATTTGTTCAGATGTGTGAGAAGGCAGTTAGTTAGCTATGTAGTTAGTTCAGGAAAACAAGCTAAGCTTTCGCACATTAAGTTGGTTTTTAAGTTCATTACCTGTTGTCGGTTAAACAAAGACGCTTTTAAACCAATACGCGGCGTAAATCTTGCGTTTACATATTTAACAAAAATAACAATCAGTTTCTTAAGAAACGCTTGGCGAAACGTTTAGTTAAATGTTTTTCCGTAAACCTAAATGTTTAGTTTGCCAATGCACGTTGTTATGTTGCACCACATACACTGCGCGTTATCAGGATAGCGCCACTCCTTTTACCGATTATTTATTGTTAAATATTGTCTGAACCAATTGAGGTATGACCTTAAAATTTCCATGTAGTAGACTCCTATCAATTTCCTTTAAAATAAAACAAAATTGAATGCAGCAGCATCATTTAAGATAGTATTCTAATTAATTTTTTTTTTTCGAAAAATTATACTAAAAACGTATTGAAAAAATTGCTCATAAGGATAGCGCCACCAGCAATAATTTCAACTTAATTAGTATTTTAAGCAACTATTTAGCATTTTAATTCTTAAGTACTATATTTTAAACAGTATTAAGTATATTTAGTAATGCGTGGGACCGCCCTTGTTTCAAATATTATCCTCGAAAGTTCGATTGGAAATGGAATTGTAGTTTTTCAATATAATTCAACGAAATGATGCACCAAGTGCGTTCGATTCCTTCCAATAAATCTATTTTTGTGTTGTATTGTCTTTCGGACTCGTACAGTTTCCTAGCCACACATCTCCATACGTTTTTGCTTATTAGGCTGGGCAAATAAGGTGGCCATTCAAGGGTGTCAGGGTTTTGGCCCTGAATCCACGATTTAACAGATCCGACTGTATGGATTAGAATATATTAGATTTCCAAATAAGCTTTGCCAGATTCCCAAATAAGTAGAAAGTCGTTTTCGAAACGCTACTCAAGATTGATTGCAGTTTTTAGTTGAAAATGCTATCAGGGGGATAAGCTTGCTATGAAATTACCCACACAAAATATACACGAAAATTCCAAATTAATTTTTTTTTAAATTTATTTATTCTGTTGTTTGAACTAACCGTTTTATTTTTTAATTACTTATATTATTTTGAAGTATTTTATGCTTTCTATTTTTTTATTAAATTTTAGTCTCGCTTCTAACCATAAATAAAGAGCGAATGTGTGTAAAAATTCTCACATAAGAAAACTATCACTCTTGTTATAAAAAACTCAATACAACAATACAGATGTTATTCAAAAATTCATTTACTCGTTATGTTTCTTCAAGAAATTTTGATTTATTTTTCTTTTCTTTTCAGCCAATATAGAATGCATTCAACATTATTAAGACATTTTGTTTGCCAAAAATTAAAATAGGAAAAAATATGTTTTTTGTTGTGTAAAAATATTTACGAAATAAATACATATCAGAAGACATTTTAAAATTTAAAAAATAAGCATAAAGTATTTTTGTTTTATTACATTATTTAAAATTTAAATTCGATTTGAATTTTTTTCTTTTTTATTCAACAGTGCCGTGCCACAGCTGCTACTATAATAGAAACTAAAAGAAATACAATTTTGGTCAAAGAAAGTACATAAATAGCTAGAAATGCATTCTAACATTCAAAAAGGATAGGGACATTAAAAAATGGGGTTAATAGTGTTGCTGTTGGTGGGGGGAGGGGTAAGTATACAATTTATTAAGCAAACAATGGTACTAAAAAAGATATTTTGTAATTCGAAAACAATATGTAGCAAAACTCTTGGAAGAAGTATAAGTTTTGACGACAAGATGAATGATGAAATGACGTCCGATATACAACAATAACAAATACAGCGTGTATGGGGGGGTTAAATTTACATTGAATTATATGTATTAATAAATATTGAGAAAGTTTGTTTTTTTCTTGTTTTTCTTTTTCTTTTTTTTTAGCCAAAAAGTGTTAAATATCTAACATTATTTAGTAGTTATGCATATATTTCCTCCATCGCTAACCCTGTGCAAATTTTACACAGTTATTACTACACAAAGCTTATACTGACATTCTGCTGTGGTATTGGTTGCTTACTTCCTTCCTTTAAATTTCTTTTAGACAATGATTTATTGAATTTTTCATATTTTTTTTAATTGTGTTGTATATGTATATTGGTATGTGTTATGCTATTTTTTTCTTTTTGTTTATTAATTTAAAGGAATTGTATTGTAAAATTTTAGTTAGTAGTAGTTATTAATTATTACAGTAATTGTTTTGCTGCTTTTTGCTTTGATTTTGCGTGTGGATTTATAGGTTTCCTTGCATTTAGTAATAGTAGTAATTCTCCTTTTATTCGCTTTATTAATTTATTTATGTTTTCTTTTTGTTTATGTATAGTGTATATATGTTTGTTTGTGTAGTTTTATAGGTTGTTTTTCTATTATTATTATTATTTATTTACACGCTTAGTTTGTGGTACATTGCTGCACTCTTGGTCCTTCATCATAACGATCATCCTCATCGTATGGCATACGATGATGTTGTTGTTCTCTGCGCTGTTTAGGATCAAATTCAGCCTGTTTCAATGAAAAGCATAAAAACGAAATATTTAGTAAAGAAATAATAAATAAAAAAGAGATTTAAGAATTAAAACTAAACTAAGATGAGAGTATAAGATGAGAGCTTTCCTCCAAATACTATTCTTCGTTCAATGATTAACACCTGCAAGCAAGTTTGAAATGCTAAAAAATATTATCAACCTAAAGGATTATTATTATTTATGGCTATATTCTCAATAACGTACCAACATTTGAGTTTCGAAAGGAGCGAATGATCAAAATTGACCGTTATGTGTTTTTCTATAGAATAAAATTTGTTAAGGTTGCATTATATTTTAACTGATTAATGCCTATTTCATATGAACATAATCCTGCTGAATGTCAACTCATAATTTTTGTTTGTCCAGCGTACGCTGCTACCCAGCAGTACAAAAGTTATGACAGGTTATATATTTGCTTGCTGCTTATTTTTCAAATTGTTTTACTTCCAAATTAAAAGAAAACGGTTTTTGAAAGTACAAGTTGGCTAACCGTGTGTATGGTGGGTGTAGTATACGGAGCTGAACTTTCATTTTGAATTTTTGATAAATTAAATGAAAAAATAAATATTTTACAGTTAAAGCCCATTCAACGTTCGCTTACAATGTCTGTGTCATCGGACCCACCTGACGGCCTAGGCCAACACTGTGTAAATTTGAATAGGAATTGTATACAGGCTTTGGATAGGTACCACCTACATTGTGGTCTCAGATCGAAAAATTTGGTAAAAATTTTACTGGGTATTTGCTGATCGGAATATTTGTATATCCTTAGATCATCGACTTACATACATATGTATGGTGTCTTATTGACGATGAATATTTAGTCCTCTTCTTTTGCTCTAAATCATTGTTTCGGTGTAATCTCTATTAACCTATTTCAGCAATTCACATCACATGCACTTTCATTAGCCGCCATAAGCTAAGCAACTGTCGATGTAAATTAGACACTTAGTTCATATGAAACTAAGTTTAATCTTTTATAGAAAATTTGAATCTACAAATGAGACATTTACAGTTTATTTAGATCTTTCCGAAATCCTTGTAAAAGAATAGAATAATCAAATTTGAACTTAAGTGGGTAGTTTGCTTAAATATCCGATGTCATTTAGACTTGAGTTTAGACTACGTTTCACTCATAAAACAAATATGCACAAAGATTTAAAGAATTTTATGAAACAATAAAAAAACCGTTATTGAAATTCATTTTGCGTGAAAATAAAGACGCTTTTTATAATCAGGATTAGTCGTTTTCAAATACAGAAGTTTTGACTCGTAGACGTGCGTATACTAAGGAAATCTAGTCCTATATTCAATATTAACATTTTCACTCGCTTAAAAAATGTATGCATATATGTATAAATAAGAAGAATCACTTACCAAATTGACCTGTTCAGCATCAAATGGAATGGTTATTTCTGGTCTAGGTGGTAAGCACTGCTCCAAAGCGGGTATAACAGAGATTGGAATTGTATCGGGGAATATAACTTCGAACTGTATGATGAGACGACCTCTTTCTAATGGATTCTTATATAATGGCATACCTTCATCCATTATACATTTTGTCATTTCATGTTTAATAACTTCGCCGGGCGGTGATGTAATCACAATATCACGATCATCGAGTGTCTTAATAACACGTTGAAAACCACACAATGCCTCAACTAATTGAATGGGCATTTTCATCATTAAATCTGTGCCAGCATGCACGAATGTGTGATGTTCCTTTTCGTCTAACAATATGATAATATCGCCAGGCTGTGAATCAGGTTCATGATCACCTTCACCGCTAAATACAATTTTCTGTCCGTCGCGCATACCCTTTTCAATGTGAACTTCCAAAACTTTACGTTCTCGTACTGTTTTACGGCCAACGCACTGTTTGCAACGATCCTTTTCCGAAATCATTTCACCGGTGCCGGAACACTTACGACAAACCTGTTCGATATGTTGGATCAAACCGGTACCGATTTGATGAACACGTGATTCTAATCCGGTACCACGACATTGCGCACACTTCTCAATAGCTCCCTTTTTGCCACCACGACCCTCACATTTGTCACAAATGACATTCTTTTGTAGAGCCAATTTGCGGGTAGCACCATTGTACAACTCTTCGAGCTGTACAGCCATCTGGTGAACAACATCTTTCCCACGACGCTCACGACGTCTGCCACCCGAAGTGAAACCACCGCCAAAGAATCTTTCAAAGAAGTCCATGGGATTACGGAAATCGCCACCATCAGCGCCACCCTTCTTAATGGCTGCTTCGCCACCCTCGTCATAAATCGAACGCTTATCGGGATCGGAAAGTACTTCATATGCCTGAGAGATGGCTTTGAATTTTTCACCCTCATTTGGATTTTTATCTGGATGATATTTGAGGGCCAATTTTCTGTAAGCTTTCTTCAATTCATCGGGTGTGGCATTGGGTTTAACACCCAAAATATCATAGTAGGCGGTTTCTTTGACCATTTTTCAATTATATAGTAGATACGATATTTTCTGATTTCAATTGCTCTTAATGTATGAAAAAAATCGTTTTTATAATTTCAAATACTTTTCTTTTTTCTTTGATTTGCTTTCGCTTCAACTTCTTCTGTTACACTGTTGTACACACACACAAGATGCCAAGGGGGATGAAAAGGACCTAAAGGGAAAAATCGAAACAAAGAATAACAACAAGGCATTTAGTTTATAAGCCAACAACAATAAATACAATCCAAGATGCAAAGAGTATATGCAGTACACACAGGATACATATTCCTGTAACAGAGTGGCGGTGTTGCCATGTGTGTACAAAACAACAACAGCAAATAAAACATACAATTACAAAACAAGTTAGGAAGAAAGTTAACATTTTCTTTTAAGTAGTTTACCATATAAAGACAATATAATTTTAAATTATTAAACGCCCCCAACACTGATATGAAATAAAATTAAGTATTAAGCGGGGAGGACTTCTTCTGCATAAGTGTGCACTTAATTGTATGGCATTTTTGATCGTGTTGTGTTAATCATTTAGAAATTTTTGTTGAATCAATAGAAAAATAAAAAAAATAAAAAAATCTAATTTATATAGTAGAACATAATAGCAATTGTTGAATGAATTGATGAGTTTTTACGTCAAAGGCTTTCATGACAGATGTTTTATTTATTTTTATTTTTTTCAGTGGAAATTTCGAGCTATTAAAAAAATTTTACAATGCGTGGGGGGGTAGGATAGATAGATATACGACGTGTAATAAAATTTGTGAATTAACACGGTAAAGGTATAAAGCGAGATGACTTAATAGATATTTTTAAACAATTTAATTTGATAATACAACAGAAAGAAAAAAAATGCATTTTAAAAATGTATAACAATTTTTCTAATACACAACGAAAAAGAAAGAAAAAAAAAACGGCTCAATAAATCTTTTTAAAATTTCATTGTTTTTTTAGTATTAAAACTTTTACTTGACTAAAAATTTAGGGAAAGATAAGATTCGGTAAACCAGCTTTTTGTTTACGAATGATAAAACAATTATTAAGGACTGTGGTTTTATGCGGTAAAAGATATTTTTCAGTTTTCAGTAAGCATTATTGGCATTTTCGATAGTCAAATTTTGTTATTAGAAATATTTTCTAGACAAGGGGATAGATAGCCCCTAAATATCATTAATTTGTCCCTATACATAACTGATAAAGCAAAATTTAAACTAAATTTAGGGAACATTGTAGATTATAAAACAAATTGCAGTTAATCAATTTTCTCTTTTTTTAATTTCAGATATAAACACAAGTGTCATGTTGGCAACCAAAGGAATTGAACCACATCGGTTGATCATAGCCAGAGCCTTCGAAAAAAATTTATTGGTTGGAGTGAGTAGGCTTGATGTCTCTTCGTATAAATGAGGACACATTCGGTTGTGACTCGGAATGAATTATCTTGGAATGCCACTGCTGTCTGCCATTTTTTTTTTTAATTTAAAATTCTTGATGAAAATAGTGTTTTTTCTTTAATCTTTAAACACAAAGTCGTTTACTTAAATATAAAACATACATACAAACAAATAATAAATCTTTTGTTATTTGTTCGCAAACAGTGAATGATTCGTCATCGCAATTGTTTACAAATTAAAACGAGAATTCCAGAAAGCGTTCTACTTTGTGCAACCGTGTGCAATAAAAATTTTAAAAACAGCAATAACATTATATTTTGAAATTACAATTTTTTTACTGATAAAAAAAGACCATTTTTTAATATTTTTACATTTTTGTGGTTTCAATGTATAGTTTTGCTAGTCGCCTTTTTGGGAATATAGTAAAATTTCCTTGGTCTGGCATCCATTAAAATAAAAAAAAAGAAGGAATACAACACTTCGAAATTGGCGAACGACAATGCATGGTTACAAATACAAACACAATAAGCACATAGAAAAGTAGAAAATACGCAAATAATGATGAAAACGAATTTTCTATTGATTTCCACATGTGAGCAAACGATAAAAGAAATTTACGAGAAAAAAAAAAAAAAAAATATATATATATATATATATATATATATATATATATATATATATATATATATATATATATATATATATATATATATATATATATATATATATATATATATATAAGGAAGCAAAAAAATTAAGCTATGACGACTATATGTAAAATTGTTTGAGAAAACAAGAAATTTTCTAATAAATCTAACACATTCAAAATCAATTTTTTTCTTTGTAATATAATGCGAATTCACCCCGGGAAGGTCGTTATTTTTTTTCTTTCATTTCGTTTAAAATTCTGTCTGACAAAGGGCAGGTGCCTTCGAAACGGTGATGAAAGACAAGGGATAAAAGGGCAACATGTCAATAAAGAAAAAGATACTAAATTTGCACAATCGATTCATCGTTTTTATACCTGCTGTGTCGTCTACACGTTTTTCTTTTTCGTATACCAAGAAAAAAAATCAATTACATAAAGAAAAAAAGAAATTCAAATATGTATTGTAATTTTTTTTCTTTTTAATTTCTTCTATTCTTCGTCATTAGACACATTTTTCAATGCGTCACTCACTTGGTAACAGTTATAAATGAAAAAAGCTTTTTACCTTTTTGTTGTTAAAAATATTAAGGGTATTTGCTTTTTCTCTTAAACTCACGTTTTAGAAAGTTTTTGCTGTTTTGTAATTCTTAAGAAAGCTGTTTACAGGATAATTTAATTAATACTTTCTGGCAATAAATTTTTTATTTGGAAAAAAATTGACTTTTTTCCATAGGTTAAGTTTTTAGAATATTTTTCCAGTTTTTTTTCTTTAGTATTCTTTGCACTTTGGATTTTTGTAATTATAATTGCTGCAATCTCTTCTTTATATAAACTATAGTATTTTATGTGATAAATATAAATTATTTTACTTCTAACTCACTCAAATTGATCCGTCGCGCAGTAATTTTATTTTACGAATGTGTATTATATTTTACTGTAAAAATGGCGTTGATACTTCTAGAAAATGAACATGTGTGTTAGCAAATAGTGATACCAGATTTGATTTTTTGCTTGCAGTCGTGAAAAAACTAATTGTGACAATTTTCGAAAAGCTATTTCATGCAAAAAATTTACATATATAGCAATTGGTTTTTATTATTAGTAAATAATATATTGACTGATACAGATCATTCTTTATTGTTTCCCTTTGTTTTTTTGGAAATGTTAAATTTTTTTTTACACATTTGATTGAGAAAAATAAATTAATTTATCTTATATGTATCTGGCAACTTTAGCCGTACTGAAACAAGTCGATCGATTAAATTTTACTAATGCTGTCAACATGTTTTACTATCATCAAGGAAACGCTCATACAAAAACTTTATAAATGGTGATTGAACGTATTGGATGGAATAGTTAAATAAATTTTACATGGGGCTATACAATCAACTTTTGCTTTTCAATTTTTAACACACTTTTTTACTAAAATACTTACAATTTCAAAAATTGATACCAATTTGATAGTCAAATCCGTTTATCATCGAGTATTTCAAGTTGCTTTCAAGAAATCAGATGATCACATTTGGTATGAACAATTTGTAGTTGTTTTATCTACGAACACAACGAACAAAATTGTTTTCAAACTGATTTCAAGTTAAGTGACTCCTATGTCATAGCTATCAATTTTAGTAAATTTTGACAAGCAATATATGTGAAACAATTTTATGAAAAACTTGGTCATGTAACCGCAGAGTTAGACAAGAAAGCTTAGTTTAAAGATCCTTAAGTGTATTAAGCCTTATTGCTTGGTAAAATCTATATAGACAATATACGCCGCTTGTGTGACTTTTGAAGATGTACATGTTTGATAATTTTTCCAACAAAAATCTGTAAAGTTTGTTCTTAACGAATCTTTCTTATATATAAAAATATTTTAAAGTTTAACAATGTGATATATATACATATATATATATATATATATATATATATATCGTTCGTTTCCTTAGCGTTCTTCATTGACTGGGCAACCCTTATTATTCATTTTAAAAATAGTGTTGCATTTCCATCGACAATGTTGTATTCGTATACGCAACGTTGCATATTTTGTATTGTTTTTACGAAACACAAGACAAAAAGAAGCGAAAATCAAAAATAAAAATGGCGTGTCAAAAACAAAGCGTCGTTGTATAGGGTGATTGTATTATTTTTACTTGTGAATTTTTCATGTGATAGTGTTTAATTAAACGTTAAAATTAATTGAAATTAATGCAGAAAGTATTTAATTAATAATTAAAAACATTTATGTATGCATTGGCGTGCGTGTGTATAAGAAAATTCGTATAGACGGCATAACCTCTAAAATAGTGACATAAATATTGTAATGAAAATGAAAGAAGAAGCAGAGACAAGTAGTAAATTGCCGCCTAAAATAATGGGTGGTGTTGGCGGTTCATCAGCAATGGCAACGACAATATTAAAAACGACCAACAATTCAATGTATACTTCTAATTCTGGACAACAAAATGCAAGTACTCCACAAAAACAACAACAGAACGACGAGATTCTAAGCACTCTATTGCGTATGAATAACTTTGACTCGATATCAAGCATTAAAGATGAGTCGCTGGATATCGACTTGTCTGCCTGTGTAACCATTAGTGCTGATCCTTCGGGTATTATAGGCGGTAATAGTTTATCATCATCGGACTTTTGGCGTGTTTTAGATGAAAGTGCTCAAACATCCCAGTTAGATGTCAGCAACAGTAGCATAGTATGTGGTGGCGCTATTAATAGTTGTAGTACCAGTCAGGAGTCCTTGCAAGTTTCTCCCACTGCCTCGAGTAATGGCAATTCTTCGATGACATCAAATGATAAAAATGATTTAAAAGTGGCGGTGAAAAAAGAACAGACTGATTTTAGCGGAACATTTCTTAAGCCATCCACTGGTATTACATTCTCACCGCTGAAGCGTATCATTAAGCCACAGCAGACGGAACAACATCAACAACAACAACAACACATACGCAAAGACAAATCACCCACCAGATTGTCTAAATGTCAGGATACTGGACCTCCATCTTTAGCTCCTATTATAAGAATACATCAAACCTATATTAAGCCTCAGGCAGAACTGCCAAAGTTAAATAATGGTAGTCTTACTACAACAGCAGCAGCTTCTACAAACAAAAATCTAGCAATTAGTAAACAACAGCAGCAAAAAGTTTCGCTAGTTGGAACACAACCTCCTCCATTGGCAGTTTTGGAGACGGGCTCGAGTAAAGAAGCTATGGTGGTTAAACCTTTACCAGTACCCACTTATAAGTGTTTGGATTGCGATAATCTTATATTTCGTGGTAGCCAGGATTTGGCCAAACATTCAAATCATCGTTTAATCTATAAATGTCCAGATTGCGATAGGGAATTTGATGTTGAAACATCTCTGAAGAAACACTTGAAAACACATCGTCCTATTGATGCACGTAAAGATGCCTGGAAAAAATGTCCAGATTGTGGGAAGTGGTAAGTAAACATAGAAATTATTTTAGAAAATAGATTGTTAGACAAAGATCCTTAAGTGAAATGATAGATATTTCATTAACATCTTTATGTTTATATTTCCTTTTTATTAACATCAGCAATTCTCAATTTTTATTTTTTTTCTTTTAGCCTTAAACTTGGTAGCATGTGGATGCATCGTAAAATTCATACTGAAAATAAAAAATATGGCTGTGAGATATGTGGACAGAAATTTGTGCAGAAAATAAATTTAACACATCACCAACGTATACATACCTCAGAAAAACCATACGAATGTTCCGAATGCCAGAAACGTTTCCAAGAACGCAGTCACTTGCAGCGACACCAAAAATATCATGCTCAGACTAGATCGTATCGTTGCGAGAAGTGTGGTAAAATGTATAAGACAGAGCGATGTCTTAAAGTTCATAATTTGGTGCATCTCGAACAAAGACCATTTGCTTGTACCGTCTGCGACAAATCGTTCATATCGAATTCGAAACTTAAACAACATTCAAATATACATACCGGTGAACGTCCATTCAAATGTAATTATTGTCCCAGGGATTTTACCAATTTTCCCAACTGGTTAAAACACACTAGAAGACGCCATAAGGTTGACCATAAGACTGGTGAGATGTTAGAAAATATACCATCGTATTGTTCAAAGAAGTCGACTCGTACACCAAAAGAAAAGAAAAATCCTGAAGTGAAAAATACTAACAACAACAATAATACGGCAGCAACAGCAACGTCTACAGCTACTAATAACACTCCTACAAACACAAGTCAATTAACAACCACGACTGCAAAAACGACTGATCTCAATAATATGAATACAACAAATCAATTGCAACAGCAAATTGTAACAACATATACGACCGCAATAACCACCAATACGGGTGCGGGTATGCAATATAGTAGCACAGTGCCCAGTAATAATTTTACAACAATAACCCTAACAAAACCCATGTTAAGCGCCGTCGCAAACAACGCTAGTAATGGTAGTAAACAGCTAGTGGCTAACTCACAAAATGGGCCACCGCCTTTGGCTAAAGTGCCGGCAAAACGTAAAAAGAAACAGACATTGAATTCAGTGGTTACACAAATGGCAAAAACCGAAAGTGTTACTTCACAGTCAACTGCTCTAAACACCACAAACATTTTGGTTACTACGTCCCCATTAAATTTACATACTACTACCAGTGGTACAGGAGGCAGTGGGCCACCACCTTTAGCGTTGGTGTATAACAATAAAACCTTGAATTTGACTAGCAGTACTACGATATCCTTAACTAATTCAACAAGTTCTTCGAAAACATCTAATCAGCAACAGCTGCAGCAGCAACAACAGACATTACGTGCACCACAACAACAGCCTATAAAAGTAGAGAAAGCAAAGAGAGAGCGAAAACAACCGACACCAAAGCAAGTTCAACAAGTCCCTCCACCGTTGAGAATTAAAAAAGAATTTATTGAACCAAAAATTGAACATAATGTACAACAACCTCAACAAGATCAGCAACGGCAACAACAACAGCAACGTTTGACACAATGTACACCGCAATCAACACAGCAACAACAACAACAGCTTCAAACGCCAACGCGGTTACAGTCGCATTCCCAGTCCCATCAACAGTCATCTCAAACACAAGGCAAAGTAACATCTTTCACTGACCTACATTGTTTAAGCATCACATCAGCCGAAGAATTGATAATGGAACAGGCTTTAGAAATGGAAGAGTGTGGTTTATACAAAGCAGCTGCTCCCACCACACTTGTGTCGAACTTTGCGGATACCGATAATGCAATATCATCTGATTCAATGGCTGATTTGCATTTTAAAATTAAAGAAGAGCACCATGATTTGGATTTAAAATTGAAAACTGAAGAGTTTGGTAAGTTAACCTCAAAAATTTTATTATTGTAGGTTTCCCAATTAGGGTTGATGGAATATAATATTAAGCTTTAGCAACATCTCTAGAATCTTACTGAAGGCTTGAACCTTGGAAATTTAATTTTGCTGAACTACATTAGGATTTTTTCTACAAACACAAGAAGCAAATTTTTTTTTTTTTTAAATTTGTTACAAAAATGTTTGAAATTCGACTACGATTTTATTTTATTCTATAAGTTTTAATTATTATTTTTTTTTTTATTACAGAATCCATTAAGAAACAATCCATTAGCTCATCATTGGAATCTTCACCGTTCTCGTCACCTGCGTCTATGGAGTTTGCTGCCGGTTCAACATTACCAACTGATTTTCCAACGAATAATTTCTATTTGTCACCATTTACCATCTCCAACAATCAGATAATCACAACAAATGCTCCTATTACAACAATGCGCATAGAAGATTGCCGAAGAAGTGCAACAACAGCTCATACCTATTTGCCCCAGTTGATAACAACAAATGTTAGTGTGCCAGAGCTGATACAAATCAATAATAACAATCAGAGATATTTAAAAGCCACCAATAATACTACCGACAGCAATGGTAGTAGTAGCAGTAGTAGTAATACGAATCAAACATTTATAAATCAACTATACTTGCCGTTGACGGTCAATGCTGGTCCAGTTTTAATGAAATCAAATCAAGCTTTACCCTCCGTCGATACGTTATTATTTTCGAATTCAAAATTGGGTCACTTCAGTAATCGTAATTTACCAAAACAAGCCACAACAGCTCAACATAATTTATCCTAATCCAAAGTTAGTAGAAATTCGCTTTCCCTAAATCTAAATAAATTTTAAGGTTTTTCAATCATTTTTTTGTAAACAAACAAATCCTAAGTCCTTATTAATGTTGTGTGATTTTGTGTAATTTTTTTAGATTTAAGTTTAATATTTCTTTTAAATTTTTTAAAAAGTATAAATATATTTTTATTTAGTGTTCGATTATGTATTGTAAATAATACATCGTTAGTTTAATTTTAGTTTTTTTTTTGTTATTTTTTCTTATGGAAAAATAAGTAAGGAAGAACCTAAAATTTGCCACAATGCTTTAATGTGTGGTATTTTCGAAAAGAATAATAGTAACAGACCAATTAATATACCAACCATTACTATATACTAAATAATACAATATAAGAAATATATAAAAAGCGAATGTTAAATAGACTATACATACGTATATTTTTTGCGAACCAATGTTCTTTAAAATTTTAATTAAAAAAAAACATTTGTATAATAGTCTTTTAGTCGTAGAATATAAATATCAGAAAAAAATTGAGAAAAAGCAAAATATGAAAATAAAATGTTTTTTTTTTTATTTAAAACAATTTGAATTTCTTATTAATTGATATATAATGCCACAAGTAATCGAGATTTTACGGCTATCCAAAGAAAGTTGTATCCATAGAAAATTTTTTTTACTAAAACGAGTTTCTTAAAAGCTATTATTCATGCCGAACAACTTAATTCATATAATGGTTCATGTGGATATTTGAATTTTCGTATAATCGATGTACCAAGTTAGTTTGTAAGGTTTGTTTAAATCAATTATTCAAATTAATTTCACATGATGTTCTTTCATTATCATAATTTTCAATTACAGCTGTCATCCAGGACTATGATGTCACTATAAACATCGTTTGTGTAAATGAGATCGATATTCGAACGTATTCGCTTCGATGGTATTATTTAATTTAAGGTGGGAGTACATAACTCGCGTTACGAACGTTGTGCGTTGCACGCTTTTTTCAAAAAAAGTTGAAGTGTAAAGCACGTTACATGCAAAGTGTGTGACGCCTCTAACGCGAAATAGTTGGTCAACTTTCAACTTTTAAGGCGTTGGCAGTAGAACAGCTGACTTGCGTTTCTTGTGATGTGCTTAATTGTTTTAAAAAACGCAACAAATTAAAAAAAGCACTTGAATTAAATATATTACACTCTCAACTTTTACAAATAAAATAATGTTAACAAGTGGCCTCTCTAAAGCGTGTTGTGTAACTTGCCGTCCTTAAAGCGTTGAAAGTCTCAAATTACCACACGCGCAAAACGCCCAAGGCGCGCAATGTAGCTTCACCTTTACTCTCTCACTTGACGATGTTGTTTTCCGTTATCAGAATTTTCTGAATAATTACAACTACTGCTGTCATAGTCGACATCTTACTTGTATTGTGTATCTCTTACTTCTTGTGGCTAATTATTCAAAAGTTCTTTGTTATTCAATATAAGTTAGATTTGAACTAAATGGGGGAATTCGTGTAAAGATAAATTACTAACTAATAGTTGCCAGATTTGACGATTTATTATCATTTTGATAATTTTTTACAAAACTATAGTAAAGTGGCAACTGATCCTTTTTGCCACATAGTAAAACGACCACATAATAATTAAACCTGATTTCTTCAAAATTTTCATTTTTAAAATATATATATTTCAATTGCATATATAGGTGCTTTAAATAAAAATTGTAAATACTAAAAACTTGCTTGTTTTTTGGTACAATTTTTTAAAACTGAAATTACTATCTTTTTTATGATTTTTCTGGCATCCCTGCACAGAAAGCAAAAATATTATGCGCGTTTTTTTTGTATATCATCAAGAATGTCCGGTTGTAAAAATAAAACCAAATATGGAAAAAAACATCATTAAGAATTTTTTCTTCTGTTTCATATATAAAATAGAAGTTATTTAGTTTTAATGCCATACATTTTTTATGGAGAAACAAAGCGAATTCAATCAAATTAAGTGAAGTGAATTTTGTACAGAAAATTGTTATTTGCAAAAAAGTATAATCAAAACAATTCCGCGTTTTCAATTACTCAATTGTGCGGCGAATTGCTCACTGACGGCGTTATTGTTGAAAACTTGACGTCCTCAGAAAGACGTTCATTTAAAGCTTATCGCCTTAACTAGTTATACACGGCCTCGAATTTATTTTATGTGATTGTGTTCCAATTTTGCCAAGACTCCGCCTATTTGCCTTTATTACTACAAAATTCACGAGAAAATTTACAAATAATTAAACTGCGTACATAAAACAAGAAATAATACAACAAGATGTTCCAAAGAAATTTCTATTAAACTTAAGAAACATGTAAATGGAAAACGAGTCAAGAAAAATAAAAGAATGAAAACGGTTGTGTAGTGAGAGTGTTTTTCACCTGGCTTATCGCCATCAAACCACAACGAAATAGCAAAAACACAAAGAGAAGAAGAAAAATTCACAAGGAAAGCACAAACAGAAAAGAAATATGTATTAAAGGGGGATTTTGTTGTTATTGTAAAAAGTAAAGAGCCAGACCGTTGAACGGACCAACGTAAAATAAGTCAACTGAATAAGTGGTGTAAAGGTGGGGGGAGCGTGGCTAGTTATCTGATAGTGTTGTTGGTGGTAGTGGTGGTGATGATGATTATTTGTATGAGCAAACGTACGAACGAATGGCAAATAACAGAGACATATTGTGCAAGTGTAGTGGTGGAGAGTATAATTTGTTAAAGAGTATTGTCTGTTTCACGAAAATGAAAATGAATAAAAAAAGAAATATTAAGCACAAAATACAAGCTGGTCGAGTTGATTCATTTGTAAATTGATTTCAAATCACAAAGTTGTTTTTGTTTAAAGTCAAGAAAAAATAATATATTTAATATATAATAATAAAAATATTAAACGAAATTTTACTGGTGATTAAAAAAAAGAAATAAAATTTTCAATAAAAACGAATACCAAAAGATTGCGAAAATATAGAAATAAAAAAATTAATACGTCATATGTATTTTATTTTTACACATTTAACAAAAAATATAAAAGAAAAAGATAGAAAAACAACTTGTTCGGTGATATCTTTCAATACATTTCATTTTCAAAAAATTTCTGTTTTCTGTGTTGATTCAAAATAAAAATTATGAAGAGAAAGGAATAGCAGTGATAAAACAAAATACAAAGAAAAAAACATGATACTCTTATTAAATCTGCTGTTGTGTATGCTAAAAAAGAAGAAATAACAACAGAAACAGCAAAAACAACGTAAGCAGCATTAGAATCACTCGCTCACTCTCTCCTTAAAAAGTGATCTTCATTTGGAATCAAATCCTGTGTTTACTATAGTTGTTATTTTTCATTTTTAAAATAACAAAAACACACAAAATCATCGTTGCTCTGTTTGCAATTCCGTCAACTTTCAATACAGAAAAAAAATGGAAACATTACTTAAATGGTTAAATAAGCCCAAGGTAAGTCAACTCAACTCAACTTTACACACACAAACAAACATACAATAATAATACAGTATGTATAAATAATATTTTAAGTTGTGTTTATTTTTTAATTGTATATAAAGTTTGTGAGTCTGTATGAGTGTGTGATTTGTTTAAGTTAAAATTGGCCAGTGTTGTCAAAATTATTACAAATGTATGTCTGCGAAAAACACTGAAAATTGTGTTATAAAAATTCTGTTTGTAGAATAAAAAACCAAAATAAGTCGCAATTTTCGCAAAAAAATATTCATATCTCAAAATAATCTACTTAAAGCTCGGTACACACTGTACATCGTTATTTTAATTAGTTTTTCCCTCTTTAGAGAAAAATAATTTTCATGGTCTGAGCAAGTGTGTGTCTTCGCTCACATTGGCCTGTTGGTACAACCAAATTTTACTTGGATAGACGAGGTTATACATCTAATAAACATTATCATTTTACTAGGCTGAACAAGGTTATATGTACACTAAAAAACATTATCATTATCTTGAAATGTTCACCCAAAGAAATACACTAATTACTCTTTTATGACCATTTAGTGACAGGTATTTCGACGCCTTTTATTGCAATAGAGTTGGCAACATTGTGCGATCTTTTCATTTTATACTTTGTATATGTGTGCATTAGTAAAATGAATTGTCTTTAGTTCGAGAAAAAGTAAATCATTAATTTTATTAAACGTCGTATTTTCATTTTATAAATACTACAAATATGTATGTATGTATATATGGTATATATGTAAGTATATACACGAGTGCATTATTTTCTTTATTACTCTTTTTTTATAATTATTTTCGTGATTTGTTCATAATATGTATTTCCATTTATTTTGTTTAATGCCTTTGTTTTCACACACATATCCACACATGTTTTTGTTTTTTCTTATATTTCCCGTTTTTTGTTATTGTTACAGTTAAGAAACGTCACAATGAGCAACTGTAACGAAAAGATAGCAAAAAATCAAAAAATCAAAATGAAAAAGGCAAATACACAAATAATAACAACAAAAACTGCTACAAAACAAAAGATAATCAAACATATTGTTTCTTATGTTTATCTTCTGGTTGTTTCATTTTTATTTAATTTTATTTTGTATGTTTATTTGTATGTGTTTAAACTTCAATGCCTTAAATATCGTGTATGTACTTAATATGTTATTATTGTTTTTGATCACATTATACATACAAATAAAGTTTTTACTTTTATTTGAATTGCGTATTGCGTCTTTCGTTACTCTTAACTTGTTTTTTGTTTTGCTCTTTCTTTTATGATGTTTTTGTAGCATTTTATTTGGTACACTTAACAGTTAAAAGGGCAATTGCAAGTGTTAGTTGCTTTAAATGAAGTATGATTCAGTGTTGCCAGGTTTCACTTAAATACAATGTGGAATACATACATATTTGGCAATGCATAAATAAATTTATAGGACTAAATCAAAGAGAAGATATTATGAAATACTATCAGTATTTTAAAGAGTTAAAAACTTATGATAGAATTACAAAAAAAAAAAAACTCACAAAACACTCCTTTAAAGTGTTAGATCACACAGTTGCAATCGCGAAACCGTTAACGTGAATAGTTTTTAGGACCAAATATTCATGCAAAATGTACATACTCAATTAAGATGCCTAGAGTCTTTAAAGTTGATGGTGCTGAAACCACACTTACGCATATATTGGAGTGGGAAATAAGTTCGTAGTTCTCTCAAAGCACTTTTAAAGGAGCATAATCGCAAAATAAGTCGTGAACTGACCGAAAAAATAACTTTTTCAATGGGATTTGCCAAAAATTGAGAGTCTGGGTGATTCACGAGCTTGAAGAAGACAATAACATCTCGCTCGACACAAACGTTGTATTTTATTACCGAATCGTTACGGCAGAAATAGTGGCTATACATACCTAAATATAAAGCAAAAAAAAAGTGGATGGCTCCAGGAAGAGCCTAGAATCAACTCTCACCTCCATACAAAGAACTTCTATAGTTCACTTTTGGTAAAGACTGAAACGGCATAATGAACTAGGAAATGCTCGAAAGGAATGATATGGTCAACAAGGCTATTGTCCAAAGGTACATAGGTACATCAACTTAAACAAACCATACTCTTTCACGACAACTTCTGGCGCCATGTTGCATATAGAAAAGAACGAACAAAAACTTTAAGCCATTCTGGCATGGAGTATAAAATACTACAAATTCAACCACAATGGCAACACTTATTTGCAAGTGGCAATTTTGTTAGTGAATGTGGTAAAAGTGTAAACATTTTGTAGTTTGTGTGTATGTTTTTTGCCTGTGTGTATGAATATTTCACAGTGATGTTTTTGTTCGTTATTAAATTTACTCAAATTTAAAATTCAATTTCCTTGTTTGATTGTTTTATTTTCTTTCATAAACTTGAGAATTTGTTTGTATGTATGTATGTATACGTGTATGTGGATCTGTTTCATAAATTTAATTCAATTTAAAAATTGAACGTGTTAATTGCATAGAAAATCAAAAACTACGTCATCATAATTGTTGTTGTTAATGATCACTTGTTGTTATTGTGTTCGATCGTTGATTCGTTTGTTTGTTTGTCTGTTTGTCAGTTTGTCTGTTTGTTTCCCTACTTTCATACAAAAAGAGTGCAGAATTAAGAAAGAGAGGAGTGGAGAAGAAGAAAAATCAGTTCAAAATGCAGTTCAAATTTGTTTTCTGTTTGTTTGATTATAATTTTAAATTCATGGCGAATGATGATAAAGACCTCAATTATTATGAAAACCATGTGATTATTGAGAAATTATATGCCGTTTTTATTTTATTAATCAGCTTAATAAACAGTGAAACTAAAACATCACATAATAAAGGGTTAAAACGAAAAAAAAAAAACAACTGAAAACAGCAGTGTTTAAAAGCGATTTTCATTTCGTTTTTATATGGGTGTGTGTTGGCGAAAAGCAAGGGTGGATTGTTGCATTTCTAAACATGATTCATAAGAAATTCTTAAAAACGAAAATAAAAATTGTTTAAAATTTTAATCAACTTCTACGCAGTGCATGTATCAACAACAATTGCATGACACACACTTTTTTTAATTTAATTTTGTTAATTTAAATAAAAATTTCCCTTAATTTACTACGAGGGCAGTTTAATAATTCCTCGACTTAAAAAAAAAAAATGTCGACAAAAAAGTTGTCTTCAACATACTTTCCCTTTGGCTCGTTACATTTAGTCAGAATTAGTAAGATTTGTTCTTAAAACTTTCTTTTTTGGTGTTAATCGTTTTAGCCTTTTCAAGATAAACAATTAGAATGACACAGTGATTGATATTCTAGAAAACTTTGACCGTAACCTTGCTTTTCGGCAAACAGAGCATTTATTTTTAATTCACATTTCGAGCGTCTAATCTCATTTAATCTCAAGAAAGTTTTGGGCAGTGCTACAGTAGGTGTTTGATTGTTTTTATTTTCACCCCATCCTTCCTCACACAGTCTAAAATTTTTTGTTGCTATTCTTTTATTTAACGTGAAGATGGGTTCTTTCTTCCAATATAGTAGCATAACGGCGGCAATACTCGTACAAAGTCCTTGGTTCGCAAATCCGCTGACTCCGAACCATCTCAGGTCTACTCATCAGCTATCTCGTTGCCCGTAATAACAGAGTAACTCGGTAACCAATATAGTCTTAAGACCTTATGCATTCTGATTGATTTATGATTTGAGCGCCCTACAAAGATACTCACTGGCTCTTGGTCGCACCCTAATTTAGCTTGGATCACTTCAACTACAAATACTTCCATTACATTGAAAATATTTCAGCCTAGAGAATGCTGCATTTGTTATTATTATCACATAAGGTGAGTACACTCCGCCGCCTTGGAACCTACGGTATAGTAGGACAGACTGCCAAGATGTGGATTGCAACGTCTCCAGTTGTCTCTGCTGGGTATCAATAGCTGGATGATGTCGAAATTCATTGTCGGTAAGTCTACTAGGCCCGAGCTTAATCCTATTTTCCAGGCCGGGTATGTATGCGTACATGCCCATAGTGAGCATACCGCCATAGGCCTAGTTTTTTAAGCCTTGCTGTGCTCCTTGCCGCCTAAAAGAAAACTCGCAGGTACAACAACAACTAAGTCCAATAAATTATCTTTTATTGTTCCGGTACAACAACAAAGAAGCCAGGTACACCGTTTTTAAATCAATAAAAATTATGGTGCAAAGTCTTTTGCATAGTATATATATTATTTGTTCGAAAATCATTGTTTTATATACAGGACTTTCGCCGAGAATGACACTATGGAGGGTTGATTGGTTTGACACCTCTTCACATCTATGTGGTGAGGGTGGTGGCATGCTCGGCGGTGAAGATTTCGACAAAGGATTTCGAAATGCATCGGCAAGTTTGTCTATTCTACGCAGGGTGATTGCAGAACCATCTCTGGTCCTGGTTGTTATGACTTCGGATCTGTGCTTTGCCAGAAGATTTAGCGTTGAATTCCCGAACCGGGATTTTTGGTCTAAGTGGCCTTAGTTCGGAGTGAGTTATATCTAAACTGGTACACCGATAACTGTCTCGGTTGTCAACTCCGTTGGAAAGATAGTTGAGTGTCTTCCAGGCTGAGATAATTGCCATTGCTATATGTTCGAAGATCAACTTGGACAGTGGAAGAGGATGACGCTCACAGCTGTGGATGTTTGTAAATTGTGCTCACAGGCATCATAGACAGCGGAATCTATGTTGTGTAAATATAGGGTTTTTGATAGGTTTAGGTGGAAACGTTTAGGTAGACATAGGGTCTTACTGGGTGACATATCCACCATTATGGATTCAGATCTGCTGGTGTTCATGAAGAAGGCAGCAGATCTGCTGAATAAACTATAGACCGGAAAGAGTATAATAGATCCCATGGTTTGCACAGTCCTGCGTTAGACACAGAATTATCAATTATCAATTATCCTCCTATTTTAATTATTGATGAAATGATTAGAAAATAATTAATGAAATTTGTCGTCATCAACAATAACGCCGCCGTTTTATCATATCATATTGAATATGTGTAAATGACCTAAAAAACGTTTTAATGCTTTTTCTTCTTCTTTTTGCTTCTCTTTAAGATTTGGGTCATTCGTCATCTTAATGGCAAAATACGTGTTCAATAGTCTTAAGCTAAATTTTCTTTTTAAATACTTTTTATAAACACTTGCGAATTGATTTTCGTGTTAGTTTTCTGTGCTTATTTCTCAAAGTTCTTTTTTTTGTTGTTGTTGTTGTAAATAAACGTTGAGTTTTAATCTTTTTTGTTAATGGTAATATGTATGATATTCGCACTATGGCACTTAAAAGAAAAGACTATATCATCGTAATACTTACTCGTACCATTCAAGTTTATGATATTTCTCCTTCTCAACCACTACTCTTTTAATAATAAATACAAGCAAATACGGTCACTTTTGCAAAAGCCCATTAAAAACAAATTTAAAACCAAGTAAAATCCATTTTAATAGAGTATATGAGAAGACGAAGAAGAAGAAGAAATAATATGTATTGATTTCAAAAATTTTTTTATTACAAAACATATTTTGTTTTTGTTGTTTTTATATATTTTTTATTTGAAAAGGCAATTACTGATTTGTTATTACATTATTAACAGAAATGATTAAAAACAAAATGTAAAAGTTTAATGATTTTCTTTTTAATCATTAGCTGTAGACCTAAACGTTTACTGTCGCCTTCACTATGCGTAACGTAGTTATTAGCATAGATATTTGTACAATAAATATATTTAAAAATCAAAAGTTATTTATAAAGTTTAACTTTTTATAACACATGGATTGAAAAGTCCCGGACCTAATAAAGAAAACATTTTTTTGTTTTGTGTGTTAAAACTTAACTTTATTCATCAACGTAATCTCCATCAATGGCAATACAATCATTCCAGCGCCGCTCTAACATTTTAATATCATTTTTGTAAAGCGTTTAATCTTTTACCTCAAAATAGGTTTCAGTTTCAGCAATAACTTCTTCATTCGTGCGACATTTATTACCGGTTAGTATTTTTTTGAGGTTTGTGAACAGCCAGTAGTCGCTGGGAGCCAAATCCGGCCAATACGGTTGATGTGGGGGCAATTCGAAGTCAAATTCATGTAGTTTTGCCATCATCAAAACGTTCTTGTTTTAGGTCAGTTCTATTTTCACACGTACGTAGTCACACGCATAGGCAAAAAATAAGCAAAAAAAAAAAAAAAATAAACAAAGAGAAGTAAAGAGAATACAAATGGAAAAATTCAGTGCAAAGTGGCCACTCTCAAATTATTGCCTGTATTCTAAAATGCATTAATATTAGTTTGCCGAATGCGAGCAAACGCGGCTTTTTTCATAGTCAAATGCTCATGCAATATAAAGCCAACGCGTTCTTTTAATATCTTTACGATGTCAGCTAACTCACACAACTTTACTTTTCGAGCATTGAAAACGATTTTTTAGATTTTTTGGATGTTTCTGGTGTTACCGCCTCATTTGGTCGTCTACTGCGTCTCTACGTTTTATTGTTGCTTCTGATGAAGCGAAGTTCCCAAAACACTTTTCAAGCCATTACTTCGCTTGAACGATATTTTTTCCCATCAGGAAACAGTGCAGAATGAAAAAAAACAAAATTGTTCTCTTGTTATCCATTGTTATGAAAATAACAAAAGTAGCGTTACTCTTTGCACAATAACTCACAAACGAATTAATGGAATATCATTAAAATAGGTGAATGCAGTAAAACTAGCGCCATCTATGTGTTAGGCCCATGTGTTATACTACGGCTATAAGCCTAAAATATAAGCTCGCTGTGGGTAATTTTTTTTCCCAAATCATTTTAAGGTAAATGGGTTTTCACTAAGTTTAATCGATATAACTTACACAACATATCACTTATCTGCTTTAACTACGGTCTACGGTCTTATACAGTATAGGCGAAATCTTTTATTCTTTCAAAGCATTGTTCCAGTACTCGGTTATTTCATTCTATGCCTTTCTAGAGGTGCAATCTGGAGCTATCCTAACAGTTCTTAGATTATGCCGTGCCCTAAAATGACACGAACACACAGTGCCATACATAAAGTTTGCAATATCTAGCCACGACCCAAAGACCAGAAAAAGTGGTGAATTGTGGAAGCCTTCCAGAAGAACAGAATATAAAGTAGAATATACGTATGTAGGTGGAAAATAATAGAGATCTAAGAAAACAAAAGAAGAAGAAGAAGAATCAAATTAGCAGAAAGAAAGAGGAAAAAATAAGATAAATGTAGATGAAGACCATATTTTTACGTAGTACCCGTATTTATAGTAAAACCCATCCCTTTGTAGTTGATTCTCCAGCGAACCGCACAATGCAGTATTGGGAGAGAATTCGTCTTTTAGTCGCACAGTCCGTTTGTGGAATAATCTTCTTGTGAAAGTCTATCCTGTCACTTACGACATGAGTAAATTTAAATCTAACGTCAATAAACACTACTCACCCTTTCCTCCTTCTCACAACCTGTTTTCCTAATACCAGCACAATGCACTACCTGGGTAGGGGTCATACCAGGGTTGGCAAAAAACCGGGTTTTTAAAATATAACTGTTTCAGAATTTCATTCAAGTCAACAATATTTTTTTGTTTTTAGTACAATTACATCTTTTTTTAGTATTTATAATGCAATTCTACACTCTAAGTGCGATCAAGGCATCATTGCGTATTATGATCTACTAAAACTCAGTGATCAGAGCAGACTGTAAATACTTCGTTTAAACCATGCATTATGAGAAAACGGTCGTAATACAATATAAAAAGAGACAGACTGATTAAGTTTTCCTTTTCATTGACAACGCTCGGTCTCACGTCGCCAAAGTTACCAAGCAAGTGTTAGAAATGATCAAAAGCCACACCCGCCGTTATCTCCAATTATTGATCCTTCTGAATATTTTTTAGCATGTCGCCGAAGCACTTATTTCAAAAAAATATAAAATCATCTTCAAAGTGTATCGATAAAAAAGAGAAGTTTTCGGACATTGTCTCAGAGGTGAGGAAATGAACTAAGCAGTGATTCGATAAATTTTTTTTTGTTAAACTTCTTAATTCAGTATCTTTTTGAGCTAAAAAAAACGGACCAAATTAAATTATACTCCCAATATGTAAAATTTAATTATTTTTGTTGTAAATAAACTACGAAAACCTTAAAAAAAACTCGGGTGGGTTTATTTGGGTTACCCAGTGGGTTGCCAAACCTAGGTCATACCCTAAGTACTGGTCTCAAATTAGAATTAAAATCAAACACCTATGACACCGGGAATCACCTCACCAGCCAACTAATGCTCGATATAAATCCCTCAAGATTAGAAATCAGATTCAACTTAGCTGAGGTCACTGAAATAGCATTGGCTTACTGAAAAACTTTCGCTCTCAGAGCATAATGTCGATTCAGAAATCCTATCAGTAAGATTAACACTTCGGCGCGCTATTTTTCGGCAGCTCGTCAGCAGTTTTGTACCTGACTATGCCACAGTGCCCCGGAACCCAACACAGTTTGACACTGTATCTGTACAGGAGCGACGTGAGTGCTTTCTTACATGACGCAACCAACCTCGAGCTGATGTAACATTTAGTCAGCGCTTTAATAACAGCCTGACTGCCTACATAAGTTATCACCGTCTGATATAATCACTGATTGGACAGCAAAGTCCACAGCCTGGAAGACACTGCACTCATCAGGAAGTGTATAAGGTAACTTAAAACCTCTATCCGTGTAGCCATCTATTAACCTATCAACACCTAACCATTGCTACCTATCGAGAAATAACACTAAGGACTACTACTATCGAGATCGCACGCCACGATCATATAGCCTAAGAAACCCGGGATCCTACACAACGGTAGCAAGACCTAATTTTCCAAGGGTCTCATCCCAACCCCCAAGGCGTTTTCACTGACACATCCAAAGGAGTCATGCCCAGAATTATGTCCGGCGATGCCTATTGATACGCCATAAGATGCAGCCATTTTTTTTTTTTTTTGAGAATAAGAAATGCAATATTTTTACATCCCATGAACATACAAATATAGTTTCAAAGTGTACCTTCTTAAGTTTAATGTGCTGTTTCCAGATTACAAAAATTTAGTGTTTCGTGTTGTTCAAAAACTTGCTTCTCGTACAGAAACACTACATAAGTGTTGTAACGCATATATGTCATGTAACGCTGTTAGACGACTATGACCGTCTTATTCAAAACAGAGCTCATTTATAATAATGTTGTCAACCAATGTTAACATCGCCGAAACTCTATGACAGTTCGATGACGCTAAACTAAAAATGGACGTCATTTGTTTGTATATATGTATGTACATACATAAGTTTACTGGAGCAACCTATCGAATGCGTTTTTAAACAAGTTCAGATAAAAAGATTTTTAGGCATTATTCAGGCAATACATGTCGATCTGATATGGGTTTCGATTCATGCGTGCATCCTAGGAAATAAAAATGCCGAAGAGTGCTCTACTAGGGAGTCCTCTCTGGCTTTCATGCAGGGAGACGTGTATGCCCTTATTGGTGCGTTGTCGAGCTTGATAGACAGATGGACTCTAAGCAAGATGAAACACAGGTGGACACATATATAGAATATTCCGAATTCTTTGGCCTTGTTTTTCTATGAAAAGGGCTAAGACTCTTCTTAGGTTTGGAAGGGGATCGATCGGGCTTCTGTCGGGCATAATTAGCGATCATGTCAGAGCGTATGGTACGCCCTGGTCATGGTAGGAGTTGCCAGATGTCTCTGTTACTGCATGTCACTTCCATGATCTGCACTGTCTAAGGGATGTGTCACCGTCGAAGTTGATTGACTTACTTAAGAGTACCGGTTGGCTCACGCGAGGGAACTGAAAGTTTTGGGTTTTTAGGTGGAGAGTTTCTTTCCCTTTACCCTGTAAAGGGTAGCACAATAGGCCATAGGGCCACGGAGTGAACTCCTAATCGCGAGTGACCCACATAACCTCACCTATTCGTGCTATAAAATAACAGAAAACCACTAAGGCTTTATTATTAACTTTAGCCATTGTAAGAAAACGATGATATACTTCAGGTGACAATAACGGTTTGTTTTCTGTAGCTAAATTCCACACCTAGGATTTGATCAACAGGGTGATAAGTGGCTGCTTGGCTAGTACTCAAACAAGTAGAGAAGGATGATTAAAGTCTGACCAGAGACATAATTCTGGTTTAACGAGCACTGTGAACCAGGTTACTTTCCAGTGATGATGGATTTCGCTTAGACCTAATCGTAGGAATAGAATATTTTGCCAGACTCTTTGTACACTGTCTGTGGCAAGCAGAACTCGCATATTCGTATCACGTACACAAATCTGGTTAGGTGCACGCTGTTAATGTGTGTTCTTTTCTGGCAAAAATTTTCAAAATTTTTACAACACTAAGGATGGATAGAGAGCTAACGCGCTAACTACCTTTGAAAAGCTCATTCATACCTTCTGTTTATCTTAAAACCAAAGTTTGCAAGAATAACTTATAAAATCGTTATTTAGTAATGTAACGTGGCTGGTATTGAAACGTTTTAAAAAAAAGTTGTTTCAAGAAAGTATTTAAAACAAGATTTTGTTGAATTAAAAATTATGTACTCACTCGGTCGGTACACGTACATTATTGTTTAATTTTATAAATACCACTTTCAAACTGGGTGGTGGTACGCTGTACAAAGTTTCTCTTTAAACTTTGCCCTCTACGTGTTCCATTTCAAAGGTTTTCTTTTTCGTTTTTTTTTTCAAGGTTTGTTTTACGGAATTAAATAAAAAAAAAGTCAGTTATTGTAAATGAAATGTTTGAAAAGTTTTCTTCTTTTTCCTGTTTTTGTTGTTGTTGTGAACAAAATAACTTTGAAATGTCATTTGATATTATGACAACATTTTGTCAGACATCATGCTCTGATAACTACTTGCGTTATAAAAGGGAAAGAACACTTATGAGTCTGTGATGGATTTTTTCTTTAAATTAACGGTTAAGTTGGTAAAGAAAAAGTATCTTATAAGGAGGTACAGAAAATACGAGGGCAGTTCGATAATTCCGTGATTTTGTGTTTTTATTCTAAAAACATAAAGTTCCACAAAGAATGTCGTAAGATTTCTTAATATAGGCGTTTGTTTCAAAGATCATAGACGTGCACCCAGGTGCCTTAGTCTGAGCTCCATAGAGCGGCCCAGTAATGGGAAAGGAAGGTATTGTACCGATTGTTCTTCCTCCTCTTACTGATAGCTAGTAGTATTGTAGCCATGATCAAGACGCCCCATGAGCACCGGCATACGAATAATTCAGAGGCTCACATATAGAAACCGGTTTTCGGTTAACCGCTTCTTTTATTTAAATAAAATTATTCTTAATTTTTGAAGCGCAGAGTTGGACCACGTCATTTTAAAAATAAGCAAAAGCTGACGGAAAGCTTAAAATTAAAGTGGCAATCAATACTAATGATAGTTCTAACAAATCTCACAAAAACTTTTCCAAAACGGTGTGTGGAGGCTATAAAAAACAAAGTGTGTGAAGATAAATTTGAAAGAGCCCATATAGTGGTATGTCTGGAAAAATCACTGGTTTTGAGAAAATCGAATTTTAAAAAATCGCCTTTTTGAAATCTGAAATTTTTTGGGAGGATGAGTGGCTATTTCTCTAAAATATGGAAGTGCTCCCTTATATCACTATATAAAAATGTATGTGTGTGAAGCTAAATATGAAAGTTAAATACGTTTTTCTTAACATAACAAAAACTTGTGTAAGTTAACAGAATATGTGTGAAGATAAATACGAATATGAAATTTTTCTGTTAAGATCACAAAGACTGTTATGTTAACATTAGTTCCACAATTGTGGATTATAAAACATAATTTGGTATAAAAACATAATTTGGCATAAAAATAACCAAAACAAGGTAAAGGATTGTAAAAATTAAAAAAATATAATTAGAGAGATACAGTAATAATAACAAATGAATTTTATTTCTTGTAGCTGGTAATTACATTTAAAACAATCGTCCACCAAAAAATATGAAAAATCGGACATAAGATGCAATTGTGGGGGAATCGGACCTGGTGGGCTTTATAGCCAAGGTATCAAGGCTTCAGGGACAGTTTTCCTATTTGGGCTGCAAGGTACCAGATCGGAGATATATAGACCGTAGCTAACTTTTATTTTTCATTTTTACCGTATATATATGTCGTTCATGAAAAATCGGACCTAAGATGCAATTTTGGGGGAATCGGACCTGGTGGGCTTTATAGCCAAGGTATCAAGGCTTCAGGGACAGTTTTCCTTTTTGGGCTGCAAGGTACCAGATCGGAGATATATAGACCGTAGCTAACTTTTATTTTTCATTTTTACCGTATATATATGTCGTTCATGAAAAATCGGACCTAAGATGCAGTTTTGGGGGAATCGGACCTGGTGGGCTTTATAGCCAAGGTATGAAGGCTTCAGGGACAGTTTTCCTTTTTGGGCTGCAAGGTACCAGATCGGAGATATATAGACCGTAGCTAACTTTTATTTTTCATTTTTACCGTATATATATGTCGTTGATGAAATATCGGACATAAGATGCAATTGTGGGGGAACCGGACATGGTGGGCTTTATAGCCAAGGTATCAAGTCTTCAGGGACAGTTTTCCTTTTTGGGCTGCAAGGTACCAGATCGGAGATATATAGACCGTAGCTAACTTTTATTTTTCATTTTTACCGTATATATATGTCGTTCATGAAAAATTGGACCTAAGATGCAATTTTGGGGGAATCGGACCTGGTGGGCTTTATAGCCAAGGTATCAAGGCTGCAGGGACAGTTTTCCTTTTTGGGCTGCAAAGTACCAGATCGGAGATATATAGACCGTAGCTAACTTTTATTTTTCATTTTTACCGTATATATATGTCGTTCATGAAAAATCGGACCTAAGATGCAATTGTGGGGGAATCGGACCTGGTGGGCTTTATAGCCAAGGTATCAAGGCTTCAGGGACAGTTTTCCTTTTTGGGCTGCAAAGTACCAGATCGGAGATATATAGACCGTAGCTAACTTTTATTTTTCATTTTTACCGTATATATATGTCGTTCATGAAAAATCGGACCTAAGATGCAATTGTGGGGGAATCGGACCTGGTGGGCTTTATAGCCAAGGTATCAAGGTTTCAGGGACAGTTTTCCTTTTTGGGCTGCAAAGTACCAGATCGGAGATATATAGACCGTAGCTAACTTTTTACCCCCACCTCCCCACCGTCCAGCGAATTTAATTCAACGCTATTATAGTAAATCAAAAATTAACGTAATGAGAATTAAGAAATATTGTTTCAAATTTCTGTTATTCTTTACCTTTGTTTAGTTATTTTTATTCAAATTTATATTTTATAATCCACAATTGTGGAAGTAATGCTAAAGTAGAAGTCTCTGTTAACTTAACAGAAAAATTTCATATTCGTATTTATCTTCACACGTATTCTGTTAACTTGCACAAGTTTTTGTTATGTTAAGAAAAACATATTTAACTTTCGTATTTAACTTCACACACATTACAAATGTTTGTGCCAAGGGTCCTGTCCAAAGCGATTTTTTAAAATTCGATTTTCTCAAATCCGGTGATTCGAATTTATCTTCACACACATTAAAAAACAAAGGTTATTACATAAAGTACTGAAAGTTTCTTAAGTTTCGAACAGCTACTCAAGGAGCTAATTTATTTTATGTTGGGGTATTACTTGTTAGAGAATGGAATTAAAGTTTTGTTATTATATAGGGTCCGCAATCTAACTTTTTTTTTTCAACTAGTGCTTATTTCGTAAATGACCTTATCATTTTGACGCATTGAATTTTGCACTTATTTACATAAATTTAAATAAACATAATATAACGGTACAAACCGGCTTATTATTCACTTATTTGAACGTAGATTTTTATTTTTATTTATTTTTTTTGAATAAGGTGACCATACATAACATTTTATAGTTTGGATGAATTGAGCAAATATTAAGGTGACTTTATCATTTTGAAGCACACCTTATCACGGCCCCCCATCTATTGCCATATCTTAATTGGTTCAGATTATATTTAACATTAACTGTTAGTAAAAGGGGGGCGCTATCTTGATGAAGCGCAGTATACGAGGGCGGATTGATATTGAAGCTACCTAAGTAGGAAAAAAACATTTTTTTTAAAAACCGCATTTAAAATATGCATTAGTTTCGGCAATTACCTTCGTTTGAGATTAATCTTTTTCCTGCGAGCCATTTTTTCAAGTTCGGAAACAGGAAAAAGTCACTAGGGGCTAAATCTGGACTATAAGGTGGATGATCAACCGATTCGAAGTGAATTTCTCGTAGTTTTAGCATCGTATCTAATGCTGTGCGAACCGGTGCGTTGTCTTGAAGAAAGAGCACTTTTTTCTTGTTTAAAAGTGGTCGTTTTTCCTTGATTATGGATCTCTTTTCAAGATAATCGATGAGCAATATTCTGTGTGCATCCCAAATACAGTGGCCATAACCTTGCCAGCCGATTTCGCTACCTTCGCCTTCTTCGGAGCACTTCCACCAGCTTCCACCCATTGCTTCGATTATTTTTGGTTTCAGGTGTGTAGTGGTGGACCCACGTTTCATCAACAGTTATTAATCTACGCCAAAAATCAGCAGGATTATGCTTTATTATGTCCAAACACCGCTGTGAAGTGATCTGTCGAACTCGTTTTTGTTCAACACTGAGCAAACGCGGCACCCATCTTACCGATAGCTTTTTCATATGGAAATGTTCATGCAAAATGTTGAACACACGTTCATGTGATATATTTACCATTTCAGCAATCTCACGCATTTTGACCCGGCGATCATTCATAACGATATCGAGGATTTTGGCCTCCCTGTTGATGGTATTGTTGCAGTGCTTGTTCGACCCCGTTTAAATTTAGCAATGTTTATCAAGCTTTCTTTAGTCTCTTTCGCCGTTTTGCCTTTCAAATAATAGAGTTTACTTACTACACGAAATTCACTTTTTTCCATTTTCCAAGAAACACAAAAGTTGCTTACTTCAAACGACTACAACAAATAAACTAATCGATGAATTTGGCTAAAATTTTAACAGCTGACGTTTGACAGATCGTAATTTCTAAGAAAGAAAAAGTTCTTGTGTTTGTCCTGCCATCTAGCGCTAGGTAGCTTTAATGTTAATCCGCCCTCGTATATACAAAAATAATAACTAAATTTATACAAATAGTTAAACGATGAGCATATTTGCTAATTTAAATTAACCGGTTATTCATGTTAAATCAACCGGTTTATTTGGTATTCGAAAAATGAAGATTTGAAAAAACCGTATTCGACAAAACAAAAAAAAAAACTGGTTAAAACCGATCGAATAATAACCGTCCGATCTCCCTCCCTAGTCACATAATTATTAAACTCCTGACCTATCAAATTGTATAACATGTTTTACAAATTAGAGTTTCTGAAATTTTCAATTTAAAGAACTTGATTAACAACAAATTGCTTGCATATATTTCTGTGTGTTGCGACCTCTAGTTTTGTTTGTCAATTGCTAGAAATTCATTTTAAATCTACTAAAATCCAAATGCGGCAAAAACATGTTCTTTTTGTTTTTTTTCTACAATCAACGATATAATTAAAGAACCATTTAAATATATTTTATTATTCACTTTTTTGTTCTATACAACCAAAGGAAGCGGGAGGCGGTAGAGCAGGCAGGCAGGCCAGGCATAGCACCAATGCCATTGAAAGAGCATGAATAGCAATGGAAAAGCAAAGAAAGATGTCAAGGTGAACGAAATCAAGGAAAATTCAAACCCAAAATAACAAACTAAATCAAACAAAACATTATTTGTAGGATTTTAATAGAAAGAAACAAAATTAAAAATTAAAAAAAGAAACGCATTTATGCAGGATAATACACAATGACGTTAATTAATTTAAATAATTAAAGAGTTGAATAGTGGGACTACAAAAATTTCATATTCGAATAATAGCCCTTTCGCAAAAATTAAAAAGCTTTAAAACATTCGCGTCTACAATGGGTAAAAACCCTTTATTTTGCAAAATTGTTTTGGTTGGTCGTTAAACCAATTAAATTATTTATGCAAAAAAAAAAAAATGAAAATAAAAATAAAACAAAAAACAACACGTTAAAGCTTAAACGAAAAAAAAGTAATAAATTATTTCTTATCTTTAAAAATAATTGCTTTAATAAAATTATACGAGTAATTGTTTAAAAATGCAATCGCATGTTAAATGTTAGTGCTGTTTTTGCTGCTGCTGTTGTTTACGTTTTTCTATTCTAATAACGTTTCTGTAATAATTTTCCATTCTATTACTTTTCTTCCATATTTTCCAGGCTGATGACAAATCTCTGTTGGCTCGTTTTTTTCATGCAGATCGTGCCCTAACCGCTGTGGCTAGTGAATTAGACAGTTTCGATGGACGAGCTGAGCCCGATAGGTGTTCTCGCTTAGTATCGAGATTACGCCAGGGACAGGTAAGTACGAGATTTGTTCAAAAGTGAAAAGAAGAGGTGACCGTACTCACTTTGTACCCTTTAAAACAGTGCTAATGCTTTTTCCAAAGCACTTGGGAAAGTTAGCGTGGAAATCAACAACTGCTAACATTAAAAAACTCTTATGTCTCCTAGTCTCGTGACTAAGAACTCTGAAAATTGAAGGATTATTTATTTCTTCCTCCTTCTTCAGATCTTAGCAGCCACTGTCCTTGTTGGCTCTGTTGTACCAGAATTGTTATACGACTAGATAAATAAGAAGCGTCGAGATCTGACCAGATAATTAAATTTGGTTCCACGGGTATTGGAAAGACCAATAATGGTTTCTATCTTCTGACGGCGTGTGCCACATTTGAGGTCCACTTAAATGTTGCAGTTAAAACAACAGTCGTAAGGAGAAAATATTTTGAGTTGATCTGGCGTTGCATTGCAATCAATGCTGCCGGGCGGGAAAGGGTCATACAGCCAGACAGTGTAACTCTGAATTGCATCTCGTGCTTCTCTAGTAGTACAGGCATCGTCAACAGTGAGCACATTGAATAGCAGTAGTTTTAATTAAGGATACCTCAGCAAAACCACAGTCCCCGTGATAGTGGTCATTAGAAAACGTATCTACGACCTGGGGAAAATCATAAATTGCACAATTTGTCTTGCGCAGTTGCGGATTCAGGAACAAAGAAAACCTAAATTATAGGAGGAAACTATTTTGAGCCCGTGTGGAGTTGTATTCCTCAACATCTAAGTAGCAAAAGGCCATACACGCATATAGTGCAACAATAAATTACAACTTGGGTGTCTCTTGTGGTGTAGGCATAGTATATTGTCTGTGTGCCAATCGTGAACGGTGTGCACTTCATAATTTGGAATACATATTCTCTAAGTGAGCCACCCCTTGTTGGTGGTATGATGTGGTGGTTAGAACGCACGCATACAATACAAGTGGCCCAGGTTCGATTCCACAGCAGAGGACATGACGAAGAAATTGAATTGTGGTTTAGAGTGTTTAATTAAGAGACTTGAACCTTCCTCCAGACAAATCTATCTAGAAAGAAGTCTCCTGACCCTCCAGCTACCTCTGCATATGATGACAAAACATCAGACGAATGATTGGAAGAAAACGCCACATACTGGGGAAAAAATTATTATCTTCACCACTGCACAATCACATAGCAGATTAATCATCTACTTAGCTTCAAAATCAACTTGATTAACGAAACTGAAACAAAGCAATGGATTTTTTTGGAAAGCTAATATGCTTACTAGAGAAGTGACGGAGAAAAAAAATGCTCTAAACCGAATTCCAAATCTTCCGATCGTGCCCTTGCTCTTAATTACCATTCATTAGGTTACTATACTTTCAATACCCAAATTTCTAAGTAGACATCCACGTTGCAAACCTTTCTTGACTTTTTAAAACCTTCGGCATGCAGAGCTCTGCAGGCTATCAGCTTAACAACAGCCCCTAAAGCTGGTTTGCCAATGCTTGGCACTTGCCGAGTTTTTTCTAGATCTTCTGCCTTCGGTGAAGGCTTGTAATTTTACTATACTTGCTCAGACTCACCGTATGCTGTTGTTGCTCTGTATTTCCAATATTTTTTTGACTGGAGAAGATCTCTGTGCGAGTATAGATGTCTTCAAGAAGATAGGAAGGCTTAAGCTAAATTTAAATAAAATGTTCGATTCAAAATCGATTATACTTATAGTTACCTGGCGGAGTTTAAGAAATCACCAAATTTTTTGAACAAACCTCGTATATTATTTACGAAATATGTACTAAAAATTATTTTCCTTTTTCTCTATTTTCATATTACAGGATAAAGTCTTGGCCATTACAAATTTAATTATCGAAGAGCTATTGGGCGATGAACGTGATCAACGTGCGTTTCGTGCCAAATTTCCTGAAGAAGTTTTGCAAGAAAATTTAGCCGGCCAATTATGGTTTGGTGCCGAATGTCTTGCCGCTGGTTCATCTATAATGAATCGTGAGCAAGAATCAAAAGAAATGCGTCCCTTAGCCGAAGCAGTCACGCGTAGCCTTAACAATGTACGTTATTTGCTGCGTGACCAGTGTTTAAGAAATAATGTACCGAATAGCGAACGTTTGAATTTGGATAAAAATGATGCTGCTACCGAACAATTGTATGAGAGTCTTAAACGTTTCGATCGTCTATTTGCCGAATTTGAATGGCGCTATGTCAGTGCTATGGTTCAAGTGAAATCGAAAGAAGAATATGAAATGCAAGAGTTAATATGTGTTCTATGTTCGGAGACATTACAGAGAGCATTGAAATTGGGTCTATTAGAGCAGGAAAAAGTTGATTCTTTTGATCCAGCTTTAATGTTTTCCATACCCAGATTAGCTATAGTTTCGGGTTTAGTTATATATCCAGATGGTCCCCTCAATATGGATATGCCAGCTGAACAATTATCGGAAATGTTTAGACCATTCAGATCGATTTTGATAAAAGTACGAGAGTATTTAAGAAATCTTAATGAAACCGAATTATACTATTTGGAACGTTTATTGTGTACGAATGAGGAAATTAGTTTAAAGGTGAGAAAGAGTGTGCTTTTAAGTGATTTGTTGAGTTTTCAGATCCAAAACACAGACTTGATTGCTGCTGCAGTTTTGGTTGCCTACTCAGGAATTTGTTTTTATGTTTCGGAATAAGGAGGTGGTAAAGAACTAATAGTGTTTATTGACATTTGATATGATTAGTGCTGCTAAAAAAGTATTCTGTTTGTAATGCATTGTGCGATTAACCATAAACGGGTGTTCTGTATTATAAAAACGAGAATTACGGGTAAGGTGTGGTCTTTGGGAACTAGACTTATCATTTCACTAGAACGCCGTCTATTGTATCAATAGAACAGAAGTAAAAAAAAGACCGTACTGCAACGTTGCTCTAATGAAACTATAATGTTGGTTGTTACTAATGAGTATCCCCGCCCTCTCCTGTATTAGGTCGAGAAGAACAAAATGATCTTTGTAACTTCGCTCCAGACATGAGAGTTGTATTGCATTTTCGGCTAGAAATAGACAGTGTTAATAGCAGAGAGTTCAGAAGAAGCAACTATTTCAATTGGCCTACTTCAAAGGGCTTGGTCCGTGATCAAATCTATATGAATGACAAACGTTGTTGTAATCTGAGTGAACGGCATTGGAAGTTGAAGGGAGAAAGAAGGTCATTTAAAAACATCCGGCACCACTGAAATTAAAACGCTATCTCTGAGAAAGCCCAGATCAAAGGCAATAATGTTGTGTTTTCAAGTTGTGTTTTCTGATTACTCCGCTTTTGTTGGGATTAACTAGAAATAATATTTTTTTTATTTTTTTATAGGACACTTTGAATACAAAAGATAGTAACAGCGAAGTTGCAGAATATAATAATAATACAAAAAGTAGCAAATATAATGAGAGTTCTCTTATGGATAATGAAGAGAATAAAAGTTCAATTAAAACAGCGACCTCCTCGACTCCTACCTCTAAATTGCAACACAAGTCATCTAATGCTTCGTTTAAAACGAAACCAACGAGAAGAGCAGACAGCCCTTCACCAGCACCGTCCACCACAAGTAGTTCATCCGATGAGTGTTCACCCTATAATACACCTGAGTCTTCAACACCTTCTTCGCCTAGATCATCACATTCTGTAGCCTCCACCACATCAGCAGCAAATGATGACGATGGTGGTGGAACTACATCTCCCGATAGCTGGATGGAAGACGATGAAGATGACGCTAGTGATAATGATGATGATGATGATAATGAAGACAATTTAGACAATGTACAGTTTTTGGCAGCTAGAGATGAAGATGACCATTATGCTGATGATGATGATTCCGATATAGATAATGATGATCAAGTCAATGATAATATTAAACATAACTTAGAACAGAATATAGAGGACGACGATGAGGATGATAACGAGGAAGATGAAGTTGAACATACTGGTGATATTTACGCTTTACATAGTATGGTGGAACAGATCATTAATTTGGAGATGGCCTTACCAGATTGTACCACTGGCTATTTAATATCAAATACTACATTAGGTAATCTATTACAACCCCAAGAGGTGCCTTTGACCGATAACTTCATAGTCAGCGATTCAGATTTAGGCACCAATGAGGATACAAATGATAATGATTTGGATATCGAACTGCCTAGTACTAGTGCTAGAGCCTTAAACACAACAACAAGACTACAACAGCAACTACATAAGGAAAAGCCACAAGACGATCTTCACTTAAAAAATGAACAAGATAATAAGGATAATAATAATTCTGCCACTACAACACATGCTAGTATAAGTTTACAAGACCCTGATGAAATTGCAGTATCACAACAGAGTTCCGTTAATAATGTTTCTTCAACAACTGCGACGACAACAACAACAACGTCGTCTAGTACAAGGCGAAGACGTTATAGTGATCAACACTCTTATACTCAATCACAGTTGCAGTCACAGTCACAGTCACAGACACACTCACAGTCCCCACAAAGTTGCTGCAATAAAGATCACACTCGATCTCAACGACATCATCATAGGCATCATCATCACCACCATCACCACCACCACAATCATCATCACACGCATCATGCGCATGGCATGTCGACAAACCGTACCGTAAACGGACAGCACAACCAAAGTCATCATCGGCATCGTGCACATCATAGCCATCATCATCGTCGCCCTCATCGTCATGGTGGTGATAATGGTGGTGAAAAACATACAACTACGACGACACAATGTGAAGATTGTACAGGAGGAATGGATATGGTGACATCAAAAGAAGATCATACTATGGAAAATAGTAAAGCAACATCTTCAATTGGTGTTTTGGACATAGAGACGCCTTCATCATCGTCTTCGATATTGGAAGATAATAAAACCGCTGTATTACGTTCCTCAGGCAAAATGAAATTCAAGTGAGTAAAACAACTGTTTTTATTAAAAAAAGTTATGATAGTGCTGTTGTTGGATCGCTAAAAATAAATTATTTATAAAAGAAATAGATTAATTAGTGACAACAACAACAACAACAACAACAACAACAACAACAACAATTATCTAAACAAATAATCACTAAATGATTCACACGTAGAAAATAAAATTAGAATTGTTTTATTTTATTTGTTCAATAAACTGTTTGTTTTTTATAAAAATTTTATCGCTTCTTATCATATTTCGACTGTTTGCTTTCTTTCTTTCTTTTAGACACACGGAAAATTTACTTCACCGTTTGTTTGTATGTATAGCTGGTGTAGCGGATCAATTGCAAACAAATTTTGCCTTTGATTTGCGCCAGATTCTGCGTAGTGTCTTTCTAATCAATATGTCACCGGCTCAAGAAGAGTTGGACATACCCGAAAAGGCTAAAGATAATGAACTTTTTGAGTTTAGGGCCTCTGAAAATGATGTGATACAGGAAAGTGCCGGCTCAAGTCAGAGTATTTACTCAGCCGAAGAAGTTAATCCCGAAGGTGATAATCAATCGAACTCTAGCAATAGCAGCAATAGCAGTAGTAGTAGTTGTGGCAATGAGAATAATCGAGCATATCGTCATTCAACGGGGACAACAACAATAATGACGACGACTGCCAATACAGCAATGTTTAACGGTGATACTAATCAACGACAACAGATTGAACGTAGTCGTAGTTTAGACAATCAGGTTTGCGCCACAATCGATGACGCTCAACAGCAGCAACAGCAACAACAACAACCACAACGTCTTCAACATAATCAGCATATATTCCGTAATCGTTATCATTCAACCGGCAGTAGTAACACGCCCTCGATATCATCTTCGGAAAATAGTTCACCCATATGTGAACGTTCTTCTAATACAAATTCGACTACAACCACAACAACAACGAATCGTCGTGTATCTGAATCAAATGCAAATATTGTACAGCAACAACAGCGTCAGCAACAACAGCAGCAGCAGCAACATCAAATAAACTCTTCATCACCAGTACTTTTATCACCACCCGCCTGGATACCCGATCAAAAAGCTCCACGTTGTATGTCTTGTAACACTCCATTTACTGCATTTAGACGTCGTCATCACTGCCGTAATTGTGGTGGTGTATTTTGTGGTGTTTGTTCGAATACTTCAGCGCCTCTACCAAAATATGGTCTCACCAAAGCTGTACGTGTTTGCCGTGCCTGTTATGTTCATGAATTGAGTTCATCTACAATGACAGCAGCTACAGCAACACCAGCTGCTCTCCAAAATACACAACAACAGCAGCAGCAGCAACACCATCACAATAATCACCATTTAGGAACTGGTGTAAACACAACAATAACAACCAATAACCACAACATCGAACCTCGTTTACGTCGTCCTGTTACCACTACTAGAGCCATTGATTAGTAGAGAATTTTTTTATTTTATTTTTTTTACATACAAAAACTATTTTTATGTGTGTGTATGTGTATTTTAAATATATATATTTATATATTATTTTTTTATTCTAGTTTGAAAACATTTTCGTTATTTTCATTTGTGTTTTTTAATTTGCTTCTGCTCCATAAATCCTTTCATCTTTTTTCGTAATTTTTCTTGTCTAGTTTTTTTTAAGATTTTTAGAAAATTTCATTTATTTCCAAAGAAAAAGCAGAATATTTGAATTTTATTTTATTTTTCGATATTACGGCAATCAGTGGATCGAAAAAGTTTGGGCACCTTGTAGCTTTTCAATTTAAGAGGGCAACGTATAGTCTAGATGCTTCATCAGATGTAATATTTCCTCACTGTATGCGAAGTGCTCTCTTAAGGGAATCTTTTGATATGTAATGTTATTTTAGAAATAAGTACTAAGTACTTATGTGTTCCATAGAAATTATAACGAATGCTCTGATCTTTGCAGCGCTTGGAGTTAAATTTTCTTTCAAAATGTTCAAGTAATAATGCTGGCTCATTTTATTATCTATAGATAAATTTTCCACTCCATATGTTTCACTGTTTTAACAGCATATTTTTTCTGGAGCACTTGCTTTTCCGTAAATTTTTTTGTGGGCCAAAAATATTCAAACCTTGTCATGGTTGTTTAGTAGTGGTCGTTTTTCAATTTTTTTTTTTGTAATGTATTCACCTTTATTACCGTTCTCAAATCGAAGTCATTTTTCGACATTTTTGTAATAGATTAAAGATAATTTTTGTTTAATTAATTTTTGTTTATTTTCTTTAATCTATTACAAAAATTTCGATAAATGACTTCAACTCGAGAACCGCAATAAGGGTGAATATATTACAAAAAAAAAAAAAAAAAAAAACAAAAAAAAATAGAAAAACGATAAACAAAAATTTTCTTTAATCTCCGACTAGAAAAATCTTGCTTGTTTGCTAGGACAAAAATGTCGAAATACGACAACTTGTACATCAACTATGATAAGATAAATGCTGTGCAATATTGTGAACTATTTTCTAACAAACGTAGTGTGTGCCTAAACTTTTTTGATTCACTGTATAAACTTTAGAATATTTTGTACCAGTTGATATCGTGTAACTTTGGATTATTCAGTTTAGAGAAAATACTTTTAATATTTTAAAGTGAAGTGCATGTTTGTATTGAAAAAGAGATAAAAGAGAAAAGCATTTAATTTGTATACTCTTTTATATAGAAATTATCATTACCGTGAATAATATGGGAGATTTCTGTTTCTGTCAAAATTGTAAACGTGTATCTCCCATGAAAATTTGCTTGAATTTAAATTGGAAAATAAATTGCTTACATAAAAAGGATATTTTGTAAAACCGAAAGTCCCTTCTTATTCCAATTTGTTCGGTACTTTACATCAAATTAGATTAAAATATGTAAAAGCGAATAGCTTTGTCCATTGCTCTTTCAGTAAAATGCAAACTTCCTATTCCACTCACCATGTTGCCCCTTTATATTGAAGTTTTTTTTTTTTTTTTTGTTAACGCCAGCTATTAGTTTTATAGTCTGTTCTTGTCAATATTTTGTTTTGTGAGCGAATTATAAAAAAAGTAGTTTGCGTATTCGTCGGCTTACTTCGAAATTTTTGTCTTAGATTAAAGAACACAAGCAACATTCTTCTATAATCTCTTAAAAAAATGTTAAAAACGATACGATTTGCCAATCATGATAATAGACCAACCTACATAGAGCGTTGAGCGTAGCGTTAACTGGCGCTTAGCGTTGACGCCAAAATCACATATACACCTAAATAAAAACGTTAAAATTGTGTAATGGACAGTAATGTTAGCTTAACTTCTCAACAAAAAAATCACTGAAAGGAAATTAATAAATTACTAAAACGGTAGTAGCTTCGACCCGAAAACAGCTAAAATGGCATAACTTTTTTTCATTTATTTTTTTCTTCGCAGCCAATTTCACTTTCTAATGCGTTGTAAAAGATTGGATTTTCCAAATGGCAAAGATATGATTTTCTTCATACAGCTTGTATGAGTATTACAGTTTTTGACAGCTAGAAAATGCTTATCTTAGATTTAGGTTTGGCTGCCAGGGTGAATATTTGACAAAAAATTACCTTGTATATCCTATGGCCTTTTTTATAATTTTTCGTTAAAAGGGCTGAGTTCCAAAACGTCATTTGCAAAGCAACTGAACAATGTCATTCGTTCCTAAACGCAATCATGCAAACTTTTACAAAGTCATCCATTCCTAAATGTATTGTATAAATTTTAACTGCGCAAACAAAAGCAAACTGTGTAGTATAAATTTTGTCGATGTTTTTTGTTTACAAATTGAAATAATTTTGTTTAATAATAGTGTTTTTTTATGGAAACAGCAATTGTTTACAAAATGAGGATGATTTCGTCTCAAAAAAAAAAAAAAAAAAAAAAAAAAAAAAAAAAAAAACGAAAAAGGATTGTTTTATGGTAAAGGTGCTGACTGCAACAAAAAGCGTTTCCAAATGTAAAACTGTACAAAGTTCTTTTTTACAAAGCAACAAACAATGTAGTTTGCTTTTGGTTTGGTAGTAAAAATGTATCGCTAAAAAGTATTTTGGCGTTTTGGAATTCAGCCAAGCTAATTTTGTAGCCTAAAAATCTTTAATAGGCTGGTACAACAACTTCAATAGACTCCACTAAATCTTCCACAGGTCCACTAAATATTCTTTAAGGTTCAACATTTAATTCCATTTTTATATACTTATGTAAATCTAATTTCTTACTTTAATAATCAGCTTTATTGCGGTTGTCGTATATCGACCATTTATGAAATAGATTAAAGAAAAATGTTGGCAGTTCCTTTTAATCTAAGACAAAACCGAAAACAATTGCATAGTTTTATTTGAAAATAAAATACCAATGATTTTTGTCATCCTTAAAGAAAAACATAAAAGTGTAGATACGAAGTTTAAGTACTAGATTAAGGGCAACAACCCTCTTTGGTCAAAGGGATAGTAAATAAAAAAGGGATAAAGGGATAAAAATGAAATAATTCTTGTTCACCACATTCGGCTAAATTGCGTTTTTCGTAATCTATTACAAAAATGTGAAATGCAACAAAGACTAAGCTAAAAAAATTGTTTTTAAGTAATGGCCCTTCGTGTGCTTTGTCCTAGTTATTTGTTAGTTGTGGGTATTTAGATGTTTTTGTAGAAGATTAAACACAACAAACACAGTTGTTCTTCTTTAATCTCTTACGGAAATGAAATGTCACAAGAATTAGAATTAGGATTGTGGAAACAATTTTAAGTTAATTTCAAAAAATTTCAAGAATGCATTTTGGAATAAATTTTCGAAATACATATTGCTTATTTACTTCAATAGTGTCATAACTCAAAAAACATGATATTTTTGAGTTAAGTATTGTAAAATATATTGTGTGCAAAATTCTTTGTGATTATTTATATATCAATGCTAAATAATAGGAAAGTGGAAATTAAAACAGCTCTTTTGAAAAATTTAAAAAAAAAACTCAAATTTGATTAAAACATTTGAAGTTTCGAAACCACCTTTTATTATATAACTGAACACATTTAATTTTCAAAATCGATTTTCAACTTCTTACATTATGAATACGTTATTAAAAATGTATACAAACTAAAATTTTTGTTTTTTTTTTTCAAAGACATGCTTTGAAGTTTTAAAAACTATCAAAATTATCCTTAATCTTCACTTAATTTTTTTTTATATAAATGAAATTTTCTAAAATTTGTTTTTTAGTATAAATATTAAAACGTTAATTATTTTTCATTTATGAATTTTTTATTAAAAACAATCATAATTATCAAAAATTCAATTTATAGCAAAAACTATATTATATGGTATTATACTAACTTCTCAAATGTTATTTGGGTTTTGGGTTACTAAATATTAATTTGATTTTTTTGTATATTTGTTGAACTATATACCTATGCTGTAGCTTTATTATATAACAATAAAATATATATTATTTCTTTGACGAAAAAAAGAAGTAGAAAAACTGGTATATTAATTATTATTTTTATAGCTTAAATATTTTTTTATTACAATTGTTTCGTTTATGACCTGTTTTCCTTTTTTTTAAAATAATTTTATTATTTTTAATTTAATAGGACCTTACACAATATTTCGTTTTTTTTTAACATGTAGCAAAATGTTTAGTATGTATTTTAGTGAAAAAAGAGAAAGAAAGTAAAAAAAAACATTAAAAGAAAAAAAAGCGTTAAACAGAAAGATAAGTAATAGAAACAGAAAATATTGTTTGTATAATATAAATAATAATCATAATCTTAACTGAATGTGTATATTTACTTCTTTTTTACCATAAGACAATTAGACAATAACAAATTGAAATTTGTTGTAAAACTTATTAAAATAATATCAATAATAATGAAATTAAAAAATAAAAATAATTGCCTACCTATCTTCTTTTTATACAAAAGTTTTTTAAATTTATGCGCAAAATAATATTATGGTTTTTTTAATGTAATTCTTAACCAGTCGCCAGCTAATGTTATGAGGTGGTGCCGCTTTTGGAAATTGTTAGATGGTCTGACTTGAGATTGACCCCACGTCCTCTTGGATGTTAGGCGGGTGCCCTTAAATTGATTAGTTGATCTGATGTTTTGAGATTTAATTCCCGTCTAATTTTGGTGACTCCATCGATGCTAAAGACCTCTGTCTCGAATATAGTACAGTTGTCAGCCAGTTTAAGAAGACTACAATACAAAGTAAAACCTTGAGTGGAAACTAATTTTTGGAATTTCGAATAACATTCGAAAATTTTTTCAACAATTGCTCCTTTTTATGGTATACCATCGGTTGCAATCTCTTGATTGTCTAAATTGATCTTAAATCATATGCCTAAATTGATTTTCGCCAGGATAGTGATATGTCCATATTAACTCATCCTGGCAAAAACTCCCTCCTCAGAAAATCCTCAGGAAGTTCTTTGCTGCCAGTCTTTTCATCGTTAATTCCAGAGGAACCAAATGAGATTATTATGTATTTCGATTCGAAAAACTAAACCTTGAGAAAGCAATTTCTTTTCAAACAATTTACGAACATTTGAAGGTATTTATCACAAAAAAATTTTCGTAAATAGTACTACTCGTATATAATAAAATTTGTTCGTATTCGTAAGTTTTTTCTTTTCGAATCAAAATACCTAATAAACCCCAGTATCACGTTCAGTAACACATCGAGTGCGTTTCATCAGCTTTCTGCGGTACTTTTCCATAGCTCGCTCCATGCTTTACAAATACAGCCACACGCCAAAGCTGGCAAGACGACGGAGCTATATACCCATTTCACTACCCCCTGGAAAAGACTCCATTCCCCGCCAATGGCAGTTCTTATCGTATATACATAGTCAATGACCATCTATCGGTTTAAATTTGAACCAGCGATTTTTTCGAATCTGGCACTACTTATGTCATTCTGTTCTATCACAAAATCCAGTATATTATCTCCACTGAACGAAATGAATCAATTTACGGTTGAGCATTGTTGGTTTTTATTGGAAATTTACTTCCAAAACAAAGACAATTGGTCGGAAATTGCAAGAACATAAAAAAAATTGCAAAAAATATCTTTTCGGATGAAGCTCATTTCTATCTTCGTGGGTACGTTATTAAACAAAATTGCCGTATTTGGGGCTCAGAAAACCCAGAAGTGGTCTTACAGAAGCCAATGCACAAATTATGCGTGACTTTGGTACGGCTTGTGGAGCGGAGCATCTTTGAAAATGAGGACAGCGCAACCATTACGGTCGTTGGAGACACATCCACACGTGATAACCGAATTTTTTGTGCTCTCTCTTCATGGTATTGATGCGAACATTGTTTGGTTTCAACAGAATGGTGTAACTTGCCACACATCTCATGCCCCAATCGATTTATTGCATTAGACGTTTGATGGCCGCTTAATTAGCCGAAATGGTGATGTCAGTTTGGCGCCAAGAAGCTGCGAGTTGACACCGCTGAACTATTTTCTGTGGGGCGCCGTCAAAGACAAGTGTTATGCGGACAAACCAGAGACAAGTAAGCATTTGAAGGCCAAAATTCATGATGCCATTGCCGAGAAACGACTCCATACACTCGAAAAAGTTCTCGAAAATTGATCGGATCGAATGGGGTACTGTGAGGCCAGCCGCGGCAGCCATATGAATGAAATAATATTTCATTTCTAGCCGGAACAAGTGTTTGTTTTCTGACATGACTATTTAAAAAGTAGTGTAGCGAGCGAGTATAGCCATCCTCAGCATACAAACACTTGCTGTCCCTAAATAGATAGCCAGCAGTGATATATAATGTACAAGTATATGTACATTAAGCTAAGCAGAAAGACTTCAAGTTTTTTTTTTTAATCGAGGTGTAAAGCAGTTGAAAGCAGTCGGCGTGAGACCTAAACGCACTAACAAAACCCCGGTGTCTGACCGTGGATTCTCCAAGTATCCTACCAAGTATTACGCCTAGAGGCCCTCCAGAACACTAAGCTTAAACATCACGTTTCCCATGGTTCAATTGTCTCCGTACGATTCAATCAAATTTTCAACGGTTGATCTGAGGCCAAAAACTTTCTCTAGTGCACTACGTTTGTCGGTGAACCTGTAACATTCGCATGTAACGTGTTTCGCGACATCAGGCAAGTGAATGGCGTTCACAAAATGAGCCGAGACTATTTTCAGCCAAAAAATAAGGCAATGCTCGCGGTTTTCATGAATTACACCGGCTTAGTGCATCATGAATTTTTGCCAAAAGGCCAGACAGTAAACAAAGAGTATTAGTTGAGCGTTATAAGACATTTGTGAAGCAATTCACTAAAAGAGACCAGAATTGTGGGCAGAAAACGAGTGTATTTTGCACCATGACAACGCACCGTCGCACAGTGGCATCATTATTCGAAATTTTTTGGCGAAAAATGAAACAAATACCATCCAGGAGCCACCGAATTCACCTGATTTGGTACCCTGTGACTTCTTTATGTTCAATCGAGTTAAAATATCATTACGTGGAACGCGTTTCAGCAGCCGAGAGGAAATGATGGAAAAAACGCAGGAAGCATTGATGGAGATACCGAAAATGCAAATGTCCGACTAAGATTAAAATTAACAAAAAAAAAAAAAAAAAACTCAAATCGGAACGATGTTACCGCCACATGGGGATTATTCCGGAAACTTTATGATCAAGGTAATAAGTGAATATTTTCATTTTCTGAACAGAAATATTCAGATTGTAAGTGTACGAGGGGTGGCATGGTGTAATGGTTAGAGCGTACACATAACAACACAAGCGACCCAGGTTTGAATCCCCAGCAGGATACATAACGAAAAAATGTAATTGTGGTTTTGAGTGTTTAATAAAGAGACTGTTTCTAAATAAAGATGAAGCCCCCTGACCTGACCATCCAGCTTATCTCTGGCGATGATAACAAACATCAGGAGAAAATGCCACCTACTGGAAAAAGAACACCACACCACCACTTAGCAAGGATCTTCAACTTGATTCAAAAAACTGAAACAAAGCAATGTATACTTTGCGGAAAGCCAAATTGCGCTCTAGAGGAGTGAGGGTGAAAAAAAAAAATTGTACGCAGCGGGGTGGTTAAATTTACATTTGACTCACCCTTTGAGAAGACTTTTAAACAAAAAATAATATTTAAAGGCATCTGTAAATATTATTTTTTGTTTAATACAAGGCCTTGTTTTGAAAACTTTTATTCAATATTTTGAAATTTTGTAAAACCTTATCTAAAAAAAAGAAATAAAATATATTTTTGAAATAAATTTTTAAAACCTTAAAGAAAAAAAGAAAAGCCAATGCCACCCAAAAAGGAAAAAGTTGCAAAAAAGAAGAAGCATGAGAAACCACCAGAACCCGAATATCCAGAGTCTCTTATGTCATTGGCCGAAAAAGAATTGGATTTAATTGAGGATCTCAACGAAGAATTTTTTGCCAAGGCTAATAAGGTATTGGTATTAAGAGAAAATCGAGATTTGAAATATTGAAATCAATATTTTCTTTTTACATTAGATTATGCAAATTTTGATGGAAAAAGGACGAACATTCGAAGCCTCGAAAATTAAACAATACACCGATATAATATTCAAATTGCATCGCAGATATGTGGAAGAATATAGGGAAAATGAGGAACTTAAACCGAAGGTCATTATAGCAGATAAAAAACTGAGAATGGCTCTTGAGATGACAGCAAATTCGGAAGAGGCCATGCAACATTTAAAGCAGGCTTTAAGTAAATAATTAAAGAGAAATAGGCATTTTCTTCGAAGAAAATTGAAAGAAGAGATGTCTTAGTGTCTCATATTAGTAAATTGAAGTGAATTATTTAATAAATTCTTTTATTTTTTTCAAGGTGATGCATGGCGTGAGTCCGATGCTGCTTTAGCTCGAGAACAGGAAATTCAAGAACAATTTCAAGAAGTTCTCTCGAAATGTGAAAATCTGGAAAGCAAAGAAGCCGAAAAACAAGATGACAGTGCTGAGTATGAGATAAAATACAATTTCGAAGAATAAATTATAAATTTTTTGTGAAATTTTACTCTGTAATAGATTTGGTCACTTATCCAAATATAAAAACATCATATTACGTGAACGTGATCGTATTAATGGTGAAGTTATCGATTTAGAGAAACGTTTACAATTGCAACGTTACTATTCTGAATCGTTGGAATACGTTGTACACAATCATGAGGACAGTTTAAATAAAATGGGTGTTCGTGTAAAGGTTTTAGAAACAGAAAAGCTAAGTTTAGATACGAAAATACGAACGTTAATCAATAATTTAGAGGATCAAAAGGAAAACAATAATAAGACTTTACATAAATTGGAGAGTACAGTGCGCGAGGTAAGTCAGGATTTTTTTATAGATTGTACTGACACTCACCAGTTATCCTATATCACTCTGGCAAGAGAGAACGAGGTTGAGACGGATATACCAAACAGTTAGCTACGGTTTGCGCAAGGTTCATGAGAACATGTTGAAAGAAAAGTGTACAGCAGCTCACTTGAACTTATTTTAACAGTGGTCGGTTCTCATGTAATGTCTGAGGAGAAAGCAGAAAAGAGACACTTAACAGCTGGGAATAAACCTAAGTCCCTAGGGCTGCCATTGTTTTTAGTACCAAAAATAAGATTCTAAACAGATCTACACAATTTTGTTTTGTTTTGGTGATTATAAGGCAAGATGTGATAGCTCACTTGGGATTCATCGAAGACACCGTGGGCAAGAATCTTCTCGTGTGTCGTTCTTCTTCTACTTATCTTCAATTTCGTCCTTCTTTTGGATTATATCAGGTTTAGTCCGGTTGGCTCACGTGAAGGACTCATGATCTGAATTTTCAGGCTAAGGTGGGTAACTTCGTGAGATTCTCTCATGTCTGATTTTTCGGCCTCGTTCATTGTTGTGTTCTCTGGAAGGGATCACAACGGCGATCCACTTGATCTAACCTAACCTAAAGAATAATCACAAAGGACCTCATAGTCTCCAAGTAATGTAGCCATTACTTTTCCTGGTGGTTACATATCCTCCCTCTTACTATAATCTAAAGATCAAGAAACCTAATAAAAGGGCGAATATACAGTTAAGGGTCCATATCCATATGAATTCAGCTAGCGTTTCGAAAGGCTATAGAAGTATTCTACACCCAGTAATAAAGGATATTTATCTCTTCATTATATCATGACAGCTAATACAGTATTCGAGTTACCTGAGTTACATTTTCACATCAAGAGCATAAAATGTACAGTAGGACTCCATGACGCCTGCCACCAGACTATTTCCGAGCACTAGGAAAGCTTACGAGGCCGGCAAATTCTGGTAAATTTACAAAGTTCGTTATGTTCTCTACATCGGCCTACATATTACCCAACCACATTAGACTTAAACAAACATCTAATGAGCAGCCATTGCATTTTGTATACCCCGATATTGAGAAAGTAGTTCTTCTTCTAAAAAAAAAACTGTACCTACCTTCGTAATGGATTTTTAAAATTGTGATCCAATTGTTTTAAGACAAGTTTTCCATTTAAAAACTCTCACATCTTTTCTATTACAGCTTAACGAAACCACTGCGAAATTGGTTACGAAAACTGGCGAATATGATCGTCTTAAATTAGTCGCTGAAAAGCTAAAGAACGATAACTCGCTCATCAACAAGCAATTGGCCAAAAACGAAGACGATATAGCTCAGATACGTAAAGAACAAAAAGAAGCCGATGAACTGATAAAAGCATTGCGTCTGGAGGATAAAGTGAAGACGAACACCATTGTCCAATTAAATAACAAATGTAAAAAGGCCATGCAAGATATATCAAATCTTTCTTCGAAACTTTATAAAATGAATCGCATTAACAATGGCTTAAACGAGGATATCGTAAGACTTAAGTAAGCCAAAGTTATCTTCGAAAGATTTGCTTAAAGTTCAATAAAAAATTGTTTTTCGTTTCTTTTTTTTTAGAAATCAATCTAACGCTTTGGAAAAAGATCTGCTCAATTCCGCTCAAAAATTCGACGAGCTAAGGCGTTTAAAGGATAATATACAGCGAGAACGTGACAATTTACGCAGTGATGTTATGAAATTGAATAATCAAATAGCCGACTTACGTCATACGATTATGATGCATAACAATACAATCGATAATTTACACTTGGATATCAATAAATTGAATGTGAAATTGGATGAGGCGAAAATAAATATAGCCAAGGCGGAGAAGGAGAGAGATGAAATGGCGCAGGAAATGGAAACGCTGCATGAACGTATTGAATACTATCAGGGTGAGTTAAGAAGATTAATTACTTTTGGAATCGGTGTCTCTTTTGGTCGGTCGGTACTATGCTACGCGAATGATTAAAGCATGGGATGTGTGTTAACGAAGTTTATTCCGAATGACTTAATTGACGATACTGATTTGCTTGAAGGCGTCCAAATCGTCAAGACTTTTTTACTGTTTACTTCCCCGTAGGTTGAATGTTTTCGCCATTTTTGGTAATGCTAATCTACAGAATTTTCATATTGTCTGCTATCATCTGCTTTCCTTTATTAATTTACAACGATGCCTTGTAGTCTACATTCATTTTCAAGCTGTATACGCACTTCAGTATAAAAGTCCAAATGTAAATTGACTCTATTCATGACTAAACATTAAAAGTCTTTAAGAAGTACTTGAATAGTGAAATTGTAGTTAATGGTGATTATAATGTTCCCAATTCGTCTTGACTTATTTAGATCCCCTAACTCCAGATAGCGAATAAGTTAGTGATATATGCTTCCTATCGTTCCTATAAGAAGCTTAGAACCTCAATAAATCGCATAAACATAGTCCCGTTTCATGTAATTGCTCTCATCTCTACCCAGGATTTGACGATTGTCATTACTTCCGTTGCAGTTAACCTTTTCTTTATTTAATTGCCTTCTAAATTCCATTCTATGCTATTTCTTGTGAGGTCATTCTGTGATGGTTTGAGAGTGTGCCCAATCCAGCGTCAACATTTTTTTACTTCTGCACCCAGAGTTCGCTGTTAAAAATGACTCTGGACCAAAAGATCTGCAAAATTTTTCGGAGACATTGATTCACAAACACATCATCTGTTTGTCTCCGTAGGCAGTATTCCATTTTTCGCAACCATGAGTAGAGTAGGCGTTACATTTATATACCGTTAACGTTGTTCTGATCCGATCCACTAGTTTTGGAGGTCACATTTTCCAGATATTAAAGCTGACCATTATCCTCTATCTGGCTACTGTTTATGGTAAATCTTGAATTGTCGAGTTTAGGGAAAAAGATTTAGAATTGGCGATATTACCTTTTAGACCAGCTGAGAGAGCTATCTCTGATATCTTGCGAAGATACGTCTCCAATTCTGAGAAAGCCTATGTGCCAAAAGATAAAGATCCAGGTCATGCAAAAGTTATTCCTCTGCCATAATGTATTGCTCTCTCCATGATTGCGTCTAGCACTTGTCAAATAGAAGGAGACAATAACTATTTTTGAACTTCACAATTTAACAATTATGTGTAGTTGGGATTTTTTCTTCTCTCGAGAATTTGGAACAGTTTGTCATCTAGTGTGGTAACCGATCTTAACTTAAACTGGTTTTCTGGGCCAAATGGTATATAGTACCAATCCTAAATGCAGTTCCCTTTGAGATTAGCTAACGTTTTGAGCGCATAATATGCCACAACTTTACTCTTTTGCCAGAAGGTAACTAAAGTAACGCCAATTCCAAAAAGTGTAAGGCCAGTAATTCTGAAAACTATCTCCCAATAGCAGTTTGTTTCGCCACCTTATCAAATATTAAGAATCAAATAATTTGCTGATGCACCTAATCGGGACTGATCGTCATACACAGAAATTCGCAACGATTAAGGAGTTCAACTTTATCTTTCTTTTTTCAGAACAAATTCAACTAAAAACTGATCAGATAATGGATTTGACGGAAAAATTACAACAAAAACAGTTCCAATTGATCAATATGAAGAAACAACTAGAAGCTGTACATTCCGAAAAAATGATACTTCAAAGGAATTTAGAAACTTGCACTCAAGAAAGAGATAATTTCAGAATCTTACAAACGGTAAGTGTTAGATATTAATTTACAGATATATAGTACACGCAAGTCCAATTCAAATCCATGTCTATTACAGAAAACTACACATCAAATCACGCAATTGACAAATGAAATAGCGGCCAATCAAAATAAAATCAATTCATTGAATTTGCGCATCGAACGTTTGAATAACGAAAAGAAAGAATTGCAATCGGAATTGAAAAATACCGAAAATATTTTGGCCAGTGTTCGAAAAGATTTGAAAGAGATGAAATCGAAAAATGAGAGCCTCTTAAAGACCATATCCGAAGATGAATTGAAGTTTATGAAAATTACACAGGAACTGGATGAGACTCGGAAAGAGAAAAATCTAATTGGTTTGCAAATGATGAGACGGAATGATGAGATCGTATTGCTGAAGGAGAAACTGTCTATAACACAAAGAGCCTTGGATCAGGGTAAGTAAACTGGTGTTTGCCGCCACATTGTTTTCAATGTCTTTTTTACTCTCTAAAGGCCAAACCCAGTATAATCAACGTGTAGAGGATATACGTCTGCTTAAAATGGAAATCAGAAACCTACAAACCGAACGTGAGTGTTTGACGCGGGCCATTAAAAGTACCGCCAATATGCGTGAGGAAATTATACGTTTGCAAAGATCTCTAACTGAGGAGAGAGTTAGGGTACGCTCACTAACCGAAGATGCTAAAACTCCTACAGGAGTACATCGTTGGCGTATACTAAAAGGTCAGGATCCGCAGAAATTCGAATTGTTGGCTAAAGTTCAAATGTTGCAAAGGTTAGTGAAAGGAAAACATAATTAAAATTGTTAAGATTAAAAGTGAGTTACTTTGTAGACGCACTTTGAAACAAGAAGTTGAAAAAGCCAACCTACACCGCCAACTGGAAGAATCCCGTAAGGTGGCCGAAACTCTCAGAAGAGTTGTGGAAAATATTCCCACCTCGCAAGTAAAACAGAAACTAGTGGAAACTCAAGTAAGTAAATGATTGCTTTTTCACGACAACTTGAAACAGAGTTGTCAGAAAGTGAACGTGGCGGAAAAGATGACGACTGTATTCTTACATCAGATTCTAAAATTGTTCAAGTAGTGTTTCTCAAGTAGTGTTTCTTTCTTGCAGCGTATTAATAAACGCCAGTTGAAAAAATTAAAGGCACTCCATGCCGAATTAGCAATTGATGAAATTGAACTGAAGGCCCGCGAATGCATTATTGAAGAATTTAAAAATACTCTCAAATTAACCAAACAACAACTGTGTGGTGCTGGAGATGGTATAGAGGGTTCGAGCCAACAGGACATTACGGAATATACGAGTCAAGAGAATTATATGGATTGTGTATTTAGCGCCTCTATGGATTCAATTAAAGAAGTAGGAGATGGACATAATGCATCTCCAACCAAAACGGAAGAAACGGATAATAAAGTAACGGGGTAATGGAATAAATGTCTATTTCGTAAGATTTCTTTCTGTTGAAAATTATTATTTTGTAAAATTGTAAAAAAAAATATTTCGAATTGAATATAACCTTTTTAAGAGGCTTATAATTCGACGACCAATTTCGCTTTAATTGAGGGTGGCATGGTGTAGTGGTTAGAGCGTAAGCACACAACACAAGCTGCCAAGGTTTAATTCCCAGCAGAGGACATGAAAAAAAATTAAATTGCGGTTTCGAATGCTTAATAAAAGAGACTATGACTTCTCTCCACACAAACCCATCTAAAGAAGCCCCCCTGACTACCCAGCTTACTTTTGGCGATAATGATAAACGTCAGACGAATAATCCGGAAATAACGCCATTTACTGTGAAAAATTTACAATGTTAAGTTAGAATCACTACCACTTAGCTAAGATCTTCACCACTACACATCTGAAACTTCAACTTAGCTTGAAAATCAATTTGATTACTGAAACTGAAACAAAGTAATGGATGCTTTGTGGAAAGTCAATCTGCTCCCTAGAGGAGTGAAGGAGAATAAAAAAGCTGGTGGTCTATTATGAAATTGCGATTCGAAAAACTAAGCCGTTCGAATCGAAATACATAATAACCGCCCTGATTTAATAGGCTTAGAACTCCTGAAATACTTAAGTACTCAATGACAAAGCATTTACCAATTTCGCTGGATTCTGAGCCAAATAAAAACATAAGCTTTAGTCAGTCAAAGAATTTTTATTGAATATTTATGCTAAAATTTTATAAAAAAAACTGCTTGGCGAACTTAAGTTTTTGTGGTTTCATATGCCATTTGAGGTTTTACCATCATTACTAAAGGTGACATGTAATTGAGGCGGTGCCGATAGGCACTGGACCTGCATTTGCATTATGGCTTGACGTTCTTCCAAAAGTCTTTCTTTATTCTTGCGTTCCAGTAAAAGTTGGTTTTTCACTTTACCAAGATTTGTTTTCAATTCCTCAATCTCGACAGCTTTCGATTTCTCATCCTTGGTTTTAGTAGCGATTTCAGCTGTAAGAGCTTTTAATTTGCGATCTTTACGACAAAGATTAGCCTTCAAGAGAAGAAATATATTTTTTTTTAATTTCAAACAAATTTGAAAGATTTACAGATAGATGACCAACCTTAACTTCATTTAACTCTGCCTTGACCTTAAAGCTGGGTAATTTGACTATGAATTCCTTTAGATTATTATACAATCTTTGAGACTCTTTCAAGGCCCGTTCCTGTTCCAAACTGTTAACATTGTAGTTTAAGATTTGTCTAAAACAAAGGAATGAATAAATTTTTTGTTTTCTTGATTATACGCTGAGATTTTGCACTTACTTCCTTAGTAATTGTATCCTCTGTATGAGTTCACTTTTCTCTGGGTCTTTGCCTCTTAAATTACGCCAGCGATGTATATTCATGGGTGTCATCATTTCCTCTAAAAAAGCACGTGCCTTGATTCTCTCCTGATTTAGTTGTCGATGTGTTTGTAGCAATTCGTGTCGTAAATCTGTTGCATTCTCACGATCCGTGCGTAGCACTTTTATTTCAGTGGTCAGATTTTTTATCTCAGTTCTCATCAGTTTCATGTCATCCTGTTTGCGGTTATACTCAGTCTGCAACAGGTCATAAGATTTCTGTAGATTTTCGAATTCCGTTTTCAATTGCTGATATTGTTCCTCTTTCTTAGTGAGATTAGCACTGACGGCATTCTTTTCATATATCATATTATCCAAATCTCTTTTAAGTTTCTGCATTTTCTTCTCCTCTTCCTGCTGGGCTTTACAGTAGACATCATTATCTTTACGTTTCTCATACAATTCAGCTTTGGTTTGCTGTTGACTCAACTGGGCATTGCGTAGTTCATTTTTGAGCAGGCGACGTTCTTTTTCCATTTTATCGATTTGTAACTGTAGTTTGCCTATCTCACCATCTCGATAGCTGACTTTACTCTTTAGGGTTTCTATTGAATTTTGTAGATTTTCAATGGAAAATTTCAATTTCACTTTATCTTCGTTTAGAACTTGTATAGTACGTTGTTGGGTATTGCTTTCATTGACGCCAACGTCGTGTTGTGTCTTCAGTTTGGTATACTGCGCCTCCAGATCACCAATGGTTCGTTTTAGTTCAAGTTCATGAGATTCTTTTAAGTGGATTTTGCCTGTGTGAGTACAAAAGGACAATGTTTTTAAGGAGAAATCATGAAGAATTACAATCCTTGCTCTGTATTCCGCAACTGGGATATTTTTTCAAATTTTTTGTTTAAAATCAATTGTCAAATATTTTTAGGCCCAATAATAATTCAAAAGAATTTATGCCGAATTTTAGATGTTGATTGATCAAAGACTACTGCAGTTTCTAAAACAACTAGCAAGAGATGTGTAGATCAGGCGTAAAGGCAATTGCGTTTAGAATATTGCTGACAAAACGAAGCAAGAGATTTTAAAATGTATGGGACACATCACAATATGGATTTGGGCTGCAAGGGCTACAAAGGTAGATTAGATTGGTCAGTTATTTAATTCTAGAATCATAGAAACGGGAAATTTAGGTTCTTGTTTAGTAAGAGGCCGTTGTTCTTCGAGACTACACACTTAAACCTGAATCGTTGTTAAAACTAATGGTTGTATTGTATCAAGCAAGAAGTGCCACAGAGTCTCGAAGTTGCAACTCAGGTGTATCTATGGCTGCGTTGACAAGAGCGCTGTTGTAATAACCTCTATTAGGAGCACCGTTCTAAAGACCAATGGTGACAGTTGAGTGTATTGCAATCCTTCGTTTGGTCAAACAATGCTTTTTTGCATAAAAGACGCCCAAGAAGAACAGAAAACTTTCGGTTGTAATGATGTAGGTGTAATGGGCATCATTATGACGGGGGAAATAGTGGATTTCAGTAAAGCTTTGATGGCCGATCGCTCATTGTGTCTTTACTAAAACGAAGATGGAGGTGAGTAGATGATAGGCTAGCTTTATTATGGCATGGTTGTAGGTTTTCTGGCTTAGGTAATACCCGTAGCTCGGTTTGTTTTGTGTGCGTATAGAGTAGTAGTTGCTTGCCAGTCAGTCCCGAGTTACTTGGAGTTTAATAGTTTAACTAGCTTAGGCTTAGCATGTGAAGACTGATAGAAGGCTTGTTTATAGTACCAAGGTTTAAGGAGCTCCAAGATTCTTGTGATTTATGTATACTTAAATAGCTGAACTCGGTGTGAAGTCGAATGGAAACTAAAATCGCTAAGACCACTAACCAATATCACAGGTAGGAGCGCTGGTGGAGGCATAATATCAGCCTGTATTTTGAGCTCCAGGAATACTTTCCAAACGGGTTTCCGAATAAAACAGTAACACAAAGATTTGTTTTTTTGTGATAACAGTATTTAGTGGGTGGCGTGGTGTAGGTTCGAATCCCGTTCAGAGAACGTGACAAAAGAAAATATTAATTGCGGCTTCGTGTGTTTAATAAAGAGACTTCAACCTTACTCCTGACAATTCTATCTAAAGAAGCCTCTAACCTTCCAGCTTATTTCTGGCGATGATCACAAAAATCAGACGGATGATTGGAGAAAACGCCACCTACTGGGAAAAATACAATGCTAAGTAAGGATCACCACCACCTAGCAATGATCTTCACCACTACACACAATCATATGGAGGCGAGCTACAGTAGATTAATCATCTACTTAGCTTGAAACTGAATCAAGGTAAGGAAAACATTACAAGGCTAAGTAAGGATCACCACCACCTCGCAGTGATCTTCACCACTACACACAATCATATGGAGGCGAGCTACAGTAGATTAATCATCTACTTAGCTTGAAAATCGACTTAATTACTGAAACTGAAACAAAGTAATGCATGCTCCCTAGAAGATTGATGGAGAAAAAGTCAGTATTTAGTAAATTGAAGCTCTACAAACATCTGTGATTATCTGCGCCACTAAAATTTCCTAGTGAGACTTCATGTTTTGAAGAATTGGAGGCTTAATAGTATCCTAAAAGTGCTACTAGTTTACAGATTTCCGCCACCATAGTATCTGAATTTAACTAATCAAAGTAATATGCACCCTTTTTTGGACTACAATTGGTGAAAAGCTTTAAAAAGTTTTATGGGAAACAAAGAGGTGGCATGGTGTGGTGATTAGAGCGTACGCATAATAACACAAGCAGCCCTGATTCGAGCGCTAGAGAATATGTGGAAAAAGTTTAATTGTGGTTTCGAGTGTTTAAGAAAGAGACTTCCACTTTCCTCCAGACAACGCCATCTAAGAAATAAAGAAGAAGCCCCCTGAACTTTCAGTTTACCTCTGGCGATGGTCACAAACGTCAGACGGATGATTAGGAGAAAACGCCACCTACTGGGAAAAATTACAATGTTAAGTAAGGATCACCGCCACCTAGCAATGATCTTCACCTCTACACACAATCATATGGAGGCGAGCTACAGTGGATTAATCATCTACTTAGCTTGACAATCAACTTGATTACTGAAACTGAAACAAAGTAATGGATGCTCCCTAGAGAATTGACGGAGAAAAAGTCAGTATTTGGTAAATTGAAGCTCTACAAACATCTGTGAGTATCTGCGCCACTAAAATCTCCTAGTAAGACTTCATGTTTTGAAGAATTGGGGGCTTAATAGTATCCTAAAAGTGCTACTAGTTTACAGATTTCCGTCACCATAGTATCTGAATTTAACTAATCAAAGAAATATGCACCCTTTATGGACTATTAAAAATTTCGAAGGCTTTCAGCTCTACAATTGGTAAAAAGCTTTAAAAAGTATTATGGGAAACAAAGAGGTGGCTTGGTGTACTAGTTAGAGCGTACGCATAATAACACAAGCAGCCCTGATTCGAGTGCTAGAGAACGTGTGGAAAAAGTTTAATTGTGGTTTCGAGTGTTTAAGAAAGAGACTTCCACTTTCCTCCAGACAACGCCATCTAAGAAATAAAGAAGAAGCCCCCTGAACTTTCAGTTTACCTCTGGCGATGGTCACAAACGTCAGACGGATGATTAGGAGAAAACGCCACCTACTGGGAAAAATTACAATGTTAAGTAAGGATCACCGCCACCTAGCAATGATCTTCACCTCTACACACAATCATATGGAGGCGAGCTACAGTGGATTAATCATCTACTTAGCTTGAAAATCAACTTGATTACTGAAACTGAAGCAAAGTAATGGATGCTCCCTAGAGAATTGACGGAGAAAAGTTCAGTATTTAGTAAATTGAAGCTCTACAAACATCTGTGAGTATCTGCGCCACTAAAATTTCCTAGTGAGACTTCATGTTTTGAAGAATTGGAGGCTTAATAGTATCCTAAAAGTGCTACTAGTTTACAGATTTCCGCCACCATAGTATCTGAATTTAACTAATCAAAGTAATATGCACCCTTTTTTGGACTACAATTGGTGAAAAGCTTTAAAAAGTTTTATGTGAAACAAAGAGGTGGCTTGGTGTACTAGTTAGAGCGTACGCATAATAACACAAGCAGCCCTGATTCGAGCGCTAGAGAATATGTGGAAAAAGTTTAATTGTGGTTTCGAGTGTTTAAGAAAGAGACTTCCACTTTCCTCCAGACAACGCCATCTAAGAAATAAAGAAGAAGCCCCCTGAACTTTCAGTTTACCTCTGGCGATGATCACAAACGTCAGACGGACGATTAGGAGAAAACGCCACCTACTGGAAAAAAATTACAATGCTAAGTATAGATCACCATTACCACTTAGCAAGGATTATCACCGCTACACAATCATGTGGAGGGGAGTTACAGTAGATTAATTATCTACTTAGCTTGTGAATTGAAGCTCTGTGAAATTTTATAGGAAAGGAGGAATAAGTGCTTATTTAAGATTCCCTAGGTGCTAAAGAAGACACCCCCTAAAACAATCATAATTCTTACTTTGCAAAGCATCGATTTTGTCCAGTAAATTCTGTATATCTTCCAGTTTCTTATTCTTTTGCACATTAGCTTGTTGCAGTTCATCTTTAAGCTTTTTAAACTTTCTCTCCTGCAGCTGGAGTGAGTCTTTAAGAGAACGAATTTCATGTTGGATTTCTTGCACCGTTTGCCTTAAGTCTTCGGCTGCTTTTTGCTCTTGCAGGAAATCACACTTTAAGGCATCCCTTTCCTTGATGAGATTATTATTATTTCTTTCAAATTGTTGTACTACACGGCGCATGGCTTCGACTTCTTTTTCCTGGGTGCTCAGTTGGGTTCTAGGGAATACAACTTTTTATCATGTGGTAAATTGAATTTTTGCTTCCAGTTACTCTCACCTTAATCTTAGATTCTCCTGTTCATACACTATACGAGATTCTTCCAAGGAACTATATTTCCTAGAGGCATTATCTTGAAGTTTAGCCAATCTGGCATTCTCCTGTTTCCATTTTATTATTTCATCCTCTCTTATCTGTAAAAAGAGCAAGATTTACAGAAAATTATTGCCAAAAACAGCAGTATTAACTCAGTCCAACCTTTAAAATATTTAATTTCTGTGCTAAATCCCTTTTAATTTTATCTCTTTCCTGTGTCAGATACTCCAGATCCACTGTGATTTTGGCCAATTTATTACACGCAGCATTGTGTTGGGTATTCAAGTGCTCCATGTTGGTTTTCAGGGATAGGATCTGTAAATTTTGACGGACTTTCACTTTTGTTAATTTCTCGTATTGCTGTTTTAGCAAAGCAATTTCTTCCGTGTATTTCAGCTCATCGGACTTCAATTGGCTTAGATCTTTCGTTAGAGCATCTACACGCCTTTTGCTATTATAGGAATCGGTAGAGGTTTCCTAATAGGGTAAAAATTCATTAAAAGAGTTTCATTTGTTCTGACAAAAAAAAAAAAAAAAAAAACAAATTTCTTATTTACATCTAAAACTCTGAGTAGATTCTTATTTTTCTCCTCCAGCGTTTGATTCATTGCCTCCAATTCGTTTGTGTAGTTGCGTTGCATTTGCAGTCGTTTGTTTAAGTCGCTTATCTCATTTTTGAGATTTTCTTTCTCTTTATTTTCATCTCGGCGACTGTTAAATTAAACAATAAAATTAAAGTTTACATAAGAAAAATTTACGTAAAAGTGGACTTACTGCTTTAGGCTGGCTCTGGTATCGCTTAATGTTTTAATTGTTTCTATTTGCTCCTCAACCGTTTCCTTTAGTTTATTCAATTCATCTTGGGCAGTCTGCTCACGAATGTGAGCTGCATCTTTTTGACGCCAGGCATTTTCTATAAAGATGAAGTAAAAATTTAGAAAAATATGCAATCTATGAGCAGAGATTAAGTAGGTACACTTGAGTAAGCATAGCGTCCCGTTGTGATACCACATAACGCACTGTCGCTGTTTTAGACACCAGAGTCCTGGTGATCAAGCAGAGGCACCGCACAGAAGCACTTCCTAAATTAAGTCTGAAGCCAGCCCGACAGTCTAATGAACCTGGCTATCGATCTGATATCAAGCATCGATAGCTCCGATAAGCCATCGAGAAAGGGTGAGAGCCCAGTGTGAGAAGTCTCATCGTGCGAGAGACGGACACTGGCAGATAAAGTGAACTATACTCTCTCCTCTTCAGCTGATCCACAGCCATGACAGAAATCAGTAGCAGGTAAGCGCAGCCTACCCATGACACAGTGGCAAAGGAGATTATCCAGTTTGAACAGTTGATTGGTACGCTTTATATCCAACTTGGGCCAGGTGAGTCTGTCGGTGAGTTAACTTCCGTGTAGGCTCTTTTAGCGTCCAACATATACTTGCGTCGAATCGTTCGCCTAACGGAGATAAGAGTTACAGTCTCATCGCGTGCTGATGGTCGTTCGGGAGAATTTTGCTCACCCTAAAGAACTTGTTAGCAGCGCAGTTACCCGGGTTGTTTCTGTGACCACGATCCCAAATGAGTTGTACACAAAACTGCCGTGATAGTGTTTCTAAGAAATCACGGCAGTCTCTGACCAGCTTAGAATTGAAGGTCACACACGAAAGAGATCTGATCGCCGCATTGCAAATTTGAGGTTAGGAAGTAAATTGGCTTAAAAACACATCCTTTTTTTTGACAAGTTCAGTTTTATTCATACGAATATAAAATATAAATACGGAAATTTATAATGGAATACTTTGTCGGGCAAATGAACATCTCTAGCACGTCGGCAGACGTCCGCTCTTTTCACAAAATTTTGAAGGACATTTTGCAACAAAGCTTCATGTATCTCGTCAATGCAGCGCCGAAGTTCATATTTCAGAGTGTCAGTTGTTTGTGGTTTGTTCATGTAAACCCGGTCTTTCAAATGGCTCTAGAGAAAATAATCCAGCGGCGTTAAATCACAAGAACGAGACGGCCAATTGACATCGCCAAATCGAGAAATTACGCGACCGGGAAATTTCTCATGCAATAACTGAATTGTTTAGCTGTGTGTCTTGAGGCGCCGTTCTGCTGAAATCAAAGCTCTCTGATGTCAAAATTAGGCAATTGTGACCACAAAAAATTGTTAGTCATGGTTTGGTAGCGCAGAGAATTCAAGGTGACGGCGTTTCCTTACACATTTTAGAATAAATACGGGACGATGATGCCGCCTAACCACAAACTGCACTATACGGTCACTTTCCTTGGATGTAATGATTTTTCGAGGACTGTTTGTGGATCTTGTGAGCCAATTTTGTTTGTCTACATAACCGCCTAATTGAAAATGGGACTCATCACTAAAAATGATTTTGTTGAAAAATGCGTTGTTTTCGTTCAGTGTATCAAACAGCCAATTCACAAACGCTCGACGCAAACAGTGGTCGGCTGGCGTTTCATAGTTAAAATTTCCCAATGTTTTACTAAATAAGTGTCAAAGGTTGACAGCCAATTTACTTCCTAACCTCAAATTTGCCCACCCTGTATATCATCGCTAGGAGTCTCAATACTGTGGATTCACTCTGAAGCATAAAAAATGGTTATCAAAGGTTATCGTCCGGGTGGTGAAGAGAAACCACAAGGAAAAAATTCAACTGCCCACCCTGTTCTTCAGTCTAGAGCTGTTCTTATAGACATCCACTGTATTGCTGGGGATGACAAAGTCAGAGATCCAATCTTTTCTACTGGGTATCTTAAAACGGAATCGTCTATACAGTTCCTCAAAAAGAATAAAGGAGTGCCCCGAAAAGATAATATTCCAGAATGATAGGCTGTGTAGTCTCACCGCTACAAGTTTGGCCCGTTGATTGGCGAGTATCACAGGTGAAAGCCAGTCGAGATTAACAAAAAGGGCCTTTGTGAGCGTGGTACGTAACGCACAGGTTCAGTACCTCTGGAATAAAATCAACTGTGGCAAAGATCAGCTGGTTACGAGGTTGTCTTGGAAAACGCCAGAAATTATGCAACTTCTAGGATAGTAGTCTAGTTTGGTATAAGACTGCTATACTACCGTTGTTGTTGATAATGTTGTTCAAGTCTTCACGGCAGGATCAAGAAATACCAGGTGTTGGCTTTTAAATATTGTCTGTAATTCTTTGGACCAAGGCCTACTTTAGAGCATAAAACATATTAAGGAAAGGATGGATCTATGCTTTGGTACATAAGGTAACTAAAGAGTCACTAACGGGCCTTTCAGCAACAACTTTTTACGGTTATGGCACCACTAATCGATTCAAGAAAATGTACTTATTGCTACAATTACGGTTATGACGTTACGTTAAGTCACGTCTAAATGAACTTTTAGTTCTCTTCGATAAAAATATACTAAATACGTAAGTAAATTATCCATGTTTACCTATAACTTCTCTCAACTGCGCTATGGTATCCTGATCTAATTGACTCAGTTTTTTGGCATCGGCCAACTGAGACCGTAAATTTTCCAATTCATTTTCCAATTCTTGGCAACGTAATTTTTCCAGATTTAAATTGCATTTAAAACGATTGCTGCAGATTGCTAAACGCTGAACATTATCAGCGTTATCCTGAGTATCCTTTTGGCGTAAAGCTTTGGTAATCTGTAAAGTTATTTAAAAATAATTTGTAACAAATAAATATTTATTAAAATACATTTCACCATACTTCTGGTATTTTAGCTAATAAATCTTTATAGAATAGTTCATCAAAATCATCAGGTACCAGAGGTTCGTCTTCAGAACCTGAAGCCTTCGAATGTGCAGTGGTTTCCATTCTTGCTTTTAATTTTTTATTTTATTTTTATTTTTTAACTAATTATTAAATAATTATTTTATAAGTCTTTTATTTCCTTATTTTGTTTTTCTATTAAATTATGTTACTTTTTGTGAACATTTTCTAATTTTATTGTTTTTGTTATTTTTTTTTCCAATTAAGACAAGAAACTATTATTGACTTAATATTTATGGCTTAAAATACAATAACAATTTAGCTAAGCAACCGTTACAAATGAGAGAAAGAGAGCGTGAGTGAATGAGTGAGAGAGAAGAAGAGTCAGAGTATAAGTATTTGTGTGCAGAAAAGAAAAAAGAAAAACAGAAGCATAACATTGTTGTTATTTTATCATATCTGTTTAATAATAATTTGTTGTTGTTTCTTAAACAATGTTGTTGCTATTGTTGTTATTGTTATTGTTCATAACATTACTTCACTGTAGTCGGTCTCAAGCAATGGCCGAAAATTGCTTGTGTGTGCAGTAGTAAGCAACTGGTGTTTGATGGAAGTGAATGAATAGCATTGCCGACAAGTCGTTGTTAACTTAACGTATTGTTACTATGGCTGGGGTGCATGGTTGGCTGATTTGTTATTGTTCGATAACATTGCACTCTCACTTGTTGTTTCGTTAAGATATAAAGCGATTAAAGGAATGTGAACATTTTATCAAAAAGTATACAGCGGCTACAAGCCAAACTCGGTCACTATAATAAACTGATTTTGTTAATAAAAATCAAAATAATAAGAAATAGTTAAGGAAAGCTTTTGTTTGATTTTTTATTATATATACAAACATACGAGGGCGGATTGGTGTTGAAGCTACCTAAGTAGGAAAAAAATATTTTTTTTTTTCAAAAACCATTCATTTCTCACCATAGTCTCCTTTTAGCTCAATACACTTAGTAAGACGATATTCCAACTTTTTTTATACCATCTGAATAATACGATTTTGGGAACCTCTCAAAATACACATTAGTTTCGGTAATCACTTCTTCGTTTAAGATGAATCTTTTCCTACGAGCCATTTGTTCAAGTTTGGAAACAGGATAACGTTTCAACGGGATTCCAATAGGTACCTTTTCATTAAATAAACATCAATCGGCCTTTCCATCGTCTTCAAAAGAAATTATGAGATACTGATAGGTCTATACGATTTGGGAAGATCACTAGACGTGCCTTCGGTATAACAAATGTTATTACTCTTTTCTTTGAATAGACTTCGCTCACTATGTCATCCAGCACGAAAAACTGAGATTTATGCCTTCACATACATCACCCAAATTATTCCAATTATTTTTTGTGGTAAGGAGCTCTTCTCAATGCTTTCCGTACGGCAGTACATCTGATGGTAGGTACACCATTCTAGAGATTGTTTTATAGAGTGTTGGCCTGATCTACGCAACTTCTGTTTATTTTCCTAATCTACACTTATTTCTTCTACTGTATTATTATTAATTCCCATAACATTCCATGAAGGAACATGGGGACTTTCCTCAGTCAAATAGCTGTACGCGATTCTATTCTTAAACTAATTCTTAAACTAATTGAAAGGCACCTACAATTTAACACCGGCTCCGAACGACAAATGTATTTAGAGAAGTTTTCAATAGTAAGTAATACTCATAACCAGTTGAGGTGATGTCGCTGTCGAAAAACTTTTTTCTTTTTTCATATGGTCTGACCTGGTATTGAACGGACGACCTTGTGGTTGGTAGGCGGGTGTCTTACCTACCATACCACAGCGGCACACTATTTCTTCTATAGGATTTTTTTAATGTATTTTCACCTATTCTTTCCGCTCTCTTAAGAATTAAAAAAAAAAAACAACACAGTCGTTTATTTTAATTGCAGCCGTGTTTATCATTTTTATTCTACTTTTTACAAACAATTTTAAATTTCATACCTTTCCAGCTCTGTTTTTGTGCCATCTAATAGTTTCATTTTATTTTTGTTTATCAAATTTGTTTTTGCATTTCCCCAATAATGCTTTTGTTGCTGTTTTTTTTCTGCACCGGTTTTTGTTTCTTCGTTTCATCTTTGCATGTCTCAACCTCAACACGCACACTCTCTTATTATAAAAGTGAGCGCTTGTGGATGCGTGTGTGTGTGTAAGAGTACTTCACCATTGTCATCAACGTTGCCAAATGTGCAAATTTATCTGTATTTTGTGGCTTTTTTAAGCATTTCTGTAAATTGTACAGTAAATTGCAGTTTTTAACAATTTAGTTTTTTACTTTCAATTTAGTTATTTTAATTACAATTTCTGATGTAATAATTTGGTTAATATATATAACTGTGATAAGGTTTTCTAGTATGTTTTTTAATGCGACAATGTAATTATACCTTTTTGTGACCACTGATTACAAAGAAAGAGTGAATTCACACAGCGTGTGATACTCACAGAGAGAAAGCTGCGTTTTTCTGCGTAGTTACTGTTAGAAATTTAGTTTTTTTTGGCAAAAGAATGGTGGAATCACATTATATGCTACGTAAGTACGTATGCTTTTTGAAGATCGCATTATCAGCCGCAGAGCTCATGTCGTTTGGCCACCTTGGAGCTGCGATTTGACACCGTTGGACTATTATTTGTGGGGTACCGGCAAAGATAAGTGTTACGCCAACAAGCCAGAAACAAATGACGCTTTGAAGGACAATATTCGTGAAGCCATTGGTGAAATACCGCTGCACACAATCTATAATGTGCTTAAAAATTGAACCGATCGTGAAGGCTACTGTATGGCCAGCCGAGGCAGCCATTTGAATGAAATTATTTTCCATTATTAACCGAAAGGATTGTACTTTCAAATGAAAAAAGAAATTTGAGAAAATATTCGGTAGCTTTTTTTTATAGCATTTGAAAAAAAAAGAATTATTTGGCGGACCCTTTATTTTGTACAACCTCCCACATTTTCGAAATAACGGTATATCTCAAAAACAAAAGCTAACATAATAAAACGGTTAACAACACGGAATTCAGCGTACTCAAGTCAGGTTTAGCCGCTGGGTGCCACGCTTGTCGGATGCCAAGTTCGAGCACAGTATCATTATGTCATATCATTTATGTATGTATGTATGAAATAAATTATCGGGTATGTTTGAACACCAAAATAGAGTGAAATTGTAATCGTAATCGAAAGTTTAGAATAATTGGCGCATTTAAGTTTCATTTGCCTTTGAAAATTTACTCGATTTCAATTTCACTTGTTTTCGCTAAACAGAACGTATATATTTTTACTATTTTTTAAGTATGTGCAGTTTTTTTCACTTGAAAATCAGTTTTTTTCTTCAAAATTTTCAGTTTTTCCAAAAAGAATTATGGCAACACTGATTGTAATGAACATTTGAGTAATAATAAGACTCTTTCTATTAACCATGTTGTTTTTATTATTATTGTTGTTGCTGTTGTTGTTGTACATTTCACTTTATTTTGTTGCATTCATTTCTTATATCGTTTTACCTTGGCTTTGGCACGTTGTTTTTGTAGTTGGCTAGCTTATGATCATCACCAACATCATCGTCACTTTCAGTTTCATTTTCTATTTCGTACATTTCGCGTCGTTTAAATTTCTTTTTACAATTTTGTAAAGAGACGTAAATTTAAATGAAAATTAAGTAATAATGCAATAAAATGCATAATATGTATAATAAAATAAATAATTAATATAAAATAAATAATTAGTAAACTATGATTATAATAAGATAACAATTCTTCTATTTTAATGTTTGTTATTGTTTATTTATACAAAAAATTTCCCTTTTAAAGAGTGGTAGTGTTTTCTTCTTCTTTTTATTATTGTTATTTAATAAAAGTTTTATTGTTGTTATTGAAGTGTCTCCTAAAAAAAGAAAGAAAAAAGTGTGGCTATTTAAGCATTTTATAAACGCTTATAAAATAGAAATTAATAAAGAAAAAAAGAATTCGAAATCAAAACAGAATCATGGCGCTTAGAAAAGTTTCTTTAACTTTAGCGCTATCGTCGCCATCATCAGCGGCCAAACATCAACAGCAACAGACTTCATTGGATATTGAAAAACTTAAACGCCATTTTAGCTGGTCCGATTGTGAGACAATGTGAGTTGATTGAACTTTTTTGTTGTTTTTTCTTAATCGTTTTATTTTTTTGTTTATATTTTCAATGTTGTTGTCGATTTTTTCTTCAATAAAATTGAATATTTTTAGGGTACTTTTCAGTAAGCGATAGTGGTATTGGAATTTGCATCTTAAAAATGCTTAAATCATAAAAAAACAAAAGAATTTTGTTCCTCTGTGTATAGAAAATACAATTTGAACATTCCTAAATATTGGAAATGTAAGGAGAAGGTCTTTCGTTAAGTACTTCCTATCTTTATATTTAAACTAGCAGACCCGGGCAAACGTTGTTTTGCCTTCGAATTTTATTTGCACTGTAAGTCTGGTTTGCACGCAAAGTCATGGCTGAATGATATTTAGAAGAAGAATGAAAGGTGTACTAAATCGACAATAGCAATTAGCGGGGCCCGATCCGCGTTGCTAGCCCCAAATGTTTCTTTTATGTTGAACTGCCTCTCGAAGAAAATCAAATCAGTGTTTTTAGTTATTTAGTTATTTGCGCAAATAGAGTTTAAAAAAGAGTGATAGATATTTATTTACTTTTTTCAGTTTCAGTCGGTATCAGGCTTATCAACGCCACTGCACGCTGATTAACGAACCAACGCCTTCTGCGAAACACAGCATAGTGCAGTAGTCCTTGAGTTATGGTGCAAAAACACAAAAAAAATTGCGCCATCTGTCGGAAGTTCTTCAAACTACACAGAAACACTCCTCACGCCCCATAGAGCATGTATATACAGTTGGGTCGAAATCGGTGCAGTAGTTCTTGAGTTACGGTGCAAGAACATAAAAAACTAAATATTGCGCCATCTGTCGGACGAACTTCAAACTACACGGAAACACTCCTCACGCCCCATAGAGCATATATATAAAGTTTGGTCGAAATCGGTGCAGTAGTTCTTGAGTTACGGTGCAAGAACATAAAAAACTAAACATTGCGCCATCTGTCGGACGAATTTCAAACTACACGAAACACTCCTTTGAGTTTAGCGATCACGTAGGTACACGTCATTTTTATATATGTATATAGAGATAAAATGTACATACCTATGTATGTACAATTTGACATGACTCTGGTATATAAATCAAACAGAATTTTATCATGGGCATGGGTTGCGTTAGCTTTGAGGTACGCTGTGGTTTTTGGTTTATTCGCATAGACATAATGGTTTTAGGAGGCACAATCTCAGCCGTTAACACCACATCCTCTTCGGATGAACATGTCCTTTAATCGCTCATGCAGAACGTTCAATATGGCATGAGCTGTGTGGCACTAGCGCTGTTTTGTTGAAAACACATGCTTTTGGTGACCATATCTGCAAATTTAAAACAAAACAAGTAGGTTATCATATAATTATAGCTGTTGACAGTGATGGCAACATTGTTCTAAAAAAATAATGGAATATTATGTCGGGCAAATGTCCACTTACAGCACGTCGGTAGATGTCCGTTCTTTGCACCAAAAATTTGAACCACATTTTGCAACAAAGCTTCGCTTATCTCGTCAATGCAGCGCCGAATTTCATCTTTCAGAGTGTCAGTAGTTTATAGTTTGTTCACGTAGACCCGGTCTTCCAGCGGCGTTAAATCACAAGAACGAGGTGGCCAATCGACATTGCCAAATGGAGAATTACGCCACCGTAAAACTTCGCATGTGATAACTGAATTATTTGGCTGGCTGTGTGGCTTGTGGCGCCGTCCTGCTGAAACCAAAAGTCACCGATGTCAACATTAGCCAATTGTGGCCACAAAAAATGGTTATCATGGTTTAATAGTGGAAAGAATTCACGGTGACGGTGTTTTCTTGCTTATTTTTAATTTAATACGGGCCGATGATGCCCTTTAACCACAAACCGCAGTATACGGCCACTTTCTTTAGATGTAATGGTTTTTCGAGGACTGTTTGTGGATTTTGTGAGCCTAATATGCGGCAATTTTGTTTGTCTACAAAACCGCCTAATTGAAAATGGGCCTCATCACTAAAAATGATTTTCTTGAAAATGCGTTGTTTACGTTCAGTTTTTCAAACAGTAAATTTTCACAATTAAAATTCTTTGTTCAAGAGTGTAGCGTTCCATAGTTAAAATTTCCCAATTTTTTACTAAATAAGTGTCAAAGGATGACAGCTCAATTCTTGACATTTCATTATTTGACAGCCAATTTACTTCCTAACCTCAAATTTGCTCCCCTGTATTATCGCATGTTGTTGAGTCTGGTACTAACTAAACTTAAAACCTAATAAGATAACTGACGACTACAGGCTGGCTCTAAGCCCACAACGGTACACATTACAAAATAAATGAGACAATATCTGACGAAAGGTTTGGTTTTGTCAAAACAGAGTTCTTTCGACTCTACTTGACTGTTTGCGTAGAGTGAACTACCATGTTAACCAGTTGACCAGTTGGACTTATAATTAATTGATCTTTCACTGAATGAAACAATTTTGAAAAACTTCTGCATATTATTCTGTGTGTATTATGTAGGGTACATATGATTCACCTACAATCTTTAATGTTGGCAGTCTTTTCTTCATGTATATGAATGAATTCACTTATTCACATGGTTTTAAGTTACTTTATGTGTCTATGGGACGTTAATTACTTTAATTATACATATTGTTTTTTCATTTTATTTTTTTCAACTCATTAAATGGCTTAATGGTACAACAAAATAATAAAATAATTTTCAGAATAATGTTGCCTTTAAGTCAGAAGATGTTCAGCTTTTTACGCATTTTCCTTGTTATTGTTTTGCGTCAATTAAAAACATATTTTATTGGAAGTGTTTAAAAACACAATTTAAGTAGAAGTGGAATGTTTTCGTTGAACAAAAAAAAAAAAAAAAAAATTACAGACACCTTTAGTTATCATTTATTTGGCCTTTAAGTTTTTAATAATTTCCGCGTAATTTAAAGAAAAATACTATTTTACATTTCACTCCGTAAGATTATAAGTGATAATTTTCATTAACTGAGTGAGAATTACAAGATTTAGCTTTTAAAGCTTATAAACTTGTATTATATACAAATGTAGATGTTAGGGAGATCGGACGGTTATTGTTCGACCGGTTTAAACCGGTTTTTTTGGCTCTGTCGAATATGGTTTTTTCAAAATCTTAATTTTTCGAATACCAAATAAACCGGTTAATTTAACACGAATAACCAGTTAATTGGGGTGGCGTGGTGTAGTGGTTAGAGCGCACGTATAACAACATAAACGACCCAGTTTCGAGCTCCAGCAGAGGACATGACGAAGAGAAAATTTAATTCTCGTTTCGAATGTTTAATAATAAAAAAAGGTTTCAACTTCTTCACTACAGACAACTCCATCTAAAAAAAAAATAAAGAAAAAAAAGCACCTCCTGACCCTTCTCGCATACATCAGACGAATTACCAGGAAAAACACGCCACCTACTGGGAAAAAATTACAATGCTATACTAAAGATCACCACCAATTAGCAAGGATCTTCACCACTACACAAAAAAATCATATGGAGGAAGCTACAGCGGATTAATCATCTACTTGGCTTGAAATATCAAATTGATTAAAGAAACTGAAACAAAGCAATAGATGCTTTGTGTAAAGCCAATATGCTCCCTAGAGGAGTAACGGAAAAAAACCGGTTAATTAAAATAAGTATAATTTGTATACGTTTGTATATTTTTTTCATTGAAAATATGCTCATCGTTTAATTATTTGTGCATATACGACAACCTTGAACGTTGCACAAGGAACGTGCAAACCAAGGTAGATCGAAAAGGATTTGCACTCTTGGGCAAAAATAACCTTTTTCATCTTCTGTAAGTAAATATTGATTTTTATATATGGATAACGATCAACTATGGATTATGGAAAGCCCACAAGCCGACAAACGCTGGTTCCGAATGGCAGATATATTAGTTTATGAAGTTTTTCACAGCGTAAATACACATAACCAATCGCTAATAATGTTTTGAGGTGATGTCGCTGTTGAAAACTGTCAGATGGTGTGGCCTGGGATTGAACCGACGACTTCTTGGTTGGAAGGTGAGCTCTTACCCAACATACCACTGTGACATACATACTATTAAATACGTGGTGCATAAATTTACATACAGTGCTGCTCAAAATCTAAGCAAATTCTCTTGTCGATGCAATTAAGGACTCGTATATTACTAGTAGATTTATTCAAAGTAAATCATTTAATTTTTGTTATCTTAAGCACCTAAATTATAACTACAATAACAGACCTTTAATTCCATTCTCTACAAAGTAATACAACAAAAACGAAATTAGCTCCTTAGGTAGCTGTTCGAAACTTAAACAACTTTCAGTACTTTGTGTAATAAACTTTGTTTTTTATGACCACCGCACACCATTTTGAGATTTCCGTCAACTTTTGCTTATTTTTAAAACGACGTGGTCAGCTCTGTGCTTCAAGAACCGGTTAACCGGTTTTTTAAAATTATTATTAAACGAAAGTTTTGTTTACAAATTTTATCAAGGAGATTTATGCAAGGGTTAGGTTCACTATATGATCGTTTTGTATACTTACTAAATAAAACCCAAAGTGCTTCGCTACCCCTATCTTAAGTATAACCTTAACTGTTACCTAAGTTATTATTTTTTTACCACTTTTTTCCTTTTTATCTCCATCCGGTCCTAGTTAAAGCACTTTGGACAGCCTATAGTCTTTTCGAGAAAGAAACTGTAAAAACTTCATAATAAACGGTTCTGCTTCTTAGCTGTATATAGTCTTCAAACAAACACATTCTTCATTCATATACATATATATGTATATATATAGATTGCTATTACCCGGTGGGTTCCACGAAGTTGTTTGAACTAAAAACTTCTACTAATACAGTTCTCAAGATATACAAAAATTAATGTTTTCTATGTATCTTTTTCTGGATAGATTGGATCCAGCTTGGTTGAGGTATACACGTGCGGATTAAAATCCTCTGAAGGGATGGGGGCGGTGTCTTTATCTCGGCGATAAAGAGGGTAGCAGACTGGTTGAGGTACAACTATTGGTTATATGATGTTGATATTCGGAACTATACGGATAGTCAGTCTGCGATTAGGGCGTCTGGCCTGGCGTCTCTAAAAGAAATTATCTGGATGAGAGGTTACTTTGACACCCGGAGAAATTGTGTGGTGTATAAAATAGCGAGAAAAAGCTCTCTCCTGAGCAATGAGGAGATTAACCATACAAAATGCCACTTTCTTCCTGCTGACTTTTGGTTCTGCGATATATGCACAGATACATTGAGGGAATGAACCCACATGTTCTGTATCAAGACAAATCTGGCCCCTATATGATCGTGCTCGTTCGGAGTTTATCTTGGTGATGCCGCCACATATGTTACGAATCCTGGTGCTCATTCTAGGAGACTGGGTTACAGTTCAATAATAACTGTAGGAGTTATCGGATGAGGAAGAGAAGGAGACTGTAGAATATTTACTATGGTAGGACTATTTTTCTTGGCAGTACATTTCTGTATGATGTAAATTTTAGCGAGATTTCTTCTTTTGTGCATGCGTCGGTTGGTTCGTTTCGGGTTGGAGCGCGGACATATAGGTGCGCTTCACTACCTTCTATGGGCAATCACAGTGGGATTAGTATTGGGCCCAAGTGAGCAGGACCAGTGTCTGGCTACCAGTTGTAACTAACTAACTATGGTGATGCCACGCCCAATTTTTGTACTCGAAATCATTTAAACCATATTCAGAAACTTCCAGCTTAACCTATTTTTTATGAGACGTACCAAGTTCGTTTGTCCAATTCCGCTCACTTTTTGACTGATAATTTGTATTGACTATGACATCATTCAGACCAAGTTCAGAAACTGTTGCTTTAATTGTTCTCAAGATAGACAAAAATCTATATTTACCCTTGATCAGAGGTACTATGCTTAGTTATGCGATTCCACGCAGTTTTTGACCGATGACTTGTATTTGTATGGAGCTATTTGGATCAAATTTAGATACGCTTACTGTTACTATTTTGAAGATTTTTATTTATTTTTATTTCTTCGTCACTGCTCTAGGGAGCATATTGGCTTTCCACAAAGCATCTATTGCTTTGTTTCAGTTTCCTTAATCAATTTGATATTTCAAGCCAAGTAGATGATTAATCCGCTGTAGCTTCCTCCATATGATTTTTTTTCGTAGTGGTGAATGTCCTTGCTAATTGGTGGTGATCTTTACTTTAGCATTGTAATTTTTTCCCAGTTTGTGGCGTGTTTTTCCTGATCATCCGTTTGATGTTTGTCATCATCACCAGAGGTATGCGGCAAGGTGGTCAGGGGGCTTTATTCTTTATTTTTTATTTTTAGATGGAGTTGTCTGGAGGGAAGTTGAAGCCTTTTTTATTATTAAACATTCGAAACTACAATAAAATTTTTTTCTTTGTTATGTCCTCTGCAGGAGCTCGACTCTGGGCTGTTTGTATTGTTACGAGTGCGCTTTAAGCCCTACACACAACACGCCACCCCCACTATTTTGAAGATATAGACAAATAAATATTTACTTCAAATGGGCGTGGCACTGGCCAGCTGGAATTATACTATATAAAGTTGCTCACGTCCTATTCACCGACCTACTGAATATACACACACAATTTTATAAAAATCGGTTAAACCGTTTCGGAGGAGTTTTTTCACAAACAAAAATGAAATAATTTTTTATTTTTTAATTTCAATTCTAAAATTAACTTGTGTTCGTTGATGGGCATAAAAATGTTTCCTGGACAATTTTAAATTATTTTTTGTTTATATGAACTTGGAAACGCACTTGTAACTTAAAAGTAACTTGTATGCCATCTAATCTATTAAAAAAAAAAAAAAAAAACACTTGTTATTTAAGTACTTCTCTCATGTGGCTTTTGTAATAGGGTCGTTCATAATATTAAAATTCTTTTTTCGAAATATTAATACTCTACAAAGAATTAAAAAACTTCCTTAATGGAAAAGTCTCATTAAAAATCGTTAAACAGAAGAAGTTTTTCGAGAACAGAAAAAAAGAGAGAGGATAACTTTGAAAGGGACAAAGTGTTTAATTGAACAAAACAAATGAATGTTGATAAAATTAAAAGTTTACCTATATTTTGAACAAACCTCTTATTTTTCTGATTGTTTTATTATTTTATTTTGTTTACTGCACATTAAATTCTTCGTGGATCAAAATATTTTGTTCTCGAAATGTTTAAATAAAAAATTTATTTTTTAATTCATTTGAAAAGTTAACAGCACTCATTAGCCATACAGTAGTAACGTGGTTAAGTTTGTAACCGCCACAAACGTTGTGTTTTAATTTTAAAATAACTATACATTATAATATTACTCGAATATATATTTTAAAATAATAAACAAATTTATAATAAATTATTGAATTCTAACTAAATTTTATAAAAAAAATTATTTTTTAACCATTTTTTTTATAAAATAAAGAAAAAGAACAAAATATGGATAATATATCGATATGGTAAGTTTTTTATTTTTGGTTTTTTAATTTTATAAATTTTCACTTTCCTTGGAACCCTTACAAATAAATAGGCCTCTATTTGGAAACATAAATAAGTCTGTATTGTATTTTATTATCAGGCGCCTTTAGTTCTAAAATAAGCCGACTTCAACTTGTTATAAAAAAGACCACCAAAACAATTTATAAATTTTTTAATCGTACGAAAAATGCTTTATTTGTAAAATAGTTCTTTAATAGGAATGTTCACGACAGTCAATTCTTATTTAGTTTGCTTAGGGCTTTTTTTTAAATTTAATTCAACTAATTAAAGGGTCCGCCATCTAACGCTTTTTGTTCAACTAGTGCTTATTTCGTGAATGGTAACACTTAGCTCATGTCTGATTTGACAGATAATTAGTTTTATCCTTCCGCTGAACGAATATGGTTGTGTATACGCTTGAACAAAGATGGGAAATATTACGACATTACTTTGCCGATTTTGCCAAAAAAATAATTTCTTCAGATGAAGCTCATTTTGATCTTGGCGGGTATGTAAACAAGCATAACTGTCACATTTGGGCCACAGAAAACCCGCACGCATACATTGAAAAGCCGATACACCCAAGACGAGTCTCTGTTTGGTGCGGATTTTGGTTCAGAGGCATATTTGGGCCATTTTTCTTCGAAAATGAGCAAGCAGTGACCGTTACAGTGAATGGCGATCGTTATCGGACCATGTTGAACGAATTTTTTTCACAAAAATTGAAGAGGAGGATATTAGCAACACAGGCACTCGATGTTTTGCGCCCTGATTTCGAAGATTGCATTATCAGCCGCAGAGCTGATGTCGTTTGGCCAGCTCGGAGCTGCGATTTGACACCGTTGGACTATTATTTGTGGGGTGCCGTCGAAGATAAGTGTTACGCCAACAAGCCAGAGACAATTGACGTTTTAAAGCACAATATTCGTGAAGCCATTGGTGAAATACAGCTGCACACAATCGATAATGTGCTAGGCTACTGCAGGGCCGGCCGAGGCAGCCATTTGAATGAAATTATTTTCCATTATTAACCGGAAGGATTGTACTTTCAAATAAAAAAAGAAATTTGAGAAAATATTCAGTAGTTTTTTTTATAGCATTTTCAAAAAAAAAAGATTTATTTGGCGGACCCTTTATATCGATCCATATTTCATGGTAAAATGTATAATGAAAAAAAAATACCGTTACTACCCGTTTAAACGGTCATCACCTGTTAATGACATCAAAACCCCAGTACAAATAACCTCCAGTGTCAATAATTACAATGATTGCACAAAAATTCGTTGGTAAATTTATAAAATAATTTTTTATTTAAAAATTAATATGACAATTTTAGCAATAACAACAACAACTACTTATATTAATAATATAATTAATAAAAAAAAAAAAATTAAAACTATTGATTGGCTATTAAAAAAGACTTCTTTAATGGAATTCTGGCGAATGAATAAACCGATAAAAGTAACAACATTTTACTTACACCGTTTGGGCACGTACATTGGCAATAAAAGTGTATGAAGAGTTACCAGATTGATAGCGAAAGATCAAAATTAAAAAAGTTTTTTCTTCAAAACGAAAATAAGCCGCGAGAAATGTGCAAATTAAACCGAAACCTTTTCCTTTCTATATCGACTTTAGATTAGTCATAGCCAAGTCTAAACTTAAACTTACCATAGAGTAGAGTTAGTTACACAGTTGTTTTGGATTCGGAATTGTTGTTAAGAAAACAATGGTCTTGTGAATTAGTTTATAGTATTTTTACCATTTAGATGAGATATACACTAAAGCCGTAGATTTAGTTTAAATAGCTCAATACGGAGATCGACATTTTTGTTGATCGAATAGCGCCGATGACTAAAACTACACAGTTAGCAGTGTTGCCAGAATCCAAATTAATAATCCAACATTTTATAAATTACACAAAATACAATTTGCGTCTGCTTGTAAAGATTTTTGTAAGTTTTTGTTAATTGTTTTCACGTGTTATTACAGTTTTCTAATTAGTAAACAGACTTCCATCGAGACCCTTTTACCCAATAACTTTCATTGCAAAAATTGTCATCAAGTCTGTGCTCTTCAGAATCTAAAAAAGCATGTTAATTTCAGTTTTTAATTATCGATTTCTATGATAGGAAGCCTTTTTTTAAATGCATTGATGGCTGAATAATTTGTAAAATTGTGACAATTCATCATCAAAACTTAACTTTTCTGATTTGGCCAACCACTTCAATATGAAGTTTTTCCCTATTGAGAGCAAGAAAGAATAGATTTTTTAGTTAATAAACCTTTATATACCTTTGCCTTGGTCACTGGTCTCGTGGTGGAACCAGAGCCGTACTGTGGTATAAGCTGGTCCACGGTCAGGTGTAAGAACGATAATGTGAGCGGTAATGAGACCCTTCACCTACAATAGGGAGTTGCGCCACATGGGCAAGACAACTGTGGGACGACTTATTGGCTTCTTGACTGGCAATTACTATTTTAAACATTACCTCCTCAATTTTAATGTGATTCCTGGTTCGGAGAGTCGCCTGTGCAGGAAGGAAGAAAAGACGATGGATCGTATTCTCTCTGAATGTTTTGCTTTGGCAAACAATCGGAGATTAACTTTTAGTGGGCCTGAACAGGTTCGTTAGCTACCAATTGGGGATAATTGCTGTCTTCATGAACAAGGTTTCTCCTGGATTTTGTTTCGACCGATATTTCCGGACTGATTGCACAGTCATGCGCCCATGGCTATGGACTCAATGGGATTTTTATTGCCGCCAGCTATTTCGCTGACGAGTCTGACCATGGAGTGCTTGGCACAATAGATCTTTCCAGGTCGCAGTGCCATGGTTAGTTGGGCCTCTCCGACACAATTTAATAATAAATAAATAACAAAACATATGTACATGGTCAACTATACATTTGATTCATTTAAAATTAAAATTCTTGTTTGAAACTTTACTTCAATGAAATATTGTTGAAAAAAAATTTCACAAAAATTTTATGGTTCGAAAATAGTTCAAGAAAAGAATTTGGTGTAATTACACAGAAATTGGCAATACGGATAGTTAGTTAGTTTCGACGAATAGCCAGACAGGTATCGAGCTCACTTGGACCCATATACTCCTATCACTATAGTGCCTACAAAACGGTACACGTAGTATTCTGACGAATCTAGAATTTCGTGCTCAGTCCCGAAACGAACGAACCAGACACATGCACAAAAGAAGAACATCAGAACATCATCTTTCCTAATGTCTAAAAGATTTTGAACATTGGCTCAAAAAATGCTATAGTATCTTCTCTTCTTTCCTATCCTAACAACTTCTACAGTAGTAATTGAAAGACACACTAGTCTCTCTGTACCCAGTGGCAATAACTACCAAAATTCGCAGTTGATGTCATGGTATTTGTATAATAGACTCCAATTGAGCTCGATGATATAGAGGCCAGTTTTTTTGAGACAGAGCAAGTAGGTTCTTCCTTCCACCGTCGCTGTGTCCCACTCGACATTTATTGCTAAACCAGTAGTCTGCAAGAGATAAGCGGCATTTCTACCAAGAGGTCTATCTCCTCATTGCTTAGAGCCACCCCTAGCCAGTCTAATTGCCACACAGTACTTCTTGGTGTCAGAAGAGCCCTTCACCCAGATAGTCTCCGGATGTAAATGTCTCTCTTGATATTAAATACCACCAAGGATGTCGAGTAGAAACCGAAGAGCGTCCTAATGACAGCTTGACTTTACGTGCTGTCTCGGATATTAAGGTTGAATACCTTGTAGTTAGTTTATCATCGAAACCTGTGGTGGTTTGGAAGTCTAGAAGAAATTCTCCTTAGCTACCACCGCCTCCCATCAAGGGTTTTTATCTGTCTGTGTAGACCTGGACTCTTCTCTCTCACCTTCTGATAAGATTCTCAGAGCAAATACTCTGTCTAGAAAGGCTTTTGACTTTCAATAATACACCACGCCCGGGATTATGTATATACATATCTCGCAGTATGGCCGCATGCCCATGACCCTGCCATCCTTAACCTTATCGCAGACGTAATTAACATCTGCCTGGCCATTTGATTCACCGGAAGTCAGTTCAATAATATACATAAAGATTTCGAATGGGTGGTCCTAAGTGAAACCGTAGTCATCAGTGCAGGACTACGTAGAAACCTGTCAAAAATTCCGCTAAATGTGGACTTCACCAGAAACCAACACCAGACTATCGCGCCATACATAAGTATGAGTTTCACTACCATGTCGAAAATTCGCCTGGAACTCTTAAAACTAAGATGCCAAGACTTAAGAATTGTTCTACGACAAATGTATAGCTCAACATTTGCCCTTGCTGCCCAAGCCCGGTTGTTCTAGAATGACACTCAAATACTTCGACAACCCTAACTATAGGTGCAAACAATACCAATCCGTATTACTCGGGTTTATATTAAGGTCGCTATCAGTGCTCCACCGACCTAGAAGACACAGAGACGTCTGAATGCATTGCTATATTGTATCAACAGCAACACCAACGGTCATATCAACGTAATTTTGTTCTCTATCACTCCTCTAAGGGCATATTGGTTTTCCATAAAGCATCCCATGCTTTGTTTCAGTTAATCGAGTTGATTTTTCAAGCTAAGTAGATGCTTAAACCAATGTAGCTCCGCTCGATATGATTGTGTAGTGGCGAAGGTCCTTGCTAAGTGGTGTTGATGGTCATTACTTAGCATTGTAATTCACCTGATCATTCGTCTGATATTTGTCATCATCTCCAGAGCTAAGCTGGAAGGTCAGGGGGCTTTTTCTTTATTTTTAGATGGAGTCGTATGGAGAGAAGCGGAAGCCTCTTTATCAAACATTTTTCGTCATGTCATATCAAGTGCATAAAATCACCAAAAAATTGTTAAGAATCCTCAAGTAAAAGTTGAACTACCGGAACTTTTAGGCATAATTTGAAATTAAATAGCTGCTTGGTTTCCTACAGTTGGAATATATCTCAATATTTACATACGATCTTTAAAATTTCTATAAATTAGCCCCTTTTTGCAATAATACTTTCGAACATCTGGCAACTCGTTTTGCATACTTAACATCGTTGAACAAAACATAAAGCTGTTACAGTTCAAAATAGACCCACATACCATCAGCAGCAGCATAATACAAAAACCCATCAAAAATAGTTGCCGACATTCGTTGTATCTGTGATTTTTTGTTTTCGTATAAATTTAAAAATATTTACAAACAATAACAACAACAATATTAATAATAAATGCTCTTTTGTTTTGCTGGTTGTCGTGATTATTGTTGTTGTTAAGTTTCTTTAAATAAAATAAAAAGCAAAGAAAAAATTGTGCGTATTTTATTTGAGTGCAAGCTTGGTTCGAAAGATTTCATCAGAGTTTAGACATTGAAAATAAGTTTCAAGTTCATTCACTAATTTAGTAAAATATGAATAAAAAAATTAAACGAATAAAAAAAAACTTATTTAGCAGTAGAGATAGACGAACCAAAAATGATACAGAACTGTGAGACTTAAGTGCAATAAAAGAAAAAAATAAGTGACAAAAAAAAGTTGGTAAACCACGATTATTTTAGACGCTACACAGCAATGCAATTATACCAATCAACATCAGTTACCCAAGCGTCAACATGACATATTTTTCCATTTTTCAAAAAATCGATTTTGTGCAGGGTGTGCATTTCGAGAATTTAGGGGGGCTACGTCAAGATTTATCACAAAATATTTTTGCCCATTGGCCTAAGCATAAGACTTAGGCTGCGGTCACACGATGGTTGCAATGCATCAATTATTGGTACGGCAATCGTGTGATCGCCCAATAGATGCGCCAATATTTATTGTGTTCTTGTGCGAAATTCGAAGTGGACAATACATACGTACCAATATTTGAATTAAAAATTTTTTTTTCCGGAATACATTGGGACAATTTTGATATTTTGCGACAATAAAGCACAATTGAATTTGTGTCATATTGGTACATTTGCGACAATCGTGTGATTTTAGCTTTAGACAACAAAACTTTTGATACTCAAAGTTGTTTGTTTGAAAGGAATTATTTTTATTAAATTTACAATATAATAGATAAATAAAGGGTGGTTCAACCAAAATGTCAGATGTTAATTGTAAATAAAACATATTTTTTATTATTATAGAAGGATCTATGGCAATGTGTGGAACAAGAAGTAGGTCAAATTAGCCCTTGAATTGTTCTTGACTACACTTTTTCTTTAAAATATCCCCAAAGAAAGAAGTACAACGGTGTCAAATTACATGATCGTGGCGGCCAATTAACATCGCCACGACATGAGATAACACGGCCATTAAATTTCATGCGCAAAAGCGGCATTGCTTATTTGGCTGTTTGGCAAGTAACACCATCCTGTTGGAGTCACATATTGTTCAGGTTCATATCCTCAATATCTAATCACAAGAAGTCTGTTATCATCTCGCGATAACAAACACCATTCACGGTAACTGCTTGGCCGACCACATTTTCGAAGAAGTACGGCAAAGTTTTCCGCATAACGATTTGAACGAGCATGCACAGCTGTTTCCACATTTCTTACAGACCTGGTTTGCTGAAATTTGCGCTCAATTCTCCCGATTGTGGACATGCATTTTTAATTTAAGTGCCCACTTTCGTAAAAGACTTTAACAATCTTAACGTGCTGCTCAATTGTGTACCTCCCTATGGTTGAATTTGTCAGACACTGAAACAAAGATTTGTCAAATTAAGTTGGGCAAAAAACTTGACTTTAAGGGGTGACTCACAATAAACATCATGAATTATGGTTGGACCACCCGTTATTAAACAAAATAGGCTTCATTTATGGTTAGTAGATCACATAGTGATCACATATTTACATACTTACATAATTAGCCTTTATTACCTGGCCTGCTGTAGCACCTCCTTCCAGGCACTTTTGCTCAGTGCGTGCCTTCGCCAATTGGTCACACCCATCGCAAACAGAGCCTCGTCGACCTGATCTCTTCAGCGTAGACTAGGCGGACACTCTTCTCGCTGGAGCCAGTATAGAACAGAAAGGATGAGCGACTTGTAAACTAGCAATTTCGTTGTGCCAGATAAGTATCTACTATTCAAGTGCCTATTGAGACCATAATAACACCTGTTGGTAAGAGTGATTCTACGCTTGATCTTCAGACTGACATCGTTTCTGTCGATAATGGCAGTGTATAGTTGGTAATCATAACTTCGGACTCGATATACCGCGCGGCACTACTTGTAGACAACATATGCTTCGTCGTAGACTCATTCACCATTACACCCCTTTCGGCAGATTCTTTTTCAATGGTACTGAAGGCAGCAAAGGAATCTCGCTTTGTACGCCCAATAATGTCAATATCGTCAGCGTATGCAAGGAGCTGAACACTTGTAAAATTGGCAAAGTACATTGCCAAGGCGATGTACTCTCGTCTTCAGAAGAACACTTTCCATGACGAAATTGAAGAGGGCACACGATTAGTCTAAAACCTTGCATATGATCAAAAGATTTTGAGAGTTCACTTCTTATATTGACGGAGTTGCAGCAGTTCCTCAACATCATTCTGCATAGTTTTACCAGTTTTGCAGGAACGCCAAGCTCCGATATTGTGGCATATATGTGATCTTTTATCGGGCTATCAAGGACTTACCAAGTCTGAAACCGCTCTGCTAAGGTACAATCAGTACGTTGGCGAATTGCTTCAGTTGTTCATACAATACGCTCGTAAGGACCTTGTATGCGATAGGAAGAAGGCTTATATCCCTGTAGTTTTCAGATTTTTCAGAAGCCTTTTAAGAATCAGAAATAATTCTGGATCCATCGGTTTAATGAAGAGTGTTAAGACTATTATTTATATGCGTTACAAACATCAGCATAATCTCAATGTACCGCAGCAAACTACAGTAGAGTATAGTTAAAGATATTTTTACATGCAAGTACTCTGTTTTTTTCACTTCAAAACTGAATATTGAACCATTTTAACCTTAACTTGATACCCATTTAAAGGCTGTTATTTTTTTCGGGGAATTTTAAAACCAAAATATCGCTACACTTGTACTCGTATGTACCAGTTCAGTTTTTCATTCATTTGTTTTATTATTATTTTGATATGCACTTCTTTATAGGCGTTTCTTTGGGAGTCATCTTCTGTTTTATGGGTTTGTAGTAAAAAGTACGTTAATTAATAATTTTTTATTTGTTTTTATTGTCTACGGAAAACATTCGCAAACAAAGGTGTGAATATGTTTTTACTTTTGACGAAGAAGAGTTATGATGTGAAACATGCATGTCATTGAGTTTTATATGTGGGTCAAATGTCACTTATAAACCATTGTTTTTGGTAATGTTGTGGTTATATATTTTGTTTAATAACACGGTGCGACAAAAAAGATCGAAACACCTACAAAAATCAGTTTTTCGGACTTTCACGCACTTATAAGCTAATAACCTTGAGAAATCTGGGAAACACATTATTCACCAAATTTTTTTTTTCAAATTTTTTTAAGTTTATATGCGTTTTTGGGCACTATTTTATAAAGCAATCGTACTATTTATGAATTAGGGAATTATATAAAGTTATGAATAAAATGATTGATAAGACACTCGCCTAGCAACCAGAATGTTCTCGGTTCCATACCATGCCAGGCCATCTTAAAAAAGAAAAAGTTTTTTCAACAGCGGTATCACCTCATAACATTATCAAGTAACTGGTTGTGAGTATTACCATAGGGTGTTTTTTTTATAGAGGTATAAAACTTTAAGTTGCAATAAAACAACGATGGATTATTCGATTGACATGAGTTTTATTTATCCGAGAGATAATTTTGTGGCATTACATTTTAAATATGATTTCAGGCAGATGACCGCCACGGCTGGCGCGGATGTAGTCCAATCTGGAAGTCCAATTTTCAATGACTTTTACCAACTTTTGTGGCCGTATATCGGCAATAATACGGCGATTGTTGTCTTCCAAATGGTCAAGCGTTTGTGGCTTTACCGCATAGACCAATGACTTTACATAGCTCCACAGAAAGTAGTCTAGCGGTGTTAAATCACAAGATCTTGGATGACAATTCACAGGTCCAAAACGTGAAATTAGGCGGTCACCAAACGTGTCTTTCAATAAATCTATTGCGGCACGAGCTGTGTGACAGCTCATGGTTATTCAATTCAGGAATGAAAAAGTTAGTAATCATGGCTCTATACCGATCACCATTGACTGTAACGTTCTGGCTACCATCGTTTTTGAAAAAGTACGGACCAATGATTACACCAGCCCATAAAGAGCAACAAACAGTCAGTTTTTCTAGGTTTAACAGTGTTTCCACATACACTCGAGGATTACCTTCACTCCAAATGCGGCAGTTTTGTTTGTTGACGTAGCCATTCAACCAGAAGTGCGCTTCATCGCTAAACAAAATTCGCTTATGAAAATTGAAAATTGAAATACAAATTCACTTATGAAAAATGAAAAAATGATATTTACAAGCGTTGTTCAGGCGTGAATCTATTCATGATAAATTGCCAAACCAAAGTGAGAATAAATCACTTGACAGCTGGTAAATCGGTCGCCATCTTAAAAAGTAATGCCAACTTAAAGTTCTATACCTCTATAAAAAACACGCTTTACTATTGAAAACTCTCTAATGCATTTACGTTCGGAGCCGGCATTAAACCTACAGTTCAATGAGTCTAAAAATAGAATAGGGTGCAGCTCATTGTCGCCATGTTCCTTTATGGAATGTTATGGGAATTAATATATAATACAACTCATGTCGCACGGTGTTAGCAGTTAATTATTTTGAAGTCGAATTAAGAGCGTTTTTTAAGCAAAAAATTAAGCGCTTAAGAAAGAGCTTAGTGTTCTGTTCTAGACAAAATTCCGAAATACAGAGAAACTTGTAAGTGTAGGTAGAAATAGTGACTAAATAATCAGTTTTTCATCGATGAATATCAAAAACAATAAATGGCCTTCTTGAGAAACACCAGTCGAAACTGCATTATATTTATTTTTTGAATTGTTGAGCATAAGACATATATTGCATCAAATAGAATCCAATTCAATAGCTTCAAGCTTCAATAAAAGTAAATCATGATTGACTTGTTATACTCTTAGATCTCTTAACAGTTGAGCTATGTAAACAGAATATAATAAATTGATGCTATCGTTGGAATATTCAGACCAGAAAACTAAGAACCAAATTGATCATTTCGCCATTAGTAGGACCTAGCGTAACTGACTGTAATAGCGACCATCATTTAGTTATTGGCATAATCAGTCTAAAAGTGGCTGCAATTAGAAGGAACAATCTATTGCAGAGAATAAGAGGTTGAGTCATTTCGTATAACAAAATTTTAGAAAGAATGCTTGCTTAATATCACGAAAATCACTAATAATGGATGTTTTTTGGAGGTCCATAACTTTGTGTTGGCAACACTGCGATTTCACAGCTGATAGTTGCTTTTTGTTTAGTTTGGTTTGAAATTTCATAATGGTTCGATTTACACCAGAGCAACGCTTGCAAATTAAAAATTTTGTTCTCCGATAAAGCCTTTTTTTGCTTGATATGTGTCGCGTTTGGCGTGAGGATAATCCACCAGCTTTTGTCGAAACACCATTAGAACCGCAGAAAATTATTGTTTGATTAGCTTAATGGGCTGGGCATTAGTCCATATGTCTTCAAAGGCTATGATGGTCAGAATGTTACTGTCAATGGTGAACGGTATATGGAAATTATTAGAAATTTTTTCGTACCTCAATTAGCTGGCATTTATCTTGCTGACAAGTGGTTGCAATAGGACGAGGCCATATGCCATACGGCGTGCTTTACATTTGATTTACTCAAAGAAACTTTTTTTGAAAGAATAATTTCAAGCAATGGTCCAATTAATTGGCCACTAAGATCGTATGATTTAATCCCATTGGATTATTTTCTTTGGTGTTATGTAAAGTCACTTGTCTACGTTGATAAACCAAAAACAATTGAACACCTGGAAATCAACATTCGAAGAGTTATTGGCGAAATATTCGTGTTTCAGATTGCGTTTTATACGCGCCAGCTATGACGGCCGAATGGTCGTTATTATATTTAATGTCATAATGCCCGTTCTTTTGATATTAAAAATATATTGGGTGTACAAGTTAATAATGTCGATTTGGAAAACATATGGCATAACTCCACATATGTATAGTTTGTGTCAATAATAACAAATATGGTATTTTGATATTTTGGAGTTTAAACATCTGTCATTATAATTCAGTATTCAATAGACGCCAAAGTGTAAACGCACATTTTTTTAATCGCTATAATAATGTCGAATTTTGTGCTTAAAAACGATGTTTTGCAGGAAAGTCTGATGATCTTCCTTCATTTGAAGAAAACGGTTGCTGAAAGTTATCGATTGTTGGTAAAAGCTTACGGTCGATATGCACCAACTCAAAAACTTTTGAACGATGGTTTGCGCAATTCAAAATTGCTGATTTCGACACAGAAGACAAAGAGAGGCCTGGTCAGCCGAAAGAGTTTGAAATTGAGAAATTGGAAGCATTGCTCGGCAAAGATTGCTGTCAAATGCAAGAAGAGCTTACATTATCATTGGGAGTAACACAAAAAGCTATTCCCCTACCTTTAAAAGCATTGGGATTCATTCAAAAGCAAGGAAATTGTGTCCATATGAATTGAAGCCAAAAGACTTTGAAAGACGATTTTGCATGTTGGAAATGATGCTTGAACCCTAAGAAAAGAAGTCATTTTTACATCGTATTGTTACTGGCGATGAAAAATGGATACATTACGATAACCCCAAGCGTAAAATGTCATATATAAAGCCCGGCCAATCAGCTGAATCAGCTCCGAAGCCGAATATCCATGACGCCAAAGTAATGCTCTTTATTTAGTGGGATCAGATGGGTATTTTGTATTATGAGCTGTTGAAATCGGGTCAGACGATCATATGTAAAGCCCGGCCAATCAGCCAAATAAGCTCCGAAGCCGAATATCCATGATGCCAAAGTAATGCTCTGTATTTAGTGGGATCAGAAGGGTATTTTATATTATGAGCTGTTGAAATCGGGTCAGACGATCACAGGAGACCTGTACCGAACACAATTGATTCGTTTGAAGAGAACAGTCAACGAAAAAAGACCAGAATATTCGACCAGACACGCACGGCCACATGTCGCCGTGCCTCCCGCCCAGGGAGGTTCCAAGGGATGTGCCGCTAGCAAGGCTGGGTCGGTACTCCAAAGTTAGTGTGGGTTGGTCATACATTTAGACTCGATTGGGACACTTTAAATGGGATTTTTTCAAATTTTACTTTTGGGTCCAAATGAGGAACATAAGAATACGATTTTCCTTGTCACTTGGGCGATTTTTTTTGCGTCCGTACAAATCGATCCTAATATATACACTTACTATCATGTTACTATTACACCTTAAATGATACCAATTACATTTACACAACAACAATTAGTAAAAGTACTTTAAAGTAATGAAATAAAAAAGCCTATATTACTCGTATATGGTGCTGTAAGCTTAAATTGCATTATTTTTTCGCTGGATTGAAATTTAATGAAAAGTTTAAACTGAAATACAAATAAAATACAAAACATTCATTACTTTAAAACCATTGCATACACTGCGTAAATTACATTGTATGACTCAGACGGTTTACTGGGTCATTTCAAAATTCATTAGACTTAAACACTTATTGATCAACACTGATACGTAAGTGTAAGAAAATAAAATATTTTTTTTTTAATTTTAAAAATCATAAGAAATTCCAAAAATAAAATAAAAATTGCTGAATATTATTTAATGCTTAAGTTTATAGGCAAACGTACAAGTCGCAGTAGCCAAAAATCTGTTTAAAACTTTAAATTTTTAAAAAATATATTACCAAACAATGTGTCAGTTTTTTTAGGCCAAAACATGCAACATCTTTAAAAAGAAAAAAAAAAAAAGAAAATAAAAGAAGGCATACGAATAAATAGTCTATTTGTTAAGAAGAAGCAGAAGTAGTACAAGAAAAATAAAAGTAATCAACTGCATGCGTTTGTTTAAATTATTAAACTGCTCGAGAGACGACAAATGCTGCGCTTAAGCAAAAGTTGCGTCAGCGACTCAAACGTCATAGCGACAGACTTTCAAATGCTGCTGTTTCTTATGGTCAAAATGTAAAATTAAAAATAAAAATAAAAAATAAAAGACAAGAGCTACTAAACTAAAGCTCGTACTAAAAAAATTTAAAACGTCTTGACTTAAATATGCGACCATTTGAATAGTAAACTTTTTGTTTTAAGCAACCATATGGTTGATGGTGTTTCTTCGCTGGTTGGTTATTTCTTTTGACCGGATTGAGTTTTTTTTCTTTCTTTTCTTTTAAATAAAAAATTTCATGTTTTCAAGGTCAAATGAACTCTAAACAAATTCGTTTGTATACAACCGTGTGTGCTTATACTGTTTTTATTGCTATAATTTTTAATGCCGCCTGTGTTGTCTTTTTTTTTATAAGCATAGGGCCTAAATTCCAAAATACGTTGCTTTTTTTGAATATATCGTCAATACTAAGGTAAGAGTAACGACAACTTTACAGCATTCAATTATTAAAGTCCGTAGTTGATCGTACTTTTAATGGGTATTTTAGTACGTTGTAGACTTTTTACTTTGATTTTAACATACTCGTACTCGTTATTCATAAAATTATTTCTCAAATTTAAGATTTTATGTATGAATGGATTTCTTTCTATATGAGAACAAACTAACCGAAAGTGAATGCAAAGTGTAAACAGTAGTGGGAAATAAATTTTATTTAAACAGGGGCGATTAAATGTTGAAATAAAAGAAATCAAGCTTTAAGTTTATTTTTAGTATACTAAGCAAACTTATTTAAAATGTTTGATATTGAATAGAAGTTGTTTTTGAGAAAAAGTGTTGTGCATAGCTTTCCAGTATTAATTGCCTTGTTTCAGTCTTATTAATAATTTGATTTCAAGCTAAATAGATGGTTACCGTAGCTCGCCTCTATGTGATTGTGTAATGGTAAAGATCCTTGCTAAGTGGTGGTGAATAGCCATGCTAACCACCACGGTAGTATTACCATTCTTACTCAAACCCTAAGTATTCGTTTGATGTTTGTAATCGTCGTTAGTGATAAGCAGGTATGTCAGGCACACTTTTTTAGAAACATTTATCTTGGAAGGAATTTAAGTCTCCCAATTAAACCTTCAATATTGCAGTTGCATTATTTCATCATATCCTCTGCTGGGGATTCGAACCTGAGCCGCTTGTGTTTTATGTGGGCACTCTAATCCCCTCAAAACAGGTGTTTGCTTCAATGGTGACTTTTTCCTTCACTGTTTTTTTTTTCAATTTATAAAAAGCAAATAGTCCCAAGGCGCATAATCTGAAGAGTTTCCTGAATGGGGTAGCTTTCTTGTCTGATTCATGGATTTTCGTTAAGAGACTATAAGTTCATCAATTTTTTTTCCTTTAGATAAGGTCAGGTGGCGGGGTAATTGGGTTAGAGAAAAGTATTTATATAGTGGATTCAATCTTTTACGAGCGATTTTAACCTTCTGTTGGCAAATTGATTGTCAACTATCAGGGCGAATTTGTGTCAGGAAAATCCACTTTGATACATAATATTTATTTGTCAAATAAAAGGTTGCTTTGTCCTATAGGGGCAAATTGTATTAGGGTAAGTCTTAGCTCGGTATACCTGTTTAGCTTCTCCCGAAACCGTTTGAAACTAAAAGTGAACTTGAGCGCAACAGTTGCATTGACTGTGACATGTTGTACGCATAAGTAAAAATAACTCAGCTCAAAAGGTGTTTCATGCGGAAACCGAAGGGCGACGTAAGAGGGTACGACCTAAACTACGTTGGAAAGACCAGGTCAATGTGGTTCTCTTGAAACTTAGTGTGGCTAATTGGGGAAGAAGCGCACAAGACCGACCCGCTAGTGTTTACATATGTTCGACTGTTGACAAACTGAAGTTGTAAATGGTTATATAAGTCAGTTAGTAATCAAGAACGATAACACAGAAGAGCAAAAAACGATTACTCCTGCGAATACTATTTAGAGCTTTTGGATTAGCAAAAAAAAAAAATTGATCATGAGGCTCTTTCATCAAGACAAAGCGAAGGTGCTCCACTGAGTGTGGCCACTATGGCAAAAATCTATGAATTGAGCTCTGAGCTACTACCAAATTTGGCATATTTTGTGCCTCAATTAGCCGAGCTAAAAAAGAAAACAGCAAATTTGGGAAAAATTTTTGTATTTCAAAACATAATCTGCTTCCGGTTCGAAGAAGTATTTCGTTCCTTAAAATAGTAATCAACCGCAGACTCTAGCACTTCATTCTACCGAGTAGAGTTGGGTAGATCGTGAATGACGTAGTTCAATAGAACTATGTATTTATATACATAAGTGAACTAAGAGAGGCGGTCACAACAACGAGCTTTGTAGCTCCCTAGTTAGTGCTGCTTTTAAGCTTATACTTATGAACCATATAAAAGTGATCTAAGATATGCACTCATATTTGAAAATAAACGTTAGTAGTGCCACCCTGCAAATAACTTATATTATGCAGTGTTGCCAGAATCTGTGAGATCTGCAGAAACAATGAGCTTTTTTTCGTTCAAATGTTTAACACTATATGTGAAAGAAAATACGTCGGTAATGCTACTCTGCAACTAACATGCCAGCAGTGCTGCCAGAAAGTTTTTAGGTGAAATAAGAAAAAAATCAACTGAACCCAGAACTGATGGACAAAAACAAACGATCTAGTTCTTTAAAACGGGCTGAAATAAAAAACGTGAGAATTAAAAAGATCAAACTAACTCAAGCCTACTATCGAGCTGCTTTTCCTAAGGAAATAAATCTGGCGAATAGAGTGAGTGATAAAGTTGAAATATCTGGGAAAAGATACTGCTTTTCTGATAGGCGCTATTGAGTAGAACAAGGAAACACCTCCTGTTTCTCTTCTTTTAAAATCTAAAAAGAAACTTAAAATCGGTTAATATTCAGCTAAGTTATTAGCTTATAAATGCATTGAGTTACGAAAAACCGGTTTTTATCCGTAACTCGAAATTCTGGAGGTGTTACAAAAATTCCAAAAACAGATCCTTGTTCTACTCGATACGGCCTATCATAAAATGATATTACTTGTCAGGTTTTTTTTTGTCACTCCTCTAGGGACATAATTAAATCTTTTCTTAGTCATGTTCTCTGCTGGGGCTCGAGCCTGGGTCGTTTGTGTTGTTATGCGTGCGCTCTAACCACACCACTCCGTTGCACTGTGTAATCAATAAAAAAAAGATCCCACTCGCATTTCAAAAAACAAGCGCCTTGACTTTACCTGGAATTATCTTTACCTTCTTTGAATACGATGCTCTTAGTTCAGTCCTCTGATTTAAATGTTTCTTTGTCTCAGATGTGAAGTTGTGGATGCATGTCTTATACTTAAATAAGAATCGAAGGCAAAGATTTTTGCGGTGAAACATTGCCTAGCAATCTATTAGAATATCTTTACGACGCTGTTATTGTTTTATTATCAGCAAACGTTGCACTCATCTAGTGCACAGCTTTCTTGCCTAAATATTTTTAGTCGAAGTGTGATGCTTAGCAATTTTTGATATACTTATCATTTCAGCTAGCTTACGCACATTCAGCTGACAGTTATCTAATATCGTTTTAAGGATTGTTTTAACTCTTTCTAGCCAAGACAACTCAATTTGGTCGATTACTATGGTGATGCATAGCAGTTATAAAAACATTTAATTAATATATTAATTAAAAGTACTGAAACATTAAAAATAACTTAATTTCGTTAAGTATATTGTTAATTAACAAGTTTCTAATTGTCATGACCACAAAAAAAAAATTTAATTTTTTTAAAATGTTTTCTTATTGAATTACATTTTTCATTAATTTAATTAATATGTTATAGTATTCATTTAAATTGTTTTTTTTTAATGTATATACAACATATGTATATACAACATATTGTAAAAAAATATCAGTTAATTAAACTTTGAACCAGGTGTCCTCCAGACACCTCTCGTTAACGTTAACTTTATTTTTTTTTTACATAATTTTAATACTGAAATTTTATTGATAATTTTTCTTTTGAAAAATGTTTTCATTTCATGAAATTGTTATTTTCTTTTAAGCAAAATTGTGTAATTTATTTGTAACCTACGTACATACAATATTTGTACTTTGATTTCATTATCTTTTTAAACTCGTAATAGAAAACAATTTACAAGTTCACATAAGAACTATTCAATTACGTTAGAGAGTGGAGATAATACGAGGGTATGTTTTTTATAGCCTTTATTAGAGTTCTCCGGAAATAACATTTTGTTTATTTCATTTTATTTTTATTACTTTTTTAGTTTAAAAAATGTTAACTTTGAAAAATATTAAATATATACGAGTATTTAGACTAGTTTCTATTGAATGTTTAGTATGAGGCGATAAAATTATAATAAATCATGAAAATGCTAAATAATAAAGATTTTCTTTTTAAATATTCTCAATTCAAATTTTATTGTCTTATACAAAAAAATTAGCAAATTTGTTACAATTTTTATACATATTTTGTAACTTAATTAGGAAACCCGATGAGTTAGAATAATTTTGCCCTCAGTGCTTTAAATGTTAATTATTGTTACACATTAACTCCCAATCGAACCATTTATTTATTTGTAATAGATTTTTAAACGCGTTTAAATATCATGAACGTCATGGCAAAATATTTAAGGAAGAATTTTTGAACAGAAAAATAATAAATATGATGAATGTAGAAAATAGTTTATACATACATACGAGTATGTATGCTATATACAGTGCTGGAAAATATAATAAGTATGTTTCATATACTAAAGAAAAGTGTGTGTTGCAATTACCCCATTTTTAAATTTGAATACGAGGAGTACTATTTATATTTCGGGAATGGCAAATAATAACAAATATTTTTAAATGAAAATGATTTTATTGTTTCTCAAAATATTCCCCTCGATGATCAATACACTTTTGCATTCGTTCAAACCATTTCTCAAAGCAGTTTTGCCATTCCCCTTGAGACACCTCCACAACATGATTTTTGAACTCATTAACTGCTTCTTCGGCTCTCGACAGAGTTGTTTTTGCCTTCCTTACACTTTTTTAAAGAACGGTGAATACCGGTTTTTTGCCACACAACGAGGTAATTTGTGCCGTAAAGTGAAGGTTTCCCATAATTTAAACAGGCCGTTATAGAGGCTGTATAAAGAGGTACTAGCGTATATTGGGTTGGGCAATAAGTTCCTGCTTTTTTATATTTTTCATAAAACGATTCTCAATAATTTTTATTTATGGGATTGGCCGAAAAATTGACAGCTAGGGTACCGCACAAGTAGCACGTAGGTATTCGCCCACGGTTATAAACAGTGCTTTATTTTACCGAATCCTCACTGCACGACGAAGAAGCAATGAAAAGTGTGGCTGGCTCCTGGAGATACACTGCAGCCGAGAGTCAAGCCTGCTCTTTATCTAAAGAAGACGAAGAGACGTAATCAGATTGGTGGTGGCGGTACTAACCAGGCATGGTCGCCAAACGTCCAATAAAAAACACAACGATCATTATCTTAGTTGTGGTAATGCGAAAGAGGACGATATGACGGAATGAGTTTAAGGCATGTGTAGTGATATGTGGTTGCGAGTGTTGTGGTATTACACGCTTGACTTGAAGTTCTTATTGAGTGGTCACGTTAACCTACCATCTAAAGATGATCTACAATCTGCGTTTGGTAAGATTAAAAGGGCATTAAAAGGAATGTCGCGATCAAAAGGAAGGCCTGCTGAAAAGACCCCATCGAAAAAGACAAGCCAAGCACCTTTACGACAACACCAGGCACCATTTTGCACAAGTCGCCAGATTCAAAATACTGAATTTCAACTATTTGGAGTACCTTTTAATAAGCAGCTGAGATCTTAAAAAGAATCGAAGATGCAAACCAACAAAGTCGCTACATTATTGGCATGCCTAAGGAATAGTATCCGGAGAAACAAATGTATGAGTAAAGTTAGCAAGGCCGCCACCCCCGGCCCAGATTCGAACCCCAGCAGAAGACATGAAAAAAAAAATTTAATTGCTGATTCGATTGTTTAATAAAGGGACTTTAACGTGCCTGCCTGACCTTCCTGTTTACCTCTGACGATGACGACAAACATCAGATGAATGATCAGGAGAAAACACCATCTGCTGGGAAAAAATCATAATGCTAAGTAAGGATCACCACCACCTAGCAAGGATCTTCACCATTATACACAATCATATGGAGGCGAGCTACAGTAGATTAATAATCTAAATAGATTGAAAACCAACTGGATTACTGAAACAAGGTAATGGATGCTTTGTGAACAGCCAACAGTCCTAGCAGAGTGATAGCATTCGATCAGTTATAACATTAGTATCCAAAACTCGCGCCGACTACTTCTACACAGCAAATCAATACAACTGTCGGGATGAATACTCTAAGAACTATAGCGGGATACACAATGTTGGACAGAAAATCAAACGAAGAGGTTAAATAAGCCCAAGCTGATTAGAAGAAGAAAAAAAAAAATAGAGAAACCACTTAAGTAGAATACCTGAAAATCATTACGCTTAAGTAGCATTTGAAGGATGAATCTATAGTACCCGACCCAGGGGCCGCCTCGGTTGAGGAATTTGAATCAGTATATAGTATTTATATTGATATGAATTTTAAATAAAAGAAAAAGAAGAAGAAGCTCTGGCGGTATAACATTGTCGAGAGTTGAGAGGATATATTGCTATAATTATTGGTTTTTGTTTTAATACAATTTTTAAAACTCTGTTTGCCTAGAGCTGGCTTCAAGAAAAATAGTGGTCAATCTTGATGAAAATACTCAAACTACTAATGCTCAGTCCCGCCTCTAGATGGCGCACACATAAATAGTTAAAAAGCTTTTATTTTTGACAGTACTTCATTAAACAACTAATCAAAAGTGTAAGTCGGGCTTAATTTTGTTAATACTCAAATAAAAAACCAGCTACAGATTCATGTTTCCCAACCTTAAATTATGATGTGATTATTTGACGTTAAACAAGAAATGTCGCATTAAAGGGTTAGAGGTCAACTATCCATTTTCACTCCAATCTATTATAAATACAAGAACCATATTATTACTAAAGCGTATTTTGATGGAGCCTATCCAATATCACTACGTATACTGCAATTACGTATACGATATGAATTTTCTTACGACCTATTATGCTGTAAAACAAATCCAATAATTGTTGTTATAATCAACGATCGTTTAAAACTAAAAGTTGTTTGTAACAATGTAACAATTACCGGTTATTTGTTAAACATTAAGTGTTGAACCAATTGTTTAAAAAACACCACTGACTGAAATCCAGGAACTAGGATTTATTTATTGTCTTAAACCAGATTGGACACATTTTATTTTAGTGCAGCATTTTATTTTTTTCTTTAATTTTTTAAAAATTACTTTTTAAACATAAAAGAAGAACAATTTTTATATATTTTTATAAATAATCTTTTCTTTAAAGAAATCAAAAGAGCATTAAAAAAAAAGATATTAAAATAAAGCATCAGTGATGGGAAGTGAGTTTTCCGTTCGCTATCAAAGCAACATTTTTGAAAGTACTTTTTCACAATAAGAGTATAAAATTTTATAAAAAAAAAATTTCATGAGTTGCTTTGCTAAAAAACTATCAACTTCTAACGGACTTTCAAAAACAAACAATTATTTTGTGCTTAACTAAACATAGGTTGTTTTTCCGTCCTCTAGGGAATATTGACTTTCCACAAAGCATCTATTAGACGCCTTTTGCACGTTCGAAGTATTTTGCAAAGTCTTTAGCTTGTAAGGGAGAAGAGAAAAACGAAAGTGGGTGAGTACGCACTTTGATTTACTTGCAAAGTTGCTTTGTTCTTCGTTCGTATGTATGCATAGTTGTATTCGGTTACATGTCTTATTTGATATTTTCTTTTATTTTTTATTTCGCACAAAAACAGAACACCCCGATAAAAGAAAACAAAATTTGTCAAAGCAAAATTTGAACGTGCAGAAACAAAACAAAGTTTAAAAGAATATGTAAAAGAGCTCGCCTCCATATGATTGTCTGTAGTGGTGAAGATCCTTGCTAAATAGTGGTGGTATTGATATATACTTTGCTATGTATTTCTTTCACAGTATGTTTGATGTTTGTCATCAGCACCAGAGGTAAACTGGAAGGTCAGGGGGCTTCTTCAGATCGACTTGTCTGGAGGTAGTTGAAGTCTTAATTTAATTTTTTTGTCATGTCCTCTCCTGGCAATCGAAACTAGACCGCTGGTGTTGTATGAGTGGTTAAATTGGCAGCTACCATCGGCTCATTTGGATCCAAATTCTAAGTCGCATTGTGTTACCATGTATCCCTTACCGCAGCAGTTGCTCTAATGAAGGCAAGGATTTCGCCTAGATCGTACTTTGGAAGGTAGTCCTTATCGTCAAATCTCCTCCGAACAAGCGCAGAAAGCTACAAATCGATGAATTCTGAGCAGTAGCTAAGAAAGCGTACCATCGACTCATCCTGCCATTCATCATTGCAATTTCTACACAGATCATTAAATGGTATTCACTTTGAGCATGTCTGCAGTAATAACCTCAATAAGGTTGGACATATGTGTACTAGATAGCCTAACAGCTGTGCTGTTCTTTGGTTACCCAAACTTGGCCAGACCTATCTTGGTGCTATTAAGGAGTGTTCATTTCGCCATTTGGCATTAGAGAAGCACTGATGTTCCGATTTGATCAGACTCAGGTCCAAAAGGTTAGGAGGCTCTCTGTACCGAACAGAACTACAATTCTAGGCTCACAGTCTCGGTGGCTATGATGGTGGAAAATATAGAGGCAACGATGAACAAGCCTGTTATGGCAGTTGAGGCGTAGCTTGATACGGCTGAGCTGGTACTCACTGTACAAAAGACGGTGGCCGTCCTGATGAGCAGCCGGAAAATAGTTGAGAAAATGGAAGTTGGAGGCACTAGGACAGATTCGAAGAGAGCCATAAAATATTTTGGGGTGATGATTGACGAGGTGAGATGGCGTCTGCGACTTAAGGAGCACTGGCAAGAATGATGCAATATATTGGAAGACTGAGACCACTAAAGAGAAGGATATTATAGTCGTACGCAGCAGATAACAAGGAGGAAACTATCCTTAATGTCTAAGAGCAATTAGATTGATGAGTGGCCTCAGAACAATATCTGACGAAGTGGCACTGGTATTGACGAGGACAATCGCTATAGGCATACTGGCGGATGAAATGAAGCGGATCTACTTCCGACACCTTGAACAATTACGACGGGCTGCGGCTATAAAAAGGGAGGAACGGTGATTTTCCACGTACAAATGGCAGTCATTCAATCTTGTATCTGCCCATTACCTCTTGGATGGGCGGAACATTATCAGCTGATTTTTATATGAGCCAAGTCTTGTCTGATCTTGGCTGCTTTAAATAAATTTGAATACTATGGATTCCCTTCATGCACAAATCGTGTGAATGAGGATGACGATGCGAAGCATGCAATATGCAGGTATCCGAAATTCAGGAGGCTCTGGGAAATGGATGACACACCATGCTAGCTGCTCAATGAGGTGATGGTTTCAAAAATGAAATGGGATGAGTGCAAGTGGCATATGGCTGTAGTTATGCAAGAACTCCGAAGGTTGGAGAAACAAAGAAATGGTTTTAGCGATTGAATTTGATGTAGAGAAGCATTTATGCTTCACGAAGTAATACCCAGCGGTAGTCCCGCGAAGGTAGAGTGGTCGAAGGAAGTATAGAGTGGCGATAGCGAATCGTCCATGTTAATACCGAGGAAGATTACCACATACTGTCCATGACAAAAAGATGCAAATTGGTACCTGCCTGCTCAAATTCATCCACCTTTAATGTGCGTAACCGTCGAATTTCTCACTATGTCATCTAGATACACCCGGCATTCATGAAAAATTCTCCATATGCTATGTACACTCTCCGGAGATCTTATGTAAATACAGCGATATCCCTATGAATATCCTGTAATACTTAAAATCGGTTATTATTCAGCTTAGTTGGGGGGTGGCGTGGTGTAGTGGTTAGTGGCCCAGATTCGTATCCCAGCAGAGGACATGATGAAATAAAATGTTAATTGTGGTTTCGAGTGCTTAATAAAAAGACTCACCTTACCACTGGCGATGATGACAAATATTAGACGAATGATCAGGAGAAAACTCCACCTAAGTAAGGCTCATCACCATCACTTAGCAAGAATCGTCACCACTACACACAATCATATGGAGGCGAGCTACAGTAGATTAATCATCTACTTAGCTCGAAAATAACTTGGTTATTGAACTGAAATGGATGCTTTGTGGAAAGGCAATAGCAATTTTTACTCATAACTCAAATTTTTATGTGTCTCGAATATTTTCAAAACAGATGGCGATAGCGCCTCTCACTTCCCAGGTATGAAGTTGAACATACATTTTTGTCACACAGTATAATCGAGTTGCCATTGGTACTTAGAAAATTAACAACCGAAAAATGCTGAAGCAAGGTGGTTTTAAAACTTTAGAAAAAAAAAAAATATTTGCGACAGTATCAAACCTTTAAGGGAAGTACTATGGTATTTTTCTAAGTTAATTATTATCAAAAAAGTACGATCGTATCAATTGACCCATCACTGTAAAGCATGGCTAGAAAATTTTAAACTATTGTGGTAAATAGGAGCGTAAGTCAAAAGAAGAGGTATAAGAGTAAAAGCTTTTTTTTATAAAGAGTATAAGAGAATTAGTTTTTATTTTAAATTTTTAAAGGAAAAACGTGATTAAAATTTAAATTTTTTGTAAAATAAATTTTTTCAAAATTTTTTCCAAAGGAAAACGAGAGTTTCTTTCGTTTAAAGGTAAATGCTTATAAAAGAAACTTTTATTTGTTATTGTTGTTAAAGAATATTATAAAAACCATTTTCATTTTCATTTTCGTTTGTTTTTTTCATTTTATTTTTATTTAAATATTGATTTTTATTTTAGGTTTCTTTGGAGGCCAACTACTTTGTAACAGCTTTTAGTTGTTGTTGTTTTTGTTATTGCTTTTAGCCATCATTTTTAATATTGATTGAGAACATACGAGTGTTATTTGTTAATGGTTTTAATTTTAGTATATTTTTATATTTTTTTTTATTTTCAAGACCTGAATAAGTGAGAGCTTAAATTTTTTTAAGCTGTAGAAAATGGTCAGTTAAGTTTTAACTTTAAAGCGTTAAGGTGTTTAAAATTGGTAATAGCGGTGGTTTAATTAAAAGCGAATATTTGTTGTTTTAAAATCTTTTTAAAGATTTTATTTTTGTATAAAAAAAAAGAAGAAGCGGTAGTGGATTTATAATTAAAGAAACTAAAAGGTAGTTTCAAAAGCTTACATTTTAAATAGAAATAAAAATCAAAGAAGAGATACAATTTATAAAAGTTAACTCACTTATTTTTTTTTTTTTTTTGATAAAGAGTTAAAAAGTGTAAACTAAAGTGCGAATTTACTAACCAAAGCGTCAAAGAAATATTTAAAGAAATAACTACATTTACAAAAAAAGCACTAAAAGGTTTGCAAACAAACCACTACTCTTATAATTTACAGGCAAAGAAACAAAAACAAAAAAAAAAATAGAAAAAAAGAGTTAAATGTACAATAAAAATAATTTTTTATTATAATTTTTTCCAAACATTAAGAAATCAACATTATTAAGCTGACGTTAACGTTTGCCGAACTACAAAACTTTAAATTTTAAAATCAACATTAACGCTGACCGCATTTACTATACATTAACATCTAGCGTCAGCGTTAGCGTTAGCGTCAACGGCAATGTTAATAAAAGCTAAGACAAAGCCAGTTTTTTAAGCTGATTTAACAGCAAAAACACGCTGTTGATTTAGTACCAATTCGTCATTGTACTGCAGCACATGGAATAGTTAAGCGTAAACGAATAATAAAAAAAAAGATACAATTTTTTTTTTCAATTAAAACATTTTTTTTGTGTAAATTATTTATAAAATTTGCAAAAATTAAAAATTTTCGTAAGTGTGTTAAATGAAATATGAAAAGAAATCTAATAAGAAAATCAAGCATAAAAAAATAAAAAGAAAAGTTTCTTGCTTAAGTCTTTTGTTTGGTTTATCTCAAATCGCCAAAGGCTTTTTTAAACAATACAAAACGTTAAAAAACTAAAAAAAAATATGAAAAAATTAAACTTTTATTATAAAAACAAATCATATTAAAAACACAACAGCAACAACAAACGTCTCTCTTTAAATATTACATAAAAGTTAAAAATGTGCAATGAGCAATTTCTTTTTCATTTCATTTTTTGTTTAAAAAACTTTAATGCTAAAAGTAAATGAGAAAAATTAGCAAAAACCAGAGCAAAAAAAGCTTTTTTCCCCCTAAACTTATAAAAAAATAAAAGAAAAGAAATTTTTAAAAAAATACCAGCAAAAGCTAAAAAATATAATAAAGAATTAAGAAAAAATATTTGAAGAAATAAAAATAATAATAATATAGTTGAAGCACAAGGATTTTTTACAATATTTTCAAACATTTTACAAAAGGTAAGTAATTTGTAATCTATATAAAATACTCATACACATAAATAAAACAACAAACTGTAAAGATTATAGAAAAAAATATTGGAAATATTAAATTTAAAAAAAAAAAACTAGCAGCCCCGATAAGCTCCATTCTGGACTGCTGCTGAGTGATTACCAGGGAAACTAGAAATATGCTTTTAAAAAGTGTTTTAAAATATGCACTAAAAATCTGAAGATATGATCTAAAAATTTCAAAATCGACTGTATGATTGTTTATAATGTACACGTTTACAGTTCAACGTTCGAGTCAACAATATTCTAAGCATTATATGAAAGGTTTCAGTATATGGTACAATTTGGAATTTAAAGCAAACATTTTGTTTTTGCTGTAAAAATATGTTACTGCATAAAGAGTCAAAATCTATATATAGTATATAAAAGAGGACTATAAAATGCGTTATAATTGAGGTTCTCTGAAATGCGTCGATTTTATTTTGTAAGTCCTTAATTTTTTGGTTAATACATGTCATCAGTCAAAAATTGGGTCGAATTCGATAAGTGAGAGTAGTACGTCTAGTTTTTTTGTATATCTTTCGGATAGCAATAGCGGAAGTCTCTGAATTTAGTCTAAATAACTTAGTAGTTAATCTTCAGTCGAAATTTGGGCGAAATGGAATAAGTGGGTGTGGCATCTCCCATACAAAATAAATATTGATTTTTGTATATCTAGAGAACGATTAGAATTGAAGATTCTGAACTTTGTCTAAATGACTTCTTAGATAGTACCATCCATCAGTTGAAAAGTGGGTGAAATCGGATAAGTTGGCAAGGTACCTCCCATACAAATTAGATAATAATTTTTGTATATCTTGGGAATGGCAGTCAATATGAATCATCATTAAAAAATTATAGAATTTCGCATCTGTAGAGAACGGTAACAGTTAAAGTTTTCTCCGTCTATCCACATCAGTTAAAAAGCAGGTACAACACAAAGACTCTCAGCAGTGCACAAAAGAATGTCGAAAACATGCTCTTGAAACCAAAATATGCAAAAAGTACTGTTATGAGGAAAATATCCAAAAATATGCCCTAACAAATCGTAGCTAAAGTTTATAAAAATTCCTAAAACGGACTTGATTGTAAGAAAAGAAAAACATTTAATTGCATATTGTATTTCTGGTTTCCCTGGTGATTACTTACAGAAATAAGTTTTCTCTGTCATACACTGCAAGACTTTAGTAATGATATGACGACTTTTCCTGGCAATTTTTACACTTTTCTTCTTCATAAGTGTATTGCCTAGTTCTTAATGAAAATTTAAAAAATTGTCGAAGTCTACGTGGAAAGTCTTTGCCAAGATAAAAATTCAACCCATTAATACGTGCTATGTATGAGAGATGCCACGCCTACGTATACAATGTCGCCCACTTTTTATCTAACGATTTGTATTGATCACGAAGGCATTTGTATCATGTATTTTGTTACCATCTCAAAAATATACTCAAATCAATATTTACTTTGTATGGGCGTGATACCGCCCACTAGAAATTTTTGAAATTTCTCTCCATAAGAACCTTTTTTATGCTTTAAGTAAATATATTTTTCGTATAAGTTTCGCAGTGTTCCTCTTTCAAAATTTGATGTGGTCATCATTCAAGAAGACGTTTGATTGAGTTTGTCATGAGACGCTCATATCGAAACTTACCGCTTTTGGTGTCGGTAGTCATTTCTCTGGATTTATGTTTAGCTTTCTTAGAGATTGCTGTATAACAGTGGTTATAAATGGGATCTCATCCGAAGAGTTCTGACTCTGTTACTTTTCCCACTTTATTGCTAATATTTCTGAACAATTTTCTTCTTCTCGCTTTCAATCCTATCTACTCTTTCGCAGATGACAGCAATATTTGTGAATTATTTTTTTTGATAGTAGGTCGAGCCTCTTGGAGATTGGGGCGAAAAAGCGAAATATGAACTACACGCTCACAAGTGACCTAGCGAAAATCTCTGAGTGGGGTCGTACGCCCAAGACCCAGTTTTGTATTCTGAAACACAGACGTGGTGGTGTACTGTCATCTGTAATCATGGGTAATGTAAATGATGAGGAGTCAGATGCTCTTGATGTTCTGGGCGTGAGATTTCATTGTGATGTTCGGTGGAACGATCACATATTTCGAGTGTCGAAAGAGGCATACTCCATCTATTCTCCTTAATATATACAAGACCTATATCCCACCTAAGATTGAGTTTAACCCTCATGTATGAGTCGGTGCTTCAAAGCCTATTTTGGGGCTTCTCGACCTCGTACGAAAGAGGGCGAAGGGTAGCCAACTGTATCGATTTATTAGAGCATCGTCGTAATGTGGCATATGTTTCATTGTTCTATCGGTACTATAAGGGATTGTGTTCTGACGAAATTACGAAAGTATTTCCTAATAAACATATGTTCTCACATAGTAATAGTATTTCTTGTAGAGCGCATTGCTTTCCAGTTGATGGTCCAGTGAATCTCACTACGTGTTGCAGGGAGAATCCGTATTTTGGCCGCACCGTACGTTTGTGGAATAGTCTTCCCGCGAAAGTTTTTCCTGCTACTTACGATATAGGTAAATTAAAATCAAGCGTCCATAAACACTACTCCCTCTATCCTTGTTTACACAACTTATTTTCGTAATGTCTGCAGAATTCACTGTGTAAGTAGGGATCATCCCCTGAATAATGGATTCAAATGAAAACACAAAAAAGTTTGTGCTGAAAATGGGCACGTTCAGTTCTCTATGGATGTTAAATTTTCTTTTCAACCATATAGCATTAAACAGTCGCAATATTTTATTTCGGCGCATTTGAATTCGTTTAATGTTTACTGCTGAGATATTACTCTATAACTGTACTTAGTAGCATCATATTTCTATGAAATATATGGCAAAAAAGTTTGATAAAAATTTGAAAAAAAAAACATCTTTAAGAAAACGTCTAAGGCATTTCGACTTACGGAATACAGTTTTAGCACCTAAAAAGAGGTATAAGAGCATAAATTAATCATAAAATTACTCGCTAACAGCAAAAATTGTGAACTGGTCAAGCCGTTCGTTTTGCGGCCTACATTTTCAGAAACTAAAAAAGCCGTATACAGTGCTATGAGTGTACAAAGCAATCGCAAAATTACCTGCTAAGAGCAAAACTCGTCAAGTGGTCGAGCTGTTCTCATGAGCTGCACTCATACAACGTTGTACTGATTATTTAGATTCTGAAAATGTAGGCCGTAAATCAAAATTTTGTAAAACGAGTTGCTTTTGCTTGCCATACACTCTTTCTTAAAAAAACGGTGAATACCGATTCTTTTAGCCGCGGTAATTTGTGTCGTAAAGCGAAAATATGCCATAATTCAAATAGGCCGTTGTAACTAAATGCCGTATAAAGAGGAACCAGTGTATTTATTAAGATAAACGTTTAAACGTTTTCTTACTCTTTCTCCGTCCATTTTATATTGGCTAAAAAGTACTATATTATGTAAAGAATATTTGCTCCGTAGAAAACTAGGGCAGAGGGGGAAGAACTTTTCTTTTAACTAAAATTCAGATAAGAAATCTAAATGACAAATGATAAATGTAAATAACTAATAACTTAGCTAAACCGATTAACCAATTTTGAAAAGGATTTGACAGAAGAGGAACAGATATATTTACAGGTGTATATTTTACTTAAGTTAACTTAAGGTCTTTCTGTATATTTACCTTTTGTTCAATTTATTCCGAATTTTCCAAGTTTAAAGATGTTTTTACACGATATTTTATTTAAGAACCGTGTTATTTTTGGACTTTTAAGCAGTAGGTTTAGCTATGAATAAAACGATACTTCATTTTTAAAAATCCGATGGCAATTGACGGGGTTAAAGCATCTATTGTTCACTTAATTTATCTTGAAAATGCTAAACAAATTATAATCGAATATTATGTAGAGATTTTATTTATATTTTATGGCACTGATACATACGTACACATATATGTATGTATATAATGAAAAATCCATTAAGCTTATTTTCAAGATTAAGCCCTACTACTACGACTATTTCCAGTGTGCAAGTTTTAAGAAAAACATAGTAGGATAGCATCGTGAAGACATCGAAAAAAATCAGTTTTGTTCGAAAAGTCAAAGAATTTTTAAGCTGCTCTAGTATTTCTTACAAATCTATAATTAAAAATGTTAGATAATCTAACGTGAAATATTTCCAAGTTGAATTTATAATGATGATAGTCTATCTATTCCTCTTTACCTCTCTTGCTATAGTAATGAAAAATATTTATTTTGTTTTAATGTAATCATATTCTGATTGAAAGTAGAATATTAAAGTAATTATTATGTGTTAATAATAATGAAAAAAGAAATAATTATTTAAATGAATGGCTTTAAAAGCCATCATTAATTATCGTTTATTGTTCACCTTACTTATCATTTGCTACAATAGCAAGCGAAATGGAAATAAAATACAAATATATATAAAGGGTCCGCCATATAATTCTTTTTTTTTGAAAATGCCATAAAAAACTGCTGGATATTTTCTCAAATTTCTTTTTTATTTGAAAGTACAATCCTTCCGGTTAATAATGGAAAATAATTTCATTCAAATGGCTGCCTCGGCTGGCCATGCAGTAGCCTACACGATCGGTCCAATTTTTAAGCACATTATCGATTGTGTGCAGCTGTATTTTACCAATGGCTTCACGAATATTGTCCTTTAAAGCGTCAATTGTCTCTGGCTTGTTGGCGTAACACTTATCTTTGACGGCACGCCACAAATTATAGTCCAACGGTGTCAAATCGTAGCTCCGAGGTGGCCAAACGATATCAGCTCTGCGGCTAATAATGCGATCTTCAAAAACAGGGCGCAAAACATCGAGTGTAGCTTCGACTGTGTGGCATGTAGCGCCGTCCTGTTGAAACCAAATGTTGCTAATATCCTCCTCTTTAATTTTTGTGAACAAAACTTCATTCAACATGGCCCGATAACGATCGCCATTGACTGTAACGGCCACTCCTTGCTCATTTTCGAAGAAAAATGGCCCATTATGTCTCTGGACCAAAATCCGCACCAAACAGTGACTCGTCTTGGGTGTATCGGCTTACAATGTATGCGTGAGGGTTTTCTGTGCCCCAAATCCGACAATTTTGCTTGTTTACATACCCGCCAAGATCAAAATGAGCTTCATCTGAAAAGATGATTTTTTTTGGCAAAATCGGCATCTTCTGTCGATCGCAGGCCCACGTAACGAAGCGTATACACAACCATATTCTTTCAGCGGAAGGATAAAACTTATTATCTGTCATATCAGACAAGAGCTAAGTGTTACAATTCACGAAATAAGCAATAGTTGAAAAAAAAACACGTTAGATGGCGGACCCTCTATATAAAAGATGAATTATATTTTCTATTAGAAAATAAAAATAATATTTTAAATTTATTTGTAATCAATAACAAAGCCAGTATTTTATTTTTGAAAATTTTAATTGAGAAAATAATAAAAAATTTTTTTAACATTAAAAAAACTGGTATGCCTTTATACGAAAAAAAATCTGAATTTCAAACAAACAACTGTATATTAAATAAAATAAATATTTAAATTTATTTCTTTCAAAATGTTTATGTTTATTTTTTGTAATTGGTATCTGTCAAAGTAAAATTAAACCACACTCTTAAGGGCATCTATTATCTGATAAGTTTTTTTTTTAATTAAATTTAATTGTTATAATTATGTTTTTCGCAACTTATATGATAAGTAATTGTAATAAATAGCAATTAAATAAAAAAAAAAATAATTTAAACAGATTAAAATGTGAATTGGAAAGTAGGTGTCCAAAGATTAAGTCTCATTGTACTGCCACGTGTCTATTAAGAATGATCGCCGGACAACGTTCAGCACACTTAGGCTTAGTAGAGCCCATTGTGATACCTATAGCTTCCCTATGAGAGTTATCCAACCAGTTCGACCTTACTATGAATTTGCTGATTGGAGGTGGCGTGCTGTAGTGGTTAGAGCACACGCATAACAGCACAAGCGGGCTATGTTCAAGCTCCAGCAGAGGATATAATGAAAAATTTCCACTTTCCTCCAGACAACTCCATCTAAAAGATAAAGAAAAAGCCCCCTGAGCTTCCAGCTTACCTCTGACGATGACGACAAACATCAGACGAATGATCAAAAAATGCTAAGTAAAGATCACCACTACCACTTAGCAAGGATCTTCACCACTACACAATCATATGGAGGGGAGCAAAGAAATTGATGTTTTGTGGAAAGCCAATATTCTCCCTAGAGGAATGACAAAGACAAAACAAAAAAAAATTAATTTTCTGATTAGTCCTACAGGAATTTTCTGTAGAGACTCAGCGCTAACTTTAAGCCGTGCGCTCCAAAAGAATATATTTGGCAGTCTCTTCATCCGCCTCCAAACAGCAATTACGTAGGATGGAGTTCTTATGGCCCAAATGAAGGACATCTCTCCCAAATAGACATGTATGTCATGTATGTGCTTCTAGACAAGACCAAAGAATTCTGGCCCGTCTACAAGTCAGAATTTATCTCCACTTCTCGCTAAAGATATTATCAACCCATTGCTCCCTACGCAGACGGCAGATAGAGATCGGTATACATGTGTCTTTAAACTATTTTCTAGCTTCTCTCAGCCACCTAGTTGCTTTAGTGAAGGCGTCGATTGTGTCTATGTACCCCTTTGAAAGTCTGTAGTAGAATCTTGTCCGAACCAGCAAATACAGCATTGATTCGCAAAATACCGTGCTAAGTCACAGAAGATATTCTATTAACTTCTACTTCTCTTCATCATTGCAGCAGAAATTTGTATATGGTATTCTCAGCCTTTCGGCCGATTATAGCCCCTATAAGGCTCACTACATATAGTCCATACAGTTTCAACACATTTTCTGTTCTTCGGCTCTTCAAATGTAGAAATTTCTGGTCTTGTAACAGGTGGGTTCACTTGTTTTGCCACAAAATACAGTTCCTATTCTAATATCCCCAATCAATTCATATAAATGCTAAGTATTACCTACTCCAGTACAAGTTCACCAGTCCTCTTGAATATCCCATTATATTGGATATACTGCACGACAATATTTATGGTCATAATTTTTGTTTGTAGAACATTCCTTGTAGTTTGGAAGCCTTCTAGACAACTCTGAGAGAAATTCACAGCTAGCATTCCCATATCAATGGCCTTCCCAGATAATTTTAATACTGAGACCTAATCGCATCAGAGTAGAAATTTAGTATCACATAGTTGTTGTTCAAATTACAGCAGACCAAATTCAAAATCCTAATATGTCCGTATTCACACAACCAAAATCAGCTCCATTCTAACAAGCTTAGCAAATTACCTTACCAATATTTGCAGGGGGCAAATGTGGTATCCCATGATACCAAAGGGGAGACTATAGGTCTCTATTGGAGGAGTCATCCTGGCATAAGAGCTGTTAGTGGGTGTGGTATGTGGCGTGAGAAGCAATATTATAATTTGTTTTGTTCGGGAGGTAATGGTAAGTTCGGCACTGTCTGGCGAGCTACAGCGTGGCTAAACGCAAGCACACCAACGACGCTTATAAATCCGTTTAACAGTATTAATGCGCTTATGAACTACTACCGGGTACAAGCTGGACTGTAGCACCCCGGAGGTGGTGGTTCTCACCAATTTTCCGAACTTACCATTACCTCTCGAACAAAATAGATCATACCAACTGATAAGGTAGACATTTTACATAAAGTCTTTGATGGATTGAAACTCAGTGTCGCTATAACCACTACCGTTTTCATAATAAGATCAATCTGAGTCCGTTAGATCCTACTTTTTAATGCCGGCCATCAGACAGCTGCTGCGTAAAGCTTAATTGGTTTTGTGAAACATCCGCACAGCAAGTTTGCTGTTCTTTTATTAATTTCCAAGCTTGTTGCTTTCATGATCGTTGAAGTTGTGTCCAAGTTCCAGTTGAGCTTATTATCAAATATTACTTATATTATTATTTGGAGCTCTTCTAGAGTGGTATGGAAACTCCCTTACGAGTGGGGAACAAATATAGGAACTTTTATAAGTATATTCTTGTGAATAGCACCACTTCAGTCATAGCCAGACGAATTCTCAGCCTGATTATCTTGAAACTCATCTTGAGAAGTTTTTTTTTTTTCATTTACAAGCCAAGTACCCATTATACAGTACCTATCATGTCAAAATTTTATTGATGAATTCTAGTGACAATGACACAAAGAAAGACAGCTGAAATTTAGCGACATTGTCTGTTATGAGTCGACTAAATGCTGAAATTCGGCGACATTGTCTAATATGAGCCGCCTACATGCTGATAGATGCCAGATTTTTTTTTTTTTTCGTATTTAAAAACTAACTATCCAGTGGCGTATTTGAGCGATATTGTCACTACACGAAATTTTAATAGACAAACCATCAGCACAATATCAGTATCAAGTCTAAATTTGTATGAAGTTATCGTAAATGAAAAATTTTATTGATGAATTCTAGTGACAATGACACAAAGAAAGACAGCTGAAATTTAGCGACATTGTCTGTTATGAGTCGACTAAATGCTGAAATTTGGCGACATTGTCTAATACGAGCCGACTAAATGCTGAGAGATGCCAGATTTTTTTTTTGTATTTAAAAACGAACTATCCGGTGGCGTATTTGAGTGATATTGCCACTACATGAAATTTTAATAGACAAACCATCGGCACAATATCAGTATCAAGTCAAAATTTGCATGAAGTTATCGTAAATGAAAAATTTTTTTGATGAATTCTAGTGACAATGACGCAAACAAAGGCAGTTATGAATGACAACTTAATTGTAAGGTCACCATACTAAAGACAGCTGAAATTAGCGACATTGTCTGTTATGAATCGACTAAATGCTGAAATTTGACAATATTTTCTAATACGAGTCGACTACATGTTCAAAGCTGCATAATATTGTCCGTTAATGAAAAAAGGACCAATGATTCTGGATGATATTATAGGTTTGGACTCACTAATAAACGATCACATTAAAAAGCTATGCACTATGACACGAAACAAAGGGAATTATGAATGACAACTTTATTGTAAGGTCATCATACTAAAGAAAGCTGAAATTTAGCGATATTGTCTGTTATAGCTCGACTAATTGCTAAAATTTAGCGACATTGTTTGTTATGAGTCGACTATATGTTGATTATGCAGGATTTTGTCTGCGACGCGTCCACGTTAATGAATAGTAATAATAATTCTCGATGATATTATCTCACTAATAGAAAAATTCATCGTCAATCATCGATGATTTACCATTTTCAGCGTTGTGAATCGACGATGATTCACAATGACGTTCGGCAGCGGATAATTCCTTGTTGTCTTAAAAATATTTATTTTAAAGAGAAGAACTTAACCAAGTGATGCTGTAAAGTGAAGTTTGTCTAACTGATGAAAAAGATATTTTGAATTTTGTCTAAAACGAAAGTTTTCAGCTCAAATTTTAAGAAATATATGATGACGTGCTCATACGCCTTAATAGGTTATGTAATTAGAAAACAAAATTGATGGCATTTTAACTAACAAATTAAGACCATAAGCCATTGACATTTGACATAAAACAATCATTTTTTTTTAACGATAATTATAGTTAGAATTGTTTTTTTCTTAAATTATTTTATTGTATTTTTTGTTTTGTTTTTGTTTTTGAATTACAAAGTAATTAATCTAATGAATATGGTGAAGGCATGGACTTTGGATTTAAAAATAAACGAAATTCTTTTGAAAACGGCAATATGAAGAAACTATAGAAAAAGTTAACAAAGTTGTGAATTGTGAACAAATATTACAAAAAAAAAAAAAAAAAAATAAGATCAGAATTTATAAATAAAAATAAATTACAATTAAGATCAGCTCTATATAGTTTGTGTTGTAAAGGTGGTTTATGATTTAAATTTATTTTTTAATTTAAATTAATTTTTTTTTCTTAGTTTCTAGCTGATAACACTTTATCATAATTTTGTTTTATAAAATACGTATTTTATTTACTTAAAATTTTTATTTAGGTTTTTAAAAAGCATATCCTATTTATTTTAATAAACAAATATTTGTTTTCGAAAGGCATCACTGACTGCATATATTATTTAATAAAGAATTGAATTTTTTTTTTACATTTTTATTCATTTTTCAAAATTTATTTTATGAATACTTTTGGTTTTCTCAACTAAGCTCTCCACCCCTTTTTAACAATAATTCTTGAATATAAATGACTTACTTAGCATTTTTTACTATATTTATTTGTGGCAAAAAAACCTCCATTCAATATTAAATAATTATAAGTTTTAACGTTTATTTTCTGAATCTATCAATCAATAAAAACAGTTGAATTCATTAAGTTTTGTTTTTTTAATAAAATATTTAAGTATTTTTATATTTTTATAAAAAATTCGTTTTATAAAGAATTCCAAGTAAAAATATTCATCATAAAGCTTTTTAAGAATTTTAATTATTTTTCTTTTTTTATTATTATTTTAGTTTTATGGTTTATTTGCGTTAATTAATTTATGCCTTAGCAAAAAAAAAAAAAAAAAAAATGCTATTTTTTCTACTTTGGGAAATATTTGTAAGAATTTCAAGATGCATAGATTAGAACAAAAAAATTATGCATAAGATATTTATGAAATGAATATAAACGTAATTTCACACTTTAATATGCTGGAAATTTTCTAAATATCATTTTTAAATTAAGGCCCAAACATAATATACTTTTGCTTACTTAAGCAACTGCTACAAAAACTTAACGAAAAGTCCCTCAAATACTTAATCAACCTTTTGGTAGCTATAATGTACTTTTTGATAAGTTATGTTAGTGAGAACATGAAAATCGCTATCTGTGAGTTAAGTTGAATGGATAATTACCATACTGTCAAAAATTTAACGAAAGTCCGCCAAATACTTAAATCAAACTTTTGGTGGCTAAAATATACTTTTTGATAAGTTATGTTAGTGAGAACATGACAATTGCTATTGTTGAGTTGAATGGATAATTACCATACTGGCAAAAACTTAACGAAAGTCCGTCAAATACTTAAATCAACCTTTTGGTGGCTATAATGTACTTTTTGAAAACTGCTATCGCAGAGTTGAGTTGAATGCATAATTACCATTATTAGTATCAGAATGAATTTAATTTTTATTAAATATAAAAAAAATTTTAATATTTAGTGTAAAAATTTAAGTATTATCAGAAAAATAACAGAGTTTAAATACGATAAAAAAATAAAAAAAGCCTGCATACACCCGATACGCATGTTAGGGCTGGTTTACACCATAATACTTTACGTACGTAAAATCAGAGAGAAAATATTATGAAATTCTATCCGTATTTTAAAAATGATAGTAAAAATCATACGATAGATTTTTTTACGTTTACACGATACGTAAAAAACCAAAACAAAGTAAAATGGAAGCAGCTGTTTTGAAAGAGATCAATAGTGCAGTGAAAAACTTTCCTGTTGTCTTTGTTTATTTTATTTATTTACATAAAGTGGGATGAAGTGTGATGGTTTTTAAAAAAATTTTAAAAATAAAGAGAGCCGTACGACTGAAAATTTTTATCCGCATTTTCGCTTAATTTCGTAAGCTCTCATATTGAGTTTACACTATACTATCCGTTCTTTTCTACACAAAAACTACACGTGTCTTACTTGACATGTATTATCGTGTAAATCCCCTCTTTACAGCGACGAATAAAAGCAAGAGTATCCAGTGCACAACGGTTTTCTGCTTCTATTATTTAGCATATAACACACAAACAGCTGTTTATGTACGTACAATGCGATTGGGTTCGCTCAAAAAGTAACTTGACGAAAAGTTTGTTAAGTACATTATAGTTATAAACATTTGATCGTATGTATTCGCACAGTCTTTGAAGCTAGCCTACGCATATTATGGTTGGGCCTTCACTTCTAGACAAGCTGTATCGAATTAATATTATTATGAATATTATCATGAATATTATCATGTGATTCCTTATAGCCTGGCTGAACAGTAATTTTTTTACTTTTATTTCAAGTAAAGTTGCACTTAAGCCCCTCCAAATATTTATTTTAATAACGAATAGCCTTTATTTTAAGCCTTTTTTTTAATAAAATATTATTTAAGACCCTCTCATAGGCTGTTGTTCAATACGCCAAAATTTCTTTTTCCGCCACTCCTTTAGAGTGCATATTGACTTTCCACAAAACATCCATTACTTTGTTTCAGTTTCAGCAATCAAGTTGATTTTCAAGTTAAGTGTATGATTAATTTACTGTAACTCACCTCCATATGATTGTGATTAGTGGTACAGATCCTTGCTAAGTGGTGATAAGGTCAGTCGCTTCACGTTAGTACCCACCCTAGAACTTAATCCCACGGTGCCAAATCACGAGTGAATACAATGGATTCACCAACCCCCCCACCTATGATGAAAATCACAAGTGAGTATTAATCCGAAGCCACCTGTAACTCCACACCTAGCCAACATAGTTTTTCCCAAGATTTGGCTCTAAACTACAACCATCACGTTGCTCCCATAAGGTGGCCTCACCGTAGTCGGGCAGGAGCTTAGGTCCCTGGGGCTCTCGACACCCGTGGTACCAGAATTAAGCCTGGTGTATAAGAACTAAAAAGAAAATAAAAGAAAGAAATGGAATCTTTGTTTACTCAGCCATATAAAAAGCACACCGATGCGAACAATAATCAGTTTAATGGTGTAAACTCAGCGAACAAGTATATGTGTGGTAAACTCAGCCTGAAGAGAGTTTATTGGTTTGAGCTCGGTGTGAAGAGAGTTTATAAGGAGTAAACTCGTGAAGATAGAGAGAAGAGAGTTAAGTGTGGATAACCTAAGTTGTAACAATGATCGGGTTGGAAGATCTTTAGGTAGAAAGATCTGTCGAGTAATTGTTGTTGTTTACAAAGTTGTAAACAGAGCGAGTAACTAAGAATAGTATTGTAATTGTTTGCAAAAATGTTCCAAACAGTGGAACACAAAATTATGTTAATAAAGGATTTTAATTTAAAAGTAAACACAAGATTTATTTTATTTTAACTGCAATCTACGAACTTATAAATAAACGTTTTTAAAAGGTAAAAACGTAACAATATGTATGCATTTCCGTCGCTCTTATAAGAAGCATAGGGCCATAACATATCTGTTCCATTTTCATTTGTCTAACACCTGACAGGCAGCTTCTATTTCAATTTGGCTGCATCATCCCTGGTGATCCCATTCAATAGCATTCTAGATGCAGCCATTTAAGAATTTTTTTTCTGTTCTGTTTCTGCCAACAGTTTTTCGTTGGAAATAATTTGAGGCCAGAATATTTTCAAGAATCTCAGCAAACATTGAAGCGATTTAATATCCCTAGTGGCTGCGTCCTATGACTCACATCCAAAGAGAAGTACTAATTTAATGCAGGAGCTCAAAATGTTAATGTTAGTTCTTCTTGATATGTGCAGAGATCGCCTTATGGGGTTTAATGCGACTTTGTATATCCTCCTTAGGAACGCAAGCAGCTGCTAATATAATGCCCAGGTAGCAAAATATTAAAACATATTCTGGTTCTTCTCATTTATAGGGAGCTTTGCCTTAGTGGAAGAACAGCATACTCAGCTCCATTTTCTATGGCCGCAAACTTTGCCATCATGTTGTTGTAGTTGTGGGAGAGTATGCAGATATCGTTTGTAAAACCGAAGTCCTCCAACTTTCTTTGGAAACCACACGAAATTTCCCATTACGGGTTGCTCTATTCATGATGTTGTCCAAAACTATGTTGAAGAGCAGGGGTAAGAAAATACAATCTTGCCTCATGCCAGTAGTGATGGTAAATTTTTTACTAATAATTCCTTCAAACAATACCTTGCGATTTGCATTATTGCGAGACCATGAGAGCCTTTGCATGTGAGGTCTTTCCATACAGTCCAGTGTGAGAGGTTGTCAAATGCGCACTGTTGACCTAAATTCAATTTTTTCTGCCACTCCTCTAGGGAGCATATTGGCTTCCCACAAAGCATCCATTGGTTTGTTTCAGTTTTATTAATAAAGTTGATTTTCAAGCTAAGTAGATGATGAATCTACTTTAGCTTACCTCCATATGATTGTATAGTGGTGCAGACCCTTGCTAAGTGGTGGTGGTGGTGATCTTTACATAGTACTGCAATTTTTTGTAGTAGAAAATAATACTTAATCAACATATGAATATCAAATTTCTCTCCTTAATTTATGAAAAATACTGAGGTTTCTGCTTTCAATCACTGCCAATATTAGACAGTAGTCCACAAGTAGATAACATTGAATGATCGAGGTGTTATACTGAAATTTATTGCGCTGAAAAGACAAAATAGTCATGGAATTATGGGCGTATGTATAAGATTTATTTAAGGAAGTCTTAGTTGATCGATATACATACTTACATACATAACTTAAGTCGGGTGCAAGATACAAGTATACGAGGACAGATTGACATTGAAGCTACCTAGCGCTAGATGGCAGCACAAACGCAAAAAATTTTTCATTCTTAGAAATTACGATCTGTCGAACGTCAGCTGTTAAAATTTTAGCCAAATTCATCGATTAGTTTATTTGTTGCAGGCGTTTGAAGTAAACAACTTTTGTGTTTCTTGGAAAATGGAAAAAAGTGAATTTCGTGTAGTGATTAAACACTATTATTTGAAAGGCAAAACGGCGAATGACACAAAAGAAAAGCTTGATAAACGTTACGGCGAATCTGCTCCGTCAGATTATATGGTAAAATATTGGATTGCTGAATTTAAACGGGGCCGAACAAGCACTGCAACAATACTCGTACCATCAACAGGAAGGCCAAAAGAGGTGGTACTGAAGAAAATATCAAGAAAATCCTCGATATTGTTATGAATGATCGCCGGGTAAAAATACGTGAGATTGCTGAAATGGTTAACATACCATATGAACGTATGTTCAACATTTTGCATGAACATTTGCATATCAAAAAGATGAATGAAAGATGTGTGCCACGTTTGCTCAGTGTTGAACAAAAACGAGTTCGACAGATCACTTCACAGCGGTGTTTTGACATGATAAAGCATAATCCTGCTGATTTTTGGCGTAGATTAATAACTGTTGATGAAACGTGGGTCCACCACTACACACCTGAAACCAAAAATCAATCGAAGCAATGGTTGGAAGCTGATGGAAGTGTTCCGAAGAAGGCGAAGACAGCAAAGTAGGCTGGCAAGGTTATGGCCACTATATTTTGGGATGTACACGGAATATTGCTCATCAATTATCGTGAAAAGGGATCCACAATCACAGGAGAGTGTTATTGTGCATTATTGGATCAATTGGTTGATGCAATCAAGGAAAAATGACCACATTTAAACAAGAAAAAAGTAATTTTTCTTCAATACAACGCACCGGTTCACATAGCATTAGATACGATGCTAAAACTACGAGAAATCCACTTCGAATTGGTTGATCATCCACCTTATAGTCCAGATTTAGCCCCTAGTGACTTTATCCTGTTTCCAAACTTGAACAAATGGCTCGTAGGTAAAGATTCATCTTAAACGAAGAAGTGATTACTGAAACTAATGTGTATTCAAATGGTATAAAAAAAGTTGGAAAATCGTCTTACTAAGTGTATTGAGCTAAAAGGAGACTATGTTGAGAAAGGAATGGATTTTGAAAAAAAAATGTTTTTTTCCTACTTAGGTAGCTTCAACATCAATCCGCCCTCGTACATCATTAGATACTTTAGCAATTGTCGCTGAAAGTGGTGTAGGGTATAAGAAACTATGTACTTAATGTGTAGATATTTTGTCTACAAAACAGTAACACGTGTTATTTCTTTTAAATGTTTTTCATTTCAGTATAATTCATTATTAATTTTTAACATTTAATTATTTTAAATAACTGACATTCTTATATAAAATGTCATTACGACTTAATTAAAAAGAATTATTTTTACTTTCTAGTTTTTAAATGAAAAACAAACTTCTACTGTCCATGCATGTGCACAAGCATAAGCCCTGCCGTACTTTGTCCTATAGAATTATTAAATATTTAATAAAGTTTTTATATAATTTAAGCAAATTATAGTAATTTTCATATCGTAGATTACTATAGTACTTCCACTAAAAACAATAGTCAGCGGTATTGACTTTAAACAAAATAACTAACCTTTTGGACTTAATGAAGAAAAAAAAAACAACAACAACAACTGAAATAGCTGGCTAATAATTTCCTTAATCTCTCTTTCTCTTTCTCTGTTACCAATTTACGTAGTTAAGTTAGTCAGTTACGTACTTTATAGTTTTAAAATTATTATTATTTTTTTTAAATTTAAATTTATAAAATGTCACGTTTTTTATTTGTAATTAAGACGAAGAACTGATATGCTGATTTCAAATTTTATTTTTTGTTGTTTTTTATTCCAAAAAATATTGTGTTTCTTTAACAACAAAGATTTGTTTTAACGAACACGTCTTGCATATCAAATTTGAGAAAACGAGGCAAGTTTCTAAAGATATTTTTTGTCTTTTTTTGTTGTTATTCTTGAATAAAATCTGTAATTTTGCGTCTGCTATATAAAAATAATTACACTGGACTACAATTTATTTTTGCAAAGCTTTTTTTATTATTTAATATCTTAATTAATCTTTAAAAGTTTGTTGCTCAATATTTTTTTATACAATAATTCTTTTGTGAATTTTTTATGACTTATAAGACGTCTTTAGAATGAATAAATAATAAAAAATAATTGCTTCTGCTTCTTAACTTTTAAAAGAAATCATAAGTAAATCTTCTAGAAAATTTGAGAATAATATCTGTGAAAAAATGTGCACACTAGCAGAACTGCTGTGAATAACGCCTAAGAGATCTTGGCTTGAGCATATACATAAAGCAAGAGCACAGCAATATGTAAGTAAGCTTTGGTGTCTATTGAGAGTTATATTCAATATTCGATATTCACTGGTTATTGAACTTCTGAGTATCAAAAACAATTATGAGCTGACAATAATCAAACAGTCCTCTATTTTCGACACTATAATTGAAATAATTCAAAAGTGAGTTATGTCATGCTCACACGACAAGCTGAGTTACATTATTAAAAATTTTTAGAGTGACTAACCCAAATTGTATGCAATTCAGTTTCAATTATACAATAAAGTACTAACGAAAAATCAATATGATTTCTAATTTTCCACGCTAAATTTGTGTATTTAATTTTCGTACTTTTTTTCTATTTTTAAAGCACATTTTACCAGCATATAATAAAACGGGGGGAAAAATAATAAGAAAAAGACAGACAATAAGCAAATCGTCGTGTGAACGTTGTAATTCATATAAGTAATTCAAACAGCGAATAAGTTAATTTGATTTATCGCGTGATCATGCTATAAACTTACTAATACAGTTTAAGTTTAATGATACCTATTTAGAAAAATAACTTTTCAAGTCTTTGACGAGTTGTCGTAAATATGTCGTATTATCTATGGCTACGGCCATAGTATTTTCTGATTACTAGAAAGCATAGTACGTACCGATTCGGCTTGTGAGCAGAATTTTCTTTGGTTCGCTCGTTTTTGACTCTTTCGTATGTTTTATTTTTTAATTCGTGAGCACGAATCATATTTGTTGGTAAAATTATTTTTTATACTGCGTACGAATTAAAAATTAGCAAAAAAGATTCAAAAAAGGGCAATTCATTTCAATGCATGTTAAGATTAAATGCGTAATGCTATGCATTCGTATGTGTGTCTGTATGCATATTTTGTGCGCAGCGACCAATAAATAGCACACGCGCAAACAACATCTATTAAAAAGAATTGCTCGTTTTCAACTCGTTTTGATGCTTTTCGACTCGGTTTGCGCTCCTAATTTTATTTTTAAGTTCTTTTGTTTTTGATTCTTCTCACGAGCAGTATTTTAAATTCTTTTAAAGTTCGGCTATCAAGAAGAATCATTCTTTACGAACGAATTCAAGTCGAGAACCTCTTCTTACTCTTCTAGAAAGCAATCTTATAAATCGATCGCTCAAGTGAGATAATGTGATATTAGCTAGCATGTTATTATAGCTGCATGTATGCAATACCGACTAACGGTCGATCATCAGAGCATCGGTTGGTGGAAATAGGAGACTGACGTTTGTTAGTGGGAGGGTATATTTGGCGTTTTACAAGCCTTGGGCCTCAAATTCTGCTACTTGGAGAGTATTAAGCCACCATGAACTCGATGTAGGTCCTGGTATATACAAGGCCAAAACAGCGTACTACAAACTACATACATACGTTATATACAGAGTTTAAGTGCTCTTACTCTCAAAACCAAAATTTATTTATTTATACGTAAGAACTTGCTGCTAAACTAGGCCAGTCAACGAAACCATCAAACATAAAGTCCAAACTTGTACGAATCGGTGTTTAAGAATCATTTTAAAAATATCGTAGTACATAATATATACGAAACGAATATATAGATGGAGGGGAAAACCAAAAACTACATGGAAGTGAACAATCTTTAATAAAACCTGAAAATCGGTAAGTCAACTCAGAAATAGTGCAGTAGTCGAACAGTTATGGAGATTCTATGTTCTTAGCCAATATTCCTGATGAAATTTGCTGAATAATCATAATGATTTTGGTTGTGAAATAAACGCGTGACTTCAACATTATGAAGTGCTTCTGAATTTCAGTTGGGACTCTATTTTATTTGTCCGAGTCAAAGGCTTTTCTCTGTATTTAAAATTTAAACTACAACCACTACTTTGTAAAGGTCTACCGCCATTCACAGGGTATACCATAAACTAGGTTTCTGATATCTCGAAAGTCCTCTTCTTCGTATTTGGGCACTAGACTACTCAGAGGTAGATAAACCTAATCTGCTCTTTGATAAGTCATGAGCATGAGTCCTATTTTTTGAGGTACGAATATGATTGTTAGCTTGTTCTTTTCCTTTTTGTTGACTTTTCAACTCTTGTGAGTCACAGACCGAACGTAAAGACTGAGTTGGGTTTTGAAAATTGAAAAATTACTATTCAAAGATTATTTCATGCGGCTACTCTGTAGGTAATATATCGGTAAGCTCTTATTTTGGCATATTTTTCCCAGTATTTCGGCCGTTATCTCACTAATAGTAGCTGTAATATTGTCTTTCAGGGATGAAGTTGCGGTTGGCTTGTCCTTGTACATAAGAGACTACAAGACTGCACACAAAATTTTTTTTTTTTGGCTTAAATCGTATTATCTTGGGGGCCAAGGGACTGCTTCAAGTTAATTGCTTATCAAACTCGTATCTCTACAGGTTCATGGTATTGCATGCCGTGCTGCATGTTCTTTCGTTTCGGCCCAGAAAAAAGCGGTAATCATCGCACATTAACTTAATCCATTGACTGTATACTTGAGATTTTCATCAATCTTGAAGAAGTACGGTGCAATAATGCCGCCACCTACAAGCCGCATCAAACATTAGATCTTTCAGGCTGCATTGGCAACTTTTGAACTGCCTCTGGCCGTTGTTATCGTACCAATTGAGCCAAAAAGGAGCTTCGCCGCTGCATTTATTTTTTTCTTACGGTACATATTTCTCACACAGCACGAATTTTGATAATCAATTTCAAAAATTTGCAAGCGCTGTTCATTTGGTAGTCCTTTCACGGTGAAAAGTAAAAAGAAATAGCAAAAAATTACCCGTTATAATAGATTGACCAGCGCTTCAGTCTTGTGCACATTTCTCTACTTATTAATGACAAGTTTAAGATATTTTGTGCCAATTGCAGTACAATCCAAACTCTGTTATCTAGAGCTGTGCTCGTAGGAGTGTTTTTATCTCTTCACATGAAATCTTCTGTTCAAAGCAGGCTCTGTACTTTTACGCGTTTTACTACATCAGTATAGGAGAATAGCTCATAAAGCTCTTAGTTAATACTATACCGATACTTCCCATTCCCATATATTAGTTCATATATTTGTCAGAGAATTCGAATGCTATTAAATTATCGTTTATAATTCAAAATATTGTTACGTTTTTATCCTTTAAAAACGTTTATTTAATGAGTTTAAAGATTGCAAATAAAAAGAACGGGAAGTTCTAACGAGCATACTGTTTAATGAAATAAAGGGTGTTTTTTTATTGAGGTATAGAACTTTAAGTTGCAATAAAACAACGATGGATTATTCGATTGACATGAATTTTATTTATCCGAAAGATAATCTTGTGGCATTACATTACATTTTAAATATGATTTCTGGCATATGACCGCTACGCCTGGCGCGGATGTAGTTCAATCTGGACGTCCAATTTTCGATGACTTTTTCCAACATTTGTGGCCGTATATCGGCAATAACACGGCGAATGTTGTCTTCCAAATGGTCAAGAGTTTATGGCTTTACCGCATAGACCAATGACTTTACATAGCCCCACAGAAAGTAGTTTTGAGGTGTTAAATCACAAGATCTTGGAGGCCAATTCACAGGTCCAAAACGTGAAATTAGGCGCTCACCAAACGTGTCTTTCAATAAATCTATTGTGGCACGAGCTGTGTGACATGTTGCGCCGTCTTGTTGAAACCACATCTCCTGGACATCATGGTTATTCAATTAAGGAATGAAAAAGTTAGTAATCATGGCTCTATACCGATCACCAGTGACTGTAAGGTTCTGGCCACCATCGTTTTAAAAAAAGTACGGATCAGTGATTCCCCCAGCGCATAAAGCGCACCAAACAGTCAGTTTTTCTGGATGTAACGGTGTTTCCACATACACTTGAGGATTACCTCACTCCAACCAGAAGTGCGCTTCATCGCTAAACAAAATTCGCTTATGAAAATTGAAATAATTGAAAATTGAAAAAAAATTCACTTATGAAACATGAAAATTGCACTATTTGCAAGCGTTGTTCAGGCGTGAGTCTATTCATGCTGAATTGCTAAGCCAAACTCAGAATAAATCACTTGACAGCTGTTAAATCGGTCGCCATCTTGAAAAGTAATGCCAACTTAAAGTTCTATACCTCTATAAAAAACACGCTATACATGTTATTCCAGTTGTTAATTAAAATGATGCTACGCCTGTTTCTGCATTAAATTTATCTTTATTGTATGGGCTACTGTATAAAAATTATTTTCTTTTTTTTTTACAAATTCCATTCAGTTATTCAAACTGTTATTTTGAGAATAATCAACGAGGTGTTATACCACAAATGGTTACTGTAGACGAATAAAAAATAAGAATACAAATGATTTATAAAAGTTTTCCATATTCGTCTGAGATTTATTATTTATTAATGGAAACCATTAATTGATTCATTAACTTCAATAGACATGCATTTAAGTCATAGAAATTTAAAAAATAAATAAATAAAAATTTATATTATTATTGTTGACTATTCGCTTTTACGAGTACATATTTCTTCTTTATTCTTCTACAAGTAACTTATTCAAAAACAATTTTATATTTTTGGATTTTTATTTTCAGTTTTATTATACAATCAAACACAATTTGTTAAAGGAAATGACTCATTGCGAGTATTTTTGTTATTTTTTTTCAAAATTTTTATTTATTTTATTACAAAAAAATACAAAAAAAAAAAAAAAATTATTTGCGAAAATTTCCAGTTTGAGATTTTCGAATAACGTCGTTAAATTTTCAACAACAAAAACCTAGAAATTTCTAATCTTGAAATAAAATGTTGAAGTATTTTTCGTAAACAAATCAACCTTTAGAAATAATATCTGGCTGTAAGATATTTTTATATATGAGTAAGTAGATATATATGTGATTTTTGAAGTAATTAACTTATCTCCGGTATATATTTATATACATATATATTTATATATAGAAAGTTATATATAGAACTTAGATTTTGTCAACTGGTTTATATTTGATTTGACAAAAAATGGTTTTGTTTTTTTTTTTAATTTTTTTCTAAAAATAGCCACACTCTGCAATCATATTTTTAAATATTAAAATTTGTTTCTTTTTTTAAATGATTTTTATTTAATTTATTTTTGTTTTTAATTTTTACATTGTAACCGTGTCTATTATCTAACTAATGTTTATATTAAAATTAGGAAAAAAAAACTAAAACAACAAGTAAGATATACTTTTTTATTTCTAAGCTCTTAAATCTTGTTTCTCTATAACCACTCACAGGCACAGTGGAACGAAAATTTAATGGAAGATCTTCAATAAAAAGATTTTTACTTGGCAACATCATATAAATATAAAAGAATTTAATAAAACATTGTTGGGGAGCTCTGGCATCACTACAGCGTTCTGGTTGGCTTGCAATGTTTATCAGCAAAGTTTGTTTTGAATTAATTATTGAAGAGACATAATCTTTTCTTGGGTTTAAGGTTAAAACGTCAAAGACTTACTAAGCCCAACTGTTCTCAGATAAAAGTCTTAGTAGTATCGAGATCAAGATCAGCAGATGTGAAATTCATTAAGGAATATTACTTTAAAGCAGTGTACGACAGACATTATTCCCAAGTGCTACTAAGAAATGTCACAAAAGAGAGCTTAAATGTTATATATGCCGCTTGTAAAAAGCAATAGCGTATACATAAATGCCCAAAATTGTGAAAAGCAGTGTACGGCACACATTATCCCCAAGTGCTACCAAGAAATGTCACAAAAGAGAGCATAAATACCATTTTTATGTCCATCGTTGCTTATACTTTTTTTTTTCTTAGACAGCACTTTCATTGGATCCCAAAATAACTTTTTAATCACTTTTTTCGGCCTTTCTTTATTTGCGAATAATAAGTTATTACAAAGTAACCACTTCGTTCTACTTCGGCTTGAGTCTGGGACTTTTACTAACGGAACATGACTCGCTCAATGCATTCTTGAACAAGAGGGGACTTAGTTCAACTTCTAAGGTGTTCACTCTACAATAGCTTGGAGGCAATGGGAGTCATCGTAACGGGGTATGTGGTGGACGTTAGCGGGTCATTGAGGACGGACGGCAGTATTGGAAGAGAGTACAGTATATGCTCGAAGATTTGCTCGCAGTTTGCTTGAAGCCTGAGTATTAATTCTGGTACCACGCGAGTCAGAAGCCACAGCGACCTAGGACCCTGTCTGATTATGGTGAGACCCTTTTTTAGGAGTAGCGTGTTGGCTGAGGCTTATAGCTAAATCACGGGTAGAGTGCTAGTTCGATGTGGAGTTACATTCATAACCGAGTGTCGTCACCAATTGATCAGTAGGAGTTTAGATAGTCTCCGACAGTTTACCAAGGTGAGACTCATGTCCATATAATATGTCTTTGAATTGGCGTTGGTGGACGTATTCTATTCCCGTAAAACAGTGGCTTACTTCGTTCTGCCTTGTGTTTCTAATTTGGCTACACTTGGATCGCTTCTATTTTTGCTCAACTTTATCGGTTGTATCTCGTCGCTAGTCTATGCATTACATTCCTGTTACCACTCCATCTTGATTTTGATATCTGCTTTGAAAAGCGTTAATCTGGCATTCTGTTTTGGTAAATGCACGTAAACGGTAGCAAACGTCATAGTGAATCATCGTGACAAACGCTGAAAATTATAAATCATCGATGAATGACAGAGACTTTCCTTTGTGTGACACACACATGACTTTTTAAAGTTATTGTCAAAATTTTCATAGATGAGAAAAGCTAATTTGGTCTTGTAGGCGTCCCTTCATTAGCAAGTCCTTGTTATTCGTTAACTACATGTTAACATGTAGTCGATACATAACAGACAATGTCGCTAAATTTCAGCATTTGGTCGTCTCATAATATACAATGTCGCTAAATTTCAGCATTTAGTCGATTCGTAACAGACAATGACGCTAAATTTCAGTATTTGGTTGACTTATGATAGACAAAGTAGCAAAATTTCAGCATTTGGTCGACTAGTTACAGACAATGTCGCTAAATTTCAGCATTTAGTCGATTAGTAGTAGACAATGTTGCTAAATTTGAGCATTTGGTCAACTTATAATAGACAATGTCGCAAAATTTCAGTTTTCTTTAGTATGGTGACATTACAATGAAGTTGTCATACATAAGTCCCTTTGTTTGTTTGATTCATCAATAATATTTTTCATTTACGCCACCGGGTAATGGACAATACCGCTTAATTGTATAATTTTTAATGATTCAGTGTTCATTATTGTTCTTAAGCTTCGTGTACTAAATCCAGACTGTACTTCAACAGAAATGTATCAAAAAGTGTCATGTATCATAACGCGACAAGTTAATGAACACTATTTAAAAGATGATCATAGCTTCACTTATATGACAGGTAGTACGCTCTTACATCTTCAGTTTGTCGAAATGGTTGAAATCTTGCCAAAAAAAACCTTCTTCGGGTGTCAGATAGGTTTTTCGTTATTGATCACATTATAGATGTAATCTTCCAGTGTATCTAAATAGGGCCACCAATTCAAGGCTAGTAACCAAGGACTAAAAATAGCAACTTTAAGGTCTAGTTAGAGACTTTTCATCATGGGTAACAGAAACCTCTTGTTTTTTGTTTTCTATGCAGATGGGTATACCAACACTTGTTTTATTGACGAATACAAAGTAAAGGAGGTGTGACGAAGGACTTAATTCTGGTACCACAGGTAGCAAAAACCTCTGACTTATATTTTCGGCCTAGATAGGGCTACTAAATTGTGACTAACGCCTGAGCAAAAAGAAAGGAAGGTCTGGCTTGAAGTATAGCACAGGTTGCCAAAGTTTGCTGTTTCTGCTTTCTAAGCAGATAGTTTTATCAGAAAGGTCTGAGACTTAAATCTGATACTATATATAGCAAAAATCTCTATTTTGGGGTAGATATGGCTACAAATTCCCGATTAGAGCCCGAACAGTAAAAAAGGAAATTTAAGGCCTGACCAGCGATTTAATTGAGCAATCAACTCTTGGTGAGTGCCCGAAAAGAAGAATAATGAGGTCTGATAAGAGAATTATTTTGGATACCACAGGTTTTTTTTTTTTTTTGATATAGAAGGGGTTGCCGACTCTTAACTTGTGCCCAAATAGTAGAAATTCATATGTTGCTTGAAGTCTAACCAGAGACTAAGTATTAGTACTACAAGAAGCAAAAAACTCCTTAGGGTTCTGTCCTGTGATTAAGCATAATCCTTCAAAATTGCAAGGCTATTAATTCTCAATCTGTTCATACGAACAGATTGTCTTACTTGAAAGTATAGACTTCAGTTTAAACTTGGGTTAGTGTGTAAAATGCATGACATATTACTTTAGGAACCATCACCGGTAACAATGTCTTTTTCAAAATTTTTCGGACAAAACAGTAAGGCAGTCAGTATGGAATGCATCGTTGCTCGTTCATACACTTGTGGTTTCTGATTTTATTTTTTGCATATTTTCTAGCTTAGCAAACACTGTCACTGCGTGACACTTTAATGTCTGAGAAAATTTTAAAATCAACATTATTTTTGTAGTTGTTGTTTTTGTTTGTGTTTTTTTTGTGTGTGTGTTATGAGCTGACCACTCGTTTAACTAAAACAACAACAACAATAACAGCAATATTTAACAATTACTATTACAAGTTGAAAATGCAAAAATTAAAACTAAAAATGTCTACTAATTTTGAAAACTGGTATTAAATGATTGCAAAACGCAGCAAATTTTGTTTTTTTTGTTGTTGTATTTTTTTATATTTTATTTTTATATCTATATAGTGTATTATATATAGATATGTATATATCAGCTTTGTACTAACGAACCGGCTACTGTTTGCAGTAAAGGCTGCTGCCTAGACGAAATTGAAACTGTGCTAGTAGTTGATGATTAGAGATTTAGCAACAAAAAAAAAAAAAAAAAAAAGAAAAGAAAAGTTAAAGCTTAAGATAGTTTAGAGTAGAGGTATAGAGGATACTTATAGTTGCAGCCAAATGTTTATATATTGGCTGATATCTGACTGAGTGACTGACTGACTGGTCGGTGTACAATATATAAGTGAATTTCGTTTAGTAGTTTATTATAACAATTTTAGTTTTTCAAATACTTGTACTTGTTTAGTTAGATTTAAAAAAAGTTAAGTTAAGACAGTTCAAAAGATAGTTTTACGTTATTTTTATTTTCATTTTTTGTGGTACGAGTACTATAGTCACACATTAAATCGCATGTATCATGGCATGCCAGTAGGCAGGCTATTTTATTGCCCATATCTATGTAATTTTACAAGTTCGTTGCGGTGTAATGTTTTTACGATTTTTTTTTTTTTGCTTAATAAAATAAAAATATAACGCATTTAATGAAAATCTTACGTTATACAACCTTAGTTTACCTATTAAACAGTTAAAAAAATGTTAATTTTTAATCGGAAATTATTTGCTTTTTTGTGTTTTTTTTGGTTTTCGTGTCTTAAAACGCATGAAATATTTATTTTATTGTTTAATAATTTTTAATAATAACTGTTTATCTTTAAATTGCCAGTAATTCAAGATGAGTTTGTACTCGTATTAGAAATTTTTTTCTTTCCATTGAAACTGATATTTATTTTCCGCAATTTTTGTAAAAAAATGAGCAAAAAATTTAAGGTCAAATTGGGAATTAAATCATTCAATGAAATCGTCATTAAACGCAATGAGTTTGAAAAAAGTTTTCATATTAGTTTTCTAACACGTTGTATTTAATTCAAATTAAGATGGTCTCATATATTAAATCCTATGCCTTCAAGTTAAACCAAAGTGCTGCGATAAAACTCCTGCATCTTGATCTATGTATTTTATGCCGCTTCGGACTCCCGTAATCTTCTCTTAGTATAGGCAGTCTTGGTATATACTTCCATAGTATATACTGCTACCCCGGGGTTCCAATTGTCCAATGTTCCAAAATTGTCATTCTGGATTCCTGCGTCTTAGGGTCTTCTAAAAACATTACCGATTTTACTGCGAATTGGTTTTATCACTGCTCTCTGGCAGAGATGTCTATTGGATATTACGTTAGGGCAGAATTTTGCAATATTTTTGCAAGCACCTATTAATAAACAACAGGGTACACTGCTAAGTAAGGATCACCAACACCACCACTTAGCGAGCATCTGCACCGCTACACACATTCATATGGAGTCGAACTAGAGTAAACTTATTATCTAAAACGTGTTTTTTATAGAGGTATAGAACTTTAAGTTGGCATTACTTTTCAAAATGGCGACCGATTTAACAGCTGTCAAGTGATTTATTCTCAGTTTAGTTTGGCAATTCATCATGAATAGACTCACGCCTGAGAAATGCTTGCAAATAGTGCAATTTTCATTTTTCATAAGTGAATTTTTTTTTTCAATTTTCATAAGCGAATTTTGTTAAGCGATGAAGCGCATTTCTGGTTGAATGGCTACGTCAACAAACAAAACTGCCGCATTTGGAGTGAAGGTAGTCCTCAAGTGTATGTGGAAACACCGTTACATCCAGAAAAACTGACTGTTTGGCGCGCTTTATGGGCTGGTGGAATCATTGGTCCGTACTTTTCAAAAACGATGGTGGCCAGAACGTTATAGTCAATGATGATCGGTATAGAGCCATGATTACTAAAGGAGATGTGGTTTCAACAAGACGGCGCAACATGTCACACAGCTCGTGCCATAATAGATTTATTGAAAGACACGTTTGGTGACCGCCTAATTTCACGTTTTGGACCTGTGAATTGGCCTCCAAGATCTTGTGATTTAACACCGCTAGACTACTTTCTGTGGGGCTATGTAAAGTCATTGGTCTATGCGGTAAAGCCACAAACTCTTGACCATTTGGAAGACAACATTCGCCGTGTTATTGCCGATATACGGCCACAAATGTTGGAAAAAGTAATCGAAAATTGGACGTCCAGATTGAACTACATCCGCGCCAGGCGTAGCGGTCATATGCCAGAAATCATATTTAAAATGTAATGTAATGCCACAAGATTATCTTTCGGATAAATAAAATTCATGTCAATTGAATAATCTATCGTTGTTTTATTGCAACTTAAAGTTCTATACCTCTATAAAAAACACCCCTTACTTAGCAAGAGAATCAACTTGATTACTGAAACAGTAACAAAGTAATGGATACTTTATGGAAAGCCAATATGCTCTATGGAGGAGTGAAGGAAAAAAATTAATAAATACCTTCAGCGAGTATATATCGTTTGCAGCTTAATTCTAGGACGCACATTCATATAATAGGGAAGATTTTATATATATTTGTGGTAATTTCCATACCATTTATAATGCCCCAAATGACAAACTTGCCGGTAGTAGATATGATGCTTTCCAGATAGCAAAAATTCGCTACATCCTGTATTTCCACGTTTTTAATCCTGAACTTTGAGGAATTATCGGTATTAATCTGGAGTACTCTAGTCTCGCTGACATTAATATGCAGATCAATATCGCCCGCCACTTGACATTATTTGGCGGATATATTATATTCGCAAAAGTATGAGCGTGAAGATGGTTTTTATACACGACAATACAAGGACACATTTGTATTTATGACGAGTCGCCACTGTCTGATTACCACTTGTTTCAGTCTCTGTAAAACTCTCTTAATAGTAAAAAATTTACCAACCACTCGCACTTTATTGATTGCTTCATTCGAACAGCTGTGAGGAGCATATTTATTTTTTTTCTCCGTCACTCTTTTATAGAGAGCATATAAGCTTTCTACCGTAGCTCACCTCCATATGATTGTGTGTAGTGGTGCAGATCCTTACTTAGCATTGCAATTTTTTTTCGCAGTAGCTGGTGTTTTCTTCTGATCATTCGTCTGATGTCTGTCATCATTGCCAGAGGAAAACTGGAAGGTCATGGGGCTTTTTTAAATGGATTTGTCTGGAGGGAGGTTTAAGTCTGTTTTTATTAAGCGCTTGAAACCGCACTGGTATTCAAACCTGGGCCATTTGTGTTGTATAGCCTGTGTTCTAACCACTGCACCACACTATTGAGCATAAGACCTCAATAAATTTGTCTTCTCCATGTATGGGGTGGACGCCTCTTCTTATGTTCACCTGAGAAGTTCATTCTATAGAAATTCTGGTAAGGTCGTTCGATTACTTTCTAAGGGTATTACCAATCTACCGCCCTTTGCTCCTCTTTATCCAAATCATTAAAGATTGCTGACCTGTTCTCTGCCAGAGCATATGAATAGTTATACTTCTTGGTCAGTAAATGTGAATGAAATTATGCAGGCAGCGATTCAGACGATTTGATTAATATCCTCGCTTCAACCTCTGTTTGCTGATATTATACTCCCACGATTGCAAAATTGACGGCGGCTAATGAGACCCTTTAGCTACAATAGGGAGTTGCGCCGCATGGGCAAGAAAACTATGAGGAGACTTATAGGCTTCTTGACGGGCTATTACTATCTTAAATATCACCTTTTAAATGGTACCGACGGAGAATATTCTTTGTGAGTGTGTTGCTGTGGCAAACATTTTGAGACAAACTTTTATGGAGCCATTTATTGGGCCTGAACAGGTTCGTCGGCTACCCATTGGAGATATTGCTGCATTCATGCACAAAATAAAGGGTATTTTTCTGGAGACTGTTCCGACTGGTGCTTCTGGACCGATCGGTATAGTCATCCGCGCAGGGGTATTGACTCAATGGGTTTTTTACTGCCGCCGGCTATTGCGTTGTCGGGTCTGACCCTGAAGATAAATCTGTCTAGGTCGCAGTGCCATGGCCAGTTAGGCCTATCCGATCCAATTTAATAATAATAAAGATAATATGAAATGTGAATCTAGGGACTTTCGCTGTTTCATAGCAGTGGCTGAGCCCTGACACATGAGGTTAATGATAGTCTTCTCCTTCACTTGAGAAGCATAGCTCCTGCAGAAGTCATGCTAGGGAATGCCGGGTGTATCAGCGTGCCTTCTAAGAGGGCAATGGCTTGTGGGAACCAAAATTGTGTAACGGATGGCCATGCGATTCAAGAAAGGAAGACAGTTGAGCCAGTGCAGCAGAGCCTAGCGATACCGCTGCATGTTGCCAACAAAATTGACATCGACTGGTGGAAATCCAGACTAACCAAGACAATTGAAACACATATGCCCGGGTCCAATTCGATGATTGCGAGCTCTGTACCGTCTTAGCCCATATAAGAGCTTCATTCAAATGATTTGAAATTTCCATGAAAAACATCCAATTTTCATAGACGAGAATAGATAAAAGAAGCTAAGGAAGATAAGAATAGCTGAAGTTACAGTATTTTCCAACAAATAAACACAGTTGTTTTGCAACCAACTTCACTTTATAACACACAATTGCTAAGCATAGCATTGACGCAGTTCTCTAAGTGATGTTTTATATATTTTCTATGGGCATAAGAATTTTAACAAATAGATAAAGCTTAGAGCAGTGATTTAGGTTAATGTGTAACCTTACAACATTTATTAAAACTTTAACTTTATTAAACTGTTTTACATCAGCTTGAGACTTTGACCCCAATTTATTAAAATTTTTCTATATCTTAAGTGCTAATTATTGTCGATTGTTTGATTATGGCAGTTATTGATTTTTTAATGACTTAATTAAATAATTAAATATTGAAACTCATGATAAGTTAAATCTTTAAGTAGAAGTAAGTACAGTACAAGACAAAAGTATTTAAAAAAAACTTCAATAAATTAAGGGTACTTTAGCACACAAAAAGTACTTTTCAAAATTTTTTTTCTCCGTCACTCCTCTAGGGAGCATATTGGCCTTCCACAAAACATCAATTGCTTTGTTTCAGTTTCTTTAATCAATTTGATATTTCAAGCGAAGTAGATGATTAATCAGCTGTAGCTTCCTCCATATGATTTTTTTTGGTAGTGGTGAAGATCCTTGCTAATTGGTGGTGAATTTTACTTTAGCATTGTAATTTTTTCCCAGTAGGTGGCGTGTTTTTCCTGATCATTCGTCTGATGTTTGTCACCATCGCCATAGGTGTGCGAGAAGGATCAGGGGGACGGCTTTTTTCTTTAATTTTCTTTTAGATGGAGTTGTCTGTAGGGAAGTTGAAGCCTTTTTTTATTATTAAACATTCGAAATCACAAATAAATTTGTTTTTTGTTATGTCCTCTGCTGGAGCTCGAACCTGGGTCGTTTCCGTTGTTATGCGTGCGCTCTAACCACTTCCCCACGCCACCCCCACTTTTCAAATAAGATATGCTAAATAATTATTTAACATTATTCAAAATGTTTTTTAAAATCTAAAAGAAATATTGTTTTAGTACCAAAATATTTAGTACACAAAAAAAGTACTTTTTATTTTATTTTGTACAGAAGCCGTTTACTACTACTTGAAGTAAGTACTTTAAGTAACATTGGAAAAGATCTCTTTTGGTACAAAATAGTATTTATTTAGCAAGAAGTACTTTTTTGCTTAACTTCCGGTCTTTAAAACCTTTGATTATATAAACAATTTATTATTACTCATAATTTTCTTTTGAAGCCATATAAATTGACTTCCCTATAACGCGGTTTACCTACATTTACGAGTACATTATACGAGTACTAAAATAATCAATAGCTCAGCAAAATTCTCATTTAATGAATTAGCTTTTATTTCGTTTTTATTTTTTATTTTTAATGTGTATTTATTTTTTGTTTGTTTGTTTTGTTTGTAATATAAGCCCAGTAAGACAAAAAAAAAAAAAAAGTAAAACTGTTGCACTCTCGTGTTTGTTCCCATTGCCTACCACAACATTATTGTTTTTTTCTCTATGTTTTTCTGTATAAACATTTGGTATATAAACGAGTATATAGGACAACTAAAGTCCCCACATTACAATAACTCAGTCATTCAGTTACTCAGTCAGTCAATTATTGTATGTTGACATACTCGTACGAGTACATTCGTATTGAAAAAAATTAAATTTCTTTAAAATTATTTCTGTTGTTGGTTTATTGTTGTTGTTGGTTTCTTATGGTTTTTCCGATGACATAATTCCCCAAATTGCATATAAAGTTATATTTTGTTGTTGTTGTTGTCATTTTCCATAATATTGAGGAATGAGTTAAAAAAATAAATTAAAAAAATAACCAGAATTGAGAGTGAGCAGTGATTAAAAAAAGTGAGTGAAAAACAGTGTTAAAGGAAATCTACAAATTGATTTAAAATAAATCGGGTTTCTTGTACAGCTCGATATGAGAATTGAAGTAAAAAATACTACTGATGCTTGAAGACTGTCAACATAGTAGTGGTCATTGAAAACAACAGCTAAAAACTACACCATTTCCACAGTAAGTAATATAATATCGTTAAGGCAACAATTATTGGGGGTGGCATGGTGTAGTGGTTAGAGCGCACGCATAACAACACAAACGACCCAGGTTCTCGAGCTCCAGCAGAGGACATGACGAAGAAAAAATTTTAATTGTGGTTTCGAATGTTTAATAATAAAAAAGACTTCAACTTCTTCCCTCCATACAACTCCATCTAAAAAATCTAAAAAAAAGCCTGAACCTTCTCGCATACCTCTGGCGATGATGACAAACATCAGACGAATGATGAGGAAAAACACGACGCCACCTACTGGAAGAAAATTACAATGCTAAAGTAAAGATCAACATCAATTAGCAAGGATCTTCACCACTACACAAAAAAAAAAAAAATCATGTGGAGGAGGCTACAGCGGATTAATCATCTACTTCGCTTGAAACATCAAATTGAAACAAAGCAATAGATACTTTGTGGAAAGCCAATGACGGATAAAAAAAAAGGAAACAATAATAATATGGTGCTGCAAAAAAATTAAGTCATTGTACTTTTCTGATAGACGCTAGCGAGCACAACAACAATCTGTTATTGAAATCTTTCAAACACCTCACAAATTTAGAGTTACGAAAAAAACGGTATTTCGTACCTACATGCGCTTATGAGTTAATATCTTAGCTAAATATTAACCGATTTTAAGTTTCTAAGCGTATTTGATATGACGAAAAATAAGCCTCAGTAGGTACTGAGGAATAGGTGTGTATTTCTTAAGCAAACACATATTTCATCCAATTTTTTTTTAAAGTTTTCAAGTTTAGAAATGTTTTTGCGCACTGTTTTATATAGCAACCGTTTCATTTATGGACTTACTAAAGAAGTATATTTAGTTGGAAGTTAAATGCTATTGTGCTTTTAAAAATTTGGTAGCAACTGACGAATTATTAAGAGTTTTAAATAAATCAACTTCAGCGATCTTTAGTCATCGCCATAGTGGCCACTCTTAATGTTTTGTATGCGCTCATTTACCACGATGAGCTCAAAGTAAAGTGATCTTAATTGCAATTAAACAATTCCTCTATGGACGTCATGCTTTAAGAAATGTCTGAATTGCTCCGACCCAAAATTTCACTACACTGTTGCAGCATTGATTGGCATACAACATTACATCGAATTAATCTTCTCCTTCTGAAAACCCATTTATATTTTCAGACATTCGTTATATACGACTTTGATAGAATTAAAGTTCACCCTTAATCGACTTTTTTCAAACTCTGTATGGCAATATTAAATGATCTACAATTCGACTTTAATTTGTACCTTTTCATGATACCTTTTAAGGTATTAATTGACTTTAAGCAATTTTAGATGTTGTAGTGAAAAATCGACTTGAATAAAGCCAAAGCAACTTTAAACCTTAAATACCTAAGGCCGTTTACAGGGGTTCTAAAAAAAACAGGTTTAAACAAACTCGCTAATCTGATTAAGATCGATTAATTTTTTAAATCAGAGACTCCTTCTCTTGGAGGCCTAGATCTATTACAACTTTGTTTCGAGTTTCATAGGCATATAGGCATTACTTGTTCCAGAGTTGTTTGGTACCTAAGTAGAAAGCAAAAGAACGTCAAGGTCAGAGCAAAGACCTTATTATTGTACTACTGAATCCGGGTGTTAAGTTATCATAGATTTCTGCCCGGTTAAGTAAGGCTAGCTAGCTAGTTAACCAAAAGCATGATTAATCACAATTAGCACCAGACTGCCGTTTTGAAATCATATCAAGACTACTGACGATGAACTACCCAAAGATAAAAGAAGAAAAAAGGGGATTATGGAGAAGATCGAATTTTTATAATTGTTTTTTGTTACTCTACTAGAGAGCATTTTCTGCGTTGTTTCAGTTTCATTAATCAGGTTGATTTTCTCAAGCTAATGATTAATCTACTGTAGCTCTTCTTCATATGATTATGTAGTGGTGAAGATCCTTGCTAAGTGGTGGTGGTGGTGATCTTTACTTAGCATTGCATTTTATTTATTTTTTTTTAAGTAGGTAGCATTTTTCTCCTAATCATTGGTCTGATGTGCATCATAATCACCAGAGGTAAGCTGGAAGATCTGGGGGCTTTTTCTTTACTTATTTTTTGATGAAATTGTCTGGAGGGAAGTTTATTTAACACTCGAAACCACAATTAAATTTTTTTTTCATGTCCTCTGATGGAGTTCGAACTTGGGCCGCTTATGTTGTTATTCATGCGCTCTAACCACTTCAAAAATGATTTTTAGCCGAAAATCAACTCGAGTAAACCTTTTTGTCGCTAGACCAGGACACTCACAGACAGAGTGAATGATTGTCTTCCTATCAAAAATGTTTTTGTAGCTTCTGCAGTAAATGTTAGAGGGCAACATTATTTTTTTCGCTAGTGGTCCGTTTATCCAATGATCCGGTTACACCCCTATGAGTTTGAATATAAAATGGCGTGTGGCAATCTTCAAAAGTTTTAGTATCCTGTCCCTATTGTAACGAGGCCACAGTGCTCTCAAAATATTACAGGAGGAGATAGAACTCCACCTGCGTATGTGGACTTTTTCTTTTACTCTTCCATCCAGCCTCTCCAAGAACAGTTCTAAATTTACTTCAATTCCTATAAAAGTTTTAATTAAAAAACGATAGAAGTAGTTGAGGTAGGTTGGCTAATAAAGACATACATATACATATGTATGTGTGTTTGTTATATAGAGTATCGTATTGTTAGGAATTATTCACAGTAATTTCAAATTATACGTGACTTAACGTATCGTCAACGCAACGCAATCAACCAACCTTTTGGGCAACTCTGTCTAGATTAGAAGTGACATATGTACCATAAAGCCGCAACCGATCAATTGATTTTTATTGAAACTGATTTTGACTATAGTTACGGCTATGGCGTTATGTTAATTCACGTTTAATTGAACTTTAAGGAACGAAACCATCTTTTGCAAACTTGAACTTATTAACAACGTAAACACTTCAGATTAAATCCTTTTGGAAACAGTGTACGTAGATGTTTTCCTTTTCGTTTTAAAACTCGTAATAGCAGCGTATTATCGCATAAAGATTCTCTTGAGTCACTCAACTCCATAAAAATTACAATAATAATGCATAAGATTTTTTTTTCTACAAAAAACCGGCGTTTAACAAAAAAAAAAAGAAGAAAAGAAAAACAAACCTGTTGCATGCAACATAACACAACACAACACAAATACATAACAACGAAATGATAAACAAAATCAGCAAAAGTGTTTCTGTCTGCTTGTTTGTTTGATTGTTTGTCTTAGCCATGTGTCCAAATGGTTTGGTGTTTGCTGTTATTTTCAACATTTTGGTCAAAACTACAACCTGGTCTTACCACTTTTCAAAACTGCATGTGTATTGTATATATGTATGTAAGTATGTGTGTGAATATAAGGCTTTCGATTTTAAAGCTTTTTGTTTTTGTGGCAGGCAGCTGTAATATTTGTGGCATAACATAATGAAATGCTACTGCTCTTCTGCTCTGTTGCTTTAGTTGCTTTAGTTGCTGTTAGTAACTTGCTAACTTTTCTGCTGGCGCTATATCTTATACCATTATTGTTATATTTGTTGTTATTGCAAATGATTACAACATTTAGAGAGGGGGTTGCCTGTGTTTTTGCCGTCGATTTTTGCATCATTTAAATATAAACATTTGTATGGTACGAGTGTAGTTATAAAGTAATAAGAACTATTATTTTTAGTTTTTTTATCTTAATTTTTATTTTTTGTTTTGGGGTTTTTTCAATTTTTTGTTTGCTTTGCTGACTTCACAAGAAAATTAACAATTTGTTAAAAAAAATTACAAAAAAATAAATAAATTATATATTTTTCATATATACAATGAAAATATTGTTTTGTAATGCTATTATTGTTGCTTAGTGAGGTGAGGAGGGGAATATCTTTAAAGTTAAGATTTCTGAGACAGACATACTAATTGATTTTGTATTTGTTTATCAATATTTAATATTTATATTTATTTTTTATAATATACGAGTATATCTCTAGAAATATTTCATTTAAAAATTTCTAGAAAAAAAAAAAAATTTTCTTTGTGACTTAATATTTGAATATTAATTTTTGAACAGATTTATGTTTCGAATATAATTTTTCACTTCACAAAAACTATCGGGTCCACCATCTAACGTTTTTTTTCAACTAGTGCTTATTTCGTGAATGGTAATACTTAGCTGATGTCTGATTTGACAGATAATTAGTTTTATCCTTCCGCTGAACGAATATGGTTGTGTATACGCTTGCACAACGCTGGTAAATATTGCGACATTACTTTGAAAATCATGGTAATGTTGCAGAATGTGTGCGATGTGTTCAGATGAAGCTCATTTTGATCTTGACGGGTATGTGAACAAGCAAAATTGTCGCATTTGGGGCACAGAAAACCCGCACGCATACATTGAAAAGCCGTTACACCCAAGACGAGTCACTGTCAGAGGCGTAATTGGGCCATTTTTCTTCGAAAATGAGCAAGGAGTGGCCGTTACAATCAATGGCGATCGTTATCGGGCCATGTTGAACGAATTTTTGTTCACAAAAATTGAAGAGGAGGATATTAGCAACATTTGGTTTCAACAGGACGGCACTACGTGCCACACAGCCGAAGCTACACTCGATGTTTTGCGCTCTGTTTTTGAAGATCGCATTATCAGCCGCAGAGCTAATGTCGTTTGGCCACCTCGGAGCTGCGATTGGACACCGTTGGACTATTATTTGTGGGGTGCCGTCAAAGATAAGTGTTACGCCAACAAGCCAGAGACAATTGACGCTTTAAAGGATAATATTCGTGATACAGCTGCACAAAATCGATAATGTGCTTAAAAATTGGACCGATCGTGTAGGCTACTGCATGGCCAGTCGAGGCAGCCATTTGAATAAAAATATTTTCCATTATTAACCGGAAGGATTGTACTTTCAAATAAAAAAGAAATTTGAGAAAATATTCAGTAGTTTTTTTTATGGCATTTAAAAAAAAGAAAATTATTTGGCGGACCCTTTACATCAAAATATGCATTTATCGGGGAGAGGGTTGCTTTTCTTAATACACCTTCTATTCAAGTATCAATGAAAAATGAAATACCTGACGTAATGTGACAATATTATTAAAAATCAATAGAGTCTTCAATGAGCACATTTGCCCTCTTAAAGCACTAGTCTGTTCATAGGCACTGTATTTTAATCAGTTGGATAAAGACTAGTAAGTGTTTCATTCCACACTTTAAACACTTCTTATAAACAGAACATCAAGATCACTTGATCGGATGCGAGGTGTATTAATGCATTCTACTGCTACTATAGGCTATAAAATTCCATTTTGGTCTGTCATCTTCACCTTTGTGAGGGTCATCCTCGTCTTCGATAGTCTTGTGATTTCCGATTTATGCCCTGTTTTGCGATTGTTTACTTAAAGTATGACAGATCCAACTCTAAAGCTGATGAGTTGAAATTGTCCTTGGCCTATATTAGAAAATGATCTTTCTTAAGTAATTATTCACAAATACTTGTATGGCATGAAATTTGCGTGATGACGTTTCCAAGGCTCACATGCACACATTGAGTTCCACACTGGTTTAAAGCTGGCTGGAGATATTAGCTTTGAGGCCACTAGGAAAAGAAAATTGCATTGTGGCTTTACTGATTAGTAACAGAGTTTAAATCGAAGCGGTACCAAATAAGCTCACCTAACAAAGGAGAGAAAACTAATTTGACAAAAATATTTTACATTTCTTAGCATGATCTCCTTTTATCTCGATATGGTATATCGAGTATGAACTGTCTAGCTCCTTAAAGTAGCCATCAAACGCAGAATCTACGTCTTTATTGTTAGTAAATCTTTCATCACCGAAACATGTTTGCGAAGTTTGGAAATATAAAATAATTCGAATAAAGTGAGTGAGGCCGCAATTCGAACTTTAATTCATTGATATTGACCATCGTAATTGTGGAAGTGTGAACTGGTGCATTGTCTTGATGGAACAACACTTTTTTCACCAAATACGACATTTTTTCCTTAATTATATCACTTTCATTTTTCCCTAACTCCTCTTAAGAGCATATGGTTTTCACATTCTCTTTGCCTTGTTTCAGCTTCTTTATAATCATTTTTGTCTTTCAGCTAAGCAGGTGCTGTCATTTATTGTTGCTTAGAAAAAAGTCCAGTTTATATTTGGTGTAGTATTAGTTTGGAGTGTTACTGTTGTTGATCGTCACAGACTCCTACCGCGTTGTCTGAACTTTGCGATAATTTTTTGTAGTTAATGCTCTTTTTCAATGGCCTCCGTAGAAGGGGAGAGGGAGGGTCAGAGAGCTTCTTAGACGGATTATCTGGGCGGCTAAAGCAACTTAATTTTTTAAAATCCCAAGTGGTCATAAAAATTTCTATTGCCTTCGCTGAGATTTGAATATCTGCTGCTTGTGTTGTATGCAAGCACTTTGACCGTACTCCACGCCACCTCCTAATTTCTTATTTAAACGCTGGAAGCACAATGCTCGCCGTTGCTTTTTAATTCTTTCTGAAAATATTCAGTTAAAATTATCTCACACGCGTGAAAAAAAAGATAACAAATGCCATTACCTTGTCAGCAAAAGGAACTGTCTTTGCTTTCTCTGGGCGCGATTCTTTTAATCCGGTCCACTGTCAAATCATCGTTCGTTTGTCTTAGGTGTATAGTGACGACATTGTTTTTGTTCTATTGTGAGCTGACACGGCACCCACGCAAATTTTGTAGTTAATATGCGGAAAGGGGTGGCGTGGTGTAGTGGAGGTAGTTAGAGTTCGCACACCTTCACTTGATGATCACCGTTTCTGGCGACTACTATAAAATTCGTTATGGCAGCTCGTACGGCTTCATTAAACTTCTACCACCTAGTATCTTAGGTTGTAGGAACCTTGGAACTTAAAACTTATGTTTTATAAAGTTCACCAAAGTAATTTTTTTAGGCTACTCATTGTTTCGGTTTCAAAGGCGAATTTAAATAAAACATATTGTTACAAAAGTAAAAATGCCTAAAGAGAAAATTCACCGCATAGTTGCCTTTGGGACTGTACTGTGGGATTATTGTTTATTAATTTGTATCAACGTTGATAATGTGTTACCCTGGTATTGCCGAACTGATTTGTGTATTTGACGGCATTGTCAATTCGATCATCTTTGGCTAACACAATCTTACATGTTTAAAATTAACGGATATAAAATAGAGGATATGAGAGCGCTTGAGAGGTTTCCGAAACTTTCCAAGCTGTAGGCAATTAGGTATATAAGGAGGCTGCTTTGCCTACGTCAGTTTAGATATCGGGTTGCAGTCATAAAGTAAAGCCATCTTTAAGCGTAAATAATATTGTTGTATAAACGAATATTAAGTGCAAGATAAATAAGTTGCTGTATTAAGATAAACTGTATAAAGATAAACTGAGGAAATCAAAACTGTAAGAAAATATCAACGGGGTGTTTGACTTATTTTGACGCAATTAAAAAGATTAAAACGTTACAGTATATAAATGACCGTCTCTAATCATAGCGTATTAAATTGACGGCTAAGGTTCTTCCAGCGTCATTGTCTACAAAATGCAGCCAAATAACAGTGTCAGATTATAATGCTCACCAAACAGTCACTTTTTCCGAAAGCAATGATTTTCCCACAATCACTTCTAGGTTCTCCAAGCTCCATATGCAACAATTTTGCTTGTTGATGTAATGTAAGTGTGGCGTGGTTTAATTGTGAAAAGAGAACAATCAACACTCGATAGTTAAGAGACAAGTATAATGAAGTTTGTGTGTTCACTTATATATACAATGGTATACTAATATTCACAAATGTGAAACAGAACAGGTATTGAAAAAATATCGATACAGTTCATGCTAAAACAGTAGGCTATTAAAGATTAGTGTTCCCAGATGTAGGAAAAGGGATAATCATTTAAGAAATACTTAAAACATACACAATGATTACATGATTTTACCAAATTGGTAGCATTGTTATTACGTATTTAGATAATGTGAGAGGAGAGCGATGCCTACGAAATACAAACTGTTTCAATGAACAATCTCTTTGTGTTAACGAAGTGAAACAAAATATTCTCACTCATGGTATGAATAAAGCAATAGTTTGTTTGGTGTTCTGATTTTTATTCGAAATAGGGTTTTAGTCAATGAGCATATTCATATGTTCATATGTTCATTGATGAACACGTTCATGCAACTTTCTATATAACAAGCAGACTTCAACCTCCATCTAGACAATTCCATCAAATAAAGCCCCCTTGACCGTCCAGCCTACCTCTGACAATGATGACAAACATCACATGGATGATCAGGAGAAACCGCCACATATTGGGAAAAACTAACAGTGCTAAGTAAGGATCACTACTACCTACACTTAGCAAGCAACTCCACCACTACACACAATCATGGCGAGCTACAGTAGATTAATTATCTACTTAGCTTGAGAAAATCAATGTGAATAATGAAACTGAAATAAAACAATGGATGCTTTGTGGAAAGACAATATGTCTTTAGATGAGTGACGAAAACAAAATATGTAACCACCGAGTGAGAAATGAGCTCCATCGCTAAAGAAAATTTTGTGCGGAAGTTCAGCCACGTTTGAATCACCATTTGTGTAATAAAGTTTAACTTATTTACGCATTATTCGTTTGCTAGACGATTCATATTCGTAAATGGCACACCTTTGGCTAAATAAATGACACTTTAGATGACAGATCTTTAACAGCTGACAGTAGTTTTGAAACCACTAAATGCATAAGCCTATACAATAGCTTTCTATACGCCGAGTCGTTTAATTTTGAAACCGTCCTCGTAAAAATTATTTTTATGTTTATTTATACTCAAAAGACTTAAAAAAATCTATTTATAAAAATAAAAATTTAATTAAACCTTTTTTGCCTAAAAATATTTTTATGATAGTTTTTTAATTAAAAAAGAAAATAATAAAAAAATTTAAATTAATTAAAACAAAATATTAATAAAAATAAAATCTTGTTAAATTTTTTATGAAATTAGAAAACCAAATAAAAATAAAAATAAAAATAAAAATAAGAGTAAAAAAGGCATTAAATAATAACATGTTCGACTTTTCTTTTTAATTTCGTTTAAGAGGGCAAATGTGCTCATTGAAGACTCTATTGATTTTTAAGAATATTGTCACATTACGTCAGGTATTTCACTTTTCACCGATACTTGAATAGAATGTGTATTAAGAAAAGGACCCCTCTTCGCGATAAACGCATATTTTGATGTGAAGGGTCCGCCAAATAATTTTTTTTTGAAAATGCCATGAAAAAAATTACTGAATATTTTCTCAAATTTCTTTTTTTATTTGCAAGTACAATCCTTCCGGTTAATAATGGAAAATAATTTCATTCAAATGGCTGCCTCGGTTGGCCATGCAGTAGCCTACACGATCGGTCCAATTTTTAAGCACATTATCGATTGTGTGCAGCTGTATTTCACGAATGGCTTCACGAATATTGTCTCTGGCTTGTTGGCGTAACACTTATCTTTGACGGCACCCCACAAATAATAGGTCAACGGTGTCCAAACGCAGCTCCGAGGTGGCCAAACGACATCAGCTCTGCGGCTGATAATGCGATCTTCAAAAACAGGGCGCAAAACATTGAGTGTAGCTTCGGCTGTGTGGCACGTAGCGCCGTCCTGTTGAAACCAAATGTTGCTAATATCCTCCTCTTCAATTTTTGTGAAAAAAAAATTCGTTCAACATGGGCCGATAACGATCGCCATTGACTGTAACAGCCACACCTTACTCATTTTCGAAGAAAAATGGCCTAATTATGTCTCTTGGGTGTATCGGCTTTTCAATGTATGCGTGCGGGTTTTTTGTGCCCCAAATGCGACAATTTTGCTTGTTTAGATACCCGCCAAGATCAAAATGAGCTTCATCTGAACACATCGCACACATTCTGCAACATTACCATGATTTAAAAGTAATGTCTCAATATTTCCCAGCGTTGTTCAAGCGTATACACAACCATATTCGTTTAGTGGAAGGATAAAACTAATTATCTGTTAAATCAGACATGAGCTAAGTGTTACCATTCACGAAAGAAGCACTCGTTGAAAAAAAAAAAACGTTAGATGGCAGTATAGTTATGGCCATTGGTTAATAGGAGACAGTGTTGCTTTTTATAAACAAAAATTAAACAATATTTTTTTTACTTATAAATTTTCTAAAAAACCATAATAATTTTTTTTCGTTTTACTTCTTTAATTTGTTTAAAAATCAAGTAAAGCTCTCTTTAAAAAAAAAGCTTTTTAATGTTTGTGGCTGAAAAAAAAATTCGAAGAAAAAAAATTGTTGTGAAATTTTTTTTAACACTCAATCTACCCGTTGCTCTAATACAGCAACAGCAACAACAACAACACAAAACTATACAATAATTGTTTAAAAAAATCATACCAATAAGAAAACAAAACAAAATTAAATAAAAAATAAAAAATAAAAAATGTTGATGAAAGAAGGAAAAGATATGAAATGTAAAAAACGTCTGTGTTTTTATATGAAAGGTGGGTCAATTTTATTATAAAATGGGGTCGAGTTGTGCGATTTAAAAATTTTCAAAAACAAAACAAAAATAGCAATAAATAAACTATTCGACAAAGCTGGCTTAAAGAGTATAAATATACTATATAACAAATAGACAAAAATATATTAAATAAGATTTTATTTTTGTACAATTATTTTTGTAATTATTGTATACGAATGAAAAAAAATTTAAGAAATAATTGCAAGATGATTCATATCAAGAAAATATATTTTTGCTTATGTACTCTGCGTGGCGCAGATACAGGTTTATTTAAGATTTTTTTTTAAATGGAACACTATGATGGTTTTAGATAAATTTTTGTATTTAATAAATAGGTCTAAATGTCTGTAGTAAGGTAAGAGCTAACACATCTAAAAAAAGGAAAATCAAAAAAAATAGTATTTAATAGAAACAAAAAAAAAAAAAACAAATATTGGGAGAGTTAATAGCACACATGGGCTGACAAGCTTCAAGTCTAACAAAGAAAACACTTTTTTTTTACTCAAAATTAACTTAATTCATCAACGTTATCTCCATCAAGAGCAAAGCAATCATAAACAGCACCGCACTTGCATTTCAATGCTATTTTTGTAGAACGATTTACCCTTTGCCTCAAAATAGGCCTCAGTTTCAGTGATAACCTCTTCATTCGAGCGAATTTTCTTACCGGCAAGCATTTATTTAAGATTTGCGAACAGCCAGTAGTCGCTGGAAGCCAAATCTGGTGAAAACGTTGGATGTGGAATTTTGAATCATCAACACGTTCTTTAAATAGAGCTTCCTCTTAGGAAAATGCCCATGCAATATAAAGCCGACACGGTTTTTTGTTATCTTAACGAAGCCAGTTAACTCGAGCAACTTCACTTTTTGATCATTACCTCATTTGGACGTCCACTGCGTTCTGCATAATCGACATCTCTACGACCACATTTAAAGTCAGTAAACCAACGTTTTATTGTTGTTTCTGATGGAGTGAAGTACACTTTTCAATCCTCTGTTTTCCTTGAACGATATTTTTTGCACATCAGGAAGCAGTGTAGAAGTGAAACACGAAATTGTTTTTGAACCCTTGTTCTGAAAATAACAAAAGTAACGTCACTCTTAGCATAATAACTTACAAACTAATTAACAAAATGTCATGAAATTTTAACAGCTGTCTTTGGAAGATTAGCTCCGAATGCTATAAAACTAGCGCCATTTATGTGTTAGTTGCGGGACTTTTTAGCTTATGTGTTAGTTAGAGAGTAAGACCAAAAGCCTTTTTTTTAAAGACTATTATAATGCACATACTTATTTTTAAAGTGTAATCACTATGTTTAATAGCATAATTATACACAATTTTGAATTACTTTGTTCGCTGTTTGAATTACTTAAACGAATTACCCTGTTCATATGGCATATTTGTAATTCGTTTTGATGGTTATTCTTTTTTATTTATTTCTCTTTTTAAAAATGAAAAAAATGTTAGTAACTTAAATAAACACCCGTTAAAAATTTCAGATTACTTTGATTTTAAAGTAATCTACAGGATAAATGTAACTAAACTGCATAATTACAATTTCTGTATGATTCACTCTCAAATGTATGTAAGTATTGTATGTGTAATTATGTAATTCCGCCCATAATTGGGCATTTAATTATAAATATGAATGCGAATTACGAAAAAATGTTACGGTGTGTTTATGGCGTTAGGCATGAATAGTCATGCGGGTTATACTACGTTTTAAGCTGACCTATTGTATTAGAAAAGTATGCTACATAGTTATCGAAACTATGGCATAAGCAGGCAATATTGAAGGTGCGTTATTTTGGATTTATTTGCAACCAACATCTTATACGAATAGTTCCAAATACTAAAGCATAACTCTGAGAAGGAAATTACAAGATTACAAAATTACAAGTGATACGCCCCGGGCTATTGACTCGACTACTCGTACCAATTCTTCGCTTGGAGATCTTTGCCAACATAAAGTATTATTGAGACTTTATCGGTTATTGCTCTGAGATATACGTTATACAGCTGCAGAAAAGATAAGGCTGGAAAAAATTGTTTGAGAATAAATTGGTTCCCACAATATAATGGGAATAAAGTTTAAAAAAAAACTGATATAATGTTACGACGATAAAGTAGAGGAACAGCTAAGAAGAAGAAATTAAGTAGGAAGTGGTTGTAATCGGTAAGAATCTGACATACACTATGATATCTGGGTCCTATTGAAGGTTTTCACTTCCTTTGAAAAAAGGACAAACTTCACATACTCGTATGTGTATAGTCCATACTGCATTGCATAGAACCGGTTAAACTATGTACAGCAATCATTTCTGCAGCGTAGTTTAATTATGTATAGGGTCCGCCAAATAAATGTTCTTTTTTGAAACTGCTATAAAAAAAACTACTAAATATTTTCTCAAAGTTCTTTTTTTATTTAAAAATACAATCCTTCCGGTTAATAATGGAAAATAATTTCATTTAAATGGCTGCCTCGGCTGGCCATGCAGTAGCTTACACGATCAGTTCAATTTTTAGGGTACATTATCGATTGTGTGCAGCTGTATTTCACCAATGGCTTCACGAATATTGTCCATTAAAGCGTCGATTGCCTCTGGCTTGTTGGCGTAACACTTATCTTTGACGGTACCCCACAAATAATAGTCCAACGGTGTCAAATCGCAGCTCCGAGGTGGCCAAACGACATCAGCTCTCGGCTAATAATGCGATCTTCACAAACAGGGCGGCTGTGTGGCACGTAGCGCCGTCCCGTTGAAACCAAATGTTTCTAATATCCTCCTCTTCAATTTTTGTGAACAAAAATTCGTTCAACATGGCCCGATAACGATCGCCATTGACTGTAGCGGCCACTCCTTGCTCATTTTCGAAGAGAAATGGCCCAATTATGCCTCTGGATCGAAATCCGCATCAAACAGTGACTCGTCTTGGGTGTATCGGCTTTTCAATGTATGCGTGCGGGTTTTCTGCGCCCCAAATGCAACAATTTTGACTGTTCACATACCCGCCAAGACCAAAATGAGCTTCATCTGAAAAGATGATTTTTGATTCTGCAAAATTACCATGATTTTCAAAGTAATATCGCAATATTTCCCTGCATTGTTCAAGCGTATACACAACCATATTCGTTCAGCGGAAGGATAAAACTAATTATCTGTGAAATCAGACATGAGCTAAGTGTTACCATTCACGAAATAAGCACTAGTTTCTGACAATTGATATGATAATATTCTTAAATGATTTGAAGTTTTGCTGTCATTTGTGTTGATACGAACACAATCCAAGTCTGTACAAAGCAGAGTTTGTATTAATAAAAGTTTTATCTAAAACCGGGGCTGGTTTTTTTTTTTTTTTTTAGTAAAAAACAATGTTTAAGCACTGCACGAAATTAAAAATTTGTCCATTTCCATTTATGTCAAGGCAGTTTCAGCTTTTAATGGCTGTCAAAACCATTAATGACCACATTTTACTTCAAATTCTACCATATAGTGAAGTAATAACACTTCTGAGCTTAAAATACGAAATTATGGAACTGCCCTCGTAAAATTAAATAAATTAATTTTACTTTATATATTTAATAACTGTTTTGTTCAAAATACAAACAAAAAATATTTGATTCTTATTTAATATAAGAAAATATACGAGTTCAATAGTCCGATTTTTAATTTCAAGCTTAACATTAATTAGACTCTCGATAACCTTAAAAACTATAGGTTAGAGACAGACAGCTGATCTTATAATTATAACGGTCACACAGATAATTTATAATTTATAATTTTAAATCATTTAATAACCATACTAAAAAATAAATAAAAAATATCCAAAAAGCTTATCAAACATTTTATAAAAGTTTTAATTCCGAATATTTTACGTTAAAAAATTTTTTTAAAAAACCTTGTTACGGTCAATGCTGTATTTGGTCTTCTCTTTCAGCAGAAACAGAACTAAAATTATAAATAAAAATAAAAATTAAAAAAAAAAAATTTTACAACCGTCCCACAATAGCAAAATCATTTCATCACTTTAAACCACTTAAGTCAGCATTAAAGTTGAAAACAAAATTGACAAATTTAAAGTAAACACAACGAACGAAATAAATATTAAATTAAAACTATTTTGTTTTTTTTTAATAAAACAACAAATAAATTTAAAAAAAATCTAAAAAAAACTTGTCAGCATTTAAGTCGTTGACATTGAGCGGATTCATCATCATACTCATACCTGTTATTTTCTACAGATTTTTTTCTTTTTGCATAGTAAACAGGGATGCTGGCTGGGAATTCCTAAATTGTTGAGAAATTTTCTAAAGAGAGACTTTTTTAAAGGTTCTATTTTGTAAAATATAGATAAGATAACTCCAAAACAAATACTTTCGAAAATAGTAAAACTAAAGGACTTGAAAAGAGGGCGGGCCCTAAGTTAGACGACCTAACATATTGGGTGCTCGGTTAAAATCAGTTAAAAAATTGAGCAAATATTAAGCACTTTTCCCTTATATTTGGAACAAGTTTTATTACACCATATACCGGGCGTTTTTAATAGAGTTATAAATAAAACTTTAAGTTGGCAACACTTTTTAAGCTGGCGGCCATTTTGTCAGCAGAAATAGACTGACGCCTGAACCACGCTTCCAAATTATGCAAATTTATTTGAAAGCATGGTTCTGTTCGACATACATATCATGCCCTTTTTGTTAAGCGATGAAGCTCACCGTTGTTTGAATGCATACATCAATAAACAAAACTGCCGTATGTGGATTGATGACGATGCTCAAGTGTATGCTGAGACCCCGTTACATCTAGAAAAACTGACTGTTTGGTCTGCTCTATGGGCTGGTGGAATCATTGATCCGTACTTCTTTAAAAACCATGCTGATCAGAACGTTACAGTCAATGGTGACCGCTATAGAGCCATGATTACTGACATTTCGTTCATCAATTGGACAACCATGATAAGCAGAGGCTGTGCTATCAACAAGCCGGCGAAACATATCACCCAGCTCGTGCCGCAATTAATTTATTGCAGAAAACGTTTGGTAACCGCATAGTTTCACGTTTCGGTCTCGTGAATTGTCCTCCAATATGGTGCGATTTACCGCGTTATAATATTTTCTGTGGCGATATGTGGAGTTGCTAGTCTACGCCGATAAGCCCGAAATGATTGACCACTTGGAAGACAACATTAGTCGCGATATTGCCGATATATGACCACAAATGTTGAAAAAGTCATCGAAAATGGGACCTCCAGATTAGACTACATCCGAGCCAGTCGTGGCTGACTTTCGAATAAAGTAGATTTCATGTCAATTTAAAAAATTGTTTTTTTTATATTCCATATCAAAGTTCTATACCTCTATAAAAAGCACCCTTTATATGCGCCGTTTTATCGATAAATTCTTGCCCTTACGAGTATTCCACCAGAGTAAAACTTTTGGCTTTTCTGAGTATAAACTAATTCAGTTGAGCTTTGCAGGCCTCTATGTTACGAATTTAATATTTACACCGTTAAGAGAATGCAGTGTTCGGGCTTTATGCTGCTAAGCTTTCTCCATTTCTGCCTGATTATTAAAGATATGTGTGTTCAGGAGTTGTCATAATGGAGCACAGCACCTTTTCTGTTGATTAATTCTGCCATTTTAAATTGAATTGCTTGCTTTAAACTCCTTAGTTGTTGATGCTAAAAATCAGTATCAATGGTATGAAGAAGCTCATTATGAACAATTCCCTTCCAATCTCACCAGACACACAGAGTCATCTTTCTCGTACATTATTGTCGTATGTGATCTACATTTTATCGCACGTAATAATTCGCTTCAGAAATTTTTCGATTTCTGTTAAAAAGTGAATTGCAGATGGGAATTCGGTCCATTGCATATTTCATTGTTAATTCATATGGCGGTGGTGGCTTGGTGTAGTGGTTAGAGCGCACGCATAACAACAAAAGCTGTTCAGGTTCGAGTTCCTGCAAAGGGCACGACGAAAAAATTTAAACAGTGATTTCAAGTGCTTAATAAAGAAGCTTAAACTACCCCCCCCAGACGGCTCCATCTACAAAATTAAGCCCCCTTCCAGCTTACCTCTGGCGATGATGACAAACATCAAACGCCCTCTACTGGAAAAAAGTTACACTGCTAAGTAAAAATCACCAACACATATATGGAGGGAGCTACAGTGGTTTAATCATCTACTGAGCTGGAAGAGTGACGGAGAAAAAAAACCTCATGTGGCACCAAAAACATCGTGCTTCTGTTCTTCAAATGTTCGATAACTGTTTGGTGATGAATTTCTAACCCCCTAGCAAAGTTCATGCTGCTTATGTGCCGGTCTTCATCAATTTTTTCTATGATTACTTCGACTTTTAGTGACTGGTCTACCAGAGCGAGGCACATCTTTAATATCAGTAAACTTCAAAATTTTTTTTTATTAACATGCCGCGTATTCTTACCCTTTCTATATAGAAAAGCTATATATGACGGTTATATTACGAATTTTCACGCTTTTTATTTGAACTTTGTTAACTTTTGACAGAACAATGCGATTTTAATAATACCTCCTAACAAAGTGAAGCATAAAATTTCACCTTTCAAACAATTATAATGTTGCCAGATGCAATTTACATATATTACCAGAGATATACAATTTTGGAGCCATCTACCAATAATTTGTAACCCAATGTTTACGAAAAAAATTTCTGTATTTCTCAGCATAGTTTTCTTTTAGATCGATTTACTTTTTCTAGGAATAGTCAAAAGCTTTGAATCGCTATTTATATTAACATATTGTATGTGGGTACATTTCGAGGCGGAATTGTGCCGGGCGCTGTGCTTTCTTTTATAAGGTTTCTTAATAACACTAGTCTACAAAAAACAAAAAATTTTCTGGTCTTTAAATAAAACTATATGGCATATAATGATTTCGATGCGTTGAACTCAAATCCGTTTTCAGTTTTTTTCCATCGGGCTCAAATTTTTTCTTTATGGGCGTGGCAAATGACTTGACTGATTTGAATGCTAGTACAAGCAAATGTTTAAGAGTCAAATTTCCTATAAATCACCTGAACATTATTTTTTTTTGTATTTTCAACAGTTTTGAAGTTCTTCATAACTTGTTGCGAAAAAAAAATTTTCGCAAAAAAGTCATAAAAAATTTGTCAGAATGACATGTTTTGTCAAAGTTAGGTACATGCCTTTATTGGAAATAAAATAAACAAAATTTCCACTAAGTTTGCAAAAAAAAAAAAAAAATTGTTCACTAACTTTGTTCAAAGTTAGGTATTTGCATTTAATTTTGAATAATATCAGCATTAGTCAACCGATTTTCGTTATTTATACAGGGTTGGCCACATAATTTATTTTTTTTTTTGAAAATGCTATAAAAAAAAACTACTGAATATTTTCTCAAATTTCTTTTTTTATTTGAAAGTACAATCCTTCCGGTTAATAATGGTAAATAATTTCATTCAAATGGCTGCCTCGGCTGGCCATGCAGTAGCTTATACGGTCGGTCCAATTTCTCAGCACATTATCGATTGTGTGCAGCTGTATTTCACCAATGGCTTCACGAATATTGTTTTTTAAAACGTCAAATGTCTCTGGCTTGTTGGCGTAACACTTATCTTTAACGGCACCCCACAAATAATAGTCCAACGGTGTTAAATCGCAGCTCAGAGGTGGCCAAACGACATCAGCTCTGCGGCTAATAATGCGATCTTCAAAAACAGGGCGCAAAACATCGAGTGTAGCTTCGGCTGTGTGGCACGTAGTGCCGTTCTGTTGAAACCAAATGTTGCTAATATCCTCCTCTTCAATTTTTGTGAACAAAAATTCGTTCAACATGGCTCGATAACGATCGCCATTGACTGTAATGGCCACTCTTTCCTCATTTTCAAAAAAAAAAATGGCCCAATTATGCCTCTGGGCCAAAATCCGCACCAAACAGTCACTCGTCTTGGGTGTATCGGCTTTTCAATGTATGCGTGCGGGTTTTCTGTGCCCCAAATGCGACAATTTTGCTTGTTTACATACCCGCCAAGATCAAAATGAGCTTCATCTGCAACATTACCATGATTTTCAAAATAATGTCGCAATATTTACCAGCGTTGTTCAACCGTATACACAACCATATTCGTTCAGCGGAAGAATAAAACTAATTATCTGTCAAATCAGACATGAGCTAAGTGTTACCATTCACGAAATAAGCACTAGTTGAAAAAAAAACGTTAGATGGCGGACCCTATAGCTTATTTTGTTCTCAACATTTTAATATATAATTTAAGTGCTTGGTATATAAAACTTTCATTCTGGAAAATTTTGTATGATTTTTTGAAAAAAAATTGCTCTATTTTTTGCTGTTGACCAGTGTAATTAGTTATTTAAATATGCGTTTGCTTAAGTACAACACTTTGCCTAGAACTTAATTAAAATCTGTTTATGAGAAAAATACTTAAATACTTACATATGCAGTTTTTTAATAATAAAAAATTTATTTTTTTTTTAATAATTTAAACCAATTAATTACAAATCGTATTAAAGTATTATTACAAAATGATTTTACGTTTAACCTTAATAGTAATAATATTTCCATACATACATACATGCATATATATGTGTAATTAACGTAGCAATTATTGCCTAAACTTGAAATAAAAAATTTTCATAAATACCCACTGGAATTTGGCAGTATTAAGAAAAATGTATGCGTTGTTTGCAATGATTGATGAAATTTTGTTTAAAATGGAATGAATACCTTTTGTAATATTGCTATAACGTTACTTGTTAATAAATTTATTTATTTTTTACATTAACTAACATCAAGTGTAGCTTCCTCATCATCATAATCTTCATCTTAAACACGGTCATCTGATGTGTGTTTATAACTCATCACAACACTAGTACCACCATTACCCACTAAATATTTTGATCATCATTATCACCATGATCATTATTTTGATAAAAAAATTTATTTTTTTTTTAATTTTTATTTACACTTTATCGTTTGTTGTAGTCATCCTCAACGTGGTACGAGTAATTATTTAAAAATAAATTGTCTTGCCAGCCCAGTGTTAATTTGATGCACTTTCATGTTTTTGTGTAAATATAGTGCGTACATACTCGTATGTATATATGGATATATGCCAAGGTCACTAAATTTTTTTTATATTTTATTTTTATAAATTGTAATTTAAATTAAGCTTATTTCCCTAGAGAAGAAACTGCTAAATTTTAGAAAAATACAAATATTTTTAATATATTTTATGATTCATCTATACACACTTTATTACTTTTAAAGTATTGGTCTCACTCACACAATGATTAAGTTTGCATAACCACATTACTATGGCTGATTGGATTATACGCCAGCTATTCAGCTTCCTGCTGGACGATATAATAATCAAAGTCTGTTCAAAGAGAGGAAGAATGACATGAAGTCTCTTACCCTAATTCGAATATGATATTTTTCTAATCTCGCATAAGATCTCCAATATCAAGAAAACCAAGACTATGAGAATCAACAGTACTAGCATGGGAAACATCATGTTACATGGCCAACCAGTCGAGTATGTAAAAAGGTTGTTCTATCTAGGAAGTACAATGACTACAAATGGCAGCGCTATAACAGACGTAGACAACAGGCTCAATAAAGCATGAGCGGTATTCGGAGAAGCTCATATTACTTCCAGAACTAAGTTCAGAATATTCAATACATCAGTTCTAATGAGTGGCAGTATCGAATAGCATCATCAACATAAAGCTCAAAGTCATATGCAGGATTTTTCTGAACCCAAAATTACCCCTGCACTAAAACAAAACTATCTACTTGTTGAGGGAGCCAGTAGTCGCCCGTGTAAGATGGATATGCTTTGTGGAAGGTATATGCTCCCAAGCGGAAAAATGTCATTTACTCAACTTAACTATAAAAAAGTAAGAGGTTACTGATGACATCGATAAAAGACTTTTAAAGAATGTCCAAGTATTCACATATCCGGTTGAAAAGGCAAACCTTTTGACTGAATTATTTTCAAGTAATTCTCGCTTGTCGAAGAGCCTTCAACTACTGCCCGCACTCGAAAGTGTTACAGTGACTATGCCTAGTATGTACTATCGACACTGTGCCGTAAAAAGGTTTCTTGCAAAGCTTAACGTCAACAAGGCTTTTGGACCGGATGACATACCAGCACTGATTCTGAAGCAGTGCTCTTCGACGCTTGTACGTCCAACCTTTTCAGTGCGTCATATAGCGCCAGTATTTTTCCATCCTGCTGGAAGATTGCTAATGTAACGCCAATCCCTAAAAATGCTGAGACCACCAACCCAATAGCGGTATGTTCGACACTCACCAAAGTTATGAAGAGTATGGTTAATAATCACCTTGTGAAGTAAAGATTTGAAAACCAACAATTCGATAAGTGTCGTTTTACTGGCGACCTGCTGGTGATTATCTCCATTCATGTTTTAAATTAAAGCAAAGTTGTGGTTCTTGATATTTCCAAGACATTTGATAGAGTTTGGTATGAGGCTCTAGTATCGAAACTTACTGCCTTTGGTGTTAGTAGTCACTTTTTTTGATATATTTCGAGCTTTCTCAGAGTTCGCTCTATAAGAGTTATTATACTCGTAGATGTGTTCTGTTCCGATGAGTTTATGATAAATTTAGGGATACCGCAAGGCTCTGTTCTTTCTCCCACTTTATTTCTAATATTTCATTATGACTTTCTTCTTCTCACTTCCAATCCTATCTACTCTTTACTCTTCTTTTGATCACAGGCCGAGCCTTTTGAAGATTAAGGCGAAAAGGCGGAATATGAATGACACACTCACAATCGACTTGGCGAAAATATCCGAGTGTGGTCGTGCTAATCTGGTCGATTTTAATACGACGTGTTAGTGTGGTGTCGTTTGTGGGTAATGTAGATATTGAGGAGTCAGATGTTTTTGATGTTCCGAGCATGATGATTCGTTGTGATGTTCGTTGGAACGATCATATTTTCAGAGTGTCGAAAGAAGCACTCAAGTGCTTTTTTTAAGACGCTACAAAAATACTTCACTCCATCTGACCTTCTCAATATTTATAAGGCTTATATCCGACCCAAAATGGAATACAATTCTCATATATAGACCGTTGCTTCAAAGTCTTTTTTTGAAGTTTCTCGACCGCGTACAGAAGATGACAAAGTTCTTATTAATGACGATAGTGTAGCCAACTCTATCGATTCGTTAGAGCATCGTCGCAATGTGGCGAATGTTTCATTGTTTTATCTGAACTATAGCGGAATGCGTTCTGACGAAATAAAGGAATTGAAATGGTTTTTCTCCTTGAGGACATCCTTTTCTAGTTAATTGTCATATAAATCGCAAAACGCATTATAGAGAAAATAATTCTTTAGCCGCATCGCACCTTTTTTTATTTTTATTTTTTTTTATTTTTTATTATTTATTTATTTTATTATTTTATTATTATTAATATATACATCTGAGTATATGAATATAAATTGTGGAACGATCTTCCTGTGAAATTTTCCTGTCACTTACGATCCATAAACACTACTCTCACTATTCTTCTTCATACAAACTATTTTCTTAGTACCAGCACTTGAGTGTTGGACTTAAGTGAAAAAAATTTGCTAATAGTTCTGCAGCTCTTTACTTCTTTTCAAATCGCCTGTGCTTACATTTCCAACACTTATTCACAAAAGAGTCTTTCCAAATATTAAACATCGGATGCTACTATTGCTGCATTAGTAGCAAAACTGATGGCGATCCCATTGAAGTCTTACAATTAGCTATAGTTCGTTTATCTCAGTGCAATAACCGACTAAGTCTCAATCGTACTGTTGCTAGCAGAGATCCCCAACTGAAGAATGTTTGGTTTTCCTGATTCAAACACTTTCATTTGGACACCAATGTTAGTGTTTGCATCTTCATCTAGAACCCTATATATGTATATCAAAAGTGCCTAGGATGTGTTAATTAAAGAGACTCTAAAGTCCTATTTAACCCAGTAAGGGCAATAAGGCAAAAGCCCTAAGTTAAGCCAAAAATTATCATACAGATGTAATGACTGCCATGGCCCTACCTGGGGCTTTTTTAAAACCCCGCTCAGCGGGTTCTATTGGGTTTTTGATGGGTTTTTTGATGATTTTTTGTTTGTTAATTTGCAATTTTGCATTCCTAATTGGATCAAGGCGGCATGCGTACTATGAGTTGCTAAAACCCGGTATTCGGAGCAATTACATCCGTTGAACCGTGCAGTATGAGAAAAACGGACAGATTATAAAGACAGACAGACAGACATACAAGGTTTTCCTTTTGCATGACAACGCTCGGTCTCTCCAAACATAGCTACTTCTGCCTATTGGCTTTCGATGGATGCAATATCTATTACAATAGTATATCACTAATTCACTTCTTTTGACGAAATATAAAATCGGCTACAAAGTGGATCGCCTCAAAAAAACGTTAAGTTTTTCTAAGACGGTATTCGGACATTAGCTCAGAGCTGGGGGAAAGATGTTAGCCAGTGATTTGATAATTTTTTATTTTGATGAAATTGTTAATTCATTATCGTATTTGAGCTAAAAAAAGGGACCGAATTAATTTGTGCTCCCAATACGTAAATTTGTAATTTTTTTTGTTTCAAATACGAGGGCGGATTGATATTGAAGCTACCTAAGTAGGAAAGACACATTTTTTTTCAAAAACCATTTATTTCTCAACATAGTCTCCTTGTAGCTCAATACACTTAGTAAGACGATTTTTCAACTTTTTTTATACCACCTGAATAATACGATTTTGGAAACTCCTTAAAATACGCATTAGTTTCGGTAATCACTTTTTCGTTTGAGATGAATCTTTTTCCTGCGAGCCATTTTTTCAAGTTTGAAATTAGGAAAAAGTCACTAGGGGCTAAATCTGGACTGTAGGGTGGATGATGAACCAATTCGAAGTGAATTTCTCGTAGTTTTAGCATCGTATCTAATGCTGTGTGAACCGGTGCGTTGTCGTGAACAAAGAGAACTTTTTTCTTGTTTAAATGCGGTCGTTTTACCTTGATTGCATCAACCAATTGATCCAATAATGCACGATAAGACTCTCCTGTGATTGTGGATCCCTTTTCAATATAATCGATGAGCAATATTCCGTGTGCATCCCAAAATACAGTGGCCATAACCTTGCCAGCCGATTTCGCTGCCTTCGCCTTCTCCGGAACACTTCCACCAGCTTCCAGCCATTGCTTCGATTGGAATTTGGTTTCAGGTGTGTAGTGGTGGAACCACGTTTCATCAACAGTTATTAATCTAGGCCAAAAATCAGCAGGATTATGCTTTATCATGTCCAAATACCGCTGTGAAGTGATCTGTCGAACTCGTTTTTGTTCAACACTGAGCAAACGCGGCACCCATCTTGCCGATAGCTTTTTCATATGCAAATGTTGATGCACAATGTGAACACACGTTCATATGATATGTTGACCATTTCAGCAATCTCAGGGATTTTGGCCTTCCTGTTGATGGTATTGTTGCAGTGCTTGTTCGGCCACGTTTAAATTCAGCAATCCAATATTTTACCATATAATCTGATGGAGCAGATTCGCCGTAATGTTTATCAAGCTTCTCTTTTGTCTCTTTCGCTGTTTTGCCTTTCAAATAATAGTGTTTAAACACTACACGAAATTCACTTTTTTCCATTTTCCAAGAAACACAAAAGTTGCTTACTTCAAACGACTGCAACAAATAAACTAATCGATGAATTTGGCCAAAATTTTACAGCTGACGTTTGACAGATAGTAATTTCTAAGAAAGAAAAACGTTTTTGTGTTTGTGCTGCCATCTAGCGCTAGGTAGCTTCAATGTCAATCCAGCCTCGTAAACAACAAAAACCCACCTGGGTTTTTTTAAAATATAAATAGTAACTCACCCGGGTTTTATTGGGTTATCCAGTGGGTTGCCAACCCTACCCAATAGCCCTTTAGTACTACGCATATGCGTACCAATTGCTTATGCCATTCATCGTGTTTTCGATTTAGCGCTTTGCAACTATATCTTGTTTCTAAGTTTTGAAGAAGTGCTTAATACTTTCAGTCAAATAATGATTTCATCAGAGCAGCAATTGCCTTTTTAAATGACTCCGAAAAAACTTATAATTAAGGGGGAATAGAAAAAAAAAAAAAAACTAGAAAAACGCTGGGTCTGAGACAGTTTTTTTTTATATGGAACTATCAAATCTCTCTCGCATCTTTACGTGACACTTGTTTTTAAAAATGGATCATTTACAAGTTAATGTCTTTGCCCAAAATGCATAGAAACCGCTGTGCAAATACACGTTTTCGAAAACATTAAAATTATATTCCTATTTAAACATTTTTTGTATGCTGACTGCTAAGCTATTAAAATAACCGTACTTTTCAAATATCTCGTCTCTTTTTAAAAAGAATTGTCTGAATTCTGCAGTAAAAGTCTTTTAAAAGTTTTTTTTTTTATTTTTTTTGGCAAATATGATTCACATATTTTGACATAAAAAAATATTGCCAAAGATTAACATTTTGATTGTGTTTTAAAGTAAAATTTTATTTTATTTTAGCAGATGTTAAGAATATATGAACAGTTTGTTGTTTTATAAAAATGAAAAAGAAAGAATACCGCCATTAATGTTTTATTTTTTAAAAAACCAGTAAAACTAATTTCGTTTTTTTTCTCTTCTTGTCTTTTCTTCTATTTGCAGCTTTAACTTCTTTACGGCATAAATTGATGTTGTGAAGCGTTTTAAGAAAATGATATAAAAATTATCAAAAATCATTTTTTTTATTATTGAATTTTTGTTGTTATTTTAGTGATTTTTATTATAATTGTTAATTTTAAACGTGTTTTTAACTTTTCTACTTTTTTTTTTTAATACTTTTAATTTAAATTTTTTTCTCATATTTTTGTTTTTATTAGAAAGTCCAACTACCTTAAAGTGAAAAAATAAATAAAATTAAAATAATATAACTTAGAAATACAAATATATAAACAAAAAATAAAATTTACACATCATGCTTATAACGTAAGTATTTATTTATTGTTGTATTTGTAAAAAAAATAAAAAATAATGATTTTATTTATTATTTGCTAATTCTTTATAATAAATATGTACGTACTCGTATTTTGCGTTTTTCTGTTTGTAATTTTGCCAAGAAAAAAATTGATTTTTTTTTAAAATTTTAAAACAATCAAACATGAAATTATTTTAAATGTTCCTCTTGAATGAATCCAATAATTATAATAGAAATACACAGTTTTTTTTTTTAATTTAATATTCAATTAGATTTTCTTTTTGCCTTCTACTCTTTCTGTCTAATAAATATTATAATTTATTGAGTAGCTACAGTGTGTAAGAAAAGTATAAAACCACTTCATAACCAAGTTAAATTACATTTGCAGTGTGGATGATAGGTGTACACATACATGTAGGCAGGTAGAAGAAAGGATACACGTAGGCCTAAAAATAGCCCGTTGTGATACCACAATGGATCTTCATCCCCCTATACCCGGAACTATCCACAACTCATAATAAAACCGCCAAATTGCCCAATCTCTGTACCCGACAACTCCGTCTGGGTCACCTGGCCAATGATTTCTGCAGAAGCTGTATGAATGAGGAGGAGGAAGAAACATTTATTCACCTACTGTGCACATGCCTGGCGTTAGGTGGCCTGGGCTTCCTAACGCCAGGCATGTGCCAGGCATGTGTAAGCTTAGTCACATTGCAGAAGCCCAGGCCACCTAACGCTAGGCATGTGCACAGTAGGTGAATAAATGTTTCTTCCTCCTCCTCGTTCATGCTTCTGCTTCTGCAGAAATCATTGGCCAGATGACCCAGACTAAGCCGCCTGGCATGAGTGCTTAATATACAATGGGTACTAAGCAGATCTTTTATGCACTTGAGATCCAGCTTTGGCCAGATTTGCTGCGCCATCTTGCCCGTCTACGAAGCTGCTCATGCGCCTTTATGAACCATAAGCTTGCAAGTTCCCAATGGAATGCCCAACGCAGAAAATTCGCTTGTAAGCCTGATAGTTTTGCCATGCCTAGTCACTTTCTCAGCCCTAGAGTTCCACGGAATATCACTATGACCCAGTACCCATATAATAAGAATATTATACAGCTCAGCCATGTCGTTGAGAGATCTATAACTATTTTTAAACTGTTCATGAGGTCAACACGTGAGAACCCAGAGCTTTCACAGTCGTTTGGCTATCCAAAACGTATGCTAATCACTCTATTGGAGACGCTGTCCTTTCCAATGACCTCCGAAGACGTTTGTATGGTCGATACCTCTGGCTGAAAAACGTTGCAATGGTCCGGTAACCTTATAGGATAAGGTATATTCGATGACTCCGGAGAGATACCTCCATTTACCGCTCCATTTAACTTGGTGCCATCCGTGAAGATACCTTAATGAGGTGAATCACACCATTCGTTCATACCCTCCTGTCCGGAATCGTAGTCCTGAACTCCATTGAGAAGTCATAGTGCGCAGCTAAGTAGTCAATTTCCCAAAATCTCCCAAACTTGTCACGACCTTTGAGTGACCCAAGCTTATATCGTTCTACTGCCCAGTCGCCGACAGACGCTGACCAGCATAGGGAGATACAGGATTACCTTCCTCGCCGATATGAATGTAGTACTTACCGCCACCGTGATAATAATGTTAGCGGACCTTTGTACCCGCTTTAGGTAGGCTAAGATTAGACGCCTTGCAAAGGGATTCTCACCAAAATAGGTTTGACCACAGCCGTGTTCTCGGGTTAAATTTCTCAACATAGCTTACCTAAAGCTCTGTACATTTATGTCATCCTCAAATGATGGCGTTCTTTCTCGTAATTCACTCTCTCATTCATAATTAATCCCCCAATAACAAGCCGAATTACGTATTTAACTAAACAAAATTTTACGAACAAATCATCCAAATTTTAAGTAATTCAGATTCAATTAGCGTGTAGAGGACTAAAAATCAATGTGATCTCAAAATTGCATTAGATGTTTGTCCACATCAAAGTCCAATTTACCGGCAAATAACAAAACAACAAATTAAAACAACAAGAAGAAAAAGGTTCTACTTTTAAACGAGTTAGAAAGGTACTATGTTACGATGTAATTCTCATAAGTAATTCAAACAGTGTTCCCCTATTTTTTCCTCTTAATAGACGCTTGTTTCAATTTCGAGAAATGTTTTAAACAGGATGGAGTAGCAGTTCGTAACTAACTTTATAGGTTCTTGTCATACTGACTACACACTTGTGCACTGAAACAATGGCTTAATGCAACAGCACATTTTTCTTTGATAAATTAGGTGGTTATTGCCTCAAACCTAGATTGAATCCATCCAAAAGCTCTAACCATAATATTTTGGTTGTTTTTTGATCTCTTGTATGGTATAAGGGATGCATGTTTCGCTTACAATTACGAATGCAAAAAAAACCTGTTCGAATAAAACATCGTCAAACATTCCTCTGCAATGGTAGCATAGTTACATTCATGGTCTGGTGTGAACAAAAGCGGCACATGGTTGAGATGCCTACTCTTTCCTGCCTTTCTAAAGAATTTTTATTTTTCAATTGCCCAATATCATTCAATGGAATTTGTCAACTATTTCGACATGGGGGTAATAAACGAGAGTCAAATTGGCCACGAGCCATTTGGTGGACGTACAAAAAGCTACAAAAATAAAATCTTTAGGAACTGGTAGGAGTGTGAATTTGCTGTTCACTGGCATAATTAAGCCGGCGAGAGCATAATTGTGACAAAGGGTTTCTAATCCATAACAGGGGAATCTCAGATAAGCTGCATTCACTAAGAGCATTATACTTTACTGGCAATTGCAAATAGAGATACTATTTGAACCAGAATAATTGGTCTATATGAGACCAATGGCACTTCAAGTTCAAAGCATCTTCTTAGCTCTTATCATGAACTATTTGTACTTGAGCACAAAGCCCCAAAAATTGCTTAGATTCCTTGGAAATCTTAAGATGAAGGGGTTAATGCTGGTACTTGCTAGTCTCGGATAATAATGTTATCGACTATTTGGACTCATTTGTGCCATTACGACCACTGTAATCTGGTTTTAAGGAGTATTCTTAGCGTTTAGCCATTTTTTATCGTAAGCAGTCAAAGCGACTGATCGGAACCAGGCATTGGGAACAGAACGACCAGCGTAATTTATGTTCTCACTCATTGATCTTACCCCTGGCCCGCCTGCCATGTGATACCGAAGGGAGTTTGTAAAATTTTTTTTCCAGTTCAGTTAGTTTCAGAGGGATTATGAAAAAAGCTTTTTGGATTTCTGATGGGCCACTAGTATCTGAAGTATCACCTTTCAAACCTCAATATGTTAAAGGAGGCAACAGCACATTTTCTCTATTATATATGATATCATATCATATAATATCATATGATAGACGAACAGTTATAGCGCCATTTATTGCACCTGAACAGGTTCGTCGGATGCCCGTTGGGAATGTTATGATATTCATACGGAAGGTTGAGTGCATAATTTTAGAGGCTGTTCGGAGTGTTGTTTTCGGATCGAGCAGACAGTTAATAATACATAGCGTCTGTGTGTTATCACTATGACTAATTAATAAACGCTTAACATGGTAAAAAGCGCTGTTTGCTTTGTATGTAACGACATCTTGTTAAAAGAATTGGTCGGATATATCGATGTTGTTGAGCTTCGATCAAAGAAAGTCGTGGCATTTGCATATGCTTTGTATTATTGCCAGGTATTGTATTTAAAGCATCGTGTTCTTTGTCCGATGGGCATGTTAATCATATGACTCATCAAATGTTGACAAGTTTTAGTTTAAGTCGATTTTGAAAACGAAAGACTTAAGAAAACAATTTTTTTTTGTCAAAAACCACTAAAAAATACGATTTTTTACATTAAAAAAAAAACAAAGTGAAACAATAAAAAAGATTAGCTTTTCATTTTCCTTTTTTTAAATTTATAAAAGATTTTAACGTATAATTACTAAAACTTGTTAAAATAATTACTTGACTTTGGAACTTTACATAGAATTTTTTTATTACTTGAATGAAAAATGAATTTTGCTAAGACCTTTAAAATATGAGTTAAGACCTTAATCTGGATAACATTCATATTACATATGACCTTATGTGTATAATTTTAAAAATATATTTAAATTTCTGAAATATGCTCTTCATTTTTAATCTTTTTTAAGTAATTTTATTTTATACATATAATTATAACGTTTAATACATTTTTATTATTGACTGGTCTATGCCATTTTATTTAAGAAATTCATTTGGTAAAAAACAGTTCAATGTTTGTTTTTATTTATTTATTTTTATTTTTTATTTTTTTAACCAGTACTAAATACCATATATTTATTTCCGTAAAATAAATACCTATAAATTCTAATTCAAGTATTTATTACTTCATTAATAAAAAAAAAATCAAATCTTTGTACATTAGTACGTATTAAAGCTGCTTTAGTGGTTTTAACAGACAAAAGTTAAGACAGAGATCATTAACCAAATAACACCTCCTGAACTAAAGCAAATAATAAAGAAGAAAAAAACAAATTTAATTTATATAATATTTAATATTAATATGTCTGTATGTTAATTACAATTTTTATTTATTTTTTTTAATTCTCAACGGAATATTTATAAAAATGCTTTTTTTCATTAATTAAATTTTAATTTTTTTATAACGAGATGAGCAAGTTCAAAAGTTTAACAAATTTTAATACGTCACTACTTAAATTATTATTATATTGTACTTCTATTAATTTCTTAATAAAGAGTGTTTCATTAAGCCCTTCCTAATTTAAATTTAAATAAAACGAAGTTCATGTGAGATATCAATGAATTTTTTTCGCCGTCGATGTCAATATTAATGTATGAAATATATTTTTTTCGTAATTTCTTTTGAAAGCACTGCATCGGGCATCATTTTCGTTTTTCAGCTAAGCAAGTAATCGGTCTACTGTAGCAGGTGTCTAGGGTAGATGTTGTCGTCGCCCAAAAACAACGCCGTGTGTATATTTGGTGGTCCGTAGCCTTGCTGCTGTTGCTTATCATAAACTCTTACCTTTTTCTATTTGTGCCCAAGAGTGTGTTTGTTTAGTTGGATACTTGAATCATCTGCAGCATTTGTGTCCATAGTCGCATTCAAGTGCACAAGTTTAATCGGTTTCCTGATATGCATACACCCGAACAAATAAACAACAATTTCATTAAGTTGTGGGATAGCTTTTGATGAAAGCAGACGTATATCGCTTTGCTTATTTGTTTTGTTGTTCACTTTATTGATTTTTTTCTTCGACGCATACTAAAAAAATTTACTACCACCACTACAACAAATGCAGTTGTCTCTTTGGCCACTCTTGATCTTCAGGGCCTTTTATATCGGTATAGAATTTTTTCATACCTTGTATGTTATCACTTTAAACACTATACAATGCCACCTTTTGTATGAAATTTAACATCTGCTTCGCTTTGTAGCGTGCATTCAAATTTTAAATTTTCTATAACTTTTAAGGATATACTAGTCTGAATTTAACTGATGGCTTTGGGTGTCGTTGTGGCTTGTGGCTTATTCGCATAGAACTATGACTTAAGAAAACAAAATAGGAAGAACGTTTAGCAGGGCCGAATCTCACGATCTCGGTGACTAGTTCACATTATCTGAACTTGAGATGACCATGCCCTTTTTTATAAGTTGTAAAGCAGTTGAAAGCTGTAGTCAGTATGGGGCCATATCTCATCAACATCACCCCGTTGAATAACGGGGTGAGAACCCTCAGAACCACCGATTAGATATTCTGTCAAGAGGCCGTACAAAGAACTAAGCTTAAAATATCTACCCGGCCGTCCGTTGATGTTGTTATTGCTTTTTTGTTGTAGCTGCACCCTGCCGAGTCTGTGCAAAACTCATACGGCAAACAGTCTACTGGCCTCGATAAGCATATCTATCTAATCAGATTTTCAACTGTTGGTCTGTAACATGACGTTCTTCGGTGTATCTGCCGTACTCGAAAGTTACAAGCTCTGCTGTTTCGAGTTTATCCGAGTATAGTCACATCTCTCGTTATGGTGAGTGTACCTTCTTTGCTGCAATGACCATGGCCTCAAATCGATCGAGCAGATTATCGAATTAGCTGTATGGCATGTAGCGCTGTCATGTTGGAATTAACTGTCTTTAGAGATCATTGATTGATTGTGACATTATTCTCAAAAGAATTCATATAATAAATCATGCCGCTAGCCCAATATCTAGACCATATATGTATTGTATTTTTTTTTACGATACATAGGATCACATGTGAATTGGTATCTTCCGACGTTCGAAAATTTTCATCAAGAAAATTATTATGTTTTCAACTGCTTTAGAGCCCATCCAGAGAATACACGTCGATATCTATCATCGCTTACCCTCAGCTTCTGGGTCAGATTGGTTTTGTACGATCGTGACGTGGAATTCGCCATCTTGAGGTCTTGTCGATGTTTTCAGCAGATTGTACGTTTCGTCATCGTATGGGTGTCGGTTAGGTATTTACTGAACTAATGAGCTCAAACTTATCTACCACACTACGAATAGTTGTCTCAGTAGAACGATTGAAGCAAACTCGCGTTTTAAAGAAATTTTATCATTTGCACGTGCTGTCTGCTGTTAAATGTCAGCACAATTTTTATATTAAGCCCCACCTGCATTAGTTTTCAAATTTGAAAAAATTGTTTAGTCGTTAAAGATTCAAGTAAAACAAAGAGGCCAACAATGAAAAAACGCCTATTTTAACGGTCTTGAGAAATCTTATTATGTATAATTTAAAGCAGACTAAAATTCAATTAGGGAGGCGGTGGTGGTTAGAGCAGAGGCATACAACACAAGTGGCCCAGGTTCGAGCCACAGCCCGATGGCATGATGAAAAAAAATTTTATTGTGGTTTAGAGTGTTAAATAAAGAGAATTCAATTTCCCTCCCGACAACTCCATCTAAAAAATAAATAAGAAACCCTACTGACCTTCCAGCTTACCTGTGGCGATGCTGACATGGATGATACATCTACTGGGAAACAAATTACATTACTAAGTAAAGATTACTACCGTCACTTAACAAGAATCTTCATCATTTGGTGGTGGGCTACAGTGGATTAGTCATCTACTTAGCTTGAAAATCAATTTGATTAATGAAACTAAAACAAATCAGGATTGAGGAGAATTTGACAAATGCGTCACCAAGAATATGACCATTCAAAGTTCGAAAGTTCCTATTAAAAGAAAAGTTACAAAAGAATTATCGTTACTATTTATGTATAGATCTTTGTGTTTAAAGCGCTTCTTTTACAAAATCTTTTACTCGAAACACCTGCATATCAAAGCAAAAGTATTTTTCAATTATTATTGTATTTTCTTTTCGTTCTTTCTATCAATTTCATAGTTGTTATACAAAATTGTTTTATACAACACATCTTATATAAAATTATTCATTTTACAAAAACAAACCCTTAAGCTTTGAAAGCTAAAAGTTATGCTCTTAGAATAAAAAAAAAATGTAAATTCTTCCTTAAAATTTAAATTGTTCATTCAAAGTATGAATAGTTGTTTTAAGTAAATACACGTAAACAATTTAAAATTTCTAAGTACTTACCAAATATTTGAATATACTCAATTTTAAGCATAAATTAAACACAAAAATATTCTTTAATCACTTGCCTACGTCATATGTACTATGAACAAACTGTCATTTAAATATGTCCGTATACTATACATAGATTTTCTGAAATAACCCAACAAGCATTTTAAATTATTTAAGGTTTTTTGGCTTAAGAAGTATATTTTTCATATAAAAGACAACAGACTTTAAATGGAAACTGTGTGATACATGAAATCAAAGTTAATTTTTCAACATTCACGTCTACATCTAGACGACCTAAGTGCTCATGTATGTAATGAAAAAAATTTTTTTGGGAAATGCCGTCTCATCCCAATTCTTTATTCGGTAATACCCAAAATAAGGAAGTGTTTAGCGATGAATAACAATAACAAAAAATAGCCACACACCTCCAAAAAAATTTTTTTCTGAAATAATTTTTATTAAAAATTTAATTACAAAAATTTATTCATTCATGTCTTCAGATACTTTTATTGAAGTACGTACGTACGTATATGCGTTAAAATCATTTATTTTGATTTTTGTTTCAATTTCTTTTTTTTTTAACAAATTTAATACTTTAAACAAATTTAAAATTTAAACATTTTTTTTAATGTTTTAGTAGCTCTTGTTATTTTATAATGATAAATAAACATTACGTGTAGAATACATACGAGTACATATATACACGATATATTTAAAATTCTATACACATGTAAATAATTCTTTACATACGTAAATAATTCCACACATGCAATGAAATGAATTACAAAAAGTAAAAAAATCGATACAAATTTCACAGACACTTAGAGAAATTTTGTGTAAGAATTTAAATAAAATTTTATTCAAATTGAAATATCCTGGTGGCGAATCGATATTCCATTCCATTGTCCAAATTTTCTTATATGAGTGTGTCGTTGAAGCTGTAGCAGAAGGAGGTGTAGCAGTTGAAATTCTGTATCGTTCAGCATATAGTCGACACATAGCAGACAATGTCTCTAAATTAGTTGACTCATAGTAGACAATGTCGCAAAATTTTAGAATTTAGTTGATTCGTTACTGACAATGGTGTGACATTATAATGAAGTTGTCATACACAACTCTCTTTGGTTGTATTATTGTCACGAGGATTGAATCAATGAAATTTTTCATTTACGATAATTTCATATAAATTTACACTTTATACTGATTCTGTGACAATGATTCATCAAAAAAATATTAAAGTGACAATGTCGCCATTAATAGCAATAAATTACAGGTATTTTTATCAAAGTGTAGTTATTTGCGTCATCAAGGAAAATTACAAAAATATTTTTATTTTTAAACAAATATTTGTGCAAAAAATTGTTGTTTTTTCTCTTAAATACTTAAATAAAAAAAATCAAAAGGCTTGTAAGTGCTTTGTTAAATTAAAAATTCAATTGTTTTAAGAATTATGAACCATTTTTTAGAAAATCTACTGGGCTGGGTTGACAGGTCGGTGGCTTTACAAAGATGGTACCATTAATCACGTCAGGTGGTGGCGTGGTGTAGTGGTTAGAGCGCACCTATAACAACAACAGTGGCCCAGGATCGAACTTCAGCAGAGAACATGACGAAAAAAAATTTAAATGAGGTTTCGAGTGTTTAATAAAGAGACTTCAACTTCCCTTCAGACAACTCCATCTAAAAAATTATGATGAAGCTTTCTTGACGTTCCAGCTTACCTCTGACGATGACGACAAACACCAGACGAATGATCAGGGAAAAATTACAATGCTTAGTAAAGATAACGACCACCACTTAGCAAGGATCTTCACCACTATACACAATCATATGGAGAGAAGCTACAGTAGTTTAATCATCTGCTTAGCTTGAAAATCAACTTGATTAATGAAACTGAAACAATTATATGGTGGAGAGCTAGAGTAGATTAATCATCTGCTTAGCTTGAAAATCAATTTGACTAATGAAATTGAAACAAAGTGCTTCCTAGAGGAGTGACGGAGAGAAAAAAAGAAAAAGAAAAACTGCAATAGTCAGTGTTGCCAACTTTTTATAATTAAAACGCGCAGAACTCCTACTCAAGGTCTAGAAAGCACTAAATTATTATTTATGTAACTATTTGTAATCAAAACGCGCTCTGAAAAAGCGTTAATAATATTTAAAAATACATAAATATACCAAAATTAAGAAAAAAATTCTATTATTCAAGTTTCCTTTTGAACAACAACTTTTTGAATAATTTGAACGATTGCATAAAAAGAAAATTAAAAACGATTTAGAACAAAACAATAAAAATAAAGATTTTTTCTTCATTTTTGGGCTCATATGTGACGTAAAGATAATACCTATCAGAGCTAGTGATAGACATGGTTGCGTTTCTTCTTTACTGCTCTTTAACATTGTCTTCGATTGTGTGTTGCAATGTGTACAACCTGTAGACTTAACACAAAGTTGGAAGACCTGGATTACGCAGACGACATCTGTCTCGTGGCTAAAAGACATTGCTACATGCAGGAAAAGCTAGATTCTATACAACGGATATATATAGATCTGACTGGCTTGCAGACAAACATTTGCAAAAGCAAAATTATGCGAATCAACATTAAAAACTCAATGATCTTTCGAATAGGAAACAGAAATTTGGGAGATGTCCTGTGTTTTTGTTATTACAACTTTTGGCGATTCCAGTGCTGATATTCGGAACAGATTGAATCTAGGCAGCCAATCTTTTTGCCGACTGAACGCTATAGGGTGTTTTCCATATATCTTCTCAAAAACGAAAATTAACATCTTTAACTCGTATGTGAAATACAATTTTGCGGCTGTGATTGATGTCAATTCGATTCAGGCATCTATATACGACTTATTTTGAAAATATTCTGGCCAGAAACAAGATCACACCAAGTTCCTGTAATGGAGGAAGTTGTGAGAAAGAAATTTAAATGGATTGTTGGGTATACTCTGAGGAAACCGAACTACTAGTTAGCAAAACAGGCCAGGGAAGTAGAAGAAGAAAGAAATTGAAATTTCAGTCCATTCCTAGAGAACAAAGATTGAAAGAGAAGCTACTTCCAACCGTAACAATAATTTAAATTTTTTCTATTTTATTTAAAATAACATAAGTATTGATAAATGGGGTCTTCGATTTTATATACGTTCCAAAAACACAATTTTTAGTCATTTTTGTACAAATGTTATTTGGAGTAACGTAGTTTCGAAAGCATGAAGCATAGTTTGTATAAACTAGTGAGTTTATTTAAGTTAATGATTTTCAATTTCTTAAAAAAATTTCAAATAGGAAAGCGCTAAGTTAGCGCGTTTTTTAAAAAAAGCGCTGAAGGGAAAAAATGCGACTTTTCGGTAGTTGAAACGCGCCAAATTGGCAACACTGGCAATAGTGTCATAACTCGAAAAACACAATCTTTCAGGATTGCTGTCTTAAATGATCAGTTGCTTGTTATTTAGCATTTGTAGAGGAATGAGTAGTTTGTTTCTTTGCTCTAAATTTTGTGAGCATCACAAGAAACTTTGTAGGGAATATCAATACTTACTGCTCATATTTTTGAATGCCTAACTATGACACTATTGAAGTAAATGTTTCTGACCAAACAAAACTGACTTTGCTTGAAGTCTTAACCAGATGTTGTGTACATATAAGGTGCCATACGTGCTCTCTTCAAGAAATCACTGAATATTTTTTTTAATATTTTTTTGTAGTTTTCCTGAAAAACAAATCTTGTCATATTATTTAAGGAAACGCATATAAATTCTTAAGAAGTCAGTCGTTAATATATTTGTTTATACAGAAATTATTAACTTCCTTATAGCCTTAGAAATTATTACTCATTTTATTAGTTTGTGAAATGATTTCTATTGGCTTCTATAGTAAAATAATATGAAACTATTATTCTTCGTTTTAAATTAATTGCGTATGTGGAGTAATAAAACATTTAAGAAATGTGTTTCGCATTTAAACAGCTCAAATTAATTTAAAACTTATTCTATTTTACATTTATATTTTATTCAATTAATTTTTAAATATTGATAAAAACGAAAATGTTGATAAAAACTAAAGACTTAAGTCACAAACGCATTTATAAATATTTACACCATAAATGGTGGGACTATATTACTACAACTTTCCGACATTTAAATGGCCAGTTAAAGGTACTTGTGGTTCTAAAAACTATTTGTCATTGCTGTGATTGCAGTGATCTATGGCATAGAAGATATTATTGCACGTTTTTTTAATTTTCTTTTGCCTAAACTACTTAATTTTATATAGAATGGAATTGCAGATTAGAATCTTGTTCTAAATGGACTTTGTTCGTTCAATTCCATATGAAATAAATGAGTTGACATTATGCAAAATAAAATGAAAAAAATTCCATTAATTTTCTTATGATATAATCGCTGATTCAGTATAAAAAGACAATTAAGAACATTATAGCCAGTCAAACTCGACTGTTTGATACCATGCAATACAATTTATTGAGGTAAACATTTTAATATTATCTGAGCAGTTTTTAACTCAAAGAAAGCATTTATTTCAAAGGATATTGAATTAGCAAATCAATCAAAATATTCTTCACCACTGCTTATAAGTTCTTACCTCGCAGGAAAAACTTCTCGCCTTTTTAATCGATTTTTTTGAAATAAGTAAAGTGGTGACCTGCCAAATCATGTTGCATGCAGTCAGAAAGATCAATGTTCGGATAATACGTCGGGTGTGGTAAGATAGCCCATGTGATATTTTCTAAATATTTTTTTCAACTTTTACTCAAGTTGCCGAGCACCGTCAAGCAAAAGTATTGCTTTATTGTCACTGTCCTTATATTTCAGCAGTTTTTCTAGAAATATGCGGTTAAAACTAAGATTACTTATAATGCAATCACCAGGTTTTGGCAGTTCAGAGTATCCCTATCTTTAAAGCTAAAATCATCACTCTTGAAGAGCCAAAACCGTTCTCTACACCACTCGTCAATTGGAGCATTGTCATCGTAAACTTCCACAAGCGTTACAATTAAAACAAAAAAGACTCCGAAAATGCTGTTTAGTTTCTTTTTTATCTTAAGACCAGCATCCGGGGGATAACCTCTAATCCTACAGTACATTGTGCTGGTACTAGAAAAATAGGAGAGTAGTGTTTATGGACGTTCCATATAAATTTACTCATGTCCCAAGTCGCAGGGAAGTTTTTTCTACAAACGAACAGTGCGACTAGAGAACAAACTCTTTCTATAATGCGTTGTGCAACAATCAACTATAAAAGGTTGAGCTCTACCAGAAATACCATTACTACGTAAGAATAGATGGTTGTCGGGAACACATTACGTTATAGTACCGACAGAACAAAAAAAATATACGCCACATTGCAACGATGGTCTAATAAATCTATAGAGTTGTCTAACCTAATGTCAATAATAAGAACCTGCGCCTTCTGCTGTACGCGGTTGATAAACTCCAAATTAGACTTTGAAGCACTAACCTATACATGACAGTTGCATTCCATTTTGGGCCGGACATAGGTCTTGTAAATATTATGGAGAACTGATGGAGTGAAGTATTTCTTGCACAGTTTTAAAAAACCGGAGCAATTAAATGTTTCTTTCGACAGTTTCTAACCATCTTTACAGTGAATTTTCATACCAAAAACATGAAGAGAATCTGCTTCCTTAATATCTATATTACCCATAGACAAAGATGACAACACACCACCACTTCTGTGTCTTAATGAACGACATCGGGTCTTACGTACATTAAAAGATTTTTGTCAGATCGTTTGTGAGTGTGCCGGTTATATTTATCCTTTGCGCCCCAATCTCCAAGACACTCGGACTGCAGTCAAAGGAATATGAATGACAAATATTGCTGTCATCTGTGAAAGAATTAAGAAGAAGAAAGTCGTTAAGAAATAGAAATAGTGTGAGTACCCTTGAGCTTATACTGAACTCGTTAGATGAGACTCCATCTGTAACAACTGTTATAGAGTGATCTCTAAGAAATTCTCGATATAAATCGAGAAAAGTGACTACCGACACTAAAGGCAATAAGTTTCTAAATTAGAGCCTCAGGCTAAACTCTATTAAGCCGCTTGGATAAATTAAAAAAATCTGACATTTTTCTATTCGGACTGGAGCATCCGAGATCGAGACCTAATTAATCCCCAAAATTTTAACAATTGAAAATATTAATCTTAAATTCTTCGTTCTTTCGAATGATATATACAGGAGAATTGACAACTGTGGAGGAAAATGCAATAACGTATTAAAACAAGTTTTCTTTGTAAAGCTGGGGTCACACCATAGTCGCAATGCATCAATTATTGATACGGCAAGCGTGTGTCCGCCCAATAGGTAATAATGCAGCAACAAAAATATTAAAAATGCGTCATTATTTATGGTGTTCTTATGCGACAATGTGAAAATTAAAAAAAAAAATATTTTTTCACAGAATAAATTGGGTCTATTTTGTAATTGAGCGACAATTTTGAATAAAGCACAATAGGAATTGTGTTATATTCGTACAATTGAGACAATCGTGTGATCCTCGCTTAATTATCGGCAGATGTTCAAACCGCCTAAAATCATAGCAATCAGCTGATACTATTTAAAAATGTATGGTTTATAGAGTTATATTTTTAAAACGTGGTTTCAAAATCACCAGTCTAGCAAAGCTTTCAGCTGTTAAGTATCTGTGATCTGACAGGTTTGCTATTTACGAATATGGATTGTTTCGCAACCAAAGAACGCGTAAAATTAGTTAACATAAGTAATGATTGAAAGGTGGCGAGTGATTTTTTATTTTTTCCAACAAAATTTTCTTTAGCGTGAAGCTTATTTCTCACTCGGATATTACGTCAACAAGCAAAATTGTTGCACATAAGGAGAAACCACTGAAGTGTTAGTTGTCGTAGTTTGATATTTTGAACCTACATAAACTAAAGGAAAACAAGCAAGACTTCAAACTACTATAACCATCGTGGTAAGATGGATTTGCTTAATTTCTGTCTGATTACATGCTCAATACTCTACTATGTCAGAAATAATCTAAGTGGTAAAAATCTAAAAGGAGGCGTTGAACTTTTATGTTTATACATACATATCTATGTTTATATATGATTAATTTCCACATTTGTGTGACAAGAAGACTTAAATTTTGCTGCAAATATTTCAACTGCATAAGACATCAAACAAATGATCTTGACCGATAATAGTTTTGCATTTTAAATTTTATTTGTTAATAAACCGTGCCAGAATGAATAATAAAATAAAATTCATAATACAAAAATCAAAAAAAAAACAGTAATAAATTAATCAAATGAAATAAAAGAGAAAAAACAAGCACTTTTAAGACTGATAGACAGACAGTTAAAACAAAAGTAGTTTAAATGAATAATGTTTGGATGGGTTTAATTTTAGAATTTTTTGTTTCAATAAAAGAATCTCTTGTGATTATTATAAAGCAAATGAGTCAATATTGTTAAAAACAAGTTTTTTATATACATATACGAGTACGTATATTTCAAATTAAGAAGTTAAGACAATAAAGTTTTATATAAAATAAAAAAAAAATTACGGTTTTAATATAAAACAAGTAAAGTAGTTTTTATGTAAAATTTTTGCTTACACTAGTAGTTTTGTAAGCCATTCTATAATAAAAAAAAATTGCAAAATTTTGTATTATTAAAAAATCGCCAAATTATATGTTAGTCTCTGTAAAACACATTCATTCATTCATTCAATCAAATAAAAATCATGGTTTTGCTTAGACTTACACTAAAAACGTACAAATAAAAAAGCAAACAAAGAGCCACAGAGCCAAATGATTGGTTAGATAGATAGATGGTTAAGACAGGGGTAACGAAACAAAAAAAAAAAAAAAAAAAAAAAAAAAAAACAATAATATTATGATGAGTTTTATTTTTAACCTACTTAAAGTTTACTTACATTGTAAAAAATCTACTGATACTTGTTCAAAAAAAAAGTAATAATAATAATACAGCATAACGCGTTTCTTATGTATATATATATACACATGTATATACAAAAACATATGTTTATAAGTCTGTCTGCCTGTCTGTCTCTATAAGTGACTTTATGTTTACATACTTATGTATATCTAAATACATATATATTTTTTATATTAATGCAGTGACCTTGTATTTTGATCGTATGCCAACAATAGTAGTTTAGCTTTTTCCATACATACATACACATTCTACAAGTCGTAAATTTCATAAAAAAGCAAGTGCCTTTTGGTATGTGTAGACAGACGGCTATGAGTGCAAATAATCAAAAAATCATTTTTACGCAATATTTTTTTTTTGTATTTGGTTATTTTGTTGTTGCTTTTTTATTTTTTTAAAATGGTTAACAAAATGTGTTTACAAATACAAAATAGCAGATTCAATGATTACAAACAAAAGACTTAAGACACGAACTTGATCTCATTTATTTGGCAAATAGTAAGTAAAGTACATGGTAGTGAGTAAACGAATACATATTAATAGAGTTTAACGAGCCACCATGAGAAGCAGAGAAAATAACTGTTTTTCTCCTTGTGTACTCTCTTATAATAACAAATTTTCTTAATATAAAAATTAATCAAAAGCGCACTAAAGTTTAATTTTAAATTAAATAAAAATAATTATTTTTTCAATGAATTTTTGAAAATTTTTTTAAATTTTGAACATAAACTGTATGGTTTTCCCTTAAAATTATTAATAAATTAAGGATTTTCCCATATAAATAAATACGTCAATGTTGACAGACTTTGATGGTCTTGATGGTCTTTGGCGTCAAGTCTGTTTTTGTTTTTATTTTAAGTTTTAAGGCCACAAAGCCATGTAAATTGACTTGATAAAACAACACGTTTTTTGTCTTACAGCTTGTGCTTATGGTAACTGTCGATTGGTGTGGAACAATTGTTATGGCAATAATGGAACTCATTTATTTGCAAGGACAGTTTATTAAAATCGTGAAATTTTGTATAAAATTTTTTTCCTTTAATTTAATTTGGGCTTTTTCTACAAAAAAGAAATAAAACGATTTTCCAAGGCTCTCAAAAAAGGCCCGATAAACTCTTTGTTTGACTTATATTTTAATCGTCCAACCATTTCTTTGAATTTGGTAACTGGAAACAGTTACAAATTATGTCATTTGTTTTCTCCAACACTCCTTTAAAGAGTATACTGGCTTTCCGCAAAGCAGCCATTGCTTTGTTTAAGTTTTATTAATCAGGTTGATTTAAAATAAGTAGATGATTAATCTACTGTAGCTCGCCTCCATATGATTGTGTGTAGTGACGAAGATCCTTGCTAAGTGGTGGTGATCTTTCCTTAGCATAATTTTTATCCAGTAGGTGGCTTTTTTGCCGATCATTCGCCTGATGTTTGCATTTATCGCCAGTGGTAAGCTGGAAGGGTCATGGTGACTTATTCTTTATTTTTGAGATGGAGTTGGGAAGTTAAAGAGTCTTTATTTATCACTCAAAACCACAATAAAATTTTTTTTCGTTATGTCTTCTGCAGTGGCATGAACTTGTACCGCTTGTGTTGTTATGCATGCTCTCTAACCACTACACCACGCCACCCTTAAATTATATCAAAATGGACATAAATAAGCTCCGTTTTAAAGATTATACAAATGCCAACTCACACTTTGTTGGACGGCAAAATCACTTTAATCTTTTGTTGAAAAAAGTCACTTACATACTTTCGCTTTTCTCATCATCTCGCTTGGTGTCATATGACTTATTAGAATGCATATCATTGCCTTGTTTTAGTGTCATTATTCAGTTGATTTTGAAGCCGAGTAGATGATTAGAGTACTGTAGTTCGCCTCCATGTGATTGTGTAGTGGTGGTGGTGATCCTTACTTGAAATCGCAATTATATATTTTGTCATATCCTCTGCTGGGGATTCTAACCTTGGCCGCTTCTCTTGCATGCGGTGTTGTAACCCCTACACCATTTCTCTATGTAGGTAATATACTCTTCGTTTATTAGTAAATATCTTATGGCGAAGTATCTTTGCTTCAAAGACTCCAAAAACAGTTCATCTGTTTGCGAAAGTACCGATGCTTGAGCAACCTATAGCGTCAGGGCTAGTTTAAACATACTGTAGAGCTTAACTTTCGCCCATCAAGGGAGGGTTTTGTGTCTGAACGTCTTGTTTAATGTGAAACAATACCTGATGACTTATCTTGAAAATTACGTTGTTAGTTTTGCTTGCGGCTGTACCGAGATAGATAAAATCGTACATAACCTCCAAATAATACGTAGTGACCAACTTTCACAAACTTACCCAGCCTAGAAGTTTGCTTATTGGATAATTTAATTAACCAACAGATTCCCTCTTTGCCGATTCCTTTTCAATACTTTAGAAAACTGCAGCTACTTGTTTACAGCAGCTGTCAGCGTCCTGCCTAATAGACAGCTTAACGGAGGACAGCTATGATGGCTATCCGACACAATTAGCCGGAATGTCCTTGTAACCAGGGACCCAAAACTGCCGTGAGAGTATCCTAAGGGAAGTAGATCTCATGGGTCGCAGTGTACTGCAAAAGTGCCTGGTCGGTATGATGATATTAATAAGAACTATAAGGGAATCACGACAGTCCCTAACCAGCCTAGAGCTGAAAGTTACACCCGGAAGAGATCTAATAGCCGCTTAGCTATCAGAAAACATGTATATATCAGCCATGTGAGCACCGCTCCCTTCCTCCAAGTTAATTCCGCAGCATAGTAAATAGCCCTCACTTCGGACAGAATCTCGCTTCATTGCTAGACTCACCTACTCTAGACTGGATGGTAGGCACACCAGTCAGCTGCTTGTCTATCCTCACTGGGCATTGCGTTATGGATAGGCACGCGCAAACGCTGCGTTTACCGGCGAATGATTTCTGTCGAGGTTGTAGATCGATTGAGAAAGAGGAGAGTGTGGCCCATTTCATTTGCCAGTGTTCATCTCTAGCTCAACGTAGATTACTTACACTTGGCTCGCTCCTTTTCGATAGCTTATCGAAACTTTCGCGCATTGATATCAGGTTAATAGACAGGTTCGTTAGACTGTCGGTCTGTTTTCCAACGTGATTTGCATTATAGTGCTTCTATATGAGGTCTCTGGATGACTGTCAAGACCGGTTAATCTGGAATTCGCAAATAGCACAGGGGTTTTGCTTCATTTGTGATATCACAACGGGTCGCTATGTGTGCTAGAGTGTGCCTTGACTTAACGAGGATGACACTCCCTCCCACCCTAACCTAACTTACTGCATTTACTAGTATAATGGGCATATTGGGGATGTATATTTTGTTCTGAATTGTGCCCGATCTGTTAACTACAGGATCACGCAAGATTTTGCCAATAAAATGTTGAGCAGGTCATAAGATAAGCTATCCTTCAAAACTCAGACATGACTTTATATTCCCTAAAGCGGTTTTTAAATGGCGAACAAGTAGTAACTGTCGATTTGACTTTTCTGGTTTTTTTACAGGATTTGGCGTAATGAACTTTGTATACAGGTGGTAGTAGATTAATTTCTTTATAGTTCTCATATCACGCTTGGTCTCCATTCTTATAAGCATAACATCTCACGCTAAATTTTCAGTCATCAGATATGTGCTCTTCCAGCCAAGTAGACCATCAGTCCACTGTTTCTATACATTTTTTATTTTTGCCTTCATCATAGCACAAAAAAAAACCACACGAGTTTTATCTTCATTTTGAAAGCGTATTTGAAACATGTATGCATCATATTACAACATGTTTCAACTACTGAACACCCCGTTTGTAGTGGTCACACGATGGCGTTTGTTAACGAGTATGGGCAATCGAGGTACTGTCGTGCGAACAACGTTTTTCTAAATCTAAATATTAATGCAAAACTTGTACTACCATCTCTGTAATATCACACCTCCGCTATGATTCCATAGATTCCATCGACAATTTTTCTATCGTAACTATGTCTTTTGGGCTACAAACAAAAGACTTAAGACAAAAACAAAAACTTTAATTACTTTTACTTCTGCGATTAAACAAAAAGTACCCGATATTTTTCGATATTTATTTTATATATTTTTTTTATATTGCCCACCCTAAAAATATTAAATAATTATAACTCATCTCCAAAGTAGTGTAAACAAAAATATTTATAAAATTTTTATTACAATCATCATAATTTTTTTTTCCAAAATATTTCTGGGTTATTTCCTATTAATAAGGTGTGTCGTTCACAACCAAAGATTGATTTTTGAAAATTATTAACCTTTTCGTAGTACGTGTGCGTGTTTTTAACAAAATTGTTTTAAGACATGGATGTTAGATATCAAAATATGGATGATCCAGTGCTGATGACGAAGTTGATGAGTTCAAGGTGTGTGTTTTCGTGTTTAATATAATGATATATTCACATGAATTTGAGTTAAAAAAAGATTAATGCTTATAAGGAAATCTATGTATGAAGACTGTTTTTTATCTAACTTTTATTGATCAAAATGCATTGAATATTAGTTTCTTTGTTTTGGTTATACACCCCCAGTTATTGGCTAATTAGTGACATAGTTTGGTTTTGAAAAACTAGTTTTTTTTCTGAACATGAAATACTTAATATGAAATGTTATTAAAAATAGATTTAATTTTGTAATATGATGTATCATAAGGTATTTTTATTCACTTTAGCTAATATAGATGGATTACCTATTGTTTCGTTTGGATCGTATTAAAAGCAAGGGGCCATATGAAGGATAGTTAATCGAACGTTTTCGGTCACTCATCTCTCCATGATGTAGACGTGCCACAAAAGACAATACTACCTTGATCAAAAAGTTTCCGGAATAACCCCCAAGTGGCGATCCCATCGTTCTGACTTGATTTTGTTTTTCTTTGTTAAGTTGGTACATTTGTTGTTGACATTCTCGCTAAATCTTAGCGTGATTCATCAACGTTATTCATCTATATTGCCCCCTTTAAAGTAATCCCCATCGACTGCAACACACTTATGCCAGCGCTTGATCCAAACATCGAAGTAAATTTTATATTCGGTTTTCGCATTATTTTCTCTCGGCTGCTGAAACGCGTTCCCCGTAATGGTTTTTTAACTCGATTGAACAGAAAGAAGTCACAGAGAGCTAAATCAGATGAATTTTTCGTCAAAAAATTTCGAATGATGATGGTACTGTACGTTATCATGGTGCAAAATCCACGGGATTTCTGCTTACAATTCTGGTCGCTTTCGGCGAATTGCTTCACGCAAACCTCTCATAACGCCCAAGTAATACTCTTTGTTTACTGTCTGGCCTTTTGGAAAAAATTAATGATGCACTACACCGTTGAATTCCATGAAAACCGTTAGCATTGCCTTTTTTTGATTGAAAACGATGTGTTTGTTTTTGGTTTCGGCTTATTTGTTGAACGCCATTCACTTCCCTGAATAATTCTTTTGATAAATGTGGAATCGGATTCAGCTCCGCAAATCATATCTTTTGCGACCTCAACACAGACTCCTTTTTGCATGAAATTGAGGTCTTTTGGCACCAACTTTGCTGCTACACGACGGAAACCCAAATCATTAACCAAAATGTCGTGGACGGATTCATAGGCAATGTTCAAGTCCTCCGCTATTTTTCTGATGGTTAATTTGTGGTTGTTGACCAACATTTCTTTTGTTTTATTAATGTTTTCGTCGTTTTCGATATCGATGGTCTGGCACTGCGTTCATCATCTTCGATTGACTTACGGCCGCTCGTGTCACTGGTAAACGAACGTTTTCTTTTCGTTGTTGCAAACTTAAATCCATTTCTAAAATTGTAAAAATCCGGGAATTTTTTGGCCAATGTGGTATATCAGACAGGAGAGATAACTGTTCCAGCATATGCAAAAGCAGTTAAAATAGTATTTGGGACAGAACATAGCCCTGCTTTACTCCTGTGCTCATCTCGAAGGGTTCTCACATATCTTCTTTATATCTTGTAGGTTAGGTCTGAATCATTGTACAGTATTCACAGGTTCTGCGAGTTTCCCTCCTATTTGGTGAAGCTGCAGGAGTTACTTAACATTAGTCTGCACAATCTCACCTTACAGTAAATAGCTTCACTCTAAGTAATCAGATTTATATTGGCCTTTGTGCTCGTTTTGTGCTAATTTACAAAATTAAAAAAAAAAAATTAAATTGTTTTCGTATTTTTTTCTTAACAATGCTTAAAGTAAATGTTCTTTCATTAACCAAAATAATAAATTTATTTTTAATTTATTGCAATTGCTAAAAAACAGAAAATATCTTGCAAAGAGACAAATGCATTCGGCTTAAAATTCTGAAGAATTTTATTTTTATTTTGCGCAAATATTGAATTGTCATGCAATATAAATGAAAGCTTTTGTTAAAATACAAACAAAACAAAACAAAACAAAACAAAACAAAATTCCAAAGCAATTTCTTTATTTGACGTCAATTTGTAAAATTTTTTTGTAAAAGTAAACAAAAGACTTAAGAAAGAAACATTTTTTAACAATTGCTCAAAAGTCAGACTTCGAGTAAATATCTCTGCTCTAATAAATAAAAGTTCAGCGATAAATTGAAAACAAAAAAACAAAAACAAAAAAAAATGTATTGACGCAATTCCATAATGTAAATAATGCAACTTTTTGTAGACATTCTGTTTTATTCGGTATGCAATTAAATAACAAAAGATTTAAAAACCAATTATACGAGTAATGAATGAATTTATTATAAAAATGGCATTACAGTCACTCATATTGTGTTTGATATTTAACTTTTCTAAGCTTTTGTTATAATTTTTGGATCATTTGCTGAATTTTTCAATTATTCTTTAGAAATGTCTAGACATTTAGCGTTTAACAGCCTCAGGGTATTCTCCAAAACAAAAAAACTTAAAGTAAAAGGTTTTTAAACTTTTTTGTTAATGTTTGTTTTTTATATTTGAACTGAAGTTGAATTTTAAATGAATTTCATTTTATTCTTTTATCTCCAATAATACGTTTCAGTTTGAATATGACTTTGAACATTAAGAGAAAATATACAGAATCTGCAGTGTGAATATGACATAAATGTGCAATGTTATTTATACTTATTATAGATCTGAATTTGTTTAAAAACGTATCTTATTATTACTTAGAATACAATCTATTATTCTTTTAATTATTTATGCAATCAGTGTCTTTATATGTTTACATGGAATTGCGTCTTGAACGGAGCGCTATGCTAAACATATAAAAAAATATTGAGACCCTCATCTCAAGTTAAATCCGACTACTTGATACCCTGCATCACTATCCAATAATAAGTTGCTACGACGTAAGCATCAGTGTAACATTGTATTCTTTTGATTGAACAACTCTCTTCCTTTACTCCTCTTGAAAACTTGGACCTACGCAAAGCACTTCCATCTTACACGGTTTGCTGATGTTGTGTTTGCGTCTGTACGTTGCCAGGTGTTTCTTGGTTGACCGTGGTTCCTTGATTCTTGAGGATTCTAGTCAAGCGGCATCCTATTCCCTAATAATCCACTTTCTTTGCTTTATCTGCTTCTGTATGGGCTCTAGTATTTGTCAAATTCCATAGTTCTATGTTGCTAATGGTGTTAGGCTAGCATATATTGCATATGATTCTAAGGCACTTGTTGGTTAGTACCTGCAGCTTTTGAATGATGGTGTTAGACACAAGCCAGGTTAAGTGCCGTACAACCGAATCGATTTTATACATGAGTTGAATATTCTGAGCTTGGTTGGCCTGGATATATATGCGGTTTTCCATACTGACCGCAGTAGACCGAATGTCGCTTTTGCTTTGTTGAGCCTGTACACACTCAACTGTTTGGTCCTGTAGCATAATGTTTTCTGCGCTATATCTACTCAGCTTCAAAAAATCAACTTGATTAATGAAACTGAAACAAAGTAATGGATGCTTTGTGGAAAGCCAATATGCTTCCTTGAAGAGTGACGGAAAAAAAAGTATGTCGGTATCGGCAACTATCATTTGGAACCAAAATACAAATATTCGATGCAAATTTGAAGTGCGTACTTCTTTACGGAAGCGAAATGTGGCTCGTGTTAGAGATAACAGCAGACAAACTTTAAACCTTCATCAACCAATGTCTGAGATATATTCTTTCCATATGGTGGCTCCACAACTGGATTTCCAACGCAAAGTTTTACAGAAGATGCCAACAAACACCCATTGCTCAGGAGATGAGATTGCGAAAAAAAAACGCTGGATTAGACACACATTGCATAAGGCGACATACAATATCGTAAAACTTGGTTAAATAAGGTTAAGTGGTGGACTTTTCTAGAGGGATGTAGTCCCACTCAGATCAGTGTTTGGACCCATGGTGATACCATAAGCATAAATGCCCAGAATACCATTTTGACTCCAAAATAAATCTCGTAATTGCAGTAGCCTATATTTTGGAGAGTTAAGTTAAAGATGATAAGAAATAGAAGGCTGATGAAATGATTTGCACAATGACATCTCCTACAAAAATCATACGAAAACCATAAGCTTGTTGTACAAGATAAAATCTGTTGATGAGAAACTAAACTGGGTGCAGCTAAAGACCTTAAAAATGTAGGAAATTTTGTACTGCTCTAACATATCTGACACCTAGCAGAGCGAAAGCAATCTTCTTATATCAGATCACTCAAGTGAGCAAGTGGTACAAACCAAATATTGATTTCTGCATATCGTTAGAATGCTTAAAGCCGAAGTTTCAGTAATTGGTCTCAATAACTCCATCGCCAATACAAGTCATCCGTCAAAAACTTGTTGGAATTGAATTGTGGTATCTTTCATACAAATTAAATATTAAAAGCTTCTGAATTTGGTCTGAATGACTTCGTAGTCAATACAAAACTATTAAATAAAAAGTGGGCGAAATTAAACAAGTGGGCGTGGTACTTCCAATACAAAGTAAATTGAATTTTTGTATATCTTAAGAAAGGCAATAATAGAAGTTTATAAATTAGAATCAGTGTCGTCAGTAACTGGGAGAGATTGGATAGGTGGGCGTGGCACCTTCTATTCATACTAAATATCGCAATTTATATATGTTGTAGAACAACAACTATTAAAGCTTCGTTATCTATTCAAATCAGCCAAATCAGTTGGTTGAAAATAGCATACGGTGTGTTTCTTTATTGGATTTTGGCGCGAAGTGGACAAAATGGAGAAGAAGGTAAAAAGTGTAACTAAGATAGCATTTAAGTTATTAATTAAAATGGAGGTAGCGAAGCATGTTAGGCTTTAGCTAGTTTATAATAAAATTCTTCAAAAAGGAAACACAATCAATAGCGAGTGTTATGTGAACTTATTGCCACGCTGATGAAATTAAGGACTTACTTGGCAAAAAAGTAAAAATTGCAAATGAATTACAGCAGAATTTTGAATAAGATATGATTTTTGGTTAATAATTATTTCAAGCTGCCATTTGGAAGCATATGGCTTTCCGAAAAGAATCTATTGCCTTATTTCAGTTTAATTAATCGGTTAATTTACAAGCTAAGTTTGGCGATAGTGAAAATTATGGCAATGCTTACCATTCTCTTCCAGCTGTTTGGCAAGCTGCCATACAAATTTTAATATGAAATTCAGTAAAGTTCAATGAAATCAATTTAATTATTAAATTACATGGTGCGACAAAAAATACCAGGCAAGTAATATAGGGTGGGCCATTTAAAAGTTTAAATTTAATAATGCAAGAAAAACAAAAACAGTTTGAAATTTTGCCAAATTTTGCCAAATTTTTTTTTTTTTTTTGTGAAGTACAATTGTGCCGGTTAGAAATGATATATTATATCAATCAAATGGTTGCTGCGGCTGTCTTCACAGTATCCTATTCGATCGAATCAATTTTCAAGAACTTTTTTGAGTGTATGGGTTTGTATCTTGGCCTAAAAATGCTCAATTGTACCTGGTTTGTCGGCATAATACTTGACTTTAACGGTGCCCCACAGATAATAGTCCAACGGTGTCAAATCGCAGCTTCTTGGCGGCGAACTGACATCACCATTTCGGCTAATCAGACGTTTGACGCCATAAATTGATTGTGGCATGAGATGTGTGGACAGATGCACCATCCTGTTGAAACGAAACATCATTCACATTAATACCATGAAGAGTGGGCACAAAAAAAATCGGTTATCGTGGTGCGATAGGTGTTTCTATTGACCGCATTTTCAAAGAAATATGTGTCAATGATGTCTCCGTTTTACAAGCCGCACCAAGTAATTGCACGTAATGGCTGCTATTGGCTTCTGTAAGACCACGTTTGGGTTTTCTGAGCTCCAAATACGACAATTTTACTTATTAACGTACCCACCAAGATGAAAATGGGCTTTTTTTGCAAAATCGATATCATCGTGTAGTTTCTCGTTGGCCCGGCTTCAACTCTTGCACCAAGTGAACTGTGTAAGGCGTCATACCAAGATCGTTTTGCAAAATTTGACGTTGATGTTGATAGATTTTCATGCACACTCTCAGTCACAGCTTCGATATTTTCAGATGTACGCATTGTACAAGCACGCTTAAGTATTGCCGCATCAACAATGAAACCAGTTTCACGGAACTTTAGCACTGTTGGTCCTTCTCTGTGACCAATTTTTTGTACGACATTTTCGTGCAATTTCCAATTAATTGTTTTTTTTTCGGAAATAAATTTCCAATAAATCGATTCATTTCGTTCAGTAGAGATAACATACTGAATTTTGTGACAGAATAGAATGATATAAGTATTGCCAGATGCGAAATAAGCGCTCGCTCACATTTAAGCCGATAGATGGCTCACTCGATACTATTTTTCTGATAGGCTCTATCGATTAGAACAAAGATCTATTTTCAGCTAAGTTATTAGCTTATAAGCTTATGAGAGTCCGAAAATTCTTGTTCTCTTTGATAGCGCCTACCAGAAAAGTAATATAATTTCTCAAGTATTTCAAGTTTGTGCTTTTTTGTTGCACCGTGTTATTAAATAAAATCCTATAAATTTTATTTCTCTAAAATTATAAATATTTGATTTGATATTAAAAAGTTACAAATATATTTCTGATTGTCATTGTTGTGTGCAATAAAATGTTAAGATTTTATTAGGAAAAAAATTAATTTAATGTATGCATGAGCTTAAAAAATATATATGTATGTATACACATACATACATAAATTAATATTGATGTTTTTTAATGACATGGTTTAGTTTGATTTGAACTGAAAATATTAAAATTTTTATTTTTTATTATTGTCGTTGATATTGTTATTGCTATTGATTAATTCAATTTTTTAGCTCAAATTAATTTTTTCTTTTTTTCGCTCTATTGTTGATTTTTTTTCTTTATTTATTTTTTAACGATTTACATACATTTATAAGGCAATTTGTATTGAATGACGATAAATATAAAATTTAACCGTGACCTTGAACTAGTTTCTGTGTCTTTTACATGTTCACAGCACAAAAGACTGAAACTAAATCAAAAAAGAAGGGGAACAATATTATAATAAAAGATATTTCAAATAGGGATTACAAGATATTTTTATGAAATGATATTTTCTTAAGGTCTTATTGAGTAACTTGTGCAAACGATGCACGTTTCTTTTTTTTTGTTGCATTAAAATTTGCACTAATTTTTGTTAATTCTATAAAAAGCTTATGTCCTATTACAGTATTTAAATGTTTGTATAAATAATTAATTTAATTTTATTTTTATTTCAGTTCCTCTGATCCAGTTATGGCCACAAATAATGATGGCGGAACAATCGCACCAAATCAATGGCAACGCCATTCCCAGGCAGCCGTATCGGTACGTCATGCGTTTAAGACATATGGCAAAAAGAAAACAGCAAATCAAGTATTAAACAACTTGAATATGACAGTACCAAAGGGCACAATGTAAGTAATTATTTTATTTTTATATTTGAATACCTTTGCCTATCATTGAATCATCATTGTTTCAAACAACAAAACAAAAAATAAATCCTCTATAATGCTGGTAATATTCCTTTAGAATTTCAATTTACGTCTATTTGCGCTTTTTTTCATATGAAAACCTGTTTCTTTAGAAAATACAAAAAAAAAAAAACATCACAATTACTATTGAACAGGAAATATTACCATTTTTATTTTGTTTTTGTTTTTGTTTTTTTTGCGCCCAGTATTGTACGAGTATGTCTTAAAAAGAATAAAATAAAGGTGCATAAACTTGGAGTGGAAAATATCTTATTCATGTGATTGGTATTTTGTTGTTTTTGTTGTTGTAGCCTTCTATAGTTTTTTTCCATTTTGATTTTTCATGTGGTTTTATTGAGAAACGATTTTTACACGCTGTTTTGTGGCTTTTTTTCGCAATAAACTTACATTTATGAGTCTTATGCCGTCACTGAGCCAAATCTAGTTGCTTAATAAACCTTGAGAAAATTAATGAGATTTTTTTTTATTTTGTTCCTTACAACAACGACCTGTTAAAGGGCTTTAAACTGTTACGAGGAATAACAGCTATTAAAAAACATTAAAAGTTTTTATAAAAGTTTTACAAAATATGGATACATGAGTGTTAAAACACTTAACTAAACTTTGGACTAAAATTTATTTTAATTTTTTATTGTTGTTGAAAAAAAGCTTTTTATAATTCAACATTTTTTATTCCCTTCGACTAATAAGTTTTCTTAGGGCTTTCAAAATGTTACAAATGTTTCAAATTTCTCAACACATAGGAATTTATTTATATTTGAAAACAGCAAATTGTTGCTGAAGGTTAAACATGTAAAGCAGAGATCAGCAATGAATCGCTCTTTTGCTACTAATTCTCATTCATGAATTTATAAGTATAAGTGAGTATACAATATTCAAATTAAAGTACTCATACGCGTTCGTACTCACAATAACCATGATTCTTAAGTATAAATAGCAGTGAGTATGAATCAAGCGTCGTACTCATACTCACAGCTACTCATGCTCGTAGCATTCAACATTCTCAGAAAATACTCATAATACTCATTAATGAATATGATTCATGAATACTTATTATACTTATAGCATTCAACATTCTCAGAAAATACTCATTATACTCATTAATGAATATGACTCATGAATACTTATAATATTTATAAGTATTCATAATACTATTATGAGTATTTTCGCAGAACGTTTAATGTTATAAGTATTATGAATACTTATAAGTGTAATGAGTATTCTTGAATCATATTCATTAATGAGTATTATGAGTATTTTCTGAGAATGTTGAATGCTATAAGTATTCATAATACTTATAAGTATTCATGAATAAGTATAATTATAATAAGTATTAATATGTAAGTATTAGCTACTGATAAGAAAAAACACACAAACACACAACCATATAATGAGTATTTAAAAGTTGACATTCGAATCATACTTATTTTGCATCGTCTAGGCACAATGAGTGCAGATGAGTATGACCCAATAGCGTTATAAATAATGATAAATATGAGTATAATGAGTACTTCAAGCATTAAAGTATGAATGCCAATGAGTAGCCATTGCTTGTACTTATGCCTTGTTCTAGTGGAAGAGCACTATTGTCTTTGCTAGATGAGTTGTTTTTGTTATTTCTCTTGGAAGCATATAGTTTTTCCACAAAACCTTGTTTCAGTTTTAATAATTATTTGATTTTTACGCTAAATAGATGATAAGGTACTATAACTCGCATCCATGTAATTCTGCTGTAGTGAAGAAACTTGCTAAGTGTTGAGCCAGTTGCTGAACATGCCTAGGACTTTACCCCATGGTGCCAATGCACGAGTGAAGACATTATGTCCACCAACGCCTTCACTTATGGTTAAAATCATGATCTTCACCTTGGTGAGGTGTCTGAGACTATCTAAGCTCCTATCGACCTATTGGTCATGGTACACGGTTAAGAATGTAACTCTGCATCAAGCCAGCATAGTTTTTTCCGTGATTTGGGTCTCAACCACAACCAACACGTTGCTGTCACAAGGTGGCCTCACTATAGTTGGAAAGAGACCAAGGTCCTGGGGCTTCTGGAACCCCTTCGTAGCATAAATGCTACTACCAGTGTAAGTCTCAAACGACTCCGGACTGGTGACCAAGATGAGGGTGAAAAACACCAAACAGTAAACAGGAACACAGGAAACAGCAACATAGCAAACCATAAACAGCATACAGCAACAGAAGGATGGCCAGAAGCCGGAGAAAGAGCTGGAAAGCGGCAAAAAAGACAACTCAGTAAGCCCCAGTATTGGAAGTGGAGGGGCACCGCCACTAACGTTCCGTCTTCTTCTCTTAAATGAAGCAAGCACAAAAGCGCCCAACCTTCTAAAAATCCGATTGTCCTGCAAACACCTACTGAAACGCCTCCCCCCAGAATGAGTAATACCCACACTATCTAAGTCCTTAATGTTAGCATAGTCCGGCCATGTAGTCAGTACATGCTTCCAGTCCTCCTGCCACACCGGCTGTCCGCAGATTCAGTCTGGCTAATCCGATGAAAAATGTATTGAATGAGCCATGTCCCGTCAGTATGAACTCCAGGCTTAAGCCAACTGTCTTTGAATTTGGCTGGAGGAATGTTGAAGTTTGTATTCAAACACTCGAAAACCGAAATTAAATTTTTTCGACATGTCATCTGATGGAGATTCGAACTGGGGCTGCTTGTGTTGTATAAGACCCTTAAGACCGTTTTTGCTTCAAACGTATATTTAATTCGGTCATTAGCTTTGCATTATATTCATTGGCAAACGTGTTACCCTTTTTAAGGTAACGCCTCAAAAAACTGAGACCATGTTCACCCATAAACATTAGGCGAAAAATCCCCCTTTTTGACTGTTCTTTGATCTCTGATGTATTTTGTGATAAGTACTTTAACAGCTACAAAACGAGGTAAAGTCTTGTTCGAAAATGTTTGCTAAAAATTCGATTACATGGTACCTCACAATTTTCTCGATAGGAAGAACAAAACAGAGGTTCCTAATAACGTTTATAAAATCCGAAGGTTTCCCACGGAAAATTCGGATCATTAGGAGGTGATGACTATATATGGATTCCAGAACAGATTATGAGTATTGTGTTGCTAATGAACTGGATCAGGTCACTCGAACGCCTATACTCCATTCCAGTTCGGACTGGTCGGCTATCGTATGGCTATCCATAGTACACTTGACTCTCACAGGCTTTTGCACATGTCGATAGACTTGTCATTCCATAGCATGACTTCTGCGTTCTAGAGTTCTAAAGAAAGCAAACAGACTTCCTTCGATCTCATGTGTCAATGTCCAACTTTAGCTATGAAACGATGGAAGTTCTTGGCCTCTCAACTCTTGTCATCTTTGACTGAATTCTCCAGGGTAAGGATTGTCGCTATTGCGAGATTTATTTTAGAGTCCGAATAGTTTCCAACGGAGAAATTTGATCCCAATTAACCACAAATGGATTTGTTGAAAGATTATTATTGCGGTTGTCAGAAATCAATTGCTTTATTTCATTAAAACGCATTAATTTGTAGTATTGATTAAACACGGGAAGACATACCCTGTGTTCACATACTTTGATGCGATATACTCTAAAGAATCAATTTAGTTGGATAGCCTACTGTCATTAACATATACTTTGGAGCACAATGAAGACTTATCTCACACTTTCTCTTAAAGCCATTTTGAATATTTTTCTATTGCACATTATAGTAATGCAGGAGGTCTGTAGGAGTGCTCTTAAACTGTTAGATATCTCTGGCTTAAATGCTGGCGGTCTGGTGGAGCTTAGAAGGTTGTTGTGTTTATTTTATAACGATGCCTTCATGAGTATGACTAATGTTAGGTGGAAACCTTTATATTCTTATATCCAAAATATATTTATGTTTGAAGCACTCTTGGTGGTATAATAACGTAGACCAAGTTAGCGAAATTGTCCAGCGATGAAACTTTTTATGGTGTGATTGATGCCATGTTCTAGAGAGCATTGCAATTAGTAGTGGTGCTGAGACAAATGTCAACAAGATATTATGCAAAGTAAGAGCCGCTTTGTAGCGCTTAAATACTATATAGAGGAAACATGGTCTATGGAGAAGAAGAAAAATTAGAATTTTCGATGCATGTGTAAAATCAACGAGCCTATCTATCGTAAATTTTAGGCAGCCACCACTCGAAACGAAGATCTTTAGAGCATATCAAAGTAGGCGCCTATTAATGTGCAAGTTGGATCGGTCACTTGCTTCACAAACAATATGAGAGTAAATGTAGAGCTGTGATCGACTGAAATTCCCGAGGCAGCCATCGTCCAGACAAATAACGTAGAACTTGAAAGTGCTCTATTCTGGATGATCTGAGACCAACCAATCATACGTGGCTACTAGTTAACATTAAATAAAGTTCATTGGAAATGCTTTGTTGAAACCCAATGTTTCCAAGTGGAATAATTAAAGAAACAAAAAACATGTCTATGGTTAAACTCTTATCTATTTTCAAGGCCAAAAATTATGTCAATCTCACTTGTGTTAGAGACAATCGAGGGGCTTAAGTGTTTATATGATGTCGAAACAGTCAGACAGCTTTGAAGTTAAAGTCAAAGATTGTTATGTACAGTCTAACAGTTCGATGGCTTTTCGTTGGGCCTAAACTGTTTTAGGTATCCCTGTGGAATACCCTATTAGGAGGGGAGAATGCCCTTGGACTGAGAAAAACAAAAAGAATAAATTTCGAACACTAACAATTTGTATATATTAATTCCCATAACATTCCATGAAGGAACACGGGGACTTCTCTCAGTCAATTTTAGACTCAATGAAAGGGATCTATAGTTTAACGCCAGCAAATGCATTTGAGAAGTTTTCAATAGTACTAATACGCATAACCAGTTACTAGCTAATGTTACCGAGGACCTTCTAGTGGGTAGGCGGGTGTCTTAGCTACCAGCGGCACACTAATCAATTTAGATTCTGATGAATATACGATGAAATATCTGAACACGTATTGCGTGAGTGTTCAGCTATTTTCTTAGTCTTGTAGCTGTTACTCATATTGCTGTGCTTTCTGTTGAAATACATATTTAGTTGGTTTTTAGTCTTTTCTTATTTAATTGGCTTATACTTCCACAATTTTTTTCCAATCAAGGAAATTTTATTAAGAGTCTATACTATAATTATAATTATATTTCATTCATTAGCGCCAATTTAACAATTGAACAATTGATTGAAGTGACCTTTGGGTACGTCAGCCGTTTTTGCAGTAACGTTTACATCCATAAGTGTAAACGTTTATATTTGATATTAATTTGAATATGAGCAATTATTTCAAATTTAATTGAACGTGATTAGTCAATAATTAATGTAATTTTTATGCAAATTTTAATACATATATATACTGTGAGCGTCAAAAAAGAATAAATAGTTGGTTTATCTGCATTAAAGCTTTTACTACAGGAAAGATTTAAGTAGAAATTAAGATGTTTAATAACAGTTTAAGAGGCTTATAAAATAAGAGTTTAATTCAGTATTAACAAAAATTAAATTAAAAACAAAAATAATTCACTTCATCTTAAAGTACTGCTATATTTATGCGTCAAAAAGAAGTAAACAGAATCTATTAAATAGGCAAGTTAGGTACAGAAACTAAAAATAGCTTAACTTTTAGTATTTGGTTTGTTTTCCATTTGCATCTAGCATCGCTTTTAATCTTCTTGGCATTGATTCAACAAGGTTTCTCGTAATGTCTGATGATATTTTGTTCATTCTTCCGTTAAAGCCTTTTTCAAATAGTCCTTGTTGGGAATGGATCTGATTTTTCTACCAAGCCGCTCCCATAAATGTTCGATAGGGTAAAGGTCTGAAGACTGAGGTGGGTGATCTAAGGTCTTAGGCGTTCGGTATAACAACCATTCCTTAACAATCATCGATGTATGTTTCGGATCGTTGTCTTGTTGAAAGACCCAGTTGTTAGAAAGTTCTAATTTTTCAACGCTGGGGGCAATGTTTTCTTTCAAAATGTTTAAGTAATTCATTTTATTCATTGTCGACTCAATAAACACTAGATTGCCGACACCAGATGCCGCCATACAGCCCAAGACCATAACCAAACCTCCACCATGTTTGACGGTAGTTGTAATACACTTTTCATGAAAAGCTTCATTCTTCGAACGCCATATTTTTGGAGGCTTCTTCATTCCAAATATTTCGAATTTTCTCTCATCGGTATATAATATGTTTTTCCAGAAATCAACACCCTCGTTTTTGTACGTTTTTGCGAATTCTACGCGCTTCTGTTGATTTACTTTAGAAATGTATGGCTTTTTTCGAGGAACTCTGCCATGTAGTCCATTTTTGTGGAGTTCCCTTCTAACTGTACTGGCAATGACTGATTATTCAGATGTCTATGTTATATTTTTTGCTATTTGAACAGCACTTGACACAGGATTTGTCTTAACTTCTCGAACTACTGCTCGTACTTCTGTGCCAGTAAGTCGTTTTGGTCGTCCCGGTCGGGGTAAATCTTCTTTTTTTATAGTGCAATGATTCCTTCCGACACTTTCTCCAATTTCACTCAAGGATTTATTTTTTTGTATGCAAATCTAATATGATTTTTCTCGTTTTATTGGTCGTTTGCTTAGGCATTTTTTAAAACTTGTAATGTTTGCACTATTTTTTGACAAAATTAATAGAAAACTTCAAAAATATATTTACTACACCGGTTTACTAGATTAATAACTGCTTTTCGAAGAATTGACGGTTTTTCCCCGAAATATTAAAAAAAGAATCAAACAATGTCGCAAGTGTTTACTTTTTTTTGACGCATTAAAATAGCAGTATTTTAAGATGAAGTGAATTATTTTTGTTTTTGTTTAGTTTTTAATTTTGGTTAATACTGAATTAAACTCTTATTTTATAAGCCTCTTAAACTGTTATTAAACATTTTAATTTCTACTTAAATCTTTCCTGTAATAAAAGCTTTAATGCAGATAAACCAACTGTTTACTTTTTTTTGACGCTCACAGTATATTTATTTATTTATTTTTTTTTTTTTTTTTATTAAGAAAAACATTTGATGTCTATGTATAAATTTAAAAGAATAAAAATAAAAATTAAACAAAAATATTTAAATTTTTCATAGGCTGTTAACGAATTTGTTTTCTTTAAACAAACGACTTTAGCAATAAATTTTAAATTAAACTAAAATGTTACAAGTGTTTCAAAGAACGTTACATGCTGATTATAATTAGAAGCTCTCAAAATCACAAATAAGTTCAAATATCAAATGCTTTTATAGAACTTGTTTTGTTTGCTTAAACGACAAACGTCGTTAAAAACTAAATTATTATAACGAAATTAAAAATGTAAAAAATCTTTTTATAAAAAAATAACAGAATTTAGAATTAGAATTAGAATTAGAACTAGAATTAGAATAAACCGGTTAAGTAAGCGCAAATTAAATTTGCATAAATGTTTTCTAAACCTTTTTCAATTTTTTTATTTTATTTTTAATTGTGTCTAGTGATTATTGTAAATACGTATGTATGTAAAGGGTCCGTCATCTAACGTTTTTTTTTCAACTATTACTTATTTCGTGAATGGTAACACTTAGCTCATGTCTGATTTAACAGATAATTAGTTTTATCCTTCCGCTGAACGAATGTGGTTGTGTATACGCTTGAACAACGCTGGGAAATATTGCGACATTATATGTAAACAAGCAAATTTGTCGCATTTGGGGCACAGAAAACCCGCACGCATACATTGAAAAGCCGATACACCAAAGACGAGTCACTGTTTGGTGCGGAAATTGGTCCAGAGGCATAATTGGGCCGTTACAGTCAATGGCGATCGTTAACGGGCCATGTTGAACGAATTTTTGTTCACAAAAATTGAAGAGAAGGATATTAGCAACATTTGGTTTCAACAGAACGGCGCTACGTGCCACACAGCCAAAGCTACACTCGATGTTTTGCGCCCTGTTTTTGAAGATCGCATTATCAGCCGCAGAGCTGATGTCGTTTGGCCACCTCAGATCTGCGATTTGACACCGTTGGACTATTATTTGTGGGGTGCCATCAAAGATAAGTGTTATGGCAACAAGCCAGATACAATTGACGCTTTAAAGGCCAATATTCGTGAAGCCATTGGTGAAATACAGCTGCACACAATCGATAATGTGCTTAAAAATTGGACCGATCGTGTAGGCTACTGCATGGCCAGCCGAGGCAGCCATTTGAATGAAATTATTTTCCATTATTAACCGGAAGGATTGTACTTTCAAATAAAAAAAGAAATTTGAGAAAATATTCAGTAGTTTTTTTTATAACTTTTTCAAAAAAAAAAAAAAACAATTTATTGGCAGACCCTTTATATTGTCAAGCTAAATTTAACTCAAGCCTTAGCTGATAATTATTTTAATTACAATATTATCAGAAATAGATTAAAATCGCTATACGAGTGTACTCATAGTTTATCATTGAAAGTGTTTATTAATGAAATTAAATGAATTGCTTTATTTTAATTTAAAAATGCAGAATTTTTTTTTTAATTTTTAAAAACTATCCCAACACTTAAGTAATTTTTAAAGATAACTTTTAATTATTTTACAATTACACGGTGCGACAAAAAAGAACGAAGTTAAAATACCTGAGAAAAGATACTATTTTTCTATTAGGCGACATCGAGTATAACATAGATCTGTATTTGAAATTTACGAAACGTATTCAAAATCTCGAGTTACGGTTAAAAAACTGGTTTTTCAAACCCTAATGCACTTTTTGAACTAATAATTTAGCTAAATATTAAACGATTTTCTTTTAGGATTTGGAAAGAAGAGTAACTCTCTTTTAAATGCTATATATGTAGTATAACTTTTTCCATCAAGTTTTTTCCATATATTTCAAGTTTAGGTGCGTTTTTGCCTACTACTTCATATAAAAACCGTACTATTTATGAGATAATTAAGAAACTGTGCTTAATTATGAATAAAATCAAATCATGAATAAAAATTCATTTAAATTCATTGTTTTACTCGATAGCGCCTATCAGAAAAATAGTATTACTTCTCAGATATTATTTTTATCACAACGTGTTATCTGACGTAGACTTAAGCAGTAGCGAAAGGAATTTTCAAAATCGTTTTTTCAATTGATAATGGAAGTATGATCCTTTGTTTACGACTATAAAATATTGAATGGCAGAGTTTAAGCATAAAGTTGCCAAAACGAACATATCTGTTTTGTGCTAACGCTTTCACTTCTCTCAAACTCTCACCTTATCTGCTTAACTAGGACTCAATTTATCTTCTCCATGTATGGGCTGGACGTAAACTTCTTCTGTTCCCCTGCGGATTCCAATCTACTGTACTTCTGCTAATATCATTCAGTTGTCTTCGGACCATAGTACTCGGAGTGCGATCAATCCACCGCCATTTGGTTTTTCGCCAAAGCAGAAAATAACCAGAATCCTGCGGTTCTTAAAAACTTGCAACTTTCTCTAATCGCAAAGGCAGCGTTCCATGCTTCGCAACCACACAAAAATGTTGATACATTTGCATTGAAAAGTGTACGTAACGATAATATGGATGATATCGAAACTGATCTTAGGCGGCCAAAAGTTTGACGAGCTTTCTGCAAAGAAAACCTCCGTTTGAGGATAATCGTATAATACTCCCCAGGTAGCACAATTGAGTTACGTTCTTTATTTCCTCTGTGTCAGTAACAAATAATTACCGAGATGTAGCGCTAGTACTGACAGTTCCAATCTTAGCGACATTTATCTTTAAACCTGACATTTCCACTGCGAGCGTTAGGATACAAAAATTAGTTGCAAGGTCTAAAAGGCAAGAAGTCAGAAGATATCTTACGCATAATTGAGGTCGTTTGCTGGGTTTTCAGTCTCCTTGTTAAATCGAGTTTTTACATCGATCCATAATCATGGATGGCACATGGTTCTATCACTTCGCACCTGAGACAAAAGAGCTGTAAAAGCAGAGAACTGAATTGGGAGATGAAGACAGTTCCATAGGCAGGCAAGGTCTTGGCATTTGTGTTTTGAGATGCGAGTGGGCTGATACAATATTTGCATTGATTATCTTCAAAGAAAAGAGAAAACAATCAATGGCGAGTATTATACTAACTTGCTGCAGCGTTAAAGTGATGAAATTAGGAGGTGGCGTGGTATAGTAGAATCCTTTAATATAACACAAGCAGTACAGGTTGAAATCTCAGCGTGAACAAGAAAATAACTAAGAGGCTTTAGCTCCCGCTCCATCAGATAATCCATCCAAGAAACCTACTGATCCTTCCCCTCCCCTTTCTTTCCCCTGACGTAAAAGAAAAAGAACATTAACTATAAAACATAATCGAAGGATCACGTTATGCCTCTTTTTGATGAAAGAAAAAGAAAAAAGAAAAAGGGTAGGAGTCTGTGATGAGTAGCAGAAGCAAGGCTGCACTAGTCATTGTTCTAGTCAATGATATATGGTAACACCAACATCTATCCTAGACATCTGCTACAATAGACCGATCACCTGCAAAGAAGCTGTGACAAGGCAGTGATGCCTTGTACAAATGAAATGTTCCCAAGAGGAGTTACAGAAATGGAAAAAGTGATAACATTAAGAAAAAAAGGCCGAATTTTAAATAAATGAACGAAATGAACCAGTTCACACATATACTACTGCCAAGAACAAAATCAACGAGTTAAAGTTCAAATAGCTTCACACGCACTCCATTCACCAGCTCATTAGCTCATTCAAATTATATTCTATTTCAAAACTGGAAAAAATGGCTTGGAGATAAACGATTTGTCAACAATGAAGGGAAGAAGTCTGCTGTAGATAGCTATCGCGGGGAGCTAGCTAGTTCTTACTATAAATAGGGTATCGAAGTTATTGATGATCGCTGTGAAGAATGTATCGAGCTAAAGGGAGATACTGTTGAGATATATAGACGATTTTTGCAAAACTTTTTTGTGTTTTCTCTGTTAGGTCGACTAATATTGGAACTGCTTTTGTACTAGACACTTAGTTAGTCGGCAAATGTTATACCAAACAGACATGTTGCAGAAGATTGAACAAATTTATTTTTTATCTATTAATACGAAGGCATTATAAACATCAACCAACTCCTTACCTATAGTGGTGTAGGGTATTGAAAGGAATTTTTTTTTTATCAATCCAAAAAGTTTCTTTTAAAACAAAACCAAAAAGTCAAATAAACTTAAAGACTTTGTTGTATAACATTCAAAATTAAATGTTTAATTCAACTGCAGCTGGCCAATTGAAAAAAAGAAAAATTATATGCATTTTGTTAATAAAAAAATACTAAAAACTTGTATTCATTATAATGATTAAAAAATATTTTTAATTCTATTTCGTAGAAAAATAAATCCAATAGAGCCATAGAGTATAGTAAACAAATAACTTTGAGTTGTGGTTTTTGTTTTTGTTTTTGTTGTTACTATTGCAACGAGATAATCGCTCTAATTACAATCGCATGTCTAAACACCTTTTGAACGAACAGTTTTGAAATTTCATAGAAAATTAAAACAAATAACAATTGAAAAGACTAAAAACAAAAAAAAAAAAAAAAACAAAACAAAAACAAAACATTGCATAAAATCCAAACCATTAATAAATTATAAAAAAAAGTAAAACTTATATTACAAATATTTGGTAATACTTGTACCAAAACAAAGAATTACGTTTAAGTAATATTTGGCAGCAACAAAAGAGAGATCATTTATAAAATTAGAAAAAATTTATTTAAAAATAATACAAATAATTTTATATAAATATGTAGTTTACTTTAAGGGTGTTGTGGTGTGGTGTGGTACAGTGGTTAGAGCGCAAGCAGAGGATATGATGAAAAAAATTTTATTGAGGGTTCGAGTCTTTAATAAAGAGACTTCAAACTCCTTCCAGACGAATCCATCTACAGAAGCCCCCCTGACCATACAGCTTATTTCTGGCGATGATGATCAGAAGAAAATGCCACGTACTGGAAAAAATTAAAATTCTAAGTAAATAAAGGGTCCGTCAAATAATTTTTTTTTTTTGAAAATGCTATAAAAACAACTACTGAATATTTTCTCAAATTTATTTTTTTATTTGAAAGTACCATCCTTCCGGTTAATAATGGAAAATAATTTCATTCAAATAGCTGCCTCGGCTGGCCATGCAGTAGCCTACACGATCGGTCCAATTTTTAAGCACATTATCGATTGTGTGCAGCTGTATTTCACCAATGGCCTCACGAATATTGTCCTTTAAAGCGTCAATTGTCTCTGGCTTGTTGGCGTAACACTTATCTTTGACGGCATCCCACAAATAATAGTCCAACGGTGTCAAATCGCAGCTCCAAGGTGGCCAAACGACATCTGCTCTGCGGCTGATAATGCAATCTTCAAAAACAGGGCGCAAAACATATATTGGCAGTATATTGTTGCCTCATTAACTAATGAAAAGTGACAATAAAACAGTAGAAGGAAAAAAAAATTACATAAAAGTTTTGCTAGAATTTCTAAGAAATCGAACAAGCTTTTCATTTCTTAATGATTGAGAAGAGTATGTTGTCATATTAAATAAGGCAGGCTGCTTTACACGGCAAATATTGTACATTCTTAAACAAAAATTCGTTCAACATGGCCCGATAACAATCGCCATTGACTGTAACGGCCACTCCTTGCTCATTTTAAAAAGAAAAATGGCCCAATTATGCCTCTGGACCAAAATCCGCACCGAACAGTAACTCGTCTTGGGTGTATCGGCTTTTCAATGTATGCGTGCGGGTTTTCTGTGTCCCAAAGGCGAAAATTTTGTTTGTTTACATATCCGCGAAGATAAAAATGAGTTTCATTTGAAAAGATAAGTTTTGATTCAACATTACCATGATTTTCAAAGTAATGTCGTAATATTTCCCAGCGTTGTTCAAGCGTATACACAACCATATTCGTTCAGCGGAAGGATAAAACTAATTATCTGTCATATCAGACATAAGCACTAGTTGAAAAAAAACGTTAGATGGCGGACCCTTTATCATCATCACCACTTAGCAAGGTTTGACCACCAGTTCGGAGTCGTTTGGGACTTACGCTGGTAGTAGCTTTTGTGCTACGAGGCTAATTCTGGTGCCCCATGGACTTCGGTCCCCGCCTGGCTATGGTGATGCCCCCTTGTGGAAGCAACGTGGTGGCTGTGGTTTATACCCAAATTGCCGGGAGAGCGCCGGATCGGTGTGGCTGCCGTCTCCCATAGATCGGTAGGAGTTTAGATAGTCTCCGACACCTCACTAAGGTGTGTGGTCATGTCCAAACAATATGGCTTCGAATTGGTACTCGCTGATGATTTTCATCATAGGTGGGGGTGTTGAACGGCGCATTGTATTTATCCGTGCCTCTGTCACCGTCTGGTATGCCGACTGGCGAAAACTCACGTAAACCAGTGAATTACTTGCCACTTAGCAAGGATCTTAACCACTACATACAACCATATGGAGAGGAGCTACAGTGGACTAATCACATACTTACCTTGACACTGAAACAAAATAATGGATGCTTTGTAGAAAGCCAATATGCTCCCCAGAGGAGTGACAAAAAAAGTTTTAGTTTATAATAAATTGTGAAAAAAGAAAACAAGAATCATACAAGCAATTAGTTAAATATCGGGTGATTTTTTAGAGCTTTCCGATTTAATTTACCAAAAAAAAAACACACACACATATAAGATTTAGAGAAATGTATAAAATCTGTATAAGAGTCGATAGGACAATCTCAACATATAATTCAATGATTAACGACGATTTCATGTACATGTTGACCGCAGCTACGTCTCAAAGGGTTTATACGCTGGGTCCAATTTTGGCATACTCTCTCCAATATATCGGCCGGTATCTCACGAATAAATTCTTCAATATTGGCTTCCAGTTTGTCAAGCGTTGTGGGCTTGTCTCAATAGAAGACATAAGCCTTAACATAGCCTCTCAAAAAATAGTCTAAAGGCGGCCACGAACATGAAATAAACTGTTTAGTGGCCTCGTCTCTCAATTGGAATATTGTTTCGCGTACTGTGTAGCATGTGGCACTGTTTTGTTGAAACCACATGTCAGTCAAGTCCAGCTCTTCCATTTTTGGCAAAAAAAAAAAACTTGTAATCATCGCACGGTGGCGTTCACCATTCACAGTAACGTTCCTGCCACCCACCCATTTTTTACGCTAAGCACTACATTTTTCGGGATGCATTGGTAGTTGTTGCAATGTTCTGACTGCTCTTCACACCAAATACGGCAATGAGCTTCGTCGCTGAACACAATTTTCGGATAATAAAGTAGATCTTCATCCAACTGAATTTTAATAATAAAATTCAATAATCAGCAAGCGTTGTTCGTTTGTAAGTCGATTCATGGTTTAACAGTAACATGTTACACGAAAACAGCTAAGCTACCACAAACAGTGTTAAAAAATCACCCGATACCTACACAACTGGCAACTGTAGCACCTTAAAAAATCAGTCTCAAACACAACTTTAACTGTAAAAAGCTCGTTATAAGATTTACTTACTATATATTCCAATTTCTGCCACTTTACATCTTCACAAGTTTCTCATGGAAACATGGACTAATGTACCATATACCTGGTTTTATTCACCTACTAGCTGAAACTCGCCTTGCTTCGCTACCCGCCGTATTAATTATTATCTTAACTATCTTAGTTATTATTTTTTACTCTTTTCCTCCATGTTACTCGCTTCCGGTTCAAATCTAAATATTTAGGATAGTTTTTAGACACTGTAGAATCTGCTGTTTGACTGTACACAGTCTTCCAATAAACACACATTAATTTTGACATAGTATATGTTTAGTATATAGTTAGCTTTTAAACGATCTGCTTTGCTCAAGACCCATTTAACCAATCTTTCCAGCTTTTTGACTGGTGCGTATAGAAAGTGAATTTTTGTTGTTCTCCATATAAACAAAATTTCATATTTAATATTAATGGCCATTTTTTGTCTGATGATTTATATTGACTACGAGGTCATTAGATCAAATTGAGAAACTTGGACTTTAGTCATTCTCAAGGCATACAAAAATCAATATTTAGTTTGTATGAGAGGTACCATTTTCAGTTATTCCATATCGCCCACTTCCTGACTGATGATTTGTATTGGTCATACAGATCTAATTAAGAAATTTTAACTTTAACCATTCGACAAATAGACAAATCAATATTTAATTTGTCTGGGAGGTGTCATATCCACTTATCTGATTCTGCCCACTTTTTAACTGATCATTTGTATTGACTATGTAGTCAGTCAGACCAAATTCAGAATCTTTAACTTTAGTCGTTCTCAACACAGACAAAAATTAATATTCAGTTTTTTTCTGGGAGGTACTATACCCAGTTATCCGATTTCGCCTACTTTTTGACTGATCATTTGTATTGACTATGTAGTCATTCAGATAAAATTCAGAATCTTTAACTTTAGTCGTTCTCAAGACAGACAAAAATTAATATTTAGTTTTTTCGGGGAGGTACCATACCCACTTATCCGATTACGCCTACTTTTTAACTGATCATTTGTACTGACTATTAAGCCATTGAGCTAATTTTAATATTAAATTAAAATATTTACTTTACCGAGTTGGATTTTTTTACATTTTTTTAACCTATAGTTCCTTCCAAACATACAGAGAGATACTCTAAAAGTTTGAAGAAAATCGGTCCAGTCCTTTAGCTGTCTATAAGGAACAAACAGACTTTTAAAACTGTATACATACAAACACACATTGGTTTTTTATATATGAGTCGAAAACTATGGGGCGGGCACTGTTACACATTCAATATAGATGTAGTGAGTGTGAGCCAGTGCCATGAAATTTATTGAATGTATAACATACTATAGAAGAGTAAAACCCAACAAATTGTGAATTGGATCATGTTAAAAAACGTTCACTTGAATTTTTTTTCATGACCAAATAAAAGGTGAGAGTTTACGAAGCCAAAACCAATTTAACGTTACCGATTGAAATTTTGTGAAAAAGGTATAGAATTCACCTTAAATTATGTTAACGACAAGGACAATTGAACATGTAGCAGTGCTTATAGACAACAATGTTATCTTGACCATACAAATGTAAGTGGTATGGTAGAAAATTTGGATTAGGTTATGGCTTAGGGTACTAAATATACGACTATGATTTCATTTTTGTTTGTTTCTTTTTTTGCTTGCCTTTATGGCAAATTGTATGACACAACAAACTCTAATATTTTTATAATTATTTAGCATATTGCTAACAAATTTACTATTTAATTTTAAATGACTTTCTTTTACCGGCACTTTACACCCCCTCCCTTACTAAATTGCAAACTTTAAAAAAAAGTTATACAATTTCTCACACTTTTTTTTTCAACAATAACATTCATTTGTTTGGCCATATTTTTTCTATGGAAAAAAGTTTTTGTATTTAAATAAAATACTAGTATTTGGTAATACTTTAGATAACAATTGTTCCCACCAAAAAAGAGAAAAAATATTATATATCTTTTGTAGTTTAAAAAGAAAAGTTTTTTTTTCTGCGCATCTGTGCCTTGGTAGGAGAGGATTATCTAATATTTTAATTAACACATAATTAAGATCAAATTTTGAATGACAAAATGAAATAAAAGAAATTTGACATGTAAATAATAAAAAAAAAAAGTTAAAGGAAACAAAATTTTTAATTCCCAACGGAGAGGCTTGTTAACTGTTAATTTATGCTAAAAAAATCGTTTTACTTTTTACACGAGAATAACTAAATTATGTGCAGTTTAGTCGGTATAAAAATAGCAAATAGCGCATTTAAAATTGTGATATTAATTCAGGGATGGCGTGTTGTGGTAACAACACAAATGACACAGGTTCGAGCCCCAGCAGAGGACATGACGAAGAAAAAATTTATTTGTGGTTTCGAATGCTTAATATAAAAAAGGCTTCAATTTTCCTCCAGACAACACCATCTAAAAAATAAAGAAAAAGCCCCCCTGACCTTCCCGCGCATACCTCTGGCGATGAATGATCAGGAAAAACACGCCACCTACCAGGAAAAAATTACAATGCTAAAGTAAAAATCACCACCAATTAGCAAGGATCTTCACCACTACACACACAAAAATCATATGGAGGAAGCTACAGCGGATTATTCATCTACTTAGCTTGAAATATCAAATTGATTAAAGAAACTGAAACAAAGCAACAGATGCTTTATGGAAAGCCAAAATGCTCCCTAGAGGAGTGACGGAAAAAAAATTGTAAGGCACTGCTATACGTTTAATATCAGGTTATCCATTTAGCAGTTTCAAAATCGCCGGTCAACTGATAAATATCTGTCATCTGAGGTGTCATTTATTTAGTGAAAGGCTTACTGTTTGCGAATATTAAATGTGAATACGAATATCAAATGTGATCACTTATTTTTGATTTTTCGAACAAAATTTTCTTCAGTGATTAAGCTCATTTAACACTCGGTGGTTACGTAAAGAAGCAAAATTGCCGCATATGGAGTTTGGAGAGCTCAGAAGTGATTGTAGAAAAGCCATTGGATGAGGAAAAAGTGCGTACTATAGTCTGGAGCTGTTAAGGGTTGTATTTTTTCGAAAATGATGCTGGAAGTGCCTTTACCATAAGTCAGAGCGCTATGGCTGTATGATAACTGCTTTTTCGCCTGTAATTGAAAATATGCAATAAGACAGTGCCACTAGCCACACAACACGATTGATTTTGAATTTATTTCAAGCGAAATTTCCCAATCGCGTACCTCCCTGCCATAAAAAAGTCTAGCGAAGTCAAATCGCATAATCTTGGTGGCTAATTGACGTTGCCAGATTTTTTTTTGTGGGTCTACGTCAAATACCATGTCTATGTTGATAATCTCCTAAAGTTGGAGCATTTTTATACTAACATTCGTCTACTTGCCGCCAAGATAGCGCCCGAAATGTGGTTAAATGTAATCATGAGCTACCTCAAAAGGATCGTGCTGCTGCTATCATTTAAATGACATATTTTGTACATAATACAAACTGTGGCAACCGAATTACAGCTTCCTTGGATTCAAGAGATCATATGTCCACTGTCGTATTAAAGTCCTCACAATTTTTGGCCAGTTTTCGCTTTTATGAAGGCTTTGATTTTGTCCAAGAATCTTTTCCGACCAATCATAGGCAGCCTTAGGTCACTAAATACCGCACAATTGCAAGGAAATTGTTTCATAGACTTCATCATTTATTATTCTCGCTTCTGCAGAAATCATTATATGACGTTTTTTTTTGTGGACGTGTTTACTCCCAGTAGTTTGCTGTTTAATCCTCATAAGAGAACCTCTAGTCGATTCGCAAAGAATAAAAGTGGTATCTGCCTATGCAAGTTTAACCGCCATATAAAGGTAACCATTGATGGGTAACCATCAAATGTATCGCTATTTCATTTACAGACACCCGGCATTAATGAACAATTTTCGATGAGCTATGTACACTCTCTAGGAGTTCTATATCAGTAGATATGATATCAGTAGATATGAAAGTAACCCTGTTGAATATCCTGTGATATAAACAATATTTATGATCATAATCTTGACCTGTAGGGGTGGCGTGGTGTATGGGTTAGAGCCTAAGCATAACAACACAAGCGGCGCAGAGGACGTGACGAAAAAAATGTGTTTGTGGCGTGTTTAATAAAGAGGCTTACACTTCCCTCCAGACAACTCCTTCTAAAAAATAAAAAGGATGATGTAAAGCATTAAACAAATGCTCAGAAGAAAACGCCATCTACTGGGAAAAAAAATTACAAGGCTAAGTAAAGGTCACTACCACCACTTATCAAGTATCTTCACCAATACACAATCATATGATCAGGAGCTACAGTGGATTATTCATCTACTTAGCTAGAAAAATCGATTTGATAAATGAAAATGAAACAAAGTAATAAATGCTTTGCGGAAAGCCAATGTGCTCAATAGAGGAGTGACGAAAAAAAATCTTGACCTGTAAAACACTGCAATAGTCAGAAAGCCTTCTTAACATCTTAACACCCAGCTTCTCTGAGAAACTTTACACCCATGATATTTGACACTTTTAAATATACGAGTATATGTAAAACTCAATAGTGAAGGTTATCTACAGATTGTAGTTAATTCATATTGTGCAACACATACTTTGACTTCTTAGATTGGTATCATAATTCGCTTTTAAAGTTTTCATAAACGACATGACATTTACTCGTATAAAAAATCTCTTTGTAATATTTAAAAAAAAAAAAAAAAATAAAATTTTAATACCTTTTTTGGTTTCCAGTGTGTCTTGAGGCATTCATGTTCCATTCACAGTTACAAAATGGCACACAAACCCGTTTTGGTTGGTTTTGAATACCACCAAACCCTCATTTAAAGTGGTTACACGATTAGGGGCTTATGTTGAGTTTGAGTATTAGTAATACTAATCGTAAGAAACGCTTTTTCACATAACAGATATTCTAGCAAAATGTCACATAACCCATCGACTGATATGTTCACCGTTTACATTTGTATTTCGAAACTTGACTTAGTTAAAATTTCAAAAAACAGCAAAACAGTTAGAAATTCAAATTTCCATTCTGCTTAAAAATTTATGTTTTCATTTACTAAACCAGTTCTAGCTACGGTATTAAATTGAACAGGTTTCAAGAACAAACAAATTAAAAGCTAAACGTATTGGTCAAGTTGAACAGCATTAGTTTCCTAAGGTAAATATCAATAGATTTGTTAAAATTATTAAAAGAGATAATAGTACACCAAAACAGCTTTAAATTGTTTACTTGTACATATATGCACATATATTATTTTGAACTCAACTAATAAAATAATGAAATAAACTAGTTTTAACCAACCGGCGTTGCCCGGCAATCGATATACATACATATGTGTGTGTTATAATAAATGGGCGATAAATATTTTTTCTGAACCTTTCTGTCTTTATAAAGAAATGATTCCCGCTGATAAGTTTATTAAAATGTAGGATATTTATTATGTTTATGGAAGGTGCCACGCCCACCCTTGCTGGGAATTTAATTTTTGATCTTAATTTCGAACTTGTTAATACAATCACATGTGAAAAGTTTGAAGACCCTATCTTTTATAGTTCTCAAGATTCGTAGGACTGTACTATGAACCAAAAACTCTCCTTTTATCCTCTGCTAACCCCTCAAAGTGTAACTTTTGAAAATGTACTTTTGTGCAACACAAGAATGTTAGCAAAGAGAATCTCTTTTCCTTAAGAAAAAAAAAAAAAAATAAAAATTGTGTGTAATTTTAAAAGAAAACTAATTAATTTGGCCGTTTTTCCTGATTTTAATGTCGCCGAGATCAAAAAGCACCCTATTGCAGTTTCGTTAGCTGGATCTGTTAACAAGTGTCTTAAATTTCAACAAAATTGCTTTAGTTGTTTGCGCGTACTTAATTCATCTACAAACTAAATAAACAAAATTCCCACATGACCTAATTTCGCTCGTTTTCCCACGATCTTAACCTATCCCAGGTCCAAATTAAAAAAAAAACATACTTTATAATACTTTCGTTAGCTAAATCCATTTGTGTTCCGAATTTCAATAATATCGGTTCAGTTGTTTTAGCTGGATTGAATGAGAAACAAACAAACAAATAAACTTACAAAGAAATTTATAATATATTCTAGCTAAAACCCGGTGTGCTTCGCCGTCCATCATCTTAATTTCTATCTTAAACTCAATCTTAGTTACATTTTTTTTACCACCTTGTCCCCTTCCGAACAAAATCCAATCATTTGTTCCTTCTAGTTCCACTGTAGCTGTAAACAGTCTTCAAACAAACACACATTCATTTTCAAACGTAGGGTGTCCAATATTGAGGTATCAATTTAATTTTAATAAAAAAAGATTTTTTTTTATTTAATTTTATTACAAATAGGTTCCGCTTACAAATTAAAAATTATGTTGGTTATGTGACTTCACTTACAGGTTCGGCAGGCTCTCAAACTTTTACCATAATTATCAATCACGTTTTTCAATAAACTGTTGTCAATGGTTGATATCTGCTCAATAATGTTGGTTTTAAGCTCTTGAACTGTTGTGGGACTATTGCTGTACAAGGTGTCAAATCGCACGAACTTAGTGGACAATCTAGTCCTGCTCTACGAGAAATAATGCGATTTTCGAACTTTTCTTTCACGTTGAAAACGTGATTGATAATTTTGGTAATTTTGGTATCATTTTTAATTTTTAACAGGAACCTATTTGTAATAAACTGAAATAAAAATATTTGTAATATCTGATAAAAAAGGTATTTTTTAAATTAAAATTAAAATGATTTATCAATTTTTGTCACCCCTTATAAGATACGTAGTCTGAATGGAAGGTACCTGATGATGTGTATTGTTCACGAAGTTGTTTGATTAAAAGTTTCTAATTCTACTATTGCTGTTCTCAAGATATACAAAAACTAAAATTTGCCTTATATGGATGGTACTACGCCCACTTGTCTAGTTTTTAATTGACTGTGAATCTATTTGGATCAAATTTAGAGAATCTTGCTGTTACCATCTTGAGAATATAGACAAATAAATATACAGTTTTTATGGACATTGTCCAGTTTGAATTTTTGAAATTTTTATAGAATATAGTTCCTTCCAGACATACAGAGAGATACAGAAAAAAAATTTCAATAAAATCGGTTTGGCGGTTTAGCTGTCTATAAAGCACAAACAAACCAACAGATACACACTCATTTTTATATATAAGATATAGATGTTTGGATTACATGCACAATTTATTGATAAATTATTTAATATTGTAGCCTAAATAAATTGAATACTATGAATTGAGCAATAAAGTATCAATTAAACAATTATTTTTCAAACTTGAAATGAAAAAAGGAGTTTAAAACATAACAACTTCATTTCTCAAGTCTTTTGTTTATATTATAAGAACTTTTTTCGACTTTTTGACAAACAAGTGCATAATTACTATCTATTTAAGTTTTATTTACTAAGTTTAGTTGTAAAAAAAGCCATTAGAAGATTTTGAAACCTATTCAAAAGCTCTACAATTTACTCTTATATCAAATTAACCTTAAAATTGCTTACAATTTTCATAATGCTGCTAGAAATTAAAAACAATATCAAAATATCAACAATAATTACAGTAGTGAAAAGATATATAGTAGATGTACATAATACTGTTATTTTATTACATCAGGCATTACGAAAAATAACAAACCGTAACAGAAATTTAGAAATCGCTATGTTGTAAATATAAGAACATTATAAAGTACGTACTAATAAAAAGTAAATAAATAAAATAACAAATTAAAAAGATTTGAAAACTATTAAGAAACGTAATTTAAATTTTGAAATAATTTTATTTAAAGTAATTTTTACTGCCTTCAATGGCTAAGGCCTTAGACTTCTCCAATAGGTTTTAGCTCCGATTTATAATGGTGGATAAAACATGAACCAATCACAACATACTAGAGGTTAGAGAATACGCGACATTCCCGCGACATCAAAAGTGGGACAAGGGGCGACTTCTTTCAATCAATGAGTTGCACCCGATTCTATTTTTACATTCATTGAAAGGGACCTACAATTTAACGACGGCTCCGAAGATCATATGCATTAGTTAGAGAAGTTTTTCTTAGCTTAAATACTCATAACCAGTCGCTAGCAGTGCTATAAGATGATACCGCTAGTCTGGTATTGAATCGAGGACCTCTAGATTGGTAGGCGGCTATCTTACCTACCATATCACAGCGGCACACAAAGGTTAAAGAATAATGTAAAGCAAATAAGGCTAAGGTGTGACTGCCTACCTACAAAATGATGGCCAAAGATTTTTTAAAAGAAAGTTTATCATTAACATCTGATACTATGAAAATCTATCTAAAGAAGCCAACCTGCACTTTCAGCTTACCTCGGGCGATAATGATAAATTTTAGAAGGAATGACCAAGAGAATAATGCCATCTACTGGAAAAAAATTACAATGTTAAGTAAGGATCACCACCACTACTTAGCAAGGGTCTTCACCACTACACAATCATATGGAGGCGAGTTAAAGTAGACTAATTATCTACTTACCTTGAAAAATCAATTTGAATAATGAAACTGTAACAAATCAACGAATGCTATGTGGAAAGCCAATATGCTCCCTAGAGCAATGACGGCGAAAAAAAGAATGCTTATAAGAAATAATTATTGGTATATTTAAAGGACATCCTTCTGTAACATCTAGAAGTAGTATGTAATAGTATACGCATTTCACTGCTCCTTTTTTATAAAGAAGTTTTAAATTTTGCCAAAGCGAATGCAAACTATTTTAAAAAGAAATACTTTCTTCTGGTATAAACGAAACTACCACCCCTACATTAGGCTACATCGCTTTAGTACTCACATTAAACCTTGTTTGCTTATAAAAATTTAAAGATTTTCTAACAAATTATTATATTTCTCTTTCCAGTTATGGTCTACTTGGCGCTTCTGGTTGCGGTAAAACCACTTTACTCTCCTGCATCGTTGGTCGTCGTCGCCTAGACTCTGGTGAAATTTTTGTTTTGGGTGGTAAACCCGGTACACCGGGTTCTGGTGTGCCCGGCAAACGTGTCGGTTATATGCCACAAGAAATTGCTCTCTATGGAGAATTTTCTATACGTGAAACAATGATGTATTTCGGTTGGATATTTGGCATGGGAACAAAAGAGATTACCGAACGTTTACAATTTTTATTGGAATTCTTGGATTTGCCATCGGAAAAGCGTTTAGTAAAAAACTTGAGCGGTGGTCAACAGAGACGTGTTTCATTTGCGGTAGCATTAATGCATGATCCCGAACTATTGATATTAGATGAACCAACGGTTGGTGTAGATCCTCTGCTTAGACAGAGTATATGGAATCATTTGGTTCATATAACAAAATCGGGACAGAAAACAGTAATCATTACCACACATTACATAGAAGAGGCCAGACAAGCGCATACGGTAAGAAGAAAAAGAAAAATTTGATTTAAAAGCTGAAGTTGGTATTTATTATTTAAAAAAATTTAATTTTTGTTTGAATTTTGGCTTTAACAGATAGGTTTAATGCGTTCTGGTAACTTATTGGCCGAAGAATCACCCAGCGTTTTATTATCCATGTACAAGTGTATAAGTCTAGAAGAAGTATTTTTAAAATTATCCCGCATACAATCACAAAAGGGCGATATATCTCAGGTTAATTTCAGGTGAGTTTATATTTTCTTATTATTTTTTTTTAACAAATAACGAAATTCATTAATTTTGTTTCATTTCATTTTGAAACGCATGATTTATTTATTTTTTTATATTTTCTAATTTTTTATTTAAATTAAATTTTTTATGTTTTTTTCTTTATTGGTTTCATTTTCATTTCATTTTACATCCAACACCAAAAACTACTCTACTCCTACTCTATTACCACCACCACCAACCACTCACCTTAACCATCAACCATCCACCTTAACCATCAACCAATTTTTAAACTTTTAATGAAACAAATTCGAAATAAATAAAAAAAAACAATTTATATATGCCTGACTTTTATCATGTACTGTAACATTTTCAACCATTCGTGTATATTTTTTCTTAAAATCATCATCATCATTATTGTGTTGCATAACGTTGGGTGTTTTTATTTCTCATGCGAATCCGTTAATATCGTACATCATTGTGGGTTTTAAACGTAATTGTGTGTTAATCGCTCGCTCTCTAATCCATTTTCGATTTTGGAAAATGATCAAATCAATTAACAGTAATAATATTTCATTACATGCCATGGGTTTCGGCAGTAAAATGGATAAACCCAGTTCCAGTCAAGAAGGCGGCGTTGTGGGTCTCAATTTTCATCAGAGCAAAGAAGTTTTAATCAACGATACCAATGGATCCATATATACGGTTTGTTAAAAAATGTATTATTAGTTTTTTAAAAAAGTAACAAAAAGAGAAAATCCAAAAAAATATTAAAAGAAAAAGATTTTTTTTATTATTAAAAATAAAAAATTAACCCTAATCGTACCATTGTTTAAAATGTATAAATTTATGACATTCCTTAAATATTATGTTATGAACACTCGTGGTATGATTAGGGTTTAAAATCAACTTAAATTAGAAAGGCATACTTAAATACTCGTATGTCGAAGGACTTTTTTCCTTTTTCATATTTCAAACTTAATCCTTAATCTATTACAAAAATATTAAAATAAGACAACAACTGCGACAATGGCTATATACTCTGTATTAGAATTAAGACTTAATATTCTTTCTGAAATAGTCCTTCTACCGACTTATTGACCTTTTGAACAAACTGACCCCTTGACCTTTCATCATAATGTATCACAGAGCATTTAAGAGTTATTATTTGTGCTATATATTAAAGAAGATGTAGGAGCTATTATTATGACTGTAAAGAAGTACTGAAATATTACTACCTTTTAGTAAACCCTCGGAAAGTATAAGGTTTCCCAGACTTCAGTATGTTGGTTGGTGCCAACAGCCTTGGTGACTCTTTCTAAAATGTCTCAATGTCACACAATTACTAAATGTGTGCTCGTATGGTTCAGTTTTCTTCTCACACAATCTCCACATTGTATTTGAAACTACTCGGTCGGAAAGCCGGTTCTAATTTTCATGTTGTTCTTACATAATCTATCAAAAGACTCAAATCTTTTCCTATCATACATGCCTAGTAAAGTATTTCCTAGTTTAGACTATTTCAAGTCTGTTTGGCTTGAAAATAGTATACGTCTCTCGATGCCATACCCGGAATTCCTACGTGACCCGGGACCCAGCATAAGCTGACCCTATCGCTACTTCCTCATGTTCCTCGCCCATTTGTCGTATAGGAACCTTAAGTTCATAGAAATTTCGGTGCCCGTATAAGCGGAACTAAGTCACTGGTCTAACATCGAAGATCATTTTATTTCTTTTTGAATACACGACTATGCAGATGCTGCTACAAGTGAAAAATATTAAAGTGAAGTTAGAAGGCTGTACAAAAGATTCTTTAGTTTCCAGTGCGTATAGCCTCGATCGAATAAATCAGTTATAACGTTAAAGCACTATATTTTTTATTTTATTTATTTATTCTATTTAATTCTTTAATTTCTATGGATAATTGAAATGCAGATAGGCTTCATTTGATTCTTAAACAGTTAGGAGTAATTCGGAGTCACAAGCATGGGTAGTCTTTGTTAAAAAACATTGCAGTCAAGCATAATTATATTCTTCAAATTACCCTAAACGTATTCCTCATAAAAGCTTGTGTATATCGGCACCTGAAATCTAAAAGGCCGTAAGTGATAAAAAATTCAAAAATGATTTTTTTTAGGATTATGATGTAAGTCGCCAAAATGCATCATAATTAATGAAAAAGTAAACTTTGAATTTTTTGTCGCTTACGATCTTTTGGATTTAAAAAACATTTTTATTATTTCAAATTCGGTATTAAATAAATATGACAAACAATTTTGGGTACGATTAGGGTTAATATCTCTCTCTTCCTCTCTCTCTCTCTATCTCCTTCTCTTGTGCTTCTTTATATTAAAAAAAGTTTTTTTTTTGATTTTATTTTCAATTTAATTCATATCAGCTAAATCAAGAACCCTACGATCCACCCATGAAAAAGAATAGTCCAAATGATGAAGAAAGTTGTCAAGATTGCTATGCTAGCTTATGCAGAGTAAGTTCAGAACTCAAGATTTTTTTCATACATATATAAAAATATATATTAAAAAATTAATCTTTAAACTACAGATCACATCAAAGGGTAAAATCAAAGCGTTGTTAACAAAAAATATGCTGCGTATGTGGCGTAATGTGGGTGTAATGCTATTCATATTTGCCTTACCCGTTATGCAGGTGATATTGTTCTGTTTGGCTATTGGACGTGATCCGACCGGTTTAAATTTGGCGATTGTTAATCATGAAATGAATAATACGGTAAGTTTTCAAACTAATTTTTAAAGAGCTTTTGACTTCATTTTTTTTTTAATTTTTTTTCGTCCACAGGAAATTTGTTATTGGGAGGATGGCTGTCATTTCAGTAATTTGGGTTGTCGTTATTTGAATCATTTGAATCACAGTGTGATAAAAACGTTTTACACAGAACTGGAGGATGCAAAAGAAGCAGTACGACTGGGTAATGCCTGGGGTGCTATATATATAACGGAAAATTTCACGGATGCTTTTACTGCTAGAGCTGCTCTGGGTATGTATTCTTAAGGTTTTTTATTTTATAAAATTTATTTTAAATTTTTGTTTTTTGTTTTTCAAGGTCGTGATTCGGATGAGGAAACTATTGATCAATCGGAAATTAAAGTTTGGCTGGATATGTCTAATCAACAGATTGGTGTTATGCTTAATCGTGATATACAATTGGCTTATCGTGATTTTGCTATGGGCCTGTTGGATCAGTGTGGCAATAATCCAAAATTAGGTGATGTACCTATACAGTTTAAGGAGCCTATTTATGGTACCATGAATCCTTCGTTTACCGATTTTGTAGCGCCGGGTGTTATTTTAACGTGAGTTGAGTTTTTTTTTAATAAATATTTAACCACTTCCTGGACTCGACAGAATATCGGTGACTATGACTAGTACATTTTTTCAAGCTCGTGCTGTAGGAAGGGATCTTGCAAATCTCAACGTTAACAAGTCTTTTTGGCATACCAGCTCTGGCCAAACTCTGTTGTTTCTCCCAATCTTTTTCTAATATTTCTTAACGACTTTTTTCTTTTCACTTCCAATAACATTTGTGAATCACTGTGATCTTTTGATCATAGGCCGAGCCTTTTGAAAATTGGAGGGAAAAGGCGAAATATCAATCACAGGCGACTTGGCGACTTGGCGAAAATCTCAGAGTGTGGTCGTGCGAACAGGATTGATTTCAATGAGCGTAGTACCCAACGTTTTCACTTCAAATCACATTTGTGAATCACTGTGATCTTTTGATCATAGACTGAGCCTTTGAAAATTGGAGGGAAAAGGCGAAATATCAATCACATACTCACGGGCGACTTGGCGAAAATCTTAGAGTGTGGTCGTGCGAACAGGATTGATTTCAATGAGCGTAAGACCCAACGTTGTTTTTTGGCACATAGACGTGCTAGTGTGGTCCCGTCTGTGACTATGGGTAGTGTAGATATTGAAGAATCAGAAATTCTTGATGCTCTTGGCATGAGATTTTCCATATTTCGAGTGTCGAAAGAAACACTCTAGTGTCTCTGTTGTTTGAAACAGTGTAGGAAATATTTCACTCCAAATGATCTCTTTAATCTCCTATATTATAAAAATCAAATCTATTTCGAGGATTCTCGACCACCAACTCTATCAATTCGTTTGAGCATATTGTTCGAAAGTGGCGATGTGATCTGACGAAATTAAGGAATTAATTCCTAATAACCACATATTTTTCACAAGGTACTCGTTTTTCTCGTAGAGCGAATCCTTTTTAATTGATTGTCCAATGAATCGCACAACGCATTATAGAGAGAATCCGTTCGTTCGTGTAACGATCTTACCGCGAACGTTTTTCCTGACACTTCAAATAATGGATAAGTTCTAATCAAACGCCCACAAACACTACTCCCTCTATCCTCCTTTCCATAACCTATCTTCCTATTAGCAACGCAATGCACTGCATGAGTAGGATAAATTATGTTACCTAAGTGCTGGCCTCAAGTGAAAAAATAATCCATAATAATCCATATTCATAAAAAGTAAACTGTATTTGAACTCTATTTTAAGAAATTTTTGTATAAAATTTTTTAAATAAAATACATTTTAAACTCATTTGATATTTTATGAATATGGGGGTTAGTTTTTTCACTTGAGGTTTAAGACATTTTTGTATCAAAAATTTGAAATAAAATATATTTCAAATACAAGTTATTTTTTTATGGATATGGGGGTAAATATTTAATTTTAAAATGTAAATTTAATTTTTTATTTTTGTTTGTTCATTTAGCATTGTTTTCTTCTTGGCTGTTGCTTTGACCTCGTCAGCTTTGATCATAGAACGTACGGAGGTGAGTGTAATTGTTTATAATTTTTATTTTTTATGTTTTTCTTAAACATTTTCTTTTTTGTTTGTTTTCAGGGCTTATTGGATCGTTCTTGGGTTGCCGGCGTTACACCAGCTGAAATTCTCTTCTCCCATGTCATTACCCAATTTGTTGTCATGTGTGGTCAAACGACTTTGGTGCTCATCTTTATGCTGGTAGTCTTTGGTGTTACCAATAATGGTGACTTAATTTGGGTTATAGTCTTAACACTGTTACAAGGTTTATGTGGCATGTGCTTTGGTTTTCTTATATCCTCCATATGTGAATTGGAACGTAATGCCATACAGCTGGCACTGGGTTCATTCTATCCCACGCTATTGTTATCGGGTGTCATATGGCCCATTGAAGGCATGCCTATAGCATTAAAGTGAGTTAAAAAAATTGGTTTTTGTGTATGAAATTGTTTTATATCGTTTATTTTTTTTTTTGTATTATTGCAGATACATATCACTTTGTCTGCCTTTAACATTGGCCACCTCATCGTTACGGTCTATATTGACCAGAGGTTGGGAAATAGTGGAAACCTCAGTATATTCAGGTTTCCTAAGTACATTAGCTTGGATTTTAGGTTTCTTAATTTTAACATTATTGGTGCTGCGTTCGAAACGAGGTTAAGTTAAGTTTGTTAAACAAAAATAAAAACAAAAACAAAAAAATCTGAAAATTAAAGGCTTTATGGAAACTCTTATTTAACTTATTTTATTCTAATTTTCAACGACTATTCTTGATGACTTTTTACTTAAAAATATTTCAACGATTTCTACTTCTACTTTCTATTCACTTTAAAAACTTCATTTTGTTTCAAAGGCCTTTCTATTTTGTATAAAAATTTTTATAAATTTTTATATAGAGCTCCTACAAATACACCACAAATATAGTGTAATTTTTTTCTTTTTTAATTTTATTTTTATTATTATTTTTTTTTTAAGTTAACAAGTCCTAATTTTTATATTTTTATTATTTAGAAGAAGAAAGAAAGAGAAAAAAGAACAAAAAATTATAAATATATTTTTAATTATAATTTTGTTTACAGTTAATTTTATAATAGTTTTTAGTTTAAGGTGCATTGTGTTTTTTTTTATATGTATAATGTATGTATTATCGTTTTCGGTAGAAAAAAAATATATATAAACTCATTGTATTCATCTGATATTTAAGCCTCATTTATAAATTGTGAGTTAAGAAAAAAAAAAAACATGTAAGAAAAAAGACATCGAAAAAGCAACAAAACAAAACACCATTTCATTATTGGAACCAGTTCATTATTATTATTATTGTTTTTTTTTTTTTAATTAAGGTTAAGGTATCTTTGTTTGTATATAAAATAATATAATAGATACACACCCCCTAAACATAAAAATTTTATATTTTTCTTTAAAAGGGTTTCTTAACTTCATTCATCATTTCTTTGAAAGTCTTTCTCAAATACCTTTGGCCATCTCTTCTCTTATGCTGTTTCTTTCTATATTAACACTCCAATGGACTGTGATTAGTGTTTGTTATTATACACATATGTACTTATATAATATAAATTAAAAATGTCATTTAAATATGTTTTCTCCCTTCTTTCATCTAAAAAAAACACTATTTCTTTCCCCCTTTGTATTGCCTCTAATGACTTTAAAAAAATAAATAAGTTTTAGTTTTATTTGTATAAAAAAATTTGTTATGAACGAAAATGAATCAATTGCCCGTGGAATGGAATATTGAAACTAAATTAATTTTATATATCGTTTTATATCTGAATTTAAGCCAGTTTCAATTTCCAAAGCAGGGGCTTATATTTCATTTTAAAATTTTTTAATTTTTTTGTTTTTTTTTTTTGGGGAATGATCTATTTTTTCTTATTTTGTAATAGTTATTAAATCCTTAAGTTAAAATTAATAAATGAAATAATAATAAAAAATTATTTAATAAAAAATAAATCATTAATGATAGTGTTTTATGTTTTAAGTTTTTATTCCAAAATTTGGTCTATTGTATTTTAAAAATTAAAAAAAATTCTGTAGAATTGAACGCTTTTGAAATAAATAAAAAATTATTAAAAAAAATTAATTAAAAATTGAAAGTTTTTCTTTTGTAAAAAAATCCAAAGCTAAACGTTTTAACGCTGCTGTTAGGATCGGACCATTTTTGTCAATTTTCTTTTTGCTGCAACTACGAAACTGTTCAATATATCAACTTAAAACCTTAGCTCAGGTGTTTTTTTTTTTTCATTTTATTACTTCTACAAAATTTTTAGTGTTCTATGATGGAAAGCAAGATAACAAAATAGAAAGTTACATATCTTAGGTAAAGGACCATATTGATCCGTTCATGTCTATAAATACATGTAGTAAATGTATGTAGTAAACAGCTAAACTTAAAATTACAGCGACCTCTCCATCCGTATAGGATTTTCTTTTAATATCTCCTTCAACCCCGTCGATCTGACAAAATTCAGGCTGTTAGTTTGTACCAAACACTATAACTATATACCTCGATACTTCCTCCCAGAGTGCATCAATGCCTCACATGTTTTCAGTATGTGCTCTGGCGATTTGATCACCTCATCATAGAATCTGCACACCGGGCTTGAGCTTATTTCCATTTTATTCAGATGTCGATTTTGCCTCAGGTCGTCTCAGGATTCAAATCTCCTCCTCTTATATTTAGTTACCCAACAAAAGTTTAGATTGTCTCGAATCTGTACGGCCCTAATTTTTGTTGAATATGGCATTCCAGGTCCATCTTTCCAGTCAACAAAAGAGTTCTGGTCCTACCAGAGGAATAGAAGCTCCCTTTTTGGCTAGTTCATCGGCCCTTTCACTCCCCAAAGCTCCTACAAGAGTGAGACCCTACATTAACTGACCCTATTGTTCCTGCCAAGCTGTTTAGTTTTACGCTGACAATCTCAAACTAGTCAAGTGCTGGAATGGCGGGCTGACTATCAGAGAGTGTAGCTATGTTCTGTCTTTTATATTTCATCTCCAGGTTAAATTGAGACATTTCTCAATGGCATAAGCTTCCACCTGGAACATGCTAGCGAGTTTTCCCAAAGGTTCTGAATATTCTCTCCAAGGACCAACTTCTCCCGCGCCTGTACCATTTTCCGTCTTTAACTTGTCAGTGTATAACAAAATGGTTCCTTCTCTAAAGGAGTATGTAGTCTCTAAACCTCTCCATTTATTCTTATTACCCAGTCTTGCCCTCAAGAATATACCAGTCATAGAGTTCAATGAGCCTGTCCACAGGACAGCCAAGTAGTGAGTAATCGGCTTATAGGCCAACCGGGTTAACTTGTCCCCCACATAGCCTCTTGCCCGACTTATCTCCCATTATCCTTGCCATGGTCTCTATGGCCCCCTTTTTCACTACCAAATACAGCGGGCTAAGGTCCAATAGAACCTCGAGTACAGCTGTGGGAAATATTCTCATTGCCCCAGTTATGCCTATGAACGCTAATCTTTTTACCTTACTTAGTTCAGTCTGTGTTGTTCCAAACTCGTACTTACCGTTCATGCAACGGCCCCATATATCGCAATCGGTCTGACCATCATGGGTTACAGCCCCAAAATCTCTTTGCAAGCCTTCTGCACACCATTTGTGTATACTTGGGTTTTCTTGTGACAGACTCCACCTGAGCTTTCCACGCCAGCTTACTAACCTCGTTCCTTGGTGGCATTTCCTCACCCAGGAGTTTAATATTCTTTCACTGGGGAAATTTTCGCCTAGTGAATGGTACTATCATGAGTATTTCCTTCATAAATTTGGGCTTATTGATATTCCTGTGATGAAACATCGCCAAACACTCTATTATTGAAATATTCTTCGATGGTGCTTTTGTTCTATTGCGAGCAAACGTAATACTCAACATGCACACAGCTTTCTCGTACCAAATTTGAGGTTAATTTGAGATATATGTGGCATTTTTTCATATGCCTATTACTTTACCTTGTTCATGCATCTTGAGCCGACAATCACCCAATACAACGGTGTTCATCTTGGCAGTTCGTAAAGCCTCGTTTAAGCTCGGCTATTTAATATTTTATAGTTGTACACGTAGGTGCAGGCTCCTAGTTTAGCTTGTCTTTAATAATAGTTTGCCTAATTTCGATTTCTTAATCGGCTTTAGGTTTTACAGCTAAACTGGTGGTTGGCTACTATAGCAAGTACTAGGATGATGGTGCTGCCGTCTGTCGTTATCTGAAAATAATGTTCTCCGTGTTTCTTAATATAGTGGTGTGGAATGTGCTAATCATTGATTCCTACGTTCCTTATTTTCGCAAGAGTTGGTGTTACATGATCTTTCTATGATATTCGTAGTTGATGTTATTTTCTTTCAGGAGTATGATGGTGGTGGGATTTTCAAGATGGATTATTTGGGGGGTTATTGAAACCTCCTTAATTTTTGATTTAATTCAACTCGATAGTTATGATAAAAATTGTTAGCTTTCTCCGGGATTTAAACCTGGTCTACTGCTGCAAATTTATATTCAGTTTGCTTTAATCTTGGACTGACCTCGTAGAATGTTCATGCTCATCATTTTCATCTTGACTATGTTAATTTGTATTTTTATGTCTCTGGCCGATTACAATTCAGCATGTTCAGCAGGTATCTTACGACAACTGTATGCTAGAGGTTAGATAATGTTAGATGATGTGGAAAATATTGATGTGGAAAAAACATTAAACAGCAGTGGAGAGCAGATACATCCTTGGCTGTCATCAAACAATAAACGGCGGCTCACATTTGTGTAAGGAGCAGAGAGGGTCTCAAAGATCTTTCGAAACTTATGAAAGCGAATACTGCTTAACGGGTTGTCTAGTGATAATTCGTAACCTTTTAATATTACCCTTGTGAAACCGATGAGGTTCTTATTTTTCAAAATGTTTTTTATCACTTCCTCTTTTAGTTTATTGCACATAAGTATGTAGTATTTGAAAAACAGTATCCGTGTTTGATATTAATCAAAAGCGTGTACACTAATTAATATCAGTACTCTTTTGCAGTAGTTTAGAGTGTATGTTGTCTAACCTACAGGTTTGTAGATTTAGTGCAGTGATGACCTTGGTTAGTTGTTTTATATATAAATATAATGTAAGTAACAAAGTCCTATGGAATATTATTTTCTTATTTGTTCTATCAGATATTTAATTTTTTTTTCGTTACATATCAAATAAACAGTTCTTAAATATAAACATTATTCTTTTATAAAGCACCCTGTTATTGTCCCGCACATAAAGTTGCCATACCTCCCCTCCATTTAACACCTATGATTCAAACAAGTGCTCTGAAATGTGGCAACAGTCTGGCCACATTTCAATGTTTTTCTTAATCAGCTGTTGTGTTGTGGAACAATAACAAAAACAAGAAAATAAAAGAAATAAAAAATAACAGAAAACAAACCAACAACACGTAAATTGCATCAAAACTAAAAGTAAAGTCAAGACAAAAAGGTGAAAACATTCAATTGGAACAATTCTATTGCGGAAAAATGCAATTGGAATTAATAATTGCTTTATAAATATACAAAAAGATTTAATAGAAAATGGATAAAACGAATATTGCGAACACCTTTAATGAGTTAGTGGAGCAATTGAGAAAGACAGAATGCAGGTAAAGCAATTAATTAATTTTCTTTGACTAATAATGTTGATGATGATGATTAATGGCTACAAAAATTTCTTTGTGGCGAATGTTTTACTTAAATAAGACATATTTTTTCATATTTCTTTGCTTTTTCTTAAAACGTTTCTAGTCAAAAAGAAAAGATTGGATATTTCCAACGTATAGCGGAATGTATAATCTCACCGGCAATGGCAGTCCACATCAATTATGCCACGTTCTGCAGCCAAGCCGTTAACATTCTATTGCTATTCTGTGAAGATCTCGATACTGTGGTACGTACTAGTGCAGAGGAGAATCTAAATAAGATTTTCCGTGTCTTGGAAAAGACTAAAGTTAGTCGTATTTTAATGGATTTGTATGGTGAGATAAAGAGGAACGGTAATCAAAGGTAAGGGAACGGTTAATGCATTGTTTGTGTTAAAACAGTTAGAAAATACATACCTAATTAGTTGTTTAAGTATTTGTAAGCAGCGTTTAACTGACTGTTATGACTGTTTGTCGCTGTTAAAGCAACACCTGCGAAAATAATGATATTTTTAAAATATTAAATGACTGTGGATGCGCAACAAAAACAAATTGTTTACAGTTATCCCTTTCGTTGCCAAGCCCAGATTTTATGTAGCTCATTCCATTTCTGTTATTTAATGGTAAAAGCTCATGTACAATATTATTATATCTAATCACTTACATGGTATAGACTAGTATTACCCTTCTAAAGAAATGTCCTTGTCAGTTAAAGGTTATATCATATTTTCAATAAAAGCTTATGGGTTTAGAAACGTACTTAAAAAAGAAAATACTTGTCTTACTAAAATAAATTATTTGTATTCCCTTTTAAGAATAACAATAATAATGAACTTGTCTTATATCCCCAAAACTAGTATACAGTTATTCAATGCTCTGTACCAACAACTTTAATATTGGTGACGATCTAAAAATGTTGCTCGTATCTTTTTTGAATCAATTTAATGTTTGTCATGGGCTGAGAAGAATTTAATTTTCAGGCGAAACCTGTGAAAATAGATGATTGTCTATTATGATTATTTTGTAGAGACTTTGGAAACCCCATAAAACAAAAGCTTTAATTCAATTTAACGCCTATAAATCAGCTGTCACATAAATGTTGTGCAGATTTTTCTTTATCTAAACAATTGGTTGGACAAATGCTCAACCATGCATTGCCCAATTTACTGCCCAATAATTACCAACGGCCAAAAGAACCCCTCTTTTCCAGAGTAAGCCATAGCCTTCTGAATATTCCACAAGTAATAATACCAGACAATGTACTTCAGTTTCGTTACCTTTAACGTTATATTTTGCTTTAAAAGCATCACTAAAACAAAAGCCAAGCATGAAAGTACTTAGGACACTCCGTACCAATCAATCTCAAAAGCAGAATATAAGTATGTATTCTAACATTACATTTTGAATTCGATGGCCACCGTGAATGTACAGACTCGACCATAAGTGCAGCCATGTAACCACTTCAATAAACTATTTATTGATGTGTAGGCTTAATTTAAACAAATTTTTGTGCAATTTTGTACCTGTGGAAGGCTAAAGTATTTCAGATACTCAACGATTTCGAATGGATTCAATGGTGATTGGAAACAAAAACAATTTCATCTAGAGAAGAAAAATGTGAGAATTCATTGGTGATCGTGAGTGTAATCACTGTGACTAATATCCATGAATTGGGCTACTGCTCATTATTATTTTCTATCTTGAAGAAACTCTTGTTTGGTAAGAGATTTGGGTCAAACGAATAAATCATCATTGAAATTAACGTCTATTTTGAGGGTCGTAAGATTTAAGTTTATTTCAATAGCAAGCAAGTTTAGATTTTTTTAATGTATTTTCTAACTAAAACAATCTGATCGCTTACAAACTATATATCAAAATTTTATAATTATATTTATTTTTAGATCACTACGTATTTGCCTAAGAATATTTGCCTATTATGCTCCACAAATACGCGAACATAAATTACTATGGTATGCTCAAAATTTATTACCTTGCCTGAAAGAAATAAGCAAACGAAAGGAAACATTGTTGCAAGAAACTCTAAGTGAATTTGTTTTAAAATTTGGCCAACATTTACAACAAGCTATTGCTGATAGTGATACATGCAAACTTTTTGAAGTAATTTTTTGTGTAGCTGATTTAAAAAAAAACTTTCATAAGTTAATTATTCAAAAAAAATTTTATTACAGGTTTTTATAGAAAATATTGGTTCAGATTGTGCTGTTAAAAGAAGATGTACTGCCCAAAATTGTATAAATTTAATAGAGCATGCTTGTAATAAACCACTAATGGCTAAATACGCTCTTACTAAAGTGATAGGTAAGAAAATAATTATGGATTATTTTCAGGATAAAAATATTAATTATGATCGTCATCAATTTTTTTTTTCAGATATACTCCTTTGTGATCATCAACCCAATACCATTATTGGTGTTTTAGGCTTTTTACGTCAACTTGTGTTTATTCTTATTAAAGGACATTCTTTGGATGTAAAAGATAATGACGATTTCTCCATAAGCAGTCATAAATCTACAAGTTTAATTAGTGCAGAAGAATCTCGTCAAATGTTAGAAATTTATGATTATTGTTTGTATTTAGTAAGGACAACACCTTTAACCCAACATTCCATAATAAATGCTGCTTTAGAAGTTTTGCACTCAATATTACAATGTCTAGAGGGTTTAACTAGCAAAGATAAAAAAAATAATCCACATTTAGCTCAATTATTACTACAACTAATGAATGATAAAAATTTGAAACACATTGCGTTTTTGCGGCATAAGTCCACTATTAAGCATCAAATATTTAATTTGCAATATTTTGAAGATGAATATTCAAAGATGGCTGATGATGATAAAGATTCAGTGAAACAAGGTAAGTTATTACATTATACCGGGTCTTATATACTAAAAGATAATAATGAAAATTGGTAAACTACTAACATATTGACTAGAATTGGAAATTGATAGCGCAAGAAAAGAATACATATGTACATACAATTCGGTGATTGACATACATTAAATTAAAAAAATTTTAAAATGTAAAAATATTCAAATGCTATTAAATGTGCTTTAGTATTATATTGCGCTCTATGTAAGCTAAATATACATATTAATTATTAGTTAAATATATATTTCGAAATATATATTGGATTAGTTAATGTGAAATAAGAAAAAATACTTATAAAGAACCACCTAACCAAACATTTAGGTTGGTTTGTAAAAAAAATAAAAATCTGATTCATTTTTAACCGAATTCAGTAAAGTTTCAAATTGAAAAAACTGGCAACTAGTCTGAGATTCTTTTTCACTGACTGAAAAAACTATAATTAACGCATTATATGGAGAATTCGTTCTTTAGTAGCACTTTTTGTTTGTGGAATAATCTTCCACCGAAAGTCTTCCCTGCCACTTACGACATGAGTAAATTTAAATCTAACGTCCATAAGCACTACTCTATTTTCCTTGTACCAGCACAATGTACTGCAGGAGTAGTGGTCATCCCCTGGGTGCTGGTCTTACAGTCCGTCTCTCTCTCTCTCTCTCTCTCTCTCTCTTTTACTAATACGTTATTCAAAATAAGCTCAAATTCATATTATTTACAAAAGTAACAATAGCTTATATATAGTGCAAAAAGTTGTTGTCGTAGTTGTCGTTTTCAATAAATCGTTGAATTTTCAATATTTTACGAAAAAGAGGTACATATTCTTTTAAACGCACTGACTTAATTTCCAATGGGAACACCACAATTATTTAATTTTCAGTAATCAATTTTTTCATCATTTCCATTTGTTACTTTAAAAATACAATTTTGCGTCAATTTCACCAAATTTTCTAGCCACCGATGACCCAAACTTTCTAAGCTTCTTTAATGACAAACTACAGCTCTACCACAATTTTGTAAAACTATTATTGGGCTTTTTGTTCATAGATTTTGTACGAGATACACCTCGAAAGTTTCTCCACTGGATTCGAAGCTCATTTCATAAGTAAGATTTTCCGCTCTTCAAACCATATTAATGACTCTTTAGAAACGTGAATGGCAGCGTTATACTGTTGAAAAATGTTGTCTTCATCAATTTTATTCTACAAAAATGAAGCTGGGGCATAATCCAATACGAATATGTACCGCTGTTGTAATAGGCACAGGGTTTAGATAAAATATTTAAGCAAATTCTTAAGCTGATTGAATGATTCCCAAATTAATGATTTTTATAAATTTGAAGTTTAAAAAAAAGTGTTAAACAATATTCTTTATAACAAAATAGGTTAACTGTAATAGTGCTATATTAACCAACGGCAGGTTCCAAAATTTAAACAAATTCGATAAGCTTTACTTCTTATACAATGTTTGAAATTTTAAATCAATTGAATTCGATTATTAGTTTAGAAAATATATATTCAATGTCATGTTTCATTTTGATCAGCCCCACGTTTGCTAGCACGCTCCACGCACCTAGAGGTTCTTTGGAAAGCATTCTGGAAAGATAAAGTAAAGAATGTAAAAGTAATGAAGAAAACAAGAGAAACAGGATAGAGACTCAAAAATAAAAGAAGAAAAAAGAGTTAGAAGAAAAATACGAAAAAAATAAAAATGAACTTTCTTGACAGGGTCACTTCACCAGCAAGCTGATACCGGACTTAAATCCCTCCAAGTCAGAAATCCTAGCAGATGAAACTTCGCTAAGACCAGTGAAAAATTCTCGGCTTACCAACCTAAGCATGAATTTCTGAAGTGCATGGCTAAGGCGCAGGATGTGTTTCTTTGTCTCAAGCTCCCCTTCATTGCAATGCACTACGTATAAATCAGGGGGACCCGCATTCCACAACCTATACCTTGATCTCAGAGCACTATGCGCAGTCAGAAAACATATCAATATCGCATTTTGAAACTGTATCTGTTCAGAAGTGACATGATGGGGGTTCTCTGTATGATGCAATCAGCTGACGTAACGCCCAGTCGGTGCTTCAATAGCCTGATTGTCCGTATAAATGACCACCCTTTTATTACCGGCAATATAACCACAGATAAGCTCCGCCGCCATATGGATAGCAAAGTGCTCAGCCCGGAAGACACTACACTCATCCGAAAGCTTATAAGATGGCTTTAAACCACTATCCCGTAAAAAGACTCCTGCTCAAGTACCTTTCTCTGGCATCCATGAAAAGCACGTGTCCATCCATTAGCACCAAGTTAAATGGTAGATAAAAAACTGAGGCAATAGTCGCAAACGATTAAGGCTAGATTGTATACAATCGTGCATATATGCACGATGGGATAGCAGTTTGTAGCCCAATTCATGAATGTTATGCACCCCCATATTTTATCACTTTTACCTTCCCAGAAGGGACTGATTTTTGCTTCAAGGCAATAGTGAAGCATTTCATCGCTTATTTGCAAAAATAAACTGTAGTTATGACCTTATTGGCCAACAGAACACTTTATATCTCTTTGATATTCGTGACAATTCGATTATCGTTAAAACATGTTAGTAAATTGCACAACAGAAACGGTTAAGAAAATCCGCAAAATGATATTAAATGGTCGCCGATGGAAGATGCGTAAGCCAGCTGAAATTATAGTCAAATTAAGTGCTATATATTGCATATTGTCCGAAAATTTGAAGATGAGAAAGTTCTGCGAAAGATAAATGTCGTGTCTGTTAACAATAGACGGTTTAGCGATGTTTCATCAAAATATAGGCGAGCTTTTGCCTTTATTCTAAACCGTAGTTGTGGCATGGTACCACCACTTCGAACCTGAGACAAAGAAATAGTAAACGCAAAGAAACAGGTTTTAGAGAATCTCGTTCAGAGAAGTAGGTAATTTCATCTGCAGGCAAGATAATGGCGTGTGAGATTCGCTTTTGATAATTTTTCAATAATAGTTATGATGATGAAATTAAGTTACAACTCAAATAAGGTATATACCATTTAATAGGTCTGCTCCTCTTTTTTTAATCCGGCAAGAATTTTAATTTCGGTCGATGTTTCGCTAAATTATTAACTTTTATGTCCATTAATATAGAAAAAATCGGTTTTTAAAAAACAGATTCTTGTTGTATTCGATAGCACCTTGCAGAAAATAGTTTTACTTCCCAGGTATTTCTACTTCACTTGTTTTCTCGCATGGTTTTGCTTTTTTGTATCTTAAAATATTACGAGCATCAAAACTAAGTAAACACCACATTCTCTGGAACTTAGCTTAGTCTTTTAAATTACGATGAATAAAACAAACAAAATCCATAAAAAACAACAAAAAAATTCTTACAACAACTAAAGTTATACAAGAAAAACGGAACAGATTCTATTTTTTACGCGTCAAAAAGGATATACAAGACAAAAACCTATGCGGTAAGAAAGAGTAAAATAGGAATATCTGGGAAGTGATATAATTTTTCTAATAGGTGATATCGAGTACAGCAAGAATCTGGCATAGAAATTGTCGTAGCACCTCTAAAATCTTGAGTTACGGGTAAAAAACCGGTTTTTCGCACCATCACGAACTTATAAATTAATAACTTAGCTAAATATTAATCGATTTTAAGATTCTCTGCGGATTTGGAAAGAGGAGGTACAGACTTGTTGATTGGTGTATACTTTACTTAAGTAAACTTGTGGAATCTGTGTGTATTTAGTCGAATAATCGATCTCCCTAGTATTTATCAGGCAAATACATTTTGTATACTATTCTTTGTGAATTTTCAAAGTTTAGAGATGTTTTACAAGCTATTTTATATAGGAACTATACCATATATTTTTGGATTTATTAAATAAAACAATACTTCACTTTTTAAAATCGAATCGGAATTGATGGAGTTATAGCACCAATTTGGTAAAATTGTTACCTTGGCCAAATTTTTTTTTTGTATGGGGAATTGTAAAAACCCAAAAACATTAACATCTATAAAACATTTATTAACATTTTATAAAACCCTTAATACGATTTTTTACAACTACAATAAAAGAGAAAAAAATTAAAGGGAACAATTAACATGAATTAAATTTAAACAAAATTTTAAAAGTACTTAAAGAATCCTAAACAAATATAATCATACATACTTATGTACATATATATATATATATATACATATATACATAATGAAATTATATTCAAAGAATTATATTAAATATTTGCTTTAAAAAATTTTAAAAGAAACAAAATTCAATTTAATTTTCCTTTCGCAACAAACCTGAATGTTTTCTTTTTGTATGTGTATCCGTGCAAAATTTACCAAAAAAAACTTATACAAATTAAATAAATAAAAGATCAAACGACATCGCAAACATCTAGTGATATCATATCACAATCTCAAAATGAAGACGTAAACCTAACAAATACTGCAGCATCAGCAGCGCGACAACTAAAAAGGTATACAGCACGCAGCATTAGTGAATGTGTTGATATTGATTATGAAGATGAGCAGCAAGTAGACGACAACAAGCATAATGATAATGTTGACGATGATGATGATGAGGAGGATGATTTTACAACATTCTCTGAAATGAATGAGTCTCAACATACTCATGTATCCTCATCATTGTTAACAACAACAACTGCGAACATTGAATTTACCACAAATACAAACTCTTCGTTGTCACCGGGTAGTGTTATCCTTGAAGAAGAAACTATTTGCGGTCATGGTGTGGTAAAACGCCAGACAGACGACTGGAAGGGTACTACAATAGATGATGCACAAAATTTACTTCACAACTTTTCTACATACTCAGATGATGAAAATTCAAATCTATTGTTCAATACCGACAATGCATCTATCAATAGCATGGAATCTAAGGCAGAGATCTCAAAAGGTTTAGTTGTAGAAGGCTGTGAAGGACAAACCGCTGAAGATGATGCAGCAGCTACTATTGAAGCCAATGTCAATAATACAAAAGTAAATAATGATGCGTTTACCTCATTCTTAAGTAATATTAATGCAGGTAAATAAATTACATTAAAAAAAGCAAAATTACACTGTTACATACACGTTTGGCCTTAAGTAAATCTAATCAAGTGCATCAAAACATACAATTTATTTATTTACATAATATTGTTGTATCTTTTCATTTCATTTTTTTATTATTTCAAATGATTTGTATAATTTGCATTTATTTGTAGTTATTTTCGTTTTTATATTGTGCAAATAATAGGCATTTTGAAGTCAAGCACACGATGGCAGCTTAATATTTGTTTGATTTTTTGAATAAAATATAAAGAATATTTTTTTTATCAGATCATCTTAACTTAATTTATAATATAAAACAAAAAATTGATAAGTAAAATTAACATTTATTTGGTTTAAATCACAAACTCTTTCGAATTGGTCATACTACGACTACAAACTTTGTTTTTGAAGTCGATACTGCGGAATCCGCATAATATTTATTAGGCCCCTTTTTGGTTTCTTTGTTTCTTTTTACGAAAAACATAATGTTTAATTAGTACTCGAAATTTTAATCTTCTGTTATCGTTAAAATTAAAGAGGATGTCTGAAACATATGTATGCTCTTAACTCTGTACTTATCCAACAAAACGTAGCAGCTGACTAAAGCAGCGTCGCTGAAATATACAAAAAGTGCTGAATATACAAAAAGTCATGTAATTATCTAACTGCCTTCGCATTTTTTTGCTAAATTAATATAGATTTTTTTGCTATGCGACTTGTTTTGTTTGCAGCATATGTAACTTCACTATCAAGTAAAATTCGGATTTGTTTTTTGTTCTTTTTTAGGTTTGAGTTCAAACCCCCTTCGAACTGTGCAATTTATTATTAAGTTTTTAATTTCTCAGCCTTGAGAACAAAATTATTTTTTTTTAACTAACTCATTTAACTAATTACAGAAAATGAATATGCACTGCACGAATAACTCAGATGATGACTTCCGTAGCTCCATATCTCTATACGGTTGTTATTTCTCTTATTTAAAAATCATTAAAAACATTTTCCATGCACTTAGAAAAAATTTTAATTCTGATCTTAAGGCTAAAAAAAATAAAAACTCAATAATAATATTTTTAATATTTAAGACTGAAGAGAAAGCGGGTTCCAAGTAAATTGTTTCGCTACAGGCGCAGTATACTGCATTCAGGTGTAATGTATTACACGGAGGTACGCTTTCGGACCCTGTCTTGATGAAACCACTTATCGTCTAGTTCATAATCTTCAAATGCAGGCCAAAAAAAGTCGGTTATCGTATCGCCATAGCACTATGACTTGATGGCAAACACACGTTATTTTCGAAAAATGCGACCCATCGACACCTCCAGACCATAATGTACACCAAACAGTCACTTTTTTGTATGCCATAACTTTCCTATAATCACTTCTGAATACCACGGGCCCTATATGCGACATTTTTGCTTGTTGACGTAACCACCGAATGAGATATGAGCATCATCGCTGAAGAACATATTGTTCGAAAAATTAAAAATCAGTAGCCACGTTTGAATCACTATGTTTGTCGTAAGTTTTAATTAGTTTTACGCATTCTTCGATTGTTAAATAAGCCATATTCGTAAATGGCAAACCTAGATTGAAAATAAATATTTTTTTTGTTCGAAAATAGCTTCCAAAATTTCGAATTCGATCTGCTGTTTTATTTTAAATAACAACCCCAAAAATTTTTTTTCTACAAATAAATTCCTTTTTAAAGAATAGAAAGCCATGTGTCTGATAATTTCCTTCGAAAGAATCAACATGCTCTTGACACAGTCTTAAAAAAAAGAGTCGTTTTTTTTGATGCCGGAAATTTACAAGTAACATTTTAATGCAATTTTTAAGTTTTATTCTTTTGTTAATATTGTAAATATTTTTTCACTTTATCTCATCTATAGGTACGTATGTATATATAGTTTTTATAGTCATTTCATGTGTTTCTTGAGAAGTATTAAAAACATTGTTTTCATTAAGCATTTGTTAAGCTGATACATAGAAATGCAGGCAGGCAGGCAATAGCCATTTGCCATTATTATGGAACATAAACCCTATTGCATGTTGTTGAAAAGTACATTCTGTTATAGCTGTTTCAGCCAGCCATAAAAGATCGTTCGTTTATTTTTATTTTTGTTTGTTTTTCAGTTTTAAAACGAAACGACAAAATGTTTTTGCCGTATAACAAAAACCTTTGCACACACAAACATACATATGAATGTACCCTCTACTACACCAGCAGCACAATTTTATTTTTGTAAACTTTTATCATAAGGATGTTGCATGTTAAACTATAATTGTTGTTTATTTTAAAGATCATCCCGTTGTTGTTATTGTTTTACGAAAGTAAGCGAATATGTATGTGAGAAAACTCACAGAGCTAAACATTGTTGCATGGGAATGTTAGAAACTTCCGTACTTTCCTGTACTTTCAAGCTCGTCCAAAGTATTCTTTCTACACACAACAAAAATCATTAAAAAAAAAAACTGCACAAATGTTGTTTCTTTTTTTTCCTTTAAAGCATGTTACAAGGTTTTTAGTTTGTTGTGTTAATAGTTTATGTTCTATTAATACTGCACTATTTCATTTTAAAGTTTTTTGTTGTTGTTATTTTTTCCATTTATTTATTACAGAAAAATTCAATAAAAAACTAAATTGTTTTTCCATTTTCTATTTCTTCTCTTGTTGTTGCTATTGTTGTTGTTACAGCTTCTGAATCAGTAACAAAGCTCTTTCGTCCCTCCACGTCGTCGTCGACTACTAGAAATGTTGTTGTGCCAACAACTATTTCGAGTTCTTCAAATACAATGGATACGGTTTCATTAGTTTCGAATGTTAGTTCGCTTAAACGTACAGATACTGAAATTATTGAAGTTATTGATGAATCCTCGCCTGATACAAGTAAAACTTTTCCTACACCATCAACAGCAATTATGGGTGAAATACGTTCATTAGATTCTGTTGATTCCAATGTATCGAGAAAAGATATTAAGCAACAAGTAATGGATGAGAAAAATGATACACCCAAGAGGAATGCTAGTAAGTTAGGCAAAAAAAAATACATAAAATTGTAATGGATATTGGAGAACGGCGGGTGTGATACACTTAAAATTGAAAAAAAAAACAAAATATTTAATTAATATGACATTATGCAAGAAAATGAAAAACAATTTAAAAAAAATTTTTTTTTGTTTTTGTAGGAAATCCCTTTCTCACCTCAAGCTCACCCCTGCAGGCGCAACAGATTGCATTTGTAAATCAACTGAATGTTGAAATTGGTTCCATCTATGAACAGTCTCTAATTTATTATACAGCACGTTTAATCTCCGCTAGATTTCTATTAAACAGCTGTTCAAACGATGGTTTATATGATGATGTCACCATAAGGGTGTCCATTAAAAGTATCTGTCTAAATGTCATATCCCAATGTGTACGTGTATGTCCAGAAATATTAGAAATCACACTAAAATATATGGAATTTGAAAAGCAAAAAGATAAGTTAGTGACTGAACAACAAACAAGCGTCATAACAGAGTCCCAAAGTCCTTTACAAGTACCTAGCGATTCAAGTTCAAACATAGGCCACGACTATGAACATTTAGAGGCAGTTGCCTTACCAGCAACATTTCCAGCCGTTGCAGGAGTGCAAAGAAAAAGTTCATTTACGCATGTGGATGTATTTCGTGCTGATGATGATGATGATGTCCCTTTGTTGGAAATAGTTGAGGATCATTTCGGTAAAAGTACGACGGATTATGATTTTAACCAACCAATAGTTACCACCACAATGACCAGAAGTGCTGATCCGGTTTTGTTTACCAAACCAGAAGATCGTGTTAAAAAATCTCCCTTATTATTAATAAAAAAAGCTTTGACCAAATCGGAGATTATTGGCTCTGACGCAAAACTTAAAAATTTTGTTGAAATAACTAAAGCTGCGGAGGATAAACCGCCAGTCGATATGGCTCCACCTAAGCCACCTAAACGCACGAAAACCATAAGAAAATCGAAAAAAGAAGCAGAGTTAGCGCATAAAAAACTAAGCAAACTGAATAGGCAAACTTCGAACACTTTACAGTGTCTCTATGAAGTATTATTCTATTATGCACATGAAGATCCTATCTTAAGAGCAGGTGTGCAAAATATAATCGGTCATTATATACGAACTACACAGGCTAGCTTGTGTGTATATTCAAAAGTTAAATTACAATATTTGCTGGCTATATTGTGCGTGGTAAGTTTTAAGTTTTTTCTCTTTTTTTTTAGCAACTTTTTAAAAAAACCATATTTGTTTTTGCATTTTAAGGGTCTTCAAGATGAAATACATACTGTGGTTGTACAAGCTCTTAATACATTTGATAAAGTTTTTCCATATGTGTTGTTCAAATATATGTCAGCCCCGTTAACGTCTTCATGTTACAATGGTCAAGAGAAAGTTGAAGCAGCATGCAATTGCAAAAATAAACAGCAACAACAGCAACCAAACTTTATGAAAGATGAAAAATTATGTGGAAATGCCTGTAAACAAACTCAGACAAATACAAAAGGATGTGCTGCTGCCACTTCAAATACAAACTTTAAAGATAATGATGAGATTATAGATGCGCTTTTGAATGCCTTCCATTTGCAAACAAATTTCAATCACCCATTAAAAAATGATGCCGAAGCGCATAATATAAATGTGGACTTTACACAACCACAACATGCTCAACATGAAAAACTAATAGAATCTACTTCGTTTTGTTGTGCAAATAACAGCAATAACAACAATTTTCTTTTCATTTCACCAAAATTGCTATTGAATAAACTTCGTCTATGTCACTACAACAAATATTGGTTGGTCCAAAATAAATATGCCGAAGTTATTTCAAATTTAAATTATGCTTCAGTTCGTTCTTATTACGGAAACAAGTATACCAACAGCATGTACACAAAAAAACACAATGACTATAAGATAAGTCAATGCAATTGCTGTTGTTGTTATTGCTGTTATTCATCTTCAACTTCTACATGTTTTTGCTGCTGTCATTCAAGTAGCTCTGGCAGCTGTAGCAACTCTTGGTCGTATGGATATTATGAAGACGATATTGATAATGCTGATTTCGTCTGTAACTTAGAGGTTAGTATAATTGATACTTTTTGAAATTTTCGTTTAATTTGGATTTTTATATGGATTTATCAATACTGGATTGAAAATTATTTATAAAGTTTTTTTCCGATGCTAGATATACCCATGATATGTATATGTTCTTAGAGATAGGTCAGGTAAAGTTCTACTCGCAGTCGCCTGTGGCGCAGTTTTCTTGAAAGTAATCAGAAGATCGCTTTATGTTACCATTCTGCCATCTGCAGAAATGATATTAAGGAATCATTAATCACTGTGCATGTTTACCAAGAGTTCAATGGTCCGCTATTAGCTCTATTAAGTTCTTTATGTAGATTCTACGTTGAAACACTTTTCGTGTTTTTTGCCCATCCGAACTTGGCCAGATCTCTCTGTACATTCTTTATTCTTAAAAGAAAGGTAAAGTTTCTTCTCGATATTCAGTTACCTTCTATGCTAGCTTTCTTATCTAACAAAGTTAAGTATTCTTAAACACTTTTCTATGTACTGTGTTAACTATCTGAGAATCTTATGGACGCTTTGCTATATGAGGATCTTGTTGTTAAATATTTGAAATAGAAAAAATGTTGGAAGGCAATCTTTATGGCCATTTCAGCTTACAGAACATTGCTATAGTTTCATAGCTTTCGAGATAGTTTGATGTTTAGCACTTCTGAGAAAAATTCACTTTTAATATTTCCATGTATTTCCAACCTATCACTTTATATATCTGTAGCATCCTTAAAAATAAGAAGATCATTTTTATATGATTACTCTGGTTTATCGTTTGTAAAAACTAGATTGGAGTAGAGTTTTGTTATTCTAAAGATAATGTTTAAATTTATATTGACCATTCTTGCGTGGTCTGTAGAACTGTTGATTTTCAATATTGCGAAAGGATCTTCAAACAGCATCTTATACTTGAAGTACCTGGACAGGTGATAGTCTATAAAGTCTTCAGTTAACTAATGGGCTAACGGATCTCTGTATTTAAATTGTAAACTCATTTTTTGCAACCCATTAAAATGAGGCCAAAGATATCCAGAAGAGATGACATAGCCACACCAGAAATAGTCGTTAAAGTCCCTGGAATAATACTGAACGATCTGACAAATTCTCAGTGTCCATCACAACACACTAGAGACCAAAAATAACGAAGACGGTGTATTTTTCAATGTGAGCGTAAACTAAAGATGACTACGAATTAAGCTATGAACTGCATACTTCAGCATACTCTTCGGACTTAGGAGTTTTTGTGACAATTATTTGTTATCATCAAACTAGAAAAACTTACTGCGTGATAAGCTTACTCCTTAAGTTTCGCTCCATGCAACAATTTTCTGTTATGGTACGATTTTTGTGTTATTGAATCTAACATCTTTTTGTGGAATCTTAGTTGTAGTGAAATCCTTGTTAAAGACCAGTTTCAAAAACCTTCTAGTCCGATTAAGTGAGTTGTGAAGTTATCGTCTAATCGTAAACGTTTTCTTTGCAGTTATTCGAATATCTGCTTTGGAAACTTTAAATCACTACTTGCATTCTCTATACACGAATTTAGCTAAATAAACTTTCTATCTTCGAATTTTTTTCTTCACTTTTACTATGTATTTTAAGATGTTTTGTAAATAAAAAACGAAATAATAAATAAAAATAAGTATGTAAACGCTTTATTGGCGTTTTGTGCCCTGGAGCATAAATAAATAAAATGGTATTCTTCGTATAAATACTGCAGGGTAAATAGTGCACATATTCGAAGTTTAAGTAAATATTTTTAATGCAAACTACTACCATCCATCCATATACAGGCAAACAAACGCACATTAAATAAATGATATGTTAGTTGATTTGCTTAAAATTTTATTTTATTTTAACAAAAAAAATCTATTATACATTAGATAAGTTTTTTTTTTTGTTATGAATGAATTTGAAAAAAAGAAAAAAAAAAAAATAAAGAAAACACATTTATAATGAACATCCGTTTTCCGTTCCGTTCCTTTTTTTGCAGAATTCATTTATCGAAGAACTTTTGCAATTGATTGGCGAAGATGATGTACGTGTTAGAGAACATGCCTCAAAATGTTTATGTAATTTTATTTTACAAAATGCTAAACATATAAGCATCGCACAACAGCATGATGATGGACTACAAAAGAAAATCTGTAACAATGACAAAGATGTTCTATATAAAACTTATTCAGAAAATCTAAAGTTATTGATCAACTTCTTAGACTATAGTATCTTTAATGACATGTCACCCACACTACGTAACCTATTAAATCATCAAGAGCAACAAACTGCTGATATTTTAACAAGAAGTTTAGATGCTGCAATGATGATGGGGTCATCAGCGGCAACATCAACTTCATCTTTTAATATGGATTCACCGAAAAAAGAAGATATTGAGTTGATTTTAGCCAAAGTCTTATATCGTCTTACAAATCGATTAATGTCATTGAAAGATAAAAATATGCAGGTAAATATAAACTTAAAGAAAAAAATTAAAGAAAAATTTCGATTTTATTCTTGATATCCTTAATTTATTTTTGATTTTATGGTGATTAACTAAATATTACGTTGTTGTTTTTTTATTATATTTTCGTCCTTTCTTCATAACAGTTTGGCATTATTTTGTGTACGAAATATTTACTTACATATTTTCCATTTACTGATTATTCTTGTGCTTGGACCGAGTTTAACTTTACAGAAATCTTCGTCAAATTATCACAGTATAATTATAACACAGCAGTCGACTTAACATGTCAAAGTGATTTGATTGATGTCAGCAGTAAATTAATAGTTGGTAAGTAAGCAAAAATACATACTTAGGATGAGAAACACATTTGTATGTAATACAGTCGAGTGCAAATATTGTTGAACGAATGTAATATGAAATTATTTAATTAATAGATACAAATAAATAGACAATATTTTATTTCCAATTAAGTTAGGCTTCTTGGGAATACCAACATTAATTGATTAAGGGGAACTAAAAGTAAAAAGCATTCTATGGTTTATTTTAATTTTATTTTATTTCTTGTTAGTATTTTTCCATCACTGTATTTTGAGAAAATCCAAAGTAATTTAAGAAAAGATGTAAGAACTTGAGAAATTTTATTGCAAAATTTTAACTATAATCGTTTGAAAATATAAGAGGGTCGTTTTTAAATTATTCATTGTAAAAGTATATAAGGGATGTTACAATTAGGGCTTTTACATTAAACTACTATAGATCCAATATAAATATATTGCAGGTACTCTAGATGAGCGACGTAAACCGAAAAGGGAGATTGAATTTTCCAGCTTTTCGGTCAAAGTTACTGAAATATTGTCGAAGCCATCAACAAAAATGTATTTGTTTGTAAGATAATTTTATCATTGGAGTCAAATCACTTTCCACCGAGCAATTTTTTTAGGTTTGGAAACAAGAATTCGTATCATCAATTCATGAATTTTTCTTGCTTTATCCTATGAAATAGTGATATTTTCTTGGTCAAATACTGTCGTTTTTTAATTCCAATAAGTGGGCATAAAATTTGACAGTTATTGTTTTAACCTTTTGTATGGTAGGTAGTAAATGTGGAATATACCGCGTGCATTCTAAAAAACGGCCGCAAAGACTTCATTGGCTTACAAACGCATATTTTAATCATTGAAATTGATGGTGCAGAGTTTACATAGTATTCATCAAGTTTATCTCTGGTTTGAGAGAGATTTTTCTGTAAAAAATAATGCTCAATGAGCACTCGAAATTCGCTTTTTACATTTTTTCCTCAAATCACGCTGTAGACTACTATCACTGGCTGTCAAACACAAACTTTATGACGCAGCTTGCTCAAAATTTTGACAGGAGTTAACTGACCAGTACAGGACTTAATGACTTGTTTCCGTATTCTCGGTAATTAAATCATATCGCTGAGTTGTGAAATAATGCGATTTAGAAAACGCGATTATTTTGTTATGTGACACTGTAGTTTTCAAACAAGAAAATCCCTGTTCTGCATTTTTTTGTCGGTCACTTCTCTGCTTTGTTTCAGTTTCATTAATCAAATTGATTTTTCAAGCTATGTAGATGACTAATCCACTGTAGCTTCTCTTCATATTATTGTGTAGTGGTAAAGATCCTTGCTTGTGTTTATTTAGCACTGTATTTTTTCTCAGTAGGTGGCAATTTTTTCTTATCATTCTTCTGATGTTTGTCATCATCGCCAGAGTTAAAAGCTGGACCGTCAGCGGGGAACTTCTTTATTTTTTAGATGGAGTTGTCTTGAGAGAAGTTGAAGCCTTTTTATTAAACACCCGAAATCACAATAAATTTATTTTCGTTATGCCTTTTCTGCTGTGGCTCGAACCTGGGTCGCTTGTATTGTTATGTGTGCGCTTTAACCGCTACACCACGCCACCCCACACATTCTGCAATAGGTTTTACAATAAGTAGGTTATCATGACCCAAAAGCGCACATAACTGACTGAATACCTTTGATGCTTAATAAACCTGATTTAATAATGCAAGGCATACTAAACAGTTATTCTTTAAAATTTTGTAATAACAAATACAGCAAGTTTCTTAGAATATTCTTCCATAAATACACTACGAAGTTAATAGCCTCTTGTCTGTAAATGTGTCCAAATTCATCGGTTACATAATTCCTGTTTAAATATGGTTTCAGACAAATTTATGCGTTTTCTACCAAGTTCTTTGAAATTCTGGACAAATATATACTAAACTTTGCTCTCAGGTACCGGATACATTTATTCCCAAAAATGTTAAAAATCCTCCTTATAGCACTAGGGCTTACTGGCCTCGTATATAACCAAAACTAAATCAGAGTTTTAATGGTAAAAGCATAAATGTAATGAATATATGATTTAATAGTCATACAAAGTTCCATTTTCTAATATATGTATGGTATATTAACATTTAGATTCAGTATTGTACATATGTATATGCTTATTTATGTGTACATGTGTAGGCAAATATAAGTCTATATTTTGATATAGAAAATCTGTTTAAAATTTCCTTTCTTATTCATCTTTACTGCAGCATTTAACACAATTTACTTAAACATGTTGAGAGTCGAATACAACAGCATATATGTATGTATGTACGTATAGCTGAGTAATAACAAATATAATTTCTCTGCTGGTTGAACATACTAACTGACACTGGTACGCTTATGAATTGACTTAGAGTAGTAGAGTAGTAGTAATACGAACGAATTTGAATTTACATTTAATTTTACCATTAAGAAAGCCTGTATTTATATTAGAGAGATGTTTGAAGTGACCAGAATTAGATTTGGTAAAGATGAAGAAGAGCTTTAATCCTTCTCTTTTAAATTACAAATTCTTAGTTACATTGCCAATGATGACTAGCTAACTGTCTGTCTGTCTGCTTGAGTACCTGCAAAGTTCAAAATAATGCTTGATTTTATGTTTAACGCAATTTTAATTGGAACCATCCCCCATATATGTACGAGTACACAAACGAAGAAAAAAAAATGAATTTCATTTTACTCTGCTGTCTCAGGTCGGTGCAAAACTTGGCTGGTTTTGTTTTAATGTGTGAAAGTGTATATATTCGTACGTATGTTTGTAATTGTATATTTGTGATTTGAGAGAAATTAAATCGTAAGGATAAACTTTGTATGCTCGTACCATAGCGTCATCATCATCATCATCATCGTATATTGTATAGACGACGTATAAGTTGCACATTATGTGGTAGTGTGTTGTTGCTGTTCAAGAGTTCTGTTAATGGTAAATGGTTTTTAGTTAACTATGTCATTATGAACAAGTGGTTTTTCCTTAACTTGGTTTATATATCTGTGTCTGTAATAACAGTGTTATAAATAATAATTTAAACACATTTGAGAACTTGAGTTTTATTTCTAACTTAAATATTAAATTATTTATTCTAAATAATGCTCGAAAGCATTAATTCGCAGTGTACGAATGTCAATACGGCCAAAAGTGAAACTTGTACCATTCAGCAGGAAGTTCTATTTCTCTGACTGTTGTAAGTCTGACTTTGGTAAAACCAAAAATATTAGCATTGCTTTGGACAAATGGTTGAACCATAAGGATAACCTTAAAGTTAAGGATGACAAAAGATGTAATTTATACTTATTGCAACAAAAATGTTACTAAGAAACATTGGTCTGTGAGAAACCAACAGTTTTATGTGCGTTTATGAGTACTAATTGTTCGACTCTAATAAGGACATTCCTTATTATCTTATGATGCCTCGCTGTAGACATTTTCGAGAGAAAAATATTAGAATTGATGCTCTAGACCATAGTTGAACAGATAAGCTCTTTTGACCCTTATCTGGCTGAGAATTATCTATACCGTATCTGTGTACAACCGAACAAAAATGAGCAGATAATAACAAGAAAATAAATAAAGCAACAAATATTATTAATTGTGGAATAGATATCAACGTGAGCTAGACGTATGTTGCTTTGCTTTTAAAAGTTGTTTATTTGTGCTGTTGCTTACCTTTTTTGTTTTTCTCTTCAACGCACACAGCAAAACTTCACTAACATTACTACACCAATAATTTCTCTTCTTGGTTACCCTTGCTCCAGACCATGGTTTCACACGGATTATCTCAAGATCATATTTCAAATTTTAACTTCTTTTATTCGTTTTCTTGATTAAAATATCTCTTCCTTGATCATTTTGAAGATCGTGGTTTGTTTCTTAATCTACACTATTTTTGACTGAAAGTTTTGTGTTAAGACTGCAAAAATAAAAGGATTGATCGGACTGTATACATAGAAAAATTTTGAGTCAGAATGTATTAAAGCGTTCTTGATGGATGTAGTCGTGATTTTTTTTATTTGAGACCAGTAATCAAGGATGATCCCTACTCAGGCAGTGCATTGGGCTGGTTCTAGAAAAATAGGTTGTGGGAAGGAGGAAAGAGGGAATAGTGTTTATGGACATTCGATTTAAATTTACCCGTGTCGTAAGCGCCAGGGAAGATTTTAGCGGAAAGGTTGTTCCATAAACGAACTGTGCAAGTAAAGTACGAATCCTCCCTATAAAGGAAAATGGAGAGCTTAGTATCTTACGATACTTACGTTAAATCACTAAGCCCTCCCTTTTTTTCGAATTTTTCTAATCTTGCCTACCATTTCTTCTACAACTTCTAGTTCATTAGCCAAAAATGAATTATATTTTTGTTTCAAGTATTTTTTGTTACATTGTTATCTACCGTATGCCTATTATCAACCTTTTCCACAGACTGTTTTCTATTTCCACTTCGTTTAATTTTTCTTTTTATGATTTTTAATAATTTTTAACGAACTACAAACGAAAGTTTGTATATGGTAAAATGTAGTAGACAAAGGTTAAGAAAACCATTTACAATTGTTTGATAAAAGTGCCAACAAACAGTCTTTACTTTCCATTAATGATAATTTTATATTAATACCTTCGTTTTTATACTTAAGCTATAGCTTAAGTACTTTAAAATTTATTTGAATTTGAGAGTGTTAAATTTTAGATTTAGAATGATAATTAAACGTAGAATTTATATCATTAAAATCTTCAAGTGTTTAGTAAATGAAATGACTTTTATAATAATAACAATTTCTCTTTGAATATTTTTTCTAAAACAAAACTATTTGTCTTATTTATTTGATTTTTTCTTCTTTTTTTTAAAGGTTCCTTTTTATTTCAACCAGATGTCCCTGCTCATCGTGATGCCAATTTTAGTCTGCTTAAGCATGCAATTAAAATTCTAAACATTTATTATCATGTATTCACAAACCAAAAGCCCTTAATTACAACCAAAAGCCAAAAATCTGAACTATTTGGTAATGCTAAGGAATTGGCTATTACACAGGGTATTGGCTATTTTGGCAATGAACAAACTTATATAAAATTATATGAAATATTGAAGAGTACCTACGATAACTATAAGGTGAGTTAAATAACTATAAATTAAATTGAAGTGATACTGGAGTTTAAGATTTTTTTCTACATCTTTTGTTTTGCTAACTTGTGAGCGTATTTTCTTTTACAAATTTTCTTTTCTTCTTTTTCATTTCTTTATTGGCTTGTTGGTGAAAAAAAAAAAATTAAAAACTATTGAAAAAACAACAAATTTATCAAGATTACCATTAATGAGGAAGCTGGCAGCAAATTAATTTCCCTTTTAAAAACATCTTTAAACGCATTGAGTGTAAGCATTGAAATGTTGTCTCACCAGGCGACCAATTTTAATGTTAGTAGTGGTTGCACTGGCAGTAACGTTGCCAAAACTGCAACGGATGGAAATACTGCAGGAGGAAAAGTAATGGCATCAACATCTACAATGGCAACGTCAGTAGCTCCAGCTACTGTTTGCATTTTGGTGGTATTGAAATTAATTGAAGAAACTCTTCAGTACTTGACCAAAGTCATAAATTATGCACCAGAAGAGAGCATTGTATGTCTGCGACAACTGTTGAAATATTTGTTTGCTAGAAATTATGGCAACATGCAGTATCATCAGCAGTACCGGCTGCAACAGCAGCAAAATACCAAACACGAAACATTTATGAAAACTTATTTAAAGGCCAAATGCAAAGAGCTACATAGCATAAGTAAAGAAGACGATAGTATGGCTACTGCTACTGTTATAACACAAACCCACAAACAACAAACAAATCAAACAATACCACCACCATCACCATCATCATCATTTCGTACAATGTTAGCAAGTGTTTTCCACCAAACGACAGCAACAACAACAACAGCTGCAGCAGCGGCAGCAGTACCAGCACCAACAAATCCAGTGCAATTATCAATGAAAACAGCACCAATAGTGGCTTCCGTTTTGCCTGATGATTCTACTTCTTCATCTTTTGCTTATAGTTCTTCGTCTTTCGGTATAGATGACGATGAAGGTAATAGTGGTGGTAATAATAGTACTGTTGTTGACTCTCAAGAAGATTATCTTTTGTTGGCAAAACTATTTGCAAGTGGTTTAGAATTTCGCACTTGGAAATCAGTACATGAGTCAGAGTTATCTAAACATATTAAACTCTTTGAGCCTTTAGTCATATTTTGTTTAACTGTGAGTATTAAAGTCTTTCAAAACAATCATTCTCTTTTAGAAAATTTATTCAGATGCCCTTTTTTAATATCCGATTTACATATTTGTCTAAAAATGTGTTCATTTTATATATTTTGCTCTTTCTTTTTAGCATTTCCTTACATTCAATGGCAGAGTTCAATCTCATTTGTTAGAACTTTTAGTTTTATTGTTAGAATTCAATGTTACCTATAGTATAATGGATGCGAAATATGTGATATTTGAAAATATTATGAAAAGTCTAGAAATAATCGAAAGTGGTATTGTACGGTAAGTTATTAATTTTGTTTCGCTCTAATTAAATATTTTAATTGTTTTGTTAAAAAAGAATTTAAATGAAAGTTAATCCAATATTTAAAAAATAATCAATTACCCTGTAAATTATTTCCAGCAATGCCCATTTTATGATTACACCTATAATTAAATTTCTTATTAAATTATCCTCGAAAAGTGAACGTAATATAATAACGATACCAAAAATAATAAGTATTATTAACAATTTATTGGCCAATAATAATATAAGAGATGTTGCTGTGCATGCTTTAAAAACGTTATCATATGAAATATTTTTAATGACAGCAACAACAACATCAACAAACATTCCAACAACAATCACACAACAACAACTGCAACTAAACTTATCGCCTATAATCAAAACAAAAAATTATCCATTGGATGACCCACATTCATTGGCTGCTGTAACACAAGATCTCTTAACGCTCAACAATGAACTTGACACACAAAAAGAAGTTATTTTGGGTATGTTGGAGAAATTCATTGAGTCCAATGATTGCCAACAAGTGCTTAGTTTACTATTGCTAATTGAGCAATTGCAACAACAATATGAACAAATGTTAAACGATGCCAATAAAACAACAACAGAAACAGCAACAGCCACAATTACCGTTGACACAATTGGTAGGGCAACAATTGACGACAATAGTTGTGTGAATAAACAAAATTATACGGCATGTTTGCCAAATCTTGATACAGTTTGTAATATGATATGTCATTCAATATGCTCAAATCGTTTACATATCCAAGATTGGAATGATTTCTATATGTTGGATACATTTTTCAAAAATAATACAAAATACTTATTGGGTAATAGTAAGGAATTTATGTCGCTGTTTAAATATATTGTCGAAGGGGTAAGTTGGTGCTTTTTTCTGAAAAAGAAGTATATTCAAACAGCTTAGGTAAATAATTTATGCACAAATATGAGACATAAAATATCTTTGTTTTTACTTCTGCAACGTACACTTTAAGTGGTTTTCGATGTTAGAGTACTTGGAGATTAAAATTAAGTAAAAAGTGCTTTCGCTTATTTATCGACCTGTGCGGATATATGTGTCTTTGAACTGACGTTCTGGGTTGTGTTAAAGAATAGAGGCACTAATGTTCTATATTCAGGAAAATAGATATATTGAATTTTATTGTTTGGTATATTGGTAATGGTTAGTTATTCCTTAAATTTGTTTGAACGTATTTCTAACTGACTTTGGTCGGCAACGGTTCAATCCTCACTTCCTAACCGTAAAATGACTGTCGAGAGGAGAGGTTAGTCACCGACAGATATTTTGAGTTTTGCGTCTACAGGTATGGGCTCTTCTGTATTTTGAGGTCGTAGGAAATATCCGTTGAATTTGATTTTCGAAACTCAGTTTTGCCGAACCTAAGAGGACTATCAAAAGGCAGGATCCTTCACCGACTGAATTTTGATTACTGTGGCACCTATAAGTATGAGCTCTACTGTGTATTTGCGTTTTTAGTGCAAATTCGAAGTGCCGTTGTGGTGTGGTAGGTAAGGCACACGCCTATCACCCAAGAAGCTGCCGGTTCTCTCACAGGCCAGACCATCTGAAAAAAAAAAAAATTCAACAACAATATAACCTCTTTGGAGCTGGTGTTGAACAACTTTTAATGAGCCAAAAATGGAATCGGGAGAAGCTCACTGACTGATACAAGTACTCTTGTTCCTCTCTGAAACATTACTAGAATTGTTAATGAGTTTTGCAAACAATTCTCACAGTTTTGCCTAGCTAGCTTCTTCTGCTCCCTAAACTGATCAGTCTGGCTCTCAATTTTGTAGTTTTATTATGATTCTTCTGCTTTATTACGTTCCAAAATACATTGGTTCCTATCTCTAGATTGCCAAATTTTTATATTATTATCCAATTGCTCATGTTAACATAACACATGAACTAAACGTACCCCAAAGCAAATAATTAAGGTGAATTACACTACCTTGGAGGCCGAAAAAAATGTACAAGATGTAAGTCACGTTGTTCCATCTTGTTGCAATCACAAGTTGTTAATTTGGTTTTTTAACTAAGAATTTATTGGGCACATGTCAATATCCGTTATCATTTACTGTAAACTCATTTCGAAAGAGAGGGTTGGTGATGGTGTTGAATTGGCTTCACGCTATATTTTACTGTTTAACTTACCCGTTTAAAAATGCTCCTCATGAAGATTTTCCATTAACAAAACGTATCAGTTCTAAAAGAACTGGATTACGCCAAATTTTCAAGATGGTGGCCGAAAAAAGTCTTTGTGAACAGTTCAACTTACATAAGCGATTGTTTCCTCGAAACGATATATTACTTGTCTTGTGGATTGTCGTTATCATCAGCCAGTAGGTAGCTCAATATTACACATTCCGACCTAAAAGATCTTTTGTGCCCTACTATTGTCACGACTCCGCCCGCAGATGATGTCCAATGAATCACAACCATTTGATGCCATCGAAGGCGATTAAATCCCGGATAGAAATAGATCTGATTTCTCCCGTTATCAATTAGCCCTGGTTGAAAACGTGCAATCTTGACTACAGTTGCACAAAATGTGCCCAGTGTATAGCTCAAAGTCAAGTTGGGGATAAAAGGTGCAAAATTTGTTTAAAAGCACGCTTTGAACGTGATCATTGTGAAATTCCCAAACTAATATATAAATTTAATTCTTTTTAAAATAAATTTCCACAATTTGGTGAATAATACAGTTTATGTTGATTTGACAAAACTTACTTGAAGAAACACTAAAACAAATTAAAGTTTAGAGTTTTGCACAAAATAATTATTCCTATTAAATAATCGTAGAAGCGAAGAAAGACATACTTTAGACATGATTTAACGGAAGAAATATTACATTGAATGTTATTGTGTTGGAAATAGTAAATATCACGGTATTAACAAACTGCTCTCGTGTAAAACACAGAAGTTAAAATATGATTTTCAAGTACTTATTATTCTTTTGCATTGAAAAACTATTTTAATATTAAAAAAAATTTAAATTTTATATCAAATGAAATGATTTTTTATAAAATATTTCCACTTAAAAAATAAAAACAAAAAAAAATCATGAAATTTATTTATTTTAAATTTTTGTTCGTAAATACGTTTCGACATTCTATTCGTAAAACACTTTTTTTCTAAGCAGACAGAAAATCTAAACAAATGAAACTTGTGCATAATTACAAGGTAAAAAAACTGTTTCACACCTTAATGACTCATATTTGTGCATTCCAATCTTTTCCTTAAACGTGTACATACATACATACATATGCATATGTAATTTTTGTCATATATAGCTTCTTTATTGCAATATAGTCAAAGCTCAGGAATATTTATTCAGGAACAATTTTCGATTTTTATTTTGCTTCGTATATGACTATGTTGCACTAAATAAGCGATATATAAATTTGTAAATATATTCTTATACCGGCATGCATACATAAGTATGTACATACAAAAAACTTTTGCAGTTTTAACTCTCTCTAACGATCTAACTTTCTTTTTTTTTTAATATAAATGTTTTCCTATTTGTTTATTTTATATTCACCATGTCTAATGCTGGCACCTCTAACACAAATCCAACTTTTTTTATTTAATTTTTCGTTGATGTTTTGAAAAAAATGTGGATGGTTTTTTCGCTGTTTAAAACGTGTATGGGCGTGTGTATGCCTTATTTTGCCAATATCAACATCAACTACGATGCCAACAACAACTATGGGGGCGGCAAACTAATCATCATCATCTTCTAACACCATTTGCAATTCCACGAAATCTGTTCAAATTTTTACGCTGTGTGTTTTGTGCTCCTGTTATAAAACCTATTCACCTATTCTGCACTTTGCCTTCGTCTACGACTTTTACATATTGCTTTTGGCTATGCCACCAACATAAATATACACAAAATACTTTAAAAACACACCAACAATAACAACAATAACGTATTTGCTATTACGAATAAAAATTATAATGCAAAACAAAAACAAAAACAAAAACAAAAACAAAAAAACGAACAAAAATTTAAAAAAATTTTGAAAAAATAAAGGATGTTGCAAACTTTAGTGATTTATCGCATGCAACGATTATCCTGTCGAATGTTATCCTCAAAACCGAGGAAATTTATTTAGTAAATCACATAAAACTCTATTTGAAAAATCACCCAGAAATAGTGGAAAAGTTAAGGCAACAGCAATCCATGAAAAACCAAGCTGATGTCTCATCAGACGCCTGGCTATTGGATACCCAACCCACAACATCAAAAGCGGCATTGGCTCAAGCCATGGCATTAGAAAGTTTAAAAAGCTCTATAAGCGAAATTAACTATTTCGCTACTGTGCTATGTGATGTTTTACTTAAATGTCTTCATAACATACTCTCTGACCATTGTCATCGTTCACCTCATACAGCAAATTCCTTCTGCAGCAGCAGCAACATTACATTTAGTCAACAGTTTACCATACAATATTGTCGTCTAGTATGTCATTTTGTTAAAGTTTTTTATCAACTATGCTTCAACTCACGTCTAGAGAATTCTTTACTCGCCTCAGTACGTTCCACTTTAAATGCTTGTGAATCAAAATTGTTAAATGAATACTATAATTTGCTGATGATGTACTCGACACAAGGTTGTCCAACATCCTTAACAACTACTTTTAGTTCGAGCACTACTGCTACGAATGCTATGACAACTTTACCAGAATTTGATGTTGATGATTCGTTATTAAAATTGCAACTCGAATTGTATAATTTATTAAATGATGTCGGTATTTTGGATCCTTTGGCTTTATTGCAACGTTTACAATTGGATGACATAAGTAATCATGTAAGGCGGGCACTTTTAAATAAAGTTTGCCATCAGAGTAATGTAAGTATAGTATAGTACTTATATTCGAAATTTTGTAAAACTTTAATTAATATGTAGAATATGTTATACTACCATGTATATTGTATATGTGTAGTACCTATGAAATTATGTACCTAAAATCATGCACATACGTTTGTATTTTATAGCGAAAGAGAGAGATAGAACATGTGTTTAGATTGTTAACATTAAAAAGGCGTTTTCCACTGTCCTTGACAAAATTTACCTTAACTTGTGTGTGTTGTCAGTGCGCTCGTTTATAATGATTAAAGTTTTGCCAAATTTAGTGATGTGGTATGATGGTGGTAAACTGAGTTTAATGACTAAAGTTTTTCGGTAATATGTTCTGCTTTTTTTGTTTTGTGTTGCATTTGAAAGCTGATTGTTTAAAGTAATTGTTACTGTTGTAATGAGTTTATTCGTTTTTAAAATATATATTTATTTAAATTAGATTACAGTTATTTTACAAATACCAACCTTTACCAATAAGGGAATTAACTCATTATGAATATTATATAAATAGCTTTGAAATACTTTTACTAAACAAAGTAAATACTTGTATGTGGTTTTCTTCACCAAATAAAGGAAATCTTTCTTTTTGTCTGTAAAAATTAATAAGATATTGAAATTAAAAAAACAAAAAATTTGGAGGGAAAATATAAGTTAGCACTCAGGGGATGACCTCTACTGATGCGATGCATTGTGCTGATACTATGAAAATAATTTATGGGAAGAAAAAAAGAAGAACTAGTGCTTATAGATGTTCGACTTGTATTTACTTATGTCGTAAGTGGCAGGAAAGACTTTCGCGGAAATATTGTTTCTCAAACGAACAGTACGACTAAAGTACGTGTTGCCCTATAATGCGTTGTGCGATTCAATGGACAATCAACTACAAAGGGATACGCTCTACTAGAAATACGGGTACTGCGTAAGAATATGTGATAATTAGGAATCAATTCCTTTATTTAGTCTGGAAGAATGAATAGAGCCTTGCAGTACACCTGAATTAATCCTAAACTGGTCGGAAGAGATCCCATCTATAACCACTCTTATAGTGCGTTGTCTGAGACAGCAAACTAAAACAATAAAATTGAATATGAGCGCCACGAGCCAAACTCTATAGAACACCTTGAAATTATTCAGAGCCACAACCTAAATCTCACCAAATCCATAAATATACTTGTTCGTCGCTCATAGGGTAATGCCAGCAGATCACCAGTAGAGCGGCTTCTACAGAAACCGTACTGACGATCGCTTAGCAAATTGTTGAACTCCAAATACTGCACAGGGTGATAATTAATTATAGTCTCTATGACTTTGGAAAGTGCCGAATAAACTGCTATTGGGCGGTAGGTTTTAGGTTTGGTAGCCTCGCCCTTTTTAGGGATTGGCGTTACATTGGCAACCTTCTAGCAAAATGGAAATATACGGCACGATAAGACGCACTGAAAAGGTTAGCCAGTGGACGAGCAAGCATTGAAGAGCACTGCATTACCAGCGCTGGAATGGGATCCGTCCCAGATGACTTATTAACGTCGAGATTTGCAAGATTTACTAATAACATGGTGATTCCGCTGTAAAAATTGTCAAATGGTCTGGCATGGGATTGAATCGAGAACCTTTTGGTTGATAGGCGGATGTCTTACCTACCATACCACAACGGCAGAAGCAGTGCGTCTAAAAGTCAATAACAGCTTACACTGATTTTTTCGTTGGTTCAAAGTAGATTTTTTTACACGAATACATACAACACAATTAACAAAAAATCACTATTTGATGAAAGTTTTATGATGCAAAATTTAACTGTAAATAATACATATATAACAGCACGGTTATAATTCACATACTTAAAATAAACTCACCACATGCCATTTTGCTAGTATTTTGAAGCTTTTCACTTTTGAAATAAACCATGATGTAATTCTGTGATATCTCTCGAAAAATAAAATCGTTACACACAGAAAAAAATTAAAAATTTCGAATGTACGAGTAAACGCTCCTTATAAATTATCCTTTTTTTAAGTAAAAATTTTAATTCTCTGTATCATGAAAATATTTTAAATAAAATTAAAATAAAAAAATATATATATGTACCATTAGGTGTAATTTATCGTTATAGCTGGTTGGTTTATGCCTATTATATACCTCTCATAGAGTGATTATGATTATTATATCTCATTCATTAATTAGTTCAATTCCACTTTAGTTCTCCATACAAATAAATTAATTGCTTTTTTTCTAATTATTTATTTCTGCTTGTTTTTAATAAAATATTCTCTCTTTTTCAATTTTTTCTTCCTTTTTTTTGAACATCCTCCAGCCAAGTCCTATTAAATGGGATCAGCTACAAGTGCAACATTTATTCAATGGAAAATTTCTAAATATTTTAATAATTGAACAATTTCCATTCATGTGCTATTTATGTGAAGTGGTTGAAGAAAATTGCTCATTATTTCAAACAATGGTTTTAAAAAATATCAAAGTGTTCAATAAGGTGAGTTGTTTTTCATTTTTTTCGTTTCCTTCGAATACATTAAAAAAAAGAAGCGCAGGAAACGAAAAAATATAATAAAATAAAAATAAATTATGGCATAGGCATTTAAGTATCCAATTATACTTGTAAATGATTTGCTTTTATTTTTCTTAACTATTTCTATTAATTTTTGCAATTATGTTTAGTTGTTTTTTTTTTTTTTTTTTTTTTTTTTTTTTAAAGAGCAGGAAATAATAATATCATGCAATACTTTGCTGTTTTATAATTTATATCCGTTTTCATATTTTATCTTTCTTTTCTTATTTTATGCGACCATTTAGCATTCAATTGTTTATTTACTACGTTTAGTGGATTACCTCTGCCAGGAACGCGTTGACTGTACAAGATTATGTTTTGCTAGATTTTTACAAATATTAAATAAATTATATAAACTATTGGCATTCGCCGGAGTGAAGCGAGAGGCAATGGCATTACAGTCTGGAGCACTCTTATCATCCAATAGGCCACTTCAATTACAAATCGAGCGTTTAGCTAGACGTTTAATCGCTGATGCATCTTCAATGCATGATAAAAATGCCATTTACGATACATTTATATCCATAATGGAAGAGGAAGAAGCTGAAGAAAAACAGCATAATGTCGATGCTAAGGGAACATCACCACCAAAAACAACAACACCATCACCAACATCATCATCGTCATACCTAAGCGAACAACTACAATTTATAATGTAAGTGATTTTGATTTTTTCTCTAGACTGCCAACATTATATATAGAACACAACAATTTTTATGATTTTCTGTATGAAGCATTAAACTTAAACAAAGGGACATCTGAGCCTATTTTAACATCAAAGTTGAACAAATTTTGTTTTAATAAGAAATTTATAGAAAAAAGAAAAAAGTTTTCTTTACATAGTTCAAAATCAGTAGCATTAAAAAAGGGTTCGAATTAAATAAATTCAAATTATAGAAGTGTTGGATAAAAAAAAGTTTATTCATAAATAAAATATTTACGAGACTGATAAAACTAAATAAAACACCCACAGTCTCTAGAAGTCCTTATTTCAGTTTTTTTTTTTTTTTAACACGATAAACTTGAACACATTATATTTATAAGACCGTATTTACGGCCTTACAAAATCAACAACAACAACAACAAAACTCTTACAACAACTGAAGTTATACAACGCTATCTTATTTATCTTGAGTTACAGGTAAAATACCGGTTTTTCGTTCCTTCAAGCACTTGTAAGTTAATAACTTAGTTAACTTTCAACCGATTTGAAGATTCGTGGCGGAATAGACCTATTAATTTTTGTATACTCTACTTTAGTAAACTTAAGGAATCCGTGTGTATTTATCAAGCAAACACATTTTGAAACCAAATTCTAAATTTTCCAAGTTTAGAGATATTTTGCTATTTTATATAGGAACCGTACTATTTTTGAATTTATTAAAGTAGTTCGTTTCGTTATGAATAAAATGATACTTCATTTTTTAAAATTGGATCATTGGAGTTATAGCACCTTTATATTTTTACCGTTTGTTCGTTTTTAGAGCTTGCTATGGGTGACACTCTCCTTATTTGACCAAACTGGTGTCGATTCAATTCTGCTTACGGAACAGAGGGCTGAAAATTATGGAAATTGTTCTTTAATTGTTTTATCAAACTGTTTAACGGTGTTCAGTGGAATATTTCTCGTGATAATGTTCCAAGCATGTAATACATATCACTTTTTAATTCAAATATGATTTTGGTGTCGATTCGATCTTATGTAGTTGGCCAAGTTTTACATATGATCTTTTAATCTTGTATTACTAGAATGGATTTAGTTTTGATGGTCTATAACAGTTCGATGCACAGAAAATGTCTCTTAGTTATAGTACGAGATTAGGTTTTTTAACTCTTATATTAATAATTTATTACGTTATTAAAGTGTCAGGTGTATTTTTGCATATTTTTGTTCAGTATATAAGAAAGAATGTAAACCATTTTTTGTTCTTGTTCTATTTTAAGAAGGCTCTTTTATTTAAATTTTTACCTTTTACTTTTTCTTTTTCCACTACTGCTACTGCTGCTTCTTTATATTCTATTTTCGATTATAATAGTCGTCGTCGTCGTTTGTACCTTTTTGCCTTTTTACAACATTTATGCATTCTTAAGTTGAAGTACTTTATTTGATTTTATTTTCTTTGATTTTTCTTTTTCATTCTCATTTTAATAGTTTAAATGATTTGGAAAATTCTTGTGAAATACTAGACGTAGATATTAAGGATCCTTTGGGAAGTGTTTCCAATATTGTAGATGAGACATGGATATTTAATCAGGTAAGTTTTTCCTTTTTTTTTATAAATACAAATTAAAGATGAAAGGAAATAAATAAATAAAAAAAGTTGTTTTTTGGTAATCAAAAACTGATATAATTTGTTCACAACCATTTGTAATGTTTTAAAATTGTTTAAATCTACTTATTTAATAGAAATTTAATTCGATTTAATTTATTTTTTTACTAATTAATGATTATAATAAAATCAATTGATTTTTGTATTTTTTTGTCATTCCATATAAAAAAAATAAAGCTCACAATGTTAATTGATTTGATTAAATTTGTATCATGAATTATATCGCCTTGTTATATGAAGCGTATCTTTTTCTTTTAATTTTATAATATTTTATATGTAATTATATACGCACGTGCTGTTGTTATCCTTATCGTGTATGTTGTGTTTCTCATCTATTCATCTGTATTTGTTTTTCTTTTATTCTGTGTACACTTGCAAATATAATCTGTATGTAAATTATAATCATTCAGGAACATGATTTTAATTAAGTTTAATTAACCATTATAATTTACTAAATACATACATACATATATACAAATTGTAAATTGGAAATAGTCGTGATAATTTTAAAACAAAATCAAAAACAAAAAGTAATAAATGAAGGGTAAAAGTACGCGGGTTGTTAACTCCGTAACACCACACTGATTTTTCCCGAATTTCTTTTTAACAGTCGTTAAAAGCAAATACCGAAATTAATGAATTTGGTGCTTTTAAAGACATTATTTTTTACGTAAAAAGTATCACTGAAACCAAAGAAAAGCTTGACAATTACTATTTGAACTCCGCACCATCGATTAGTGATTAAAAAAAGGTTTAAATAATCTCGTTCGGTTAAGCTGTCGTATTCTGCATGAAGGCAGCACCAATTGAGTTCCTATTAAAGTTGGGCTTCAGCAAGGATATTTTCACTCCCCCATTTCTCTTTAACGTTGTCATCGACTGTGTGCTAGAACAAGTCTTATCCATACTTAGGGATATAATCTCGTTCAGTGATGACATCCAAAAGAGAAAAAACTTAAGCAACCAATTTTTTCTACAAAACCACGTGTGGCGATCTCGACACATCTTTTTTAACACGAAAATGAGCACAACTCGTGTACACTCGTGAACACTTTTGAAGCCTATGTTTTGTGCAGTTATGTTAGGTTAGGAGGGTGTGGCGGCCTCGTTGAGTCACGGCACTCTTGAGCACATATAGAGGCTCGTTGTGACACCACATACATGAACGAAGCCCCTGTGCTATCCCCCAAGTCCTGATTAACCCGTCTTAACGCTCATCCAGAGGTCTCACATAGAAGTACATTCCCGCAAATCCCGTTATTAGCCTGACATCGATGGGACACTGGGCAAATTAAGTGGGACACTGGCAAATGAAGTGGGCCTCGCTCTCTTATTCCTCATTCGATCTACAACCTCGGTAGAAATCATTCACCGATAAGCACAGTTCTTGAGCGTGCCTACTAATTATGCAATGTGTGGTGAGGATAGACACAGTAGTGGAGAGTGCGTCTACCATCCAATCTAAGCCAGGTGTGTTTAGCAATGAAGCAAGATTCTCTTTCTGTCCAGGATAATTCAGCGTACAATAAGTACCTCTGCCTAATAGAGAGCTTAACGGAGGACAGCGGTACAACTACCCTCACGTGTAGGTGACTGTACGAAAGAATGTGCGCCCGCCTTAGAAAGCTCATTAGCTACACTATTACCCGGAATGTCCCTGTGACCAGGGACACAAATGAGATAGACACCAAACTGGCGTGAGAGTATCTCAAGGAAATCACGGCAGTCCCTAACAAGCTTGGAGCTGAAAGTTACACCCGAAAGAGATCTAATAGGCGCTTGGCTATCAGAGAGGATGCATATATTAGCCGTGTGAGCACCGCCTGTCCGAATCAATTCCGCAGCATGATAGATAGCCATCACTTCGGTCTGAAAAACGCTGCAATAGTCCGGAAGTTGGAGCAACACTCTGAGATTGAGCCTTTCTGAAAAAATTCCGCAGCGTACCCTGTTCCCACCGTCAGTATAGATCTCCACCGCATCGCCGGGAGTGACCGAATCAGAAGACCAGTCATCTCTGCTATGGATCACGGAATGAAATGAAATAAAGTGACAGAGCACTATATCTCATCACTACAAACTTAGCCTATTGCCTGGCAAGTATCCCGGAAGGAAGCCAACCAAAAAGGGTCTTTTTAGGGATGCTATGCAACGTCTCTGTGATCAGAATTGCAGCAGTCCTCCTGATCTTATCTGGAAGCCTGACGTTGCAATGTTTATCGAGCGCAGTCCACCGCTCCATATAGAAGCTTAGGTTCAATATCCGTCGAGTAGATCCGGTGACAGGTCTGAGACCGCATCTAGCACCCACTGCTCTGCTACAGCAGTAGGTGGCACAAGCCACCTTTCGAGCTCTATCAGCAAAGTTAGTCTTCCTACTTAGCTTGGGGACAGGTATTTGACCGCTGGACTCAAAATAAGCTCATTCCCATTTACATTGGGTAGCGTAAAGCGAGGTACCTTATATCTGCTAGTGAATAGCATTGTATCTGTCTTATAAGGATTCACACTAAATCCAAACTCCTTACATCAAGCAAATACAATGCCCAGGACAAAATTGAGTTTGTCCGACAGTGTCCGTGGGCAAATGCTAGAGGCTGCGATGGCGATATCGTTCGTATAAACGACGACTCTATCAACAAAGGAGCCAAGCCGAGTGAGGAGCATGTTATCTGCAAGATTCAATAGGAGTGGTGAAAGGGCACTCCCTGAGGAGTGTTCCTACTCACACCTTTCTGCCTCTGTACATCCCCGAAAGAGGAGGTAACCAGTTGAGATTTAAGGAGGAGCTCTATTACCCCAACTAGGCCAGAATCGACACCAAGGTCGCATAGAACGTTAACGATTGAGTTGGGACAGCTTTTGTTAAAACCTCCTCAATATCAAGAAAGACAGCAAGATTGTAATCCCTGTCATGTAGGGATTTTTCCACTTGCGAGATTAGCGAGTGGTTTGCTGTCTCAACTGATCTATACCTCGTTTGTACAGTTAGAGGGGTCAATTCATCCTCTTCTACTAAAGAGCTCGAAAGCCTTGTTAGTTTTGCTGCCAAGTAAATGGCTATTGCGTCTGCAATAAGCTTGATCAGGATGGCACGGTTATAGTTTGACAGGGGTCATTAGCATGCGGACAGAGATTTCTGTATGAACATATTGCCAAATAGTCCGGATCTGTGATGTCTTTTTTCCCACATATGGAAAGGGAATACTTGCCTATGGTCGTCAAAGGATTAACTAACTAAGGATCAATGACAAAGCTTATCAGAACCCAGCCTGTCCTCTACTGTTCCTGCTTCTCGGATTTCATCAAAAATTTAAGACATATTTATAATTTTCTTATCACGTATTTAAAGTTTAAATTACAATAGTTATTATTACCATCATCCCCGTTTATTAAAAACAAATAATTCTAATAAAACAAATAATATGAAACGAAAACCAACAGCATTGAACCGATACAAATAAATAGTTTACTTTTATAAAACTAACAGCTATGGTTATACAGACATACATACATACTAAATCCATTTCTATACTCGTTTATGCCCCCATATGTATAATTTGTTTTCTATTTTCATTTTATTTTTTTAATATTTGTTTTTCAATGGTTTTTCTCTTTTTCTCTTTCTTTCGTTCTTTGTTATATGCCATTACAGTTAATTAAATTCTCGACACAAAACAACTATGATCCACAACAAATAGTGAAAATCCTTCTAGAGATACAATCGGAAAATAAGCTACAAACGATATTCAATAATAGCAATTTTGATGCGACGCGTATATTAAGGCATTCAATTGCCAACTCACTACAGGCTATGTTGCAAACATTTCGCAACAATTGTATACAATATAATCCACATATACACTATATGCAACCGAATCCATTAGCGCGCGTTGCACTAACACAGCTTATGACACGTATTGTTCAAATGATGCGACAACAGCAACAGCAGGCAAACTTAAGTGGATGTGTCGATGATAGAAGAGATGATGGTGGTGGTGCTGGTGGTAGTGGTAGTGGAAGCAAGAATAATAATAACACAGACAATAATAAACAACAAGCAACAGTTGCTGTTAAAGACAAAAACGACAACAGTAATCGTAATAGTAGTGACACTATCGATGGCAAAAATAACACGTCTGTTTGTGATGTTGCCAGTAGCGGTGATGGCGGCGGTAGTGGTACCGGTGTCAGTGACGGTGGTGGCATAGGTGGTATTGATAATGTTATTGGTGCTACAAATAATGATGGCATTCTTTTACCCATTATGTCGACCATCGTTACCGACATACGTGCCATCAACACCACCATACATTTGTGTGAAGCTGTAATCGCATTAATGGAAAACATTAAACAAATTGAGGTGACAGCACTAATTTACATTGAATCGAAATTCATCGATAAATTCTTAAGTGAACACTTGTTGCGACCGGAACATGTAATAACACTCGTACGTTTCATTGGCTACTGTTGCCAATGCATTAAAGGCATTTTCAATAATAATAGGCCGACGTCGTCGTCACCGTCAGTAGCGCGAGTGTTACTAACCCATGAAGAAAGAAATTGTATAACCGTGTGTCTACAGTGCATTGATATATTGCTACATCAAAAATTCATTTGGTATGCACTCAACCAACAACAACAAGTATTTGTAAAAACCATGCCAACAACCGTTGGTGTGGGTGCAAGTGGTGCTTCTACTAGTACTGCTGCATCTGATGCTACAATTGATTCAATTTTGCCACTGACAAAGTGTGAACTAAATAAAATTATTTGTTCTCTTCTTGATGTTGCTGTTCTGTCAGCCTCTTTATTATTGGAAAATACAATGTTCTATAGGAAATATAAAAATGCTTTGAGGTCTACAACAAATAAACAACAAGAACAACAAGCACACGATCGTGAATACAAACATGAACATCAGCAAGTAGACCACGAACAACTACAACTGAAACAACAAATGGCTGAAAAAAGTTTCGAAAATGAAGCTTGGCTAACGGCAGAATACAATCCAAAAGTTATATTTCTTGGAAAATTAATTGAAACTAAAATTGGCAGCAATGATAAAGGCATTTGTTTTGGTGCAGCAGCAGCAGCAACAACAACAACAACATCCTTTGCAACGTCAAACATTGATGCTTTAGACCTCAAGGGCATAAAAAACCAGTTTGATTTTATATCATTGGTAAGTATTAGTTTTATTTAAGTAGTAGTTAAAACAGTGACTAAAAAGTATATTTTCACAAATAAAAAAAATAAAATATCTCATTTTACTATTTTCAGCCCACATTGTTATCAATTTCTATTTCATCTTTGAGACTTAATCTATTTTATGCTTTGGCTGTAACACCATATGAAATAGTGCAACAGCAACAGCGTTTATTGGCTTGTCAGAGTGCAACTACATCACCAACATCATCTCCTGCACATAAAAGCCAAACAGTTACATCGCCAGCAGGACCGTCGACCTCTACATCAGCAAACAAAAGCAGCAGTTCAATGTTACCTATCATACCTATCGAAAGTCTTAGTGATGTAGATATTTTGAAAAGTTTTGTTAAAAGGTAATTTCTAATTTAAATTTTTAAATTTTTGAAAAGTGGAACAAAACTTTATCCCTTTTTAGCGATAGCATTGTCTAAATTTCGATAAGTGTATCTTAAAAAGCGGTAACAGTTTTCTTTTTTAATTTGTGGTGTATTTTGTCAATCCATTTGAAGATAGGGGTAAAAAAGCGTATAAATGACAAAGTAATAAGCAAACATTACCTAGTTTTTACAAGCTAGACGCAGTTATTTAAGGACGTTGTAAATACTATATTAGACAATCAGAACTTTTGATGTTCTGAACATAAGATTTCAATGCAACGTTCTTGGAAGCACAATGCTTTTTAAGTATCGAAAGAAGCTTTCAATGCCTAGGCTTTTTAAAATGGTGCATGAAATAACTCACTTCGTTTGGCTTCCTTACTATTTATTATTATTTATTATTGTTATTATTATTGAAGTATAAAAGTACTGCGACCTCTCGATCTTTCCTTACTATTTACATTGTCTATACCTTGTCGAGGATGGGATGTAAATGTCATGTTTTCCGAAAGGGTAAAAGTGCTCATTATTGATATTTGTCACATTTGATTCATGAAGGCACCGTGAAAGTACATGGATTGTGTTACATTCTTCTACCGATACTACAGGTAACTTGTTTCCAGAAATTGCCTTAAAAATTCTGTGGTTTATCGGCGATAAGCTTGGTCAAGTGATTTGTATCAACTCTTACTTCGTCCAATTTTTTTTACTACTGAAAAAGTAAGTGGGCCATACAGCCGGTGTCAAGTGCAGCAATTTTTGTGGGGTTTAACATATGGGCCGAAAAGTCCCGGGCCTAACAAAGAAAACATTTGATTTGTTCAAAATTAGCTCTATGCATCAACGTTAACTTCATAAAGAGCAATACAATCATTCCAACGTCGTTCTAACATTTCATTAACTACTTTTGTAGAACGATTTCTCTTTTGTCTCAAAATAGGTTTCAATTTCAGCGATAACCTCTTTATTCGAGCGATATTTCTTACCGGCGATCATTTTTTTGAGGTCTGCGAACAGCCAGTAGTCAGTGTGAGCGAAATCTCGCGAATACGGTAGATGTGAGAGCAATTCGAAGTTCAATTTATGTAGTTTTGTTATTGTTTCAGAATCATCAACTCGTTGTTGTTTTTGGTCAACAGTGAGCAAATGCGGATTCCACTTTGTTTAGAGCATTCTCTCCTGCAATATAAAACGAACACGTTCTTTTGATATCTTTACGATATCAGCTAACTCACGCTACTTCACTTTTCGACCATTCAAAATGATTTTGTGGTTTTTTTCATGTTTGTGGTGTTACCACCTTATTTGGACGTTCACTGCGTTCTGCATCATCGGTGCCTTTACGATGACGTTTGAAGTCAGAAAACCAACGTTTTATTATTGTTTCTGATAGAGCAGAGTCCACATAACACTTTTCAAGCCATTTCTTCGCTTAAACGGTATTTTTTCCCATCAAGAAGCAGTGTAGAATTAAAACATGAAATTGTTTTTGATACATTGTTCTTAAAATAACAAAAGTACCGTTAGTCTTAGCACAATAACATACAAACTAATTATAGACTATCATGAAATTTTAACAGCTGTCTTTTAAAGGTTAACGCTAACTAAAAAAGATGTGAATGCAATAAAACTGGCGCCATCTATGTTTTAGGTCCGGGCTAGGTCAGCCCATGTGTTACAAGACATGTGCTTGGATTTCTTATGATAGAACATACCTTTTCTGTTGTCAATGCCGGTCGCACTTTCTTTCGAGCTGTAAGCAGCAGAGAGCAATTGATCGGTTTCCTAGAGTGTATCAGTTCACAACGTATAATGCCTTTTCAATCACACCGAGTCTTTTACATTGAAATTTCCTGAATAACCATTCCTGGGTGCTATGTTTACACAGAGACAAACTTTGTTCGCTGTTTAAATTTTTAATATGGATTACCCTGGTCGCACGCCACTTTCCGAATTGCATTTGATAGTTCTTCTTATTAAATTCTATAAATTGCGTGCTAACAATGAAAAGTAAAAATAAAATATATAAAATAATAATTTTTTAAGCAAACAGAAAAACAAATGGAATCAGTGCAGCGAACGAAAATAACTGCTTGTTTACTTTCCATTGATTATATAATTATTGATTATATAATTAATTATTGATTATATAATTTTTTTATGCCTGACACCAGGTGACGACAAAAAATTTATAAAAATTAGATGCTACTTTGATTTTTTAGTAATTCACTTAGTAACTGAAACCGAATTACTTACAATTTGGGTGATTCGCTTTAAAAATTTTATTTGAGAAATTATTTAATTCGGCTTATATGTATTTTGAGGTAGACAATCAATTTAGCGTTGTCTAAATCAACACCATCTAGTGAGAATCTTCCTGCAGATGTTCTTTCTGTATCCGTTACAAAAAAAAACATGTATGTTATTTGCGATAGAGAAGGATGTTTCTAGCTAGAGTAGACATTTTCAAATAAATTGAAGTTTTAAATTCTCGTATATCTCTGTTACCCAATTACCAAAAGTTTAATCTTCTTAGCAGACTGTACTTTATTAATCTTTCAATAACAAATTTGTCTGACTCTGTTCTTTTGTTTTGTTTTTTAATACAATTGAATCAATAAATGGCCTTAAATAGGTTACACTTCTTTTCAACTTTGCCTTTGGTGAATTATATTTCGTCATGAAAAAAAAAACAAGAGACGTCTTATTTTTTTCTGCCTATACATAGAAAATAAAAAGAATTTTCTTAAAGCATTCTTATTGCTTCTTATTTATCTATTTATTATTTTCATCATCATGTTGTCTTTGTTTTTATGTCTTTATATTTTTGTGATTAAGATGGTTTTCTATTTTCTCCTTTCTTCTTCTAATAGATTATCAATTTTTGGTTTTACAACACGTCAACAATTTGAAGAATACTTCATGACATTTTTACTTCTAATCAATAAAGCTTATGACGAAAATATGGTGGACCAGCAAGAACAATTTCAAATACGTAGTATTTGTTTAGAAGCTATTATGGAACTTTTAATTACGTACAAAACTTTTCCAATTGTGGGCAATAAACTTTCACTGTATCATCATACAACACGATGGAATCGTATTAATTGTGATAACATAAGGTAAGTGTGTATATAGAAATACTGCTGCTGCTGTTACTACTTTTTAGCAAGTCATACTGGTACGACTAGCACTTACTGCTGTCATGTTATACTATATTCATAGCAATTGTTTTTGAAAGTTTTTCAACGACACCATTTCCAAAAGTAATTCGAAATATAAATAAATGCAAATTCATTAATACTTTTTATTAACATTTAAAACCGAGTGTGTTTACGTTTTTTAATTTTATTTTACTTATTTAAGTTATAGAAACAGTGTACTTACTCATTGCAGTTTTTAAATAAGGAAGAACCCCATAAAATACAACTGCAATGAAAAAAAACTTAAAAAAACAAAGAAAAAAATGAAAGTAAAAGAGTTTCACTAGTACGAAATTGAGTTTAAATACAGGAACATACTGTCTCCATTAAGCTTTGTCTGTCTGAATATAAAAAATATAGATTATTTATGTGTTTATATTTACATGTGTGTGTGTTTGTGTGTACTATATATGAGGTACATATACAATTTTGCATTATATTTTGTTGCTCTTTAATGTTACATAGTTAGACAACATTTTAGCACTTAAGGGGCTTTTAAAAGTACATACATAGGAGTACAAAACGTTTATACACTTTCATGGTATATATACTATATGCTTCTGCTAACATAGATCGTTTCGTTTGCGCTTGTTATGACAATGAAAATAGCTTACTATGTTACTTTAAAAACTATTTTAAAATTAAATAATTATTTATATTATATTGTTAGATTTCATTTATAAAATTTTTACCAAAAAAAAAATATTTAAAATTTTTGTTGAAAATAATCGTTGGCTTAATCTTTAACCTAAAATTAATTAAATGTTATGAGGCGTATACGTTACATAATATGAAGTTGAATTTATTTACGTTACGTATGTGTATATGAAGGTAGTTTGATAATTCCTTGACTTCTTGTTTAAAACATAAGTTTTTTCGGCAGAAAAACGCAGCCATGCAGCCATTTTTAAAACTTTGAAGACAGCAAATGGCCACTAAATCCTGAATGAAATAGCTGTTCGATGTCGAATTCGTTGATTTTTTCACGGTGATTCACTTGTGAGCACTTGTTCATTGATTTGATAGTACATTATAAGCCGATATGTATTTATTATAAGCCGGTAATCGTTTTACCATTTTTTTAAACTAATAGATGTAATAAACGTGGTCAAAACAGAGTAGTCGCCGTCTCCCATTGCGCCTTACTATGTCCACATGCCGGTACAGCTCATATAGATCACTGTTTCAACGTATGTAGTACTAATCTTCTACTTGTAGAAGACCAAAGATCCTATGAAGTATTCTTTTCTCGAACGTTTCTAAAACATTCTCATTTTTGTCTGACAGTGTTCACGCCTCTACGCATTATAACATGTAGAGCATGAGTTTCGTCCCTCAAGTGAGAGCTCTGCTTACCATTTATTTACTAAACCTAAAGTAGAACCTTTTGGAAAGAGTATTTCTCCGTATTTCCAGATTGACGTCGTTCATGATTTCGAATGCTGGTACCAAGATAAAGTCCTTTACTAGTTCAAAAGTGAGGCCGCCAACAGTGACGTTCTGTCCAAGATACGAAGACCGCAGAAGATACAAAACGGGTAAAAGCCGTTACCGTATACCAGCACGATAAAAATGGTATCCTGGGGACTTAACCTGGCGGGAAGAATAATTTTAAAAAGTCACATGATTGGGAATGGCTTTGTCTGAAATCTTGTTTAGTACCAAACGGTTCGAAGAGGTTCCTTCCAAACATCGGAATTATCGGAATATAATCTAACGAAGTCTCCGTTTAATACAATTATTATTTATTATCTTTTTTGCGTTGAGCTAAAATCCTCGACAGCAGAATTTGTTAGTCAGACGTCTACGACGTAATCTTCCAGATGTATTTCTACAGTGAGCTAAAGTTTGTCCGACATAGTTTTGTCGCTAAAAAGCATCACATGACTTATTTCTTTAGATAGTAAACTCATTTTCAAACCAATTTAGTCTTTATCTGCTAACTTGATATATCGTCTTTCAAACAATTGTTCGCTTGATAAAACCGATTTAGGTTTACCTGATATGTGGAAATATTTGTCACATGAACCAAAGAAAAAAGACACAGATTTATCAAACTCTTTTATTTCTTTTAGTTATTTTTAGGTGAGGGTACGTTCTATTCCCACTTGCATACATAAAGCTTACTTTATATTCCTACAAAACTTTTTATTAAAAAAAATTAAAATAAGATGAAATGTTGTTGTTGTTGCTACATATTATAACAATAATTTGTTAACAGCACATGCTTTAACACTTTTTCATTTGCTCAATAGTCTGTTCTTTACTCTGTATACTGTACACGTATATGCAACAACAATAATAAGTGGCTGTAAAAAAGTTACAACTACAATACGAATATACACATACAAATATAAGTACCCAAACATAATACATATGTAAAAATATATACGTATTTACAATTATTCGAATAATGTTATATGTATAGGTATTTAAAATAACGATATACATATAGTGAGTAGAACTATCAAAACTAGTATTTCGTTAATAATAAATAATATTTTTTAATGCCATTTTTTACCAATCTCGTAACATTATTTGCTTGAAGTTTTAAAAAAAGAATTGTTTGATTGTCAAAAATTATATGTGCAAGACAGGAAATTTTTTTTTGGATTCCTTAACTAAGAAAAACTAAAAACTAAATAACAAAATTACTTCTAAATATAAAAAAATAATTCTTTAAAAATCTGCATATAAAATATTTATATTATTCTTTCATATCTACATTTGTGTTACCCTTATGTATCTTTACCAATTAAACACGACTCTACTAGTTTTTTCAGGACACACAAATTAATTTTGTCGGATTCATTCAAAAAGACATTTCTCAGCTCCTTGAGATTGTCTAATTGCTTAGAAGAAGCATATATTTTGGCAGAAAGTTGGGAATCCTCGATGGGATTGAGGTCTGGGTGTAAGGTAGGCCACTCTAGCAACTCAATTTGTAGAGAGCTAAAAAACGTCTTTGTTTCTTCGCCACGAGGATCGGTGCATTATTCTGTTGAAAAATCCATTCATAGCCATGCAAATTATCAGTAAAATCAATGAGAGCTCAATTTCTAAAAAAATGAGTACACTTTCTGCTTCCATTTTGCTTGGCACTTGCTTTTTGGTGAAAATGCCTCCCGAACAATAAGAGATCCTCTACGTTTATGGAATTTACGGAGTTCATGGTGTCTTACGTCCCTCTAATATTTGTGCAGACCATCTGGCCCATTTAATTTTAAACTTTATTTTCTCACTGGATATAACAGTTTCGAATTCCTCTTCTCTAAACTTATACTTTAAGTTAAATACATTACGGGCATTTTTATGATGGCACTAGATAAAAGGCCTAAATCTTGTCTCATTATTTGATGCACATACGGTTATTGGTTGATAACTACTATATGCTGGTGCATATCCGGCAGCTACGCTTATTAGTGCCATAATTATTTGGGTCTTTAGGAAATTTGCAATCGAATTTCGATGTATTTTTACGGAAGTAGAAATTAGACCAACATTCATGCCCTTCCTTAGTACACAACCTTCATCTCTTAATTTAGTCCCAAGCGGCACTTTCCTAATTTGCTTATGTGATATGCTTGCTCAGAAATCGTTTTCTGGGCCTTATATGCTGATATATTGTCTTAGTACCCGTCAGCAAAGAAATAATTCATTTTGTACATATAAATATTTTTAACCGTACTACGAATGTGGTGCAGAAATATGGTTGACAAACAACAACCAACGATAAAGTAATCGAAAGAGAATTTTCATACCAAAAACTACTATTGTACCGTTAGTAGAACATAAAGCACAGCGAAAAGAAATTTTGCACATATAATTATTTGACTAAGGTAAACATACATTTAAACATACAACATACAACGACTACCATTTTATTCGAATAAACTTTGCAGCAGGACGCTAAAATGGTTGTAATATCTACTGTTATTGACCATTTGTGTACGGCTAGAGTGGTGTTTTACATCAAAAAATGTTTTATTTTTTCTTTTTTCTTTTTAGTTTGTAAATAAAATTGTATATTTTCATTATTTATTGTTTCTTATACATAATGGTGCACTTGATCATTTTATTTTCTCTTTATACGAGTTTTTACGAGAGTTACAAATAATAATTTTATTTATATTTTTAACAACTGAGCTTATGCTTTACAGTATGAGTATGTGCTTATTTATACCGTTTGATTCAGAATCACTTTGGATAGCTCATGTCTGTCCTAATTCGTCTTTCTCTATATGCGCTAATTAAAGACATTTGTCATGCAATTTATGGCAACACTATTTGGGTGTTATATTCATTCCACACTACATAATTCAGTCGGCAAAGAGTGGAAAGCAACTTCTCATCTGTTCAATAGCCTCTCGCAGCGAGATATTTTCAAATCATAACTGCTATGTGTATACCCAAATGACTGCATTCAATTAACGAGTAGTAATCAACGAATCATTCTTTTTGTTTTCTCTTGAAACCAGCACTCAGGATATAACTACTACTCATTGTGCTGCTACTAGGAAAATAGGTTGTGGGAAGGAAGATAGAGGATGTAGTGTTAATAGACTTACGATTTAAATGTACTCATGCCGTAAGCGGCATGGGAGAGGTCGAAGAAAGATTGTTCCACAAACGAATAGTGCGACCAAAAAATGAATTTTCCCTATAATGCGTTATCCGATTCACTGTACAATCAACTATCGAGTGGGCCATTTAAAGTTCAAATTTAAACGGTTTGTAATTTTGCCAATTTTTTTTTTCTTTTTTTTGTGATGAAGTACAATTCTTCCGGTTAGAAATAAAATATTATTTCAATAATATGGCTGCAGCGGCTGGTCTCACAGTACCGCATTCGATCGGACTAATTTTTGAGAACTTTTTCGAGTGTATCTCGGCAATGGCATCACGAATGTTGACCTTCAAGTGCTCAATTGTCTCTAGTTTGTCGGCATAATACTTGTTTGTAACTGCGCCCCACAGAAAATAGAACAACGCTGTCAAATCACAGCTACTCGGCGGCCAACTTACACCTCCATTTCGGCTAATTAAAAGGTCATTAAACGTTTGACGCAATAAATCGATTGTGGCATGAGATGTGTGGCAAGTTGCACCATCCTGTTGAAGCCAAATATCGTTAACATCAATATAACATGGTGCGATAGGTGTCGCCATTGACCATAATGGTTGCGCCGTCCTCATTTTCAAAGAAATTAAGGCCAATGATGCCTCCGCTTCACAAGTCGCACCAAACAGTCACTCGTTATGGGTGCATTGACTTCTGTTAGACCACGTTTGGGTTTTCTGAGCCCCAAATGCAGCAATTTTGCTTATTAACGTACCCACCAAGATGAAATTGAGCTTCATCCGATAAGATGATTTATTTTTTTTTGTTCGACATCATCGTGCAGTTTCTCGTTGGCCCGGCTTCAACTCTTGAACCAATTGAACTTTGTAAGGCGTCATACCAAGATCTTTTTGCAAAATTCGACGTAAACTGGTGCGTAAAAGTTCAATTCTTGAGAACGATGACGAGTTGATGTTGATAGATTCTCAAGCACACTCGCAGTCACAGATTCAATATTTTCGCGTGTACTCACTGTACGAGCACGCTTAAGTATTGGTCCGTCAACAATTAAACCAGTTTCACGAACTTTTGCAATGAACTTGCGTATTCCAGGCACTGTTGGTCCTTCTCTGCGACCAAAATTTTTGTTTTGGAAATAAATTTCCAATAAATCCCAACGTTACTCAGCATAAATCCATTCATTTCGTTCAGTGGTGATAATATACTGAATTTTATGAATAGAATGACATAAGTATTGTCACATTCGAAATAACCGCTGGTTCAAATTTAAACCGATGGATGGCCAACCCGATACAAAGGAACCATATCTCTCGTAGAGCGCTACGAGAGATACGAGTAGTACGTAAAAATATATGATTATTGGGAATTAGTTCCTTAATTTTGTCAGAACGTATTTCGTTATAGTACCGATAGAACAATGAAACATGTGTCACATTGCGACAATGCTCTAACGAATCGATAGAGTTGGCTATCCTTCGCCCTCTCCTGTATGCGGTCTATAAGCTCCAAACTAGACTTTTAAGCTGCGGCCCATACATGAGAATTATATTCCGATTTGGTTCGCATATATGTTAGGTCTTATAAATATGAAGGTGATTATGTGGAATGAAGTATTTCTTGCACCCTCTTAAAAAAACGATGCACTTGAGTGCTGCTTTCGACATTCGAAATATGTGATCGTTCCAATGAACGTCACAGTGAATTCTCATGCCTAGAACATCAACAGCATCTGATTATTCAAAATCTACATTACACATAGACACAGATGACACCACACCACCACCTGTTCACACGACCCCGTTTGGAGATTTTCACCAGGTCGCTTTGCGAGTGTGTCGTTCATGTTCATTCTTTTCACCCCAATCTTCAAGAGGCTCAGCCTACGATCAGAAGAATATGAATGACAAATGTTGCTGTCATATGCGAAAGAGTAGATATGATTAGAAGTACGAAAAAAAGTCGTTAGGAAATATTAGATTTGATCTCTTCTTAACCAGTCAGATTTGATATTTTATTATGCATCATTTTATGCGTGAGAAAATTAATTAAAAAATATTTTTAAAATTTTTGATTCAACTGTAGATACGAATATTATCAAATATGGTCGACCAATACTTTGTTTTTATTTGTTTTTAAATAAATTCATAAACAAAATTATACAAAAAAACTCTGAAAAATCTATTATAATCTAATTAAAAGAATATTCATATTTGAAATTTTGCTTTAAGTTTTAATATAAATTTTTTTTAGTTTCATATGAATTGTTGAAGATTGTTTTGTTTAACAGTGTAACAAAAAACCATAAAAACACACTAAAACTGAATTGAAATAGACTCCTTTTACTCTTAACAGAATGTTGTAATGATTTTATTTTTAGACAAATAAAAAGCAAGTGCAATACATCATAGAGTACTGACTGAAATCGAAAGCACTCATAAAATTTCAAGCCTACCTAATAAAGAAAACACAATATGTTTGCGAACAATAATCTTCATTACTAAACATACACTCCGCTTCAACAGGATAGAACCACTTTATTTTTTTAAAGTGCCATAAATCGTGAATATGGATACAATAAGTGACAAATTTTTTTCAGACGAGTAGCAGATACTGTAAATGATAAATTAAACTCAAAAATTAAACACAAGCTGATTGTATTGGTATTTAAAAAATTTTTTTTTGGTTCAACAGGATAGAACCACTTTCAGTATTCATTAAGATCGGTCGTCATATAGTATTAATGTTTTTTAGCATGCGTTGGTGGCTGTAAAATTGTTCCTATTTACGAATACCATGGAAATAAAGGTAATAACCATCGTGGTCATACAAATTAAATTGTTTTTTATTCGAATTAACAACTTTCCGCCAACTTTATTACTCAACTGTTTATGGCATTCCACGTCATATGATATTTTATAAATTGAGGGCGATGTTGTTAGCGAGCTGTATTCAGTTGAGTATTTTCTTTAGTTTTCGTAATTGTAGATGTCCACTGATTGAAATAGTACGTCGAAATGCTGATCTATTTGCATTTACTCCAGCTGAATGCTTTATTTTAGGGATTACGGCAGTTCAATTTGAAGCAGTTAACTTAATTTATTTTTTGTCCTGTGCCGTTAAAGCTGTGTAGGTACCTCTTTTGGATTTTTTTTTATAGATTTCGCGAAATTCTAGACAGTTCATTACCACATTATGGCTCTATCTGATTTTTTTGTAGCGTTTTTCCCATAAAAATATTGCTACGAAAATAAAAATGCCTACATTTTGGTATATTTGGTAGTTATGTGTTACCCTATCAAAGCCGTGCTTATTTGCGTATTGGCCGCTGCCAAACCGACCATCTTTACGTTATATTTGAATTAACGGATATAAAAATAGAAGATATGAGACATTTCCGGAGCTTCCCAAAGTATAGGCGATTAGGTATATAAAAAGGCTACTTTACCTACACGAAAGTTAGTTATCGTTGCGCTGTCATAAGATAAAGACGTGTTTAAGCAGAAATAAAAGTGTTGTATAATCGAATATTAAGTTGTTGTATTAAGATAAACTGTATAAAAGTTATAATGTAGTCAATAAAAACACTGTAACAACAACAAAGTAGTGTTTTATTTTAAAAGGTTAAAAGCCATATCCTTCAAAGTGGTAAACATCCATTTTTATCATTTCCGATGAGCCTTATGCCCTTTTTCTACCCGTTTTAATTCAGTAAACTGTAGTCACTAACTTAAGCTTTAACTTTATTGAGTTTTTGTAAATGTTTATCGCAATGAAAAAAATTTACTTATTGTTTCCGTATTCACGATTTATGGTACTTTAAAACTTCCCTGTTGAACCGAAATGTAATTTTCTTTTCTTAGCAGACATTTTTTATGACTTATATAGGGTCCGCCAAATAATTTTTTTTGAAAATGCTATAAAAAAAACTACTGAATATTTTCTCAAAAATTTTTTTTTTATTTGAAAGTACAATCCTTCCGGTTAATAATGGTAAATAATTTCATTCAAATGGCTGCCTCGGCTGGCCATGCAGTAGCCTACACGATCGGTCCAATTTTTAAGCACATTATCGATTGTGTGCAGCTGTATTTCACCAATGGCTTCACGAATATTGTCCTTTAAAGCGTCAATTGTCTCTGGCTTGTTGGCGTAACACTTATCTTTGACGGCACCCCGCAAATAATAGTCCAACGGTGTCAAATCGTAGCTCCGAGGTGGCAGAACGACATCAGCTCTGCGGCTAATAATGCGATCTTCAAAAACAGGGCGCAAAACATCGAGTGTAGTTTCGGCTGTGTGGCACATAGCGCCGTTCTGTTGAAACCAAATGTTGCTAATATCCTCCTCTTCACGTTTTGTGAGCAAAAATTCCTTCAACATGGCCGGATAACGATCGCCATTGACTGTAACGGCCACTCCTTGCTCATTTTCGAAAAAATGGTCCAATTATGCCTCTGGACCAAAATCCGCACCAAACAGTGACTCGTCTTGGGTTTATCGGCTATTCAATGTATGTGTGCGGGTTTTCTGTGCCCCAAATGCTTCATCTGAAAAGATGATTTTTTTGGCAAAATTTTCAAAATAATGTCGCAAATTTTCCCAGCGTTGTTCAAGCGTATACACAACCATATTCGTTCAGCGGAAGGATAAAACTAATTATCTGTCAAATCAGACATGAGCTAAGTGTTACCATTTACGAAATAAGCACTAGTTGAAAAAAAAAACGTTAGATGGCGGACCCTTTAGATTGCAAATATCATTCTATTAAAAATTTGACCAAAATTGAAACATTTTGTTATGTGTGAAACGAGCTTTGTTAAACCAAACATGTGCCCTTTTGATCGATAACCTTGTGCCATTTACGGGATAAAGCCATTATTTCATCAGCGCAGAACTTCTGGAATTTCTTTGAGATCCAGTTGCGTTCTGCAGGTCTCTAGGGAATTTTAATTTACAGCATTGAAATCCGTTTCAGTTTACAGTTTTTTTCTATAGGGCTCAAATTTTTTTTATGGGCGTGGCATTTTTCGCCCAAAATATGGTAGTTATGTCAACATATTCCATCATAACTTTAAAACGACTTGACCGATTTTAATGCAGTTACCACCAAATATTTCAGAATAATTTCCTATAAATCAACTGATTAAAATTTTTTGTATTTTTAACAGTTTCGGAGTTATTCGTAACTTAGTTGCGAAGAAGAATTTTGTTTTCGCCCAAAATTAGAGCAATTTTTTTTTTCAAAAAGTCAAAAAAATTTTTCAGAATGAAAATTTTACATGTTAAGCACCCAGTTCTTTGTTTCAGTTTCATTAATCCAATTTATTTTTAAGCTAAGCAGAAGATTAATCTACTGTAGGTCGCCTCCATATGATTGTGTAGTGGTTAAGTCCTTTGTAAGTGGTGGTGGCGATCCTTACTTAGCATTGCAATTTTTTCCCAGTAGCTGACATATTGTCTTGATCGTTTGTCTGATTACTTCTCATCATAACCAGAAGTAAGCTGGAAGCGTTATGGGAATTCCGTAGATCAGTGTTCGGCAAACTAATATTAATGTATTTTACAAATGTGGTAGTAATTGAGAGTCTTTCACTCAGACCACTTTGCATTATGTTTTTCCACTTGTTTTTTCTTTACTTCTCTTTGTTTATTTCTTTTTGCTTATCTTTTGCCTAAGCGTGTGACTTCGTACGTATGAAAACAGAAGAGAAGAGCAGCTTTTTGCCGAAAGCTGCTGATTTGTCTGCGATTGAAGTCGTTTTATTAAACACTTAAGTACTCGAATTTGGGCCCCTGGTGTTGTATGCTAGCGCTCTAATCACTACATTTAGATTTATTTTTTTTTTAATTTTAGATATAAAAATAACTCTTCTAAAATCTTAAACAAGCATAACAACAAAAATAAAGTAATATTTTCTCTTATTATAAAAAAGTTTTCTTTCATCATTTTAATTTAAAACTATAACAATAATTCTCTTCTATAAAAAAAAACTTTATTTTTCTAAATTTTACATTCTCATTCCTATAAAATTTTCTTACTACTTCTTCATTATTAATAATATTTTACTACGACATTTATTTCCAACTCATTTTAAGTATTCCCTCAAAACACAATTACTTTTTCTATCTTTTAGCAATTTTATAACTTTTCCAAAAAAATTTTCATCATTTCCTCTCCTCTACGTTTTTTTTATTTTTATTTTCGATATTTTACAGCCTTAAAAAACTTCATGAAATTCAACTCATTATTTCGCCATCGAATGTCTTCTATCATAGCAATTTGGAAAGGAATCTTGTCTGTGATTCTGTAATTGGTACTCAATATTTTGCTGCAAATCAATTTGATTTGAATTTTATTTGGCAACAAATGGAAAATACAACATCCCCCTCCCCCACATCATCACAAAATTCATCAACAGACGAAAGTGATGCATTGACGATGGCTGGCGGTGATGAAAGTTTAACAACAACAACAACAGCAAGACATTTGAGTGGTGCTGCTGCGAAAACAGCGTTTAGAAACTATCAGTATTCTACAAAACAATCTGGAGTCGATTATAAAAGTAGTTCACAACTAATATTTGATGTTCTTATGCAAATGATTGAGGTAAGTTTTTTCGTTTGTTTTTGTTTTACGATTTTTTTGTTGTTAAACATTTTTTTGGTTTACGAGTACTTTAGTTTTGTGATGGATTTTAAATTCACACAAATTTTTTTATGTTAAATAAATTACATAAAAAAGTATATTTGGTTGGTTAAGCTTAAAGTTTAGAGAAATACGCCACAAAATAGTGCGCTAGCAAATAAAAGTGATTCTTAATCGGTGAAGGTCTATTAAAAGTCGTTATATATATGTAATTACCATCTTGACTCAAAGTTAAAGACAATTCTGCTTAAATTTGTGTTGAAAAATTTTAAAAATTTTCAATTACCCATATTACACTTGTACCGCTAAAGTGGTTAACTCAAAAATTTCCCAATTTTTACCTATTACAAGAAAACGATATATGTATTTTGTACGGTGACATATCCACCCACTTTAAAAATCTTGCATCATTTTCTCTACTATTTCGTAAAAAATACACTTGTTACCCCTTCTTGTAATATTATTTCATATTTAATAGAGAGGTTTTAGTTTGTTTTCGAAGTGCCACGCCTACTAATGAAATTTTGCGAATTTTATAAATTAAGTAATTTTTTTAAATAAGTATGTATTTAAAATTTTATTACTAAGTTACTAGAGTAACCCTTCTTGCGTTCTGGCAACCTTTGTTGTATCCGTTTTTTCAATATCTCCCGTTTTTTTGGCTGATGTAAATAGATAACGAAGCTTTACCTGTCACCGTTCTTTACAGATAAAAAATTCTATATTTATTTAAAACTGATGGTTTGCATTGACTGTAAAGTCATTTTGAGCAAATTTAAAAACTTCTACTCTAACGGTTTCCGGGATATACAAAAATTTATATTTACTTCGTATTGAAGGTATCACGCCCACTTTTAAATGATGATTTTTATTGATTATAAAGTTATTTAGACCAAAATCTGAAATCTTCACTGTAACAAAAATAAATATTTGCTTTGTGCAGGAGGTAACATGGGCACTTATCCGATTCCGTCGATTTTATTTTGTATAAACTACCAAGTCATTTAGATCAAATTTAAAAACCTCCGCTTTAACTATTCTCAAGAAATACAGAATCAAATTGTGTGTGTGAGTTATCATGCTCACTTATCAAATTCCGCCCACTTTTAACTGATGATTTGTATTGACCACCAAATCATTTAAATCAAATTCAGAAACTTCCATTCTAACCGTTCCTAAGTTAAACAAAAATCAATATTTACTTTATATTGGAGGTACCATGACCATCAATGCGATTCCGCCCACTTTTTGACTGATGATTTGTATTGAGTGCGAACCTTTTTGATATCGTTATTAAAATATGGAAAAATAAATATTTACATGGTCGTGGTATTGCCTGTAAATCGGTCCAGTGGTTCTCGAGGCATGAAATAACGAACATAGGACAACTTCTTTTTGTATACAAAGATTAGTTTGCTAAGAAAATAAAAAACCTATTTGTTGGGTAAGATTAACAGGCCACTGATATACTGATAGCGATATACAGTGGTGGTCAAATAAAAACATAATAACAATCCCTGGCTAATTAGAATAGTTAGATTATCTTTAGTATTGTTACGTTCTAACCCTTTTGAAAACTTTTGAGTTCGTTTAAATTGCGTTAAAATAAAATTAAACCACTTTGTTTTTGTTGTTACAGTTTCTTTATTTACTTCACTATAACTTGTTTACTGTTTGTCTTAATACAACACTTAATATTCGTTTAACACAACTTTGTTTAGTGACAGCCAAACGATATTTAACCGACGTGAACGTAAAGCAGCCCTTTATATACCTAATTGCCTACAGTTTGGAAGGTTCAGGAAATATCGACCATCTTCTATTTCCATATCCGTTAATTCAAATGTAACGTAAAGATGGTCGATGTGGCAGAAATTTGGCCAAATTGACATAAAATTTACCAAAATCCCACAATACAGTGTTGTATTTTTATTTTCGTAACTGTATTTGTAACGGTAATACTAAGGTAAAAACGAAGACAAAAGTAGTGGTATAGGATTCTATGTTTTGTTAGCTTTTAAAGTATAGGGTTACCCATTTTTCGGTTTCAAAAGTAAATTTAAATAAAACACACATAAAGCTATGATTTCGATGTAACTTTTATTTCGTTATAATGCTTCGACCTTACAACTATGTACGCAACGCATTGCCATTTAAATGATCTGCAGCACACGGTCATTTTGAAATAGTTGTCGATCACTTTTTCGCATATATTGGGCGATACCTCAGTGATAACTTGACGAATGTTTATTTTCAAATGCTCTAGCGTAAGGGGATTATCCAATGACTCATCCATAATGCGCACCAAATAGCCACTTTGTCCGGTTACATTAGCTTTTCCACAATTACTTCAGCTTTCTCCAAGCCGCACATGCGATAACTTTGCTTATTGACGTAACCACCGAGTGAGAAATAAGCTTCATGGCTGAAGAAAATTTTGTTCGAAAAATCAAAAAACAGTGGCCACGTCAGAATCGGCTGTTTTGTAGTGAGTTTAACCATTTTTACACGTTCTTTGGTTGTTAAGCGATCTATATTCATAAATGGCAAACCTTTGACTAAATAAATGGCACTTTAGATACTCGTAACAGATATTTATTAGCTGACAGCCTTGTTAGACCGGAGGTTGTAAAACTACTAAATGAATAACCCAATACGAAAATGCAAGTATTTATTATACTACCCTCGTAACTTTAAATAAGATTTAGTAACACTGTTCATTTGCTTCCGCTTATTTATTTAGTTTTTGTTTTTCAAGTATTAGAAGAGGTAATGGAATACGAGTAAAGTATTTCTACTACGTTTTATAAAAATAAAAATAGCAACATGAGAAATTATACCAATATTTGAAAAAAGAGTCCAAAAGAAAGAAAAGTAACCATTTTTTCATTTTTTTTCAAAAAAAAAAAAAAAAAAAAAAAAAACGTACGTGCTGCGTACATAAATGTAAAATATGTATAAACTCGTATAGTGGATAAATGCTTTAAAACGGATGCACATTTTGCACATGAATGTTATATGCAAATTTAGCACATTTCACCACTACTACTACACTGTGACTACGAATTTTTTCCGACTTATTCACAAAGTTATTTGATTGGGGGTGTTATTTTGAAAACTTGAAACAAAAAGATTTTTTTTTAAGTTGTAAAAACAATCTTTTTAACATTTAAAGTGTTTGCCTTTCTTGGCTAGATATGGCCAATTTCGATTTTGTTTGAAATTCTTACAAAGGTACGAGTATGTGCTAAACGCACGCTTATAATGTTTTAAATTTCTTAAATTCTTTGAAACACTTAATTAAAATACCCTATACTACTTTTTTACATATAATATATATATATATATATATATATATATATATATATATATATATATATATATATATATATATATATATATCTATATATATATGTATGTGTGAGTTTTAAAGAATAAATAGCAAGAAGTCTGTGTATAAGTTGGTGTATGAGCATGTTTTCTACACATGGTCGAAAGCGTAAAAGACTTACAAAAGAATAACAATTTTCTACTCTTTTTCACTATTTTTGTTTCTTGTATCAAATGCTCATGTCTTTGTTTAAGCTTTTTCATACGTTTCTGTTTCCTTTTTTAATTTTATTTGTTTTTTAATATTATTTTCTTTAATTCGTTCTTTTCTTTTTTTTAGCAAAACCACGTTTTAATCTTACCAAATTTAGTGAAATTCACTGAAATCTGTGAAAATCGTGAACAAATTAAACAAATCTACGAAAAGGTCGAAAATATAAGAGCTGGCTCATCCGGGGATGATACAATCTCACAACAGTATTTAATATATTTGCTATGCAAGACCAAGAGCATATTGATACCCGCCCATTCGGAAATATCCTATCTGGAGACTACAATTAGAAATTACTTAAAATCATCGCATCTCTTTATAAGATGTGCTACGCTCAATGGCCTGTTATGTTTATTGGAAAGTTGCGCAAAGACTAGTACAACGATTGGTAAATTAAGTGAAGAGTTGGGAAAATTTAAGGATGTGGTTACGGGTTACATCGATAAGCATCGTTTAATCGAAGAAAGGTAAAAGCAGTATTAGTTTTTATTTTTTACCTGGATATGTTTTAATTGTAGGGGATATTTATACAATATTAAGATGAAGGAAAAATTAAATTTTGTGCTGATAAAAGCTTAAAACCAAACATTATGAATTTCAGTTTTCTTAGTTTAAGTTTAAAGCTACAAAAAAAGAAATAGTAGTTCAACATTAACTATATGACTACAATAGAAAGGTATTCGATATTCTAATATAACTTTTGCTTCGATCTGATTAGGCCACTTTAAGTAAAAAGTAAATAAGAAACACCTGAGCAGTGATATTAGCCGTTTCGCAGCGGATTTGAAAAGAAGAGAAATAGATTTAATAGATTTAAATTTAACTACTTATACTCACTCATAGTCATAATAACGTTGATTCATAAGTATAAGTAGCAATGAGTATGAATCAAACGTCGTACTCATCCTCAAAGCATTCATTAACTTCTTAGAATATACTCATAATACACATAAATGATTTGAATCCTTCATTAGTACTCATGAAGTATTGAATAAGTATTGGCTATTCAAAAGGAAAATAAAACACAACCTTATAATAAGTATTCAAATGTTCATATTCGAATCATACTCATTTTGCATTGTTTACGAGCAATGTCTTCAGGTGAATATAAATACCTATGAATAGCCATTACAATGAGTATGAATGAGTGTAGTATAAGAATTTATGAATCATGCATGATTCAAGTATACTCATGTCTTGAGTATTGATTGCTGATCTCTGGGTCAAAGCTACGAAAAACGCAACAACTACTCAGAAATACTGATAGACAAGCCACTGAAGAACTAATTAACACGGAAATCTAAAAATAACCAAAACGGAACAACTCGGAATTTATTTCTCGAAATTTCTCAACCCATGCCCATACGAAACCAGCATTACATGCAGCTGTCTTCAACATGAAAAAGGTGAAAATTTATCAATACACTGCGGAAGATATATAGAATGCAATCAGATATCTCAAGTCCCAGGACTGAACAACTTATTAGAGCTCCTCATTACTTACCCATCTATAGATTTCCAGATTATAGCGCCGGTCATAAAGCAATTCTGGCTAATGAAAACACTCTGGGTATAAAACTCAAGAAGGATATGACCATTAAGATTTCAAAAAAAGGCTAACAGAATGGGGAAACTTCAGGGGGATAAAATTGCACTCCATTGTAAATAAGGTCATGACGTAAAGGGTGGGCAAATTTGAGGTTAGGAAGTAAATTGGCTAAAAAGCACATTTTTTTACGAATTCAGTTTTATTCATGCCAATACAAAGTAGAAATATGGGAATTAATAATGCCATATGATGTCGGGCAAATGTCCACCTCTAGCACGTCGGCAGGCGTCCGCTCTTTTCACAAAATTTTAAACCACATTTTGCAAAAAGTTTCGCCCCGAATTTCATCTTTCAGAGTGTCAGTTGTTTGTGGTTTTTTCATGTAAACCCGGTCTCTCAATTGGCTTTAGAGAAAATAATCCAGCGGTGTTAAATCACAAGAACGAGGAGGCCAACTGACATCGCCAAATCGAGAAATTACGCGACCGGGATATTTCTCATGCAATAACTGAATTGTTTGGCTGGCTGTATGGCTTGCGGCGCCGTCCTGCTGAAACCGAAGGTCACTGATGTCAACATCAGCCAATTGTGGCCACAAAAAAATTGGTTATCATGGTATGGTAGCGCAGAAAATTAACAGTGACGGCGTTTCCTTGCTCATTTTCGAAAAAATACGGACCGATGATGCCGCCTAACCACAAACCGAAGCATACGGTCACTTTTTTTCAATGTAATGGTTTTTCGAGGACTGTTTGTGGATTTTGTGAGCCCTATATGCGACATTTTGTTTGTTTACATAACCACCTAATTGAAAATAGGCCTCATCACTAAAAATTATTATTTTTTAAATGCGTTGGTTTTATTCAGTTTTTCAAACAGTCAATACAAAAAACATTCGACACAAACAATGGTCGGCTGGCTTTAATTCTAGCATGAGTTGAACTTTATAAGCGTGAAGGTGAAGATCTTTATGCAAAATGTTGCGCAAAGTTCCTCTGATGATGCTCAATTGTTGCGAACGTCGACAAATTGATGTTCCAAGCTCACTCTCAACACTTTGCTGTACAGCGGTTATATTTGCATGACTATGGCCAATAAATTACAATTAAATACTAAATGAAATTAATTAAATTACACACAGCGGTCTCAGAAGGAGACTGATTACGAGGAAAAGCTGCTCGAATTTTACAAAGTATACAGTAAAATTTTCACCATTTTGATAGTAAATTTTCACAATTAAAATTCTTTGTTTAAAGGTGAGGCGTTCCATAGTTAAAATTTCCCAATTTTTTTACTAAATAAGTGTCAGAATTTGACACCTAAATTCTTGACATTTCATCATTTGACAGCCAATTTACTTCTTAACCTAAAATTTGCCCACCCAGTATATTCTAAATAAAAGACTTTCAGAGAAGGCTTTTGACACTATAAGCCAGACCGATATGCAGAGAAAGCTAGACAACCAGGCAAAGGGAAGAGCAAACACCACAATCACTAACCGTATACCAGCAAACTATTGATGAGGTAGAGGAAAGGTAGATTGGTTATATTTTTTCAAATAAAATTTTCTTGCGAATGGAGGAACTCTATTTGGTTGAAATCTTTCATAGTAAACTCATTAAATTTCTAATTTCAGTGTTACCTTCTTAACATTATTCTTACAATAGATTAAAACAATATATTTGTTCATTCAATATCTTTATTTCATTTTGATTTTTAATTACATTTAAAATATGATGTATTTATTATTATTTTGTTTTTTAATCTTATTTACAGCTCCTTGGCATGCAGTGATTTACATGCCAAATTAGTATGGACTTTACATTATTGTTTAATGGAATGGACTTCGAAGCTGGATCCTAATTGTAATTTAGTTTATAACACTAAATTAAACGCAACAAAATTATTGAAAAAATACAGTAACGAACAAGTCTATCTTTGCTGTTTGCATGTAAGTTCTTACAACAAGTTTCTGTTTTATTTCATTTCATTTTTTCTAAATTCATTCAATTATTATTCGAAAATAAAATCAAAAAATATAAAAATGGGGGAAAAAATTAAAAAAAAAACAGAATCTTTTATTAGTTTGTTACACACATTTTAAATGAGTGTTACAACATAAACCCTAAAAAAGTTTTTAGTTTTAGTTCATGAAAAAAAAAAAATAATGTAAATATAAGCGAATAAATGAACTTAAAAAATCCATTCCAGCTAGAGCTGGGATGCCATAGTGTATGTAAATTATTTAATATTTAAAATCATAAGCGATATATCACGCTAGTCTATCTTTATGTAGTTGGTTGTTGATTAAAGCTTCTACATGCAAAGGTGCAACGTATGGAAAAGTATCAATTTTCTGGTTAGCATGAATACAGATAATAATAGCTTTCGCAAGCCGAAATTGAAAAGTTCTTTCTGCAAACAGAGCTGTTATATTTGCTAAGTAACCCGGCTTCTTTAGAGAAGGCCTAGAAAATCCCATCAGAAGTCATGATTTTGATTATTAAAGTTTTTAGCACAAAGTTGTGACTAATTGGAACACTCCTTACTTAGAGGCTACAAAAATTATACAATAAAAAATTACCACAATTGCTGAATCTTATTTCTCACATAGGGACCGGCATTTTATTTTATTGATAATCACGTATATTATATTTTAAATATGGTAAAACATGTCGTGTGCTTACCCGTGAGCAAGCGGGCCGGTAATGTTGTTGCGGAGTTGCCCATCGGTGGGCATGCGGTCTTTAACGTGTTAAGTCTTCTATATTCGATAATTTCATGTATAACAAAGAGAAACGACATCAGAAGTCTTTCAAATTAAATGTGTTTTAGTTGTTGAATTAAGATAACGCCATACTGTGGTAAATCAGATGCGTAGGAAGGTTACAGTTTTTTTTTTGCCCAGTTTCGGAAGTCATTCAACCTTCACTATCGCCGTCGAATTTATCGAGTTTTAGAAACACGAGTTTCACGTAATTTGCAATATGTCTTTAAGTTGTATGTAAACCCATCTTTTGACGGACGATATTACTTTTCGAAAATATATTCGGTGTGCTCAATCAAATCATGCCAGCAGGAACATAAAGGTTTACCGACCAAATGAAAACCATAAAAATACTGTCTTTAGGCACCATGTCTCTTCAAAAATCAAGCCGTATTGTACTCTACTTCCTCGAGCTTTCTCTTCAACTAACTATTGAAATCAAGCAAAAGTACTTTGGTTATAGAACGAGTTCTTGCCTTTGTCTAGATACTCTTTTGCTTTTAGACCCATCACAATCATTCTCGATATGACGGACATAAACTCAGTGGCGTTTAATTGTATACTAAGCTTGTTTGCCCATATACATGAAGCTGGTATCATCCCTATATGGTATTTAAGACTTCTCATGTTTAGCATTATCCAAAAACTCATATATCTTTCGTAGTATTAATTTGGTATTAAATTTCTAAGAGACAAAAGAGCACTTTAAACACATTACATTTTCACATGCCTGCTTGGATGGACTTCCGATGAACATTCACATCTTGAGTATTAGATTTCGAAGTAATTGAAGGCAAAATATGCTTGTTTCTTGGTCGACCGCGGTTCCTTGATCCTTAAGGCTTCCACTTAAGTGCCATCCTTGTAATACTACTATGATTTTTCCTTAAGGTATGACCGATCCACCTTCACTTTCTTTACCTTATCTGTTTCAGTATGGGCTCTTCGTTTGTTAAATTCCATAGATCTAAGTTGCTTATGGTGTTAGGCCAGAATATCTTGCATATGATTCGAAGGCAATTGTTGGTGAATACCTGTAGCTTTTGCGTGATGGTGTTCGACACAAGCCAGGTTTCACTGCCGTACAACAGAATTGACTTTACACATGCGTTGAACATTCTGAGCTTGGTTTGCCTGGATATGTATGAGCTTCTCCATACTGACTCAAGATAGCAGAAGCTATTTACATACTTTATTGACTGGCCCTGTAGTATGATGTTTTCTGTGCTACTATTGTTAATTCTCATAGCTTTGATTTTCTTGATATTAATCTCAAGTCCAACATTGCGAGCCAGTTTTTCCAGGTCATTTAATTTTGACTGCATATTGGAGATCTTGTGTGAGAGTAGGCAAATATCATCCGCATAATCCAGGTCCTCGAGTTGTCGTGAGAGACTCCATGTTATACCTCTCTCAACAGACTTCGCTCATGATCTCATTGAGTACGATGGTGAATAGTAGAGGTGAGAGCGGACATCCTGCACCGTAAGTATGGAATAGTTGGCTGATACTTCCTTTATGAAGAACCGAGAGTTCTGCATTCTCATACATTGGTCGTATTATTCGGATTATTTTCTGGGGTACTCCTTTTCTTCTCAATGCTTTCCATATACCAGTCCTTTTGATGGTATCGAAGGCTTTCTTGAAGTCGACGAACAGTAAGTATAGAGGCGTATGCCATTCTACGCAGCATCTATTTGGTCGGAAGCCTGCCTGTTCGTCTCGCAATATGTACTCTAATTTGCTCTGAAGCCTTCCCTGTATTATGACTACTAGTATCTTGTATATGGTGTTAAGCAGAGTAATTCCTTTCCAGTTATTGCAATCTTTCAAGTCGCCACTTTTAGGTAGTTTCACAATGATGCCTTTCTTCCAAGTTGATAGCAGCCTCTCTTCCGCCCATGCTGATGTGATATGAGGTCGTAGCAATTAAACTGCCCGTAAGATTTCCGCTTATAAGCCATTTTCGCCTGCAGCTTTATTATTCTTCAACTTCGTTATTGCTTTTTTTATTTCATTCAAACTGGGAGGGCTACATGCTATGTTCAATATATTTTGCATATGGCTGTTACGGTATATTTCGATGTCTTCATCTGTGTCCGTTACGTTGCTAATTTCCTCGAAATGTTCCCTCCATCTTTGCATCTGTGCTTCACTATTCGATACAATTGTGCCACTTCGATTAGTAACTGCTTAGTTCCGTCTACACGTTCTATTTGTGAGATAGTCTATCGTCTAGAGTAGTTTTCTCAAGTTATTCTGTCCAGCTGCTTCTTCTGCTGTTCTAGCTAGACCTTCTAGGAACTTTCTTTTGTCTCTTCGTGTAGCTGTTTTAACCTGTTTCGCCAACTGTTGGTATTGCTGCGTCGTTTAGCTGCAATTTAAGTTCCCTCCTTTAAGAGATCAGGTTCGTCTGATCTGATCCATGTTTTTCTATGTATCTGCATTACCCCCAGTGTTTCTTCTGCGACTTGATTGTATGCTGCTCTTTTTTTTGATTTAAGTTAAGTTTTGTTTTTATTTCTTTCCATCTCAACCACATGCAAGCTTTTGTTACGCTTAGCCTTTTCACTCATAAAGATCATTGTTGCAGATGTAATTTCCGTGTGTGCTTACAAGCGACACTTTACCTAATGCCCTTTATGAGCTAAATATTATTTTTGAATTTCCTGCTGCTATTATTATGGCAACTCTTAAGACTTTCAATTGAGGTGGCTTATAATTTTGTGTTTGTTATTGTTGTTATTTTTCCTGGAGTATTACACTGACTGGCTGGTTTCACACTTACGAATGTACTTTCAATTGCAATTCGAATTGGAATAGGAATTGTTATTTTTATTTTTATTGTTATTATCTTAATTTGTTCTATTTTCATTTAAAAAATCTATTTGATGTTACTGTTGCTGTTTGCATGTGGCTTTTGGGTACTGGTGAGAATACAAAAAAAAAAACAAACCAAAAAAATCTAAAAGCATTACAAATAAAAGGAAACAACAACCAAAACCCAAATATTTTCATATCGTATGTAGTATATACATATGTACATACATATGTATGTATGTATGTGTATTCTTGTACAACATATAGAATATACAAAAAACACATGAATATATATATAAATATATGTATGTATGAATGTGTGTGTGTCTGTAAAAAAATAAATGTTTGTTCTCATTGTTTCTCCATAGGGTTTGGAACGTATGATTGTCCTAGATAATAAAGTGTACAGTGGCGGTAGTGCGCGTAGTAGTGTTGCTACCACCATTAACCAGGGTGCAGACAATCAAAACCAAATGTTGCGGCCCAGCATTGAAAAACTTGCTCTTGAATTGGCCAAATTGGAAAACGAAAAATTTTCAATTCCCGCTTTGAAATTACTTTTGTCCTGCATTTATGTGGGTAAGTATTACAAAAATAATTTTTTGGTTCATGTTTTCGAAATTTGTGTTGTAAATGTTTGTTTGTCTGTCTAATCTGTCTGTCTGTCTAATCTGTCTGTCTGTCTATCTGTTTGTATTCAGCATATTCAATATATAGAGAGAGTCCATGTAATACTAAAATATTCATTTAAAGGAAAGTCTATTTGTCGTCATCGCTGTTGTTGTTTGAGTCTAAATGTTAAAAAAATAGGATTTCATGTAATGCTCTCTCTCAGTATTTCGATTTCGATTTCCATTTCTATTTTCATTTGGATTTTGATTCTTTTTTTATATTAAGAATCTATTGATTTGGGGATTGTTGTGTGTTGATTTTTTCCATATTTATTCATTTTTATTTTTATTATTATTTTCGAAATTGGTAAATTTTTTAGTGATTCTTCTTGTTATTTTTGTATTAAGTGGGATTAAGTTTTTGGTATTTTTTTCAATTTAAACATTAAATAGGGGACTGGAGGCAAAATACAATATATTGCAAGATTATGCTTAAAGATAAACTTTTTTTGATAAATTTAAGGCAGAACAATATACAATAAGTCTTCTAATGTCCTAAAGCCTCTACAATTAAAGAAGGGCTAAACAGGATGTAGTATATTATTTTTACCTACAGGATGAGGACAATCTAAATCTCCACTGCATAATTTTTCTTTAACAACTTTGTAGTTGTATTGTTCAGTCCGGTGCGATCCCGAACTCAAGTCTGAGGAAGGAAGGCGACGCAGAGTGAATCCGGCACAAGCTTGATGGTTTTAACCGGATGCAGCGTGTCCTGCGTACTTGTTACGCATGATTGGCAGGTGTCCCGAACTGTATTGCCCAATGGCCACTGCCACCGCCTCAGCGTGAGTACTATTTAATCCTGCCTGATACGCCCGTTGATCCAGGGGCTCTCTCTAATACCGTTGGACTTCTCCCTATAGGTCGTGAAGAGCCTTTCTGACATGGCCGGGCGAGGGGTGTCCATCCAGTAAATATTGCATCGACAATCCCCAGAGCAGCGTCCCGGTAGGATTGAATTTTTTCCCATCGTGTATCACCAACATAGCTGATCACAGACTACCCTATCGCGCTATATGCTGTCAACAAGCATCATTGGCAGCATTACTTACAATAAGTTCCCGCTGCGATTCAATTTTAAATGAACCCAGTTACAGGGCAGAGAAGAAGAGAAGAAAACTGTGCATCACTTTATATGTCAATGTTACAGCACACCAGAGATCATGGAACAATCAAATCGACCAATGAATGCCATGGTAGGTCTGCCGGCTATCAAGACCAAGACCATAGCTTTTTGGAGTTAACACAGTGCCTTCTACAACAGTTAGCCTGAAAAGTAAAAGCAATTACTGGCGAACATTACTTTAAGACAGGTTTAGGATTATTTTAAAACAAACGCGACTTTATCTGGTGGAGAATCGACGAGCTAGACTACGAGCTACAACCCCATCTGATGTACCCTGCAAATTTTATGAAGAAGCTGGGTGGTAAAAAATTTTTCAGTTTGACCGCCAACTCGACAGTTTGCAAGCTAAAAGTACAGTTGAGGACGTAGAACCAATGTCCAATGCCCTTAAATCACACACTATGATACAACCTGTCGGTTGGTGAGGGAGTGCAAGGACTCACTGAACCTCAGCCTCTTTTTTAAGGCGACCCTTGTTCGGCATCAAGTGGACAAAAACCATCTACGATAGCATCACCCATAGGGTTGCTGAAGAGGGCTTTTCTTGACATTTATTTTGATCAGGCGGAAGTGTGCTCTCAGTGGCGAAGTCTCCTTTATTCATTTCCGTGTTTCAAGTATCTGGCAATGCTTGATTAGATTGAGGATGGTAGTAAGTCCAGGTATGCACAATAACTGAACCTTATTTCTAATCGAAAGCTTTTGCAACGTATCGTAGCAATATTTGACCAGTCTAGATGTCATACGACAGCTTGACTGTCAGGCAATATATTAATGGTCTTACCCTTGAGCCAACTTTTCAGATTGATTTCCTAACATATACCAATGCCAGTCTGGAAGAGACTTAGTGATCTTTCCAGTGGGATTGACAAGATGCGGTTCGATCCATGAACACCAATTTAAAAATGCACTCCGAATTGAGGCCCTATTAGACCAACAGTCCTTGTCAGGGACTATAACCCTGAAGCTTCTGCCAAAGCATAGATTCAAAGACATAAAATCCAGCACCGAAGATGGTTCTCCGACTACCCTGCGTAGAATGGACAGACTTCCCAAAGCATTTCGGGATACCTTGGCGAAAAGCGAAAAACCGCCGAACATGCCGCCACCCACATCACATAGATGTGAAGCGGTGTCAAACCAATCAGGGCCTCTAAGACAGGCGTGTCTCTGTATTCATGGTGGTAGCTACCTCAGCATTTATCCACCAAGCTATCGCCGCATAAGAGCGGATTAGTTAGTAAATATATTATTTTCAGAAAATATTAAATTGTTCCATAAAAAAAATTGAATTTATCGCTCTTTTTAAAGTTTCATGGAATTCTATTTGAAATATTTTCAATTTAAAAACTGAATTTCATTGCCAAGACATATATACGCTTATTTCGCCAATTTTCATTGTAATTGGGTCTTTTGTTGTGAGTGTGTAGTTTTAAGCTATTGTTTCTTTTGTTGCTGTTGTTATTATTGTTGTTGTTTGTAAATATCTTAAACGTTAAATAGATTAATTAACTTTTCAATTCATGGCGGTGGTAATTTTAGTACGAGGAGTAGCATCACCTTTACAAAAAAAAATAAACAATATGTGCCAATGGATTTGCTTGTGTATTTTATATTGCATATGCAGCGAATAAAGCAATTGTTTGGTTTATGCTTGTTATTGTCGTTGACGTTGTTGTTGTTGTTGTTGTTGTTGTTGTTATTATTATTGTTTATATAGGTTGTATGCCACACAGTTTATGACCACAAATTTAACAATAAGTTTATAATACAATTATATTTGTTGTGTGTGTATGTTGTATACTACTAAATACGTACTATAAGTACGTGTATGTGTATAGAAATAGGCTCGTAGTAATTGCTTGTGTATAACAATACAATCATTTAATTTTATTACAACAATTATTACAGCTAACTACTACTACTCCTACACTTACACATACAAAAACTAGGGGGCTTTTTCGAATGCCTTTAAACAAATAGATTTTTGAAAATACAAATTACCTTCATTTTGATTGTTACGGTATTCGAATATAAAACCTACGCTTATTTACGTTATAATATTCTATATTGTTTTGTGTGTGTGTGTGTGTGTGTGTGTGTCTACTTGTATTTAAAATCAAAAATTCAATAACAATAATAATAATAATAATAATAAAATTGTTCTAATAGGCTCTGCAAAACAATTGGAAAACACTGAATTAAGTAATGGCATTGTACAAGACGACCCCGAGATAATCGCCCAACAAACAGATAAAGTTGATATTCTGCTGCAATGCATTAAGACCGCAACGAAAGAAGCGGCTTGGATTTATGGGCAAGTATTGTGCCAAATAATACGTGATTTAGTGCCACCTAAAGAATTATTGACGAAGGTCTTAAAGGAGTTGTTATCCATAAATCAACCGCATAGCGATGTTATTGCCGTGGTTGTATTTCAGGTAAGTTTGTTGTACGATTATAATCATCCAAAGACATCATATTATTTGGCATTTGAAAGATAAATTACGTATATTGATGAAAATATAAATATAGTATAAGAAAATGTAACTTTAAGTCAAGATGTTGTTATAAAAAATTAAATAGATACTAAACAAAATACAAAGAAAAAAAAAATATTTTTTTCTGACGTGCGTATAGTCAAGAAGTCACGAGAGGATAATTAATGTCAATACTTAAGTCATCGTTTTAAATCCTCAATTTTAACTCTGAAGATTTATTATTTTAATTACAATATAATATTTAAACGTATTCTAATTCTGTGGTCCCAGGCAATAATAGCCTAAGTCAAAAATTTTATTTTTGAGTAAATTTATTTTTGAGTAAAATCACTTTTTATATAAAAAAGTGTTTCCGAAAAAGTTGAGAAAGAGTTAATTAAGGATACACGGATAATCCTAAGATCAAAAACGATAATGGATATATTTTCGTAAGTATTTTTAGGCATTTATTATAAGTGAATTGGGGCTTCATTACGACTTAGGTCAAGATGTTTTTTATGAATAACTTTCTAAAAAACATCGTTAGAGAAATAGGGATTTCACGTAAATATAAAGTTTTATTAGTAGAATATGATAGCACACATAACTTATAGCGACTTAAGTCGACTTAGGCGGTTATTGATTGTGACCACAGAATTTATACGTCGGAGTTCAAGCGACCTGAGTCTTTGATGGGCTCTCATTAGGTTTTGTTTTTAAACTATCTAATGTTATTTGATGAAAAAGATTTCAAAATCATATATAATAATAAGGGTAATAAATTAACCCATAAATACCTGGAACCGTTTACACACGGTCAGCAAAAAACAGGTTTAAACAAAATCAGAAAACCTTACGCTTAGACAAGCTCAACAGCTCAATTGAGTATAATAACGGTACCAACACTTAACACTTGCTAAAGTGTAAAGTTTGCTTCTTTTTTTTTTGATGATCTCCTGTAGACGATCTCAGCTAGTAAATAATATCTACTATTTGTACAAGCTCTCCCAAGAATATGGTGTTAGGAAATCTCTGAATTACTATTAGAAAAAGTCTTAGAACTATTAAAGCGCTTGGAAACTAACGAGTGAGGTTTTGGCTAAGAGGGAGAAAATTAGAGGAAAAGTACACAAAGTTCAATTTAATTTCTAGCTTTCGCTCATTGTGCTCTGCCATTGTTATGGAGTTTTGTACTACTACCTATCTACTACCTACTTGAAAACCTACCAACCAAAAGTGCCTCGGTTCAATACCAGGCCAGACCATTCGACAATTTTCAACAGCGGCATCACCTCATAACATTGCTAGCTACTGGTTGTGCATACTTACTTGCTTTTCTAACTAATGTATCTGCAGTTCGGAGCCAGCATTAAGCTCATCCGTTGCTTTCAATGAGTCTAAGAATAGAATCGGGTGCAGTTCATTGATTGTGAGCAGTCCAGGTTGTTCCACTTGTGATGTCGGGCTGGATTATGTATATACATTTGTATATAAACTCAACCTATGTATCCGTCATTGCTGTTTACGATATTCTACTACCACTCGACCAATTTGTCGGTGCAGTTCTGTCAAAAATCGCTTGGTTTACTATTTAAGGTGGTTTTGTAGCCTCATTCACGTAGTGTAGCTGGGCTATGTGAAGCTCCTTGTTGACCGTGTATCTTTTTAAGCATTTGCTAGTGTTTTATGCCCTCCCAATATAACCCTAAACGCAGATCATGATCTTCTTTGGATGGGACTAGGCTTTGGTGTATCTCCTAGTGCCTTCATATTGAAATGTTAAGAAACAACTTGAAAGCAATTTATATCGTTGTTTTCGTTAAGCTTACAATACACTCAGGTACTCATTTTTTTTGGCATATTGCATTGATTGCTTGATGATTGAGAATGATTTTATGATCGCAATTAATGTTTATAGGCTAATCCAGAGACTCATTTTAAGAAATATATTAATACTTAAGAACTTATTACCCAACCCAATAATTGTATTAAACGAAACTTATGGTCAAGCATAACCAATTGCGGCATATTACGCGACTAATATTTTTATATTCAAACCACCCGGTTAATATATCTAAAGTCTAAGTCACTTTACGATCTTTAAAGAAAAATTATTCGATTTTCTCCAATTTCTATTGGACGACCAGAAAGTTTGGCTTCATTTATGCTCGAACGACCAGAATAGAGTTCAGTAAAACACTTCTCATTCGTTTAAAATTTATGGCATAGAGCAGCGTCCGGCAAACTAATATTAATGCATTTTACAATTGTGTTAGTAATTTGAGAACTCTCACTCAGGCACTGTATTTTTCCATTTGCTTTCTCTTCAGTTCTCCTTGTTTAGTTTTTTCTTCTTGTTGCCTATTCTTGTGAGTACGTACGTGTGAAAATAGAAGAGAAGAGCTGCTCTTGTGTCACTGATTTGATTTGTTAGTCTTAAATCTCACACAAAACTTAATTTTATTAAAATTAATGAGATAAACTGCCTTCAAAGGTTGCTCAAAATTCAACATAATAAATACTTCGTTGGAAATACAAAAAACCACAGAAATTTTCAACATCCCTAGTATTTAATAATCAAAATCAAGAATAAAATCTGTTAGAATTAAAGAAAAATCTCAGTATTACCATTTAAATTTTAAATCATTTACTATTTTCAATGCCGCTGAAGAACGTCTGTTTCCGACTTGTAATTAAAAATAACTTTTAATTTTAAGTATTTACTTAAACTAGTACTACTACTTCCATTACTCTATTCATTACCCATTGCATTGTTGTTCTCTACCAACAGGTATTCCGTTCGGCTATTGATTCTTCAATTTTACAACTATTACAAGATTGGCTCATCTGTTCATTGCCCACATTTTTAAAGTTGCCCGAACATAAAGCAGTCTGGAGTCTAAGTGTTGTATTTGTATCGGCTTCTATAAATCTTCAATTAATGAAACTATTTCCGCTACTGTTGAGTGGCATACCAACACTACTAACAACGGCAGCAACATATACTAAAGCATCACCAAGTATGGTAACAACAGGGGCAGCAGCAGCAGCAGCAGCAGCAGCTGAAGGTTCGTCTCCAGATACACCAACAATATCACCATCGTCATCATTATTGGAAAGAATAAATTGCGAATACAAATTGGGTCAACACGAAATTGCATTGTTCGTGACATCTGCTCAGGATTTCTATGCAAAATTGGGCAATGAGCAAAAACTACGTTTTCGTGAAAGCTTCAACGAATTTCATCATATTAAAGTCTATATCAAGATGTTACAAAGTCTATAACAACAACAGCAACAACAATAATAGCACAAACACATACAATACTTTTAAAAGAAAATTATTTATAAAAAAACGAAGAAGGAATTCTCAACATAATGAAAAACTATCATGCATGCTTTAGTCCTCGATATTTACGAGTGTGTGAGTGTCTATGTGTATGTGTTTGTGTATGTTAGTGTAGTTAAATAGCAGCAAGTGTATGTATAAGCGAGAGAGTTTATGAGAAATTATAATAAGAGAAGAAAAAAAAAGCGTGTAAATGTCGAGCATAACAATGGTTTCTTTCTATTCTGTTCGGTACTGTTCTGAATGAGTGTGTGTTCTTTTTTTTGGTTGTTTTAAAGGAAATGAAAGAAAAGTACAGTGCAGTGCATGTTTTTTTTTTTTTTTTTGATTTGAAAGAAAAGCAAGAGGTCTTAAGGCAAAATTGAAATTTATATTAATTTTTTGAGTAATTTTTCTTTTTGCTTTTTCTCTATTCCATACAAATTTTTTTCTCATTTTAAGATTCTTTATGCATTTTTTGCCTGCCATACCATCATCAGCACCTTTAAGCATAACATAAAGTAGAAGAAGAAACAAAAAAAAAAAAAAACTAAGTTTTTCAAGAATATATTCCTTCTGCGCTCGTTATATACAATATAAATGTAATAATCCCATATTTAATTGCAAAAATCTAAGAAAACTATTTCTCGTTTTATTTTATTTTATTTTATTTTTTTTTTTTTTTGATTTTCGTCTTCTGTCTTTAGTTTTTTATGTAACTGTAGAAAATGTTTTCAAGAGCAAAGCGAAAAATACCCTTTAAAGAAAAACTTTAGACTTCAATGTTTGCATTTTTATAATTTTTGATTTTTCTTTTTGTTTTTGTTTCGTAAAGTAAAGCGTGAATAACTAATTGCCACATAGTGAGAAGATACCAAATTGTTCTAAACGTTTAAAATATTCTTCTGGTCTGTTTTATTTATATATTTTAGGGAGTTGCCACAATTATTGTTAGAGTTTAACTTGCAAACATTATACTTATAAATAATAAATTTAAATATTTTAATTTCCTTGTAACCTTATCATGTTTTACACTCTTATTTTAAATTTATTTTATGTTTTTAATTTATTTTTATTTTATTATAAATTTGTCTTTTTATTTATTAATAATGTTATAATTTTTTATTTATTTGTAATACGTGTTAAACATTAATGCTTTAAACAAATGTGTATTCGTTTTATATCGACATCACTCGAAATAATTTATTAATATTTTCAAAATTTATTATTTAGTTTATTAAAATTATATTTTTTTTATACATTATATACCCCAAACATTAAACAAAAATATAACAAATATTTAAATAAAGTTGTAATACTAATTATACATATAATATTATTAATTGAAATATAACGTTTCATTAAAAATTTTATTAAATTATTTTGTATAAAAAGAAAAAAGTAAGTAATAGCTTTAAATAAAGTTTACAGAAAATTCTATTAAAGTTATAACATATGGGCTGAAGAGTTCCGAATCTAACAAAGATCTCACTTTTTTTGTTCAAATTTAGCTTTATTCATCAAAATAATCTCTATCAAGAGCGATGCAATCATTCCAGCGCCGCTTTAACAAGTCAATACCACTTTTGTAGAACGAATACTAGGCTTCAGTTTTAACGATAACCTCTTCATTCGAGCGAAATTTCTTACCTTTACCTTTTTTGAAGTCTGCGAACAGCCAGTAGTCGCTGGGAGCCTAATCTGGCGAATACAGTAGATGCGGGAACAATTCGAAGTTTAACTCATGTTGTTTTTTACCATTGTTTCAGCACAACAGTGAACAAACGCGGCACTCACTTAGACAGGGCTTTCTCTTAGTCACATGCTCATGCGATATAAAGCCAACACGTTATTTTGATATCTTTATTATGCCAGCTAACTCACGCAACTTCATTTTTTTATGTTTTCTGATGTTACCGCCTCATTTGGACGTCTACTGCGTTCTGCATCATCGGTGTTTCTACGACTACAATTGTTGTTTCAGATGGAGCGGAGTCCCCATAACACTTTCCAAGCCATTGATTGGCTTAAACGGTATTTTTTGCACATCAAGAAGCAGTGTATAAAAAGATAAAAAGAAAAGACGAAATTGTTTTTGATCCATTGTTTTGAAAATAACAAAAGTAGCGTCAGTCTTAGCACAATCATTCACAAACTAATTAACAGAATATCATGAAATTTGAATAGTTGTCTTTTTAATGTTAGCACTAACTGAAAAAGAGGTGAATGCCATAAAACTAGCGCCATCTATGTGTTAGGCTCGGGATTTTTCAACTCATGTGTTATTACAAATCCATTATTTGTCGCATGAGTCATCCTTGAATACCTTAACAAGAAGGTTGCTTGGACCAGCAAGATGGAGTGTAATAATCGCGCAAATGAAGATACTTTTAACACACGTTAAAATATCCCCTCTAGGGAGCATGTTGCTTTTCCACAAAGCATTCATTGCTTTTATTCAGTTTCATTAATCAAGCTAAGTAGTAGATGATTAATCAATCCACTATAGCTCCACTCTATATGATTGTGTAGTGGTGAAGATCCTAGCTAAGTGGTGGTGTTTTCTTCTGATTATTCGTCTGATGTTTGTCTACCGACGAATATTTTCTATCGAGTCGTCAGATATGTAGACACATAGATTGCTCATACTTGAAGCGCTCTTTCACGGTAGCTTATCGGAATTAAAGACCATTAATATCAGGTTAATAGCCATGTACACTCGACTATCAGCCTGGCTTTCGACTTGATTTTAGGGCTTATGCTTCTATGTGAGACCTTTGGATGACCGGTTAATCTGGACTTGACGGCTATCACAGGGGCTTCGCTTCATATGTGGTATCGCAATAGGCAGCTATGTGTGTGTTTTGACTCAACGAGGCTGCCACTCCCTGATTCATGATGCTATAATTCCCAGTCGACCATAGTGAAACGGTCACCAAATGATTTTCCCATTGAAAAGTATGGACATTGCAGTCATAGAGTACCCCTATAGATATATAAACATATATAAAAAGAGTTGTCACTATCCATGCTGTAATTAAACATGTTTTTTTAATTAAACCATATTTTTCAAACAATTCGAAATAATTGAATATATTTGGCATCTTCTTTCATGAAATCACCCGAACCTGATTTGTTTGAGTTTCAAGTTTCTAAGACATTCGTCTTTAGTATCTCCATTCTCTTTTCTGCTCTGTCTTATTTTAAATTACTAATTTTTTAACGATTAACATAAAACATAAAGAATAAAAATAGAATAGGAAGACGAAAAAAAATGTTTAAAATTTTTAAGATTTTCTATAACAAGTTAATCCTTTTACCAATCGGCGTCATATGATGCTTATTCTTCATTCCTCCTTCTTCCTATATTCCTTAAATTTATATTGAAAGCAAAGTAATAAGGACACAGTTTCCTGTAGTAAGGAAGAGTGTTGATGTGCAAAAGTTTTAATTCAAAAACATAAAAAAACGAAAAGAAAAGGAAACGTGTACTCATCATTCTCCCCAGCATTTTATGTTTTAAAGGTTATTTTTCTTTTCTTCATGGACTTTAGTAGTTGAACTACAAAGAAACCAACAAAAGAGGAAAATGGTATTTGAGAAATACTTAGAATTTTCTTGAATGCCACGTCAAGGTAAAACAGATTGAAAGCGAATTGAGGCGGCGATTAAAACCTTAATGAAGAATCTAAGTTCTCACTTTCCGATATCTTAAAACTTTTATGATCTCGTTGATTAATTAAGTAAAGCATGAATTGCGAATGGACTGTGTGTCTATGTTTTAGTATTAAAAGTGGTTTATAATGGGCCTGAGAGCCTCTGTTCATACCCACTCTTGAGATTAACACTAGTGTAGTGCAAAGATGTATCTTGTCGTCGATTTTGGAAATCAGTTTGGTTGTCTAAAGCTGGATTCACCCATTCGGTTCGAAAAAAAATTTGTACGATCGCACTAACTGCAATCGATCATACTGAGTTGAGTTGAAAACAATAGGAGCAAATATTTCCAAAACTAAGATTAATGCCTGGTGGCTACTATACGTCAATATGTGTAACGAAGTCGTTGAATGTATATACATCATCAACTATCTGGGCAGTATGGTGACTAAAGAGGATATTCACAAGCTTGTATTCACTAGGTAAAAGCTACTTTTGGCATGATTTGATGTATTTGAGATCTCGTCAAATATCTAAAACTACTAAGGGGGTGACGTGGTGTAGTAGTTAGAGCGCACGCATAACAAAACAAGCGGTGCAGGTTCAAACCCCAACAATGAACATAACGAAAAACATTTAATTGTGCTTCGCTCAAGACAACTCCATCTAAAAAAAAAAGAAAAATCCACCCTGACCTTCCAGCTTATCTCTGGCGATGATGGCAAACATCAGACGAATGATCAGAAGAAAAACGCTACCTACTGGAAAAAGATATTACAATGTCAGGGAAAGATCACCACCACCGCCACCATCACCGCCACCACCACTTAGCAAGGATCTTCACCACTACACAAGTAGTCCATATGTACTTAGCTTATAAAGAAATGAACTTGAATAATGGAACTGAAACAAAACAATTGATGCTTTGTGGAATTGAATTGATGCTGGCGAAAAAACTAAGGTACCCATATACCATTCGAAAGCCAAGTCTATCTTGTTTTACAGTTGTGAGGCTTGGAAGCATATTAGCGGAATCATCGAGTACCTTTAAGCCTTTACGAATAAAAGCTTGCGGCAGATATGGTTACTTAATCGCATGTGGAACCGTTGATTTGTTGAACGCAGTAAACAAAATCTTTGCAACTGTGGAGGTATGTCAGTGGAAATGGCGTTGGATAGCCAACGCACTGTGAAGAAAAATTGACAACATTGCTCGGCAAGCACTTCCTGTTGGCGCAGCTGGCCTGTTGGTGCACCTGCTAGAACGTGAAGAAGGTCTTTTAATGCGGAGCTGCAAGCAGCAGTTTGAAGTCAGTGAAATATCTCGCAATAGAATCTTGTATGGTCCACTGGGAGTTAAGAATAAGAGGAGAAGAAAAGTACTTGCCTTTAATACACGATCCCAGCCCATTCTGTATATTTTTTGACTTTTACTGCCAAATATTTTGCTTTTCGCCTTAAAGCCTTATTTTGCTACTTCCTCATTTGGCAACGTTTTGTTGAAACCACAGCTTGGAAATGTAAATTTGAGTTCTGCCTCTTGAAAGTAGCCCTATACAGAGGTTAAATGAGAATAACACTGTTTTCTTCATTGTTTCGTGTCTTTGTGGATGCATTGATGCTCAGTGGAACACTTGTGAGTAGTATGTAATAGCCAAGAAGGGTTCGTAATCGAGTGAATGATTTGTCCATTTATCTATTTTTGACTCAGTCAAGATTTCGATTTAAATTTTTTATAATTCGATCTGCTGCAGGGTATTTTGTAAACATTCATTCGCTGTGTTGTTATCATTGTGTTTAACTTGTTCACTTAAAATATTTTGCAGCTTTCTTTTTCATTTAAGTTGAACTAATATTTTATGAAACAGGGAAGAATGAGACAATAACAACTACAATAGCAATTTTTTTTTTTGGTGTGCATGTATTGTTGAAAGAAGTCTTGAGTGTAGGTGCAAGGATATGTATGACTGTGTTATGTGTGTTTGTCAGAGTTTGGGTGTAATTGCATAAAAAGTTGTTGTTAAACAAGAAATTTATTTGAATGCATAACTTAAAGTGTTTATCCCTTCTTTTTTTCAAAACAAACGACCTTCAGATATTGTTTAACAACTACACGCACATATACTGACATACTCATGCAAACACTTTTTAACAGTACGTGTCAGTAAAATGACGAACGAAGATAAAATGTTTATTGATGGCATTCAACTGACAGAATAGTGCGAGGGTAGTTTAATAATGTTATGAATTTTTATACCTCCATTTTAACAGTTTATTGATGGCATTCAACTGACAGAATAGTGCGTCACCCGGATTTTATTGGATTTTATTTAAAAGTTTTCGTAGTTTATTAACAACGAAAATAAGTATAAGTTATATATTGAGAGTAAAAATTAATTCGTTTCGGGTTTTTTAACTCAAAACAAATTTATCAGAATAGAAATTTATCACATCACTGCTTACATCTTTTCCCCACCTATGAGCCAATTTCCTAATTTGGTCTCAGAAAAATATTTTTTCTTTTGAGGCGATACATCTTTGAAATCGAGTTTATATTTCTTTAAAAGAAGTGATTGGGTGACATGCCGAAAAGTGTTGTATGTGTCGAAACAGCCAATCGTCAGAAGAAGCAATGTTCGGAAAATACAGCGAATGCGATAAGATGTTTCATTTGATCGTTTCTAAAAATTGTTTGGCGACTTTTCCAACGTGATGCCGAAAGTTGTCAAACCAAAGAATAACTTAATCATGACTGTCTTTATATTCCGGTCGTTCTTCTGGTAACGCACGGTTGAAACAAAGTAATTGCTGTTCCGATCACCGAGCTTTGGCAGCTCATAGTGTACCAAGATATAATATAAAGACTAAAACTACGTAATTGTAATAACGAACGAAAAATATTGTTGAATTAAACGAAATCTGGAAGCAGTTATTTTCTTCCTCCGTCACTCCTCTAGGGAGCAGGTTGGCTTTCGACAAAGCATCCATTGCTTTGTTTCAATTTCATTAATCAATTGATTATAAATAAATCATTAATCCACTGTAGCCTTGGTCTTTACTTTAGTATTGTAATCTTTTTCCAACAGGTGGCGTTTTTTCCTGATCATTCGTATGATGTTTTGTCATCATCGCCAAAGGTAAGCTGGAAAGTCAGATGGAATTGTCAATCAAATCGAAACCACAGTTAAATTTGTTGTTGTCGCTTGTGTTGTTATATGTGCGCTCTAACCACTACACCTCGCCACCTCCGCTGTGTACTGGTATAAAAATTTTTGCAAACAAAAACTCTATTTTACTTTACAGATTTAGTCCTTTACAACATTTCATGCTACACTATAACGAACAATGATGCACAAAAACAGAGATGGAGAGAACATTTCAATGAAATTAGTAACGTCACGGACACTACTGGGGACAGCGAAACAGTTGAGAACATAGATGAGGAAAAGAGTTTAAGAATATCATGCAACCCTTTCAATTGAATGAGATAAAAGAGGCGATTGGTAAATTGAAAAATAATAAGACGGCAGGCGAAGTTGGACTACCAGCGGAAATTCTACGGGTTGACATCCAAACCACAGCTGAACTTCTATTGCCTCACATCACATCAGTATGGGAGGAGGAGAGGCTGACTCCTACGTGGAAGAAGGGCATCATTGTAAAGTTACCAAAAAGTGGCGACTTAAAAGACTTTAATAATTGGAGAGGAATTACTCTAATTAACACCAAATATAAGATACTTGCAGTCATAATACAGGGGAGGCTGCAGAGCAGAATAGACAACATATTGCGAGACGAACAAGCTGGCTTCAGACCGAATAGAAGCTGCGTAGGTCAGGCCAACACCTTACGAATAATCATTGAACAGTCCACAGAATGACGTACCCCCTATATCTACTATTCGGCGTTTTCAAGAAAGCGTTTGATACCATCAGGCGAACGGCTATATGGAAAGCACTAAGAACCAAAGGAGTACCCCAGAAGATAATTCGAATAATTAGAGCGATGTATGAGGATGCAGAACTTTCAGTTCTTCACAACGGAAACATCAGCCAACCATTCCACACCAATGCTGAAGTTAAAAAAGGATGTCCACTATCACCTTAGCTATTCATTATCGTGCTGGATGACATAATGAGCAAAGTCTGTTCGAAAAGAATAGGGATCACATGGAGTCTCTCACGCCAACTCGAAGACTTGGACTATGCGGATGACATTTGTCTACTCTCGCATAAGTTTTCCAATATGCAGTCGAAACTGGAGGACCTGGAAAGATTGGCTCGTTGTGTTGGGCTTGAGATAAACATCAAGAAAACCAAGGCCATGAGAATAAATAATACGAGCACGGAAAACATCATGCTACAGGGTCAGCCAGTCGAGTATGTAGATAGCTTCTGCTATCTAGAAAGTACAATGACTACAAACGGTGGCGTAGAAACAGACGTAGATAACAGGCTCAACAAAGCGAGAGCGGCATTTGGACAACTGCAGTCAGTATGGAGAAGCTCACATATATCCAAACGAACTAAGCTGAGAATATTCAACTCATGTGTTAAATCGGTACTGCTGTATGTCAGTGAAACCTGGCTTGTGTCGAATAACATCACACAGAAACTCCAGATATTCATTAACAAGTGCCTCAGAATCATATGCAGAATATTCTGGCCTAACACAATAAGTAACACAGAACTGTGGATCATGAAAAATGAGGAGCCCATACTGAAACAGATAAGGAAAAGAAAGTGGGGATGGATCGGTTACACCATCCGAAAAAGTCCAGAAAGAAAGAAAAAGTCACTCGAATGGAATCCTCAAGGCTCAAGAAATCGTGGTCGACCAAAAAATACCTGGAGACGCACAATTATCCAAGAACTGAGACAGAACAACCTAACATGGGAAGAGGCAAGGTCAACAGCTGTAAACCATGTTAGATGGAGATGCTTTGTGGAAGCCATTTGCTCCTTCTTCTTTAAAAAATCTTATTATTTGAGGGAAATAAAAAGGAAAGCGGCAAAACGCTGGACTAAATATATCAAGAGCTCAGGAGACTTTGAGATTAAAAAATACAATTTAAATAATAATAAGCCTTGCTCGGGGCATACTTTGAACTACCTCATAATGGACATAAACATCGTCCATTCGGAATGCAGATCGGCGAGGTACGAAATTTTTCTGTTAATGTGAATCCTCTTAGAGTTCAGTTAACGTATTGTAGTCCGGCGTCAGGTGTTTCGTGGTCTTGGAGGTCTTTGGATATACATGTTTCTGTTATGTGAACATATTCATGATCTTCCATGTTTCTATCCAAAGGCTCTAAAGCAGGTTTCGTTATTGTACTTCCTGATTGTACGTTCAATCCAGCCCTATTTTCTCTTTATTAGCGTTAAGAGTATCGTTTCAATTTTTGTGCTAGTCGATATTTTCAAAATTCTATGAAGCCATCTGTTGTAATCTTCTCTTTGGAACTTCTTTGAGCACCATATTTTGAATAAAAGGAAATATGAGCTTTAGGTCTTATTTACATCCTAAGTGAATTTACGTCCTAAGCGGCATCTTATCCTCATCAATCATACTACCGAGATATTGGAACATATGAACACATTAAACTTCCTTCCCATATACAGGGTCCGGCATCTAATGTTTTTTTTTCCACTAGTGCTAATTTCGTGAATGGTAACACTTAGCTCATGTCTGATTTGACAGATAATTAGTTTTATCCTTCCGCTGAACGAATATGGTTGTGTATACGCCTTTTTCGCTTCGGTAAGTGGGCCTGCGATCGGCTTACAGAAGATGCCGATTTTGTCAAAAAAAATCATCTTTTCAGATGAAGCTCATTTTGATCTTGGCGGGCATGTAGACAAGCAAAATTGTCGCATTTGGGGCACAGAAAACCCTCACGCATAGATTGAAAAGCCGATACACCCAGGACGAGTCACTGTTTGGTGCGGATTTTGGTCCAGAGGCATAATTGAGCCATTTTTCTTCGAAAATGAGCAAGGAGTGGCCGTTACAGTCAATGGGGATCCTTATCGGGCGATGTTTAACGAATTTTTATTCACAAAAATTGAAGAGGAGGATATTAGCAACATTTGTTTCAACGGGACGGCGCTACGTGCCACACATTCGAAGCTGCACTCGATGTTTTGCGCCCTGTTTTCAAAAAAAAAAAAAAAATTATTTGGCGGACCCTTTATTTGTAGTGGTTGTTCAATATCGGTATTTATTCTTATCTCTTTCATATTATTTCTGTTGATGTTATGCTTCACGAACGATGTCATTTGTTTTGGTTTGAACATCGGGGAGCTAATGCGATAGTGAGCATACATATATCAATAGCATAATCTAGTGATTGCAGACGTATTGTTGGGATAAGCAGGTTCCATACTATTCCTTTCTCGTTGTCAATCACTGTTAAAAAGAGCAGTGGCAGTAATAGTCATCCTTTTCCTACCATTAAGAAAGCTTTGAACGGCTAAAATGCTACACTATAATGCCGAACTAGACATTTGAGGACACCGTAGCAATTATCTTGCCCGGAATTCGTACGTTTCGTATTTAAGATATATTTTTAAAAAATTCAAACCAAATAATCAAACTGCCCTCGTACAAATTACATTTACATTTTTAAAGTTTTAAATAAATAAAAATTTTAAATAAATTGTATAGCGTCTAATTTGTATGACTGTTCCCATTTGTTTGACCACATACTGTTTATATGTTGTACATCTTGATCTCTTATTCCTGCAATTCACATACATAAGCAGATACATTGACAATCACCCATATTTACATTATTACAGCATTTTAGCATGAAACGACAACCAAAAGCAGAGCAAAGAGTGTTTTATTATTTTTTTTTTGTATGTGCGTTTTTTATATTGCATATAAATGCATATAAATGCTTAAAATATTAATTTAAGCTCAAAATAATGTTTTTATTATAAATTATGTTTTTATTTCTGTTTCCTGGGTTCCATTTTATAGAAATATGTTTCAATATTTACATACCACGTTTATATGTGTGTATAAGTGCATGTATGTGTGCGTAAATTTTATATAAAATAAAATATATAATAAAATAAATAAAATAATAGTAAAAAAAGTGCTTAAGCAAAATAAATGTTTTTATAATTACAAGAAAATGTGTTTTTAAATGGCAACGTCTATGAATATGAATAATGAGTGCAGATGATATTTAATAACAAATTAATGCATTTTATTTTCTCTCTCTCATACATATGTATTTTTAAATATATTAGAATTTCCAATTGGATTTATTAGTCGTATTACTTTAATAGGTAGATTAAGGCTGTTAAAAATTTATCGCTTCAAGCTTGATAAATAATAAAAGCAGAATGAGAGATCCAGGTTTACTGAGAAACGATTTCAGCAAAGAAAATTGTTTTGCGGTTTATCCAAGCAGCAAGACGACCACAAATATTATCTGTTTAGAGTAGTTTAAAAGGCTATCATGCTGGTCGTATCTAACGAAGGATATTTTCCGTTATCTACCAGAAATAAGGCTGGATACGGGCGTTATTATGGTCTATTACAGCATACGTACAATGACTGGTAAATGGAAAAATTTTCTTTCTCCGTCACTTCTCTAAGAAGTATGCACAGAGCGTCCTTTATCAAGATGATATTCTAGCTAAGTAGATGATTAGTCTACTGTAGCTCGCCTCTATATGATTTTGTAGTGGTGAAGATCCTTGCTAAGCATTGTAATAATTTTCCCGGTAAGTGGTGTTTTCTTCTAATCATTGGTCTGATGTTGATCATCATCGTTAGAGGTAAAATGGAAGGTCAGAGAGGCTGTTTTTTTAGAGGGATTTGTCTGGAGGGAAGTTCAAGTCTATTAAACCTTAGAAATCGCAATAAAATTTTTACATCATGTCCTCTGCTAGGGATTAGAATCTGGTCCGCTTGAGTTATATGCGTGCACTCTAACCACTACTCCACACCACACCAAATGGAAGACTAGCGGCACCGATTTTTAGAGACTGTCTAAGAATGAGGAGGGTAGGAAGACGACCGAGCACCAGCTGTGACTGCGCTAGGCTTTCTGGTATAAGGTAGCGATTTTTATGCGATTCATGCTCTTACCTCACTTTCGGGCATAAAGCCTACCATAATTTTCCAGTTGGCTAAGGTCCTTAAATGGCTCTGGCATAGGAATTGACATGTACTCGGGCCGCTTTCGGATCTTTTCCTCTTATTGGACTTGCCACATCATGTCGGCTCTTCTCTTTTTATTTTCTCTAGTTCTTTCTTCTCAATCTATTCACATATTTTTTTCCTATTCTTTCTACATAATGAACATAATAGACTATGGAGACCATGTTCTTCGAGTGTTGCAACTTTTGGTTTTTCCTAATGGTTGCACATTCTCTAACTTAACCTAATATAACGTAACCTGGGTGTAGTTTATGTCATGAAGGTCTTATCATACGATTTTTGAACTGTGATAGAAGACACCGTTACCACTAATGGTCTTCAATATCGGTAAGTGTTTAGTGCTTAGGTTATAAGTATTCGGAGCTAATACATGAAACAAAATATTACGGATAGGCTTTATAACCAATCGGCTTATCTGCTTAATTGCTTCCGTAAAATAACGCCGTTTGCTTGGAGGGCGATATTGCCCGATTTTTATTAGTATCTTTTTTCTGCAACAAACGAACTTTACTACGTTGTTTAGTTCGTGTCAGTAAAATGACAAACGAAGATAAAATACTTGTTAATGGCATTCAATTGCAAGAACTTTACATGGGCTGTCTTAACCCATTCTAAACAGCCGTGCCAATTTGGGAACACCTAGTTTTTGACAAATTATAAAAATTGTTAGTTGTTTAATAAAATATGAAATTATTTTTTCTTCATTAAATTATTTTTAAAAAATTATGTACGAGGGCGAGTTGATATTGAAGCTACCTAAGTAGGAAAAAAACATTTTTTGTTTCAAAAACCTTTCCTTTCTCAACAGAGTCTCCTTTTAGCTCAATACACTTAGTAAAACGATTTTCCAACTTTTTTTATACCGTCTGAATAATACGATTTTGGAAACTCCTCAAAATACGCATTAGTTTCGGTAATCACTTCTTCATTTGAGATGAATCTTTTTCCTGCCAGCCATTTTTTCAAGTTTGGGAACAGGAAAAAGTCACTAGGGGCTAAATCTGGACTATAAGGTGGATGATCAACCAATTCGAAGTGGATTTCTCGTAGTTTTAGCATCGTATCTAATGCTGTTTGAACCGGTGCGTTGTCTCGAAAAAAGAGCATTTTTTTCTTGTTTAAATGTGGTCGTTTTTCCTTGGTTGCATCAACCAATTGATCCAATAATGCACGATAATACTCTTTTGTGATTGTGGATCCCTTTTCAAGATAATCGATGAGCAATATTCCGTGTGCATCCCAAAATACAGTGGCCAAAACCTTGCCAGCCGATTTCGATTTCCACCCATTGCTTCGAATGATTTTTGGTTTCAGGTGTGTAGTGGTGGACCCACATTTTGCCAAAAATCAGCAGGATTATGCTTTATCATGTCCAAACACCGCTGTGAAGTGATCTGTCGAACTCGTTTTTGTTCAACACTGAGCAAACGCGGCACCCATCTTGCCGATAGCTTTTTCATATACAAATGTTCATGCAGAATGTTGAACACACGTTCATACGATATGTTTACCATTTCAGCAATCTCACGTATTTTGACCCGGCGATCATTCATAACGATATCGAGGATTTTCTTGATATTTTCTTCAGTAACCACCTCTTTTGGCCTTCCTGTTGATGGTACGAGTATTGTTGCAGTGGTTGTTCGGCCACGTTTAAATTCAGCAATCCAATATTTTACCATATAATCTGACGGAGCAGATTCGCCGTAATGTTTATCAAGCTTTTCTTTTGTCTCTTTCGCCGTTTTGCCTTTCAGATAATAGTGTTTAATCACTACACGAAATTCGTTTTTTTCCATTTTCCAAGAAACACAAAAGTTGCTTACTTCAAACGACTGCAACAAATAAACTAATCAATGAATTTGGCTAAAATTTTAACAGCTGACGTTTGACAGTTCGTAATTTCTAAGAAAGAAAAAGTTTTTGTGTTTGTGCTGCCATCTAGCGCTAGGTAGCTTCAATGTCAATCCGCCTTCGTATTAAAATTGTTTTTCATAATTTTTTTATTTTTTGCATTACTAATAATATAAAAATTATTGTAAGAAATTTTCAAAATGTTCCTTATAGTTTTAGTTTGGCTATTAATGGGTATCGTTCTTACGGCCCGTTTTTACTAAAGTTCTCATTTAAAAGTTCTACATTTTGCTGACAAAAAACAATTTCTTAAAATATTAATTTTAGACTTTTATCCCTATTACAAAAATATTTTTTTTAAGAGATATTTAATATTTTAATAATTCCAAAAACATCTCCTTTAATCTGTTTTTGTATTTTCTCAAATTCCTTTTTAACACAATTTCTCTACAATTCGATTAATCATTGTCAGTTTTTTATTTTTATATATTTTTTTGTTTTTTCTATAAATCACTACCGTTAACTGCTTTGATTTTTATTTCATATTTTTTTTATCCATTTGAATTTATGTATTGGATATTTTTAAAATTTTAAACAAAGACACTTTCTCTTTTGATAAAATATTATCTTTCTAAAGCAGCATCAGGCAAACTAATATCAGTGCATTTTAGAATTGTGGTACAAATTTGAGAGTCTCTCACCCACGCCATTTTGCATTGTATTTTACCGCTTGTTTTATCTTTACTTCTCTTTGTTTATTTTTTTGCATATTCTTTGCCTATACGTATGAGTACGTACATGTGAAAATAAAAGAGAAGAGCAGTTCCTTGCCTAAATCTGTTGTAAAAGGAAGTTTTATTTTGCTTGTCCTATCTTTAAATAGGTTTAACTACTATACATATAGAA